>JAJNNQ010000091.1:0-1200000 GCA_027886175.1 Phylloscopus collybita | reverse complement strand
TCTAGCTGATTTACAGTTGCCTCTGCGTAGAGCAGCTAGAGGAGCAGCTCTGCCGGCTTTCCTGTGCTTCTGCATAGCAGAGCTGTCAAGAACGAGAAGCTGCGTTTTGCCCAGAAAGCAGCGCTTGGCGGAACCACAGCCAGCGGCGTCTTCGGTACAGCCGCAGCTTGTGCGGAGAAGCGAAAGAGAGCCGGGGAAGAACGTGGAAAGCCGAACTCGGTCGCTGCAAGCGGGTGCTGGCGAACAGCTTCTGGTCACCTTGTAGAAACTCTCCCAGCACAGTGCAGAGTCCCCGTGGCTAGTTCCTTGAAATACCTTTCCTGGCAGCAGCCCAGAGCTGTACTGAGTGCAGCAGGTGTCAGGCAGTCTCCTCTCGCCGTGTAGGTGCTTCTGTTTTGTGTTTGCAGCGTGCAGAGAAGCCCGCGTGCTTGCTGCTGCTTCCAGCAAGCCAAAACGCTTTTGCAGCCACTTTCCTGCCTTTTCCACAACAGGATCACTGTCTAGCTGATTTACAGTTGCCTCTGCGTAGAGCAGCTAGAGGAGCAGCTCTGCCGGCTTTCCTGTGCTTCTGCATAGCAGAGCTGTCAAGAACGAGAAGCTGCGTTTTGCCGAGTAAGCAGCGCTTCGCGGAACCACAGCCAGCGGCGTCTTGGGTACAGCCGCAGCTTGTGCGGAGAAGCGAAAGAGAGCCGGGGAAGAACGTGGAAAGCCGAACTCGGTCGCTGCAAGCGGGTGCTGGCGAACAGCTTCTGGTCACCTTGTAGAAACTGTCCCAGCACAGTGCAGAGTCCCCGTGGCTAGTTCCTTGAAATACCTTTCCTGGCAGCAGCCCAGAGCTGTACTGAGTGCAGCAGGTGTCAGGCAGTCTCCTCTCGCCGTGTAGGTGCTTCTGTTTTGTGTTTGCAGCGTGCAGAGAAGCCCGCGTGCTTGCTGCTGCTTCCAGCAAGCCAAAACGCTTTTGCAGCCACTTTCCTGCCTTTTCCACAACAGGATCACTGTCTAGCTGATTTACAGTTGCCTCTGCGTAGAGCAGCTAGAGGAGCAGCTCTGCCGGCTTTCCTGTGCTTCTGCATAGCAGAGCTGTCAAGAACGAGAAGCTGTGTTTTGCCCAGAAAGCAGCGCTTGGCGGAACCACAGCCAGCGGCGTCTTGGGTACAGCCGCAGCTTGTGCGGAGAAGCGAAAGAGAGCCGGGGAAGAACGTGGAAAGCCGAACTCGGTCGCTGCAAGCGGGTGCTGGCGAACAGCTTCTGGTCACCTTGTAGAAACTCTCCCAGCACAGTGCAGAGTCCCCGTGGCTAGTTCCTTGAAATACCTTTCCTGGCAGCAGCCCAGAGCTGTACTGAGTGCAGCAGGTGTCAGGCAGTCTCCTCTCGCCGTGTAGGTGCTTCTGTTTTGTGTTTGCAGCGTGCAGAGAAGCCCGCGTGCTTGCTGCTGCTTCCAGCAAGCCAAAACGCTTTTGCAGCCACTTTCCTGCCTTTTCCACAACAGGATCACTGTCTAGCTGATTTACAGTTGCCTCTGCGTAGAGCAGCTAGAGGAGCAGCTCTGCCGGCTTTCCTGTGCTTCTGCATAGCAGAGCTGTCAAGAACGAGAAGCTGCGTTTTGCCCAGAAAGCAGCGCTTCGCGGAACCACAGCCAGCGGCGTCTTGGGTACAGCCGCAGCTTGTGCGGAGAAGCGAAAGAGAGCCGGGGAAGAACGTGGAAAGCCGAACTCGGTCGCTGCAAGCGGGTGCTGGCGAACAGCTTCTGGTCACCTTGTAGAAACTCTCCCAGCACAGTGCAGAGTCCCCGTGGCTAGTTCCTTGAAATACCTTTCCTGGCAGCAGCCCAGAGCTGTACTGAGTGCAGCAGGTGTCAGGCAGTCTCCTCTCGCCGTGTAGGTGCTTCTGTTTTGTGTTTGCAGCGTGCAGAGAAGCCCGCGTGCTTGCTGCTGCTTCCAGCAAGCCAAAACGCTTTTGCAGCCACTTTCCTGCCTTTTCCACAACAGGATCACTGTCTAGCTGATTTACAGTTGCCTCTGCGTAGAGCAGCTAGAGGAGCAGCTCTGCCGGCTTTCCTGTGCTTCTGCATAGCAGAGCTGTCAAGAACGAGAAGCTGCGTTTTGCCCAGAAAGCAGCGCTTGGCGGAACCACAGCCAGCGGCGTCTTGGGTACAGCCGCAGCTTGTGCGGAGAAGCGAAAGTGAGCCGGGGAAGAACGTGGAAAGCCGAACTCGGTCGCTGCAAGCGGGTGCTGGCGAACAGCTTCTGGTCACCTTGTAGAAACTCTCCCAGCACAGTGCAGAGTCCCCGTGGCTAGTTCCTTGAAATACCTTTCCTGGCAGCAGCCCAGAGCTGTACTGAGTGCAGCAGGTGTCAGGCAGTTTCCTGCCGCCGTGTAGGTGCTTCTGTTTTGTGTTTGCAGCGTGCAGAGAAGCCCGCGTGCTTGCTGCTGCTTCCAGCAAGCCAAAACGCTTTTGCAGCCACTTTCCTGCCTTTTCCACAACAGGATCACAGTCTAGCTGATTTACAGTTGCCTCTGCGTAGAGCAGCTAGAGGAGCAGCTCTGCCGGCTTTCCTGTGCTTCTGCATAGCAGAGCTGTCAAGAACGAGAAGCTGCGTTTTGCCCAGAAAGCAGCGCTTGGCGGAACCACAGCCAGCGGCGTCTTGGGTACAGCCGCAGCTTGTGCGGAGAAGCGAAAGAGAGCCGGGGAAGAACGTGGAAAGCCGAACTCGGTCGCTGCAAGCGGGTGCTGGCGAACAGCTTCTGGTCACCTTGTAGAAACTCTCCCAGCACAGTGCAGAGTCCCCGTGGCTAGTTCCTTGAAATACCTTTCCTGGCAGCAGCCCAGAGCTGTACTGAGTGCAGCAGGTGTCAGGCAGTTTCCTCTCGCCGTGTAGGTGCTTCTGTTTTGTGTTTGCAGCGTGCAGAGAAGCCCGCGTGCTTGCTGCTGCTTCCAGCAAGCCAAAACGCTTTTGCAGCCACCTTCCTGCCTTTTCCACAACAGGATCACTGTCTAGCTGATTTACAGTTGCCTCTGCGTAGAGCAGCTAGAGGAGCAGCTCTGCCGGCTTTCCTGTGCTTCTGCATAGCAGAGCTGTCAAGAACGAGAAGCTGCGTTTTGCCGAGAAAGCAGCGCTTGGCGGAACCACAGCCAGCGGCGTCTTCGGTACAGCCGCAGCTTGTGCGGAGAAGCGAAAGAGAGCCGGGGAAGAACGTGGAAAGCCGAACTCGGTCGCTGCAAGCGGGTGCTGGCGAACAGCTTCTGGTCACCTTGTAGAAACTCTCCCAGCACAGTGCAGAGTCCCCGTGGCTAGTTCCTTGAAATACCTTTCCTGGCAGCAGCCCAGAGCTGTACTGAGTGCAGCAGGTGTCAGGCAGTCTCCTCTCGCCGTGTAGGTGCTTCTGTTTTGTGTTTGCAGCGTGCAGAGAAGCCCGCGTGCTTGCTGCTGCTTCCAGCAAGCCAAAACGCTTTTGCAGCCACTTTCCTGCCTTTTCCACAACAGGATCACTGTCTAGCTGATTTACAGTTGCCTCTGCGTAGAGCAGCTAGAGGAGCAGCTCTGCCGGCTTTCCTGTGCTTCTGCATAGCAGAGCTGTCAAGAACGAGAAGCTGCGTTTTGCCGAGAAAGCAGCGCTTGGCGGAACCACAGCCAGCGGCGTCTTGGGTACAGCCGCAGCTTGTGCGGAGAAGCGAAAGAGAGCCGGGGAAGAACGTGGAAAGCCGAACTCGGTCGCTGCAAGCGGGTGCTGGCGAACAGCTTCTGGTCACCTTGTAGAAACTCTCCCAGCACAGTGCAGAGTCCCCGTGGCTAGTTCCTTGAAATACCTTTCCTGGCAGCAGCCCAGAGCTGTACTGAGTGCAGCAGGTGTCAGGCAGTCTCCTCTCGCCGTGTAGGTGCTTCTGTTTTGTGTTTGCAGCGTGCAGAGAAGCCCGCGTGCTTGCTGCTGCTTCCAGCAAGCCAAAACGCTTTTGCAGCCACTTTCCTGCCTTTTCCACAACAGGATCACTGTCTAGCTGATTTACAGTTGCCTCTGCGTAGAGCAGCTAGAGGAGCAGCTCTGCCGGCTTTCCTGTGCTTCTGCATAGCAGAGCTGTCAAGAACGAGAAGCTGCGTTTTGCCCAGAAAGCAGCGCTTGGCGGAACCACAGCCAGCGGCGTCTTGGGTACAGCCGCAGCTTGTGCGGAGAAGCGAAAGAGAGCCGGGGAAGAACGTGGAAAGCCGAACTCGGTCGCTGCAAGCGGGTGCTGGCGAACAGCTTCTGGTCACCTTGTAGAAACTCTCCCAGCACAGTGCAGAGTCCCCGTGGCTAGTTCCTTGAAATACCTTTCCTGGCAGCAGCCCAGAGCTGTACTGAGTGCAGCAGGTGTCAGGCAGTCTCCTCTCGCCGTGTAGGTGCTTCTGTTTTGTGTTTGCAGCGTGCAGAGAAGCCCGCGTGCTTGCTGCTGCTTCCAGCAAGCCAAAACGCTTTTGCAGCCACTTTCCTGCCTTTTCCACAACAGGATCACTGTCTAGCTGATTTACAGTTGCCTCTGCGTAGAGCAGCTAGAGGAGCAGCTCTGCCGGCTTTCCTGTGCTTCTGCATAGCAGAGCTGTCAAGAACGAGAAGCTGCGTTTTGCCGAGTAAGCAGCGCTTGGCGGAACCACAGCCAGCGGCGTCTTGGGTACAGCCGCAGCTTGTGCGGAGAAGCGAAAGAGAGCCGGGGAAGAACGTGGAAAGCCGAACTCGGTCGCTGCAAGCGGGTGCTGGCGAACAGCTTCTGGTCACCTTGTAGAAACTCTCCCAGCACAGTGCAGAGTCCCCGTGGCTAGTTCCTTGAAATACCTTTCCTGGCAGCAGCCCAGAGCTGTACTGAGTGCAGCAGGTGTCAGGCAGTCTCCTCTCGCCGTGTAGGTGCTTCTGTTTTGTGTTTGCAGCGTGCAGAGAAGCCCGCGTGCTTGCTGCTGCTTCCAGCAAGCCAAAACGCTTTTGCAGCCACTTTCCTGCCTTTTCCACAACAGGATCACTGTCTAGCTGATTTACAGTTGCCTCTGCGTAGAGCAGCTAGAGGAGCAGCTCTGCCGGCTTTCCTGTGCTTCTGCATAGCAGAGCTGTCAAGAACGAGAAGCTGCGTTTTGCCCAGAAAGCAGCGCTTGGCGGAACCACAGCCAGCGGCGTCTTCGGTACAGCCGCAGCTTGTGCGGAGAAGCGAAAGAGAGCCGGGGAAGAACGTGGAAAGCCGAACTCGGTCGCTGCAAGCGGGTGCTGGCGAACAGCTTCTGGTCACCTTGTAGAAACTCTCCCAGCACAGTGCAGAGTCCCCGTGGCTAGTTCCTTGAAATACCTTTCCTGGCAGCAGCCCAGAGCTGTACTGAGTGCAGCAGGTGTCAGGCAGTCTCCTCTCGCCGTGTAGGTGCTTCTGTTTTGTGTTTGCAGCGTGCAGAGAAGCCCGCGTGCTTGCTGCTGCTTCCAGCAAGCCAAAACGCTTTTGCAGCCACTTTCCTGCCTTTTCCACAACAGGATCACTGTCTAGCTGATTTACAGTTGCCTCTGCGTAGAGCAGCTAGAGGAGCAGCTCTGCCGGCTTTCCTGTGCTTCTGCATAGCAGAGCTGTCAAGAACGAGAAGCTGCGTTTTGCCCAGAAAGCAGCGCTTGGCGGAACCACAGCCAGCGGCGTCTTGGGTACAGCCGCAGCTTGTGCGGAGAAGCGAAAGAGAGCCGGGGAAGAACGTGGAAAGCCGAACTCGGTCGCTGCAAGCGGGTGCTGGCGAACAGCTTCTGGTCACCTTGTAGAAACTCTCCCAGCACAGTGCAGAGTCCCCGTGGCTAGTTCCTTGAAATACCTTTCCTGGCAGCAGCCCAGAGCTGTACTGAGTGCAGCAGGTGTCAGGCAGTCTCCTCTCGCCGTGTAGGTGCTTCTGTTTTGTGTTTGCAGCGTGCAGAGAAGCCCGCGTGCTTGCTGCTGCTTCCAGCAAGCCAAAACGCTTTTGCAGCCACTTTCCTGCCTTTTCCACAACAGGATCACTGTCTAGCTGATTTACAGTTGCCTCTGCGTAGAGCAGCTAGAGGAGCAGCTCTGCCGGCTTTCCTGTGCTTCTGCATAGCAGAGCTGTCAAGAACGAGAAGCTGTGTTTTGCCCAGAAAGCAGCGCTTGGCGGAACCACAGCCAGCGGCGTCTTGGGTACAGCCGCAGCTTGTGCGGAGAAGCGAAAGAGAGCCGGGGAAGAACGTGGAAAGCCGAACTCGGTCGCTGCAAGCGGGTGCTGGCGAACAGCTTCTGGTCACCTTGTAGAAACTCTCCCAGCACAGTGCAGAGTCCCCGTGGCTAGTTCCTTGAAATACCTTTCCTGGCAGCAGCCCAGAGCTGTACTGAGTGCAGCAGGTGTCAGGCAGTCTCCTCTCGCCGTGTAGGTGCTTCTGTTTTGTGTTTGCAGCGTGCAGAGAAGCCCGCGTGCTTGCTGCTGCTTCCAGCAAGCCAAAACGCTTTTGCAGCCACTTTCCTGCCTTTTCCACAACAGGATCACTGTCTAGCTGATTTACAGTTGCCTCTGCGTAGAGCAGCTAGAGGAGCAGCTCTGCCGGCTTTCCTGTGCTTCTGCATAGCAGAGCTGTCAAGAACGAGAAGCTGCGTTTTGCCGAGAAAGCAGCGCTTGGCGGAACCACAGCCAGCGGCGTCTTGGGTACAGCCGCAGCTTGTGCGGAGAAGCGAAAGAGAGCCGGGGAAGAACGTGGAAAGCCGAACTCGGTCGCTGCAAGCGGGTGCTGGCGAACAGCTTCTGGTCACCTTGTAGAAACTCTCCCAGCACAGTGCAGAGTCCCCGTGGCTAGTTCCTTGAAATACCTTTCCTGGCAGCAGCCCAGAGCTGTACTGAGTGCAGCAGGTGTCAGGCAGTCTCCTCTCGCCGTGTAGGTGCTTCTGTTTTGTGTTTGCAGCGTGCAGAGAAGCCCGCGTGCTTGCTGCTGCTTCCAGCAAGCCAAAACGCTTTTGCAGCCACTTTCCTGCCTTTTCCACAACAGGATCACTGTCTAGCTGATTTACAGTTGCCTCTGCGTAGAGCAGCTAGAGGAGCAGCTCTGCCGGCTTTCCTGTGCTTCTGCATAGCAGAGCTGTCAAGAACGAGAAGCTGCGTTTTGCCCAGAAAGCAGCGCTTGGCGGAACCACAGCCAGCGGCGTCTTGGGTACAGCCGCAGCTTGTGCGGAGAAGCGAAAGTGAGCCGGGGAAGAACGTGGAAAGCCGAACTCGGTCGCTGCAAGCGGGTGCTGGCGAACAGCTTCTGGTCACCTTGTAGAAACTCTCCCAGCACAGTGCAGAGTCCCCGTGGCTAGTTCCTTGAAATACCTTTCCTGGCAGCAGCCCAGAGCTGTACTGAGTGCAGCAGGTGTCAGGCAGTTTCCTGCCGCCGTGTAGGTGCTTCTGTTTTGTGTTTGCAGCGTGCAGAGAAGCCCGCGTGCTTGCTGCTGCTTCCAGCAAGCCAAAACGCTTTTGCAGCCACTTTCCTGCCTTTTCCACAACAGGATCACTGTCTAGCTGATTTACAGTTGCCTCTGCGTAGAGCAGCTAGAGGAGCAGCTCTGCCGGCTTTCCTGTGCTTCTGCATAGCAGAGCTGTCAAGAACGAGAAGCTGCGTTTTGCCGAGAAAGCAGCGCTTCGCGGAACCACAGCCAGCGGCGTCTTGGGTACAGCCGCAGCTTGTGCGGAGAAGCGAAAGAGAGCCGGGGAAGAACGTGGAAAGCCGAACTCGGTCGCTGCAAGCGGGTGCTGGCGAACAGCTTCTGGTCACCTTGTAGAAACTCTCCCAGCACAGTGCAGAGTCCCCGTGGCTAGTTCCTTGAAATACCTTTCCTGGCAGCAGCCCAGAGCTGTACTGAGTGCAGCAGGTGTCAGGCAGTTTCCTCTCGCCGTGTAGGTGCTTCTGTTTTGTGTTTGCAGCGTGCAGAGAAGCCCGCGTGCTTGCTGCTGCTTCCAGCAAGCCAAAACGCTTTTGCAGCCACCTTCCTGCCTTTTCCACAACAGGATCACTGTCTAGCTGATTTACAGTTGCCTCTGCGTAGAGCAGCTAGAGGAGCAGCTCTGCCGGCTTTCCTGTGCTTCTGCATAGCAGAGCTGTCAAGAACGAGAAGCTGCGTTTTGCCGAGAAAGCAGCGCTTGGCGGAACCACAGCCAGCGGCGTCTTGGGTACAGCCGCAGCTTGTGCGGAGAAGCGAAAGAGAGCCGGGGAAGAACGTGGAAAGCCGAACTCGGTCGCTGCAAGCGGGTGCTGGCGAACAGCTTCTGGTCACCTTGTAGAAACTCTCCCAGCACAGTGCAGAGTCCCCGTGGCTAGTTCCTTGAAATACCTTTCCTGGCAGCAGCCCAGAGCTGTACTGAGTGCAGCAGGTGTCAGGCAGTCTCCTCTCGCCGTGTAGGTGCTTCTGTTTTGTGTTTGCAGCGTGCAGAGAAGCCCGCGTGCTTGCTGCTGCTTCCAGCAAGCCAAAACGCTTTTGCAGCCACTTTCCTGCCTTTTCCACAACAGGATCACTGTCTAGCTGATTTACAGTTGCCTCTGCGTAGAGCAGCTAGAGGAGCAGCTCTGCCGGCTTTCCTGTGCTTCTGCATAGCAGAGCTGTCAAGAACGAGAAGCTGCGTTTTGCCGAGAAAGCAGCGCTTGGCGGAACCACAGCCAGCGGCGTCTTGGGTACAGCCGCAGCTTGTGCGGAGAAGCGAAAGAGAGCCGGGGAAGAACGTGGAAAGCCGAACTCGGTCGCTGCAAGCGGGTGCTGGCGAACAGCTTCTGGTCACCTTGTAGAAACTCTCCCAGCACAGTGCAGAGTCCCCGTGGCTAGTTCCTTGAAATACCTTTCCTGGCAGCAGCCCAGAGCTGTACTGAGTGCAGCAGGTGTCAGGCAGTCTCCTCTCGCCGTGTAGGTGCTTCTGTTTTGTGTTTGCAGCGTGCAGAGAAGCCCGCGTGCTTGCTGCTGCTTCCAGCAAGCCAAAACGCTTTTGCAGCCACTTTCCTGCCTTTTCCACAACAGGATCACTGTCTAGCTGATTTACAGTTGCCTCTGCGTAGAGCAGCTAGAGGAGCAGCTCTGCCGGCTTTCCTGTGCTTCTGCATAGCAGAGCTGTCAAGAACGAGAAGCTGCGTTTTGCCCAGAAAGCAGCGCTTGGCGGAACCACAGCCAGCGGCGTCTTGGGTACAGCCGCAGCTTGTGCGGAGAAGCGAAAGAGAGCCGGGGAAGAACGTGGAAAGCCGAACTCGGTCGCTGCAAGCGGGTGCTGGCGAACAGCTTCTGGTCACCTTGTAGAAACTCTCCCAGCACAGTGCAGAGTCCCCGTGGCTAGTTCCTTGAAATACCTTTCCTGGCAGCAGCCCAGAGCTGTACTGAGTGCAGCAGGTGTCAGGCAGTCTCCTCTCGCCGTGTAGGTGCTTCTGTTTTGTGTTTGCAGCGTGCAGAGAAGCCCGCGTGCTTGCTGCTGCTTCCAGCAAGCCAAAACGCTTTTGCAGCCACTTTCCTGCCTTTTCCACAACAGGATCACTGTCTAGCTGATTTACAGTTGCCTCTGCGTAGAGCAGCTAGAGGAGCAGCTCTGCCGGCTTTCCTGTGCTTCTGCATAGCAGAGCTGTCAAGAACGAGAAGCTGCGTTTTGCCGAGTAAGCAGCGCTTGGCGGAACCACAGCCAGCGGCGTCTTGGGTACAGCCGCAGCTTGTGCGGAGAAGCGAAAGAGAGCCGGGGAAGAACGTGGAAAGCCGAACTCGGTCGCTGCAAGCGGGTGCTGGCGAACAGCTTCTGGTCACCTTGTAGAAACTCTCCCAGCACAGTGCAGAGTCCCCGTGGCTAGTTCCTTGAAATACCTTTCCTGGCAGCAGCCCAGAGCTGTACTGAGTGCAGCAGGTGTCAGGCAGTCTCCTCTCGCCGTGTAGGTGCTTCTGTTTTGTGTTTGCAGCGTGCAGAGAAGCCCGCGTGCTTGCTGCTGCTTCCAGCAAGCCAAAACGCTTTTGCAGCCACTTTCCTGCCTTTTCCACAACAGGATCACTGTCTAGCTGATTTACAGTTGCCTCTGCGTAGAGCAGCTAGAGGAGCAGCTCTGCCGGCTTTCCTGTGCTTCTGCATAGCAGAGCTGTCAAGAACGAGAAGCTGCGTTTTGCCCAGAAAGCAGCGCTTGGCGGAACCACAGCCAGCGGCGTCTTGGGTACAGCCGCAGCTTGTGCGGAGAAGCGAAAGAGAGCCGGGGAAGAACGTGGAAAGCCGAACTCGGTCGCTGCAAGCGGGTGCTGGCGAACAGCTTCTGGTCACCTTGTAGAAACTCTCCCAGCACAGTGCAGAGTCCCCGTGGCTAGTTCCTTGAAATACCTTTCCTGGCAGCAGCCCAGAGCTGTACTGAGTGCAGCAGGTGTCAGGCAGTCTCCTCTCGCCGTGTAGGTGCTTCTGTTTTGTGTTTGCAGCGTGCAGAGAAGCCCGCGTGCTTGCTGCTGCTTCCAGCAAGCCAAAACGCTTTTGCAGCCACTTTCCTGCCTTTTCCACAACAGGATCACTGTCTAGCTGATTTACAGTTGCCTCTGCGTAGAGCAGCTAGAGGAGCAGCTCTGCCGGCTTTCCTGTGCTTCTGCATAGCAGAGCTGTCAAGAACGAGAAGCTGCGTTTTGCCCAGAAAGCAGCGCTTGGCGGAACCACAGCCAGCGGCGTCTTGGGTACAGCCGCAGCTTGTGCGGAGAAGCGAAAGAGAGCCGGGGAAGAACGTGGAAAGCCGAACTCGGTCGCTGCAAGCGGGTGCTGGCGAACAGCTTCTGGTCACCTTGTAGAAACTCTCCCAGCACAGTGCAGAGTCCCCGTGGCTAGTTCCTTGAAATACCTTTCCTGGCAGCAGCCCAGAGCTGTACTGAGTGCAGCAGGTGTCAGGCAGTCTCCTCTCGCCGTGTAGGTGCTTCTGTTTTGTGTTTGCAGCGTGCAGAGAAGCCCGCGTGCTTGCTGCTGCTTCCAGCAAGCCAAAACGCTTTTGCAGCCACTTTCCTGCCTTTTCCACAACAGGATCACTGTCTAGCTGATTTACAGTTGCCTCTGCGTAGAGCAGCTAGAGGAGCAGCTCTGCCGGCTTTCCTGTGCTTCTGCATAGCAGAGCTGTCAAGAACGAGAAGCTGCGTTTTGCCCAGAAAGCAGCGCTTGGCGGAACCACAGCCAGCGGCGTCTTGGGTACAGCCGCAGCTTGTGCGGAGAAGCGAAAGAGAGCCGGGGAAGAACGTGGAAAGCCGAACTCGGTCGCTGCAAGCGGGTGCTGGCGAACAGCTTCTGGTCACCTTGTAGAAACTCTCCCAGCACAGTGCAGAGTCCCCGTGGCTAGTTCCTTGAAATACCTTTCCTGGCAGCAGCCCAGAGCTGTACTGAGTGCAGCAGGTGTCAGGCAGTTTCCTCTCGCCGTGTAGGTGCTTCTGTTTTGTGTTTGCAGCGTGCAGAGAAGCCCGCGTGCTTGCTGCTGCTTCCAGCAAGCCAAAACGCTTTTGCAACCACCTTCCTGCCTTTTCCACAACAGGATCACTGTCTAGCTGATTTACAGTTGCCTCTGCGTAGAGCAGCTAGAGGAGCAGCTCTGCCGGCTTTCCTGTGCTTCTGCATAGCAGAGCTGTCAAGAACGAGAAGCTGCGTTTTGCCGAGAAAGCAGCGCTTGGCGGAACCACAGCCAGCGGCGTCTTGGGTACAGCCGCAGCTTGTGCGGAGAAGCGAAAGAGAGCCGGGGAAGAACGTGGAAAGCCGAACTCGGTCGCTGCAAGCGGGTGCTGGCGAACAGCTTCTGGTCACCTTGTAGAAACTCTCCCAGCACAGTGCAGAGTCCCCGTGGCTAGTTCCTTGAAATACCTTTCCTGGCAGCAGCCCAGAGCTGTACTGAGTGCAGCAGGTGTCAGGCAGTCTCCTCTCGCCGTGTAGGTGCTTCTGTTTTGTGTTTGCAGCGTGCAGAGAAGCCCGCGTGCTTGCTGCTGCTTCCAGCAAGCCAAAACGCTTTTGCAGCCACTTTCCTGCCTTTTCCACAACAGGATCACTGTCTAGCTGATTTACAGTTGCCTCTGCGTAGAGCAGCTAGAGGAGCAGCTCTGCCGGCTTTCCTGTGCTTCTGCATAGCAGAGCTGTCAAGAACGAGAAGCTGCGTTTTGCCCAGAAAGCAGCGCTTCGCGGAACCACAGCCAGCGGCGTCTTGGGTACAGCCGCAGCTTGTGCGGAGAAGCGAAAGAGAGCCGGGGAAGAACGTGGAAAGCCGAACTCGGTCGCTGCAAGCGGGTGCTGGCGAACAGCTTCTGGTCACCTTGTAGAAACTCTCCCAGCACAGTGCAGAGTCCCCGTGGCTAGTTCCTTGAAATACCTTTCCTGGCAGCAGCCCAGAGCTGTACTGAGTGCAGCAGGTGTCAGGCAGTTTCCTCTCGCCGTGTAGGTGCTTCTGTTTTGTGTTTGCAGCGTGCAGAGAAGCCCGCGTGCTTGCTGCTGCTTCCAGCAAGCCAAAACGCTTTTGCGGCCACCTTCCTGCCTTTTCCACAACAGGATCACTGTCTAGCTGATTTACAGTTGCCTCTGCGTAGAGCAGCTAGAGGAGCAGCTCTGCCGGCTTTCCTGTGCTTCTGCATAGCAGAGCTGTCAAGAACGAGAAGCTGCGTTTTGCCGAGAAAGCAGCGCTTCGCGGAACCACAGCCAGCGGCGTCTTCGGTACAGCCGCAGCTTGTGCGGAGAAGCGAAAGAGAGCCGGGGAAGAACGTGGAAAGCCGAACTCGGTCGCTGCAAGCGGGTGCTGGCGAACAGCTTCTGGTCACCTTGTAGAAACTCTCCCAGCACAGTGCAGAGTCCCCGTGGCTAGTTCCTTGAAATACCTTTCCTGGCAGCAGCCCAGAGCTGTACTGAGTGCAGCAGGTGTCAGGCAGTCTCCTCTCGCCGTGTAGGTGCTTCTGTTTTGTGTTTGCAGCGTGCAGAGAAGCCCGCGTGCTTGCTGCTGCTTCCAGCAAGCCAAAACGCTTTTGCAGCCACTTTCCTGCCTTTTCCACAACAGGATCACTGTCTAGCTGATTTACAGTTGCCTCTGCGTAGAGCAGCTAGAGGAGCAGCTCTGCCGGCTTTCCTGTGCTTCTGCATAGCAGAGCTGTCAAGAACGAGAAGCTGCGTTTTGCCCAGAAAGCAGCGCTTGGCGGAACCACAGCCAGCGGCGTCTTGGGTACAGCCGCAGCTTGTGCGGAGAAGCGAAAGAGAGCCGGGGAAGAACGTGGAAAGCCGAACTCGGTCGCTGCAAGCGGGTGCTGGCGAACAGCTTCTGGTCACCTTGTAGAAACTCTCCCAGCACAGTGCAGAGTCCTTGTGGCTAGTTCCTTGAAATACCTTTCCTGGCAGCAGCCCAGAGCTGTACTGAGTGCAGCAGGTGTCAGGCAGTCTCCTCTCGCCGTGTAGGTGCTTCTGTTTTGTGTTTGCAGCGTGCAGAGAAGCCCGCGTGCTTGCTGCTGCTTCCAGCAAGCCAAAACGCTTTTGCAGCCACTTTCCTGCCTTTTCCACAACAGGATCACAGTCTAGCTGATTTACAGTTGCCTCTGCGTAGAGCAGCTAGAGGAGCAGCTCTGCCGGCTTTCCTGTGCTTCTGCATAGCAGAGCTGTCAAGAACGAGAAGCTGCGTTTTGCCCAGAAAGCAGCGCTTGGCGGAACCACAGCCAGCGGCGTCTTCGGTACAGCCGCAGCTTGTGCGGAGAAGCGAAAGAGAGCCGGGGAAGAACGTGGAAAGCCGAACTCGGTCGCTGCAAGCGGGTGCTGGCGAACAGCTTCTGGTCACCTTGTAGAAACTCTCCCAGCACAGTGCAGAGTCCCCGTGGCTAGTTCCTTGAAATACCTTTCCTGGCAGCAGCCCAGAGCTGTACTGAGTGCAGCAGGTGTCAGGCAGTTTCCTCTCGCTGTGTAGGTGCTTCTGTTTTGTGTTTGCAGCGTGCAGAGAAGCCCGCGTGCTTGCTGCTGCTTCCAGCAAGCCAAAACGCTTTT
Source organism: Phylloscopus collybita (assembly GCA_027886175.1). NCBI lineage: Eukaryota > Metazoa > Chordata > Aves > Passeriformes > Phylloscopidae > Phylloscopus > Phylloscopus collybita. The sequence continues at coordinate 1,186,066 of JAJNNQ010000091.1, read as the reverse complement.
GCGGCCACCTTCCTGCCTTTTCCACAACAGGATCACTGTCTAGCTGATTTACAGTTGCCTCTGCGTAGAGCAGCTAGAGGAGCAGCTCTGCCGGCTTTCCTGTGCTTCTGCATAGCAGAGCTGTCAAGAACGAGAAGCTGCGTTTTGCCCAGAAAGCAGCGCTTGGCGGAACCACAGCCAGCGGCGTCTTCGGTACAGCCGCAGCTTGTGCGGAGAAGCGAAAGAGAGCCGGGGAAGAACGTGGAAAGCCGAACTCGGTCGCTGCAAGCGGGTGCTGGCGAACAGCTTCTGGTCACCTTGTAGAAACTCTCCCAGCACAGTGCAGAGTCCCCGTGGCTAGTTCCTTGAAATACCTTTCCTGGCAGCAGCCCAGAGCTGTACTGAGTGCAGCAGGTGTCAGGCAGTCTCCTCTCGCCGTGTAGGTGCTTCTGTTTTGTGTTTGCAGCGTGCAGAGAAGCCCGCGTGCTTGCTGCTGCTTCCAGCAAGCCAAAACGCTTTTGCAGCCACTTTCCTGCCTTTTCCACAACAGGATCACAGTCTAGCTGATTTACAGTTGCCTCTGCGTAGAGCAGCTAGAGGAGCAGCTCTGCCGGCTTTCCTGTGCTTCTGCATAGCAGAGCTGTCAAGAACGAGAAGCTGCGTTTTGCCCAGAAAGCAGCGCTTGGCGGAACCACAGCCAGCGGCGTCTTCGGTACAGCCGCAGCTTGTGCGGAGAAGCGAAAGAGAGCCGGGGAAGAACGTGGAAAGCCGAACTCGGTCGCTGCAAGCGGGTGCTGGCGAACAGCTTCTGGTCACCTTGTAGAAACTCTCCCAGCACAGTGCAGAGTCCCCGTGGCTAGTTCCTTGAAATACCTTTCCTGGCAGCAGCCCAGAGCTGTACTGAGTGCAGCAGGTGTCAGGCAGTCTCCTCTCGCCGTGTAGGTGCTTCTGTTTTGTGTTTGCAGCGTGCAGAGAAGCCCGCGTGCTTGCTGCTGCTTCCAGCAAGCCAAAACGCTTTTGCAGCCACTTTCCTGCCTTTTCCACAACAGGATCACAGTCTAGCTGATTTACAGTTGCCTCTGCGTAGAGCAGCTAGAGGAGCAGCTCTGCCGGCTTTCCTGTGCTTCTGCATAGCAGAGCTGTCAAGAACGAGAAGCTGCGTTTTGCCCAGAAAGCAGCGCTTCGCGGAACCACAGCCAGCGGCGTCTTGGGTACAGCCGCAGCTTGTGCGGAGAAGCGAAAGAGAGCCGGGGAAGAACGTGGAAAGCCGAACTCGGTCGCTGCAAGCGGGTGCTGGCGAACAGCTTCTGGTCACCTTGTAGAAACTCTCCCAGCACAGTGCAGAGTCCCCGTGGCTAGTTCCTTGAAATACCTTTCCTGGCAGCAGCCCAGAGCTGTACTGAGTGCAGCAGGTGTCAGGCAGTCTCCTCTCGCCGTGTAGGTGCTTCTGTTTTGTGTTTGCAGCGTGCAGAGAAGCCCGCGTGCTTGCTGCTGCTTCCAGCAAGCCAAAACGCTTTTGCAGCCACTTTCCTGCCTTTTCCACAACAGGATCACAGTCTAGCTGATTTACAGTTGCCTCTGCGTAGAGCAGCTAGAGGAGCAGCTCTGCCGGCTTTCCTGTGCTTCTGCATAGCAGAGCTGTCAAGAACGAGAAGCTGCGTTTTGCCCAGAAAGCAGCGCTTGGCGGAACCACAGCCAGCGGCGTCTTCGGTACAGCCGCAGCTTGTGCGGAGAAGCGAAAGAGAGCCGGGGAAGAACGTGGAAAGCCGAACTCGGTCGCTGCAAGCGGGTGCTGGCGAACAGCTTCTGGTCACCTTGTAGAAACTCTCCCAGCACAGTGCAGAGTCCCCGTGGCTAGTTCCTTGAAATACCTTTCCTGGCAGCAGCCCAGAGCTGTACAGAGTGCAGCAGGTGTCAGGCAGTCTCCTCTCGCCGTGTAGGTGCTTCTGTTTTGTGTTTGCAGCGTGCAGAGAAGCCCGCGTGCTTGCTGCTGCTTCCAGCAAGCCAAAACGCTTTTGCAGCCACTTTCCTGCCTTTTCCACAACAGGATCACTGTCTAGCTGATTTACAGTTGCCTCTGCGTAGAGCAGCTAGAGGAGCAGCTCTGCCGGCTTTCCTGTGCTTCTGCATAGCAGAGCTGTCAAGAACGAGAAGCTGCGTTTTGCCGAGAAAGCAGCGCTTGGCGGAACCACAGCCAGCGGCGTCTTGGGTACAGCCGCAGCTTGTGCGGAGAAGCGAAAGAGAGCCGGGGAAGAACGTGGAAAGCCGAACTCGGTCGCTGCAAGCGGGTGCTGGCGAACAGCTTCTGGTCACCTTGTAGAAACTCTCCCAGCACAGTGCAGAGTCCCCGTGGCTAGTTCCTTGAAATACCTTTCCTGGCAGCAGCCCAGAGCTGTACTGAGTGCAGCAGGTGTCAGGCAGTCTCCTCTCGCCGTGTAGGTGCTTCTGTTTTGTGTTTGCAGCGAGCAGAGAAGCCCGCGTGCTTGCTGCTGCTTCCAGCAAGCCAAAACGCTTTTGCAGCCACTTTCCTGCCTTTTCCACAACAGGATCACTGTCTAGCTGATTTACAGTTGCCTCTGCGTAGAGCAGCTAGAGGAGCAGCTCTGCCGGCTTTCCTGTGCTTCTGCATAGCAGAGCTGTCAAGAACGAGAAGCTGCGTTTTGCCCAGAAAGCAGCGCTTGGCGGAACCACAGCCAGCGGCGTCTTCGGTACAGCCGCAGCTTGTGCGGAGAAGCGAAAGAGAGCCGGGGAAGAACGTGGAAAGCCGAACTCGGTCGCTGCAAGCGGGTGCTGGCGAACAGCTTCTGGTCACCTTGTAGAAACTCTCCCAGCACAGTGCAGAGTCCCCGTGGCTAGTTCCTTGAAATACCTTTCCTGGCAGCAGCCCAGAGCTGTACTGAGTGCAGCAGGTGTCAGGCAGTCTCCTCTCGCCGTGTAGGTGCTTCTGTTTTGTGTTTGCAGCGTGCAGAGAAGCCCGCGTGCTTGCTGCTGCTTCCAGCAAGCCAAAACGCTTTTGCAGCCACTTTCCTGCCTTTTCCACAACAGGATCACTGTCTAGCTGATTTACAGTTGCCTCTGCGTAGAGCAGCTAGAGGAGCAGCTCTGCCGGCTTTCCTGTGCTTCTGCATAGCAGAGCTGTCAAGAACGAGAAGCTGCGTTTTGCCGAGAAAGCAGCGCTTGGCGGAACCACAGCCAGCGGCGTCTTCGGTACAGCCGCAGCTTGTGCGGAGAAGCGAAAGAGAGCCGGGGAAGAACGTGGAAAGCCGAACTCGGTCGCTGCAAGCGGGTGCTGGCGAACAGCTTCTGGTCACCTTGTAGAAACTCTCCCAGCACAGTGCAGAGTCCCCGTGGCTAGTTCCTTGAAATACCTTTCCTGGCAGCAGCCCAGAGCTGTACTGAGTGCAGCAGGTGTCAGGCAGTCTCCTCTCGCCGTGTAGGTGCTTCTGTTTTGTGTTTGCAGCGTGCAGAGAAGCCCGCGTGCTTGCTGCTGCTTCCAGCAAGCCAAAACGCTTTTGCAGCCACTTTCCTGCCTTTTCCACAACAGGATCACTGTCTAGCTGATTTACAGTTGCCTCTGCGTAGAGGAGCTAGAGGAGCAGCTCTGCCGGCTTTCCTGTGCTTCTGCATAGCAGAGCTGTCAAGAACGAGAAGCTGCGTTTTGCCCAGAAAGCAGCGCTTGGCGGAACCACAGCCAGCGGCGTCTTGGGTACAGCCGCAGCTTGTGCGGAGAAGCGAAAGAGAGCCGGGGAAGAACGTGGAAAGCCGAACTCGGTCGCTGCAAGCGGGTGCTGGCGAACAGCTTCTGGTCACCTTGTAGAAACTCTCCCAGCACAGTGCAGAGTCCCCGTGGCTAGTTCCTTGAAATACCTTTCCTGGCAGCAGCCCAGAGCTGTACTGAGTGCAGCAGGTGTCAGGCAGTCTCCTCTCGCCGTGTAGGTGCTTCTGTTTTGTGTTTGCAGCGTGCAGAGAAGCCCGCGTGCTTGCTGCTGCTTCCAGCAAGCCAAAACGCTTTTGCAGCCACTTTCCTGCCTTTTCCACAACAGGATCACTGTCTAGCTGATTTACAGTTGCCTCTGCGTAGAGCAGCTAGAGGAGCAGCTCTGCCGGCTTTCCTGTGCTTCTGCATAGCAGAGCTGTCAAGAACGAGAAGCTGCGTTTTGCCGAGAAAGCAGCGCTTGGCGGAACCACAGCCAGCGGCGTCTTGGGTACAGCCGCAGCTTGTGCGGAGAAGCGAAAGAGAGCCGGGGAAGAACGTGGAAAGCCGAACTCGGTCGCTGCAAGCGGGTGCTGGCGAACAGCTTCTGGTCACCTTGTAGAAACTCTCCCAGCACAGTGCAGAGTCCCCGTGGCTAGTTCCTTGAAATACCTTTCCTGGCAGCAGCCCAGAGCTGTACTGAGTGCAGCAGGTGTCAGGCAGTCTCCTCTCGCCGTGTAGGTGCTTCTGTTTTGTGTTTGCAGCGTGCAGAGAAGCCCGCGTGCTTGCTGCTGCTTCCAGCAAGCCAAAACGCTTTTGCAGCCACTTTCCTGCCTTTTCCACAACAGGATCACTGTCTAGCTGATTTACAGTTGCCTCTGCGTAGAGCAGCTAGAGGAGCAGCTCTGCCGGCTTTCCTGTGCTTCTGCATAGCAGAGCTGTCAAGAACGAGAAGCTGCATTTTGCCCAGAAAGCAGCGCTTGGCGGAACCACAGCCAGCGGCGTCTTGGGTACAGCCGCAGCTTGTGCGGAGAAGCGAAAGAGAGCCGGGGAAGAACGTGGAAAGCCGAACTCGGTCGCTGCAAGCGGGTGCTGGCGAACAGCTTCTGGTCACCTTGTAGAAACTCTCCCAGCACAGTGCAGAGTCCCCGTGGCTAGTTCCTTGAAATACCTTTCCTGGCAGCAGCCCAGAGCTGTACTGAGTGCAGCAGGTGTCAGGCAGTCTCCTCTCGCCGTGTAGGTGCTTCTGTTTTGTGTTTGCAGCGTGCAGAGAAGCCCGCGTGCTTGCTGCTGCTTCCAGCAAGCCAAAACGCTTTTGCAGCCACTTTCCTGCCTTTTCCACAACAGGATCACTGTCTAGCTGATTTACAGTTGCCTCTGCGTAGAGCAGCTAGAGGAGCAGCTCTGCCGGCTTTCCTGTGCTTCTGCATAGCAGAGCTGTCAAGAACGAGAAGCTGCGTTTTGCCCAGAAAGCAGCGCTTGGCGGAACCACAGCCAGCGGCGTCTTCGGTACAGCCGCAGCTTGTGCGGAGAAGCGAAAGAGAGCCGGGGAAGAACGTGGAAAGCCGAACTCGGTCGCTGCAAGCGGGTGCTGGCGAACAGCTTCTGGTCACCTTGTAGAAACTCTCCCAGCACAGTGCAGAGTCCCCGTGGCTAGTTCCTTGAAATACCTTTCCTGGCAGCAGCCCAGAGCTGTACTGAGTGCAGCAGGTGTCAGGCAGTCTCCTCTCGCCGTGTAGGTGCTTCTGTTTTGTGTTTGCAGCGTGCAGAGAAGCCCGCGTGCTTGCTGCTGCTTCCAGCAAGCCAAAATGCTTTTGCAGCCACTTTCCTGCCTTTTCCACAACAGGATCACTGTCTAGCTGATTTACAGTTGCCTCTGCGTAGAGGAGCTAGAGGAGCAGCTCTGCCGGCTTTCCTGTGCTTCTGCATAGCAGAGCTGTCAAGAACGAGAAGCTGCGTTTTGCCCAGAAAGCAGCGCTTGGCGGAACCACAGCCAGCGGCGTCTTGGGTACAGCCGCAGCTTGTGCGGAGAAGCGAAAGAGAGCCGGGGAAGAACGTGGAAAGCCGAACTCGGTCGCTGCAAGCGGGTGCTGGCGAACAGCTTCTGGTCACCTTGTAGAAACTCTCCCAGCACAGTGCAGAGTCCCCGTGGCTAGTTCCTTGAAATACCTTTCCTGGCAGCAGCCCAGAGCTGTACTGAGTGCAGCAGGTGTCAGGCAGTCTCCTCTCGCCGTGTAGGTGCTTCTGTTTTGTGTTTGCAGCGTGCAGAGAAGCCCGCGTGCTTGCTGCTGCTTCCAGCAAGCCAAAACGCTTTTGCAGCCACTTTCCTGCCTTTTCCACAACAGGATCACTGTCTAGCTGATTTACAGTTGCCTCTGCGTAGAGCAGCTAGAGGAGCAGCTCTGCCGGCTTTCCTGTGCTTCTGCATAGCAGAGCTGTCAAGAACGAGAAGCTGCGTTTTGCCGAGAAAGCAGCGCTTGGCGGAACCACAGCCAGCGGCGTCTTCGGTACAGCCGCAGCTTGTGCGGAGAAGCGAAAGAGAGCCGGGGAAGAACGTGGAAAGCCGAACTCGGTCGCTGCAAGCGGGTGCTGGCGAACAGCTTCTGGTCACCTTGTAGAAACTCTCCCAGCACAGTGCAGAGTCCCCGTGGCTAGTTCCTTGAAATACCTTTCCTGGCAGCAGCCCAGAGCTGTACTGAGTGCAGCAGGTGTCAGGCAGTCTCCTCTCGCCGTGTAGGTGCTTCTGTTTTGTGTTTGCAGCGTGCAGAGAAGCCCGCGTGCTTGCTGCTGCTTCCAGCAAGCCAAAACGCTTTTGCAGCCACTTTCCTGCCTTTTCCACAACAGGATCACTGTCTAGCTGATTTACAGTTGCCTCTGCGTAGAGCAGCTAGAGGAGCAGCTCTGCCGGCTTTCCTGTGCTTCTGCATAGCAGAGCTGTCAAGAACGAGAAGCTGCGTTTTGCCCAGAAAGCAGCGCTTGGCGGAACCACAGCCAGCGGCGTCTTGGGTACAGCCGCAGCTTGTGCGGAGAAGTGAAAGAGAGCCGGGGAAGAACGTGGAAAGCCGAACTCGGTCGCTGCAAGCGGGTGCTGGCGAACAGCTTCTGGTCACCTTGTAGAAACTCTCCCAGCACAGTGCAGAGTCCCCGTGGCTAGTTCCTTGAAATACCTTTCCTGGCAGCAGCCCAGAGCTGTACTGAGTGCAGCAGGTGTCAGGCAGTCTCCTCTCGCCGTGTAGGTGCTTCTGTTTTGTGTTTGCAGCGTGCAGAGAAGCCCGCGTGCTTGCTGCTGCTTCCAGCAAGCCAAAACGCTTTTGCAGCCACTTTCCTGCCTTTTCCACAACAGGATCACTGTCTAGCTGATTTACAGTTGCCTCTGCGTAGAGCAGCTAGAGGAGCAGCTCTGCCGGCTTTCCTGTGCTTCTGCATAGCAGAGCTGTCAAGAACGAGAAGCTGCGTTTTGCCCAGAAAGCAGCGCTTGGCGGAACCACAGCCAGCGGCGTCTTGGGTACAGCCGCAGCTTGTGCGGAGAAGCGAAAGAGAGCCGGGGAAGAACGTGGAAAGCCGAACTCGGTCGCTGCAAGCGGGTGCTGGCGAACAGCTTCTGGTCACCTTGTAGAAACTCTCCCAGCACAGTGCAGAGTCCCCGTGGCTAGTTCCTTGAAATACCTTTCCTGGCAGCAGCCCAGAGCTGTACTGAGTGCAGCAGGTGTCAGGCAGTCTCCTCTCGCCGTGTAGGTGCTTCTGTTTTGTGTTTGCAGCGTGCAGAGAAGCCCGCGTGCTTGCTGCTGCTTCCAGCAAGCCAAAACGCTTTTGCAGCCACTTTCCTGCCTTTTCCACAACAGGATCACTGTCTAGCTGATTTACAGTTGCCTCTGCGTAGAGCAGCTAGAGGAGCAGCTCTGCCGGCTTTCCTGTGCTTCTGCATAGCAGAGCTGTCAAGAACGAGAAGCTGCGTTTTGCCCAGAAAGCAGCGCTTGGCGGAACCACAGCCAGCGGCGTCTTCGGTACAGCCGCAGCTTGTGCGGAGAAGCGAAAGAGAGCCGGGGAAGAACGTGGAAAGCCGAACTCGGTCGCTGCAAGCGGGTGCTGGCGAACAGCTTCTGGTCACCTTGTAGAAACTCTCCCAGCACAGTGCAGAGTCCCCGTGGCTAGTTCCTTGAAATACCTTTCCTGGCAGCAGCCCAGAGCTGTACTGAGTGCAGCAGGTGTCAGGCAGTCTCCTCTCGCCGTGTAGGTGCTTCTGTTTTGTGTTTGCAGCGTGCAGAGAAGCCCGCGTGCTTGCTGCTGCTTCCAGCAAGCCAAAACGCTTTTGCAGCCACTTTCCTGCCTTTTCCACAACAGGATCACTGTCTAGCTGATTTACAGTTGCCTCTGCGTAGAGCAGCTAGAGGAGCAGCTCTGCCGGCTTTCCTGTGCTTCTGCATAGCAGAGCTGTCAAGAACGAGAAGCTGCGTTTTGCCCAGAATACAGCGCTTCGCGGAACCACAGCCAGCGGCGTCTTGGGTACAGCCGCAGCTTGTGCGGAGAAGCGAAAGAGAGCCGGGGAAGAACGTGGAAAGCCGAACTCGGTCGCTGCAAGCGGGTGCTGGCGAACAGCTTCTGGTCACCTTGTAGAAACTCTCCCAGCACAGTGCAGAGTCCCCGTGGCTAGTTCCTTGAAATACCTTTCCTGGCAGCAGCCCAGAGCTGTACTGAGTGCAGCAGGTGTCAGGCAGTCTCCTCTCGCCGTGTAGGTGCTTCTGTTTTGTGTTTGCAGCGTGCAGAGAAGCCCGCGTGCTTGCTGCTGCTTCCAGCAAGCCAAAACGCTTTTGCAGCCACTTTCCTGCCTTTTCCACAACAGGATCACTGTCTAGCTGATTTACAGTTGCCTCTGCGTAGAGCAGCTAGAGGAGCAGCTCTGCCGGCTTTCCTGTGCTTCTGCATAGCAGAGCTGTCAAGAACGAGAAGCTGCGTTTTGCCGAGAAAGCAGCGCTTGGCGGAACCACAGCCAGCGGCGTCTTGGGTACAGCCGCAGCTTGTGCGGAGAAGCGAAAGAGAGCCGGGGAAGAACGTGGAAAGCCGAACTCGGTCGCTGCAAGCGGGTGCTGGCGAACAGCTTCTGGTCACCTTGTAGAAACTCTCCCAGCACAGTGCAGAGTCCCCGTGGCTAGTTCCTTGAAATACCTTTCCTGGCAGCAGCCCAGAGCTGTACTGAGTGCAGCAGGTGTCAGGCAGTCTCCTCTCGCCGTGTAGGTGCTTCTGTTTTGTGTTTGCAGCGTGCAGAGAAGCCCGCGTGCTTGCTGCTGCTTCCAGCAAGCCAAAACGCTTTTGCAGCCACTTTCCTGCCTTTTCCACAACAGGATCACTGTCTAGCTGATTTACAGTTGCCTCTGCGTAGAGCAGCTAGAGGAGCAGCTCTGCCGGCTTTCCTGTGCTTCTGCATAGCAGAGCTGTCAAGAACGAGAAGCTGCGTTTTGCCCAGAAAGCAGCGCTTGGCGGAACCACAGCCAGCGGCGTCTTGGGTACAGCCGCAGCTTGTGCGGAGAAGCGAAAGAGAGCCGGGGAAGAACGTGGAAAGCCGAACTCGGTCGCTGCAAGCGGGTGCTGGCGAACAGCTTCTGGTCACCTTGTAGAAACTCTCCCAGCACAGTGCAGAGTCCCCGTGGCTAGTTCCTTGAAATACCTTTCCTGGCAGCAGCCCAGAGCTGTACTGAGTGCAGCAGGTGTCAGGCAGTCTCCTCTCGCCGTGTAGGTGCTTCTGTTTTGTGTTTGCAGCGTGCAGAGAAGCCCGCGTGCTTGCTGCTGCTTCCAGCAAGCCAAAACGCTTTTGCAGCCACTTTCCTGCCTTTTCCACAACAGGATCACTGTCTAGCTGATTTACAGTTGCCTCTGCGTAGAGCAGCTAGAGGAGCAGCTCTGCCGGCTTTCCTGTGCTTCTGCATAGCAGAGCTGTCAAGAACGAGAAGCTGCGTTTTGCCCAGAAAGCAGCGCTTGGCGGAACCACAGCCAGCGGCGTCTTCGGTACAGCCGCAGCTTGTGCGGAGAAGCGAAAGAGAGCCGGGGAAGAACGTGGAAAGCCGAACTCGGTCGCTGCAAGCGGGTGCTGGCGAACAGCTTCTGGTCACCTTGTAGAAACTCTCCCAGCACAGTGCAGAGTCCCCGTGGCTAGTTCCTTGAAATACCTTTCCTGGCAGCAGCCCAGAGCTGTACTGAGTGCAGCAGGTGTCAGGCAGTCTCCTCTCGCCGTGTAGGTGCTTCTGTTTTGTGTTTGCAGCGTGCAGAGAAGCCCGCGTGCTTGCTGCTGCTTCCAGCAAGCCAAAACGCTTTTGCAGCCACTTTCCTGCCTTTTCCACAACAGGATCACTGTCTAGCTGATTTACAGTTGCCTCTGCGTAGAGCAGCTAGAGGAGCAGCTCTGCCGGCTTTCCTGTGCTTCTGCATAGCAGAGCTGTCAAGAACGAGAAGCTGCGTTTTGCCCAGAATACAGCGCTTCGCGGAACCACAGCCAGCGGCGTCTTCGGTACAGCCGCAGCTTGTGCGGAGAAGCGAAAGAGAGCCGGGGAAGAACGTGGAAAGCCGAACTCGGTCGCTGCAAGCGGGTGCTGGCGAACAGCTTCTGGTCACCTTGTAGAAACTCTCCCAGCACAGTGCAGAGTCCCCGTGGCTAGTTCCTTGAAATACCTTTCCTGGCAGCAGCCCAGAGCTGTACTGAGTGCAGCAGGTGTCAGGCAGTCTCCTCTCGCCGTGTAGGTGCTTCTGTTTTGTGTTTGCAGCGTGCAGAGAAGCCCGCGTGCTTGCTGCTGCTTCCAGCAAGCCAAAACGCTTTTGCAGCCACTTTCCTGCCTTTTCCACAACAGGATCACTGTCTAGCTGATTTACAGTTGCCTCTGCGTAGAGCAGCTAGAGGAGCAGCTCTGCCGGCTTTCCTGTGCTTCTGCATAGCAGAGCTGTCAAGAACGAGAAGCTGCGTTTTGCCGAGAAAGCAGCGCTTGGCGGAACCACAGCCAGCGGCGTCTTCGGTACAGCCGCAGCTTGTGCGGAGAAGCGAAAGAGAGCCGGGGAAGAACGTGGAAAGCCGAACTCGGTCGCTGCAAGCGGGTGCTGGCGAACAGCTTCTGGTCACCTTGTAGAAACTCTCCCAGCACAGTGCAGAGTCCCCGTGGCTAGTTCCTTGAAATACCTTTCCTGGCAGCAGCCCAGAGCTGTACTGAGTGCAGCAGGTGTCAGGCAGTCTCCTCTCGCCGTGTAGGTGCTTCTGTTTTGTGTTTGCAGCGTGCAGAGAAGCCCGCGTGCTTGCTGCTGCTTCCAGCAAGCCAAAACGCTTTTGCAGCCACTTTCCTGCCTTTTCCACAACAGGATCACTGTCTAGCTGATTTACAGTTGCCTCTGCGTAGAGCAGCTAGAGGAGCAGCTGTGCCGGCTTTCCTGTGCTTCTGCATAGCAGAGCTGTCAAGAACGAGAAGCTGCGTTTTGCCCAGAAAGCAGCGCTTGGCGGAACCACAGCCAGCGGCGTCTTGGGTACAGCCGCAGCTTGTGCGGAGAAGCGAAAGAGAGCCGGGGAAGAACGTGGAAAGCCGAACTCGGTCGCTGCAAGCGGGTGCTGGCGAACAGCTTCTGGTCACCTTGTAGAAACTCTCCCAGCACAGTGCAGAGTCCCCGTGGCTAGTTCCTTGAAATACCTTTCCTGGCAGCAGCCCAGAGCTGTACTGAGTGCAGCAGGTGTCAGGCAGTCTCCTCTCGCCGTGTAGGTGCTTCTGTTTTGTGTTTGCAGCGTGCAGAGAAGCCCGCGTGCTTGCTGCTGCTTCCAGCAAGCCAAAACGCTTTTGCAGCCACTTTCCTGCCTTTTCCACAACAGGATCACTGTCTAGCTGATTTACAGTTGCCTCTGCGTAGAGCAGCTAGAGGAGCAGCTCTGCCGGCTTTCCTGTGCTTCTGCATAGCAGAGCTGTCAAGAACGAGAAGCTGCGTTTTGCCCAGAAAGCAGCGCTTCGCGGAACCACAGCCAGCGGCGTCTTCGGTACAGCCGCAGCTTGTGCGGAGAAGCGAAAGAGAGCCGGGGAAGAACGTGGAAAGCCGAACTCGGTCGCTGCAAGCGGGTGCTGGCGAACAGCTTCTGGTCACCTTGTAGAAACTCTCCCAGCACAGTGCAGAGTCCCCGTGGCTAGTTCCTTGAAATACCTTTCCTGGCAGCAGCCCAGAGCTGTACTGAGTGCAGCAGGTGTCAGGCAGTCTCCTCTCGCCGTGTAGGTGCTTCTGTTTTGTGTTTGCAGCGTGCAGAGAAGCCCGCGTGCTTGCTGCTGCTTCCAGCAAGCCAAAACGCTTTTGCAGCCACTTTCCTGCCTTTTCCACAACAGGATCACTGTCTAGCTGATTTACAGTTGCCTCTGCGTAGAGCAGCTAGAGGAGCAGCTCTGCCGGCTTTCCTGTGCTTCTGCATAGCAGAGCTGTCAAGAACGAGAAGCTGCGTTTTGCCGAGAAAGCAGCGCTTGGCGGAACCACAGCCAGCGGCGTCTTGGGTACAGCCGCAGCTTGTGCGGAGAAGCGAAAGAGAGCCGGGGAAGAACGTGGAAAGCCGAACTCGGTCGCTGCAAGCGGGTGCTGGCGAACAGCTTCTGGTCACCTTGTAGAAACTCTCCCAGCACAGTGCAGAGTCCCCGTGGCTAGTTCCTTGAAATACCTTTCCTGGCAGCAGCCCAGAGCTGTACTGAGTGCAGCAGGTGTCAGGCAGTCTCCTCTCGCCGTGTAGGTGCTTCTGTTTTGTGTTTGCAGCGTGCAGAGAAGCCCGCGTGCTTGCTGCTGCTTCCAGCAAGCCAAAACGCTTTTGCAGCCACTTTCCTGCCTTTTCCACAACAGGATCACAGTCTAGCTGATTTACAGTTGCCTCTGCGTAGAGCAGCTAGAGGAGCAGCTCTGCCGGCTTTCCTGTGCTTCTGCATAGCAGAGCTGTCAAGAACGAGAAGCTGCGTTTTGCCGAGTAAGCAGCGCTTCGCGGAACCACAGCCAGCGGCGTCTTGGGTACAGCCGCAGCTTGTGCGGAGAAGCGAAAGAGAGCCGGGGAAGAACGTGGAAAGCCGAACTCGGTCGCTGCAAGCGGGTGCTGGCGAACAGCTTCTGGTCACCTTGTAGAAACTCTCCCAGCACAGTGCAGAGTCCCCGTGGCTAGTTCCTTGAAATACCTTTCCTGGCAGCAGCCCAGAGCTGTACTGAGTGCAGCAGGTGTCAGGCAGTCTCCTCTCGCCGTGTAGGTGCTTCTGTTTTGTGTTTGCAGCGTGCAGAGAAGCCCGCGTGCTTGCTGCTGCTTCCAGCAAGCCAAAACGCTTTTGCAGCCACTTTCCTGCCTTTTCCACAACAGGATCACAGTCTAGCTGATTTACAGTTGCCTCTGCGTAGAGCAGCTAGAGGAGCAGCTCTGCCGGCTTTCCTGTGCTTCTGCATAGCAGAGCTGTCAAGAACGAGAAGCTGCGTTTTGCCGAGTAAGCAGCGCTTTGCGGAACCACAGCCAGCGGCGTCTTGGGTACAGCCGCAGCTTGTGCGGAGAAGCGAAAGAGAGCCGGGGAAGAACGTGGAAAGCCGAACTCGGTCGCTGCAAGCGGGTGCTGGCGAACAGCTTCTGGTCACCTTGTAGAAACTCTCCCAGCACAGTGCAGAGTCCCCGTGGCTAGTTCCTTGAAATACCTTTCCTGGCAGCAGCCCAGAGCTGTACTGAGTGCAGCAGGTGTCAGGCAGTCTCCTCTCGCCGTGTAGGTGCTTCTGTTTTGTGTTTGCAGCGTGCAGAGAAGCCCGCGTGCTTGCTGCTGCTTCCAGCAAGCCAAAACGCTTTTGCAGCCACTTTCCTGCCTTTTCCACAACAGGATCACAGTCTAGCTGATTTACAGTTGCCTCTGCGTAGAGCAGCTAGAGGAGCAGCTCTGCCGGCTTTCCTGTGCTTCTGCATAGCAGAGCTGTCAAGAACGAGAAGCTGCGTTTTGCCCAGAAAGCAGCGCTTGGCGGAACCACAGCCAGCGGCGTCTTCGGTACAGCCGCAGCTTGTGCGGAGAAGCGAAAGAGAGCCGGGGAAGAACGTGGAAAGCCGAACTCGGTCGCTGCAAGCGGGTGCTGGCGAACAGCTTCTGGTCACCTTGTAGAAACTCTCCCAGCACAGTGCAGAGTCCCCGTGGCTAGTTCCTTGAAATACCTTTCCTGGCAGCAGCCCAGAGCTGTACTGAGTGCAGCAGGTGTCAGGCAGTCTCCTCTCGCCGTGTAGGTGCTTCTGTTTTGTGTTTGCAGCGTGCAGAGAAGCCCGCGTGCTTGCTGCTGCTTCCAGCAAGCCAAAACGCTTTTGCAGCCACTTTCCTGCCTTTTCCACAACAGGATCACAGTCTAGCTGATTTACAGTTGCCTCTGCGTAGAGCAGCTAGAGGAGCAGCTCTGCCGGCTTTCCTGTGCTTCTGCATAGCAGAGCTGTCAAGAACGAGAAGCTGCGTTTTGCCCAGAAAGCAGCGCTTGGCGGAACCACAGCCAGCGGCGTCTTCGGTACAGCCGCAGCTTGTGCGGAGAAGCGAAAGAGAGCCGGGGAAGAACGTGGAAAGCCGAACTCGGTCGCTGCAAGCGGGTGCTGGCGAACAGCTTCTGGTCACCTTGTAGAAACTCTCCCAGCACAGTGCAGAGTCCCCGTGGCTAGTTCCTTGAAATACCTTTCCTGGCAGCAGCCCAGAGCTGTACTGAGTGCAGCAGGTGTCAGGCAGTCTCCTCTCGCCGTGTAGGTGCTTCTGTTTTGTGTTTGCAGCGTGCAGAGAAGCCCGCGTGCTTGCTGCTGCTTCCAGCAAGCCAAAACGCTTTTGCAGCCACTTTCCTGCCTTTTCCACAACAGGATCACTGTCTAGCTGATTTACAGTTGCCTCTGCGTAGAGCAGCTAGAGGAGCAGCTCTGCCGGCTTTCCTGTGCTTCTGCATAGCAGAGCTGTCAAGAACGAGAAGCTGCGTTTTGCCCAGAATACAGCGCTTCGCGGAACCACAGCCAGCGGCGTCTTGGGTACAGCCGCAGCTTGTGCGGAGAAGCGAAAGAGAGCCGGGGAAGAACGTGGAAAGCCGAACTCGGTCGCTGCAAGCGGGTGCTGGCGAACAGCTTCTGGTCACCTTGTAGAAACTCTCCCAGCACAGTGCAGAGTCCCCGTGGCTAGTTCCTTGAAATACCTTTCCTGGCAGCAGCCCAGAGCTGTACTGAGTGCAGCAGGTGTCAGGCAGTCTCCTCTCGCCGTGTAGGTGCTTCTGTTTTGTGTTTGCAGCGTGCAGAGAAGCCCGCGTGCTTGCTGCTGCTTCCAGCAAGCCAAAACGCTTTTGCAGCCACTTTCCTGCCTTTTCCACAACAGGATCACTGTCTAGCTGATTTACAGTTGCCTCTGCGTAGAGCAGCTAGAGGAGCAGCTCTGCCGGCTTTCCTGTGCTTCTGCATAGCAGAGCTGTCAAGAACGAGAAGCTGCGTTTTGCCCAGAAAGCAGCGCTTCGCGGAACCACAGCCAGCGGCGTCTTGGGTACAGCCGCAGCTTGTGCGGAGAAGCGAAAGAGAGCCGGGGAAGAACGTGGAAAGCCGAACTCGGTCGCTGCAAGCGGGTGCTGGCGAACAGCTTCTGGTCACCTTGTAGAAACTCTCCCAGCACAGTGCAGAGTCCCCGTGGCTAGTTCCTTGAAATACCTTTCCTGGCAGCAGCCCAGAGCTGTACTGAGTGCAGCAGGTGTCAGGCAGTCTCCTCTCGCCGTGTAGGTGCTTCTGTTTTGTGTTTGCAGCGTGCAGAGAAGCCCGCGTGCTTGCTGCTGCTTCCAGCAAGCCAAAACGCTTTTGCAGCCACTTTCCTGCCTTTTCCACAACAGGATCACTGTCTAGCTGATTTACAGTTGCCTCTGCGTAGAGCAGCTAGAGGAGCAGCTCTGCCGGCTTTCCTGTGCTTCTGCATAGCAGAGCTGTCAAGAACGAGAAGCTGCGTTTTGCCCAGAAAGCAGCGCTTGGCGGAACCACAGCCAGCGGCGTCTTGGGTACAGCCGCAGCTTGTGCGGAGAAGCGAAAGAGAGCCGGGGAAGAACGTGGAAAGCCGAACTCGGTCGCTGCAAGCGGGTGCTGGCGAACAGCTTCTGGTCACCTTGTAGAAACTCTCCCAGCACAGTGCAGAGTCCCCGTGGCTAGTTCCTTGAAATACCTTTCCTGGCAGCAGCCCAGAGCTGTACTGAGTGCAGCAGGTGTCAGGCAGTCTCCTCTCGCCGTGTAGGTGCTTCTGTTTTGTGTTTGCAGCGTGCAGAGAAGCCCGCGTGCTTGCTGCTGCTTCCAGCAAGCCAAAACGCTTTTGCAGCCACTTTCCTGCCTTTTCCACAACAGGATCACTGTCTAGCTGATTTACAGTTGCCTCTGCGTAGAGCAGCTAGAGGAGCAGCTCTGCCGGCTTTCCTGTGCTTCTGCATAGCAGAGCTGTCAAGAACGAGAAGCTGCGTTTTGCCGAGAAAGCAGCGCTTGGCGGAACCACAGCCAGCGGCGTCTTGGGTACAGCCGCAGCTTGTGCGGAGAAGCGAAAGAGAGCCGGGGAAGAACGTGGAAAGCCGAACTCGGTCGCTGCAAGCGGGTGCTGGCGAACAGCTTCTGGTCACCTTGTAGAAACTCTCCCAGCACAGTGCAGAGTCCCCGTGGCTAGTTCCTTGAAATACCTTTCCTGGCAGCAGCCCAGAGCTGTACTGAGTGCAGCAGGTGTCAGGCAGTCTCCTCTCGCCGTGTAGGTGCTTCTGTTTTGTGTTTGCAGCGTGCAGAGAAGCCCGCGTGCTTGCTGCTGCTTCCAGCAAGCCAAAACGCTTTTGCAGCCACTTTCCTGCCTTTTCCACAACAGGATCACTGTCTAGCTGATTTACAGTTGCCTCTGCGTAGAGCAGCTAGAGGAGCAGCTCTGCCGGCTTTCCTGTGCTTCTGCATAGCAGAGCTGTCAAGAACGAGAAGCTGCGTTTTGCCCAGAATACAGCGCTTCGCGGAACCACAGCCAGCGGCGTCTTCGGTACAGCCGCAGCTTGTGCGGAGAAGCGAAAGAGAGCCGGGGAAGAACGTGGAAAGCCGAACTCGGTCGCTGCAAGCGGGTGCTGGCGAACAGCTTCTGGTCACCTTGTAGAAACTCTCCCAGCACAGTGCAGAGTCCCCGTGGCTAGTTCCTTGAAATACCTTTCCTGGCAGCAGCCCAGAGCTGTACTGAGTGCAGCAGGTGTCAGGCAGTCTCCTCTCGCCGTGTAGGTGCTTCTGTTTTGTGTTTGCAGCGTGCAGAGAAGCCCGCGTGCTTGCTGCTGCTTCCAGCAAGCCAAAACGCTTTTGCAGCCACTTTCCTGCCTTTTCCACAACAGGATCACTGTCTAGCTGATTTACAGTTGCCTCTGCGTAGAGCAGCTAGAGGAGCAGCTCTGCCGGCTTTCCTGTGCTTCTGCATAGCAGAGCTGTCAAGAACGAGAAGCTGCGTTTTGCCCAGAAAGCAGCGCTTCGCGGAACCACAGCCAGCGGCGTCTTCGGTACAGCCGCAGCTTGTGCGGAGAAGCGAAAGAGAGCCGGGGAAGAACGTGGAAAGCCGAACTCGGTCGCTGCAAGCGGGTGCTGGCGAACAGCTTCTGGTCACCTTGTAGAAACTCTCCCAGCACAGTGCAGAGTCCCCGTGGCTAGTTCCTTGAAATACCTTTCCTGGCAGCAGCCCAGAGCTGTACTGAGTGCAGCAGGTGTCAGGCAGTCTCCTCTCGCCGTGTAGGTGCTTCTGTTTTGTGTTTGCAGCGTGCAGAGAAGCCCGCGTGCTTGCTGCTGCTTCCAGCAAGCCAAAACGCTTTTGCAGCCACTTTCCTGCCTTTTCCACAACAGGATCACTGTCTAGCTGATTTACAGTTGCCTCTGCGTAGAGCAGCTAGAGGAGCAGCTCTGCCGGCTTTCCTGTGCTTCTGCATAGCAGAGCTGTCAAGAACGAGAAGCTGCGTTTTGCCCAGAAAGCAGCGCTTGGCGGAACCACAGCCAGCGGCGTCTTCGGTACAGCCGCAGCTTGTGCGGAGAAGCGAAAGAGAGCCGGGGAAGAACGTGGAAAGCCGAACTCGGTCGCTGCAAGCGGGTGCTGGCGAACAGCTTCTGGTCACCTTGTAGAAACTCTCCCAGCACAGTGCAGAGTCCCCGTGGCTAGTTCCTTGAAATACCTTTCCTGGCAGCAGCCCAGAGCTGTACTGAGTGCAGCAGGTGTCAGGCAGTCTCCTCTCGCCGTGTAGGTGCTTCTGTTTTGTGTTTGCAGCGTGCAGAGAAGCCCGCGTGCTTGCTGCTGCTTCCAGCAAGCCAAAACGCTTTTGCAGCCACTTTCCTGCCTTTTCCACAACAGGATCACAGTCTAGCTGATTTACAGTTGCCTCTGCGTAGAGCAGCTAGAGGAGCAGCTCTGCCGGCTTTCCTGTGCTTCTGCATAGCAGAGCTGTCAAGAACGAGAAGCTGCGTTTTGCCGAGTAAGCAGCGCTTCGCGGAACCACAGCCAGCGGCGTCTTGGGTACAGCCGCAGCTTGTGCGGAGAAGCGAAAGAGAGCCGGGGAAGAACGTGGAAAGCCGAACTCGGTCGCTGCAAGCGGGTGCTGGCGAACAGCTTCTGGTCACCTTGTAGAAACTCTCCCAGCACAGTGCAGAGTCCCCGTGGCTAGTTCCTTGAAATACCTTTCCTGGCAGCAGCCC
The DNA here is from genome assembly GCA_027886175.1 of Phylloscopus collybita. Lineage (NCBI taxonomy): Eukaryota > Metazoa > Chordata > Aves > Passeriformes > Phylloscopidae > Phylloscopus > Phylloscopus collybita. Next base: position 1,167,731 of record JAJNNQ010000091.1, on the reverse strand, counting down.
AGAGCTGTACTGAGTGCAGCAGGTGTCAGGCAGTCTCCTCTCGCCGTGTAGGTGCTTCTGTTTTGTGTTTGCAGCGTGCAGAGAAGCCCGCGTGCTTGCTGCTGCTTCCAGCAAGCCAAAACGCTTTTGCAGCCACTTTCCTGCCTTTTCCACAACAGGATCACAGTCTAGCTGATTTACAGTTGCCTCTGCGTAGAGCAGCTAGAGGAGCAGCTCTGCCGGCTTTCCTGTGCTTCTGCATAGCAGAGCTGTCAAGAACGAGAAGCTGCGTTTTGCCGAGTAAGCAGCGCTTTGCGGAACCACAGCCAGCGGCGTCTTGGGTACAGCCGCAGCTTGTGCGGAGAAGCGAAAGAGAGCCGGGGAAGAACGTGGAAAGCCGAACTCGGTCGCTGCAAGCGGGTGCTGGCGAACAGCTTCTGGTCACCTTGTAGAAACTCTCCCAGCACAGTGCAGAGTCCCCGTGGCTAGTTCCTTGAAATACCTTTCCTGGCAGCAGCCCAGAGCTGTACTGAGTGCAGCAGGTGTCAGGCAGTCTCCTCTCGCCGTGTAGGTGCTTCTGTTTTGTGTTTGCAGCGTGCAGAGAAGCCCGCGTGCTTGCTGCTGCTTCCAGCAAGCCAAAACGCTTTTGCAGCCACTTTCCTGCCTTTTCCACAACAGGATCACAGTCTAGCTGATTTACAGTTGCCTCTGCGTAGAGCAGCTAGAGGAGCAGCTCTGCCGGCTTTCCTGTGCTTCTGCATAGCAGAGCTGTCAAGAACGAGAAGCTGCGTTTTGCCCAGAAAGCAGCGCTTGGCGGAACCACAGCCAGCGGCGTCTTCGGTACAGCCGCAGCTTGTGCGGAGAAGCGAAAGAGAGCCGGGGAAGAACGTGGAAAGCCGAACTCGGTCGCTGCAAGCGGGTGCTGGCGAACAGCTTCTGGTCACCTTGTAGAAACTCTCCCAGCACAGTGCAGAGTCCCCGTGGCTAGTTCCTTGAAATACCTTTCCTGGCAGCAGCCCAGAGCTGTACTGAGTGCAGCAGGTGTCAGGCAGTCTCCTCTCGCCGTGTAGGTGCTTCTGTTTTGTGTTTGCAGCGTGCAGAGAAGCCCGCGTGCTTGCTGCTGCTTCCAGCAAGCCAAAACGCTTTTGCAGCCACTTTCCTGCCTTTTCCACAACAGGATCACAGTCTAGCTGATTTACAGTTGCCTCTGCGTAGAGCAGCTAGAGGAGCAGCTCTGCCGGCTTTCCTGTGCTTCTGCATAGCAGAGCTGTCAAGAACGAGAAGCTGCGTTTTGCCCAGAAAGCAGCGCTTGGCGGAACCACAGCCAGCGGCGTCTTCGGTACAGCCGCAGCTTGTGCGGAGAAGCGAAAGAGAGCCGGGGAAGAACGTGGAAAGCCGAACTCGGTCGCTGCAAGCGGGTGCTGGCGAACAGCTTCTGGTCACCTTGTAGAAACTCTCCCAGCACAGTGCAGAGTCCCCGTGGCTAGTTCCTTGAAATACCTTTCCTGGCAGCAGCCCAGAGCTGTACTGAGTGCAGCAGGTGTCAGGCAGTCTCCTCTCGCCGTGTAGGTGCTTCTGTTTTGTGTTTGCAGCGTGCAGAGAAGCCCGCGTGCTTGCTGCTGCTTCCAGCAAGCCAAAACGCTTTTGCAGCCACTTTCCTGCCTTTTCCACAACAGGATCACTGTCTAGCTGATTTACAGTTGCCTCTGCGTAGAGCAGCTAGAGGAGCAGCTCTGCCGGCTTTCCTGTGCTTCTGCATAGCAGAGCTGTCAAGAACGAGAAGCTGCGTTTTGCCCAGAATACAGCGCTTCGCGGAACCACAGCCAGCGGCGTCTTGGGTACAGCCGCAGCTTGTGCGGAGAAGCGAAAGAGAGCCGGGGAAGAACGTGGAAAGCCGAACTCGGTCGCTGCAAGCGGGTGCTGGCGAACAGCTTCTGGTCACCTTGTAGAAACTCTCCCAGCACAGTGCAGAGTCCCCGTGGCTAGTTCCTTGAAATACCTTTCCTGGCAGCAGCCCAGAGCTGTACTGAGTGCAGCAGGTGTCAGGCAGTCTCCTCTCGCCGTGTAGGTGCTTCTGTTTTGTGTTTGCAGCGTGCAGAGAAGCCCGCGTGCTTGCTGCTGCTTCCAGCAAGCCAAAACGCTTTTGCAGCCACTTTCCTGCCTTTTCCACAACAGGATCACTGTCTAGCTGATTTACAGTTGCCTCTGCGTAGAGCAGCTAGAGGAGCAGCTCTGCCGGCTTTCCTGTGCTTCTGCATAGCAGAGCTGTCAAGAACGAGAAGCTGCGTTTTGCCGAGAAAGCAGCGCTTGGCGGAACCACAGCCAGCGGCGTCTTGGGTACAGCCGCAGCTTGTGCGGAGAAGCGAAAGAGAGCCGGGGAAGAACGTGGAAAGCCGAACTCGGTCGCTGCAAGCGGGTGCTGGCGAACAGCTTCTGGTCACCTTGTAGAAACTCTCCCAGCACAGTGCAGAGTCCCCGTGGCTAGTTCCTTGAAATACCTTTCCTGGCAGCAGCCCAGAGCTGTACTGAGTGCAGCAGGTGTCAGGCAGTCTCCTCTCGCCGTGTAGGTGCTTCTGTTTTGTGTTTGCAGCGTGCAGAGAAGCCCGCGTGCTTGCTGCTGCTTCCAGCAAGCCAAAACGCTTTTGCAGCCACTTTCCTGCCTTTTCCACAACAGGATCACTGTCTAGCTGATTTACAGTTGCCTCTGCGTAGAGCAGCTAGAGGAGCAGCTCTGCCGGCTTTCCTGTGCTTCTGCATAGCAGAGCTGTCAAGAACGAGAAGCTGCGTTTTGCCCAGAAAGCAGCGCTTGGCGGAACCACAGCCAGCGGCGTCTTGGGTACAGCCGCAGCTTGTGCGGAGAAGCGAAAGAGAGCCGGGGAAGAACGTGGAAAGCCGAACTCGGTCGCTGCAAGCGGGTGCTGGCGAACAGCTTCTGGTCACCTTGTAGAAACTCTCCCAGCACAGTGCAGAGTCCCCGTGGCTAGTTCCTTGAAATACCTTTCCTGGCAGCAGCCCAGAGCTGTACTGAGTGCAGCAGGTGTCAGGCAGTCTCCTCTCGCCGTGTAGGTGCTTCTGTTTTGTGTTTGCAGCGTGCAGAGAAGCCCGCGTGCTTGCTGCTGCTTCCAGCAAGCCAAAACGCTTTTGCAGCCACTTTCCTGCCTTTTCCACAACAGGATCACTGTCTAGCTGATTTACAGTTGCCTCTGCGTAGAGCAGCTAGAGGAGCAGCTCTGCCGGCTTTCCTGTGCTTCTGCATAGCAGAGCTGTCAAGAACGAGAAGCTGCGTTTTGCCCAGAAAGCAGCGCTTGGCGGAACCACAGCCAGCGGCGTCTTCGGTACAGCCGCAGCTTGTGCGGAGAAGCGAAAGAGAGCCGGGGAAGAACGTGGAAAGCCGAACTCGGTCGCTGCAAGCGGGTGCTGGCGAACAGCTTCTGGTCACCTTGTAGAAACTCTCCCAGCACAGTGCAGAGTCCCCGTGGCTAGTTCCTTGAAATACCTTTCCTGGCAGCAGCCCAGAGCTGTACTGAGTGCAGCAGGTGTCAGGCAGTCTCCTCTCGCCGTGTAGGTGCTTCTGTTTGGTGTTTGCAGCGTGCAGAGAAGCCCGCGTGCTTGCTGCTGCTTCCAGCAAGCCAAAACGCTTTTGCAGCCACTTTCCTGCCTTTTCCACAACAGGATCACTGTCTAGCTGATTTACAGTTGCCTCTGCGTAGAGCAGCTAGAGGAGCAGCTCTGCCGGCTTTCCTGTGCTTCTGCATAGCAGAGCTGTCAAGAACGAGAAGCTGCGTTTTGCCCAGAATACAGCGCTTCGCGGAACCACAGCCAGCGGCGTCTTCGGTACAGCCGCAGCTTGTGCGGAGAAGCGAAAGAGAGCCGGGGAAGAACGTGGAAAGCCGAACTCGGTCGCTGCAAGCGGGTGCTGGCGAACAGCTTCTGGTCACCTTGTAGAAACTCTCCCAGCACAGTGCAGAGTCCCCGTGGCTAGTTCCTTGAAATACCTTTCCTGGCAGCAGCCCAGAGCTGTACTGAGTGCAGCAGGTGTCAGGCAGTCTCCTCTCGCCGTGTAGGTGCTTCTGTTTTGTGTTTGCAGCGTGCAGAGAAGCCCGCGTGCTTGCTGCTGCTTCCAGCAAGCCAAAACGCTTTTGCAGCCACTTTCCTGCCTTTTCCACAACAGGATCACTGTCTAGCTGATTTACAGTTGCCTCTGCGTAGAGCAGCTAGAGGAGCAGCTCTGCCGGCTTTCCTGTGCTTCTGCATAGCAGAGCTGTCAAGAACGAGAAGCTGCGTTTTGCCGAGAAAGCAGCGCTTGGCGGAACCACAGCCAGCGGCGTCTTCGGTACAGCCGCAGCTTGTGCGGAGAAGCGAAAGAGAGCCGGGGAAGAACGTGGAAAGCCGAACTCGGTCGCTGCAAGCGGGTGCTGGCGAACAGCTTCTGGTCACCTTGTAGAAACTCTCCCAGCACAGTGCAGAGTCCCCGTGGCTAGTTCCTTGAAATACCTTTCCTGGCAGCAGCCCAGAGCTGTACTGAGTGCAGCAGGTGTCAGGCAGTCTCCTCTCGCCGTGTAGGTGCTTCTGTTTTGTGTTTGCAGCGTGCAGAGAAGCCCGCGTGCTTGCTGCTGCTTCCAGCAAGCCAAAACGCTTTTGCAGCCACTTTCCTGCCTTTTCCACAACAGGATCACTGTCTAGCTGATTTACAGTTGCCTCTGCGTAGAGCAGCTAGAGGAGCAGCTGTGCCGGCTTTCCTGTGCTTCTGCATAGCAGAGCTGTCAAGAACGAGAAGCTGCGTTTTGCCCAGAAAGCAGCGCTTGGCGGAACCACAGCCAGCGGCGTCTTGGGTACAGCCGCAGCTTGTGCGGAGAAGCGAAAGAGAGCCGGGGAAGAACGTGGAAAGCCGAACTCGGTCGCTGCAAGCGGGTGCTGGCGAACAGCTTCTGGTCACCTTGTAGAAACTCTCCCAGCACAGTGCAGAGTCCCCGTGGCTAGTTCCTTGAAATACCTTTCCTGGCAGCAGCCCAGAGCTGTACTGAGTGCAGCAGGTGTCAGGCAGTCTCCTCTCGCCGTGTAGGTGCTTCTGTTTTGTGTTTGCAGCGTGCAGAGAAGCCCGCGTGCTTGCTGCTGCTTCCAGCAAGCCAAAACGCTTTTGCAGCCACTTTCCTGCCTTTTCCACAACAGGATCACTGTCTAGCTGATTTACAGTTGCCTCTGCGTAGAGCAGCTAGAGGAGCAGCTCTGCCGGCTTTCCTGTGCTTCTGCATAGCAGAGCTGTCAAGAACGAGAAGCTGCGTTTTGCCCAGAAAGCAGCGCTTCGCGGAACCACAGCCAGCGGCGTCTTCGGTACAGCCGCAGCTTGTGCGGAGAAGCGAAAGAGAGCCGGGGAAGAACGTGGAAAGCCGAACTCGGTCGCTGCAAGCGGGTGCTGGCGAACAGCTTCTGGTCACCTTGTAGAAACTCTCCCAGCACAGTGCAGAGTCCCCGTGGCTAGTTCCTTGAAATACCTTTCCTGGCAGCAGCCCAGAGCTGTACTGAGTGCAGCAGGTGTCAGGCAGTCTCCTCTCGCCGTGTAGGTGCTTCTGTTTTGTGTTTGCAGCGTGCAGAGAAGCCCGCGTGCTTGCTGCTGCTTCCAGCAAGCCAAAACGCTTTTGCAGCCACTTTCCTGCCTTTTCCACAACAGGATCACTGTCTAGCTGATTTACAGTTGCCTCTGCGTAGAGCAGCTAGAGGAGCAGCTCTGCCGGCTTTCCTGTGCTTCTGCATAGCAGAGCTGTCAAGAACGAGAAGCTGCGTTTTGCCCAGAAAGCAGCGCTTGGCGGAACCACAGCCAGCGGCGTCTTCGGTACAGCCGCAGCTTGTGCGGAGAAGCGAAAGAGAGCCGGGGAAGAACGTGGAAAGCCGAACTCGGTCGCTGCAAGCGGGTGCTGGCGAACAGCTTCTGGTCACCTTGTAGAAACTCTCCCAGCACAGTGCAGAGTCCCCGTGGCTAGTTCCTTGAAATACCTTTCCTGGCAGCAGCCCAGAGCTGTACTGAGTGCAGCAGGTGTCAGGCAGTCTCCTCTCGCCGTGTAGGTGCTTCTGTTTTGTGTTTGCAGCGTGCAGAGAAGCCCGCGTGCTTGCTGCTGCTTCCAGCAAGCCAAAACGCTTTTGCAGCCACTTTCCTGCCTTTTCCACAACAGGATCACAGTCTAGCTGATTTACAGTTGCCTCTGCGTAGAGCAGCTAGAGGAGCAGCTCTGCCGGCTTTCCTGTGCTTCTGCATAGCAGAGCTGTCAAGAACGAGAAGCTGCGTTTTGCCGAGTAAGCAGCGCTTCGCGGAACCACAGCCAGCGGCGTCTTGGGTACAGCCGCAGCTTGTGCGGAGAAGCGAAAGAGAGCCGGGGAAGAACGTGGAAAGCCGAACTCGGTCGCTGCAAGCGGGTGCTGGCGAACAGCTTCTGGTCACCTTGTAGAAACTCTCCCAGCACAGTGCAGAGTCCCCGTGGCTAGTTCCTTGAAATACCTTTCCTGGCAGCAGCCCAGAGCTGTACTGAGTGCAGCAGGTGTCAGGCAGTCTCCTCTCGCCGTGTAGGTGCTTCTGTTTTGTGTTTGCAGCGTGCAGAGAAGCCCGCGTGCTTGCTGCTGCTTCCAGCAAGCCAAAACGCTTTTGCAGCCACTTTCCTGCCTTTTCCACAACAGGATCACAGTCTAGCTGATTTACAGTTGCCTCTGCGTAGAGCAGCTAGAGGAGCAGCTCTGCCGGCTTTCCTGTGCTTCTGCATAGCAGAGCTGTCAAGAACGAGAAGCTGCGTTTTGCCGAGTAAGCAGCGCTTTGCGGAACCACAGCCAGCGGCGTCTTGGGTACAGCCGCAGCTTGTGCGGAGAAGCGAAAGAGAGCCGGGGAAGAACGTGGAAAGCCGAACTCGGTCGCTGCAAGCGGGTGCTGGCGAACAGCTTCTGGTCACCTTGTAGAAACTCTCCCAGCACAGTGCAGAGTCCCCGTGGCTAGTTCCTTGAAATACCTTTCCTGGCAGCAGCCCAGAGCTGTACTGAGTGCAGCAGGTGTCAGGCAGTCTCCTCTCGCCGTGTAGGTGCTTCTGTTTTGTGTTTGCAGCGTGCAGAGAAGCCCGCGTGCTTGCTGCTGCTTCCAGCAAGCCAAAACGCTTTTGCAGCCACTTTCCTGCCTTTTCCACAACAGGATCACAGTCTAGCTGATTTACAGTTGCCTCTGCGTAGAGCAGCTAGAGGAGCAGCTCTGCCGGCTTTCCTGTGCTTCTGCATAGCAGAGCTGTCAAGAACGAGAAGCTGCGTTTTGCCCAGAAAGCAGCGCTTGGCGGAACCACAGCCAGCGGCGTCTTCGGTACAGCCGCAGCTTGTGCGGAGAAGCGAAAGAGAGCCGGGGAAGAACGTGGAAAGCCGAACTCGGTCGCTGCAAGCGGGTGCTGGCGAACAGCTTCTGGTCACCTTGTAGAAACTCTCCCAGCACAGTGCAGAGTCCCCGTGGCTAGTTCCTTGAAATACCTTTCCTGGCAGCAGCCCAGAGCTGTACTGAGTGCAGCAGGTGTCAGGCAGTCTCCTCTCGCCGTGTAGGTGCTTCTGTTTTGTGTTTGCAGCGTGCAGAGAAGCCCGCGTGCTTGCTGCTGCTTCCAGCAAGCCAAAACGCTTTTGCAGCCACTTTCCTGCCTTTTCCACAACAGGATCACAGTCTAGCTGATTTACAGTTGCCTCTGCGTAGAGCAGCTAGAGGAGCAGCTCTGCCGGCTTTCCTGTGCTTCTGCATAGCAGAGCTGTCAAGAACGAGAAGCTGCGTTTTGCCCAGAAAGCAGCGCTTGGCGGAACCACAGCCAGCGGCGTCTTCGGTACAGCCGCAGCTTGTGCGGAGAAGCGAAAGAGAGCCGGGGAAGAACGTGGAAAGCCGAACTCGGTCGCTGCAAGCGGGTGCTGGCGAACAGCTTCTGGTCACCTTGTAGAAACTCTCCCAGCACAGTGCAGAGTCCCCGTGGCTAGTTCCTTGAAATACCTTTCCTGGCAGCAGCCCAGAGCTGTACTGAGTGCAGCAGGTGTCAGGCAGTCTCCTCTCGCCGTGTAGGTGCTTCTGTTTTGTGTTTGCAGCGTGCAGAGAAGCCCGCGTGCTTGCTGCTGCTTCCAGCAAGCCAAAACGCTTTTGCAGCCACTTTCCTGCCTTTTCCACAACAGGATCACTGTCTAGCTGATTTACAGTTGCCTCTGCGTAGAGCAGCTAGAGGAGCAGCTCTGCCGGCTTTCCTGTGCTTCTGCATAGCAGAGCTGTCAAGAACGAGAAGCTGCGTTTTGCCGAGTATGCAGCGCTTCGCGGAACCACAGCCAGCGGCGTCTTGGGTACAGCCGCAGCTTGTGCGGAGAAGCGAAAGAGAGCCGGGGAAGAACGTGGAAAGCCGAACTCGGTCGCTGCAAGCGGGTGCTGGCGAACAGCTTCTGGTCACCTTGTAGAAACTCTCCCAGCACAGTGCAGAGTCCCCGTGGCTAGTTCCTTGAAATACCTTTCCTGGCAGCAGCCCAGAGCTGTACTGAGTGCAGCAGGTGTCAGGCAGTCTCCTCTCGCCGTGTAGGTGCTTCTGTTTTGTGTTTGCAGCGTGCAGAGAAGCCCGCGTGCTTGCTGCTGTTTCCAGCAAGCCAAAACGCTTTTGCAGCCACTTTCCTGCCTTTTCCACAACAGGATCACTGTCTAGCTGATTTACAGTTGCCTCTGCGTAGAGCAGCTAGAGGAGCAGCTCTGCCAGCTTTCCTGTGCTTCTGCATAGCAGAGCTGTCAAGAACGAGAAGCTGCGTTTTGCCCAGAATACAGCGCTTTGCGGAACCACAGCCAGCGGCGTCTTCGGTACAGCCGCAGCTTGTGCGGAGAAGCGAAAGAGAGCCGGGGAAGAACGTGGAAAGCCGAACTCGGTCGCTGCAAGCGGGTGCTGGCGAACAGCTTCTGGTCACCTTGTAGAAACTCTCCCAGCACAGTGCAGAGTCCCCGTGGCTAGTTCCTTGAAATACCTTTCCTGGCAGCAGCCCAGAGCTGTACTGAGTGCAGCAGGTGTCAGGCAGTCTCCTCTCGCCGTGTAGGTGCTTCTGTTTTGTGTTTGCAGCGTGCAGAGAAGCCCGCGTGCTTGCTGCTGCTTCCAGCAAGCCAAAACGCTTTTGCAGCCACTTTCCTGCCTTTTCCACAACAGGATCACTGTCTAGCTGATTTACAGTTGCCTCTGCGTAGAGCAGCTAGAGGAGCAGCTCTGCCGGCTTTCCTGTGCTTCTGCATAGCAGAGCTGTCAAGAACGAGAAGCTGCGTTTTGCCGAGTAAGCAGCGCTTCGCGGAACCACAGCCAGCGGCGTCTTGGGTACAGCCGCAGCTTGTGCGGAGAAGCGAAAGAGAGCCGGGGAAGAACGTGGAAAGCCGAACTCGGTCGCTGCAAGCAGGTGCTGGCGAACAGCTTCTGGTCACCTTGTAGAAACTCTCCCAGCACAGTGCAGAGTCCCCGTGGCTAGTTCCTTGAAATACCTTTCCTGGCAGCAGCCCAGAGCTGTACTGAGTGCAGCAGGTGTCAGGCAGTCTCCTCTCGCCGTGTAGGTGCTTCTGTTTTGTGTTTGCAGCGTGCAGAGAAGCCCGCGTGCTTGCTGCTGCTTCCAGCAAGCCAAAACGCTTTTGCAGCCACTTTCCTGCCTTTTCCACAACAGGATCACTGTCTAGCTGATTTACAGTTGCCTCTGCGTAGAGCAGCTAGAGGAGCAGCTCTGCCGGCTTTCCTGTGCTTCTGCATAGCAGAGCTGTCAAGAACGAGAAGCTGCGTTTTGCCGAGTATGCAGCGCTTCGCGGAACCACAGCCAGCGGCGTCTTGGGTACAGCCGCAGCTTGTGCGGAGAAGCGAAAGAGAGCCGGGGAAGAACGTGGAAAGCCGAACTCGGTCGCTGCAAGCGGGTGCTGGCGAACAGCTTCTGGTCACCTTGTAGAAACTCTCCCAGCACAGTGCAGAGTCCCCGTGGCTAGTTCCTTGAAATACCTTTCCTGGCAGCAGCCCAGAGCTGTACTGAGTGCAGCAGGTGTCAGGCAGTCTCCTCTCGCCGTGTAGGTGCTTCTGTTTTGTGTTTGCAGCGTGCAGAGAAGCCCGCGTGCTTGCTGCTGTTTCCAGCAAGCCAAAACGCTTTTGCAGCCACTTTCCTGCCTTTTCCACAACAGGATCACAGTCTAGCTGATTTACAGTTGCCTCTGCGTAGAGCAGCTAGAGGAGCAGCTCTGCCAGCTTTCCTGTGCTTCTGCATAGCAGAGCTGTCAAGAACGAGAAGCTGCGTTTTGCCCAGAATACAGCGCTTTGCGGAACCACAGCCAGCGGCGTCTTCGGTACAGCCGCAGCTTGTGCGGAGAAGCGAAAGAGAGCCGGGGAAGAACGTGGAAAGCCGAACTCGGTCGCTGCAAGCGGGTGCTGGCGAACAGCTTCTGGTCACCTTGTAGAAACTCTCCCAGCACAGTGCAGAGTCCCCGTGGCTAGTTCCTTGAAATACCTTTCCTGGCAGCAGCCCAGAGCTGTACTGAGTGCAGCAGGTGTCAGGCAGTCTCCTCTCGCCGTGTAGGTGCTTCTGTTTTGTGTTTGCAGCGTGCAGAGAAGCCCGCGTGCTTGCTGCTGCTTCCAGCAAGCCAAAACGCTTTTGCAGCCACTTTCCTGCCTTTTCCACAACAGGATCACTGTCTAGCTGATTTACAGTTGCCTCTGCGTAGAGCAGCTAGAGGAGCAGCTCTGCCGGCTTTCCTGTGCTTCTGCATAGCAGAGCTGTCAAGAACGAGAAGCTGCGTTTTGCCGAGTAAGCAGCGCTTCGCGGAACCACAGCCAGCGGCGTCTTGGGTACAGCCGCAGCTTGTGCGGAGAAGCGAAAGAGAGCCGGGGAAGAACGTGGAAAGCCGAACTCGGTCGCTGCAAGCGGGTGCTGGCGAACAGCTTCTGGTCACCTTGTAGAAACTCTCCCAGCACAGTGCAGAGTCCCCGTGGCTAGTTCCTTGAAATACCTTTCCTGGCAGCAGCCCAGAGCTGTACTGAGTGCAGCAGGTGTCAGGCAGTTTCCTCTCGCCGTGTAGGTGCTTCTGTTTTGTGTTTGCAGCGTGCAGAGAAGCCCGCGTGCTTGCTGCTGCTTCCAGCAAGCCAAAACGCTTTTGCAGCCACTTTCCTGCCTTTTCCACAACAGGATCACTGTCTAGCTGATTTACAGTTGCCTCTGCGTAGAGCAGCTAGAGGAGCAGCTCTGCCGGCTTTCCTGTGCTTCTGCATAGCAGAGCTGTCAAGAACGAGAAGCTGCGTTTTGCCCAGAAAGCAGCGCTTGGCGGAACCACAGCCAGCGGCGTCTTCGGTACAGCCGCAGCTTGTGCGGAGAAGCGAAAGAGAGCCGGGGAAGAACGTGGAAAGCCGAACTCGGTCGCTGCAAGCAGGTGCTGGCGAACAGCTTCTGGTCACCTTGTAGAAACTCTCCCAGCACAGTGCAGAGTCCCCGTGGCTAGTTCCTTGAAATACCTTTCCTGGCAGCAGCCCAGAGCTGTACTGAGTGCAGCAGGTGTCAGGCAGTCTCCTCTCGCCGTGTAGGTGCTTCTGTTTTGTGTTTGCAGCGTGCAGAGAAGCCCGCGTGCTTGCTGCTGCTTCCAGCAAGCCAAAACGCTTTTGCAGCCACTTTCCTGCCTTTTCCACAACAGGATCACAGTCTAGCTGATTTACAGTTGCCTCTGCGTAGAGCAGCTAGAGGAGCAGCTCTGCCGGCTTTCCTGTGCTTCTGCATAGCAGAGCTGTCAAGAACGAGAAGCTGCGTTTTGCCGAGTAAGCAGCGCTTCGCGGAACCACAGCCAGCGGCGTCTTGGGTACAGCCGCAGCTTGTGCGGAGAAGCGAAAGAGAGCCGGGGAAGAACGTGGAAAGCCGAACTCGGTCGCTGCAAGCGGGTGCTGGCGAACAGCTTCTGGTCACCTTGTAGAAACTCTCCCAGCACAGTGCAGAGTCCCCGTGGCTAGTTCCTTGAAATACCTTTCCTGGCAGCAGCCCAGAGCTGTACTGAGTGCAGCAGGTGTCAGGCAGTCTCCTCTCGCCGTGTAGGTGCTTCTGTTTTGTGTTTGCAGCGTGCAGAGAAGCCCGCGTGCTTGCTGCTGTTTCCAGCAAGCCAAAACGCTTTTGCAGCCACTTTCCTGCCTTTTCCACAACAGGATCACTGTCTAGCTGATTTACAGTTGCCTCTGCGTAGAGCAGCTAGAGGAGCAGCTCTGCCAGCTTTCCTGTGCTTCTGCATAGCAGAGCTGTCAAGAACGAGAAGCTGCGTTTTGCCCAGAAAGCAGCGCTTCGCGGAACCACAGCCAGCGGCGTCTTCGGTACAGCCGCAGCTTGTGCGGAGAAGCGAAAGAGAGCCGGGGAAGAACGTGGAAAGCCGAACTCGGTCGCTGCAAGCGGGTGCTGGCGAACAGCTTCTGGTCACCTTGTAGAAACTCTCCCAGCACAGTGCAGAGTCCCCGTGGCTAGTTCCTTGAAATACCTTTCCTGGCAGCAGCCCAGAGCTGTACTGAGTGCAGCAGGTGTCAGGCAGTCTCCTCTCGCCGTGTAGGTGCTTCTGTTTTGTGTTTGCAGCGTGCAGAGAAGCCCGCGTGCTTGCTGCTGCTTCCAGCAAGCCAAAACGCTTTTGCAGCCACTTTCCTGCCTTTTCCACAACAGGATCACTGTCTAGCTGATTTACAGTTGCCTCTGCGTAGAGCAGCTAGAGGAGCAGCTCTGCCGGCTTTCCTGTGCTTCTGCATAGCAGAGCTGTTAAGAACGAGAAGCTGCGTTTTGCCGAGTAAGCAGCGCTTCGCGGAACCACAGCCAGCGGCGTCTTCGGTACAGCCGCAGCTTGTGCGGAGAAGCGAAAGAGAGCCGGGGAAGAACGTGGAAAGCCGAACTCGGTCGCTGCAAGCGGGTGCTGGCGAACAGCTTCTGGTCACCTTGTAGAAACTCTCCCAGCACAGTGCAGAGTCCCCGTGGCTAGTTCCTTGAAATACCTTTCCTGGCAGCAGCCCAGAGCTGTACTGAGTGCAGCAGGTGTCAGGCAGTTTCCTCTCGCCGTGTCGGTGCTTCTGTTTTGTGTTTGCAGCGTGCAGAGAAGCCCGCGTGCTTGCTGCTGCTTCCAGCAAGCCAAAACGCTTTTGCAGCCACTTTCCTGCCTTTTCCACAACAGGATCACTGTCTAGCTGATTTACAGTTGCCTCTGCGTAGAGCAGCTAGAGGAGCAGCTCTGCCGGCTTTCCTGTGCTTCTGCATAGCAGAGCTGTCAAGAACGAGAAGCTGCGTTTTGCCCAGAAAGCAGCGCTTCGCGGAACCACAGCCAGCGGCGTCTTGGGTACAGCCGCAGCTTGTGCGGAGAAGCGAAAGAGAGCCGGGGAAGAACGTGGAAAGCCGAACTCGGTCGCTGCAAGCGGGTGCTGGCGAACAGCTTCTGGTCACCTTGTAGAAACTCTCCCAGCACAGTGCAGAGTCCCCGTGGCTAGTTCCTTGAAATACCTTTCCTGGCAGCAGCCCAGAGCTGTACTGAGTGCAGCAGGTGTCAGGCAGTCTCCTCTCGCCGTGTAGGTGCTTCTGTTTTGTGTTTGCAGCGTGCAGAGAAGCCCGCGTGCTTGCTGCTGCTTCCAGCAAGCCAAAACGCTTTTGCAGCCACTTTCCTGCCTTTTCCACAACAGGATCACTGTCTAGCTGATTTACAGTTGCCTCTGCGTAGAGCAGCTAGAGGAGCAGCTCTGCCGGCTTTCCTGTGCTTCTGCATAGCAGAGCTGTCAAGAACGAGAAGCTGCGTTTTGCCCAGAAAGCAGCGCTTGGCGGAACCACAGCCAGCGGCGTCTTCGGTACAGCCGCAGCTTGTGCGGAGAAGCGAAAGAGAGCCGGGGAAGAACGTGGAAAGCCGAACTCGGTCGCTGCAAGCGGGTGCTGGCGAACAGCTTCTGGTCACCTTGTAGAAACTCTCCCAGCACAGTGCAGAGTCCCCGTGGCTAGTTCCTTGAAATACCTTTCCTGGCAGCAGCCCAGAGCTGTACTGAGTGCAGCAGGTGTCAGGCAGTCTCCTCTCGCCGTGTAGGTGCTTCTGTTTTGTGTTTGCAGCGTGCAGAGAAGCCCGCGTGCTTGCTGCTGCTTCCAGCAAGCCAAAACGCTTTTGCAGCCACTTTCCTGCCTTTTCCACAACAGGATCACAGTCTAGCTGATTTACAGTTGCCTCTGCGTACAGCAGCTAGAGGAGCAGCTCTGCCGGCTTTCCTGTGCTTCTGCATAGCAGAGCTGTCAAGAACGAGAAGCTGCGTTTTGCCGAGTAAGCAGCGCTTCGCGGAACCACAGCCAGCGGCGTCTTGGGTACAGCCGCAGCTTGTGCGGAGAAGCGAAAGAGAGCCGGGGAAGAACGTGGAAAGCCGAACTCGGTCACTGCAAGCGGGTGCTGGCGAACAGCTTCTGGTCACCTTGTAGAAACTCTCCCAGCACAGTGCAGAGTCCCCGTGGCTAGTTCCTTGAAATACCTTTCCTGGCAGCAGCCCAGAGCTGTACTGAGTGCAGCAGGTGTCAGGCAGTCTCCTCTCGCCGTGTAGGTGCTTCTGTTTTGTGTTTGCAGCGTGCAGAGAAGTCCGCGTGCTTGCTGCTGCTTCCAGCAAGCCAAAACGCTTTTGCAGCCACCTTCCTGCCTTTTCCACAACAGGATCACTGTCTAGCTGATTTACAGTTGCCTCTGCGTAGAGCAGCTAGAGGAGCAGCTCTGCCGGCTTTCCTGTGCTTCTGCATAGCAGAGCTGTCAAGAACGAGAAGCTGCGTTTTGCCGAGAAAGCAGCGCTTGGCGGAACCACAGCCAGCGGCGTCTTCGGTACAGCCGCAGCTTGTGCGGAGAAGCGAAAGAGAGCCGGGGAAGAACGTGGAAAGCCGAACTCGGTCGCTGCAAGCGGGTGCTGGCGAACAGCTTCTGGTCACCTTGTAGAAACTCTCCCAGCACAGTGCAGAGTCCCCGTGGCTAGTTCCTTGAAATACCTTTCCTGGCAGCAGCCCAGAGCTGTACTGAGTGCAGCAGGTGTCAGGCAGTCTCCTCTCGCCGTGTAGGTGCTTCTGTTTTGTGTTTGCAGCGTGCAGAGAAGCCCGCGTGCTTGCTGCTGCTTCCAGCAAGCCAAAACGCTTTTGCAGCCACTTTCCTGCCTTTTCCACAACAGGATCACTGTCTAGCTGATTTACAGTTGCCTCTGCGTAGAGCAGCTAGAGGAGCAGCTCTGCCGGCTTTCCTGTGCTTCTGCATAGCAGAGCTGTCAAGAACGAGAAGCTGCGTTTTGCCCAGAAAGCAGCGCTTGGCGGAACCACAGCCAGCGGCGTCTTCGGTACAGCCGCAGCTTGTGCGGAGAAGCGAAAGAGAGCCGGGGAAGAACGTGGAAAGCCGAACTCGGTCGCTGCAAGCGGGTGCTGGCGAGCAGCTTCTGGTCACCTTGTAGAAACTCTCCCAGCACAGTGCAGAGTCCCCGTGGCTAGTTCCTTGAAATACCTTTCCTGGCAGCAGCCCAGAGCTGTACTGAGTGCAGCAGGTGTCAGGCAGTCTCCTCTCGCCGTGTAGGTGCTTCTGTTTTGTGTTTGCAGCGTGCAGAGAAGCCCGCGTGCTTGCTGCTGCTTCCAGCAAGCCAAAACGCTTTTGCAGCCACTTTCCTGCCTTTTCCACAACAGGATCACTGTCTAGCTGATTTACAGTTGCCTCTGCGTAGAGCAGCTAGAGGAGCAGCTCTGCCGGCTTTCCTGTGCTTCTGCATAGCAGAGCTGTCAAGAACGAGAAGCTGCGTTTTGCCGAGAAAGCAGCGCTTGGCGGAACCACAGCCAGCGGCGTCTTGGGTACAGCCGCAGCTTGTGCGGAGAAGCGAAAGAGAGCCGGGGAAGAACGTGGAAAGCCGAACTCGGTCGCTGCAAGCGGGTGCTGGCGAACAGCTTCTGGTCACCTTGTAGAAACTCTCCCAGCACAGTGCAGAGTCCCCGTGGCTAGTTCCTTGAAATACCTTTCCTGGCAGCAGCCCAGAGCTGTACTGAGTGCAGCAGGTGTCAGGCAGTCTCCTCTTGCCGTGTAGGTGCTTCTGTTTTGTGTTTGCAGCGTGCAGAGAAGCCCGCGTGCTTGCTGCTGTTTCCAGCAAGCCAAAACGCTTTTGCAGCCACTTTCCTGCCTTTTCCACAACAGGATCACTGTCTAGCTGATTTACAGTTGCCTCTGCGTAGAGCAGCTAGAGGAGCAGCTCTGCCGGCTTTCCTGTGCTTCTGCATAGCAGAGCTGTCAAGAACGAGAAGCTGCGTTTTGCCCAGAATACAGCGCTTCGCGGAACCACAGCCAGCGGCGTCTTCGGTACAGCCGCAGCTTGTGCGGAGAAGCGAAAGAGAGCTGGGGAAGAACGTGGAAAGCCGAACTCGGTCGCTGCAAGCGGGTGCTGGCGAACAGCTTCTGGTCACCTTGTAGAAACTCTCCCAGCACAGTGCAGAGTCCCCGTGGCTAGTTCCTTGAAATACCTTTCCTGGCAGCAGCCCAGAGCTGTACTGAGTGCAGCAGGTGTCAGGCAGTCTCCTCTCGCCGTGTAGGTGCTTCTGTTTTGTGTTTGCAGCGTGCAGAGAAGCCCGCGTGCTTGCTGCTGCTTCCAGCAAGCCAAAACGCTTTTGCAGCCACTTTCCTGCCTTTTCCACAACAGGATCACTGTCTAGCTGATTTACAGTTGCCTCTGCGTAGAGCAGCTAGAGGAGCAGCTGTGCCGGCTTTCCTGTGCTTCTGCATAGCAGAGCTGTCAAGAACGAGAAGCTGCGTTTTGCCCAGAAAGCAGCGCTTGGCGGAACCACAGCCAGCGGCGTCTTCGGTACAGCCGCAGCTTGTGCGGAGAAGCGAAAGAGAGCCGGGGAAGAACGTGGAAAGCCGAACTCGGTCGCTGCAAGCGGGTGCTGGCGAACAGCTTCTGGTCACCTTGTAGAAACTCTCCCAGCACAGTGCAGAGTCCCCGTGGCTAGTTCCTTGAAATACCTTTCCTGGCAGCAGCCCAGAGCTGTACTGAGTGCAGCAGGTGTCAGGCAGTCTCCTCTCGCCGTGTAGGTGCTTCTGTTTTGTGTTTGCAGCGTGCAGAGAAGCCCGCGTGCTTGCTGCTGCTTCCAGCAAGCCAAAACGCTTTTGCAGCCACTTTCCTGCCTTTTCCACAACAGGATCACTGTCTAGCTGATTTACAGTTGCCTCTGCGTAGAGCAGCTAGAGGAGCAGCTCTGCCGGCTTTCCTGTGCTTCTGCATAGCAGAGCTGTCAAGAACGAGAAGCTGCGTTTTGCCCAGAAAGCAGCGCTTCGCGGAACCACAGCCAGCGGCGTCTTCGGTACAGCCGCAGCTTGTGCGGAGAAGCGAAAGAGAGCCGGGGAAGAACGTGGAAAGCCGAACTCGGTCGCTGCAAGCGGGTGCTGGCGAACAGCTTCTGGTCACCTTGTAGAAACTCTCCCAGCACAGTGCAGAGTCCCCGTGGCTAGTTCCTTGAAATACCTTTCCTGGCAGCAGCCCAGAGCTGTACTGAGTGCAGCAGGTGTCAGGCAGTCTCCTCTCGCCGTGTAGGTGCTTCTGTTTTGTGTTTGCAGCGTGCAGAGAAGCCCGCGTGCTTGCTGCTGCTTCCAGCAAGCCAAAACGCTTTTGCAGCCACTTTCCTGCCTTTTCCACAACAGGATCACTGTCTAGCTGATTTACAGTTGCCTCTGCGTAGAGCAGCTTGAGGAGCAGCTCTGCCGGCTTTCCTGTGCTTCTGCATAGCAGAGCTGTCAAGAACGAGAAGCTGCTTTTTGCCCAGAAAGCAGCGCTTGGCGGAACCACAGCCAGCAGCGTCTTCGGTACAGCCGCAGCTTGTGCGGAGAAGCGAAAGAGAGCCGGGGAAGAACGTGGAAAGCCGAACTCGGTCGCTGCAAGCGGGTGCTGGCGAACAGCTTCTGGTCACCTTGTAGAAACTCTCCCAGCACAGTGCAGAGTCCCCGTGGCTAGTTCCTTGAAATACCTTTCCTGGCAGCAGCCCAGAGCTGTACTGAGTGCAGCAGGTGTCAGGCAGTCTCCTCTCGCCGTGTAGGTGCTTCTGTTTTGTGTTTGCAGCGTGCAGAGAAGCCCGCGTGCTTGCTGCTGCTTCCAGCAAGCCAAAACGCTTTTGCAGCCACTTTCCTGCCTTTTCCACAACAGGATCACTGTCTAGCTGATTTACAGTTGCCTCTGCGTAGAGCAGCTAGAGGAGCAGCTCTGCCGGCTTTCCTGTGCTTCTGCATAGCAGAGCTGTCAAGAACGAGAAGCTGCGTTTTGCCCAGAAAGCAGCGCTTGGCGGAACCACAGCCAGCGGCGTCTTGGGTACAGCCGCAGCTTGTGCGGAGAAGCGCAAGAGAGCCGGGGAAGAACGTGGAAAGCCGAACTCGGTCGCTGCAAGCGGGTGCTGGCGAACAGCTTCTGGTCACCTTGTAGAAACTCTCCCAGCACAGTGCAGAGTCCCCGTGGCTAGTTCCTTGAAATACCTTTCCTGGCAGCAGCCCAGAGCTGTACTGAGTGCAGCAGGTGTCAGGCAGTCTCCTCTCGCCGTGTAGGTGCTTCTGTTTTGTGTTTGCAGCGTGCAGAGAAGCCCGCGTGCTTGCTGCTGCTTCCAGCAAGCCAAAACGCTTTTGCAGCCACTTTCCTGCCTTTTCCACAACAGGATCACTGTCTAGCTGATTTACAGTTGCCTCTGCGTAGAGCAGCTAGAGGAGCAGCTCTGCCGGCTTTCCTGTGCTTCTGCATAGCAGAGCTGTCAAGAACGAGAAGCTGCGTTTTGCCCAGAAAGCAGCGCTTGGCGGAACCACAGCCAGCGGCGTCTTGGGTACAGCCGCAGCTTGTGCGGAGAAGCGAAAGAGAGCCGGGGAAGAACGTGGAAAGCCGAACTCGGTCGCTGCAAGCGGGTGCTGGCGAACAGCTTCTGGTCACCTTGTAGAAACTCTCCCAGCACAGTGCAGAGTCCCCGTGGCTAGTTCCTTGAAATACCTTTCCTGGCAGCAGCCCAGAGCTGTACTGAGTGCAGCAGGTGTCAGGCAGTCTCCTCTCGCCGTGTAGGTGCTTCTGTTTTGTGTTTGCAGCGTGCAGAGAAGCCCGCGTGCTTGCTGCTGCTTCCAGCAAGCCAAAACGCTTTTGCAGCCACTTTCCTGCCTTTTCCACAACAGGATCACTGTCTAGCTGATTTACAGTTGCCTCTGCATAGAGCAGCTAGAGGAGCAGCTCTGCCGGCTTTCCTGTGCTTCTGCATAGCAGAGCTGTCAAGAACGAGAAGCTGCGTTTTGCCCAGAAAGCAGCGCTTGGCGGAACCACAGCCAGCGGCGTCTTCGGTACAGCCGCAGCTTGTGCGGAGAAGCGAAAGAGAGCCGGGGAAGAACGTGGAAAGCCGAACTCGGTCGCTGCAAGCGGGTGCTGGCCAACAGCTTCTGGTCACCTTGTAGAAACTCTCCCAGCACAGTGCAGAGTCCCCGTGGCTAGTTCCTTGAAATACCTTTCCTGGCAGCAGCCCAGAGCTGTACTGAGTGCAGCAGGTGTCAGGCAGTCTCCTCTCGCCGTGTAGGTGCTTCTGTTTTGTGTTTGCAGCGTGCAGAGAAGCCCGCGTGCTTGCTGCTGCTTCCAGCAAGCCAAAACGCTTTTGCAGCCACTTTCCTGCCTTTTCCACAACAGGATCACTGTCTAGCTGATTTACAGTTGCCTCTGCGTAGAGCAGCTAGAGGAGCAGCTGTGCCGGCTTTCCTGTGCTTCTGCATAGCAGAGCTGTCAAGAACGAGAAGCTGCGTTTTGCCCAGAAAGCAGCGCTTGGCGGAACCACAGCCAGCGGCGTCTTGGGTACAGCCGCAGCTTGTGCGGAGAAGCGAAAGAGAGCCGGGGAAGAACGTGGAAAGCCGAACTCGGTCGCTGCAAGCGGGTGCTGGCGAACAGCTTCTGGTCACCTTGTAGAAACTCTCCCAGCACAGTGCAGAGTCCCCGTGGCTAGTTCCTTGAAATACCTTTCCTGGCAGCAGCCCAGAGCTGTACTGAGTGCAGCAGGTGTCAGGCAGTCTCCTCTCGCCGTGTAGGTTCTTCTGTTTTGTGTTTGCAGCGTGCAGAGAAGCCCGCGTGCTTGCTGCTGCTTCCAGCAAGCCAAAACGCTTTTGCAGCCACTTTCCTGCCTTTTCCACAACAGGATCACTGTCTAGCTGATTTACAGTTGCCTCTGCGTAGAGCAGCTTGAGGAGCAGCTCTGCCGGCTTTCCTGTGCTTCTGCATAGCAGAGCTGTCAAGAACGAGAAGCTGCGTTTTGCCCAGAAAGCAGCGCTTGGCGGAACCACAGCCAGCGGCGTCTTCGGTACAGCCGCAGCTTGTGCGGAGAAGCAAAAGAGAGCCGGGGAAGAACGTGGAAAGCCGAACTCGGTCGCTGCAAGCGGGTGCTGGCGAACAGCTTCTGGTCACCTTGTAGAAACTCTCCCAGCACAGTGCAGAGTCCCCGTGGCTAGTTCCTTGAAATACCTTTCCTGGCAGCAGCCCAGAGCTGTACTGAGTGCAGCAGGTGTCAGGCAGTCTCCTCTCGCCGTGTAGGTGCTTCTGTTTTGTGTTTGCAGCGTGCAGAGAAGCCCGCGTGCTTGCTGCTGCTTCCAGCAAGCCAAAACGCTTTTGCAGCCACTTTCCTGCCTTTTCCACAACAGGATCACTGTCTAGCTGATTTACAGTTGCCTCTGCGTAGAGCAGCTAGAGGAGCAGCTCTGCCGGCTTTCCTGTGCTTCTGCATAGCAGAGCTGTCAAGAACGAGAAGCTGCGTTTTGCCGAGAAAGCAGCGCTTCGCGGAACCACAGCCAGCGGCGTCTTCGGTACAGCCGCAGCTTGTGCGGAGAAGCGAAAGAGAGCCGGGGAAGAACGTGGAAAGCCGAACTCGGTCGCTGCAAGCGGGTGCTGGCCAACAGCTTCTGGTCACCTTGTAGAAACTCTCCCAGCACAGTGCAGAGTCCCCGTGGCTAGTTCCTTGAAATACCTTTCCTGGCAGCAGCCCAGAGCTGTACTGAGTGCAGCAGGTGTCAGGCAGTCTCCTCTCGCCGTGTAGGTGCTTCTGTTTTGTGTTTGCAGCGTGCAGAGAAGCCCGCGTGCTTGCTGCTGCTTCCAGCAAGCCAAAACGCTTTTGCAGCCACTTTCCTGCCTTTTCCACAACAGGATCACTGTCTAGCTGATTTACAGTTGCCTCTGCGTAGAGCAGCTAGAGGAGCAGCTCTGCCGGCTTTCCTGTGCTTCTGCATAGCAGAGCTGTCAAGAACGAGAAGCTGCGTTTTGCCCAGAAAGCAGCGCTTGGCGGAACCACAGCCAGCGGCGTCTTCGGTACAGCCGCAGCTTGTGCGGAGAAGCGAAAGAGAGCCGGGGAAGAACGTGGAAAGCCGAACTCGGTCGCTGCAAGCGGGTGCTGGCGAACAGCTTCTGGTCACCTTGTAGAAACTCTCCCAGCACAGTGCAGAGTCCCCGTGGCTAGTTCCTTGAAATACCTTTCCTGGCAGCAGCCCAGAGCTGTACTGAGTGCAGCAGGTGTCAGGCAGTCTCCTCTCGCCGTGTAGGTGCTTCTGTTTTGTGTTTGCAGCGTGCAGAGAAGCCCGCGTGCTTGCTGCTGCTTCCAGCAAGCCAAAACGCTTTTGCAGCCACTTTCCTGCCTTTTCCACAACAGGATCACTGTCTAGCTGATTTACAGTTGCCTCTGCGTAGAGCAGCTTGAGGAGCAGCTCTGCCGGCTTTCCTGTGCTTCTGCATAGCAGAGCTGTCAAGAACGAGAAGCTGCGTTTTGCCCAGAAAGCAGCGCTTGGCGGAACCACAGCCAGCGGCGTCTTCGGTACAGCCGCAGCTTGTGCGGAGAAGCAAAAGAGAGCCGGGGAAGAACGTGGAAAGCCGAACTCGGTCGCTGCAAGCGGGTGCTGGCGAACAGCTTCTGGTCACCTTGTAGAAACTATCCCAGCACAGTGCAGAGTCCCCGTGGCTAGTTCCTTGAAATACCTTTTCTGGCAGCAGCCCAGAGCTGTACTGAGTGCAGCAGGTGTCAGGCAGTCTCCTCTCGCCGTGTAGGTGCTTCTGTTTTGTGTTTGCAGCGTGCAGAGAAGCCCGCGTGCTTGCTGCTGCTTCCAACAAGCCAAAACGCTTTTGCAGCCACTTTCCTGCCTTTTCCACAACAGGATCACTGTCTAGCTGATTTACAGTTGCCTCTGCGTAGAGCAGCTAGAGGAGCAGCTCTGCCGGCTTTCCTGTGCTTCTGCATAGCAGAGCTGTCAAGAACGAGAAGCTGCGTTTTGCCCAGAAAGCAGCGCTTGGCGGAACCACAGCCAGCGGCGTCTTGGGTACAGCCGCAGCTTGTGCGGAGAAGCGAAAGAGAGCCGGGGAAGAACGTGGAAAGCCGAACTCGGTCGCTGCAAGCGGGTGCTGGCGAACAGCTTCTGGTCACCTTGTAGAAACTCTCCCAGCACAGTGCAGAGTCCCCGTGGCTAGTTCCTTGAAATACCTTTCCTGGCAGCAGCCCAGAGCTGTACTGAGTGCAGCAGGTGTCAGGCAGTCTCCTCTCGCCGTGTAGGTGCTTCTGTTTTGTGTTTGCAGCGTGCAGAGAAGCCCGCGTGCTTGCTGCTGCTTCCAGCAAGCCAAAACGCTTTTGCAGCCACTTTCCTGCCTTTTCCACAACAGGATCACTGTCTAGCTGATTTACAGTTGCCTCTGCGTAGAGCAGCTAGAGGAGCAGCTCTGCCGGCTTTCCTGTGCTTCTGCATAGCAGAGCTGTCAAGAACGAGAAGCTGCGTTTTGCCGAGAAAGCAGCGCTTGGCGGAACCACAGCCAGCGGCGTCTTGGGTACAGCCGCAGCTTGTGCGGAGAAGCGAAAGAGAGCCGGGGAAGAACGTGGAAAGCCGAACTCGGTCGCTGCAAGCGGGTGCTGGCGAACAGCTTCTGGTCACCTTGTAGAAACTCTCCCAGCACAGTGCAGAGTCCCCGTGGCTAGTTCCTTGAAATACCTTTCCTGGCAGCAGCCCAGAGCTGTACTGAGTGCAGCAGGTGTCAGGCAGTCTCCTCTCGCCGTGTAGGTGCTTCTGTTTTGTGTTTGCAGCGTGCAGAGAAGCCCGCGTGCTTGCTGCTGCTTCCAGCAAGCCAAAACGCTTTTGCAGCCACTTTCCTGCCTTTTCCACAACAGGATCACTGTCTAGCTGATTTACAGTTGCCTCTGCATAGAGCAGCTAGAGGAGCAGCTCTGCCGGCTTTCCTGTGCTTCTGCATAGCAGAGCTGTCAAGAACGAGAAGCTGCGTTTTGCCCAGAAAGCAGCGCTTGGCGGAACCACAGCCAGCGGCGTCTTCGGTACAGCCGCAGCTTGTGCGGAGAAGCGAAAGAGAGCCGGGGAAGAACGTGGAAAGCCGAACTCGGTCGCTGCAAGCGGGTGCTGGCCAACAGCTTCTGGTCACCTTGTAGAAACTCTCCCAGCACAGTGCAGAGTCCCCGTGGCTAGTTCCTTGAAATACCTTTCCTGGCAGCAGCCCAGAGCTGTACTGAGTGCAGCAGGTGTCAGGCAGTCTCCTCTCGCCGTGTAGGTGCTTCTGTTTTGTGTTTGCAGCGTGCAGAGAAGCCCGCGTGCTTGCTGCTGCTTCCAGCAAGCCAAAACGCTTTTGCAGCCACTTTCCTGCCTTTTCCACAACAGGATCACTGTCTAGCTGATTTACAGTTGCCTCTGCGTAGAGCAGCTAGAGGAGCAGCTGTGCCGGCTTTCCTGTGCTTCTGCATAGCAGAGCTGTCAAGAACGAGAAGCTGCGTTTTGCCCAGAAAGCAGCGCTTGGCGGAACCACAGCCAGCGGCGTCTTGGGTACAGCCGCAGCTTGTGCGGAGAAGCGAAAGAGAGCCGGGGAAGAACGTGGAAAGCCGAACTCGGTCGCTGCAAGCGGGTGCTGGCGAACAGCTTCTGGTCACCTTGTAGAAACTCTCCCAGCACAGTGCAGAGTCCCCGTGGCTAGTTCCTTGAAATACCTTTCCTGGCAGCAGCCCAGAGCTGTACTGAGTGCAGCAGGTGTCAGGCAGTCTCCTCTCGCCGTGTAGGTTCTTCTGTTTTGTGTTTGCAGCGTGCAGAGAAGCCCGCGTGCTTGCTGCTGCTTCCAGCAAGCCAAAACGCTTTTGCAGCCACTTTCCTGCCTTTTCCACAACAGGATCACTGTCTAGCTGATTTACAGTTGCCTCTGCGTAGAGCAGCTTGAGGAGCAGCTCTGCCGGCTTTCCTGTGCTTCTGCATAGCAGAGCTGTCAAGAACGAGAAGCTGCGTTTTGCCCAGAAAGCAGCGCTTGGCGGAACCACAGCCAGCGGCGTCTTCGGTACAGCCGCAGCTTGTGCGGAGAAGCAAAAGAGAGCCGGGGAAGAACGTGGAAAGCCGAACTCGGTCGCTGCAAGCGGGTGCTGGCGAACAGCTTCTGGTCACCTTGTAGAAACTCTCCCAGCACAGTGCAGAGTCCCCGTGGCTAGTTCCTTGAAATACCTTTCCTGGCAGCAGCCCAGAGCTGTACTGAGTGCAGCAGGTGTCAGGCAGTCTCCTCTCGCCGTGTAGGTGCTTCTGTTTTGTGTTTGCAGCGTGCAGAGAAGCCCGCGTGCTTGCTGCTGCTTCCAGCAAGCCAAAACGCTTTTGCAGCCACTTTCCTGCCTTTTCCACAACAGGATCACTGTCTAGCTGATTTACAGTTGCCTCTGCGTAGAGCAGCTAGAGGAGCAGCTCTGCCGGCTTTCCTGTGCTTCTGCATAGCAGAGCTGTCAAGAACGAGAAGCTGCGTTTTGCCCAGAAAGCAGCGCTTGGCGGAACCACAGCCAGCGGCGTCTTGGGTACAGCCGCAGCTTGTGCGGAGAAGCGAAAGAGAGCCGGGGAAGAACGTGGAAAGCCGAACTCGGTCGCTGCAAGCGGGTGCTGGCGAACAGCTTCTGGTCACCTTGTAGAAACTCTCCCAGCACAGTGCAGAGTCCCCGTGGCTAGTTCCTTGAAATACCTTTCCTGGCAGCAGCCCAGAGCTGTACTGAGTGCAGCAGGTGTCAGGCAGTCTCCTCTCGCCGTGTAGGTGCTTCTGTTTTGTGTTTGCAGCGTGCAGAGAAGCCCGCGTGCTTGCTGCTGCTTCCAGCAAGCCAAAACGCTTTTGCAGCCACTTTCCTGCCTTTTCCACAACAGGATCACTGTCTAGCTGATTTACAGTTGCCTCTGCGTAGAGCAGCTAGAGGAGCAGCTCTGCCGGCTTTCCTGTGCTTCTGCATAGCAGAGCTGTCAAGAACGAGAAGCTGCGTTTTGCCGAGAAAGCAGCGCTTCGCGGAACCACAGCCAGCGGCGTCTTCGGTACAGCCGCAGCTTGTGCGGAGAAGCGAAAGAGAGCCGGGGAAGAACGTGGAAAGCCGAACTCGGTCGCTGCAAGCGGGTGCTGGCCAACAGCTTCTGGTCACCTTGTAGAAACTCTCCCAGCACAGTGCAGAGTCCCCGTGGCTAGTTCCTTGAAATACCTTTCCTGGCAGCAGCCCAGAGCTGTACTGAGTGCAGCAGGTGTCAGGCAGTCTCCTCTCGCCGTGTAGGTGCTTCTGTTTTGTGTTTGCAGCGTGCAGAGAAGCCCGCGTGCTTGCTGCTGCTTCCAGCAAGCCAAAACGCTTTTGCAGCCACTTTCCTGCCTTTTCCACAACAGGATCACTGTCTAGCTGATTTACAGTTGCCTCTGCGTAGAGCAGCTAGAGGAGCAGCTCTGCCGGCTTTCCTGTGCTTCTGCATAGCAGAGCTGTCAAGAACGAGAAGCTGCGTTTTGCCCAGAAAGCAGCGCTTGGCGGAACCACAGCCAGCGGCGTCTTCGGTACAGCCGCAGCTTGTGCGGAGAAGCGAAAGAGAGCCGGGGAAGAACGTGGAAAGCCGAACTCGGTCGCTGCAAGCGGGTGCTGGCGAACAGCTTCTGGTCACCTTGTAGAAACTCTCCCAGCACAGTGCAGAGTCCCCGTGGCTAGTTCCTTGAAATACCTTTCCTGGCAGCAGCCCAGAGCTGTACTGAGTGCAGCAGGTGTCAGGCAGTCTCCTCTCGCCGTGTAGGTGCTTCTGTTTTGTGTTTGCAGCGTGCAGAGAAGCCCGCGTGCTTGCTGCTGCTTCCAGCAAGCCAAAACGCTTTTGCAGCCACTTTCCTGCCTTTTCCACAACAGGATCACTGTCTAGCTGATTTACAGTTGCCTCTGCGTAGAGCAGCTTGAGGAGCAGCTCTGCCGGCTTTCCTGTGCTTCTGCATAGCAGAGCTGTCAAGAACGAGAAGCTGCGTTTTGCCCAGAAAGCAGCGCTTGGCGGAACCACAGCCAGCGGCGTCTTCGGTACAGCCGCAGCTTGTGCGGAGAAGCAAAAGAGAGCCGGGGAAGAACGTGGAAAGCCGAACTCGGTCGCTGCAAGCGGGTGCTGGCGAACAGCTTCTGGTCACCTTGTAGAAACTATCCCAGCACAGTGCAGAGTCCCCGTGGCTAGTTCCTTGAAATACCTTTTCTGGCAGCAGCCCAGAGCTGTACTGAGTGCAGCAGGTGTCAGGCAGTCTCCTCTCGCCGTGTAGGTGCTTCTGTTTTGTGTTTGCAGCGTGCAGAGAAGCCCGCGTGCTTGCTGCTGCTTCCAACAAGCCAAAACGCTTTTGCAGCCACTTTCCTGCCTTTTCCACAACAGGATCACTGTCTAGCTGATTTACAGTTGCCTCTGCGTAGAGCAGCTAGAGGAGCAGCTCTGCCGGCTTTCCTGTGCTTCTGCATAGCAGAGCTGTCAAGAACGAGAAGCTGCGTTTTGCCCAGAAAGCAGCGCTTGGCGGAACCACAGCCAGCGGCGTCTTGGGTACAGCCGCAGCTTGTGCGGAGAAGCGAAAGAGAGCCGGGGAAGAACGTGGAAAGCCGAACTCGGTCGCTGCAAGCGGGTGCTGGCGAACAGCTTCTGGTCACCTTGTAGAAACTCTCCCAGCACAGTGCAGAGTCCCCGTGGCTAGTTCCTTGAAATACCTTTCCTGGCAGCAGCCCAGAGCTGTACTGAGTGCAGCAGGTGTCAGGCAGTCTCCTCTCGCCGTGTAGGTGCTTCTGTTTTGTGTTTGCAGCGTGCAGAGAAGCCCGCGTGCTTGCTGCTGCTTCCAGCAAGCCAAAACGCTTTTGCAGCCACTTTCCTGCCTTTTCCACAACAGGATCACTGTCTAGCTGATTTACAGTTGCCTCTGCGTAGAGCAGCTAGAGGAGCAGCTCTGCCGGCTTTCCTGTGCTTCTGCATAGCAGAGCTGTCAAGAACGAGAAGCTGCGTTTTGCCGAGAAAGCAGCGCTTGGCGGAACCACAGCCAGCGGCGTCTTGGGTACAGCCGCAGCTTGTGCGGAGAAGCGAAAGAGAGCCGGGGAAGAACGTGGAAAGCCGAACTCGGTCGCTGCAAGCGGGTGCTGGCGAACAGCTTCTGGTCACCTTGTAGAAACTCTCCCAGCACAGTGCAGAGTCCCCGTGGCTAGTTCCTTGAAATACCTTTCCTGGCAGCAGCCCAGAGCTGTACTGAGTGCAGCAGGTGTCAGGCAGTCTCCTCTCGCCGTGTAGGTGCTTCTGTTTTGTGTTTGCAGCGTGCAGAGAAGCCCGCGTGCTTGCTGCTGCTTCCAGCAAGCCAAAACGCTTTTGCAGCCACTTTCCTGCCTTTTCCACAACAGGATCACTGTCTAGCTGATTTACAGTTGCCTCTGCGTAGAGCAGCTAGAGGAGCAGCTCTGCCGGCTTTCCTGTGCTTCTGCATAGCAGAGCTGTCAAGAACGAGAAGCTGCGTTTTGCCCAGAAAGCAGCGCTTGGCGGAACCACAGCCAGCGGCGTCTTGGGTACAGCCGCAGCTTGTGCGGAGAAGCGAAAGAGAGCCGGGGAAGAACGTGGAAAGCCGAACTCGGTCGCTGCAAGCGGGTGCTGGCGAACAGCTTCTGGTCACCTTGTAGAAACTCTCCCAGCACAGTGCAGAGTCCCCGTGGCTAGTTCCTTGAAATACCTTTCCTGGCAGCAGCCCAGAGCTGTACTGAGTGCAGCAGGTGTCAGGCAGTCTCCTCTCGCCGTGTAGGTGCTTCTGTTTTGTGTTTGCAGCGTGCAGAGAAGCCCGCGTGCTTGCTGCTGCTTCCAGCAAGCCAAAACGCTTTTGCAGCCACTTTCCTGCCTTTTCCACAACAGGATCACTGTCTAGCTGATTTACAGTTGCCTCTGCGTAGAGCAGCTAGAGGAGCAGCTCTGCCGGCTTTCCTGTGCTTCTGCATAGCAGAGCTGTCAAGAACGAGAAGCTGCGTTTTGCCGAGAAAGCAGCGCTTCGCGGAACCACAGCCAGCGGCGTCTTCGGTACAGCCGCAGCTTGTGCGGAGAAGCGAAAGAGAGCCGGGGAAGAACGTGGAAAGCCGAACTCGGTCGCTGCAAGCGGGTGCTGGCCAACAGCTTCTGGTCACCTTGTAGAAACTCTCCCAGCACAGTGCAGAGTCCCCGTGGCTAGTTCCTTGAAATACCTTTCCTGGCAGCAGCCCAGAGCTGTACTGAGTGCAGCAGGTGTCAGGCAGTCTCCTCTCGCCGTGTAGGTGCTTCTGTTTTGTGTTTGCAGCGTGCAGAGAAGCCCGCGTGCTTGCTGCTGCTTCCAGCAAGCCAAAACGCTTTTGCAGCCACTTTCCTGCCTTTTCCACAACAGGATCACTGTCTAGCTGATTTACAGTTGCCTCTGCGTAGAGCAGCTAGAGGAGCAGCTCTGCCGGCTTTCCTGTGCTTCTGCATAGCAGAGCTGTCAAGAACGAGAAGCTGCGTTTTGCCCAGAAAGCAGCGCTTGGCGGAACCACAGCCAGCGGCGTCTTCGGTACAGCCGCAGCTTGTGCGGAGAAGCGAAAGAGAGCCGGGGAAGAACGTGGAAAGCCGAACTCGGTCGCTGCAAGCGGGTGCTGGCGAACAGCTTCTGGTCACCTTGTAGAAACTCTCCCAGCACAGTGCAGAGTCCCCGTGGCTAGTTCCTTGAAATACCTTTCCTGGCAGCAGCCCAGAGCTGTACTGAGTGCAGCAGGTGTCAGGCAGTCTCCTCTCGCCGTGTAGGTGCTTCTGTTTTGTGTTTGCAGCGTGCAGAGAAGCCCGCGTGCTTGCTGCTGCTTCCAGCAAGCCAAAACGCTTTTGCAGCCACTTTCCTGCCTTTTCCACAACAGGATCACTGTCTAGCTGATTTACAGTTGCCTCTGCGTAGAGCAGCTTGAGGAGCAGCTCTGCCGGCTTTCCTGTGCTTCTGCATAGCAGAGCTGTCAAGAACGAGAAGCTGCGTTTTGCCCAGAAAGCAGCGCTTGGCGGAACCACAGCCAGCGGCGTCTTCGGTACAGCCGCAGCTTGTGCGGAGAAGCAAAAGAGAGCCGGGGAAGAACGTGGAAAGCCGAACTCGGTCGCTGCAAGCGGGTGCTGGCGAACAGCTTCTGGTCACCTTGTAGAAACTATCCCAGCACAGTGCAGAGTCCCCGTGGCTAGTTCCTTGAAATACCTTTTCTGGCAGCAGCCCAGAGCTGTACTGAGTGCAGCAGGTGTCAGGCAGTCTCCTCTCGCCGTGTAGGTGCTTCTGTTTTGTGTTTGCAGCGTGCAGAGAAGCCCGCGTGCTTGCTGCTGCTTCCAACAAGCCAAAACGCTTTTGCAGCCACTTTCCTGCCTTTTCCACAACAGGATCACTGTCTAGCTGATTTACAGTTGCCTCTGCGTAGAGCAGCTAGAGGAGCAGCTCTGCCGGCTTTCCTGTGCTTCTGCATAGCAG
Organism: Phylloscopus collybita; assembly: GCA_027886175.1. Lineage (NCBI taxonomy): Eukaryota > Metazoa > Chordata > Aves > Passeriformes > Phylloscopidae > Phylloscopus > Phylloscopus collybita. Next base: position 1,138,044 of record JAJNNQ010000091.1, on the reverse strand, counting down.
AGCTGTCAAGAACGAGAAGCTGCGTTTTGCCCAGAAAGCAGCGCTTGGCGGAACCACAGCCAGCGGCGTCTTGGGTACAGCCGCAGCTTGTGCGGAGAAGCGAAAGAGAGCCGGGGAAGAACGTGGAAAGCCGAACTCGGTCGCTGCAAGCGGGTGCTGGCGAACAGCTTCTGGTCACCTTGTAGAAACTCTCCCAGCACAGTGCAGAGTCCCCGTGGCTAGTTCCTTGAAATACCTTTCCTGGCAGCAGCCCAGAGCTGTACTGAGTGCAGCAGGTGTCAGGCAGTCTCCTCTCGCCGTGTAGGTGCTTCTGTTTTGTGTTTGCAGCGTGCAGAGAAGCCCGCGTGCTTGCTGCTGCTTCCAGCAAGCCAAAACGCTTTTGCAGCCACTTTCCTGCCTTTTCCACAACAGGATCACTGTCTAGCTGATTTACAGTTGCCTCTGCGTAGAGCAGCTAGAGGAGCAGCTCTGCCGGCTTTCCTGTGCTTCTGCATAGCAGAGCTGTCAAGAACGAGAAGCTGCGTTTTGCCGAGAAAGCAGCGCTTGGCGGAACCACAGCCAGCGGCGTCTTGGGTACAGCCGCAGCTTGTGCGGAGAAGCGAAAGAGAGCCGGGGAAGAACGTGGAAAGCCGAACTCGGTCGCTGCAAGCGGGTGCTGGCGAACAGCTTCTGGTCACCTTGTAGAAACTCTCCCAGCACAGTGCAGAGTCCCCGTGGCTAGTTCCTTGAAATACCTTTCCTGGCAGCAGCCCAGAGCTGTACTGAGTGCAGCAGGTGTCAGGCAGTCTCCTCTCGCCGTGTAGGTGCTTCTGTTTTGTGTTTGCAGCGTGCAGAGAAGCCCGCGTGCTTGCTGCTGCTTCCAGCAAGCCAAAACGCTTTTGCAGCCACTTTCCTGCCTTTTCCACAACAGGATCACTGTCTAGCTGATTTACAGTTGCCTCTGCGTAGAGCAGCTAGAGGAGCAGCTCTGCCGGCTTTCCTGTGCTTCTGCATAGCAGAGCTGTCAAGAACGAGAAGCTGCGTTTTGCCCAGAAAGCAGCGCTTCGCGGAACCACAGCCAGCGGCGTCTTCGGTACAGCCGCAGCTTGTGCGGAGAACCGAAAGAGAGCCGGGGAAGAACGTGGAAAGCCGAACTCGGTCGCTGCAAGCGGGTGCTGGCCAACAGCTTCTGGTCACCTTGTAGAAACTCTCCCAGCACAGTGCAGAGTCCCCGTGGCTAGTTCCTTGAAATACCTTTCCTGGCAGCAGCCCAGAGCTGTACTGAGTGCAGCAGGTGTCAGGCAGTCTCCTCTCGCCGTGTAGGTGCTTCTGTTTTGTGTTTGCAGCGTGCAGAGAAGCCCGCGTGCTTGCTGCTGCTTCCAGCAAGCCAAAACGCTTTTGCAGCCACTTTCCTGCCTTTTCCACAACAGGATCACTGTCTAGCTGATTTACAGTTGCCTCTGCGTAGAGCAGCTAGAGGAGCAGCTCTGCCGGCTTTCCTGTGCTTCTGCATAGCAGAGCTGTCAAGAACGAGAAGCTGCGTTTTGCCCAGAAAGCAGCGCTTGGCGGAACCACAGCCAGCGGCGTCTTGGGTACAGCCGCAGCTTGTGCGGAGAAGCGAAAGAGAGCCGGGGAAGAACGTGGAAAGCCGAACTCGGTCGCTGCAAGCGGGTGCTGGCGAACAGCTTCTGGTCACCTTGTAGAAACTCTCCCAGCACAGTGCAGAGTCCCCGTGGCTAGTTCCTTGAAATACCTTTCCTGGCAGCAGCCCAGAGCTGTACTGAGTGCAGCAGGTGTCAGGCAGTCTCCTCTCGCCGTGTAGGTGCTTCTGTTTTGTGTTTGCAGCGTGCAGAGAAGCCCGCGTGCTTGCTGCTGCTTCCAGCAAGCCAAAACGCTTTTGCAGCCACTTTCCTGCCTTTTCCACAACAGGATCACTGTCTAGCTGATTTACAGTTGCCTCTGCGTAGAGCAGCTAGAGGAGCAGCTCTGCCGGCTTTCCTGTGCTTCTGCATAGCAGAGCTGTCAAGAACGAGAAGCTGCGTTTTGCCGAGAAAGCAGCGCTTGGCGGAACCACAGCCAGCGGCGTCTTGGGTACAGCCGCAGCTTGTGCGGAGAAGCGAAAGAGAGCCGGGGAAGAACGTGGAAAGCCGAACTCGGTCGCTGCAAGCGGGTGCTGGCGAACAGCTTCTGGTCACCTTGTAGAAACTCTCCCAGCACAGTGCAGAGTCCCCGTGGCTAGTTCCTTGAAATACCTTTCCTGGCAGCAGCCCAGAGCTGTACTGAGTGCAGCAGGTGTCAGGCAGTCTCCTCTCGCCGTGTAGGTGCTTCTGTTTTGTGTTTGCAGCGTGCAGAGAAGCCCGCGTGCTTGCTGCTGCTTCCAGCAAGCCAAAACGCTTTTGCAGCCACTTTCCTGCCTTTTCCACAACAGGATCACTGTCTAGCTGATTTACAGTTGCCTCTGCGTAGAGCAGCTAGAGGAGCAGCTCTGCCAGCTTTCCTGTGCTTCTGCATAGCAGAGCTGTCAAGAACGAGAAGCTGCGTTTTGCCGAGAAAGCAGCGCTTGGCGGAACCACAGCCAGCGGCGTCTTCGGTACAGCCGCAGCTTGTGCGGAGAAGCGAAAGAGAGCCGGGGAAGAACGTGGAAAGCCGAACTCGGTCGCTGCAAGCGGGTGCTGGCGAACAGCTTCTGGTCACCTTGTAGAAACTCTCCCAGCACAGTGCAGAGTCCCCGTGGCTAGTTCCTTGAAATACCTTTCCTGGCAGCAGCCCAGAGCTGTACTGAGTGCAGCAGGTGTCAGGCAGTCTCCTCTCGCCGTGTAGGTGCTTCTGTTTTGTGTTTGCAGCGTGCAGAGAAGCCCGCGTGCTTGCTGCTGCTTCCAGCAAGCCAAAACGCTTTTGCAGCCACTTTCCTGCCTTTTCCACAACAGGATCACTGTCTAGCTGATTTACAGTTGCCTCTGCGTAGAGCAGCTAGTGGAGCAGCTCTGCCGGCTTTCCTGTGCTTCTGCATAGCAGAGCTGTCAAGAACGAGAAGCTGCGTTTTGCCCAGAAAGCAGCGCTTCGCGGAACCACAGCCAGCGGCGTCTTGGGTACAGCCGCAGCTTGTGCGGAGAAGCGAAAGAGAGCCGGGGAAGAACGTGGAAAGCCGAACTCGGTTGCTGCAAGCGGGTGCTGGCGAACAGCTTCTGGTCACCTTGTAGAAACTCTCCCAGCACAGTGCAGAGTCCCCGTGGCTAGTTCCTTGAAATACCTTTCCTGGCAGCAGCCCAGAGCTGTACTGAGTGCAGCAGGTGTCAGGCAGTCTCCTCTCGCCGTGTAGGTGCTTCTGTTTTGTGTTTGCAGCGTGCAGAGAAGCCCGCGTGCTTGCTGCTGCTTCCAGCAAGCCAAAACGCTTTTGCAGCCACTTTCCTGCCTTTTCCACAACAGGATCACTGTCTAGCTGATTTACAGTTGCCTCTGCGTAGAGCAGCTAGAGGAGCAGCTCTGCCGGCTTTCCTGTGCTTCTGCATAGCAGAGCTGTCAAGAACGAGAAGCTGCGTTTTGCCGAGAAAGCAGCGCTTCGCGGAACCACAGCCAGCGGCGTCTTCGGTACAGCCGCAGCTTGTGCGGAGAAGCGAAAGAGAGCCGGGGAAGAACGTGGAAAGCCGAACTCGGTCGCTGCAAGCGGGTGCTGGCGAACAGCTTCTGGTCACCTTGTAGAAACTCTCCCAGCACAGTGCAGAGTCCCCGTGGCTAGTTCCTTGAAATACCTTTCCTGGCAGCAGCCCAGAGCTGTACTGAGTGCAGCAGGTGTCAGGCAGTCTCCTCTCGCCGTGTAGGTGCTTCTGTTTTGTGTTTGCAGCGTGCAGAGAAGCCCGCGTGCTTGCTGCTGCTTCCAGCAAGCCAAAACGCTTTTGCAGCCACTTTCCTGCCTTTTCCACAACAGGATCACTGTCTAGCTGATTTACAGTTGCCTCTGCGTAGAGCAGCTAGTGGAGCAGCTCTGCCGGCTTTCCTGTGCTTCTGCATAGCAGAGCTGTCAAGAACGAGAAGCTGCGTTTTGCCCAGAAAGCAGCGCTTGGCGGAACCACAGCCAGCGGCGTCTTGGGTACAGCCGCAGCTTGTGCGGAGAAGCGAAAGAGAGCCGGGGAAGAACGTGGAAAGCCGAACTCGGTCGCTGCAAGCGGGTGCTGGCGAACAGCTTCTGGTCACCTTGTAGAAACTCTCCCAGCACAGTGCAGAGTCCCCGTGGCTAGTTCCTTGAAATACCTTTCCTGGCAGCAGCCCAGAGCTGTACTGAGTGCAGCAGGTGTCAGGCAGTCTCCTCTCGCCGTGTAGGTGCTTCTGTTTTGTGTTTGCAGCGTGCAGAGAAGCCCGCGTGCTTGCTGCTGCTTCCAGCAAGCCAAAACGCTTTTGCAGCCACTTTCCTGCCTTTTCCACAACAGGATCACTGTCTAGCTGATTTACAGTTGCCTCTGCGTAGAGCAGCTAGAGGAGCAGCTCTGCCGGCTTTACTGTGCTTCTGCATAGCAGAGCTGTCAAGAACGAGAAGCTGCGTTTTGCCCAGAAAGCAGCGCTTGGCGGAACCACAGCCAGCGGCGTCTTGGGTACAGCCGCAGCTTGTGCGGAGAAGCGAAAGAGAGCCGGGGAAGAACGTGGAAAGCCGAACTCGGTCGCTGCAAGCGGGTGCTGGCGAACAGCTTCTGGTCACCTTGTAGAAACTCTCCCAGCACAGTGCAGAGTCCCCGTGGCTAGTTCCTTGAAATACCTTTCCTGGCAGCAGCCCAGAGCTGTACTGAGTGCAGCAGGTGTCAGGCAGTCTCCTCTCGCCGTGTAGGTGCTTCTGTTTTGTGTTTGCAGCGTGCAGAGAAGCCCGCGTGCTTGCTGCTGCTTCCAGCAAGCCAAAACGCTTTTGCAGCCACTTTCCTGCCTTTTCCACAACAGGATCACTGTCTAGCTGATTTACAGTTGCCTCTGCGTAGAGCAGCTAGAGGAGCAGCTCTGCCGGCTTTCCTGTGCTTCTGCATAGCAGAGCTGTCAAGAACGAGAAGCTGCGTTTTGCCCAGAAAGCAGCGCTTGGCGGAACCACAGCCAGCGGCGTCTTCGGTACAGCCGCAGCTTGTGCGGAGAAGCGAAAGAGAGCCGGGGAAGAACGTGGAAAGCCGAACTCGGTCGCTGCAAGCGGGTGCTGGCGAACAGCTTCTGGTCACCTTGTAGAAACTCTCCCAGCACAGTGCAGAGTCCCCGTGGCTAGTTCCTTGAAATACCTTTCCTGGCAGCAGCCCAGAGCTGTACTGAGTGCAGCAGGTGTCAGGCAGTCTCCTCTCGCCGTGTAGGTGCTTCTGTTTTGTGTTTGCAGCGTGCAGAGAAGCCCGCGTGCTTGCTGCTGCTTCCAGCAAGCCAAAACGCTTTTGCAGCCACTTTCCTGCCTTTTCCACAACAGGATCACTGTCTAGCTGATTTACAGTTGCCTCTGCGTAGAGCAGCTAGAGGAGCAGCTGTGCCGGCTTTCCTGTGCTTCTGCATAGCAGAGCTGTCAAGAACGAGAAGCTGCGTTTTGCCCAGAAAGCAGCGCTTGGCGGAACCACAGCCAGCGGCATCTTCGGTACAGCCGCAGCTTGTGCGGAGAAGCGAAAGAGAGCCGGGGAAGAACGTGGAAAGCCGAACTCGGTCGCTGCAAGCGGGTGCTGGCGAACAGCTTCTGGTCACCTTGTAGAAACTCTCCCAGCACAGTGCAGAGTCCCCGTGGCTAGTTCCTTGAAATACCTTTCCTGGCAGCAGCCCAGAGCTGTACTGAGTGCAGCAGGTGTCAGGCAGTCTCCTCTCGCCGTGTAGGTGCTTCTGTTTTGTGTTTGCAGCGTGCAGAGAAGCCCGCGTGCTTGCTGCTGCTTCCAGCAAGCCAAAACGCTTTTGCAGCCACTTTCCTGCCTTTTCCACAACAGGATCACTGTCTAGCTGATTTACAGTTGCCTCTGCGTAGAGCAGCTAGAGGAGCAGCTCTGCCGGCTTTCCTGTGCTTCTGCATAGCAGAGCTGTCAAGAACGAGAAGCTGCGTTTTGCCCAGAAAGCAGCGCTTGGCGGAACCACAGCCAGCGGCGTCTTCGGTACAGCCGCAGCTTGTGCGGAGAAGCGAAAGAGAGCCGGGGAAGAACGTGGAAAGCCGAACTCGGTCGCTGCAAGCGGGTGCTGGCGAACAGCTTCTGGTCACCTTGTAGAAACTCTCCCAGCACAGTGCAGAGTCCCCGTGGCTAGTTCCTTGAAATACCTTTCCTGGCAGCAGCCCAGAGCTGTACTGAGTGCAGCAGGTGTCAGGCAGTCTCCTCTCGCCGTGTAGGTGCTTCTGTTTTGTGTTTGCAGCGTGCAGAGAAGCCCGCGTGCTTGCTGCTGCTTCCAGCAAGCCAAAACGCTTTTGCAGCCACTTTCCTGCCTTTTCCACAACAGGATCACAGTCTAGCTGATTTACAGTTGCCTCTGCGTAGAGCAGCTAGAGGAGCAGCTCTGCCGGCTTTCCTGTGCTTCTGCATAGCAGAGCTGTCAAGAACGAGAAGCTGCGTTTTGCCCAGAAAGCAGCGCTTGGCGGAACCACAGCCAGCGGCGTCTTCGGTACAGCCGCAGCTTGTGCGGAGAAGCGAAAGAGAGCCGGGGAAGAACGTGGAAAGCCGAACTCGGTCGCTGCAAGCGGGTGCTGGCGAACAGCTTCTGGTCACCTTGTAGAAACTCTCCCAGCACAGTGCAGAGTCCCCGTGGCTAGTTCCTTGAAATACCTTTCCTGGCAGCAGCCCAGAGCTGTACTGAGTGCAGCAGGTGTCAGGCAGTCTCCTCTCGCCGTGTAGGTGCTTCTGTTTTGTGTTTGCAGCGTGCAGAGAAGCCCGCGTGCTTGCTGCTGCTTCCAGCAAGCCAAAACGCTTTTGCAGCCACTTTCCTGCCTTTTCCACAACAGGATCACTGTCTAGCTGATTTACAGTTGCCTCTGCGTAGAGCAGCTAGAGGAGCAGCTCTGCCGGCTTTCCTGTGCTTCTGCATAGCAGAGCTGTCAAGAACGAGAAGCTGCGTTTTGCCCAGAAAGCAGCGCTTGGCGGAACCACAGCCAGCGGCGTCTTCGGTACAGCCGCAGCTTGTGCGGAGAAGCGAAAGAGAGCCGGGGAAGAACGTGGAAAGCCGAACTCGGTCGCTGCAAGCGGGTGCTGGCGAACAGCTTCTGGTCACCTTGTAGAAACTCTCCCAGCACAGTGCAGAGTCCCCGTGGCTAGTTCCTTGAAATACCTTTCCTGGCAGCAGCCCAGAGCTGTACTGAGTGCAGCAGGTGTCAGGCAGTCTCCTCTCGCCGTGTAGGTGCTTCTGTTTTGTGTTTGCAGCGTGCAGAGAAGCCCGCGTGCTTGCTGCTGCTTCCAGCAAGCCAAAACGCTTTTGCAGCCACTTTCCTGCCTTTTCCACAACAGGATCACTGTCTAGCTGATTTACAGTTGCCTCTGCGTAGAGCAGCTAGAGGAGCAGCTCTGCCGGCTTTCCTGTGCTTCTGCATAGCAGAGCTGTCAAGAACGAGAAGCTGCGTTTTGCCCAGAAAGCAGCGCTTGGCCGAACCACAGCCAGCGGCGTCTTGGGTACAGCCGCAGCTTGTGCGGAGAAGCGAAAGAGAGCCGGGGAAGAACGTGGAAAGCCGAACTCGGTCGCTGCAAGCGGGTGCTGGCGAACAGCTTCTGGTCACCTTGTAGAAACTCTCCCAGCACAGTGCAGAGTCCCCGTGGCTAGTTCCTTGAAATACCTTTCCTGGCAGCAGCCCAGAGCTGTACTGAGTGCAGCAGGTGTCAGGCAGTCTCCTCTCGCCGTGTAGGTGCTTCTGTTTTGTGTTTGCAGCGTGCAGAGAAGCCCGCGTGCTTGCTGCTGCTTCCAGCAAGCCAAAACGCTTTTGCAGCCACTTTCCTGCCTTTTCCACAACAGGATCACTGTCTAGCTGATTTACAGTTGCCTCTGCGTAGAGCAGCTAGAGGAGCAGCTCTGCCGGCTTTACTGTGCTTCTGCATAGCAGAGCTGTCAAGAACGAGAAGCTGCGTTTTGCCCAGAAAGCAGCGCTTGGCGGAACCACAGCCAGCGGCGTCTTCGGTACAGCCGCAGCTTGTGCGGAGAAGCGAAAGAGAGCCGGGGAAGAACGTGGAAAGCCGAACTCGGTCGCTGCAAGCGGGTGCTGGCGAACAGCTTCTGGTCACCTTGTAGAAACTCTCCCAGCACAGTGCAGAGTCCCCGTGGCTAGTTCCTTGAAATACCTTTTCTGGCAGCAGCCCAGAGCTGTACTGAGTGCAGCAGGTGTCAGGCAGTCTCCTCTCGCCGTGTAGGTGCTTCTGTTTTGTGTTTGCAGCGTGCAGAGAAGCCCGCGTGCTTGCTGCTGCTTCCAGCAAGCCAAAACGCTTTTGCAGCCACTTTCCTGCCTTTTCCACAACAGGATCACTGTCTAGCTGATTTACAGTTGCCTCTGCGTAGAGCAGCTAGAGGAGCAGCTGTGCCGGCTTTCCTGTGCTTCTGCATAGCAGAGCTGTCAAGAACGAGAAGCTGCGTTTTGCCCAGAAAGCAGCGCTTGGCGGAACCACAGCCAGCGGCGTCTTCGGTACAGCCGCAGCTTGTGCGGAGAAGCGAAAGAGAGCCGGGGAAGAACGTGGAAAGCCGAACTCGGTCGCTGCAAGCGGGTGCTGGCGAACAGCTTCTGGTCACCTTGTAGAAACTCTCCCAGCACAGTGCAGAGTCCCCGTGGCTAGTTCCTTGAAATACCTTTCCTGGCAGCAGCCCAGAGCTGTACTGAGTGCAGCAGGTGTCAGGCAGTCTCCTCTCGCCGTGTAGGTGCTTCTGTTTTGTGTTTGCAGCGTGCAGAGAAGCCCGCTTGCTTGCTGCTGCTTCCAGCAAGCCAAAACGCTTTTGCAGCCACTTTCCTGCCTTTTCCACAACAGGATCACTGTCTAGCTGATTTACAGTTGCCTCTGCGTAGAGCAGCTAGAGGAGCAGCTCTGCCGGCTTTCCTGTGCTTCTGCATAGCAGAGCTGTCAAGAACGAGAAGCTGCGTTTTGCCGAGAAAGCAGCGCTTGGCGGAACCACAGCCAGCGGCGTCTTGGGTACAGCCGCAGCTTGTGCGGAGAAGCGAAAGAGAGCCGGGGAAGAACGTGGAAAGCCGAACTCGGTCGCTGCAAGCGGGTGCTGGCGAACAGCTTCTGGTCACCTTGTAGAAACTCTCCCAGCACAGTGCAGAGTCCCCGTGGCTAGTTCCTTGAAATACCTTTCCTGGCAGCAGCCCAGAGCTGTACTGAGTGCAGCAGGTGTCAGGCAGTCTCCTCTCGCCGTGTAGGTGCTTCTGTTTTGTGTTTGCAGCGTGCAGAGAAGCCCGCGTGCTTGCTGCTGCTTCCAGCAAGCCAAAACGCTTTTGCAGCCACTTTCCTGCCTTTTCCACAACAGGATCACTGTCTAGCTACTTTACAGTTGCCTCTGCGTAGAGCAGCTAGAGGAGCAGCTCTGCCGGCTTTCCTGTGCTTCTGCATAGCAGAGCTGTCAAGAACGAGAAGCTGCGTTTTGCCCAGAAAGCAGCGCTTGGCGGAACCACAGCCAGCGGCGTCTTGGGTACAGCCGCAGCTTGTGCGGAGAAGCGAAAGAGAGCCGGGGAAGAACGTGGAAAGCCGAACTCGGTCGCTGCAAGCGGGTGCTGGCGAACAGCTTCTGGTCATCTTGTAGAAACTCTCCCAGCACAGTGCAGAGTCCCCGTGGCTAGTTCCTTGAAATACCTTTCCTGGCAGCAGCCCAGAGCTGTACTGAGTGCAGCAGGTGTCAGGCAGTCTCCTCTCGCCGTGTAGGTGCTTCTGTTTTGTGTTTGCAGCGTGCAGAGAAGCCCGCGTGCTTGCTGCTGCTTCCAGCAAGCCAAAACGCTTTTGCAGCCACTTTCCTGCCTTTTCCACAACAGGATCACTGTCTAGCTGATTTACAGTTGCCTCTGCGTAGAGCAGCTAGAGGAGCAGCTCTGCCGGCTTTCCTGTGCTTCTGCATAGCAGAGCTGTCAAGAACGAGAAGCTGCGTTTTGCCCAGAAAGCAGCGCTTGGCGGAACCACAGCCAGCGGCGTCTTCGGTACAGCCGCAGCTTGTGCGGAGAAGCGAAAGAGAGCCGGGGAAGAACGTGGAAAGCCGAACTCGGTCGCTGCAAGCGGGTGCTGGCGAACAGCTTCTGGTCACCTTGTAGAAACTCTCCCAGCACAGTGCAGAGTCCCCGTGGCTAGTTCCTTGAAATACCTTTCCTGGCAGCAGCCCAGAGCTGTACTGAGTGCAGCAGGTGTCAGGCAGTCTCCTCTCGCCGTGTAGGTGCTTCTGTTTTGTGTTTGCAGCGTGCAGAGAAGCCCGCGTGCTTGCTGCTGCTTCCAGCAAGCCAAAACGCTTTTGCAGCCACTTTCCTGCCTTTTCCACAACAGGATCACTGTCTAGCTGATTTACAGTTGCCTCTGCGTAGAGCAGCTAGAGGAGCAGCTCTGCCGGCTTTCCTGTGCTTCTGCATAGCAGAGCTCTCAAGAACGAGAAGCTGCGTTTTGCCCAGAAAGCAGCGCTTGGCGGAACCACAGCCAGCGGCGTCTTGGGTACAGCCGCAGCTTGTGCGGAGAAGCGAAAGAGAGCCGGGGAAGAACGTGGAAAGCCGAACTCGGTCGCTGCAAGCGGGTGCTGGCGAACAGCTTCTGGTCACCTTGTAGAAACTCTCCCAGCACAGTGCAGAGTCCCCGTGGCTAGTTCCTTGAAATACCTTTCCTGGCAGCAGCCCAGAGCTGTACTGAGTGCAGCAGGTGTCAGGCAGTCTCCTCTCGCCGTGTAGGTGCTTCTGTTTTGTGTTTGCAGCGTGCAGAGAAGCCCGCGTGCTTGCTGCTGCTTCCAGCAAGCCAAAACGCTTTTGCAGCCACTTTCCTGCCTTTTCCACAACAGGATCACTGTCTAGCTGATTTACAGTTGCCTCTGCGTAGAGCAGCTAGAGGAGCAGCTCTGCCGGCTTTCCTGTGCTTCTGCATAGCAGAGCTGTCAAGAACGAGAAGCTGCGTTTTGCCCAGAAAGCAGCGCTTCGCGGAACCACAGCCAGCGGCGTCTTCGGTACAGCCGCAGCTTGTGCGGAGAAGCGAAAGAGAGCCGGGGAAGAACGTGGAAAGCCGAACTCGGTCGCTGCAAGCGGGTGCTGGCGAACAGCTTCTGGTCACCTTGTAGAAACTCTCCCAGCACAGTGCAGAGTCCCCGTGGCTAGTTCCTTGAAATACCTTTCCTGGCAGCAGCCCAGAGCTGTACTGAGTGCAGCAGGTGTCAGGCAGTCTCCTCTCGCCGTGTAGGTGCTTCTGTTTTGTGTTTGCAGCGTGCAGAGAAGCCCGCGTGCTTGCTGCTGCTTCCAGCAAGCCAAAACGCTTTTGCAGCCACTTTCCTGCCTTTTCCACAACAGGATCACTGTCTAGCTGATTTACAGTTGCCTCTGCGTAGAGCAGCTAGAGGAGCAGCTCTGCCGGCTTTCCTGTGCTTCTGCATAGCAGAGCTGTCAAGAACGAGAAGCTGCGTTTTGCCCAGAAAGCAGCGCTTGGCGGAACCACAGCCAGCGGCGTCTTCGGTACAGCCGCAGCTTGTGCGGAGAAGCGAAAGAGAGCCGGGGAAGAACGTGGAAAGCCGAACTCGGTCGCTGCAAGCGGGTGCTGGCGAACAGCTTCTGGTCACCTTGTAGAAACTCTCCCAGCACAGTGCAGAGTCCCCGTGGCTAGTTCCTTGAAATACCTTTCCTGGCAGCAGCCCAGAGCTGTACTGAGTGCAGCAGGTGTCAGGCAGTCTCCTCTCGCCGTGTAGGTGCTTCTGTTTTGTGTTTGCAGCGTGCAGAGAAGCCCGCGTGCTTGCTGCTGCTTCCAGCAAGCCAAAACGCTTTTGCAGCCACTTTCCTGCCTTTTCCACAACAGGATCACTGTCTAGCTGATTTACAGTTGCCTCTGCGTAGAGCAGCTAGAGGAGCAGCTCTGCCGGCTTTCCTGTGCTTCTGCATAGCAGAGCTGTCAAGAACGAGAAGCTGCGTTTTGCCCAGAAAGCAGCGCTTGGCGGAACCACAGCCAGCGGCGTCTTCGGTACAGCCGCAGCTTGTGCGGAGAAGCGAAAGAGAGCCGGGGAAGAACGTGGAAAGCCGAACTCGGTCGCTGCAAGCGGGTGCTGGCGAACAGCTTCTGGTCACCTTGTAGAAACTCTCCCAGCACAGTGCAGAGTCCCCGTGGCTAGTTCCTTGAAATACCTTTCCTGGCAGCAGCCCAGAGCTGTACTGAGTGCAGCAGGTGTCAGGCAGTCTCCTCTCGCCGTGTAGGTGCTTCTGTTTTGTGTTTGCAGCGTGCAGAGAAGCCCGCGTGCTTGCTGCTGCTTCCAGCAAGCCAAAACGCTTTTGCAGCCACTTTCCTGCCTTTTCCACAACAGGATCACTGTCTAGCTGATTTACAGTTGCCTCTGCGTAGAGCAGCTAGAGGAGCAGCTCTGCCGGCTTTCCTGTGCTTCTGCATAGCAGAGCTGTCAAGAACGAGAAGCTGCGTTTTGCCCAGAAAGCAGCGCTTGGCGGAACCACAGCCAGCGGCGTCTTCGGTACAGCCGCAGCTTGTGCGGAGAAGCGAAAGAGAGCCGGGGAAGAACGTGGAAAGCTGAACTCGGTCGCTGCAAGCGGGTGCTGGCGAACAGCTTCTGGTCACCTTGTAGAAACTCTCCCAGCACAGTGCAGAGTCCCCGTGGCTAGTTCCTTGAAATACCTTTCCTGGCAGCAGCCCAGAGCTGTACTGAGTGCAGCAGGTGTCAGGCAGTCTCCTCTCGCCGTGTAGGTGCTTCTGTTTTGTGTTTGCAGCGTGCAGAGAAGCCCGCGTGCTTGCTGCTGCTTCCAGCAAGCCAAAACGCTTTTGCAGCCACTTTCCTGCCTTTTCCACAACAGGATCACTGTCTAGCTGATTTACAGTTGCCTCTGCGTAGAGCAGCTAGAGGAGCAGCTCTGCCGGCTTTCCTGTGCTTCTGCATAGCAGAGCTGTCAAGAACGAGAAGCTGCGTTTTGCCCAGAAAGCAGCGCTTGGCGGAACCACAGCCAGCGGCGTCTTGGGTACAGCCGCAGCTTGTGCGGAGAAGCGAAAGAGAGCCGGGGAAGAACGTGGAAAGCCGAACTCGGTCGCTGCAAGCGGGTGCTGGCGAACAGCTTCTGGTCACCTTGTAGAAACTCTCCCAGCACAGTGCAGAGTCCCCGTGGCTAGTTCCTTGAAATACCTTTCCTGGCAGCAGCCCAGAGCTGTACTGAGTGCAGCAGGTGTCAGGCAGTCTCCTCTCGCCGTGTAGGTGCTTCTGTTTTGTGTTTGCAGCGTGCAGAGAAGCCCGCGTGCTTGCTGCTGCTTCCAGCAAGCCAAAACGCTTTTGCAGCCACTTTCCTGCCTTTTCCACAACAGGATCACTGTTTAGCTGATTTACTGCCTGACACCTGCTGCACTCAGTACAGCTCTGGGCTGCTGCCTAAAAACTGACATCAGGAACGTGGGGTGGAGACTTTCTTTTCCCATGGAAATGGGCCTCCGTTTGTGTCTAATGCTATGTGCCTGCCACTAGGCTTTTACCTGCTGAAATTCCATACAAATGAGGATATCTCCCCGATACAATCAGCCACCAGACGGAAGTTTGTTTGCCCTTGTACTACATAAGGCCTCCTAAAACCTGACATCAGGAACGTGGCTTGGAGACTTTGGCTGCCCATGGGAAAAAGGCCACCGTTTATGTCTAATGCTGTCTGCCTGCCACTGTGCTTCTTCCTACTAAAATTCCACTAAAACTCCATAGAAATGAGGATATGTCCCAGGGGCAATCTACAACAAGATGGAAGTTTCTCTGCCCTTATATTGGAAAACGGCTCCTACAAAGTGACATCAGCAACGTGGGGTGGAGATTTTGGTTTCCCATGGAAAAGGGCCACCGTTCGTGTCTAATGCTGTCTGCCTGCCACTGGGGTTATGCCTGCTGAAATTCCTCACAAATGAGGATATCTCCCACACGGAATCTACCACCAGTTGGAAGTTTGTCTGCCCTTGTAGTGCCAAAGGCCTCCTACAAACTGACATCAGGCACGTGAGATGGAGACTTTGGTTTCCCAAGGAAATGGACCACCGTTCGTGTCTAATGCTTTCTGCCAGCCACTGGGCTTATGCCTACTAAATTTCCACTAAAATTCTATACAAATGAGGATGTCTCCCAGGTGCAATCTACCACCAGATGGAAGTTTGTCTGCCCCTGTAGAGCCAATAGCTTCCTACAAATTGACATCAAGAACCTGAGGCGGAGACTTTGGTTTCCCATGGAAAAGGGCCACCGTTCGCGTCAAATACTGTCTACCTGCCACTGGGCTTATGGGTACAAAAATTACATACAAATGAGGATATCTCCCAGATGCAATATGCCACCAATTGGAACTTTGTCTCCTCCTGTAGTGCAAGAGGCCTCCTAGAAAATGACATGAGGAACCTGGGGTGGAGACTTTGGTTTCCCATGGAAATGAGCTACTATTCATGTCTAATTCTGTCTACCTGCAGCTGGGATTCTGTCTACTAAAATTCCACTAAATGTCCATACAAATGAGTATATCTCCCAGCTACAATCTAACACCAGATGGAAGATTCTCTGCCCTTGTGTTTCCAAAAGCCTCCTACAAAATGCCATCAGGAACCTGGAGTGGAGAATTTGCTTTCCCATGGAAAAGGACCACCGTTTCTGTCTAATGCTGTCTGCCTGGCACTGTGGTGATGACTGCGGAAGTTCCATACAAATGAGGATATCTCCCAGGTGTAATCTACCACTGGGTGGAAGTTTTTCTGCCCTTGTAGTGCCAAAGGCCTCCTAAAAACTGACATCAGGAACGTGGGGTGAAGACTTTGGTTTCCCAAGGAAATGGGCCACCGTTCGTGTCTAATGCTGTCTGGCAGCCACTGGGCTTATGCCTAATAAAAATAAACTAAAATTCTATACAAATGAGGATATCTCCCAGGTGCAATCTACCACCAGGTTGAAGTTTGCCTGCCCTTGTAGTTCCAAAGGCCTCCTACAAACTGACTTCAGGAACGTGAGGTGGAGACTTTGGTTTCTAATGGAAAAGGTCCATTGTTCCTGTCTAATGCAGTCTGCCTGCCACTGGGTTTATGGCTACTAAAATTACATACAAATGAGGATATCTCCCAGATGCAATATGCCACCAGTTGGAAGTTTGTCTCCTCTTCTAGTGCCAGAGGCCTCCTAGAAAATGACATCAGGAACCTGGGGTGGAGACTTTGGTTTCCCATGGAAATGGTCCACTATTCATGTCTAATTCTGTCTGCCTGCCGCTGGGATTCTGCCTACTAAAATTCCACTAAAATTCCATACAAATGCGAATATCTCCCAGGTGCAATCAAACACCAGATGGAAGTTTCTCTGGCCTTATGTTTCCAAAGGCCTCCTACAAACTGCCATCGGAAACCTAGGGTGGAGACTTTGGTTTCCCATGGAAAAGGACCACCGTTCCTGTCTAATGCTGTCTGCCTGCCACTGTGGTTATGACTGCTGAAGTTCCATACAAATGTGGATATCTCCCAGATGCAATATGCCACCAGATGGAAGTTTGTCTGCTCTTGCAGTGCCAAAGGCCTCCTTCAAACTGACATTCGGAACCTGGCCTGGAGACATTGGTTTCCTATGGAAAAGGCCCACCGTTCATTTTTAATGCTGTCGGTCTGCAACTGGGATTCTGATTACTAAAATACCACTAAAATTCCATACAAATAAGGACATCTACGAGGTGCGATCCACCACTAGATGGAAGTTTGTCGGCCCTTGTAGTGCCAAAGGCCTCCTACAGACTGACATCAGGAGCCTGGGTTGGAGACATTTTTTTCCAATGGAAAAGGGCCACAGTTCGTGTCTAATGCTGTCTGTCTGCCACTGGGCTTCTATCTGCTGAAATTCCATACAAATGAGGATATCTTCCCGATGCAATCAACCACCAGACGAAAGTTTTTCTGCCCTTGTACTGTCAATGGCCTACTAAAACCTGACATTCAGAACGTTGGGTGGAGACTTTGGTTTCCCATGGAAATGGGCCACCGTTTGTGTCTAATGCTATGTGACTGCCACTGGGATAATGCCTAGTAAAATCCCGTACAAATGAGGATATCTCCCAGATAGAGTCTACCACCAGATGAAAGTTTGTCTGCCCTTGTAATGCCTACGGTCTCCTACAAACTGACATCAGGATTCTGGAGAGGACGCTTTGGTTTCCCATGGAAAAGGGGCACCCTTGGTGTTTAATGCTGCCTCCTTGCCTCTGGGCTTATCACTACTGAAATTACATACAAATGAGGATATCTCCCAAACAAAATTTCCCACCAGATGGAAGTTTGTCTGACCTTTTAATGCCAAAGGCCTACTGAAAACTGACATCAGGAGCCTGGGTTGGAGACTTTGTTTTCCCATGGAAAAGGGCCACCGTACCTCTCTAATGCTGTCTGCCTGCCACTGGGCTTCTACCTGATGAAATTCCATAAAAATGAGGATATCTCCCCGATGCAATCAACCACCAGACAGAAGTTTGTCTGCCCTTGTAGTGACAAAGGCCTCCTAAAAACTGACATCAGGAACGTGGGGTGGAGACTTTGGTTTCCCATCAAATGGGCCATTGTTCGTGTCTAATGCTGTCTGCCTGCCACTGGGTTTCTTCCTACTAAAATTCCACTAAACCTCCATAAAAATGAGGATATCTCCCAGGTGCAATCTACCGCCAGATGGAAGTTTGTCTGCCCTTATATTGGAAAACGTTTCCTACAATGTGACATCAGCAACATGGGGTGGAGATTTTGGTTTCCCATGGAAAAGGGCCACTGTTCGTGTCTAATGCTGTCTGCCAGATACTGGGCTTATGCCTACTAAAATACCACTAAAATTCTATACAAATGAGGATACCTCCCAGGTGCAATCTACAACCAGATGGAAGTTTGTCTGCCCTTGTAGTGCCAAAGGCTTCCTACAAATTAACATCAGGAACCTGGGGCGTAGACTTTGGTTTCCCATGGAAAAGGGCCACCGTTCGTGTCTAATGCTGCCTGCCACTGGGTTTATGGCTACTAAAATTACATACAAATGAGGATATTTCCCAGATGCAATATGCCACCAGTTGGAAGTTTGTCTCCTCTTGTAGTGCCAGAGGCCTCCTAGAAAATGACATCAGGAACCTGGGGTGGAGACTTTGGTTTCCCATGGAAATAGGCCACTATTCGTGTCTAATTCTGTCTGCCTGCCGCTGGGATTTTGTCTACTAAAATTCCATGAAAATTCCATACAAATAAGAATATCTCCCGGGTGCAATCTAACACCACATGGAAGTTTCTCTGCCCTTGTGGTTCCAAAGGCCTCCTACAAACTGCCATCTGGAACCTAGGGTGTAGACTTTGGTTTCCCATGTAAAAGGACCACCGTTCCTGTCTAATGCTGTCTACCTGCCACAGGGTTTATGGCTACTAAAATTACATACAAATGAGGATATTTCCCAGATGCAATATGCCACCAGATGGAAGTTTGTCTGCCCTTGTAGTGCCAAAGGCCTCCTAAAAACTGACATCAGGAACGTGCGGTGGAGACTTTGTTTTCCCATGGAAATGGGCCACCGTTTATGTCTAATGCTGTCTGCCTGCCACTGTGCTTCTTCCTACTAAAATTCCACTAAAACTCCATAGAAATGAGGATATCTCCCAGGTGCAATCTATAACAAGATGGAAGTTTCTCTGCCCTTATATTGGAAAACGCCTCCTACAAAGTGACATCAGCAACGTGGGGTGGAGATTTTGGTTTCCCATGGAAAAGGGCCACCGTTCGTGTCTAATGCTGACTGCATGCCACTGGGGTTATGCCTGCTGAAATTCCTCACAAATGAGGATATCTCCCAGATGGAATCTACCACCAGTTCGAAGTTTGTTTGCCCGTGCAGTGCCAAAGGCCTCCTAAAAACTGACATCAGGAACCTGGGGCGGAGACTTTGGTTTCTCATGGAAATGGGCCTCCGTTCGTGTCTAATGCTGTCTGTCGGCCATTGGGCTTCTACCTACGGAAATTCCACTGAAATTCCATACGAATGAAGACATCTCCCGGGTGCAGTCAATCGCCAGATATAAGTTTTTCTGCACTTGTATTTCCAAAGGCCTTCTACAAACTGACATGAGGAACCTGGAGTGGAGACTTTGGTTTCCCATGGATATGGGCCAGCGTTCGTGTGTAAAGCAGTCTTCCTGCCGCTGGATTTCTGCCAACTTTAATACCACTAAAATTCCATAAAAATGAGGATATGTCCCAGGTGCAATCTACCACCAGATGGAAGTTTTTCTGCCCTTGTACTTCCAAACGCCTCTTACAAACTAACATCAGGAACGTGGGGTAGAGACTTCGGTTTCCCATGGAAAAGGGGCACCGTTTGTGTCTAATGCTGCCTGCCTGCCACTGGGGTTATGCCTGCTGAAATTCCTCACAAATGAGGATATCTCCCACAAGGAATCTACCACCAGTTGGAAGTTTGTCTGCCCTTGTAGTGCCAAAGGCCTCTTACAAAGTGACATCAGGCACGTGAGATGGAGACTTTGGTTTCCCAAGGAAATGGACCACCGTTCGTGTCTAATGCTGTCTGCCAACCACTGGGCTTATGCCTACTAAAATTCCACTAAAATTCTATACAAATGAGGATGTCTCCCAGGTGCAATCTACCACCAGATGGAAGTTTGTCTGCCCCTGTAGAGCCAAAGGCTTCCTACAAATTGACATCAAGAACCTGAGGCGGAGACTTTGGTTTCCCATGGAAAAGGTCCATTGTTCGCGTCTAATACTGTCTACCTGCCACTGGGCTTATGGGTACTAAAATTACATACAAATGAGGATATCTGCCAGATGCAATATGCCACCAATTGGAACTTTGTCTCCTCCTGTAGTGCCAGAGGCCTCCTAGAAAATGACATGAGGAACCTGGGGTGGAGACTTTGGTTTCCCATGGAAATGAGCTACTATTCCTGTCTAATTCTGTCTACCTGCAGCTGGGATTCTGTCTACTAAAATTCCACTAAAATTCCATACAAATGAGTATATCTCCCAGCTACAATCTAACACCAGATGGAAGATTCTCTGCCCTTGTGTTTCTAAAGGCCTCCTACAAAATGCCATCAGGAACCTGGAGTGGAGAATTTGCTTTCCCATGGAAAAGGACCACCGTTTCTGTCTAATGCTGTCTGCCGGGCACTGTGGTGATGGCTGCTGAAGTTCCATACAAATGAGGATATCTCCCAGGTGTAATCTACCACTGGGTGGAAGTTTTTCTGCCCTTGTAGTGCCAAAGGCCTCCTAAAAACTGACATCAGAAACGTGGGGTGAAGACTTTGGTTTCCCAAGGAAATGGGCCACCGTTCGTGTCTAATGCTGTCTGGCAGCCACTGGCCTTATGCTTACTAAAATTAAACTAAAATTGTATACAAATGAGGATATCTTCCAGGTGCAATCTACCACCAGATTGAAGTTTGCCTGCCCTTGTAGTTCCAAAGGCCTCCTACAAACTGACATCAGGAACGTGAGGTGGAGACTTTGGTTTCCCAAGGAAAAGGTCCATTGTTCCTGTCTAATGCTGTCTGCCTTCCACTGGGCTTCTGCCTGCTGAAATTCCATACAAATGAGGATATCTCCTCGATGCAATCAACCACCAGATGGAACTTTGTCTGCTCTTGTAGTGCCAAAGGCCTCCTACAAACTGACACCAGGAACCAGGAGTGGAGACTTTGGTTTCCCATGGAAATGGGCCAGCGTTCGTGTCTAATGATGTGTGCCTGCCACTAGGCTTCTGCCTATTAAAATCCCACAAAAATTCCATACAAATGAGGATGTCTCCCAGGTGCAATCTACCACCAGATGGAAGTTTGTCTGCTCCTGTAGAGCCAAATGCTTCCTACAAATTGACATCAGGAACCTGGGGCGGACACTTTGGTTTCCCATGGAAAAAGTCCATTGTTCGTGTCTAATGCTGTCTGCCTGCCGCTGGGCTTATGGGTACTAAAATTACATACAAATGAAAATATCTCCCAGATGCAATATGCCACCAGTTGGAAGTTTGTCTCCTCTTGTAGTGCCAGAGGCCTCCTAGAAAATGACATCAGGAACCTAGGGTGGAGACTTTGGTTTCCATGGAAATGGGCCACTATTCATGTCTAATTCTGTCTGCCTGCCGCTGGGATTCTGCCTACTAAAATTCCACTTAAATTCCATACAAATGAGAATATCTCCCAGGTTCAATCTACCACCAGATGGAAGTTACTCTGCCCTTGTGTTTCCAAAGGTCTCCTACAAACTGCCCTCAGGAACCTAGGGTGGAGACTTTGGTTTCCCTAGGAAAAGGAACACCGTTCCTGTCTAATGCTGTCTGCCTGGCACTGTGGTTATGACTTCTGAAGTACCATAAAAATGAGGATATCTCCCAGGTGCAATCTACCACCAGGTGGAAGTTTGTCTGCCCTCGTAGTGCCAAAGGCCTCCTAAAAACTGACATCAGGACTGTAGGGTGGAGACTTTGGTTTCCCAAGGAAATGGGCCACCGCTTGTGTCTAATGCTGTCTGAAATCCACTGGGCTTATGCCTACTAAAATTCCACTAAAATTCTATACAAATGAGGATATCTCCCAGGTTCAATCTACAACCAGATGGAAGTTTCTCTGCCCTTGTAGTGCCAAAGGCCTCCTAAAAACTGACATCAGGAACGTGGGGTGGAGACATTGGTTTCCCTAGGAATTAGGCCACCGATCGTGTCTAATGCTGTCTGCTAGCCACTGGGCTTATGCCTACTAAAATTCCACTAAAATTCTATACAAATGAGGATATCTCCCAGGTGCAATCTACCACCAGATGGAAGTTTTTCTGCCCTTGTAGTTCCAAACACCTCCTACAAACTGACATCAGGAACGTGAGGTGGAGACTTTGGTTTCCCATGGAAAAGGGCCACCGTTCAAATCTAATGCTGTCTGCCTGCCACTGGGCTCATTCCTCATGAATTTCCATACAAATGAGGACATCTCCCAGGTGGAATCTACCACCAGATAGAATTTTGGCTGCCCTTGTAGTGCCAAAGGCCTCCTACAAACTGACATTCAGGAACGTGAGGTGGTGACCTTGGTTTCCCATGGAAAAGGACCACCGTTCAAATCTAATGCTGTCTGCCTGCCACTGGGCTTATGGCTGCTAAAATTGCATACAAATGAGGATGTCTCCCAGATGCAATCTACCACCAGTTGGAAATTTTCCTGGCCTTGTAGTGCCAAAGGCCTCCTACAAACGGACATCAGGAATGTGGGGTGGAGACTTTTATTTCCCATGGAAAAGGGCCACCGTTCTTGTCTGATGCTGTTTGCTGGCTACTCGGCTTCCGCATACTAAAATTCTAATAAAATTCCATACAAAGAAGGATATCTCCCTGATGGAATATACAACGAGATGGAAGTATGTAGCCCTTGTAGTGCCAAAGGCCTCCTGCAAATTGACATCAGTAACGTGGGGTGGAGACTTTGGTTTCCCATGGAAAAGGGCCACCGTTTGTGTCTAAGTCTGCCTGCCTGCCACTGGGCTTCTACCTGCTGAAATTCCATACAAATGAGGATATCTCCCCGATGTAATCAGCCACCAGACGGAAGTTTGTTTGCCCTTGTACTGGCAAAGACCTCCTAAAACCTGACATCAGGAACGTGGTTTGGAGATTTTTGGCTGCCCATGGGAAAAGGGCCACCGTTCATGTCTAATGCTGTCTGCCTGGTACAGTGGTTATGACTGCTGAAGTTCCATAAAAATGATGATATCTCCGTGATGCAGTCAACCACCAGACAGAAATTTGTCTGCCGTTGTACTGCCAAAGGCCTCCTAAAACCTGAAATCTGCAACGTGGTGTGGAGATTTTTCTTTCGCATGGAAAAGGGCCACCGTTCCTCTCTAATGCTGTCTGCCTGGCACTGTGGTTATGACTGCTGAAGTTCCATACAAATGAGGATATCTCCCAGGTGCAATCTACCACCAGGTGGAAGTTTTTCTGCCCTTGTAGTGCCAAGGCCTCTGAGAAACGTATATCCGGAACGTGGGGTGGAGACTTTGGTTTCCCATAGAAATGGGCCACCGTTCGTGTCTAATGCTGTCTGCCTGCCACTGGGTTTCTTCCTACTAAAATTCCACTAAAATTCGATAGAAATGAGGATATCTCCCAGGTGCAATCTACAACCAGATTGAAGATTCTCTGCCCTTGTACTACCAAAGCCCTCCTAAGAAACTGACATCAGGAACCAGGGGTGGAGACTTTGTTTTCCCATGGAAAACGGCCAGCATACGTGTCTAATTCTGTCTGCCTGCCACTGGGCTTCTGCCTGCTGAAATTCCAAAGAAATTTGGAAATCTCTCCGATGCAATCTACCACCTGAAGGAAGTTTGTCGGCCCCTGTAGTGCCAAAGGCTTCCTCCAAATTCACATCAGAAACCTGTGGCGGAGACATTGGTTTCCCATGGAAAAGGGCCACCGTTCGTGTCTAATGCTGTCTGCTTGCCACTGGGCTTATGGCTACTAAAATTACATACAAATGAGGATATCTCCCAGATGCAATATGCCACCAGATGGAAGTTTGTCTGCTCTTGCAGTGCCAAAGGCCTCCTTCAAACTGACATTCGGAACCTGGCCTGGAGACTTTGTTTTCCCATGGAAAAGGCCCACCGTTTATGTTTAATGCTGTCTGTCTGCCACTGGGCTTCTGAGTACAAAAATACCACTAAAATTCTGTACAAATGAGGACATCTCCGAAGTGCAATCTATTGCCACATGGAAATTTGTCTGCCAGTGTAGCGCCAATGGCCTCGTAAAAACTGACATCAGGAACATAGGATGCATAATTTGTTTTTCCATGGAAAAGGGCCACCGTTCGTGTCTAATGCTGTCTGCCTGCCACTGGGCTTCTACCTGCTGAAATTCCATACAAATGAGGATATGTCCCCGATGCACTCAACCACCAGACAGAAATTTGTCTGCCGTTGTTCTGCCAAAGGCCTCCTAAAACATGACATCTGGAACGTGGTGTGGAGATTTTGCTTTCCCATGGAAAAGGGCCACCGTTCCTCTCTAATGCTGTCTGCCTGGCACTGTGGTTATGACAGATGAAGTTCCATACAAATGAGGATATCTCCCAAGTGCAATCTACCACCAGGTGGAAGTTTGTCTGCCCTTGTAGTGCCAAGGCCTCTGAGAAACGTATATCCGGAACGTGGGGTGGAGACTTTGGTTTCCCATAGAAATGGGCCACCGTTCGTGTCTAATGCTGTCTGCCTGCCACTGGGCTTCTTCCTACTAAAATTCCACTAAAATTCGATAGAAATGAGGATATCTCCCAGGTGCAATCTACAACCAGATGGAAGATTTTCTGCCCTTGTACTCTCGAAGCCCTCCTAAGAAACTGACATCAGGAACCAGGGGTGGAGACTTTGTTTTCCCATGGAAAACGGCCAGCGTACGTGTCTAATGCTGTCTGCCTGCCACTGGGCTTATGCCTAGTAAAATTCCATACAAATGTGGATATCTCCCAGATGTAGTCTACCACCAGTTGAAAGTTTGTCTGCCCTTGTAATGCAACGGCCTCCTACAAACTGACATCAGGAACCTGGAGAGGACGCTTTGGTTTCCCATGGAAAAGGGCCGCCCTTGGTGTTTAATGCTGTCTCCTTGCCACTGACTTATGTCTACTGAAATTACATACAAATGAGGATATATCCCAGACGCAATATGCCACCAGATGGAAATTTGTCTGCTCTTGCAGTGCCAAAGGTCTCCTTCAAACTGACATTCGGAACCTCACCTGGAGACTTTGGTTTCCTATAGAAAAGGCCCACCATTCATGTTTAATGCTGTCTGTCTGATATTGGGCTTCTGAGTACTAAAATACCACTAATATTCCTCACAAATGAGGATATCTCCCAGGTGCAATCTACCACCCGGTGGAAGTTTGTCTGCCCTTGCAGTGCCAAAAGCCTCCTAAAAACTAACATCAGGAACATAGGATGGATAATTTGTTTTTCCATGGAAAGGGGCCACTGTTCGTGTCTAATGCTGTCTGCCTGCCAGTGGGCAGAAGCCTACCAAAATTCCCTACAAATGAGGATATCTCCCAAATGCAATTTCCCACCAGATGGAAGTTTGTCTGCCCTTTTAATGCCAAAGGTCTCCTACAAACTGACATCAGGAGCCTGGGTTGGAGACTTTGTTTTCCCATGGAAAAGGGCCACCGTTACTGTGTAATGCTGTCTGCCTGCCACTGGGCTTCTACCTGCTGAAATTCCATACAAATGAGGATATCTCCCCGATGCAATCACCCACCAGATGGAAGTTTTTTTGCCCTTGTACTGCCAAAGGCCTCCTAAAACCTGACATCAGGAACGTGGCTTGGAGACTTTGGCTGCCCGTGGGAAAAGGGCCACCGTTCATGTGTAATGCTGTCTGCCTGCCACTGGGGTTATGCCTGCTGAAATTCCTCACAAATGAGGATATCTCCCAGATGGAATCTACCACCAGTTCGAAGTTTGTTTGCCCTTCTAGTGCCAAAAGCCTCCAAAAAACTGACATCAGGAACTTGGGGTGGAGACTTTAGTTTCTCATGGAAAGGGGCCACCGTTCGTGTCTAATGCTGTCTGTCGGCCATTGGGCTCCTACCTACGAAAATTCCACTGAAATTCCATACAAATGAAGACATCACCCGGGTGCAGTCTACCGCCAGATATAAGTTTTTCTGCCCTTGTATTTCCAAAGGCATTCTACAAACTGACATGAGGAGCCTGGAGTGGAGACTTTGGTTTCCCATGGATATGGGCCAGCGTTCGTGTGTAAAGCAGTCTGCCTGCCGCTGGATTTCTGCCAACTTTAATACCACTAAAATTCCATAAAAATGAGGATATCTCCCAGGTGCAATCTACCACCAGATGGAAGTTTTTCTGCCCTTGTAATTCCAAACGCCTCTTACAAACTAACATCAGGAACGTGGGGTAGAGATTTCAGTTTCCCATGGAAAAGGGGCACCGTTTGTGTCTAATGCTGTCTGCCTGCCACTGGGGTTATGCCTGCTGAAATTCCTCACAAATGAGGATATCTCCCACAAGGAATCTACCACCAGTTGGAAGTTTGTCTGCCCCCGTAGTGCCAAAGGCCTCCTACAAACTGACATCAGGCACGTGAGATGGAGACTTTGGTTTCCCAAGGAAAAGGACCACCGTACGTTTCTAATGCTGTCTGCCAGCCACTGGGCTTATGCCTACTAAAATTCCACTATAATTCTATACAAATGAGGATATCTCCCAGGTGCAATCTACCACCAGATTGAAATTTGCCTGCCCTTGTAGTTCCAAAGGCCTCCTACAAACTGACATCAGGAACGTGAGGTGGAGACTTTGGTTTCCCATGGAAAAGGTCCATTGTTTGTGTCTAATTCTGTCTGCCTGCCACTGGGCTTCTGCCTGCTGAAATTCCATACAAATGAGGGTATCTCCTCGATGCAATCAACCACCAGACGGAACTTTGTCTGCCCTTGTAGTGCCAAAGGCCTCCTACAAACTGACACCAGGAACCGGGAGTGGAGACTTTGGTTTCCCATGGAAATGGGCCAGCGTTCGTGTCTAATGATGTGTGCCTGCCCCTAGGATTCTGCCTATTAAAATCCCACTAAAATTCCATACAAATGAGGATGTCTCCCAGGTGCAATCTACCACCAGATGGAAGTTTGTCTGCCCCTGTAGAACCAAAGGCTTCCTACAAATTGACAACAGGAACCTGGGGTGGAGACTTTGGTTTCCCATGGAAAAGGACCACTGTTCCTGTCTAATGCTGTCTGCCGGGCACTGTGGTTATGAGTGCTGAAGTTCCATACAAATGAGGATATCTCCCAGATGTAGTCTACCACCAGTTGAAAGTTTGTCTGCCCTTGTAATGCAACGGCCTCCTACAAACTGACATCAGGAACCTGGAGAGGACGCTTTGGTTTCCCATGGAAAAGGGCCACCCTTTGTGTTTAATGCTGTCTCCTTGCCACTGACTTATGACTACTGAAATTACATACAAATGAGGATATCTCCCAGACGCAATATGCCACCAGATGGAAATTTTTCTCCTCTTGCAGTGCCAAAGGCCTCCTTCAAACTGACATTCGGAACCTCACCTGGAGACTTTGGTTTCCTAAAGAAAAGGCCCACCATTCATGTTTAATGCTGTCTGTCTGCCATTGGGCTTCTGAGAACTAAAATACCACTAAAATTCCATAAAAATGAGGGTATCTCCCAGGTGCAATCTACCACCAGGTGGAAGTTTGTCTGCCCTTGCAGTGCCAAAAGCCTCCTAAAAACTGACATCAGGAACCTGGGGTGGAGACTTTAGTTTCTCATGGAAAGGGGCCAGCGTTCGTGTGTAAAGCAGTCTGCCTGCCGCTGGATTTCTGCCAACTTTAATACCACTAAAATTCCATAAAAATGAGGATATCTCCCAGGTGCAATCTACCACCAGATGGAAGTTTTTCTGCCCTTGTAATTCCAAACGCCTCTTACAAACTAACATCAGGAACGTGGGGTAGAGACTTCGGTTTCCCATGGAAAAGGGGCACCGTTTGTGTCTAATGCTGTCTGCCTGCCACTGGGGTTATGCCTGCTGAAATTCCTCACAAATGAGGATATCTCCCACAAGGAATCTACCACCAGTTGGAAGTTTTGCTGCCCTTGTAGTGCCAAAGGCCTCCTACAAACTGACATCAGGCACGTGAGATGGAGACTTTGGTTTCCCAAGGAAAAGGACCACCGTACGTGTCTAATGCTGTCTGCCAGACACTGGGCTTATGCCTACTAAAATTCCACTAAAATTCTATACAAATGAGGATATCTCCCAGGTGCAATCTACCACTAGATGGAAGTTTGTCTGCCCTTGTAGTTCCAACGGCCTCCTACAAACTGACATCAGGAACGTGGGTTGGAGATTTTGGTTTCCCATGGAAAAGGGGCACCTTTTGTGTCTAATGCTATGTGCCTGCCACTGGGCTTATGCCTGGTAAAATTCCATACAAATGCGGATATCTCCCAGGTGGAATTTACCATCAGATGGAAGTTTGTCTGCCCTTGTAGTGGCAAAGGCCTCCTAAAAATCTGACATCAGGAACCAGGAGTGAAGATTTTTTTTTCCCACTGAAAAGGGCCAGCGTTCGTGTCTAATGCTCTCTGCCTGCCACTGATCTTCTGCCTGCTGAAATTCCAAAGATAGTTGCAAATCTCTCCGATGTAATCAACCACCTGCCGGAAGTTTATCTGCCTCTGTAGTGCCAAAGGCCTCCTAAAAACTGACATCTGGAACCTGGATGGGAGACTTTGGTTTCCCATGGAAATGGGCTAGCGTTCGAGTCTAATGCTGTCTGCCTGGCACTGTGGTGATGACTGCTGAAGTTCCATACAAATGAGGATATCTCCCAGGTGCAATCTACCACCAGGTGGAAGTTTGTCTGCCCTTGTAGTGCCAAAGGCCTCCTAGAAAAGGACATCAGGAACGTGGGGTGGAGACTTTGGTTTCCCATGGAAATGGGCCACCATTCGTGTCTAATGCTGTCTGCCTGCCTCTTGGTTTCTTCCTATTAATATTCCACTAAAATTCTATAGAAATAAGGATATATCCCAGGTGCAATCTACAACCAGATGGAAGATTCTCTGCCCTTGTAGTACCAAAGCCCTCCTAAAAAACTGACATCAGGAACCATGGGTGGAGACTTTGATTTCCCATGGAAAAGGACCATCGTTCATGTCTAATGCTGTCTGCCTGCCAATGAGTTTCTGCCTGCTGAAATTCAAAAAAAATTTGGAAATCTCTCCGATGTAATCAACCACCTGACGGAAGTTTGTCTGCCCCTGTAGTGCCAAAGGCCTCCTACAAATTGCCATGAGGAGCCTGGAGTGGAGACTTTGGTTACCCATGGAAAAGGGCCAGCGTTCGTGTCTAATGCTGTCTGCCTGGCACTGTGGTGATGACTGCTGAAGATCCATACAAATGAGGATATCTCCCAGGTGCAATCTACCACCAGGTGGAAGTTTGTCTGCCCTTGTAGTGCCAAGGCCTCCTAGAAACGGACATCAGGAACGCGGGGTGGAGACTTTGGTTTCCCATACAAATGGGCCACCGTTTGTGTCTAATGCTATCTTCTTGCCACTGGGCTTCTTCCTACTAAAATTCCACTAAAATTCCATAGAAATGAGGATATCTCCCAGGTGCAATCTACAACCAGATGGAAGTTTCTCTGCCCTTATATTGGAAAAAGCCTCCTAAAAAGTGACATCAGCAACGTGGGGTGGAGATTTTGTTTCCCATAAAAAAGGGCCATCGTTCGTGTCTAATGCTCTCTGCCTGCCACTGGCGTTATGCCTGCTGAAATTCCTCACAAATGAGGATATCTCCCAGATGGAATCTCCCACCAGTTGGAAGTTTGTCTGCCCTTTTAGTGCCAACGTCCTCCTAAAAACTGGCATCAGGAACGTGGGGTGGAGACTTTGGTTTCCCAAGGCAATGGGCTACCGTTCTTGTCTAATGCTGTTTGCCTTCCAATGGGCCTCTGCCTGCTGAAATCCAAAAAAAATTTTGAAATCTCTCCGATGCAATCAACCACCTGACGGAAATTTGTCTGCCCTTTTAGTGCCAAAGGCCTCCTAAAAACTGACATCAGGAACCTCGAGTGGAGACTTTGGTTTCCCATGGAAATGGGCCACTATTCATGTCTAATTCTGTCTGCCTACCGCTGGGATTCTGCCTACTAAAATTCCACTAAAATTCCATACAAATGAGAATAACTCCCAGGTGCAATCTAACACCAGATGGAAGTTTCTCTGCCCTTGTGTTTCCAAAGGCCTCCTAAAAACTGCCATCAGGAACCTAGAGTGGAGACTTTGGTTTCCCATGAAAAAATGACCACCGTTCCTGTCTAATGCTGTGTGCCTGGCACTGTGGTTATGACTGCTGAAGTTCCATACAAATGAGGATATCTCCCAGGTGCAATCTACCACCAGGTGGAAGTTTGTCTGCCCTCGTAGAGCCAAAGGCCTCCTAAAAACTGACATCAGGAACGTGGGTGGAGAGTTTGTTTTCCCATGGAAATGGGCCACTGTTTGTGTCTAATGCTGTCTGCCTGCCACTGGGCTTATGCCTAGAAAAATCCTATACAAATGAGGATATCTCACAGACGGAGTCTACCACCAGTTGAAAGTTTGTCTGCCCTTGTAATGCCAACGGCCTCCTACAAACTGACATCAGGAATCTGGAGAGGACGCTTTGGTTTCCCTTGGAAAAGGGCACCCTTGGTGTTTAATGCTGTCTCCTTGCCACTGGGCTTATGACTACTGAACTTACATACAAATGAGGATATCTCCCAGATGCAATATGCCACCAGATGGAAGTTTGTCTGATTTTGCAGTGCCAAAGGCCTCCTTCAAACTGACATTTGGAACGTGGCCTGGAGACTTTGGTTTCCTATGGAAAAGGCCCACCGTTCATGTTTAATGCTGTCTGTCTGCAACTGGGTTTCTGAGTACTAAAAGACTACTAAAATTCCATACAAATGAGGATATCTCCCAAATGCATATTCCCAGTGGCAGGCAGACAGCATTAGACACGAACAGTGGCCCTTTTCCATGGAAAAACCAATTATCCATCCTATGTTCCTGATGTCAGTTTGAAGGGGGCCTTTGGCACTACAAGGGCTGACAAACTCCCTTCTGGCGGTAGATTGCACCTCGGAGATGTCGTCATTTGTATGGAATTTTTGTGGAATTTTAGAACTCAGTAGACAAGTGGGAGACAGACAGCATTAAACACGAACGGTGGGCCTTTACCATAGGAAACCAAAGTCTCCAGGCCAGGTTCCAAATATCAGATTGAAGGAGGCCTTTGGCACTGCAAGAGCAGACAAACTTCAATCTGGTGGCATATTTCATCTGGGAGATATCCTCATTTGTATGGAACTTCAGCAGTCATAACCACAGTGCCAGGCAGACAGCATTAGACACGAACGGTAGTCCTTTTCCATGGGAAACTAAAGCCTCCACACCACATTCCCGATGTCAGGTTTTAGGAGGCCTTTGGCAGTACAAGGACAGACAAACTTCTGTCAGGTGGTTGATTGCATCGGGGACAAATCCTCATTTGTATGGAATTTCAGCAGGTAGAAGCCCAGTGCCAGGCAGACAGCATTAGACACGAACGGTGGCCCTTTTCCATGGGAAAATAAAGTCTCCAACCCAGGCTCCTGATGTCAGTTTGTAGGAGGCCTTTGGAATTAAAAGGGCAGACAAACTTCCATCTGGTGGGCAATTGCATTTGGGAGATATCCTCATTTGTAGGGAATTTTAGTAGGCATATGCTCACTGGCAGGCAGACATCATTAGACACGAACGCTGTCCCATTTCCATGGGAAACCAAAGTCTCCACTCCAGGTTCCTGATGTCAGTTTGTAGGAGGGTTTAAGCACTACAAGGGCAGACAAACTTCTGTCAGGTGGTTGATTGAATCGAGGAGATATCCTCATTTGTATGGAATTTCAGCAGGCAGAAGCTCAGTGGCAGGCAGACAGCATTAGACACGAACAGTCGACCTTTTCCATGGGAAACCAAAGTCTCCACCCCACGGTCCTGATGTCCGTTTCTAGGAGGCCTTTGGAACTTCAAGGGCAGACAAACTTCCATCTGGTGGTAGATTGCACATGGGAGATATCCTCATTTGTATGGAACTTCAGCAGTCATAAACACAGTGCCAGGCAGACAGCATTAGACACGAACCGTGGTCCTTTTCCATGGAAACCAAAGTCTCCACACCAGGTTCCCGATGTCAGGTATTAGGAGGCTTTGGCAGTACATAGGAAGACAAATTTCCGTCTGGTGGTTGATTGCATCGGGGACATATCCTCATTTGTATGGAATTTCAGCAGGTAGAAGCCCAGTGGCAGGCAGACAGCATTAGAAATGAAGGGTGGCCCTTTTCCATGGGAAACCAAAGTCTCCAACCCAGGCTCCTGATGTCATTTTTTAGGAGGCCTTTGGCATTATAAGGGTAGACAAACTTCCATCTGGTGGGAAATTGCATTTGGGAGATATCCTCATATGTATGGAATTTTAGTAGGCATAAATTCCCAGTGGCAGGCAGTAGCATTAGACACGAACGGTGGCCCTTTTCCATGGAAAAACAAATTATCCATCCTATGTTCCTGATGTCAGTTTGTAGGAGGCCGTTGGCATTACAAGGGCAGACAAACTTTCATCTGGTCGTAGACTCCATCTGGGAGATATCCTCATTTGTATGGGATTTTACTAGGCATAAGCCCAGTGGCAGACACATAGCATTAGACACAAACGTTGGCCCATTTCCATGGGAAAACAAAGTCTCCACCCCACGTTCCTGATGTCAGTTTTTAGGAGGCCTTTGGCACTACAAGGGCAGACAAACTTCCACCTGGTGGTAGATTGCACCTGGCAGATATCCTCATTTGTATGGAACTTCAGCAGTCATAACCACAGTGCCAGGCAGAGAGCATTAGACACGAATGGTGGTCCTTTTCCATGGGAAACAAAAGTTTCCACCCTAGGTTCCTGATGTCAGTTTTTAGGAGGCCTTTGGAAGCACAGCGGCAGAGAAACTTCCATCTGGTGTTCGATTGCACCTGGGAGATATTCTCATTTGTATGGAATTTTAGTGGAATTTTAGTAGCAGAATCCCGGCGGCAGGCAGACAGAATTAGACATGAATAGTGGCCCATTTCTATGGGAAACCAAAGACTTCACACCGTGTAGGTGCTTCTGTTTTGTGTTTGCAGCGTGCAGAGAAGCCCGCGTGCTTGCTGCTGCTTCCAGCAAGCCAAAACGCTTTTGCAGCCACTTTCCTGCCTTTTCCACAACGGAATCACTCTCTAGCTGATTTACAGTTGCCTCTGCGTAGAGCAGCTAGAGGAGCAGCTCTGCCGGCTTTCCTGTGCTTCTGCATAGCAGAGCTGTCAAGAACGAGAAGCTGCGTTTTGCCGAGAAAGCAGCGCTTCGCGGAACCACAGCCAGCGGCGTCTTCGGTACAGCCGCAGCTTGTGCGGAGAAGCGAAAGAGAGCCGGGGAAGAACGTGGAAAGCCGAACTCGGTCGCTGCAAGCGGGTGCTGGCGAACAGCTTCTGGTCACCTTGTAGAAACTCTCCCAGCACAGTGCAGAGTCCCCGTGGCTAGTTCCTTGAAATACCTTTCCTGGCAGCAGCCCAGAGCTGTACTGAGTGCAGCAGGTGTCAGGCAGTCTCCTCTCGCCGTGTAGGTGCTTCTGTTTTGTGTTTGCAGCGTGCAGAGAAGCCCGCGTGCTTGCGGCTGCTTCCAGCAAGCCAAAACGCTTTTGCAGCCACTTTCCTGCCTTTTCCACAACAGGATCACTGTCTAGCTGATTTACAGTTGCCTCTGCGTAGAGCAGCTAGAGGAGCAGCTCTGCCGGCTTTCCTGTGCTTCTGCATAGCAGAGCTGTCAAGAACGAGAAGCTGCGTTTTGCCCAGAAAGCAGCGCTTGGCGGAACCACAGCCAGCGGCGTCTTGGGTACAGCCGCAGCTTGTGCGGAGAAGCGAAAGAGAGCCGGGGAAGAACGTGGAAAGCCGAACTCGGTCGCTGCAAGCGGGTGCTGGCGAACAGCTTCTGGTCACCTTGTAGAAACTCTCCCAGCACAGTGCAGAGTCCCCGTGGCTAGTTCCTTGAAATACCTTTCCTGGCAGCAGCCCAGAGCTGTACTGAGTGCAGCAGGTGTCAGGCAGTTTCCTCTCGCCGTGTAGGTGCTTCTGTTTTGTGTTTGCAGCGTGCAGAGAAGCCCGCGTGCTTGCTGCTGCTTCCAGCAAGCCAAAACGCTTTTGCAGCCACTTTCCTGCCTTTTCCACAACAGGATCACTGTCTAGCTGATTTACAGTTGCCTCTGCGTAGAGCAGCTAGAGGAGCAGCTCTGCCGGCTTTCCTGTGCTTCTGCATAGCAGAGCTGTCAAGAACGAGAAGCTGCGTTTTGCCGAGAAAGCAGCGCTTGGCGGAACCACAGCCAGCGGCGTCTTGGGTACAGCCGCAGCTTGTGCGGAGAAGCGAAAGAGAGTTGGGGAAGAACGTGGAAAGCCGAACTCGGTCGCTGCAAGCGGGTGCTGGCGAACAGCTTCTGGTCACCTTGTAGAAACTCTCCCAGCACAGTGCAGAGTCCCCGTGGCTAGTTCCTTGAAATACCTTTCCTGGCAGCAGCCCAGAGCTGTACTGAGTGCAGCAGGTGTCAGGCAGTCTCCTCTCGCCGTGTAGGTGCTTCTGTTTTGTGTTTGCAGCGTGCAGAGAAGCCCGCGTGCTTGCTGCTGCTTCCAGCAAGCCAAAACGCTTTTGCAGCCACTTTCCTGCCTTTTCCACAACAGGATCACTGTCTAGCTGATTTACAGTTGCCTCTGCGTAGAGCAGCTAGAGGAGCAGCTCTGCCGGCTTTCCTGTGCTTCTGCATAGCAGAGCTGTCAAGAACGAGAAGCTGCGTTTTGCCCAGAAAGCAGCGCTTGGCGGAACCGCAGCCAGCGGCGTCTTGGGTACAGCCGCAGCTTGTGCGGAGAAGCGAAAGAGAGCCGGGGAAGAACGTGGAAAGCCGAACTCGGTCGCTGCAAGCGGGTGCTGGCGAACAGCTTCTGGTCACCTTGTAGAAACTCTCCCAGCACAGTGCAGAGTCCCCGTGGCTAGTTCCTTGAAATACCTTTCCTGGCAGCAGCCCAGAGCTGTACTGAGTGCAGCAGGTGTCAGGCAGTCTCCTCTCGCCGTGTAGGTGCTTCTGTTTTGTGTTTGCAGCGTGCAGAGAAGCCCGCGTGCTTGCTGCTGCTTCCAGCAAGCCAAAACGCTTTTGCAGCCACTTTCCTGCCTTTTCCACAACAGGATCACTGTCTAGCTGATTTACAGTTGCCTCTGCGTAGAGCAGCTAGAGGAGCAGCTCTGCCGGCTTTCCTGTGCTTCTGCATAGCAGAGCTGTCAAGAACGAGAAGCTGCGTTTTGCCGAGTAAGCAGCGCTTGGCGGAACCACAGCCAGCGGCGTCTTGGGTACAGCCGCAGCTTGTGCGGAGAAGCGAAAGAGAGCCGGGGAAGAACGTGGAAAGCCGAACTCGGTCGCTGCAAGCGGGTGCTGGCGAACAGCTTCTGGTCACCTTGTAGAAACTCTCCCAGCACAGTGCAGAGTCCCCGTGGCTAGTTCCTTGAAATACCTTTCCTGGCAGCAGCCCAGAGCTGTACTGAGTGCAGCAGGTGTCAGGCAGTCTCCTCTCGCCGTGTAGGTGCTTCTGTTTTGTGTTTGCAGCGTGCAGAGAAGCCCGCGTGCTTGCTGCTGCTTCCAGCAAGCCAAAACGCTTTTGCAGCCACTTTCCTGCCTTTTCCACAACAGGATCACTGTCTAGCTGATTTACAGTTGCCTCTGCGTAGAGCAGCTAGAGGAGCAGCTCTGCCGGCTTTCCTGTGCTTCTGCATAGCAGAGCTGTCAAGAACGAGAAGCTGCGTTTTGCCGAGAAAGCAGCGCTTCGCGGAACCACAGCCAGCGGCGTCTTCGGTACAGCCGCAGCTTGTGCGGAGAAGCGAAAGAGAGCCGGGGAAGAACGTGGAAAGCCGAACTCGGTCGCTGCAAGCGGGTGCTGGCGAACAGCTTCTGGTCACCTTGTAGAAACTCTCCCAGCACAGTGCAGAGTCCCCGTGG
The DNA here is from genome assembly GCA_027886175.1 of Phylloscopus collybita. NCBI lineage: Eukaryota > Metazoa > Chordata > Aves > Passeriformes > Phylloscopidae > Phylloscopus > Phylloscopus collybita. Next base: position 1,103,303 of record JAJNNQ010000091.1, on the reverse strand, counting down.
CTAGTTCCTTGAAATACCTTTCCTGGCAGCAGCCCAGAGCTGTACTGAGTGCAGCAGGTGTCAGGCAGTCTCCTCTCGCCGTGTAGGTGCTTCTGTTTTGTGTTTGCAGCGTGCAGAGAAGCCCGCGTGCTTGCTGCTGCTTCCAGCAAGCCAAAACGCTTTTGCAGCCACTTTCCTGCCTTTTCCACAACAGGATCACAGTCTAGCTGATTTACAGTTGCCTCTGCGTAGAGCAGCTAGAGGAGCAGCTCTGCCGGCTTTCCTGTGCTTCTGCATAGCAGAGCTGTCAAGAACGAGAAGCTGCGTTTTGCCGAGTAAGCAGCGCTTGGCGGAACCACAGCCAGCGGCGTCTTGGGTACAGCCGCAGCTTGTGCGGAGAAGCGAAAGAGAGCCGGGGAAGAACGTGGAAAGCCGAACTCGGTCGCTGCAAGCGGGTGCTCGCGAACAGCTTCTGGTCACCTTGTAGAAACTCTCCCAGCACAGTGCAGAGTCCCCGTGGCTAGTTCCTTGAAATACCTTTCCTGGCAGCAGCCCAGAGCTGTACTGAGTGCAGCAGGTGTCAGGCAGTTTCCTCTCGCCGTGTAGGTGCTTCTGTTTTGTGTTTGCAGCGTGCAGAGAAGCCCGCGTGCTTGCTGCTGCTTCCAGCAAGCCAAAACGCTTTTGCAGCCACTTTCCTGCGTTTTCCACAACAGGATCACTGTCTAGCTGATTTACAGTTGCCTCTGCGTAGAGCAGCTAGAGGAGCAGCTCTGCCGGCTTTCCTGTGCTTCTGCATAGCAGAGCTGTCAAGAACGAGAAGCTGCGTTTTGCCCAGAAAGCAGCGCTTGGCGGAACCACAGCCAGCGGCGTCTTCGGTACAGCCGCAGCTTGTGCGGAGAAGCGAAAGAGAGCCGGGGAAGAACGTGGAAAGCCGAACTCGGTCGCTGCAAGCGGGTGCTGGCGAACAGCTTCTGGTCACCTTGTAGAAACTCTCCCAGCACAGTGCAGAGTCCCCGTGGCTAGTTCCTTGAAATACCTTTCCTGGCAGCAGCCCAGAGCTGTACTGAGTGCAGCAGGTGTCAGGCAGTCTCCTCTCGCCGTGTAGGTGCTTCTGTTTTGTGTTTGCAGCGTGCAGAGAAGCCCGCGTGCTTGCTGCTGCTTCCAGCAAGCCAAAACGCTTTTGCAGCCACTTTCCTGCCTTTTCCACAACAGGATCACTGTCTAGCTGATTTACAGTTGCCTCTGCGTAGAGCAGCTAGAGGAGCAGCTCTGCCGGCTTTCCTGTGCTTCTGCATAGCAGAGCTGTCAAGAACGAGAAGCTGCGTTTTGCCCAGAAAGCAGCGCTTCGCGGAACCACAGCCAGCGGCGTCTTCGGTACAGCCGCAGCTTGTGCGGAGAAGCGAAAGAGAGCCGGGGAAGAACGTGGAAAGCCGAACTCGGTCGCTGCAAGCGGGTGCTGGCGAACAGCTTCTGGTCACCTTGTAGAAACTCTCCCAGCACAGTGCAGAGTCCCCGTGGCTAGTTCCTTGAAATACCTTTCCTGGCAGCAGCCCAGAGCTGTACTGAATGCAGCAGGTGTCAGGCAGTCTCCTCTCGCCGTGTAGGTGCTTCTGTTTTGTGTTTGCAGCGTGCAGAGAAGCCCGCGTGCTTGCTGCTGCTTCCAGCAAGCCAAAACGCTTTTGCAGCCACTTTCCTGCCTTTTCCACAACAGGATCACAGTCTAGCTGATTTACAGTTGCCTCTGCGTAGAGCAGCTAGAGGAGCAGCTCTGCCGGCTTTCCTGTGCTTCTGCATAGCAGAGCTGTCAAGAACGAGAAGCTGCGTTTTGCCGAGTAAGCAGCGCTTAGCGGAACCACAGCCAGCGGCGTCTTGGGTACAGCCGCAGCTTGTGCGGAGAAGCGAAAGAGAGCCGGGGAAGAACGTGGAAAGCCGAACTCGGTCGCTGCAAGCGGGTGCTGGCGAACAGCTTCTGGTCACCTTGTAGAAACTCTCCCAGCACAGTGCAGAGTCCCCGTGGCTAGTTCCTTGAAATACCTTTCCTGGCAGCAGCCCAGAGCTGTACTGAGTGCAGCAGGTGTCAGGCAGTTTCCTCTCGCCGTGTAGGTGCTTCTGTTTTGTGTTTGCAGCGTGCAGAGAAGCCCGCGTGCTTGCTGCTGCTTCCAGCAAGCCAAAACGCTTTTGCAGCCACTTTCCTGCCTTTTCCACAACAGGATCACTGTCTAGCTGATTTACAGTTGCCTCTGCGTAGAGCAGCTAGAGGAGCAGCTCTGCCGGCTTTCCTGTGCTTCTGCATAGCAGAGCTGTCAAGAACGAGAAGCTGCGTTTTGCCGAGAAAGCAGCGCTTCGCGGAACCACAGCCAGCGGCGTCTTGGGTACAGCCGCAGCTTGTGCGGAGAAGCGAAAGAGAGCCGGGGAAGAACGTGGAAAGCCGAACTCGGTCGCTGCAAGCGGGTGCTGGCGAACAGCTTCTGGTCACCTTGTAGAAACTCTCCCAGCACAGTGCAGAGTCCCCGTGGCTAGTTCCTTGAAATACCTTTCCTGGCAGCAGCCCAGAGCTGTACTGAGTGCAGCAGGTGTCAGGCAGTCTCCTCTCGCCATGTAGGTGCTTCTGTTTTGTGTTTGCAGCGTGCAGAGAAGCCCGCGTGCTTGCTGCTGCTTCCAGCAAGCCAAAACGCTTCTGCAGCCACTTTCCTGCCTTTTCCACAACAGGATCACAGTCTAGCTGATTTACAGTTGCCTCTGCGTAGAGCAGCTAGAGGAGCAGCTCTGCCGGCTTTCCTGTGCTTCTGCATAGCAGAGCTGTCAAGAACGAGAAGCTGCGTTTTGCCGAGTAAGCAGCGCTTGGCGGAACCACAGCCAGCGGCGTCTTCGGTACAGCCGCAGCTTGTGCGGAGAAGCGAAAGAGAGCCGGGGAAGAACGTGGAAAGCCGAACTCGGTCGCTGCAAGCGGGTGCTGGCGAACAGCTTCTGGTCACCTTGTAGAAACTCTCCCAGCACAGTGCAGAGTCCCCGTGGCTAGTTCCTTGAAATACCTTTCCTGGCAGCAGCCCAGAGCTGTACTGAGTGCAGCAGGTGTCAGGCAGTTTCCTCTCGCCGTGTAGGTGCTTCTGTTTTGTGTTTGCAGCGTGCAGAGAAGCCCGCGTGCTTGCTGCTGCTTCCAGCAAGCCAAAACGCTTTTGCAGCCACCTTCCTGCCTTTTCCACAACAGGATCACAGTCTAGCTGATTTACAGTTGCCTCTGCGTAGAGCAGCTAGAGGAGCAGCTCTGCCGGCTTTCCTGTGCTTCTGCATAGCAGAGCTGTCAAGAACGAGAAGCTGCGTTTTGCCGAGAAAGCAGCGCTTGGCGGAACCACAGCCAGCGGCGTCTTGGGTACAGCCGCAGCTTGTGCGGAGAAGCGAAAGAGAGCCGGGGAAGAACGTGGAAAGCCGAACTCGGTCGCTGCAAGCGGGTGCTGGCGAACAGCTTCTGGTCACCTTGTAGAAACTCTCCCAGCACAGTGCAGAGTCCCCGTGGCTAGTTCCTTGAAATACCTTTCCTGGCAGCAGCCCAGAGCTGTACTGAGTGCAGCAGGTGTCAGGCAGTCTCCTCTCGCCGTGTAGGTGCTTCTGTTTTGTGTTTGCAGCGTGCAGAGAAGCCCGCGTGCTTGCTGCTGCTTCCAGCAAGCCAAAACGCTTTTGCAGCCACTTTCCTGCCTTTTCCACAACAGGATCACTGTCTAGCTGATTTACAGTTGCCTCTGCGTAGAGCAGCTAGAGGAGCAGCTCTGCCGGCTTTCCTGTGCTTCTGCATAGCAGAGCTGTCAAGAACGAGAAGCTGCGTTTTGCCCAGAAAGCAGCGCTTGGCGGAACCACAGCCAGCGGCGTCTTGGGTACAGCCGCAGCTTGTGCGGAGAAGCGAAAGAGAGCCGGGGAAGAACGTGGAAAGCCGAACTCGGTCGCTGCAAGCGGGTGCTGGCGAACAGCTTCTGGTCACCTTGTAGAAACTCTCCCAGCACAGTGCAGAGTCCCCGTGGCTAGTTCCTTGAAATACCTTTCCTGGCAGCAGCCCAGAGCTGTACTGAGTGCAGCAGGTGTCAGGCAGTCTCCTCTCGCCTTGTAGGTGCTTCTGTTTTGTGTTTGCAGCGTGCAGAGAAGCCCGCGTGCTTGCTGCTGCTTCCAGCAAGCCAAAACGCTTTTGCAGCCACTTTCCTGCCTTTTCCACAACAGGATCACTGTCTAGCTGATTTACAGTTGCCTCTGCGTAGAGCAGCTAGAGGAGCAGCTCTGCCGGCTTTCCTGTGCTTCTGCATAGCAGAGCTGTCAAGAACGAGAAGCTGCGTTTTGCCCAGAAAGCAGCGCTTGGCGGAACCACAGCCAGCGGCGTCTTGGGTACAGCCGCAGCTTGTGCGGAGAAGCGAAAGAGAGCCGGGGAAGAACGTGGAAAGCCGAACTCGGTCGCTGCAAGCGGGTGCTGGCGAACAGCTTCTGGTCACCTTGTAGAAACTCTCCCAGCACAGTGCAGAGTCCCCGTGGCTAGTTCCTTGAAATACCTTTCCTGGCAGCAGCCCAGAGCTGTACTGAGTGCAGCAGGTGTCAGGCAGTCTCCTCTCGCCGTGTAGGTGCTTCTGTTTTGTGTTTGCAGCGTGCAGAGAAGCCCGCGTGCTTGCTGCTGCTTCCAGCAAGCCAAAACGCTTTTGCAGCCACTTTCCTGCCTTTTCCACAACAGGATCACTGTCTAGCTGATTTACAGTTGCCTCTGCGTAGAGCAGCTAGAGGAGCAGCTCTGCCGGCTTTCCTGTGCTTCTGCATAGCAGAGCTGTCAAGAACGAGAAGCTGCGTTTTGCCCAGAAAGCAGCGCTTGGCGGAACCACAGCCAGCGGCGTCTTCGGTACAGCCGCAGCTTGTGCGGAGAAGCGAAAGAGAGCCGGGGAAGAACGTGGAAAGCCGAACTCGGTCGCTGCAAGCGGGTGCTGGCGAACAGCTTCTGGTCACCTTGTAGAAACTCTCCCAGCACAGTGCAGAGTCCCCGTGGCTAGTTCCTTGAAATACCTTTCCTGGCAGCAGCCCAGAGCTGTACTGAGTGCAGCAGGTGTCAGGCAGTCTCCTCTCGCCGTGTAGGTGCTTCTGTTTTGTGTTTGCAGCGTGCAGAGAAGCCCGCGTGCTTGCTGCTGCTTCCAGCAAGCCAAAACGCTTTTGCAGCCACTTTCCTGCCTTTTCCACAACAGGATCACAGTCTAGCTGATTTACAGTTGCCTCTGCGTAGAGCAGCTAGAGGAGCAGCTCTGCCGGCTTTCCTGTGCTTCTGCATAGCAGAGCTGTCAAGAACGAGAAGCTGCGTTTTGCCCAGAAAGCAGCGCTTCGCGGAACCACAGCCAGCGGCGTCTTCGGTACAGCCGCAGCTTGTGCGGAGAAGCGAAAGAGAGCCGGGGAAGAACGTGGAAAGCCGAACTCGGTCGCTGCAAGCGGGTGCTGGCGAACAGCTTCTGGTCACCTTGTAGAAACTCTCCCAGCACAGTGCAGAGTCCCCGTGGCTAGTTCCTTGAAATACCTTTCCTGGCAGCAGCCCAGAGCTGTACTGAATGCAGCAGGTGTCAGGCAGTCTCCTCTCGCCGTGTAGGTGCTTCTGTTTTGTGTTTGCAGCGTGCAGAGAAGCCCGCGTGCTTGCTGCTGCTTCCAGCAAGCCAAAACGCTTTTGCAGCCACTTTCCTGCCTTTTCCACAACAGGATCACAGTCTAGCTGATTTACAGTTGCCTCTGCGTAGAGCAGCTAGAGGAGCAGCTCTGCCGGCTTTCCTGTGCTTCTGCATAGCAGAGCTGTCAAGAACGAGAAGCTGCGTTTTGCCGAGTAAGCAGCGCTTAGCGGAACCACAGCCAGCGACGTCTTGGGTACAGCCGCAGCTTGTGCGGAGAAGCGAAAGAGAGCCGGGGAAGAACGTGGAAAGCCGAACTCGGTCGCTGCAAGCGGGTGCTGGCGAACAGCTTCTGGTCACCTTGTAGAAACTCTCCCAGCACAGTGCAGAGTCCCCGTGGCTAGTTCCTTGAAATACCTTTCCTGGCAGCAGCCCAGAGCTGTACTGAGTGCAGCAGGTGTCAGGCAGTTTCCTCTCGCCGTGTAGGTGCTTCTGTTTTGTGTTTGCAGCGTGCAGAGAAGCCCGCGTGCTTGCTGCTGCTTCCAGCAAGCCAAAACGCTTTTGCAGCCACTTTCCTGCCTTTTCCACAACAGGATCACTGTCTAGCTGATTTACAGTTGCCTCTGCGTAGAGCAGCTAGAGGAGCAGCTCTGCCGGCTTTCCTGTGCTTCTGCATAGCAGAGCTGTCAAGAACGAGAAGCTGCGTTTTGCCGAGAAAGCAGCGCTTCGCGGAACCACAGCCAGCGGCGTCTTGGGTACAGCCGCAGCTTGTGCGGAGAAGCGAAAGAGAGCCGGGGAAGAACGTGGAAAGCCGAACTCGGTCGCTGCAAGCGGGTGCTGGCGAACAGCTTCTGGTCACCTTGTAGAAACTCTCCCAGCACAGTGCAGAGTCCCCGTGGCTAGTTCCTTGAAATACCTTTCCTGGCAGCAGCCCAGAGCTGTACTGAGTGCAGCAGGTGTCAGGCAGTCTCCTCTCGCCATGTAGGTGCTTCTGTTTTGTGTTTGCAGCGTGCAGAGAAGCCCGCGTGCTTGCTGCTGCTTCCAGCAAGCCAAAACGCTTTTGCAGCCACTTTCCTGCCTTTTCCACAACAGGATCACAGTCTAGCTGATTTACAGTTGCCTCTGCGTAGAGCAGCTAGAGGAGCAGCTCTGCCGGCTTTCCTGTGCTTCTGCATAGCAGAGCTGTCAAGAACGAGAAGCTGCGTTTTGCCCAGAAAGCAGCGCTTGGCGGAACCACAGCCAGCGGCGTCTTCGGTACAGCCGCAGCTTGTGCGGAGAAGCGAAAGAGAGCCGGGGAAGAACGTGGAAAGCCGAACTCGGTCGCTGCAAGCGGGTGCTGGCGAACAGCTTCTGGTCACCTTGTAGAAACTCTCCCAGCACAGTGCAGAGTCCCCGTGGCTAGTTCCTTGAAATACCCTTCCTGGCAGCAGCCCAGAGCTGTACTGAGTGCAGCAGGTGTCAGGCAGTTTCCTCTCGCCGTGTAGGTGCTTCTGTTTTGTGTTTGCAGCGTGCAGAGAAGCCCGCGTGCTTGCTGCTGCTTCCAGCAAGCCAAAACGCTTTTGCAGCCACCTTCCTGCCTTTTCCACAACAGGATCACAGTCTAGCTGATTTACAGTTGCCTCTGCGTAGAGCAGCTAGAGGAGCAGCTCTGCCGGCTTTCCTGTGCTTCTGCATAGCAGAGCTGTCAAGAACGAGAAGCTGCGTTTTGCCGAGAAAGCAGCGCTTGGCGGAACCACAGCCAGCGGCGTCTTGGGTACAGCCGCAGCTTGTGCGGAGAAGCGAAAGAGAGCCGGGGAAGAACGTGGAAAGCCGAACTCGGTCGCTGCAAGCGGGTGCTGGCGAACAGCTTCTGGTCACCTTGTAGAAACTCTCCCAGCACAGTGCAGAGTCCCCGTGGCTAGTTCCTTGAAATACCTTTCCTGGCAGCAGCCCAGAGCTGTACTGAGTGCAGCAGGTGTCAGGCAGTCTCCTCTCGCCGTGTAGGTGCTTCTGTTTTGTGTTTGCAGCGTGCAGAGAAGCCCGCGTGCTTGCTGCTGCTTCCAGCAAGCCAAAACGCTTTTGCAGCCACTTTCCTGCCTTTTCCACAACAGGATCACTGTCTAGCTGATTTACAGTTGCCTCTGCGTAGAGCAGCTAGAGGAGCAGCTCTGCCGGCTTTCCTGTGCTTCTGCATAGCAGAGCTGTCAAGAACGAGAAGCTGCGTTTTGCCCAGAAAGCAGCGCTTGGCGGAACCACAGCCAGCGGCGTCTTGGGTACAGCCGCAGCTTGTGCGGAGAAGCGAAAGAGAGCCGGGGAAGAACGTGGAAAGCCGAACTCGGTCGCTGCAAGCGGGTGCTGGCGAACAGCTTCTGGTCACCTTGTAGAAACTCTCCCAGCACAGTGCAGAGTCCCCGTGGCTAGTTCCTTGAAATACCTTTCCTGGCAGCAGCCCAGAGCTGTACTGAGTGCAGCAGGTGTCAGGCAGTCTCCTCTCGCCTTGTAGGTGCTTCTGTTTTGTGTTTGCAGCGTGCAGAGAAGCCCGCGTGCTTGCTGCTGCTTCCAGCAAGCCAAAACGCTTTTGCAGCCACTTTCCTGCCTTTTCCACAACAGGATCACTGTCTAGCTGATTTACAGTTGCCTCTGCGTAGAGCAGCTAGAGGAGCAGCTCTGCCGGCTTTCCTGTGCTTCTGCATAGCAGAGCTGTCAAGAACGAGAAGCTGCGTTTTGCCGAGTAAGCAGCGCTTGGCGGAACCACAGCCAGCGGCGTCTTGGGTACAGCCGCAGCTTGTGCGGAGAAGCGAAAGAGAGCCGGGGAAGAACGTGGAAAGCCGAACTCGGTCGCTGCAAGCGGGTGCTGGCGAACAGCTTCTGGTCACCTTGTAGAAACTCTCCCAGCACAGTGCAGAGTCCCCGTGGCTAGTTCCTTGAAATACCTTTCCTGGCAGCAGCCCAGAGCTGTACTGAGTGCAGCAGGTGTCAGGCAGTCTCCTCTCGCCGTGTAGGTGCTTCTGTTTTGTGTTTGCAGCGTGCAGAGAAGCCCGCGTGCTTGCTGCTGCTTCCAGCAAGCCAAAACGCTTTTGCAGCCACTTTCCTGCCTTTTCCACAACAGGATCACTGTCTAGCTGATTTACAGTTGCCTCTGCGTAGAGCAGCTAGAGGAGCAGCTCTGCCGGCTTTCCTGTGCTTCTGCATAGCAGAGCTGTCAAGAACGAGAAGCTGCGTTTTGCCCAGAAAGCAGCGCTTGGCGGAACCACAGCCAGCGGCGTCTTCGGTACAGCCGCAGCTTGTGCGGAGAAGCGAAAGAGAGCCGGGGAAGAACGTGGAAAGCCGAACTCGGTCGCTGCAAGCGGGTGCTGGCGAACAGCTTCTGGTCACCTTGTAGAAACTCTCCCAGCACAGTGCAGAGTCCCCGTGGCTAGTTCCTTGAAATACCTTTCCTGGCAGCAGCCCAGAGCTGTACTGAGTGCAGCAGGTGTCAGGCAGTCTCCTCTCGCCGTGTAGGTGCTTCTGTTTTGTGTTTGCAGCGTGCAGAGAAGCCCGCGTGCTTGCTGCTGCTTCCAGCAAGCCAAAACGCTTTTGCAGCCACTTTCCTGCCTTTTCCACAACAGGATCACAGTCTAGCTGATTTACAGTTGCCTCTGCGTAGAGCAGCTAGAGGAGCAGCTCTGCCGGCTTTCCTGTGCTTCTGCATAGCAGAGCTGTCAAGAACGAGAAGCTGCGTTTTGCCGAGTAAGCAGCGCTTAGCGGAACCACAGCCAGCGGCGTCTTGGGTACAGCCGCAGCTTGTGCGGAGAAGCGAAAGAGAGCCGGGGAAGAACGTGGAAAGCCGAACTCGGTCGCTGCAAGCGGGTGCTGGCGAACAGCTTCTGGTCACCTTGTAGAAACTCTCCCAGCACAGTGCAGAGTCCCCGTGGCTAGTTCCTTGAAATACCTTTCCTGGCAGCAGCCCAGAGCTGTACTGAGTGCAGCAGGTGTCAGGCAGTCTCCTCTCGCCGTGTAGGTGCTTCTGTTTTGTGTTTGCAGCGTGCAGAGAAGCCCGCGTGCTTGCTGCTGCTTCCAGCAAGCCAAAACGCTTTTGCAGCCACTTTCCTGCCTTTTCCACAACAGGATCACTGTCTAGCTGATTTACAGTTGCCTCTGCGTAGAGCAGCTAGAGGAGCAGCTCTGCCGGCTTTCCTGTGCTTCTGCATAGCAGAGCTGTCAAGAACGAGAAGCTGCGTTTTGCCGAGAAAGCAGCGCTTCGCGGAACCACAGCCAGCGGCGTCTTGGGTACAGCCGCAGCTTGTGCGGAGAAGCGAAAGAGAGCCGGGGAAGAACGTGGAAAGCCGAACTCGGTCGCTGCAAGCGGGTGCTGGCGAACAGCTTCTGGTCACCTTGTAGAAACTCTCCCAGCACAGTGCAGAGTCCCCGTGTCTAGTTCCTTGAAATACCTTTCCTGGCAGCAGCCCAGAGCTGTACTGAGTGCAGCAGGTGTCAGGCAGTCTCCTCTCGCCGTGTAGGTGCTTCTGTTTTGTGTTTGCAGCGTGCAGAGAAGCCCGCGTGCTTGCTGCTGCTTCCAGCAAGCCAAAACGCTTTTGCAGCCACTTTCCTGCCTTTTCCACAACAGGATCACAGTCTAGCTGATTTACAGTTGCCTCTGCGTAGAGCAGCTAGAGGAGCAGCTCTGCCGGCTTTCCTGTGCTTCTGCATAGCAGAGCTGTCAAGAACGAGAAGCTGCGTTTTGCCCAGAAAGCAGCGCTTGGCGGAACCACAGCCAGCGGCGTCTTGGGTACAGCCGCAGCTTGTGCGGAGAAGCGAAAGAGAGCCGGGGAAGAACGTGGAAAGCCGAACTCGGTCGCTGCAAGCGGGTGCTGGCGAACAGCTTCTGGTCACCTTGTAGAAACTCTCCCAGCACAGTGCAGAGTCCCCGTGGCTAGTTCCTTGAAATACCTTTCCTGGCAGCAGCCCAGAGCTGTACTGAGTGCAGCAGGTGTCAGGCAGTCTCCTCTCGCCGTGTAGGTGCTTCTGTTTTGTGTTTGCAGCGTGCAGAGAAGCCCGCGTGCTTGCTGCTGCTTCCAGCAAGCCAAAACGCTTTTGCAGCCACTTTCCTGCCTTTTCCACAACAGGATCACTGTCTAGCTGATTTACAGTTGCCTCTGCGTAGAGCAGCTAGAGGAGCAGCTCTGCCGGCTTTCCTGTGCTTCTGCATAGCAGAGCTGTCAAGAACGAGAAGCTGCGTTTTGCCCAGAAAGCAGCGCTTGGCGGAACCACAGACAGCGGCGTCTTGGGTACAGCCGCAGCTTGTGCGGAGAAGCGAAAGAGAGCCGGGGAAGAACGTGGAAAGCCCAACTCGGTCGCTGCAAGCGGGTGCTGGCGAACAGCTTCTGGTCACCTTGTAGAAACTCTCCCAGCACAGTGCAGAGTCCCCGTGGCTAGTTCCTTGAAATACCTTTCCTGGCAGCAGCCCAGAGCTGTACTGAGTGCAGCAGGTGTCAGGCAGTCTCCTCTCGCCGTGTAGGTGCTTCTGTTTTGTGTTTGCAGCGTGCAGAGAAGCCCGCGTGCTTGCTGCTGCTTCCAGCAAGCCAAAACGCTTTTGCAGCCACTTTCCTGCCTTTTCCACAACAGGATCACAGTCTAGCTGATTTACAGTTGCCTCTGCGTAGAGCAGCTAGAGGAGCAGCTCTGCCGGCTTTCCTGTGCTTCTGCATAGCAGAGCTGTCAAGAACGAGAAGCTGCGTTTTGCCGAGAAAGCAGCGCTTCGCGGAACCACAGCCAGCGGCGTCTTGGGTACAGCCGCAGCTTGTGCGGAGAAGCGAAAGAGAGCCGGGGAAGAACGTGGAAAGCCGAACTCGGTCGCTGCAAGCGGGTGCTGGCGAACAGCTTCTGGTCACCTTGTAGAAACTCTCCCAGCACAGTGCAGAGTCCCCGTGGCTAGTTCCTTGAAATACCTTTCCTGGCAGCAGCCCAGAGCTGTACTGAGTGCAGCAGGTGTCAGGCAGTTTCCTCTCGCCGTGTAGGTGCTTCTGTTTTGTGTTTGCAGCGTGCAGAGAAGCCCGCGTGCTTGCTGCTGCTTCCAGCAAGCCAAAACGCTTTTGCAGCCACCTTCCTGCCTTTTCCACAACAGGATCACAGTCTAGCTGATTTACAGTTGCCTCTGCGTAGAGCAGCTAGAGGAGCAGCTCTGCCGGCTTTCCTGTGCTTCTGCATAGCAGAGCTGTCAAGAACGAGAAGCTGCGTTTTGCCCAGAAAGCAGCGCTTGGCGGAACCACAGCCAGCGGCGTCTTGGGTACAGCCGCAGCTTGTGCGGAGAAGCGAAAGAGAGCCGGGGAAGAACGTGGAAAGCCGAACTCGGTCGCTGCAAGCGGGTGCTGGCGAACAGCTTCTGGTCACCTTGTAGAAACTCTCCCAGCACAGTGCAGAGTCCCCGTGGCTAGTTCCTTGAAATACCTTTCCTGGCAGCAGCCCAGAGCTGTACTGAGTGCAGCAGGTGTCAGGCAGTCTCCTCTCGCCGTGTAGGTGCTTCTGTTTTGTGTTTGCAGCGTGCAGAGAAGCCCGCGTGCTTGCTGCTGCTTCCAGCAAGCCAAAACGCTTTTGCAGCCACTTTCCTGCCTTTTCCACAACAGGATCACTGTCTAGCTGATTTACAGTTGCCTCTGCGTAGAGCAGCTAGAGGAGCAGCTCTGCCGGCTTTCCTGTGCTTCTGCATAGCAGAGCTGTCAAGAACGAGAAGCTGCGTTTTGCCCAGAAAGCAGCGCTTGGCGGAACCACAGCCAGCGGCGTCTTGGGTACAGCCGCAGCTTGTGCGGAGAAGCGAAAGAGAGCCGGGGAAGAACGTGGAAAGCCGAACTCGGTCGCTGCAAGCGGGTGCTGGCGAACAGCTTCTGGTCACCTTGTAGAAACTCTCCCAGCACAGTGCAGAGTCCCCGTGGCTAGTTCCTTGAAATACCTTTCCTGGCAGCAGCCCAGAGCTGTACTGAGTGCAGCAGGTGTCAGGCAGTCTCCTCTCGCCGTGTAGGTGCTTCTGTTTTGTGTTTGCAGCGTGCAGAGAAGCCCGCGTGCTTGCTGCTGCTTCCAGCAAGCCAAAACGCTTTTGCAGCCACTTTCCTGCCTTTTCCACAACAGGATCACAGTCTAGCTGATTTACAGTTGCCTCTGCGTAGAGCAGCTAGAGGAGCAGCTCTGCCGGCTTTCCTGTGCTTCTGCATAGCAGAGCTGTCAAGAACGAGAAGCTGCGTTTTGCCGAGAAAGCAGCGCTTCGCGGAACCACAGCCAGCGGCGTCTTGGGTACAGCCGCAGCTTGTGCGGAGAAGCGAAAGAGAGCCGGGGAAGAACGTGGAAAGCCGAACTCGGTCGCTGCAAGCGGGTGCTGGCGAACAGCTTCTGGTCACCTTGTAGAAACTCTCCCAGCACAGTGCAGAGTCCCCGTGGCTAGTTCCTTGAAATACCTTTCCTGGCAGCAGCCCAGAGCTGTACTGAGTGCAGCAGGTGTCAGGCAGTTTCCTCTCGCCGTGTAGGTGCTTCTGTTTTGTGTTTGCAGCGTGCAGAGAAGCCCGCGTGCTTGCTGCTGCTTCCAGCAAGCCAAAACACTTTTGCAGCCACTTTCCTGCCTTTTCCACAACAGGATCACTGTCTAGCTGATTTACAGTTGCCTCTGCGTAGAGCAGCTAGAGGAGCAGCTCTGCCGGCTTTCCTGTGCTTCTGCATAGCAGAGCTGTCAAGAACGAGAAGCTGCGTTTTGCCGAGAAAGCAGCGCTTGGCGGAACCACAGCCAGCGGCGTCTTGGGTACAGCCGCAGCTTGTGCGGAGAAGCGAAAGAGAGCCGGGGAAGAACGTGGAAAGCCGAACTCGGTCGCTGCAAGCGGGTGCTGGCGAACAGCTTCTGGTCACCTTGTAGAAACTCTCCCAGCACAGTGCAGAGTCCCCGTGGCTAGTTCCTTGAAATACCTTTCCTGGCAGCAGCCCAGAGCTGTACTGAGTGCAGCAGGTGTCAGGCAGTCTCCTCTCGCCGTGTAGGTGCTTCTGTTTTGTGTTTGCAGCGTGCAGAGAAGCCCGCGTGCTTGCTGCTGCTTCCAGCAAGCCAAAACGCTTTTGCAGCCACTTTCCTGCCTTTTCCACAACAGGATCACAGTCTAGCTGATTTACAGTTGCCTCTGCGTAGAGCAGCTAGAGGAGCAGCTCTGCCGGCTTTACTGTGCTTCTGCATAGCAGAGCTGTCAAGAACGAGAAGCTGCGTTTTGCCCAGAAAGCAGCGCTTCGCGGAACCACAGCCAGCGGCGTCTTCGGTACAGCCGCAGCTTGTGCGGAGAAGCGAAAGAGAGCCGGGGAAGAACGTGGAAAGCCGAACTCGGTCGCTGCAAGCGGGTGCTGGCGAACAGCTTCTGGTCACCTTGTAGAAACTCTCCCAGCACAGTGCAGAGTCCCCGTGGCTAGTTCCTTGAAATACCTTTCCTGGCAGCAGCCCAGAGCTGTACTGAGTGCAGCAGGTGTCAGGCAGTTTCCTCTCGCCGTGTAGGTGCTTCTGTTTTGTGTTTGCAGCGTGCAGAGAAGCCCGCGTGCTTGCTGCTGCTTCCAGCAAGCCAAAACGCTTTTGCAGCCACCTTCCTGCCTTTTCCACAACAGGATCACAGTCTAGCTGATTTACAGTTGCCTCTGCGTAGAGCAGCTAGAGGAGCAGCTCTGCCGGCTTTCCTGTGCTTCTGCATAGCAGAGCTGTCAAGAACGAGAAGCTGCGTTTTGCCGAGAAAGCAGCGCTTGGCGGAACCACAGCCAGCGGCGTCTTCGGTACAGCCGCAGCTTGTGCGGAGAAGCGAAAGAGAGCCGGGGAAGAACGTGGAAAGCCGAACTCGGTCGCTGCAAGCGGGTGCTGGCGAACAGCTTCTGGTCACCTTGTAGAAACTCTCCCAGCACAGTGCAGAGTCCCCGTGGCTAGTTCCTTGAAATACCTTTCCTGGCAGCAGCCCAGAGCTGTACTGAGTGCAGCAGGTGTCAGGCAGTCTCCTCTCGCCGTGTAGGTGCTTCTGTTTTGTGTTTGCAGCGTGCAGAGAAGCCCGCGTGCTTGCTGCTGCTTCCAGCAAGCCAAAACGCTTTTGCAGCCACTTTCCTGCCTTTTCCACAACAGGATCACAGTCTAGCTGATTTACAGTTGCCTCTGCGTAGAGCAGCTAGAGGAGCAGCTCTGCCGGCTTTCCTGTGCTTCTGCATAGCAGAGCTGTCAAGAACGAGAAGCTGCGTTTTGCCGAGTAAGCAGCGCTTCGCGGAACCACAGCCAGCGGCGTCTTGGGTACAGCCGCAGCTTGTGCGGAGAAGCGAAAGAGAGCCGGGGAAGAACGTGGAAAGCCGAACTCGGTCGCTGCAAGCGGGTGCTGGCGAACAGCTTCTGGTCACCTTGTAGAAACTCTCCCAGCACAGTGCAGAGTCCCCGTGGCTAGTTCCTTGAAATACCTTTCCTGGCAGCAGCCCAGAGCTGTACTGAGTGCAGCAGGTGTCAGGCAGTCTCCTCTCGCCGTGTAGGTGCTTCTGTTTTGTGTTTGCAGCGTGCAGAGAAGCCCGCGTGCTTGCTGCTGCTTCCAGCAAGCCAAAACGCTTTTGCAGCCACTTTCCTGCCTTTTCCACAACAGGATCACAGTCTAGCTGATTTACAGTTGCCTCTGCGTAGAGCAGCTAGAGGAGCAGCTCTGCCGGCTTTCCTGTGCTTCTGCATAGCAGAGCTGTCAAGAACGAGAAGCTGCGTTTTGCCGAGTAAGCAGCGCTTCGCGGAACCACAGCCAGCGGCGTCTTCGGTACAGCCGCAGCTTGTGCGGAGAAGCGAAAGAGAGCCGGGGAAGAACGTGGAAAGCCGAACTCGGTCGCTGCAAGCGGGTGCTGGCGAACAGCTTCTGGTCACCTTGTAGAAACTCTCCCAGCACAGTGCAGAGTCCCCGTGGCTAGTTCCTTGAAATACCTTTCCTGGCAGCAGCCCAGAGCTGTACTGAGTGCAGCAGGTGTCAGGCAGTCTCCTCTCGCCGTGTAGGTGCTTCTGTTTTGTGTTTGCAGCGTGCAGAGAAGCCCGCGTGCTTGCTGCTGCTTCCAGCAAGCCAAAACGCTTTTGCAGCCACTTTCCTGCCTTTTCCACAACAGGATCACTGTCTAGCTGATTTACAGTTGCCTCTGCGTAGAGCAGCTAGAGGAGCAGCTCTGCCGGCTTTCCTGTGCTTCTGCATAGCAGAGCTGTCAAGAACGAGAAGCTGCGTTTTGCCGAGTAAGCAGCGCTTGGCGGAACCACAGCCAGCGGCGTCTTGGGTACAGCCGCAGCTTGTGCGGAGAAGCGAAAGAGAGCCGGGGAAGAACGTGGAAAGCCGAACTCGGTCGCTGCAAGCGGGTGCTGGCGAACAGCTTCTGGTCACCTTGTAGAAACTCTCCCAGCACAGTGCAGAGTCCCCGTGGCTAGTTCCTTGAAATACCTTTCCTGGCAGCAGCCCAGAGCTGTACTGAGTGCAGCAGGTGTCAGGCAGTCTCCTCTCGCCGTGTAGGTGCTTCTGTTTTGTGTTTGCAGCGTGCAGAGAAGCCCGCGTGCTTGCTGCTGCTTCCAGCAAGCCAAAACGCTTTTGCAGCCACTTTCCTGCCTTTTCCACAACAGGATCACTGTCTAGCTGATTTACAGTTGCCTCTGCGTAGAGCAGCTAGAGGAGCAGCTGTGCCGGCTTTCCTGTGCTTCTGCATAGCAGAGCTGTCAAGAACGAGAAGCTGCGTTTTGCCCAGAAAGCAGTGCTTGGCGGAACCACAGCCAGCGGCGTCTTCGGTACAGCCGCAGCTTGTGCGGAGAAGCGAAAGAGAGCCGGGGAAGAACGTGGAAAGCCGAACTCAGTCGCTGCAAGCGGGTGCTGGCGAACAGCTTCTGGTCACCTTGTAGAAACTCTCCCAGCACAGTGCAGAGTCCCCGTGGCTAGTTCCTTGAAATACCTTTCCTGGCAGCAGCCCAGAGCTGTACTGAGTGCAGCAGGTGTCAGGCAGTCTCCTCTCGCCGTGTAGGTGCTTCTGTTTTGTGTTTGCAGCGTGCAGAGAAGCCCGCGTGCTTGCTGCTGCTTCCAGCAAGCCAAAACGCTTTTGCAGCCACTTTCCTGCCTTTTCCACAACAGGATCACTGTCTAGCTGATTTACAGTTGCCTCTGCGTAGAGCAGCTAGAGGAGCAGCTCTGCCGGCTTTCCTGTGCTTCTGCATAGCAGAGCTGTCAAGAACGAGAAGCTGCGTTTTGCCCAGAAAGCAGCGCTTGGCGGAACCACAGCCAGCGGCGTCTTCGGTACAGCCGCAGCTTGTGCGGAGAAGCGAAAGAGAGCCGGGGAAGAACGTGGAAAGCCGAACTCGGTCGCTGCAAGCGGGTGCTGGCGAACAGCTTCTGGTCACCTTGTAGAAACTCTCCCAGCACAGTGCAGAGTCCCCGTGGCTAGTTCCTTGAAATACCTTTCCTGGCAGCAGCCCAGAGCTGTACTGAGTGCAGCAGGTGTCAGGCAGTCTCCTCTCGCCGTGTAGGTGCTTCTGTTTTGTGTTTGCAGCGTGCAGAGAAGCCCGCGTGCTTGCTGCTGCTTCCAGCAAGCCAAAACGCTTTTGCAGCCACCTTCCTGCCTTTTCCACAACAGGATCACTGTCTAGCTGATTTACAGTTGCCTCTGCGTAGAGCAGCTAGAGGAGCAGCTCTGCCGGCTTTCCTGTACTTCTGCATAGCAGAGCTGTCAAGAACGAGAAGCTGCGTTTTGCCCAGAAAGCAGCGCTTGGCGGAACCACAGCCAGCGGCGTCTTCGGTACAGCCGCAGCTTGTGCGGAGAAGCGAAAGAGAGCCGGGGAAGAACGTGGAAAGCCGAACTCGGTCGCTGCAAGCGGGTGCTGGCGAACAGCTTCTGGTCACCTTGTAGAAACTCTCCCAGCACAGTGCAGAGTCCCCGTGGCTAGTTCCTTGAAATACCTTTCCTGGCAGCAGCCCAGAGCTGTACTGAGTGCAGCAGGTGTCAGGCAGTCTCCTCTCGCCGTGTAGGTGCTTCTGTTTTGTGTTTGCAGCGTGCAGAGAAGCCCGCGTGCTTGCTGCTGCTTCCAGCAAGCCAAAACGCTTTTGCAGCCACTTTCCTGCCTTTTCCACAACAGGATCACAGTCTAGCTGATTTACAGTTGCCTCTGCGTAGAGCAGCTAGAGGAGCAGCTCTGCCGGCTTTCCTGTGCTTCTGCATAGCAGAGCTGTCAAGAACGAGAAGCTGCGTTTTGCCGAGTAAGCAGCGCTTCGCGGAACCACAGCCAGCGGCGTCTTGGGTACAGCCACAGCTTGTGCGGAGAAGCGAAAGAGAGCCGGGGAAGAACGTGGAAAGCCGAACTCGGTCGCTGCAAGCGGGTGCTGGCGAACAGCTTCTGGTCACCTTGTAGAAACTCTCCCAGCACAGTGCAGAGTCCCCGTGGCTAGTTCCTTGAAATACCTTTCCTGGCAGCAGCCCAGAGCTGTACTGAGTGCAGCAGGTGTCAGGCAGTCTCCTCTCGCCGTGTAGGTGCTTCTGTTTTGTGTTTGCAGCGTGCAGAGAAGCCCGCGTGCTTGCTGCTGCTTCCAGCAAGCCAAAACGCTTTTGCAGCCACTTTCCTGCCTTTTCCACAACAGGATCACTGTCTAGCTGATTTACAGTTGCCTCTGCGTAGAGCAGCTAGAGGAGCAGCTCTGCCGGCTTTCCTGTGCTTCTGCATAGCAGAGCTGTCAAGAACGAGAAGCTGCGTTTTGCCCAGAAAGCAGCGCTTGGCGGAACCACAGCCAGCGGCGTCTTGGGTACAGCCGCAGCTTGTGCGGAGAAGCGAAAGAGAGCCGGGGAAGAACGTGGAAAGCCGAACTCGGTCGCTGCAAGCGGGTGCTGGCGAACAGCTTCTGGTCACCTTGTAGAAACTCTCCCAGCACAGTGCAGAGTCCCCGTGGCTAGTTCCTTGAAATACCTTTCCTGGCAGCAGCCCAGAGCTGTACTGAGTGCAGCAGGTGTCAGGCAGTCTCCTCTCGCCGTGTAGGTGCTTCTGTTTTGTGTTTGCAGCGTGCAGAGAAGCCCGCGTGCTTGCTGCTGCTTCCAGCAAGCCAAAACGCTTTTGCAGCCACTTTCCTGCCTTTTCCACAACAGGATCACTGTCTAGCTGATTTACAGTTGCCTCTGCGTAGAGCAGCTAGAGGAGCAGCTCTGCCGGCTTTCCTGTGCTTCTGCATAGCAGAGCTGTCAAGAACGAGAAGCTGCGTTTTGCCGAGTAAGCAGCGCTTGGCGGAACCACAGCCAGCGGCGTCTTGGGTACAGCCGCAGCTTGTGCGGAGAAGCGAAAGAGAGCCGGGGAAGAACGTGGAAAGCCGAACTCGGTCGCTGCAAGCGGGTGCTGGCGAACAGCTTCTGGTCACCTTGTAGAAACTCTCCCAGCACAGTGCAGAGTCCCCGTGGCTAGTTCCTTGAAATACCTTTCCTGGCAGCAGCCCAGAGCTGTACTGAGTGCAGCAGGTGTCAGGCAGTCTCCTCTCGCCGTGTAGGTGCTTCTGTTTTGTGTTTGCAGCGTGCAGAGAAGCCCGCGTGCTTGCTGCTGCTTCCAGCAAGCCAAAACGCTTTTGCAGCCACTTTCCTGCCTTTTCCACAACAGGATCACAGTCTAACTGATTTACAGTTGCCTCTGCGTAGAGCAGCTAGAGGAGCAGCTCTGCCGGCTTTCCTGTGCTTCTGCATAGCAGAGCTGTCAAGAACGAGAAGCTGCGTTTTGCCGAGTAAGCAGCGCTTGGCGGAACCACAGCCAGCGGCGTCTTGGGTACAGCCGCAGCTTGTGCGGAGAAGCGAAAGAGAGCCGGGGAAGAACGTGGAAAGCCGAACTCGGTCGCTGCAAGCGGGTGCTGGCGAACAGCTTCTGGTCACCTTGTAGAAACTCTCCCAGCACAGTGCAGAGTCCCCGTGGCTAGTTCCTTGAAATACCTTTCCTGGCAGCAGCCCAGAGCTGTACTGAGTGCAGCAGGTGTCAGGCAGTCTCCTCTCGCCGTGTAGGTGCTTCTGTTTTGTGTTTGCAGCGTGCAGAGAAGCCCGCGTGCTTGCTGCTGCTTCCAGCAAGCCAAAACGCTTTTGCAGCCACTTTCCTGCCTTTTCCACAACAGGATCACTGTCTAGCTGATTTACAGTTGCCTCTGCGTAGAGCAGCTAGAGGAGCAGCTCTGCCGGCTTTCCTGTGCTTCTGCATAGCAGAGCTGTCAAGAACGAGAAGCTGCGTTTTGCCCAGAAAGCAGCGCTTGGCGGAACCACAGCCAGCGGCGTCTTCGGTACAGCCGCAGCTTGTGCGGAGAAGCGAAAGAGAGCCGGGGAAGAACGTGGAAAGCCGAACTCGGTCGCTGCAAGCGGGTGCTGGCGAACAGCTTCTGGTCACCTTGTAGAAACTCTCCCAGCACAGTGCAGAGTCCCCGTGGCTAGTTCCTTGAAATACCTTTCCTGGCAGCAGCCCAGAGCTGTACTGAGTGCAGCAGGTGTCAGGCAGTCTCCTCTCGCCGTGTAGGTGCTTCTGTTTTGTGTTTGCAGCGTGCAGAGAAGCCCGCGTGCTTGCTGCTGCTTCCAGCAAGCCAAAACGCTTTTGCAGCCACTTTCCTGCCTTTTCCACAACAGGATCACTGTCTAGCTGATTTACAGTTGCCTCTGCGTAGAGCAGCTAGAGGAGCAGCTCTGCCGGCTTTCCTGTGCTTCTGCATAGCAGAGCTGTCAAGAACGAGAAGCTGCGTTTTGCCGAGAAAGCAGCGCTTCGCGGAACCACAGCCAGCGGCGTCTTGGGTACAGCCGCAGCTTGTGCGGAGAAGCGAAAGAGAGCCGGGGAAGAACGTGGAAAGCCGAACTCGGTCGCTGCAAGCGGGTGCTGGCGAACAGCTTCTGGTCACCTTGTAGAAACTCTCCCAGCACAGTGCAGAGTCCCCGTGGCTAGTTCCTTGAAATACCTTTCCTGGCAGCAGCCCAGAGCTGTACTGAGTGCAGCAGGTGTCAGGCAGTCTCCTCTCGCCGTGTAGGTGCTTCTGTTTTGTGTTTGCAGCGTGCAGAGAAGCCCGCGTGCTTGCTGCTGCTTCCAGCAAGCCAAAACGCTTTTGCAGCCACTTTCCTGCCTTTTCCACAACAGGATCACAGTCTAACTGATTTACAGTTGCCTCTGCGTAGAGCAGCTAGAGGAGCAGCTCTGCCGGCTTTCCTGTGCTTCTGCATAGCAGAGCTGTCAAGAACGAGAAGCTGCGTTTTGCCGAGTAAGCAGCGCTTGGCGGAACCACAGCCAGCGGCGTCTTGGGTACAGCCGCAGCTTGTGCGGAGAAGCGAAAGAGAGCCGGGGAAGAACGTGGAAAGCCGAACTCGGTCGCTGCAAGCGGGTGCTGGCGAACAGCTTCTGGTCACCTTGTAGAAACTCTCCCAGCACAGTGCAGAGTCCCCGTGGCTAGTTCCTTGAAATACCTTTCCTGGCAGCAGCCCAGAGCTGTACTGAGTGCAGCAGGTGTCAGGCAGTCTCCTCTCGCCGTGTAGGTGCTTCTGTTTTGTGTTTGCAGCGTGCAGAGAAGCCCGCGTGCTTGCTGCTGCTTCCAGCAAGCCAAAACGCTTTTGCAGCCACTTTCCTGCCTTTTCCACAACAGGATCACAGTCTAGCTGATTTACAGTTGCCTCTGCGTAGAGCAGCTAGAGGAGCAGCTCTGCCGGCTTTCCTGTGCTTCTGCATAGCAGAGCTGTCAAGAACGAGAAGCTGCGTTTTGCCCAGAAAGCAGCGCTTCGCGGAACCACAGCCAGCGGCGTCTTGGGTACAGCCACAGCTTGTGCGGAGAAGCGAAAGAGAGCCGGGGAAGAACGTGGAAAGCCGAACTCGGTCGCTGCAAGCGGGTGCTGGCGAACAGCTTCTGGTCACCTTGTAGAAACTCTCCCAGCACAGTGCAGAGTCCCCGTGGCTAGTTCCTTGAAATACCTTTCCTGGCAGCAGCCCAGAGCTGTACTGAGTGCAGCAGGTGTCAGGCAGTCTCCTCTCGCCGTGTAGGTGCTTCTGTTTTGTGTTTGCAGCGTGCAGAGAAGCCCGCGTGCTTGCTGCTGCTTCCAGCAAGCCAAAACGCTTTTGCAGCCACTTTCCTGCCTTTTCCACAACAGGATCACTGTCTAGCTGATTTACAGTTGCCTCTGCGTAGAGCAGCTAGAGGAGCAGCTCTGCCGGCTTTCCTGTGCTTCTGCATAGCAGAGCTGTCAAGAACGAGAAGCTGCGTTTTGCCGAGAAAGCAGCGCTTCGCGGAACCACAGCCAGCGGCGTCTTCGGTACAGCCGCAGCTTGTGCGGAGAAGCGAAAGAGAGCCGGGGAAGAACGTGGAAAGCCGAACTCGGTCGCTGCAAGCGGGTGCTGGCGAACAGCTTCTGGTCACCTTGTAGAAACTCTCCCAGCACAGTGCAGAGTCCCCGTGGCTAGTTCCTTGAAATACCTTTCCTGGCAGCAGCCCAGAGCTGTACTGAGTGCAGCAGGTGTCAGGCAGTTTCCTCTCGCCGTGTAGGTGCTTCTGTTTTGTGTTTGCAGCGTGCAGAGAAGCCCGCGTGCTTGCTGCTGCTTCCAGCAAGCCAAAACGCTTTTGCAGCCACCTTCCTGCCTTTTCCACAACAGGATCACAGTCTAGCTGATTTACAGTTGCCTCTGCGTAGAGCAGCTAGAGGAGCAGCTCTGCCGGCTTTCCTGTGCTTCTGCATAGCAGAGCTGTCAAGAACGAGAAGCTGCGTTTTGCCGAGAAAGCAGCGCTTGGCGGAACCACAGCCAGCGGCGTCTTCGGTACAGCCGCAGCTTGTGCGGAGAAGCGAAAGAGAGCCGGGGAAGAACGAGGAAAGCCGAACTCGGTCGCTGCAAGCGGGTGCTGGCGAACAGCTTCTGGTCACCTTGTAGAAACTCTCCCAGCACAGTGCAGAGTCCTCGTGGCTAGTTCCTTGAAATACCTTTCCTGGCAGCAGCCCAGAGCTGTACTGAGTGCAGCAGGTGTCAGGCAGTCTCCTCTCGCCGTGTAGGTGCTTCTGTTTTGTGTTTGCAGCGTGCAGAGAAGCCCGCGTGCTTGCTGCTGCTTCCAGCAAGCCAAAACGCTTTTGCAGCCACTTTCCTGCCTTTTCCACAACAGGATCACTGTCTAGCTGATTTACAGTTGCCTCTGCGTAGAGCAGCTAGAGGAGCAGCTCTGCCGGCTTTCCTGTGCTTCTGCATAGCAGAGCTGTCAAGAACGAGAAGCTGCGTTTTGCCCAGAAAGCAGCGCTTCGCGGAACCACAGCCAGCGGCGTCTTGGGTACAGCCGCAGCTTGTGCGGAGAAGCGAAAGAGAGTCGGGGAAGAACGTGGAAAGCCGAACTCGGTCGCTGCAAGCGGGTGCTGGCGAACAGCTTCTGGTCACCTTGTAGAAACTCTCCCAGCACAGTGCAGAGTCCCCGTGGCTAGTTCCTTGAAATACCTTTCCTGGCAGCAGCCCAGAGCTGTACTGAGTGCAGCAGGTGTCAGGCAGTCTCCTCTCGCCGTGTAGGTGCTTCTGTTTTGTGTTTGCAGCGTGCAGAGAAGCCCGCGTGCTTGCTGCTGCTTCCAGCAAGCCAAAACGCTTTTGCAGCCACTTTCCTGCCTTTTCCACAACAGGATCACTGTCTAGCTGATTTACAGTTGCCTCTGCGTAGAGCAGCTAGAGGAGCAGCTCTGCCGGCTTTCCTGTGCTTCTGCATAGCAGAGCTGTCAAGAACGAGAAGCTGCGTTTTGCCCAGAAAGCAGCGCTTGGCGGAACCACAGCCAGCGGCGTCTTCGGTACAGCCGCAGCTTGTGCGGAGAAGCGAAAGAGAGCCGGGGAAGAACGTGGAAAGCCGAACTCGGTCGCTGCAAGCGGGTGCTGGCGAACAGCTTCTGGTCACCTTGTAGAAACTCTCCCAGCACAGTGCAGAGTCCCCGTGGCTAGTTCCTTGAAATACCTTTCCTGGCAGCAGCCCAGAGCTGTACTGAGTGCAGCAGGTGTCAGGCAGTCTCCTCTCGCCGTGTAGGTGCTTCTGTTTTGTGTTTGCAGCGTGCAGAGAAGCCCGCGTGCTTGCTGCTGCTTCCAGCAAGCCAAAACGCTTTTGCAGCCACTTTCCTGCCTTTTCCACAACAGGATCACTGTCTAGCTGATTTACAGTTGCCTCTGCGTAGAGCAGCTAGAGGAGCAGCTCTGCCGGCTTTCCTGTGCTTCTGCATAGCAGAGCTGTCAAGAACGAGAAGCTGCGTTTTGCCGAGTAAGCAGCGCTTGGCGGAACCACAGCCAGCGGCGTCTTGGGTACAGCCGCAGCTTGTGCGGAGAAGCGAAAGAGAGCCGGGGAAGAACGTGGAAAGCCGAACTCGGTCGCTGCAAGCGGGTGCTGGCGAACAGCTTCTGGTCACCTTGTAGAAACTCTCCCAGCACAGTGCAGAGTCCCCGTGGCTAGTTCCTTGAAATACCTTTCCTGGCAGCAGCCCAGAGCTGTACTGAGTGCAGCAGGTGTCAGGCAGTCTCCTCTCGCCGTGTAGGTGCTTCTGTTTTGTGTTTGCAGCGTGCAGAGAAGCCCGCGTGCTTGCTGCTGCTTCCAGCAAGCCAAAACGCTTTTGCAGCCACTTTCCTGCCTTTTCCACAACAGGATCACAGTCTAACTGATTTACAGTTGCCTCTGCGTAGAGCAGCTAGAGGAGCAGCTCTGCCGGCTTTCCTGTGCTTCTGCATAGCAGAGCTGTCAAGAACGAGAAGCTGCGTTTTGCCGAGTAAGCAGCGCTTGGCGGAACCACAGCCAGCGGCGTCTTGGGTACAGCCGCAGCTTGTGCGGAGAAGCGAAAGAGAGCCGGGGAAGAACGTGGAAAGCCGAACTCGGTCGCTGCAAGCGGGTGCTGGCGAACAGCTTCTGGTCACCTTGTAGAAACTCTCCCAGCACAGTGCAGAGTCCCCGTGGCTAGTTCCTTGAAATACCTTTCCTGGCAGCAGCCCAGAGCTGTACTGAGTGCAGCAGGTGTCAGGCAGTCTCCTCTCGCCGTGTAGGTGCTTCTGTTTTGTGTTTGCAGCGTGCAGAGAAGCCCGCGTGCTTGCTGCTGCTTCCAGCAAGCCAAAACGCTTTTGCAGCCACTTTCCTGCCTTTTCCACAACAGGATCACTGTCTAGCTGATTTACAGTTGCCTCTGCGTAGAGCAGCTAGAGGAGCAGCTCTGCCGGCTTTCCTGTGCTTCTGCATAGCAGAGCTGTCAAGAACGAGAAGCTGCGTTTTGCCGAGAAAGCAGCGCTTCGCGGAACCACAGCCAGCGGCGTCTTGGGTACAGCCGCAGCTTGTGCGGAGAAGCGAAAGAGAGCCGGGGAAGAACGTGGAAAGCCGAACTCGGTCGCTGCAAGCGGGTGCTGGCGAACAGCTTCTGGTCACCTTGTAGAAACTCTCCCAGCACAGTGCAGAGTCCCCGTGGCTAGTTCCTTGAAATACCTTTCCTGGCAGCAGCCCAGAGCTGTACTGAGTGCAGCAGGTGTCAGGCAGTCTCCTCTCGCCGTGTAGGTGCTTCTGTTTTGTGTTTGCAGCGTGCAGAGAAGCCCGCGTGCTTGCTGCTGCTTCCAGCAAGCCAAAACGCTTTTGCAGCCACTTTCCTGCCTTTTCCACAACAGGATCACAGTCTAACTGATTTACAGTTGCCTCTGCGTAGAGCAGCTAGAGGAGCAGCTCTGCCGGCTTTCCTGTGCTTCTGCATAGCAGAGCTGTCAAGAACGAGAAGCTGCGTTTTGCCGAGTAAGCAGCGCTTGGCGGAACCACAGCCAGCGGCGTCTTGGGTACAGCCGCAGCTTGTGCGGAGAAGCGAAAGAGAGCCGGGGAAGAACGTGGAAAGCCGAACTCGGTCGCTGCAAGCGGGTGCTGGCGAACAGCTTCTGGTCACCTTGTAGAAACTCTCCCAGCACAGTGCAGAGTCCCCGTGGCTAGTTCCTTGAAATACCTTTCCTGGCAGCAGCCCAGAGCTGTACTGAGTGCAGCAGGTGTCAGGCAGTCTCCTCTCGCCGTGTAGGTGCTTCTGTTTTGTGTTTGCAGCGTGCAGAGAAGCCCGCGTGCTTGCTGCTGCTTCCAGCAAGCCAAAACGCTTTTGCAGCCACTTTCCTGCCTTTTCCACAACAGGATCACAGTCTAGCTGATTTACAGTTGCCTCTGCGTAGAGCAGCTAGAGGAGCAGCTCTGCCGGCTTTCCTGTGCTTCTGCATAGCAGAGCTGTCAAGAACGAGAAGCTGCGTTTTGCCCAGAAAGCAGCGCTTCGCGGAACCACAGCCAGCGGCGTCTTCGGTACAGCCGCAGCTTGTGCGGAGAAGCGAAAGAGAGCCGGGGAAGAACGTGGAAAGCCGAACTCGGTCGCTGCAAGCGGGTGCTGGCGAACAGCTTCTGGTCACCTTGTAGAAACTCTCCCAGCACAGTGCAGAGTCCCCGTGGCTAGTTCCTTGAAATACCTTTCCTGGCAGCAGCCCAGAGCTGTACTGAGTGCAGCAGGTGTCAGGCAGTCTCCTCTCGCCGTGTAGGTGCTTCTGTTTTGTGTTTGCAGCGTGCAGAGAAGCCCGCGTGCTTGCTGCTGCTTCCAGCAAGCCAAAACGCTTTTGCAGCCACTTTCCTGCCTTTTCCACAACAGGATCACTGTCTAGCTGATTTACAGTTGCCTCTGCGTAGAGCAGCTAGAGGAGCAGCTCTGCCGGCTTTCCTGTGCTTCTGCATAGCAGAGCTGTCAAGAACGAGAAGCTGCGTTTTGCCCAGAAAGCAGCGCTTCGCGGAACCACAGCCAGCGGCGTCTTCGGTACAGCCGCAGCTTGTGCGGAAAAGCGAAAGAGAGCCGGGGAAGAACGTGGAAAGCCGAACTCGGTCGCTGCAAGCGGGTGCTGGCGAACAGCTTCTGGTCACCTTGTAGAAACTCTCCCAGCACAGTGCAGAGTCCCCGTGGCTAGTTCCTTGAAATACCTTTCCTGGCAGCAGCCCAGAGCTGTACTGAGTGCAGCAGGTGTCAGGCAGTCTCCTCTCGCCGTGTAGGTGCTTCTGTTTTGTGTTTGCAGCGTGCAGAGAAGCCCGCGTGCTTGCTGCTGCTTCCAGCAAGCCAAAACGCTTTTGCAGCCACTTTCCTGCCTTTTCCACAACAGGATCACTGTCTAGCTGATTTACAGTTGCCTCTGCGTAGAGCAGCTAGAGGAGCAGCTCTGCCGGCTTTCCTGTGCTTCTGCATAGCAGAGCTGTCAAGAACGAGAAGCTGCGTTTTGCCGAGTAAGCAGCGCTTCGCGGAACCACAGCCAGCGGCGTCTTGGGTACAGCCGCAGCTTGTGCGGAGAAGCGAAAGAGAGCCGGGGAAGAACGTGGAAAGCCGAACTCGGTCGCTGCAAGCGGGTGCTGGCGAACAGCTTCTGGTCACCTTGTAGAAACTCTCCCAGCACAGTGCAGAGTCCCCGTGGCTAGTTCCTTGAAATACCTTTCCTGGCAGCAGCCCAGAGCTGTACTGAGTGCAGCAGGTGTCAGGCAGTTTCCTCTCGCCGTGTAGGTGCTTCTGTTTTGTGTTTGCAGCGTGCAGAGAAGCCCGCGTGCTTGCTGCTGCTTCCAGCAAGCCAAAACGCTTTTGCAGCCACTTTCCTGCCTTTTCCACAACAGGATCACTGTCTAGCTGATTTACAGTTGCCTCTGCGTAGAGCAGCTAGAGGAGCAGCTCTGCCGGCTTTCCTGTGCTTCTGCATAGCAGAGCTGTCAAGAACGAGAAGCTGCGTTTTGCCGAGAAAGCAGCGCTTCGCGGAACCACAGCCAGCGGCGTCTTCGGTACAGCCGCAGCTTGTGCGGAGAAGCGAAAGAGAGCCGGGGAAGAACGTGGAAAGCCGAACTCGGTCGCTGCAAGCGGGTGCTGGCGAACAGCTTCTGGTCACCTTGTAGAAACTCTCCCAGCACAGTGCAGAGTCCCCGTGGCTAGTTCCTTGAAATACCTTTCCTGGCAGCAGCCCAGAGCTGTACTGAGTGCAGCAGGTGTCAGGCAGTCTCCTCTCGCCGTGTAGGTGCTTCTGTTTTGTGTTTGCAGCGTGCAGAGAAGCCCGCGTGCTTGCTGCTGCTTCCAGGAAGCCAAAACGCTTTTGCAGCCACTTTCCTGCCTTTTCCACAACAGGATCACAGTCTAGCTGATTTACAGTTGCCTCTGCGTAGAGCAGCTAGAGGAGCAGCTCTGCCGGCTTTCCTGTGCTTCTGCATAGCAGAGCTGTCAAGAACGAGAAGCTGCGTTTTGCCGAGTAAGCAGCGCTTCGCGGAACCACAGCCAGCGGCGTCTTCGGTACAGCCGCAGCTTGTGCGGAGAAGCGAAAGAGAGCCGGGGAAGAACGTGGAAAGCCGAACTCGGTCGCTGCAAGCGGGTGCTGGCGAACAGCTTCTGGTCACCTTGTAGAAACTCTCCCAGCACAGTGCAGAGTCCCCGTGGCTAGTTCCTTGAAATACCTTTCCTGGCAGCAGCCCAGAGCTGTACTGAGTGCAGCAGGTGTCAGGCAGTTTCCTCTCGCCGTGTAGGTGCTTCTGTTTTGTGTTTGCAGCGTGCAGAGAAGCCCGCGTGCTTGCTGCTGCTTCCAGCAAGCCAAAACGCTTTTGCAGCCACCTTCCTGCCTTTTCCACAACAGGATCACAGTCTAGCTGATTTACAGTTGCCTCTGCGTAGAGCAGCTAGAGGAGCAGCTCTGCCGGCTTTCCTGTGCTTCTGCATAGCAGAGCTGTCAAGAACGAGAAGCTGCGTTTTGCCGAGAAAGCAGCGCTTCGCGGAACCACAGCCAGCGGCGTCTTCGGTACAGCCGCAGCTTGTGCGGAGAAGCGAAAGAGAGCCGGGGAAGAACGTGGAAAGCCGAACTCGGTCGCTGCAAGCGGGTGCTGGCGAACAGCTTCTGGTCACCTTGTAGAAACTCTCCCAGCACAGTGCAGAGTCCCCGTGGCTAGTTCCTTGAAATACCTTTCCTGGCAGCAGCCCAGAGCTGTACTGAGTGCAGCAGGTGTCAGGCAGTCTCCTCTCGCCGTGTAGGTGCTTCTGTTTTGTGTTTGCAGCGTGCAGAGAAGCCCGCGTGCTTGCTGCTGCTTCCAGCAAGCCAAAACGCTTTTGCAGCCACTTTCCTGCCTTTTCCACAACAGGATCACTGTCTAGCTGATTTACAGTTGCCTCTGCGTAGAGCAGCTAGAGGAGCAGCTCTGCCGGCTTTCCTGTGCTTCTGCATAGCAGAGCTGTCAAGAACGAGAAGCTGCGTTTTGCCCAGAAAGCAGCGCTTGGCGGAACCACAGCCAGCGGCGTCTTCGGTACAGCCGCAGCTTGTGCGGAGAAGCGAAAGAGAGCCGGGGAAGAACGTGGAAAGCCGAACTCGGTCGCTGCAAGCGGGTGCTGGCGAACAGCTTCTGGTCACCTTGTAGAAACTCTCCCAGCACAGTGCAGAGTCCCCGTGGCTAGTTCCTTGAAATACCTTTCCTGGCAGCAGCCCAGAGCTGTACTGAGTGCAGCAGGTGTCAGGCAGTCTCCTCTCGCCGTGTAGGTGCTTCTGTTTTGTGTTTGCAGCGTGCAGAGAAGCCCGCGTGCTTGCTGCTGCTTCCAGCAAGCCAAAACGCTTTTGCAGCCACTTTCCTGCCTTTTCCACAACAGGATCACTGTCTAGCTGATTTACAGTTGCCTCTGCGTAGAGCAGCTAGAGGAGCAGCTCTGCCGGCTTTCCTGTGCTTCTGCATAGCAGAGCTGTCAAGAACGAGAAGCTGCGTTTTGCCGAGTAAGCAGCGCTTGGCGGAACCACAGCCAGCGGCGTCTTGGGTACAGCCGCAGCTTGTGCGGAGAAGCGAAAGAGAGCCGGGGAAGAACGTGGAAAGCCGAACTCGGTCGCTGCAAGCGGGTGCTGGCGAACAGCTTCTGGTCACCTTGTAGAAACTCTCCCAGCACAGTGCAGAGTCCCCGTGGCTAGTTCCTTGAAATACCTTTCCTGGCAGCAGCCCAGAGCTGTACTGAGTGCAGCAGGTGTCAGGCAGTCTCCTCTCGCCGTGTACGTGCTTCTGTTTTGTGTTTGCAGCGTGCAGAGAAGCCCGCGTGCTTGCTGCTGCTTCCAGCAAGCCAAAACGCTTTTGCAGCCACTTTCCTGCCTTTTCCACAACAGGATCACAGTCTAGCTGATTTACAGTTGCCTCTGCGTAGAGCAGCTAGAGGAGCAGCTCTGCCGGCTTTCCTGTGCTTCTGCATAGCAGAGCTGTCAAGAACGAGAAGCTGCGTTTTGCCGAGTAAGCAGCGCTTCGCGGAACCACAGCCAGCGGCGTCTTCGGTACAGCCGCAGCTTGTGCGGAGAAGCGAAAGAGAGCCGGGGAAGAACGTGGAAAGCCGAACTCGGTCGCTGCAAGCGGGTGCTGGCGAACAGCTTCTGGTCACCTTGTAGAAACTCTCCCAGCACAGTGCAGAGTCCCCGTGGCTAGTTCCTTGAAATACCTTTCCTGGCAGCAGCCCAGAGCTGTACTGAGTGCAGCAGGTGTCAGGCAGTCTCCTCTCGCCGTGTAGGTGCTTCTGTTTTGTGTTTGCAGCGTGCAGAGAAGCCCGCGTGCTTGCTGCTGCTTCCAGCAAGCCAAAACGCTTTTGCAGCCACTTTCCTGCCTTTTCCACAACAGGATCACAGTCTAGCTGATTTACAGTTGCCTCTGCGTAGAGCAGCTAGAGGAGCAGCTCTGCCGGCTTTCCTGTGCTTCTGCATAGCAGAGCTGTCAAGAACGAGAAGCTGCGTTTTGCCCAGAAAGCAGCGCTTGGCGGAACCACAGCCAGCGGCGTCTTCGGTACAGCCGCAGCTTGTGCGGAGAAGCGAAAGAGAGCCGGGGAAGAACGTGGAAAGCCGAACTCGGTCGCTGCAAGCGGGTGCTGGCGAACAGCTTCTGGTCACCTTGTAGAAACTCTCCCAGCACAGTGCAGAGTCCCCGTGGCTAGTTCCTTGAAATACCTTTCCTGGCAGCAGCCCAGAGCTGTACTGAGTGCAGCAGGTGTCAGGCAGTTTCCTCTCGCCGTGTAGGTGCTTCTGTTTTGTGTTTGCAGCGTGCAGAGAAGCCCGCGTGCTTGCTGCTGCTTCCAGCAAGCCAAAACGCTTTTGCGGCCACCTTCCTGCCTTTTCCACAACAGGATCACTGTCTAGCTGATTTACAGTTGCCTCTGCGTAGAGCAGCTAGAGGAGCAGCTCTGCCGGCTTTCCTGTGCTTCTGCATAGCAGAGCTGTCAAG
The DNA here is from genome assembly GCA_027886175.1 of Phylloscopus collybita. Lineage (NCBI taxonomy): Eukaryota > Metazoa > Chordata > Aves > Passeriformes > Phylloscopidae > Phylloscopus > Phylloscopus collybita. The sequence goes on along the minus strand of JAJNNQ010000091.1, from coordinate 1,072,573 downwards.
AACGAGAAGCTGCGTTTTGCCGAGAAAGCAGCGCTTCGCGGAACCACAGCCAGCGGCGTCTTCGGTACAGCCGCAGCTTGTGCGGAGAAGCGAAAGAGAGCCGGGGAAGAACGTGGAAAGCCGAACTCGGTCGCTGCAAGCGGGTGCTGGCGAACAGCTTCTGGTCACCTTGTAGAAACTCTCCCAGCACAGTGCAGAGTCCCCGTGGCTAGTTCCTTGAAATACCTTTCCTGGCAGCAGCCCAGAGCTGTACTGAGTGCAGCAGGTGTCAGGCAGTCTCCTCTCGCCGTGTAGGTGCTTCTGTTTTGTGTTTGCAGCGTGCAGAGAAGCCCGCGTGCTTGCTGCTGCTTCCAGCAAGCCAAAACGCTTTTGCAGCCACTTTCCTGCCTTTTCCACAACAGGATCACTGTCTAGCTGATTTACAGTTGCCTCTGCGTAGAGCAGCTAGAGGAGCAGCTCTGCCGGCTTTCCTGTGCTTCTGCATAGCAGAGCTGTCAAGAACGAGAAGCTGCGTTTTGCCCAGAAAGCAGCGCTTGGCGGAACCACAGCCAGCGGCGTCTTGGGTACAGCCGCAGCTTGTGCGGAGAAGCGAAAGAGAGCCGGGGAAGAACGTGGAAAGCCGAACTCGGTCGCTGCAAGCGGGTGCTGGCGAACAGCTTCTGGTCACCTTGTAGAAACTCTCCCAGCACAGTGCAGAGTCCCCGTGGCTAGTTCCTTGAAATACCTTTCCTGGCAGCAGCCCAGAGCTGTACTGAGTGCAGCAGGTGTCAGGCAGTCTCCTCTCGCCGTGTAGGTGCTTCTGTTTTGTGTTTGCAGCGTGCAGAGAAGCCCGCGTGCTTGCTGCTGCTTCCAGCAAGCCAAAACGCTTTTGCAGCCACTTTCCTGCCTTTTCCACAACAGGATCACAGTCTAGCTGATTTACAGTTGCCTCTGCGTAGAGCAGCTAGAGGAGCAGCTCTGCCGGCTTTCCTGTGCTTCTGCATAGCAGAGCTGTCAAGAACGAGAAGCTGCGTTTTGCCCAGAAAGCAGCGCTTGGCGGAACCACAGCCAGCGGCGTCTTCGGTACAGCCGCAGCTTGTGCGGAGAAGCGAAAGAGAGCCGGGGAAGAACGTGGAAAGCCGAACTCGGTCGCTGCAAGCGGGTGCTGGCGAACAGCTTCTGGTCACCTTGTAGAAACTCTCCCAGCACAGTGCAGAGTCCCCGTGGCTAGTTCCTTGAAATACCTTTCCTGGCAGCAGCCCAGAGCTGTACTGAGTGCAGCAGGTGTCAGGCAGTCTCCTCTCGCCGTGTAGGTGCTTCTGTTTTGTGTTTGCAGCGTGCAGAGAAGCCCGCGTGCTTGCTGCTGCTTCCAGCAAGCCAAAACGCTTTTGCAGCCACTTTCCTGCCTTTTCCACAACAGGATCACAGTCTAGCTGATTTACAGTTGCCTCTGCGTAGAGCAGCTAGAGGAGCAGCTCTGCCGGCTTTCCTGTGCTTCTGCATAGCAGAGCTGTCAAGAACGAGAAGCTGCGTTTTGCCCAGAAAGCAGCGCTTCGCGGAACCACAGCCAGCGGCGTCTTGGGTACAGCCGCAGCTTGTGCGGAGAAGCGAAAGAGAGCCGGGGAAGAACGTGGAAAGCCGAACTCGGTCGCTGCAAGCGGGTGCTGGCGAACAGCTTCTGGTCACCTTGTAGAAACTCTCCCAGCACAGTGCAGAGTCCCCGTGGCTAGTTCCTTGAAATACCTTTCCTGGCAGCAGCCCAGAGCTGTACAGAGTGCAGCAGGTGTCAGGCAGTCTCCTCTCGCCGTGTAGGTGCTTCTGTTTTGTGTTTGCAGCGTGCAGAGAAGCCCGCGTGCTTGCTGCTGCTTCCAGCAAGCCAAAACGCTTTTGCAGCCACTTTCCTGCCTTTTCCACAACAGGATCACTGTCTAGCTGATTTACAGTTGCCTCTGCGTAGAGCAGCTAGAGGAGCAGCTCTGCCGGCTTTCCTGTGCTTCTGCATAGCAGAGCTGTCAAGAACGAGAAGCTGCGTTTTGCCGAGAAAGCAGCGCTTGGCGGAACCACAGCCAGCGGCGTCTTGGGTACAGCCGCAGCTTGTGCGGAGAAGCGAAAGAGAGCCGGGGAAGAACGTGGAAAGCCGAACTCGGTCGCTGCAAGCGGGTGCTGGCGAACAGCTTCTGGTCACCTTGTAGAAACTCTCCCAGCACAGTGCAGAGTCCCCGTGGCTAGTTCCTTGAAATACCTTTCCTGGCAGCAGCCCAGAGCTGTACTGAGTGCAGCAGGTGTCAGGCAGTCTCCTCTCGCCGTGTAGGTGCTTCTGTTTTGTGTTTGCAGCGAGCAGAGAAGCCCGCGTGCTTGCTGCTGCTTCCAGCAAGCCAAAACGCTTTTGCAGCCACTTTCCTGCCTTTTCCACAACAGGATCACTGTCTAGCTGATTTACAGTTGCCTCTGCGTAGAGCAGCTAGAGGAGCAGCTCTGCCGGCTTTCCTGTGCTTCTGCATAGCAGAGCTGTCAAGAACGAGAAGCTGCGTTTTGCCCAGAAAGCAGCGCTTGGCGGAACCACAGCCAGCGGCGTCTTGGGTACAGCCGCAGCTTGTGCGGAGAAGCGAAAGAGAGCCGGGGAAGAACGTGGAAAGCCGAACTCGGTCGCTGCAAGCGGGTGCTGGCGAACAGCTTCTGGTCACCTTGTAGAAACTCTCCCAGCACAGTGCAGAGTCCCCGTGGCTAGTTCCTTGAAATACCTTTCCTGGCAGCAGCCCAGAGCTGTACTGAGTGCAGCAGGTGTCAGGCAGTCTCCTCTCGCCGTGTAGGTGCTTCTGTTTTGTGTTTGCAGCGTGCAGAGAAGCCCGCGTGCTTGCTGCTGCTTCCAGCAAGCCAAAACGCTTTTGCAGCCACTTTCCTGCCTTTTCCACAACAGGATCACTGTCTAGCTGATTTACAGTTGCCTCTGCGTAGAGCAGCTAGAGGAGCAGCTCTGCCGGCTTTCCTGTGCTTCTGCATAGCAGAGCTGTCAAGAACGAGAAGCTGCGTTTTGCCGAGAAAGCAGCGCTTGGCGGAACCACAGCCAGCGGCGTCTTCGGTACAGCCGCAGCTTGTGCGGAGAAGCGAAAGAGAGCCGGGGAAGAACGTGGAAAGCCGAACTCGGTCGCTGCAAGCGGGTGCTGGCGAACAGCTTCTGGTCACCTTGTAGAAACTCTCCCAGCACAGTGCAGAGTCCCTGTGGCTAGTTCCTTGAAATACCTTTCCTGGCAGCAGCCCAGAGCTGTACTGAGTGCAGCAGGTGTCAGGCAGTCTCCTCTCGCCGTGTAGGTGCTTCTGTTTTGTGTTTGCAGCGTGCAGAGAAGCCCGCGTGCTTGCTGCTGCTTCCAGCAAGCCAAAACGCTTTTGCAGCCACTTTCCTGCCTTTTCCACAACAGGATCACTGTCTAGCTGATTTACAGTTGCCTCTGCGTAGAGCAGCTAGAGGAGCAGCTCTGCCGGCTTTCCTGTGCTTCTGCATAGCAGAGCTGTCAAGAACGAGAAGCTGCGTTTTGCCGAGTAAGCAGCGCTTGGCGGAACCACAGCCAGCGGCGTCTTCGGTACAGCCGCAGCTTGTGCGGAGAAGCGAAAGAGAGCCGGGGAAGAACGTGGAAAGCCGAACTCGGTCGCTGCAAGCGGGTGCTGGCGAACAGCTTCTGGTCACCTTGTAGAAACTCTCCCAGCACAGTGCAGAGTCCCCGTGGCTAGTTCCTTGAAATACCTTTCCTGGCAGCAGCCCAGAGCTGTACTGAGTGCAGCAGGTGTCAGGCAGTCTCCTCTCGCCGTGTAGGTGCTTCTGTTTTGTGTTTGCAGCGTGCAGAGAAGCCCGCGTGCTTGCTGCTGCTTCCAGCAAGCCAAAACGCTTTTGCAGCCACTTTCCTGCCTTTTCCACAACAGGATCACTGTCTAGCTGATTTACAGTTGCCTCTGCGTAGAGCAGCTAGAGGAGCAGCTCTGCCGGCTTTCCTGTGCTTCTGCATAGCAGAGCTGTCAAGAACGAGAAGCTGCGTTTTGCCGAGAAAGCAGCGCTTCGCGGAACCACAGCCAGCGGCGTCTTCGGTACAGCCGCAGCTTGTGCGGAGAAGCGAAAGAGAACCGGGGAAGAACGTGGAAAGCCGAACTCGGTCGCTGCAAGCGGGTGCTGGCGAACAGCTTCTGGTCACCTTGTAGAAACTCTCCCAGCACAGTGCAGAGTCCCCGTGGCTAGTTCCTTGAAATACCTTTCCTGGCAGCAGCCCAGAGCTGTACTGAGTGCAGCAGGTGTCAGGCAGTCTCCTCTCGCCGTGTAGGTGCTTCTGTTTTGTGTTTGCAGCGTGCAGAGAAGCCCGCGTGCTTGCTGCTGCTTCCAGCAAGCCAAAACGCTTTTGCAGCCACTTTCCTGCCTTTTCCACAACAGGATCACTGTCTAGCTGATTTACAGTTGCCTCTGCGTAGAGGAGCTAGAGGAGCAGCTCTGCCGGCTTTCCTGTGCTTCTGCATAGCAGAGCTGTCAAGAACGAGAAGCTGCGTTTTGCCCAGAAAGCAGCGCTTGGCGGAACCACAGCCAGCGGCGTCTTCGGTACAGCCGCAGCTTGTGCGGAGAAGCGAAAGAGAGCCGGGGAAGAACGTGGAAAGCCGAACTCGGTCGCTGCAAGCGGGTGCTGGCGAACAGCTTCTGGTCACCTTGTAGAAACTCTCCCAGCACAGTGCAGAGTCCCCGTGGCTAGTTCCTTGAAATACCTTTCCTGGCAGCAGCCCAGAGCTGTACTGAGTGCAGCAGGTGTCAGGCAGTCTCCTCTCGCCGTGTAGGTGCTTCTGTTTTGTGTTTGCAGCGTGCAGAGAAGCCCGCGTGCTTGCTGCTGCTTCCAGCAAGCCAAAACGCTTTTGCAGCCACTTTCCTGCCTTTTCCACAACAGGATCACTGTCTAGCTGATTTACAGTTGCCTCTGCGTAGAGCAGCTAGAGGAGCAGCTCTGCCGGCTTTCCTGTGCTTCTGCATAGCAGAGCTGTCAAGAACGAGAAGCTGCGTTTTGCCCAGAAAGCAGCGCTTGGCGGAACCACAGCCAGCGGCGTCTTGGGTACAGCCGCAGCTTGTGCGGAGAAGCGAAAGAGAGCCGGGGAAGAACGTGGAAAGCCGAACTCGGTCGCTGCAAGCGGGTGCTGGCGAACAGCTTCTGGTCACCTTGTAGAAACTCTCCCAGCACAGTGCAGAGTCCCCGTGGCTAGTTCCTTGAAATACCTTTCCTGGCAGCAGCCCAGAGCTGTACTGAGTGCAGCAGGTGTCAGGCAGTCTCCTCTCGCCGTGTAGGTGCTTCTGTTTTGTGTTTGCAGCGTGCAGAGAAGCCCGCGTGCTTGCTGCTGCTTCCAGCAAGCCAAAACGCTTTTGCAGCCACTTTCCTGCCTTTTCCACAACAGGATCACTGTCTAGCTGATTTACAGTTGCCTCTGCGTAGAGCAGCTAGAGGAGCAGCTCTGCCGGCTTTCCTGTGCTTCTGCATAGCAGAGCTGTCAAGAACGAGAAGCTGCATTTTGCCCAGAAAGCAGCGCTTCGCGGAACCACAGCCAGCGGCGTCTTGGGTACAGCCGCAGCTTGTGCGGAGAAGCGAAAGAGAGCCGGGGAAGAACGTGGAAAGCCGAACTCGGTCGCTGCAAGCGGGTGCTGGCGAACAGCTTCTGGTCACCTTGTAGAAACTCTCCCAGCACAGTGCAGAGTCCCCGTGGCTAGTTCCTTGAAATACCTTTCCTGGCAGCAGCCCAGAGCTGTACTGAGTGCAGCAGGTGTCAGGCAGTCTCCTCTCGCCGTGTAGGTGCTTCTGTTTTGTGTTTGCAGCGTGCAGAGAAGCCCGCGTGCTTGCTGCTGCTTCCAGCAAGCCAAAACGCTTTTGCAGCCACTTTCCTGCCTTTTCCACAACAGGATCACTGTCTAGCTGATTTACAGTTGCCTCTGCGTAGAGCAGCTAGAGGAGCAGCTCTGCCGGCTTTCCTGTGCTTCTGCATAGCAGAGCTGTCAAGAACGAGAAGCTGCGTTTTGCCCAGAAAGCAGCGCTTGGCGGAACCACAGCCAGCGGCGTCTTCGGTACAGCCGCAGCTTGTGCGGAGAAGCGAAAGAGAGCCGGGGAAGAACGTGGAAAGCCGAACTCGGTCGCTGCAAGCGGGTGCTGGCGAACAGCTTCTGGTCACCTTGTAGAAACTCTCCCAGCACAGTGCAGAGTCCCCGTGGCTAGTTCCTTGAAATACCTTTCCTGGCAGCAGCCCAGAGCTGTACAGAGTGCAGCAGGTGTCAGGCAGTCTCCTCTCGCCGTGTAGGTGCTTCTGTTTTGTGTTTGCAGCGTGCAGAGAAGCCCGCGTGCTTGCTGCTGCTTCCAGCAAGCCAAAACGCTTTTGCAGCCACTTTCCTGCCTTTTCCACAACAGGATCACTGTCTAGCTGATTTACAGTTGCCTCTGCGTAGAGCAGCTAGAGGAGCAGCTCTGCCGGCTTTCCTGTGCTTCTGCATAGCAGAGCTGTCAAGAACGAGAAGCTGCGTTTTGCCCAGAAAGCAGCGCTTGGCGGAACCACAGCCAGCGGCGTCTTCGGTACAGCCGCAGCTTGTGCGGAGAAGCGAAAGAGAGCCGGGGAAGAACGTGGAAAGCCGAACTCGGTCGCTGCAAGCGGGTGCTGGCGAACAGCTTCTGGTCACCTTGTAGAAACTCTCCCAGCACAGTGCAGAGTCCCCGTGGCTAGTTCCTTGAAATACCTTTCCTGGCAGCAGCCCAGAGCTGTACTGAGTGCAGCAGGTGTCAGGCAGTCTCCTCTCGCCGTGTAGGTGCTTCTGTTTTGTGTTTGCAGCGTGCAGAGAAGCCCGCGTGCTTGCTGCTGCTTCCAGCAAGCCAAAACGCTTTTGCAGCCACTTTCCTGCCTTTTCCACAACAGGATCACTGTCTAGCTGATTTACAGTTGCCTCTGCGTAGAGCAGCTAGAGGAGCAGCTCTGCCGGCTTTCCTGTGCTTCTGCATAGCAGAGCTGTCAAGAACGAGAAGCTGCGTTTTGCCGAGTAAGCAGCGCTTCGCGGAACCACAGCCAGCGGCGTCTTGGGTACAGCCGCAGCTTGTGCGGAGAAGCGAAAGAGAGCCGGGGAAGAACGTGGAAAGCCGAACTCGGTCGCTGCAAGCGGGTGCTGGCGAACAGCTTCTGGTCACCTTGTAGAAACTCTCCCAGCACAGTGCAGAGTCCCCGTGGCTAGTTCCTTGAAATACCTTTCCTGGCAGCAGCCCAGAGCTGTACTGAGTGCAGCAGGTGTCAGGCAGTCTCCTCTCGCCGTGTAGGTGCTTCTGTTTTGTGTTTGCAGCGTGCAGAGAAGCCCGCGTGCTTGCTGCTGCTTCCAGCAAGCCAAAACGCTTTTGCAGCCACTTTCCTGCCTTTTCCACAACAGGATCACTGTCTAGCTGATTTACAGTTGCCTCTGCGTAGAGCAGCTAGAGGAGCAGCTCTGCCGGCTTTCCTGTGCTTCTGCATAGCAGAGCTGTCAAGAACGAGAAGCTGCGTTTTGCCGAGTAAGCAGCGCTTTGCGGAACCACAGCCAGCGGCGTCTTGGGTACAGCCGCAGCTTGTGCGGAGAAGCGAAAGAGAGCCGGGGAAGAACGTGGAAAGCCGAACTCGGTCGCTGCAAGCGGGTGCTGGCGAACAGCTTCTGGTCACCTTGTAGAAACTCTCCCAGCACAGTGCAGAGTCCCCGTGGCTAGTTCCTTGAAATACCTTTCCTGGCAGCAGCCCAGAGCTGTACTGAGTGCAGCAGGTGTCAGGCAGTCTCCTCTCGCCGTGTAGGTGCTTCTGTTTTGTGTTTGCAGCGTGCAGAGAAGCCCGCGTGCTTGCTGCTGCTTCCAGCAAGCCAAAACGCTTTTGCAGCCACTTTCCTGCCTTTTCCACAACAGGATCACAGTCTAGCTGATTTACAGTTGCCTCTGCGTAGAGCAGCTAGAGGAGCAGCTCTGCCGGCTTTCCTGTGCTTCTGCATAGCAGAGCTGTCAAGAACGAGAAGCTGCGTTTTGCCGAGTAAGCAGCGCTTCGCGGAACCACAGCCAGCGGCGTCTTGGGTACAGCCGCAGCTTGTGCGGAGAAGCGAAAGAGAGCCGGGGAAGAACGTGGAAAGCCGAACTCGGTCGCTGCAAGCAGGTGCTGGCGAACAGCTTCTGGTCACCTTGTAGAAACTCTCCCAGCACAGTGCAGAGTCCCCGTGGCTAGTTCCTTGAAATACCTTTCCTGGCAGCAGCCCAGAGCTGTACTGAGTGCAGCAGGTGTCAGGCAGTCTCCTCTCGCCGTGTAGGTGCTTCTGTTTTGTGTTTGCAGCGTGCAGAGAAGCCCGCGTGCTTGCTGCTGCTTCCAGCAAGCCAAAACGCTTTTGCAGCCACTTTCCTGCCTTTTCCACAACAGGATCACTGTCTAGCTGATTTACAGTTGCCTCTGCGTAGAGCAGCTAGAGGAGCAGCTCTGCCGGCTTTCCTGTGCTTCTGCATAGCAGAGCTGTCAAGAACGAGAAGCTGCGTTTTGCCGAGTATGCAGCGCTTCGCGGAACCACAGCCAGCGGCGTCTTGGGTACAGCCGCAGCTTGTGCGGAGAAGCGAAAGAGAGCCGGGGAAGAACGTGGAAAGCCGAACTCGGTCGCTGCAAGCGGGTGCTGGCGAACAGCTTCTGGTCACCTTGTAGAAACTCTCCCAGCACAGTGCAGAGTCCCCGTGGCTAGTTCCTTGAAATACCTTTCCTGGCAGCAGCCCAGAGCTGTACTGAGTGCAGCAGGTGTCAGGCAGTCTCCTCTCGCCGTGTAGGTGCTTCTGTTTTGTGTTTGCAGCGTGCAGAGAAGCCCGCGTGCTTGCTGCTGTTTCCAGCAAGCCAAAACGCTTTTGCAGCCACTTTCCTGCCTTTTCCACAACAGGATCACTGTCTAGCTGATTTACAGTTGCCTCTGCGTAGAGCAGCTAGAGGAGCAGCTCTGCCGGCTTTCCTGTGCTTCTGCATAGCAGAGCTGTCAAGAACGAGAAGCTGCGTTTTGCCCAGAAAGCAGCGCTTGGCGGAACCACAGCCAGCGGCGTCTTCGGTACAGCCGCAGCTTGTGCGGAGAAGCGAAAGAGAGCCGGGGAAGAACGTGGAAAGCCGAACTCGGTCGCTGCAAGCAGGTGCTGGCGAACAGCTTCTGGTCACCTTGTAGAAACTCTCCCAGCACAGTGCAGAGTCCCCGTGGCTAGTTCCTTGAAATACCTTTCCTGGCAGCAGCCCAGAGCTGTACTGAGTGCAGCAGGTGTCAGGCAGTCTCCTCTCGCCGTGTAGGTGCTTCTGTTTTGTGTTTGCAGCGTGCAGAGAAGCCCGCGTGCTTGCTGCTGCTTCCAGCAAGCCAAAACGCTTTTGCAGCCACTTTCCTGCCTTTTCCACAACAGGATCACAGTCTAGCTGATTTACAGTTGCCTCTGCGTAGAGCAGCTAGAGGAGCAGCTCTGCCGGCTTTCCTGTGCTTCTGCATAGCAGAGCTGTCAAGAACGAGAAGCTGCGTTTTGCCGAGTAAGCAGCGCTTCGCGGAACCACAGCCAGCGGCGTCTTGGGTACAGCCGCAGCTTGTGCGGAGAAGCGAAAGAGAGCCGGGGAAGAACGTGGAAAGCCGAACTCGGTCGCTGCAAGCGGGTGCTGGCGAACAGCTTCTGGTCACCTTGTAGAAACTCTCCCAGCACAGTGCAGAGTCCCCGTGGCTAGTTCCTTGAAATACCTTTCCTGGCAGCAGCCCAGAGCTGTACTGAGTGCAGCAGGTGTCAGGCAGTCTCCTCTCGCCGTGTAGGTGCTTCTGTTTTGTGTTTGCAGCGTGCAGAGAAGCCCGCGTGCTTGCTGCTGTTTCCAGCAAGCCAAAACGCTTTTGCAGCCACTTTCCTGCCTTTTCCACAACAGGATCACTGTCTAGCTGATTTACAGTTGCCTCTGCGTAGAGCAGCTAGAGGAGCAGCTCTGCCAGCTTTCCTGTGCTTCTGCATAGCAGAGCTGTCAAGAACGAGAAGCTGCGTTTTGCCCAGAATACAGCGCTTCGCGGAACCACAGCCAGCGGCGTCTTCGGTACAGCCGCAGCTTGTGCGGAGAAGCGAAAGAGAGCCGGGGAAGAACGTGGAAAGCCGAACTCGGTCGCTGCAAGCGGGTGCTGGCGAACAGCTTCTGGTCACCTTGTAGAAACTCTCCCAGCACAGTGCAGAGTCCCCGTGGCTAGTTCCTTGAAATACCTTTCCTGGCAGCAGCCCAGAGCTGTACTGAGTGCAGCAGGTGTCAGGCAGTCTCCTCTCGCCGTGTAGGTGCTTCTGTTTTGTGTTTGCAGCGTGCAGAGAAGCCCGCGTGCTTGCTGCTGCTTCCAGCAAGCCAAAACGCTTTTGCAGCCACTTTCCTGCCTTTTCCACAACAGGATCACTGTCTAGCTGATTTACAGTTGCCTCTGCGTAGAGCAGCTAGAGGAGCAGCTCTGCCGGCTTTCCTGTGCTTCTGCATAGCAGAGCTGTTAAGAACGAGAAGCTGCGTTTTGCCGAGTAAGCAGCGCTTCGCGGAACCACAGCCAGCGGCGTCTTCGGTACAGCCGCAGCTTGTGCGGAGAAGCGAAAGAGAGCCGGGGAAGAACGTGGAAAGCCGAACTCGGTCGCTGCAAGCGGGTGCTGGCGAACAGCTTCTGGTCACCTTGTAGAAACTCTCCCAGCACAGTGCAGAGTCCCCGTGGCTAGTTCCTTGAAATACCTTTCCTGGCAGCAGCCCAGAGCTGTACTGAGTGCAGCAGGTGTCAGGCAGTTTCCTCTCGCCGTGTAGGTGCTTCTGTTTTGTGTTTGCAGCGTGCAGAGAAGCCCGCGTGCTTGCTGCTGCTTCCAGCAAGCCAAAACGCTTTTGCAGCCACTTTCCTGCCTTTTCCACAACAGGATCACTGTCTAGCTGATTTACAGTTGCCTCTGCGTAGAGCAGCTAGAGGAGCAGCTCTGCCGGCTTTCCTGTGCTTCTGCATAGCAGAGCTGTCAAGAACGAGAAGCTGCGTTTTGCCCAGAAAGCAGCGCTTCGCGGAACCACAGCCAGCGGCGTCTTGGGTACAGCCGCAGCTTGTGCGGAGAAGCGAAAGAGAGCCGGGGAAGAACGTGGAAAGCCGAACTCGGTCGCTGCAAGCGGGTGCTGGCGAACAGCTTCTGGTCACCTTGTAGAAACTCTCCCAGCACAGTGCAGAGTCCCCGTGGCTAGTTCCTTGAAATACCTTTCCTGGCAGCAGCCCAGAGCTGTACTGAGTGCAGCAGGTGTCAGGCAGTCTCCTCTCGCCGTGTAGGTGCTTCTGTTTTGTGTTTGCAGCGTGCAGAGAAGCCCGCGTGCTTGCTGCTGCTTCCAGCAAGCCAAAACGCTTTTGCAGCCACTTTCCTGCCTTTTCCACAACAGGATCACTGTCTAGCTGATTTACAGTTGCCTCTGCGTAGAGCAGCTAGAGGAGCAGCTCTGCCGGCTTTCCTGTGCTTCTGCATAGCAGAGCTGTCAAGAACGAGAAGCTGCGTTTTGCCCAGAAAGCAGCGCTTGGCGGAACCACAGCCAGCGGCGTCTTCGGTACAGCCGCAGCTTGTGCGGAGAAGCGAAAGAGAGCCGGGGAAGAACGTGGAAAGCCGAACTCGGTCGCTGCAAGCGGGTGCTGGCCAACAGCTTCTGGTCACCTTGTAGAAACTCTCCCAGCACAGTGCAGAGTCCCCGTGGCTAGTTCCTTGAAATACCTTTCCTGGCAGCAGCCCAGAGCTGTACTGAGTGCAGCAGGTGTCAGGCAGTCTCCTCTCGCCGTGTAGGTGCTTCTGTTTTGTGTTTGCAGCGTGCAGAGAAGCCCGCGTGCTTGCTGCTGCTTCCAGCAAGCCAAAACGCTTTTGCAGCCACTTTCCTGCCTTTTCCACAACAGGATCACAGTCTAGCTGATTTACAGTTGCCTCTGCGTACAGCAGCTAGAGGAGCAGCTCTGCCGGCTTTCCTGTGCTTCTGCATAGCAGAGCTGTCAAGAACGAGAAGCTGCGTTTTGCCGAGTAAGCAGCGCTTCGCGGAACCACAGCCAGCGGCGTCTTGGGTACAGCCGCAGCTTGTGCGGAGAAGCGAAAGAGAGCCGGGGAAGAACGTGGAAAGCCGAACTCGGTCACTGCAAGCGGGTGCTGGCGAACAGCTTCTGGTCACCTTGTAGAAACTCTCCCAGCACAGTGCAGAGTCCCCGTGGCTAGTTCCTTGAAATACCTTTCCTGGCAGCAGCCCAGAGCTGTACTGAGTGCAGCAGGTGTCAGGCAGTCTCCTCTCGCCGTGTAGGTGCTTCTGTTTTGTGTTTGCAGCGTGCAGAGAAGCCCGCGTGCTTGCTGCTGCTTCCAGCAAGCCAAAACGCTTTTGCAGCCACCTTCCTGCCTTTTCCACAACAGGATCACTGTCTAGCTGATTTACAGTTGCCTCTGCGTAGAGCAGCTAGAGGAGCAGCTCTGCCGGCTTTCCTGTGCTTCTGCATAGCAGAGCTGTCAAGAACGAGAAGCTGCGTTTTGCCGAGAAAGCAGCGTTTGGCGGAACCACAGCCAGCGGCGTCTTCGGTACAGCCGCAGCTTGTGCGGAGAAGCGAAAGAGAGCCGGGGAAGAACGTGGAAAGCCGAACTCGGTCGCTGCAAGCGGGTGCTGGCGAACAGCTTCTGGTCACCTTGTAGAAACTCTCCCAGCACAGTGCAGAGTCCCCGTGGCTAGTTCCTTGAAATACCTTTCCTGGCAGCAGCCCAGAGCTGTACTGAGTGCAGCAGGTGTCAGGCAGTCTCCTCTCGCCGTGTAGGTGCTTCTGTTTTGTGTTTGCAGCGTGCAGAGAAGCCCGCGTGCTTGCTGCTGCTTCCAGCAAGCCAAAACGCTTTTGCAGCCACTTTCCTGCCTTTTCCACAACAGGATCACAGTCTAGCTGATTTACAGTTGCCTCTGCGTAGAGCAGCTAGAGGAGCAGCTCTGCCGGCTTTCCTGTGCTTCTGCATAGCAGAGCTGTCAAGAACGAGAAGCTGCGTTTTGCCCAGAAAGCAGCGCTTGGCGGAACCACAGCCAGCGGCGTCTTCGGTACAGCCGCAGCTTGTGCGGAGAAGCGAAAGAGAGCCGGGGAAGAACGTGGAAAGCCGAACTCGGTCGCTGCAAGCGGGTGCTGGCGAGCAGCTTCTGGTCACCTTGTAGAAACTCTCCCAGCACAGTGCAGAGTCCCCGTGGCTAGTTCCTTGAAATACCTTTCCTGGCAGCAGCCCAGAGCTGTACTGAGTGCAGCAGGTGTCAGGCAGTCTCCTCTCGCCGTGTAGGTGCTTCTGTTTTGTGTTTGCAGCGTGCAGAGAAGCCCGCGTGCTTGCTGCTGCTTCCAGCAAGCCAAAACGCTTTTGCAGCCACTTTCCTGCCTTTTCCACAACAGGATCACTGTCTAGCTGATTTACAGTTGCCTCTGCGTAGAGCAGCTAGAGGAGCAGCTCTGCCGGCTTTCCTGTGCTTCTGCATAGCAGAGCTGTCAAGAACGAGAAGCTGCGTTTTGCCGAGAAAGCAGCGCTTGGCGGAACCACAGCCAGCGGCGTCTTGGGTACAGCCGCAGCTTGTGCGGAGAAGCGAAAGAGAGCCGGGGAAGAACGTGGAAAGCCGAACTCGGTCGCTGCAAGCGGGTGCTGGCGAACAGCTTCTGGTCACCTTGTAGAAACTCTCCCAGCACAGTGCAGAGTCCCCGTGGCTAGTTCCTTGAAATACCTTTCCTGGCAGCAGCCCAGAGCTGTACTGAGTGCAGCAGGTGTCAGGCAGTCTCCTCTCGCCGTGTAGGTGCTTCTGTTTTGTGTTTGCAGCGTGCAGAGAAGCCCGCGTGCTTGCTGCTGTTTCCAGCAAGCCAAAACGCTTTTGCAGCCACTTTCCTGCCTTTTCCACAACAGGATCACTGTCTAGCTGATTTACAGTTGCCTCTGCGTAGAGCAGCTAGAGGAGCAGCTCTGCCGGCTTTCCTGTGCTTCTGCATAGCAGAGCTGTCAAGAACGAGAAGCTGCGTTTTGCCCAGAATACAGCGCTTCGCGGAACCACAGCCAGCGGCGTCTTCGGTACAGCCGCAGCTTGTGCGGAGAAGCGAAAGAGAGCCGGGGAAGAACGTGGAAAGCCGAACTCGGTCGCTGCAAGCGGGTGCTGGCGAACAGCTTCTGGTCACCTTGTAGAAACTCTCCCAGCACAGTGCAGAGTCCCCGTGGCTAGTTCCTTGAAATACCTTTCCTGGCAGCAGCCCAGAGCTGTACTGAGTGCAGCAGGTGTCAGGCAGTCTCCTCTCGCCGTGTAGGTGCTTCTGTTTTGTGTTTGCAGCGTGCAGAGAAGCCCGCGTGCTTGCTGCTGCTTCCAGCAAGCCAAAACGCTTTTGCAGCCACTTTCCTGCCTTTTCCACAACAGGATCACAGTCTAGCTGATTTACAGTTGCCTCTGCGTAGAGCAGCTAGAGGAGCAGCTCTGCCGGCTTTCCTGTGCTTCTGCATAGCAGAGCTGTCAAGAACGAGAAGCTGCGTTTTGCCGAGTAAGCAGCGCTTTGCGGAACCACAGCCAGCGGCGTCTTGGGTACAGCCGCAGCTTGTGCGGAGAAGCGAAAGAGAGCCGGGGAAGAACGTGGAAAGCCGAACTCGGTCGCTGCAAGCGGGTGCTGGCGAACAGCTTCTGGTCACCTTGTAGAAACTCTCCCAGCACAGTGAAGAGTCCCCGTGGCTAGTTCCTTGAAATACCTTTCCTGGCAGCAGCCCAGAGCTGTACTGAGTGCAGCAGGTGTCAGGCAGTCTCCTCTCGCCGTGTAGGTGCTTCTGTTTTGTGTTTGCAGCGTGCAGAGAAGCCCGCGTGCTTGCTGCTGCTTCCAGCAAGCCAAAACGCTTTTGCAGCCACTTTCCTGCCTTTTCCACAACAGGATCACTGTCTAGCTGATTTACAGTTGCCTCTGCGTAGAGCAGCTAGAGGAGCAGCTCTGCCGGCTTTCCTGTGCTTCTGCATAGCAGAGCTGTCAAGAACGAGAAGCTGCGTTTTGCCCAGAAAGCAGCGCTTGGCGGAACCACAGCCAGCGGCGTCTTCGGTACAGCCGCAGCTTGTGCGGAGAAGCGAAAGAGAGCCGGGGAAGAACGTGGAAAGCCGAACTCGGTCGCTGCAAGCGGGTGCTGGCGAACAGCTTCTGGTCACCTTGTAGAAACTCTCCCAGCACAGTGCAGAGTCCCCGTGGCTAGTTCCTTGAAATACCTTTCCTGGCAGCAGCCCAGAGCTGTACTGAGTGCAGCAGGTGTCAGGCAGTCTCCTCTCGCCGTGTAGGTGCTTCTGTTTTGTGTTTGCAGCGTGCAGAGAAGCCCGCGTGCTTGCTGCTGCTTCCAGCAAGCCAAAACGCTTTTGCAGCCACTTTCCTGCCTTTTCCACAACAGGATCACTGTCTAGCTGATTTACAGTTGCCTCTGCGTAGAGCAGCTAGAGGAGCAGCTCTGCCGGCTTTCCTGTGCTTCTGCATAGCAGAGCTGTCAAGAACGAGAAGCTGCGTTTTGCCCAGAAAGCAGAGCTTGGCGGAACCACAGCCAGCGGCGTCTTCGGTACAGCCGCAGCTTGTGCGGAGAAGCGAAAGAGAGCCGGGGAAGAACGTGGAAAGCCGAACTCGGTCGCTGCAAGCGGGTGCTGGCGAGCAGCTTCTGGTCACCTTGTAGAAACTCTCCCAGCACAGTGCAGAGTCCCCGTGGCTAGTTCCTTGAAATACCTTTCCTGGCAGCAGCCCAGAGCTGTACTGAGTGCAGCAGGTGTCAGGCAGTCTCCTCTCGCCGTGTAGGTGCTTCTGTTTTGTGTTTGCAGCGTGCAGAGAAGCCCGCGTGCTTGCTGCTGCTTCCAGCAAGCCAAAACGCTTTTGCAGCCACTTTCCTGCCTTTTCCACAACAGGATCACTGTCTAGCTGATTTACAGTTGCCTCTGCGTAGAGCAGCTAGAGGAGCAGCTCTGCCGGCTTTCCTGTGCTTCTGCATAGCAGAGCTGTCAAGAACGAGAAGCTGCGTTTTGCCCAGAAAGCAGCGCTTCGCGGAACCACAGCCAGCGGCGTCTTGGGTACAGCCGCAGCTTGTGCGGAGAAGCGAAAGAGAGCCGGGGAAGAACGTGGAAAGCCGAACTCGGTCGCTGCAAGCGGGTGCTGGCGAACAGCTTCTGGTCACCTTGTAGAAACTCTCCCAGCACAGTGCAGAGTCCCCGTGGCTAGTTCCTTGAAATACCTTTCCTGGCAGCAGCCCAGAGCTGTACTGAGTGCAGCAGGTGTCAGGCAGTCTCCTCTCGCCGTGTAGGTGCTTCTGTTTTGTGTTTGCAGCGTGCAGAGAAGCCCGCGTGCTTGCTGCTGTTTCCAGCAAGCCAAAACGCTTTTGCAGCCACTTTCCTGCCTTTTCCACAACAGGATCACTGTCTAGCTGATTTACAGTTGCCTCTGCGTAGAGCAGCTAGAGGAGCAGCTCTGCCGGCTTTCCTGTGCTTCTGCATAGCAGAGCTGTCAAGAACGAGAAGCTGCGTTTTGCCCAGAATACAGCGCTTCGCGGAACCACAGCCAGCGGCGTCTTCGGTACAGCCGCAGCTTGTGCGGAGAAGCGAAAGAGAGCCGGGGAAGAACGTGGAAAGCCGAACTCGGTCGCTGCAAGCGGGTGCTGGCGAACAGCTTCTGGTCACCTTGTAGAAACTCTCCCAGCACAGTGCAGAGTCCCCGTGGCTAGTTCCTTGAAATACCTTTCCTGGCAGCAGCCCAGAGCTGTACTGAGTGCAGCAGGTGTCAGGCAGTCTCCTCTCGCCGTGTAGGTGCTTCTGTTTTGTGTTTGCAGCGTGCAGAGAAGCCCGCGTGCTTGCTGCTGCTTCCAGCAAGCCAAAACGCTTTTGCAGCCACTTTCCTGCCTTTTCCACAACAGGATCACAGTCTAGCTGATTTACAGTTGCCTCTGCGTAGAGCAGCTAGAGGAGCAGCTCTGCCGGCTTTCCTGTGCTTCTGCATAGCAGAGCTGTCAAGAACGAGAAGCTGCGTTTTGCCCAGAAAGCAGCGCTTCGCGGAACCACAGCCAGCGGCGTCTTCGGTACAGCCGCAGCTTGTGCGGAGAAGCGAAAGAGAGCCGGGGAAGAACGTGGAAAGCCGAACTCGGTCGCTGCAAGCGGGTGCTGGCGAACAGCTTCTGGTCACCTTGTAGAAACTCTCCCAGCACAGTGCAGAGTCCCCGTGGCTAGTTCCTTGAAATACCTTTCCTGGCAGCAGCCCAGAGCTGTACTGAGTGCAGCAGGTGTCAGGCAGTCTCCTCTCGCCGTGTAGGTGCTTCTGTTTTGTGTTTGCAGCGTGCAGAGAAGCCCGCGTGCTTGCTGCTGCTTCCAGCAAGCCAAAACGCTTTTGCAGCCACTTTCCTGCCTTTTCCACAACAGGATCACTGTCTAGCTGATTTACAGTTGCCTCTGCGTAGAGCAGCTAGAGGAGCAGCTGTGCCGGCTTTCCTGTGCTTCTGCATAGCAGAGCTGTCAAGAACGAGAAGCTGCGTTTTGCCCAGAAAGCAGCGCTTGGCGGAACCACAGCCAGCGGCGTCTTCGGTACAGCCGCAGCTTGTGCGGAGAAGCGAAAGAGAGCCGGGGAAGAACGTGGAAAGCCGAACTCGGTCGCTGCAAGCGGGTGCTGGCGAACAGCTTCTGGTCACCTTGTAGAAACTCTCCCAGCACAGTGCAGAGTCCCCGTGGCTAGTTCCTTGAAATACCTTTCCTGGCAGCAGCCCAGAGCTGTACTGAGTGCAGCAGGTGTCAGGCAGTCTCCTCTCGCCGTGTAGGTGCTTCTGTTTTGTGTTTGCAGCGTGCAGAGAAGCCCGCGTGCTTGCTGCTGCTTCCAGCAAGCCAAAACGCTTTTGCAGCCACTTTCCTGCCTTTTCCACAACAGGATCACAGTCTAGCTGATTTACAGTTGCCTCTGCGTAGAGCAGCTAGAGGAGCAGCTGTGCCGGCTTTCCTGTGCTTCTGCATAGCAGAGCTGTCAAGAACGAGAAGCTGCGTTTTGCCCAGAAAGCAGCGCTTGGCGGAACCACAGCCAGCGGCGTCTTGGGTACAGCCGCAGCTTGTGCGGAGAAGCGAAAGAGAGCCGGGGAAGAACGTGGAAAGCCGAACTCGGTCGCTGCAAGCGGGTGCTGGCGAACAGCTTCTGGTCACCTTGTAGAAACTCTCCCAGCACAGTGCAGAGTCCCCGTGGCTAGTTCCTTGAAATACCTTTCCTGGCAGCAGCCCAGAGCTGTACTGAGTGCAGCAGGTGTCAGGCAGTCTCCTCTCGCCGTGTAGGTGCTTCTGTTTTGTGTTTGCAGCGTGCAGAGAAGCCCGCGTGCTTGCTGCTGCTTCCAGCAAGCCAAAACGCTTTTGCAGCCACTTTCCTGCCTTTTCCACAACAGGATCACTGTCTAGCTGATTTACAGTTGCCTCTGCGTAGAGCAGCTAGAGGAGCAGCTCTGCCGGCTTTCCTGTGCTTCTGCATAGCAGAGCTGTCAAGAACGAGAAGCTGCGTTTTGCCGAGAAAGCAGCGCTTGGCGGAACCACAGCCAGCGGCGTCTTCGGTACAGCCGCAGCTTGTGCGGAGAAGCGAAAGAGAGCCGGGGAAGAACGTGGAAAGCCGAACTCGGTCGCTGCAAGCGGGTGCTGGCGAGCAGCTTCTGGTCACCTTGTAGAAACTCTCCCAGCACAGTGCAGAGTCCCCGTGGCTAGTTCCTTGAAATACCTTTCCTGGCAGCAGCCCAGAGCTGTACTGAGTGCAGCAGGTGTCAGGCAGTCTCCTCTCGCCGTGTAGGTGCTTCTGTTTTGTGTTTGCAGCGTGCAGAGAAGCCCGCGTGCTTGCTGCTGCTTCCAGCAAGCCAAAACGCTTTTGCAGCCACTTTCCTGCCTTTTCCACAACAGGATCACTGTCTAGCTGATTTACAGTTGCCTCTGCGTAGAGCAGCTAGAGGAGCAGCTCTGCCGGCTTTCCTGTGCTTCTGCATAGCAGAGCTGTCAAGAACGAGAAGCTGCGTTTTGCCCAGAAAGCAGCGCTTGGCGGAACCACAGCCAGCGGCGTCTTGGGTACAGCCGCAGCTTGTGCGGAGAAGCGAAAGAGAGCCGGGGAAGAACGTGGAAAGCCGAACTCGGTCGCTGCAAGCGGGTGCTGGCGAACAGCTTCTGGTCACCTTGTAGAAACTCTCCCAGCACAGTGCAGAGTCCCCGTGGCTAGTTCCTTGAAATACCTTTCCTGGCAGCAGCCCAGAGCTGTACTGAGTGCAGCAGGTGTCAGGCAGTCTCCTCTCGCCGTGTAGGTGCTTCTGTTTTGTGTTTGCAGCGTGCAGAGAAGCCCGCGTGCTTGCTGCTGCTTCCAGCAAGCCAAAACGCTTTTGCAGCCACTTTCCTGCCTTTTCCACAACAGGATCACTGTCTAGCTGATTTACAGTTGCCTCTGCGTAGAGCAGCTAGAGGAGCAGCTGTGCCGGCTTTCCTGTGCTTCTGCATAGCAGAGCTGTCAAGAACGAGAAGCTGCGTTTTGCCCAGAAAGCAGCGCTTGGCGGAACCACAGCCAGCGGCGTCTTCGGTACAGCCGCAGCTTGTGCGGAGAAGCGAAAGAGAGCCGGGGAAGAACGTGGAAAGCCGAACTCGGTCGCTGCAAGCGGGTGCTGGCGAGCAGCTTCTGGTCACCTTGTAGAAACTCTCCCAGCACAGTGCAGAGTCCCCGTGGCTAGTTCCTTGAAATACCTTTCCTGGCAGCAGCCCAGAGCTGTACTGAGTGCAGCAGGTGTCAGGCAGTCTCCTCTCGCCGTGTAGGTGCTTCTGTTTTGTGTTTGCAGCGTGCAGAGAAGCCCGCGTGCTTGCTGCTGCTTCCAGCAAGCCAAAACGCTTTTGCAGCCACTTTCCTGCCTTTTCCACAACAGGATCACTGTCTAGCTGATTTACAGTTGCCTCTGCGTAGAGCAGCTAGAGGAGCAGCTCTGCCGGCTTTCCTGTGCTTCTGCATAGCAGAGCTGTCAAGAACGAGAAGCTGCGTTTTGCCCAGAAAGCAGCGCTTCGCGGAACCACAGCCAGCGGCGTCTTGGGTACAGCCGCAGCTTGTGCGGAGAAGCGAAAGAGAGCCGGGGAAGAACGTGGAAAGCCGAACTCGGTCGCTGCAAGCGGGTGCTGGCGAACAGCTTCTGGTCACCTTGTAGAAACTCTCCCAGCACAGTGCAGAGTCCCCGTGGCTAGTTCCTTGAAATACCTTTCCTGGCAGCAGCCCAGAGCTGTACTGAGTGCAGCAGGTGTCAGGCAGTCTCCTCTCGCCGTGTAGGTGCTTCTGTTTTGTGTTTGCAGCGTGCAGAGAAGCCCGCGTGCTTGCTGCTGTTTCCAGCAAGCCAAAACGCTTTTGCAGCCACTTTCCTGCCTTTTCCACAACAGGATCACTGTCTAGCTGATTTACAGTTGCCTCTGCGTAGAGCAGCTAGAGGAGCAGCTCTGCCGGCTTTCCTGTGCTTCTGCATAGCAGAGCTGTCAAGAACGAGAAGCTGCGTTTTGCCCAGAATACAGCGCTTCGCGGAACCACAGCCAGCGGCGTCTTCGGTACAGCCGCAGCTTGTGCGGAGAAGCGAAAGAGAGCTGGGGAAGAACGTGGAAAGCCGAACTCGGTCGCTGCAAGCGGGTGCTGGCGAACAGCTTCTGGTCACCTTGTAGAAACTCTCCCAGCACAGTGCAGAGTCCCCGTGGCTAGTTCCTTGAAATACCTTTCCTGGCAGCAGCCCAGAGCTGTACTGAGTGCAGCAGGTGTCAGGCAGTCTCCTCTCGCTGTGTAGGTGCTTCTGTTTTGTGTTTGCAGCGTGCAGAGAAGCCCGCGTGCTTGCTGCTGCTTCCAGCAAGCCAAAACGCTTTTGCAGCCACTTTCCTGCCTTTTCCACAACAGGATCACAGTCTAGCTGATTTACAGTTGCCTCTGCGTAGAGCAGCTAGAGGAGCAGCTCTGCCGGCTTTCCTGTGCTTCTGCATAGCAGAGCTGTCAAGAACGAGAAGCTGCGTTTTGCCGAGTAAGCAGCGCTTTGCGGAACCACAGCCAGCGGCGTCTTGGGTACAGCCGCAGCTTGTGCGGAGAAGCGAAAGAGAGCCGGGGAAGAACGTGGAAAGCCGAACTCGGTCGCTGCAAGCGGGTGCTGGCGAACAGCTTCTGGTCACCTTGTAGAAACTCTCCCAGCACAGTGCAGAGTCCCCGTGGCTAGTTCCTTGAAATACCTTTCCTGGCAGCAGCCCAGAGCTGTACTGAGTGCAGCAGGTGTCAGGCAGTCTCCTCTCGCCGTGTAGGTGCTTCTGTTTTGTGTTTGCAGCGTGCAGAGAAGCCCGCGTGCTTGCTGCTGCTTCCAGCAAGCCAAAACGCTTTTGCAGCCACTTTCCTGCCTTTTCCACAACAGGATCACTGTCTAGCTGATTTACAGTTGCCTCTGCGTAGAGCAGCTAGAGGAGCAGCTGTGCCGGCTTTCCTGTGCTTCTGCATAGCAGAGCTGTCAAGAACGAGAAGCTGCGTTTTGCCCAGAAAGCAGCGCTTGGCGGAACCACAGCCAGCGGCGTCTTCGGTACAGCCGCAGCTTGTGCGGAGAAGCGAAAGAGAGCCGGGGAAGAACGTGGAAAGCCGAACTCGGTCGCTGCAAGCGGGTGCTGGCGAGCAGCTTCTGGTCACCTTGTAGAAACTCTCCCAGCACAGTGCAGAGTCCCCGTGGCTAGTTCCTTGAAATACCTTTCCTGGCAGCAGCCCAGAGCTGTACTGAGTGCAGCAGGTGTCAGGCAGTCTCCTCTCGCCGTGTAGGTGCTTCTGTTTTGTGTTTGCAGCGTGCAGAGAAGCCCGCGTGCTTGCTGCTGCTTCCAGCAAGCCAAAACGCTTTTGCAGCCACTTTCCTGCCTTTTCCACAACAGGATCACTGTCTAGCTGATTTACAGTTGCCTCTGCGTAGAGCAGCTAGAGGAGCAGCTCTGCCGGCTTTCCTGTGCTTCTGCATAGCAGAGCTGTCAAGAACGAGAAGCTGCGTTTTGCCCAGAAAGCAGCGCTTCGCGGAACCACAGCCAGCGGCGTCTTGGGTACAGCCGCAGCTTGTGCGGAGAAGCGAAAGAGAGCCGGGGAAGAACGTGGAAAGCCGAACTCGGTCGCTGCAAGCGGGTGCTGGCGAACAGCTTCTGGTCACCTTGTAGAAACTCTCCCAGCACAGTGCAGAGTCCCCGTGGCTAGTTCCTTGAAATACCTTTCCTGGCAGCAGCCCAGAGCTGTACTGAGTGCAGCAGGTGTCAGGCAGTCTCCTCTCGCCGTGTAGGTGCTTCTGTTTTGTGTTTGCAGCGTGCAGAGAAGCCCGCGTGCTTGCTGCTGTTTCCAGCAAGCCAAAACGCTTTTGCAGCCACTTTCCTGCCTTTTCCACAACAGGATCACTGTCTAGCTGATTTACAGTTGCCTCTGCGTAGAGCAGCTAGAGGAGCAGCTCTGCCGGCTTTCCTGTGCTTCTGCATAGCAGAGCTGTCAAGAACGAGAAGCTGCGTTTTGCCCAGAATACAGCGCTTCGCGGAACCACAGCCAGCGGCGTCTTCGGTACAGCCGCAGCTTGTGCGGAGAAGCGAAAGAGAGCTGGGGAAGAACGTGGAAAGCCGAACTCGGTCGCTGCAAGCGGGTGCTGGCGAACAGCTTCTGGTCACCTTGTAGAAACTCTCCCAGCACAGTGCAGAGTCCCCGTGGCTAGTTCCTTGAAATACCTTTCCTGGCAGCAGCCCAGAGCTGTACTGAGTGCAGCAGGTGTCAGGCAGTCTCCTCTCGCTGTGTAGGTGCTTCTGTTTTGTGTTTGCAGCGTGCAGAGAAGCCCGCGTGCTTGCTGCTGCTTCCAGCAAGCCAAAACGCTTTTGCAGCCACTTTCCTGCCTTTTCCACAACAGGATCACAGTCTAGCTGATTTACAGTTGCCTCTGCGTAGAGCAGCTAGAGGAGCAGCTCTGCCGGCTTTCCTGTGCTTCTGCATAGCAGAGCTGTCAAGAACGAGAAGCTGCGTTTTGCCGAGTAAGCAGCGCTTTGCGGAACCACAGCCAGCGGCGTCTTGGGTACAGCCGCAGCTTGTGCGGAGAAGCGAAAGAGAGCCGGGGAAGAACGTGGAAAGCCGAACTCGGTCGCTGCAAGCGGGTGCTGGCGAACAGCTTCTGGTCACCTTGTAGAAACTCTCCCAGCACAGTGCAGAGTCCCCGTGGCTAGTTCCTTGAAATACCTTTCCTGGCAGCAGCCCAGAGCTGTACTGAGTGCAGCAGGTGTCAGGCAGTCTCCTCTCGCCGTGTAGGTGCTTCTGTTTTGTGTTTGCAGCGTGCAGAGAAGCCCGCGTGCTTGCTGCTGCTTCCAGCAAGCCAAAACGCTTTTGCAGCCACTTTCCTGCCTTTTCCACAACAGGATCACTGTCTAGCTGATTTACAGTTGCCTCTGCGTAGAGCAGCTAGAGGAGCAGCTGTGCCGGCTTTCCTGTGCTTCTGCATAGCAGAGCTGTCAAGAACGAGAAGCTGCGTTTTGCCCAGAAAGCAGCGCTTGGCGGAACCACAGCCAGCGGCGTCTTGGGTACAGCCGCAGCTTGTGCGGAGAAGCGAAAGAGAGCCGGGGAAGAACGTGGAAAGCCGAACTCGGTCGCTGCAAGCGGGTGCTGGCGAACAGCTTCTGGTCACCTTGTAGAAACTCTCCCAGCACAGTGCAGAGTCCCCGTGGCTAGTTCCTTGAAATACCTTTCCTGGCAGCAGCCCAGAGCTGTACTGAGTGCAGCAGGTGTCAGGCAGTCTCCTCTCGCCGTGTAGGTGCTTCTGTTTTGTGTTTGCAGCGTGCAGAGAAGCCCGCGTGCTTGCTGCTGCTTCCAGCAAGCCAAAACGCTTTTGCAGCCACTTTCCTGCCTTTTCCACAACAGGATCACTGTCTAGCTGATTTACAGTTGCCTCTGCGTAGAGCAGCTAGAGGAGCAGCTCTGCCGGCTTTCCTGTGCTTCTGCATAGCAGAGCTGTCAAGAACGAGAAGCTGCGTTTTGCCGAGAAAGCAGCGCTTGGCGGAACCACAGCCAGCGGCGTCTTCGGTACAGCCGCAGCTTGTGCGGAGAAGCGAAAGAGAGCCGGGGAAGAACGTGGAAAGCCGAACTCGGTCGCTGCAAGCGGGTGCTGGCGAGCAGCTTCTGGTCACCTTGTAGAAACTCTCCCAGCACAGTGCAGAGTCCCCGTGGCTAGTTCCTTGAAATACCTTTCCTGGCAGCAGCCCAGAGCTGTACTGAGTGCAGCAGGTGTCAGGCAGTCTCCTCTCGCCGTGTAGGTGCTTCTGTTTTGTGTTTGCAGCGTGCAGAGAAGCCCGCGTGCTTGCTGCTGCTTCCAGCAAGCCAAAACGCTTTTGCAGCCACTTTCCTGCCTTTTCCACAACAGGATCACTGTCTAGCTGATTTACAGTTGCCTCTGCGTAGAGCAGCTAGAGGAGCAGCTCTGCCGGCTTTCCTGTGCTTCTGCATAGCAGAGCTGTCAAGAACGAGAAGCTGCGTTTTGCCCAGAAAGCAGCGCTTGGCGGAACCACAGCCAGCGGCGTCTTGGGTACAGCCGCAGCTTGTGCGGAGAAGCGAAAGAGAGCCGGGGAAGAACGTGGAAAGCCGAACTCGGTCGCTGCAAGCGGGTGCTGGCGAGCAGCTTCTGGTCACCTTGTAGAAACTCTCCCAGCACAGTGCAGAGTCCCCGTGGCTAGTTCCTTGAAATACCTTTCCTGGCAGCAGCCCAGAGCTGTACTGAGTGCAGCAGGTGTCAGGCAGTCTCCTCTCGCCGTGTAGGTGCTTCTGTTTTGTGTTTGCAGCGTGCAGAGAAGCCCGCGTGCTTGCTGCTGCTTCCAGCAAGCCAAAACGCTTTTGCAGCCACTTTCCTGCCTTTTCCACAACAGGATCACTGTCTAGCTGATTTACAGTTGCCTCTGCGTAGAGCAGCTAGAGGAGCAGCTGTGCCGGCTTTCCTGTGCTTCTGCATAGCAGAGCTGTCAAGAACGAGAAGCTGCGTTTTGCCCAGAAAGCAGCGCTTGGCGGAACCACAGCCAGCGGCGTCTTCGGTACAGCCGCAGCTTGTGCGGAGAAGCGAAAGAGAGCCGGGGAAGAACGTGGAAAGCCGAACTCGGTCGCTGCAAGCGGGTGCTGGCGAGCAGCTTCTGGTCACCTTGTAGAAACTCTCCCAGCACAGTGCAGAGTCCCCGTGGCTAGTTCCTTGAAATACCTTTCCTGGCAGCAGCCCAGAGCTGTACTGAGTGCAGCAGGTGTCAGGCAGTCTCCTCTCGCCGTGTAGGTGCTTCTGTTTTGTGTTTGCAGCGTGCAGAAAAGCCCGCGTGCTTGCTGCTGCTTCCAGCAAGCCAAAACGCTTTTGCAGCCACTTTCCTGCCTTTTCCACAACAGGATCACTGTCTAGCTGATTTACAGTTGCCTCTGCGTAGAGCAGCTAGAGGAGCAGCTCTGCCGGCTTTCCTGTGCTTCTGCATAGCAGAGCTGTCAAGAACGAGAAGCTGCGTTTTGCCCAGAAAGCAGCGCTTCGCGGAACCACAGCCAGCGGCGTCTTGGGTACAGCCGCAGCTTGTGCGGAGAAGCGAAAGAGAGCCGGGGAAGAACGTGGAAAGCCGAACTCGGTCGCTGCAAGCGGGTGCTGGCGAACAGCTTCTGGTCACCTTGTAGAAACTCTCCCAGCACAGTGCAGAGTCCCCGTGGCTAGTTCCTTGAAATACCTTTCCTGGCAGCAGCCCAGAGCTGTACTGAGTGCAGCAGGTGTCAGGCAGTCTCCTCTCGCCGTGTAGGTGCTTCTGTTTTGTGTTTGCAGCGTGCAGAGAAGCCCGCGTGCTTGCTGCTGTTTCCAGCAAGCCAAAACGCTTTTGCAGCCACTTTCCTGCCTTTTCCACAACAGGATCACTGTCTAGCTGATTTACAGTTGCCTCTGCGTAGAGCAGCTAGAGGAGCAGCTCTGCCGGCTTTCCTGTGCTTCTGCATAGCAGAGCTGTCAAGAACGAGAAGCTGCGTTTTGCCCAGAATACAGCGCTTCGCGGAACCACAGCCAGCGGCGTCTTCGGTACAGCCGCAGCTTGTGCGGAGAAGCGAAAGAGAGCTGGGGAAGAACGTGGAAAGCCGAACTCGGTCGCTGCAAGCGGGTGCTGGCGAACAGCTTCTGGTCACCTTGTAGAAACTCTCCCAGCACAGTGCAGAGTCCCCGTGGCTAGTTCCTTGAAATACCTTTCCTGGCAGCAGCCCAGAGCTGTACTGAGTGCAGCAGGTGTCAGGCAGTCTCCTCTCGCTGTGTAGGTGCTTCTGTTTTGTGTTTGCAGCGTGCAGAGAAGCCCGCGTGCTTGCTGCTGCTTCCAGCAAGCCAAAACGCTTTTGCAGCCACTTTCCTGCCTTTTCCACAACAGGATCACAGTCTAGCTGATTTACAGTTGCCTCTGCGTAGAGCAGCTAGAGGAGCAGCTCTGCCGGCTTTCCTGTGCTTCTGCATAGCAGAGCTGTCAAGAACGAGAAGCTGCGTTTTGCCGAGTAAGCAGCGCTTTGCGGAACCACAGCCAGCGGCGTCTTGGGTACAGCCGCAGCTTGTGCGGAGAAGCGAAAGAGAGCCGGGGAAGAACGTGGAAAGCCGAACTCGGTCGCTGCAAGCGGGTGCTGGCGAACAGCTTCTGGTCACCTTGTAGAAACTCTCCCAGCACAGTGCAGAGTCCCCGTGGCTAGTTCCTTGAAATACCTTTCCTGGCAGCAGCCCAGAGCTGTACTGAGTGCAGCAGGTGTCAGGCAGTCTCCTCTCGCCGTGTAGGTGCTTCTGTTTTGTGTTTGCAGCGTGCAGAGAAGCCCGCGTGCTTGCTGCTGCTTCCAGCAAGCCAAAACGCTTTTGCAGCCACTTTCCTGCCTTTTCCACAACAGGATCACAGTCTAGCTGATTTACAGTTGCCTCTGCGTAGAGCAGCTAGAGGAGCAGCTCTGCCGGCTTTCCTGTGCTTCTGCATAGCAGAGCTGTCAAGAACGAGAAGCTGCGTTTTGCCCAGAAAGCAGCGCTTCGCGGAACCACAGCCAGCGGCGTCTTCGGTACAGCCGCAGCTTGTGCGGAGAAGCGAAAGAGAGCTGGGGAAGAACGTGGAAAGCCGAACTCGGTCGCTGCAAGCGGGTGCTGGCGAACAGCTTCTGGTCACCTTGTAGAAACTCTCCCAGCACAGTGCAGAGTCCCCGTGGCTAGTTCCTTGAAATACCTTTCCTGGCAGCAGCCCAGAGCTGTACTGAGTGCAGCAGGTGTCAGGCAGTCTCCTCTCGCCGTGTAGGTGCTTCTGTTTTGTGTTTGCAGCGTGCAGAGAAGCCCGCGTGCTTGCTGCTGCTTCCAGCAAGCCAAAACGCTTTTGCAGCCACTTTCCTGCCTTTTCCACAACAGGATCACAGTCTAGCTGATTTACAGTTGCCTCTGCGTAGAGCAGCTAGAGGAGCAGCTCTGCCGGCTTTCCTGTGCTTCTGCATAGCAGAGCTGTCAAGAACGAGAAGCTGCGTTTTGCCGAGTAAGCAGCGCTTTGCGGAACCACAGCCAGCGGCGTCTTCGGTACAGCCGCAGCTTGTGCGGAGAAGCGAAAGAGAGCCGGGGAAGAACGTGGAAAGCCGAACTCGGTCGCTGCAAGCGGGTGCTGGCGAACAGCTTCTGGTCACCTTGTAGAAACTCTCCCAGCACAGTGCAGAGTCCCCGTGGCTAGTTCCTTGAAATACCTTTCCTGGCAGCAGCCCAGAGCTGTACTGAGTGCAGCAGGTGTCAGGCAGTCTCCTCTCGCCGTGTAGGTGCTTCTGTTTTGTGTTTGCAGCGTGCAGAGAAGCCCGCGTGCTTGCTGCTGCTTCCAGCAAGCCAAAACGCTTTTGCAGCCACTTTCCTGCCTTTTCCACAACAGGATCACTGTCTAGCTGATTTACAGTTGCCTCTGCGTAGAGCAGCTAGAGGAGCAGCTCTGCCGGCTTTCCTGTGCTTCTGCATAGCAGAGCTGTCAAGAACGAGAAGCTGCGTTTTGCCCAGAAAGCAGCGCTTGGCGGAACCACAGCCAGCGGCGTCTTCGGTACAGCCGCAGCTTGTGCGGAGAAGCGAAAGAGAGCCGGGGAAGAACGTGGAAAGCCGAACTCGGTCGCTGCAAGCGGGTGCTGGCGAGCAGCTTCTGGTCACCTTGTAGAAACTCTCCCAGCACAGTGCAGAGTCCCCGTGGCTAGTTCCTTGAAATACCTTTCCTGGCAGCAGCCCAGAGCTGTACTGAGTGCAGCAGGTGTCAGGCAGTCTCCTCTCGCCGTGTAGGTGCTTCTGTTTTGTGTTTGCAGCGTGCAGAGAAGCCCGCGTGCTTGCTGCTGTTTCCAGCAAGCCAAAACGCTTTTGCAGCCACTTTCCTGCCTTTTCCACAACAGGATCACTGTCTAGCTGATTTACAGTTGCCTCTGCGTAGAGCAGCTAGAGGAGCAGCTCTGCCGGCTTTCCTGTGCTTCTGCATAGCAGAGCTGTCAAGAACGAGAAGCTGCGTTTTGCCCAGAATACAGCGCTTCGCGGAACCACAGCCAGCGGCGTCTTCGGTACAGCCGCAGCTTGTGCGGAGAAGCGAAAGAGAGCTGGGGAAGAACGTGGAAAGCCGAACTCGGTCGCTGCAAGCGGGTGCTGGCGAACAGCTTCTGGTCACCTTGTAGAAACTCTCCCAGCACAGTGCAGAGTCCCCGTGGCTAGTTCCTTGAAATACCTTTCCTGGCAGCAGCCCAGAGCTGTACTGAGTGCAGCAGGTGTCAGGCAGTCTCCTCTCGCCGTGTAGGTGCTTCTGTTTTGTGTTTGCAGCGTGCAGAGAAGCCCGCGTGCTTGCTGCTGCTTCCAGCAAGCCAAAACGCTTTTGCAGCCACTTTCCTGCCTTTTCCACAAAAGGATCACAGTCTAGCTGATTTACAGTTGCCTCTGCGTAGAGCAGCTAGAGGAGCAGCTCTGCCGGCTTTCCTGTGCTTCTGCATAGCAGAGCTGTCAAGAACGAGAAGCTGCGTTTTGCCCAGAAAGCAGCGCTTGGCGGAACCACAGCCAGCGGCGTCTTGGGTACAGCCGCAGCTTGTGCGGAGAAGCGAAAGAGAGCCGGGGAAGAACGTGGAAAGCCGAACTCGGTCGCTGCAAGCGGGTGCTGGCGAACAGCTTCTGGTCACCTTGTAGAAACTCTCCCAGCACAGTGCAGAGTCCCCGTGGCTAGTTCCTTGAAATACCTTTCCTGGCAGCAGCCCAGAGCTGTACTGAGTGCAGCAGGTGTCAGGCAGTCTCCTCTCGCCGTGTAGGTGCTTCTGTTTTGTGTTTGCAGCGTGCAGAGAAGCCCGCGTGCTTGCTGCTGCTTCCAGCAAGCCAAAACGCTTTTGCAGCCACTTTCCTGCCTTTTCCACAACAGGATCACTGTCTAGCTGATTTACAGTTGCCTCTGCGTAGAGCAGCTAGAGGAGCAGCTCTGCCGGCTTTCCTGTGCTTCTGCATAGCAGAGCTGTCAAGAACGAGAAGCTGCGTTTTGCCCAGAAAGCAGCGCTTGGCGGAACCACAGCCAGCGGCGTCTTGGGTACAGCCGCAGCTTGTGCGGAGAAGCGAAAGAGAGCCGGGGAAGAACGTGGAAAGCCGAACTCGGTCGCTGCAAGCGGGTGCTGGCGAACAGCTTCTGGTCACCTTGTAGAAACTCTCCCAGCACAGTGCAGAGTCCCCGTGGCTAGTTCCTTGAAATACCTTTCCTGGCAGCAGCCCAGAGCTGTACTGAGTGCAGCAGGTGTCAGGCAGTCTCCTCTCGCCGTGTAGGTGCTTCTGTTTTGTGTTTGCAGCGTGCAGAGAAGCCCGCGTGCTTGCTGCTGCTTCCAGCAAGCCAAAACGCTTTTGCAGCCACTTTCCTGCCTTTTCCACAACAGGATCACTGTCTAGCTGATTTACAGTTGCCTCTGCGTAGAGCAGCTAGAGGAGCAGCTCTGCCGGCTTTCCTGTGCTTCTGCATAGCAGAGCTGTCAAGAACGAGAAGCTGCGTTTTGCCCAGAAAGCAGCGCTTGGCGGAACCACAGCCAGCAGCGTCTTCGGTACAGCCGCAGCTTGTGCGGAGAAGCGAAAGAGAGCCGGGGAAGAACGTGGAAAGCCGAACTCGGTCGCTGCAAGCGGGTGCTGGCGAACAGCTTCTGGTCACCTTGTAGAAACTCTCCCAGCACAGTGTAGAGTCCCCGTGGCTAGTTCCTTGAAATACCTTTCCTGGCAGCAGCCCAGAGCTGTACTGAGTGCAGCAGGTGTCAGGCAGTCTCCTCTCGCCGTGTAGGTGCTTCTGTTTTGTGTTTGCAGCGTGCAGAGAAGCCCGCGTGCTTGCTGCTGCTTCCAGCAAGCCAAAACGCTTTTGCAGCCACTTTCCTGCCTTTTCCACAACAGGATCACTGTCTAGCTGATTTACAGTTGCCTCTGCGTAGAGCAGCTAGAGGAGCAGCTCTGCCGGCTTTCCTGTGCTTCTGCATAGCAGAGCTGTCAAGAACGAGAAGCTGCGTTTTGCCCAGAAAGCAGCGCTTAGCGGAACCACAGCCAGCGGCGTCTTGGGTACAGCCGCAGCTTGTGCGGAGAAGCGAAAGAGAGCCGGGGAAGAACGTGGAAAGCCGAACTCGGTCGCTGCAAGCGGGTGCTGGCGAACAGCTTCTGGTCACCTTGTAGAAACTCTCCCAGCACAGTGCAGAGTCCCCGTGGCTAGTTCCTTGAAATACCTTTCCTGGCAGCAGCCCAGAGCTGTACTGAGTGCAGCAGGTGTCAGGCAGTCTCCTCTCGCCGTGTAGGTGCTTCTGTTTTGTGTTTGCAGCGTGCAGAGAAGCCCGCGTGCTTGCTGCTGCTTCCAGCAAGCCAAAACGCTTTTGCAGCCACTTTCCTGCCTTTTCCACAACAGGATCACTGTCTAGCTGATTTACAGTTGCCTCTGCGTAGAGCAGCTAGAGGAGCAGCTCTGCCGGCTTTCCTGTGCTTCTGCATAGCAGAGCTGTCAAGAACGAGAAGCTGCGTTTTGCCGAGAAAGCAGCGCTTGGCGGAACCACAGCCAGCGGCGTCTTCGGTACAGCCGCAGCTTGTGCGGAGAAGCGAAAGAGAGCCGGGGAAGAACGTGGAAAGCCGAACTCGGTCGCTGCAAGCGGGTGCTGGCCAACAGCTTCTGGTCACCTTGTAGAAACTCTCCCAGCACAGTGCAGAGTCCCCGTGGCTAGTTCCTTGAAATACCTTTCCTGGCAGCAGCCCAGAGCTGTACTGAGTGCAGCAGGTGTCAGGCAGTCTCCTCTCGCCGTGTAGGTGCTTCTGTTTTGTGTTTGCAGCGTGCAGAGAAGCCCGCGTGCTTGCTGCTGCTTCCAGCAAGCCAAAACGCTTTTGCAGCCACTTTCCTGCCTTTTCCACAACAGGATCACTGTCTAGCTGATTTACAGTTGCCTCTGCGTAGAGCAGCTAGAGGAGCAGCTCTGCCGGCTTTCCTGTGCTTCTGCATAGCAGAGCTGTCAAGAACGAGAAGCTGCGTTTTGCCCAGAAAGCAGCGCTTCGCGGAACCACAGCCAGCGGCGTCTTCGGTACAGCCGCAGCTTGTGCGGAGAAGCGAAAGAGAGCCGGGGAAGAACGTGGAAAGCCGAACTCGGTCGCTGCAAGCGGGTGCTGGCGAACAGCTTCTGGTCACCTTGTAGAAACTCTCCCAGCACAGTGCAGAGTCCCCGTGGCTAGTTCCTTGAAATACCTTTCCTGGCAGCAGCCCAGAGCTGTACTGAGTGCAGCAGGTGTCAGGCAGTCTCCTCTCGCCGTGTAGGTGCTTCTGTTTTGTGTTTGCAGCGTGCAGAGAAGCCCGCGTGCTTGCTGCTGCTTCCAGCAAGCCAAAACGCTTTTGCAGCCACTTTCCTGCCTTTTCCACAACAGGATCACTGTCTAGCTGATTTACAGTTGCCTCTGCGTAGAGCAGCTAGAGGAGCAGCTCTGCCGGCTTTCCTGTGCTTCTGCATAGCAGAGCTGTCAAGAACGAGAAGCTGCGTTTTGCCCAGAAAGCAGCGCTTGGCGGAACCACAGCCAGCGGCGTCTTGGGTACAGCCGCAGCTTGTGCGGAGAAGCGCAAGAGAGCCGGGGAAGAACGTGGAAAGCCGAACTCGGTCGCTGCAAGCGGGTGCTGGCGAACAGCTTCTGGTCACCTTGTAGAAACTCTCCCAGCACAGTGCAGAGTCCCCGTGGCTAGTTCCTTGAAATACCTTTCCTGGCAGCAGCCCAGAGCTGTACTGAGTGCAGCAGGTGTCAGGCAGTCTCCTCTCGCCGTGTAGGTGCTTCTGTTTTGTGTTTGCAGCGTGCAGAGAAGCCCGCGTGCTTGCTGCTGCTTCCAGCAAGCCAAAACGCTTTTGCAGCCACTTTCCTGCCTTTTCCACAACAGGATCACTGTCTAGCTGATTTACAGTTGCCTCTGCGTAGAGCAGCTAGAGGAGCAGCTCTGCCGGCTTTCCTGTGCTTCTGCATAGCAGAGCTGTCAAGAACGAGAAGCTGCGTTTTGCCCAGAAAGCAGCGCTTGGCGGAACCACAGCCAGCGGCGTCTTGGGTACAGCCGCAGCTTGTGCGGAGAAGCGAAAGAGAGCCGGGGAAGAACGTGGAAAGCCGAACTCGGTCGCTGCAAGCGGGTGCTGGCGAACAGCTTCTGGTCACCTTGTAGAAACTCTCCCAGCACAGTGCAGAGTCCCCGTGGCTAGTTCCTTGAAATACCTTTCCTGGCAGCAGCCCAGAGCTGTACTGAGTGCAGCAGGTGTCAGGCAGTCTCCTCTCGCCGTGTAGGTGCTTCTGTTTTGTGTTTGCAGCGTGCAGAGAAGCCCGCGTGCTTGCTGCTGCTTCCAGCAAGCCAAAACGCTTTTGCAGCCACTTTCCTGCCTTTTCCACAACAGGATCACTGTCTAGCTGATTTACAGTTGCCTCTGCATAGAGCAGCTAGAGGAGCAGCTCTGCCGGCTTTCCTGTGCTTCTGCATAGCAGAGCTGTCAAGAACGAGAAGCTGCGTTTTGCCCAGAAAGCAGCGCTTGGCGGAACCACAGCCAGCGGCGTCTTCGGTACAGCCGCAGCTTGTGCGGAGAAGCGAAAGAGAGCCGGGGAAGAACGTGGAAAGCCGAACTCGGTCGCTGCAAGCGGGTGCTGGCCAACAGCTTCTGGTCACCTTGTAGAAACTCTCCCAGCACAGTGCAGAGTCCCCGTGGCTAGTTCCTTGAAATACCTTTCCTGGCAGCAGCCCAGAGCTGTACTGAGTGCAGCAGGTGTCAGGCAGTCTCCTCTCGCCGTGTAGGTGCTTCTGTTTTGTGTTTGCAGCGTGCAGAGAAGCCCGCGTGCTTGCTGCTGCTTCCAGCAAGCCAAAACGCTTTTGCAGCCACTTTCCTGCCTTTTCCACAACAGGATCACTGTCTAGCTGATTTACAGTTGCCTCTGCGTAGAGCAGCTAGAGGAGCAGCTGTGCCGGCTTTCCTGTGCTTCTGCATAGCAGAGCTGTCAAGAACGAGAAGCTGCGTTTTGCCCAGAAAGCAGCGCTTGGCGGAACCACAGCCAGCGGCGTCTTGGGTACAGCCGCAGCTTGTGCGGAGAAGCGAAAGAGAGCCGGGGAAGAACGTGGAAAGCCGAACTCGGTCGCTGCAAGCGGGTGCTGGCGAACAGCTTCTGGTCACCTTGTAGAAACTCTCCCAGCACAGTGCAGAGTCCCCGTGGCTAGTTCCTTGAAATACCTTTCCTGGCAGCAGCCCAGAGCTGTACTGAGTGCAGCAGGTGTCAGGCAGTCTCCTCTCGCCGTGTAGGTTCTTCTGTTTTGTGTTTGCAGCGTGCAGAGAAGCCCGCGTGCTTGCTGCTGCTTCCAGCAAGCCAAAACGCTTTTGCAGCCACTTTCCTGCCTTTTCCACAACAGGATCACTGTCTAGCTGATTTACAGTTGCCTCTGCGTAGAGCAGCTTGAGGAGCAGCTCTGCCGGCTTTCCTGTGCTTCTGCATAGCAGAGCTGTCAAGAACGAGAAGCTGCGTTTTGCCCAGAAAGCAGCGCTTGGCGGAACCACAGCCAGCGGCGTCTTCGGTACAGCCGCAGCTTGTGCGGAGAAGCAAAAGAGAGCCGGGGAAGAACGTGGAAAGCCGAACTCGGTCGCTGCAAGCGGGTGCTGGCGAACAGCTTCTGGTCACCTTGTAGAAACTCTCCCAGCACAGTGCAGAGTCCCCGTGGCTAGTTCCTTGAAATACCTTTCCTGGCAGCAGCCCAGAGCTGTACTGAGTGCAGCAGGTGTCAGGCAGTCTCCTCTCGCCGTGTAGGTGCTTCTGTTTTGTGTTTGCAGCGTGCAGAGAAGCCCGCGTGCTTGCTGCTGCTTCCAGCAAGCCAAAACGCTTTTGCAGCCACTTTCCTGCCTTTTCCACAACAGGATCACTGTCTAGCTGATTTACAGTTGCCTCTGCGTAGAGCAGCTAGAGGAGCAGCTCTGCCGGCTTTCCTGTGCTTCTGCATAGCAGAGCTGTCAAGAACGAGAAGCTGCGTTTTGCCCAGAAAGCAGCGCTTGGCGGAACCACAGCCAGCGGCGTCTTGGGTACAGCCGCAGCTTGTGCGGAGAAGCGAAAGAGAGCCGGGGAAGAACGTGGAAAGCCGAACTCGGTCGCTGCAAGCGGGTGCTGGCGAACAGCTTCTGGTCACCTTGTAGAAACTCTCCCAGCACAGTGCAGAGTCCCCGTGGCTAGTTCCTTGAAATACCTTTCCTGGCAGCAGCCCAGAGCTGTACTGAGTGCAGCAGGTGTCAGGCAGTCTCCTCTCGCCGTGTAGGTGCTTCTGTTTTGTGTTTGCAGCGTGCAGAGAAGCCCGCGTGCTTGCTGCTGCTTCCAGCAAGCCAAAACGCTTTTGCAGCCACTTTCCTGCCTTTTCCACAACAGGATCACAGTCTAGCTGATTTACAGTTGCCTCTGCGTAGAGCAGCTAGAGGAGCAGCTCTGCCGGCTTTCCTGTGCTTCTGCATAGCAGAGCTGTCAAGAACGAGAAGCTGCGTTTTGCCCAGAAAGCAGCGCTTCGCGGAACCACAGCCAGCGGCGTCTTCGGTACAGCCGCAGCTTGTGCGGAGAAGCGAAAGAGAGCCGGGGAAGAACGTGGAAAGCCGAACTCGGTCGCTGCAAGCGGGTGCTGGCCAACAGCTTCTGGTCACCTTGTAGAAACTCTCCCAGCACAGTGCAGAGTCCCCGTGGCTAGTTCCTTGAAATACCTTTCCTGGCAGCAGCCCAGAGCTGTACTGAGTGCAGCAGGTGTCAGGCAGTCTCCTCTCGCCGTGTAGGTGCTTCTGTTTTGTGTTTGCAGCGTGCAGAGAAGCCCGCGTGCTTGCTGCTGCTTCCAGCAAGCCAAAACGCTTTTGCAGCCACTTTCCTGCCTTTTCCACAACAGGATCACTGTCTAGCTGATTTACAGTTGCCTCTGCGTAGAGCAGCTAGAGGAGCAGCTCTGCCGGCTTTCCTGTGCTTCTGCATAGCAGAGCTGTCAAGAACGAGAAGCTGCGTTTTGCCCAGAAAGCAGCGCTTGGCGGAACCACAGCCAGCGGCGTCTTCGGTACAGCCGCAGCTTGTGCGGAGAAGCGAAAGAGAGCCGGGGAAGAACGTGGAAAGCCGAACTCGGTCGCTGCAAGCGGGTGCTGGCGAACAGCTTCTGGTCACCTTGTAGAAACTCTCCCAGCACAGTGCAGAGTCCCCGTGGCTAGTTCCTTGAAATACCTTTCCTGGCAGCAGCCCAGAGCTGTACTGAGTGCAGCAGGTGTCAGGCAGTCTCCTCTCGCCGTGTAGGTGCTTTTGTTTTGTGTTTGCAGCGTGCAGAGAAGCCCGCGTGCTTGCTGCTGCTTCCAGCAAGCCAAAACGCTTTTGCAGCCACTTTCCTGCCTTTTCCACAACAGGATCACTGTCTAGCTGATTTACAGTTGCCTCTGCGTAGAGCAGCTTGAGGAGCAGCTCTGCCGGCTTTCCTGTGCTTCTGCATAGCAGAGCTGTCAAGAACGAGAAGCTGCGTTTTGCCCAGAAAGCAGCGCTTGGCGGAACCACAGCCAGCGGCGTCTTCGGTACAGCCGCAGCTTGTGCGGAGAAGCAAAAGAGAGCCGGGGAAGAACGTGGAAAGCCGAACTCGGTCGCTGCAAGCGGGTGCTGGCGAACAGCTTCTGGTCACCTTGTAGAAACTATCCCAGCACAGTGCAGAGTCCCCGTGGCTAGTTCCTTGAAATACCTTTTCTGGCAGCAGCCCAGAGCTGTACTGAGTGCAGCAGGTGTCAGGCAGTCTCCTCTCGCCGTGTAGGTGCTTCTGTTTTGTGTTTGCAGCGTGCAGAGAAGCCCGCGTGCTTGCTGCTGCTTCCAACAAGCCAAAACGCTTTTGCAGCCACTTTCCTGCCTTTTCCACAACAGGATCACTGTCTAGCTGATTTACAGTTGCCTCTGCGTAGAGCAGCTAGAGGAGCAGCTCTGCCGGCTTTCCTGTGCTTCTGCATAGCAGAGCTGTCAAGAACGAGAAGCTGCGTTTTGCCCAGAAAGCAGCGCTTGGCGGAACCACAGCCAGCGGCGTCTTGGGTACAGCCGCAGCTTGTGCGGAGAAGCGAAAGAGAGCCGGGGAAGAACGTGGAAAGCCGAACTCGGTCGCTGCAAGCGGGTGCTGGCGAACAGCTTCTGGTCACCTTGTAGAAACTCTCCCAGCACAGTGCAGAGTCCCCGTGGCTAGTTCCTTGAAATACCTTTCCTGGCAGCAGCCCAGAGCTGTACTGAGTGCAGCAGGTGTCAGGCAGTCTCCTCTCGCCGTGTAGGTGCTTCTGTTTTGTGTTTGCAGCGTGCAGAGAAGCCCGCGTGCTTGCTGCTGCTTCCAGCAAGCCAAAACGCTTTTGCAGCCACTTTCCTGCCTTTTCCACAACAGGATCACTGTCTAGCTGATTTACAGTTGCCTCTGCGTAGAGCAGCTAGAGGAGCAGCTCTGCCGGCTTTCCTGTGCTTCTGCATAGCAGAGCTGTCAAGAACGAGAAGCTGCGTTTTGCCGAGAAAGCAGCGCTTGGCGGAACCACAGCCAGCGGCGTCTTGGGTACAGCCGCAGCTTGTGCGGAGAAGCGAAAGAGAGCCGGGGAAGAACGTGGAAAGCCGAACTCGGTCGCTGCAAGCGGGTGCTGGCGAACAGCTTCTGGTCACCTTGTAGAAACTCTCCCAGCACAGTGCAGAGTCCCCGTGGCTAGTTCCTTGAAATACCTTTCCTGGCAGCAGCCCAGAGCTGTACTGAGTGCAGCAGGTGTCAGGCAGTCTCCTCTCGCCGTGTAGGTGCTTCTGTTTTGTGTTTGCAGCGTGCAGAGAAGCCCGCGTGCTTGCTGCTGCTTCCAGCAAGCCAAAACGCTTTTGCAGCCACTTTCCTGCCTTTTCCACAACAGGATCACTGTCTAGCTGATTTACAGTTGCCTCTGCGTAGAGCAGCTAGAGGAGCAGCTCTGCCGGCTTTCCTGTGCTTCTGCATAGCAGAGCTGTCAAGAACGAGAAGCTGCGTTTTGCCCAGAAAGCAGCGCTTCGCGGAACCACAGCCAGCGGCGTCTTCGGTACAGCCGCAGCTTGTGCGGAGAAGCGAAAGAGAGCCGGGGAAGAACGTGGAAAGCCGAACTCGGTCGCTGCAAGCGGGTGCTGGCCAACAGCTTCTGGTCACCTTGTAGAAACTCTCCCAGCACAGTGCAGAGTCCCCGTGGCTAGTTCCTTGAAATACCTTTCCTGGCAGCAGCCCAGAGCTGTACTGAGTGCAGCAGGTGTCAGGCAGTCTCCTCTCGCCGTGTAGGTGCTTCTGTTTTGTGTTTGCAGCGTGCAGAGAAGCCCGCGTGCTTGCTGCTGCTTCCAGCAAGCCAAAACGCTTTTGCAGCCACTTTCCTGCCTTTTCCACAACAGGATCACTGTCTAGCTGATTTACAGTTGCCTCTGCGTAGAGCAGCTAGAGGAGCAGCTCTGCCGGCTTTCCTGTGCTTCTGCATAGCAGAGCTGTCAAGAACGAGAAGCTGCGTTTTGCCGAGAAAGCAGCGCTTCGCGGAACCACAGCCAGCGGCGTCTTCGGTACAGCCGCAGCTTGTGCGGAGAAGCGAAAGAGAGCCGGGGAAGAACGTGGAAAGCCGAACTCGGTCGCTGCAAGCGGGTGCTGGCGAACAGCTTCTGGTCACCTTGTAGAAACTCTCCCAGCACAGTGCAGAGTCCCCGTGGCTAGTTCCTTGAAATACCTTTCCTGGCAGCAGCCCAGAGCTGTACTGAGTGCAGCAGGTGTCAGGCAGTCTCCTCTCGCCGTGTAGGTGCTTCTGTTTTGTGTTTGCAGCGTGCAGAGAAGCCCGCGTGCTTGCTGCTGCTTCCAGCAAGCCAAAACGCTTTTGCAGCCACTTTCCTGCCTTTTCCACAACAGGATCACTGTCTAGCTGATTTACAGTTGCCTCTGCGTAGAGCAGCTAGTGGAGCAGCTCTGCCGGCTTTCCTGTGCTTCTGCATAGCAGAGCTGTCAAGAACGAGAAGCTGCGTTTTGCCCAGAAAGCAGCGCTTGGCGGAACCACAGCCAGCGGCGTCTTGGGTACAGCCGCAGCTTGTGCGGAGAAGCGAAAGAGAGCCGGGGAAGAACGTGGAAAGCCGAACTCGGTCGCTGCAAGCGGGTGCTGGCGAACAGCTTCTGGTCACCTTGTAGAAACTCTCCCAGCACAGTGCAGAGTCCCCGTGGCTAGTTCCTTGAAATACCTTTCCTGGCAGCAGCCCAGAGCTGTACTGAGTGCAGCAGGTGTCAGGCAGTCTCCTCTCGCCGTGTAGGTGCTTCTGTTTTGTGTTTGCAGCGTGCAGAGAAGCCCGCGTGCTTGCTGCTGCTTCCAGCAAGCCAAAACGCTTTTGCAGCCACTTTCCTGCCTTTTCCACAACAGGATCACTGTCTAGCTGATTTACAGTTGCCTCTGCGTAGAGCAGCTAGAGGAGCAGCTCTGCCGGCTTTACTGTGCTTCTGCATAGCAGAGCTGTCAAGAACGAGAAGCTGCGTTTTGCCCAGAAAGCAGCGCTTGGCGGAACCACAGCCAGCGGCGTCTTGGGTACAGCCGCAGCTTGTGCGGAGAAGCGAAAGAGAGCCGGGGAAGAACGTGGAAAGCCGAACTCGGTCGCTGCAAGCGGGTGCTGGCGAACAGCTTCTGGTCACCTTGTAGAAACTCTCCCAGCACAGTGCAGAGTCCCCGTGGCTAGTTCCTTGAAATACCTTTCCTGGCAGCAGCCCAGAGCTGTACTGAGTGCAGCAGGTGTCAGGCAGTCTCCTCTCGCCGTGTAGGTGCTTCTGTTTTGTGTTTGCAGCGTGCAGAGAAGCCCGCGTGCTTGCTGCTGCTTCCAGCAAGCCAAAACGCTTTTGCAGCCACTTTCCTGCCTTTTCCACAACAGGATCACTGTCTAGCTGATTTACAGTTGCCTCTGCGTAGAGCAGCTAGAGGAGCAGCTCTGCCGGCTTTCCTGTGCTTCTGCATAGCAGAGCTGTCAAGAACGAGAAGCTGCGTTTTGCCCAGAAAGCAGCGCTTGGCGGAACCACAGCCAGCGGCGTCTTCGGTACAGCCGCAGCTTGTGCGGAGAAGCGAAAGAGAGCCGGGGAAGAACGTGGAAAGCCGAACTCGGTCGCTGCAAGCGGGTGCTGGCGAACAGCTTCTGGTCACCTTGTAGAAACTCTCCCAGCACAGTGCAGAGTCCCCGTGGCTAGTTCCTTGAAATACCTTTCCTGGCAGCAGCCCAGAGCTGTACTGAGTGCAGCAGGTGTCAGGCAGTCTCCTCTCGCCGTGTAGGTGCTTCTGTTTTGTGTTTGCAGCGTGCAGAGAAGCCCGCGTGCTTGCTGCTGCTTCCAGCAAGCCAAAACGCTTTTGGAGCCACTTTCCTGCCTTTTCCACAACAGGATCACTGTCTAGCTGATTTACAGTTGCCTCTGCGTAGAGCAGCTAGAGGAGCAGCTCTGCCGGCTTTCCTGTGCTTCTGCATAGCAGAGCTGTCAAGAACGAGAAGCTGCGTTTTGCCCAGAAAGCAGCGCTTGGCGGAACCACAGCCAGTGGCGTCTTCGGTACAGCCGCAGCTTGTGCGGAGAAGCGAAAGAGAGCCGGGGAAGAACGTGGAAAGCCGAACTCGGTCGCTGCAAGCGGGTGCTGGCGAACAGCTTCTGGTCACCTTGTAGAAACTCTCCCAGCACAGTGCAGAGTCCCCGTGGCTAGTTCCTTGAAATACCTTTCCTGGCAGCAGCCCAGAGCTGTACTGAGTGCAGCAGGTGTCAGGCAGTCTCCTCTCGCCGTGTAGGTGCTTCTGTTTTGTGTTTGCAGCGTGCAGAGAAGCCCGCGTGCTTGCTGCTGCTTCCAGCAAGCCAAAACGCTTTTGCAGCCACTTTCCTGCCTTTTCCACAACAGGATCACTGTCTAGCTGATTTACAGTTGCCTCTGCGTAGAGCAGCTAGAGGAGCAGCTGTGCCGGCTTTCCTGTGCTTCTGCATAGCAGAGCTGTCAAGAACGAGAAGCTGCGTTTTGCCCAGAAAGCAGCGCTTGGCGGAACCACAGCCAGCGGCATCTTCGGTACAGCCGCAGCTTGTGCGGAGAAGCGAAAGAGAGCCGGGGAAGAACGTGGAAAGCCGAACTCGGTCCCTGCAAGCGGGTGCTGGCGAACAGCTTCTGGTCACCTTGTAGAAACTCTCCCAGCACAGTGCAGAGTCCCCGTGGCTAGTTCCTTGAAATACCTTTCCTGGCAGCAGCCCAGAGCTGTACTGAGTGCAGCAGGTGTCAGGCAGTCTCCTCTCGCCGTGTAGGTGCTTCTGTTTTGTGTTTGCAGCGTGCAGAGAAGCCCGCGTGCTTGCTGCTGCTTCCAGCAAGCCAAAACGCTTTTGCAGCCACTTTCCTGCCTTTTCCACAACAGGATCACTGTCTAGCTGATTTACAGTTGCCTCTGCGTAGAGCAGCTAGAGGAGCAGCTCTGCCGGCTTTCCTGTGCTTCTGCATAGCAGAGCTGTCAAGAACGAGAAGCTGCGTTTTGCCGAGAAAGCAGCGCTTCGCGGAACCA
Organism: Phylloscopus collybita; assembly: GCA_027886175.1. Lineage (NCBI taxonomy): Eukaryota > Metazoa > Chordata > Aves > Passeriformes > Phylloscopidae > Phylloscopus > Phylloscopus collybita. The sequence continues at coordinate 1,031,609 of JAJNNQ010000091.1, read as the reverse complement.
CAGCCAGCGGCGTCTTCGGTACAGCCGCAGCTTGTGCGGAGAAGCGAAAGAGAGCCGGGGAAGAACGTGGAAAGCCGAACTCGGTCGCTGCAAGCGGGTGCTGGCGAACAGCTTCTGGTCACCTTGTAGAAACTCTCCCAGCACAGTGCAGAGTCCCCGTGGCTAGTTCCTTGAAATACCTTTCCTGGCAGCAGCCCAGAGCTGTACTGAGTGCAGCAGGTGTCAGGCAGTCTCCTCTCGCCGTGTAGGTGCTTCTGTTTTGTGTTTGCAGCGTGCAGAGAAGCCCGCGTGCTTGCTGCTGCTTCCAGCAAGCCAAAACGCTTTTGCAGCCACTTTCCTGCCTTTTCCACAACAGGATCACTGTCTAGCTGATTTACAGTTGCCTCTGCGTAGAGCAGCTAGTGGAGCAGCTCTGCCGGCTTTCCTGTGCTTCTGCATAGCAGAGCTGTCAAGAACGAGAAGCTGCGTTTTGCCCAGAAAGCAGCGCTTGGCGGAACCACAGCCAGCGGCGTCTTGGGTACAGCCGCAGCTTGTGCGGAGAAGCGAAAGAGAGCCGGGGAAGAACGTGGAAAGCCGAACTCGGTCGCTGCAAGCGGGTGCTGGCGAACAGCTTCTGGTCACCTTGTAGAAACTCTCCCAGCACAGTGCAGAGTCCCCGTGGCTAGTTCCTTGAAATACCTTTCCTGGCAGCAGCCCAGAGCTGTACTGAGTGCAGCAGGTGTCAGGCAGTCTCCTCTCGCCGTGTAGGTGCTTCTGTTTTGTGTTTGCAGCGTGCAGAGAAGCCCGCGTGCTTGCTGCTGCTTCCAGCAAGCCAAAACGCTTTTGCAGCCACTTTCCTGCCTTTTCCACAACAGGATCACTGTCTAGCTGATTTACAGTTGCCTCTGCGTAGAGCAGCTAGAGGAGCAGCTCTGCCGGCTTTACTGTGCTTCTGCATAGCAGAGCTGTCAAGAACGAGAAGCTGCGTTTTGCCCAGAAAGCAGCGCTTGGCGGAACCACAGCCAGCGGCGTCTTGGGTACAGCCGCAGCTTGTGCGGAGAAGCGAAAGAGAGCCGGGGAAGAACGTGGAAAGCCGAACTCGGTCGCTGCAAGCGGGTGCTGGCGAACAGCTTCTGGTCACCTTGTAGAAACTCTCCCAGCACAGTGCAGAGTCCCCGTGGCTAGTTCCTTGAAATACCTTTCCTGGCAGCAGCCCAGAGCTGTACTGAGTGCAGCAGGTGTCAGGCAGTCTCCTCTCGCCGTGTAGGTGCTTCTGTTTTGTGTTTGCAGCGTGCAGAGAAGCCCGCGTGCTTGCTGCTGCTTCCAGCAAGCCAAAACGCTTTTGCAGCCACTTTCCTGCCTTTTCCACAACAGGATCACTGTCTAGCTGATTTACAGTTGCCTCTGCGTAGAGCAGCTAGAGGAGCAGCTCTGCCGGCTTTCCTGTGCTTCTGCATAGCAGAGCTGTCAAGAACGAGAAGCTGCGTTTTGCCCAGAAAGCAGCGCTTGGCGGAACCACAGCCAGCGGCGTCTTCGGTACAGCCGCAGCTTGTGCGGAGAAGCGAAAGAGAGCCGGGGAAGAACGTGGAAAGCCGAACTCGGTCGCTGCAAGCGGGTGCTGGCGAACAGCTTCTGGTCACCTTGTAGAAACTCTCCCAGCACAGTGCAGAGTCCCCGTGGCTAGTTCCTTGAAATACCTTTCCTGGCAGCAGCCCAGAGCTGTACTGAGTGCAGCAGGTGTCAGGCAGTCTCCTCTCGCCGTGTAGGTGCTTCTGTTTTGTGTTTGCAGCGTGCAGAGAAGCCCGCGTGCTTGCTGCTGCTTCCAGCAAGCCAAAACGCTTTTGCAGCCACTTTCCTGCCTTTTCCACAACAGGATCACTGTCTAGCTGATTTACAGTTGCCTCTGCGTAGAGCAGCTAGAGGAGCAGCTCTGCCGGCTTTCCTGTGCTTCTGCATAGCAGAGCTGTCAAGAACGAGAAGCTGCGTTTTGCCCAGAAAGCAGCGCTTGGCGGAACCACAGCCAGCGGCGTCTTCGGTACAGCCGCAGCTTGTGCGGAGAAGCGAAAGAGAGCCGGGGAAGAACGTGGAAAGCCGAACTCGGTCGCTGCAAGCGGGTGCTGGCGAACAGCTTCTGGTCACCTTGTAGAAACTCTCCCAGCACAGTGCAGAGTCCCCGTGGCTAGTTCCTTGAAATACCTTTCCTGGCAGCAGCCCAGAGCTGTACTGAGTGCAGCAGGTGTCAGGCAGTCTCCTCTCGCCGTGTAGGTGCTTCTGTTTTGTGTTTGCAGCGTGCAGAGAAGCCCGCGTGCTTGCTGCTGCTTCCAGCAAGCCAAAACGCTTTTGCAGCCACTTTCCTGCCTTTTCCACAACAGGATCACAGTCTAGCTGATTTACATTTGCCTCTGCGTAGAGCAGCTAGAGGAGCAGCTCTGCCGGCTTTCCTGTGCTTCTGCATAGCAGAGCTGTCAAGAACGAGAAGCTGCGTTTTGCCCAGAAAGCAGCGCTTGGCGGAACCACAGCCAGCGGCGTCTTGGGTACAGCCGCAGCTTGTGCGGAGAAGCGAAAGAGAGCCGGGGAAGAACGTGGAAAGCCGAACTCGGTCGCTGCAAGCGGGTGCTGGCCAACAGCTTCTGGTCACCTTGTAGAAACTCTCCCAGCACAGTGCAGAGTCCCCGTGGCTAGTTCCTTGAAATACCTTTCCTGGCAGCAGCCCAGAGCTGTACTGAGTGCAGCAGGTGTCAGGCAGTCTCCTCTCGCCGTGTAGGTGCTTCTGTTTTGTGTTTGCAGCGTGCAGAGAAGCCCGCGTGCTTGCTGCTGCTTCCAGCAAGCCAAAACGCTTTTGCAGCCACTTTCCTGCCTTTTCCACAACAGGATCACTGTCTAGCTGATTTACAGTTGCCTCTGCGTAGAGCAGCTAGAGGAGCAGCTCTGCCGGCTTTCCTGTGCTTCTGCATAGCAGAGCTGTCAAGAACGAGAAGCTGCGTTTTGCCCAGAAAGCAGCGCTTGGCGGAACCACAGCCAGCGGCGTCTTCGGTACAGCCGCAGCTTGTGCGGAGAAGCGAAAGAGAGCCGGGGAAGAACGTGGAAAGCCGAACTCGGTCGCTGCAAGCGGGTGCTGGCGAACAGCTTCTGGTCACCTTGTAGAAACTCTCCCAGCACAGTGCAGAGTCCCCGTGGCTAGTTCCTTGAAATACCTTTCCTGGCAGCAGCCCAGAGCTGTACTGAGTGCAGCAGGTGTCAGGCAGTCTCCTCTCGCCGTGTAGGTGCTTCTGTTTTGTGTTTGCAGCGTGCAGAGAAGCCCGCGTGCTTGCTGCTGCTTCCAGCAAGCCAAAACGCTTTTGCAGCCACTTTCCTGCCTTTTCCACAACAGGATCACTGTCTAGCTGATTTACAGTTGCCTCTGCGTAGAGCAGCTAGAGGAGCAGCTCTGCCGGCTTTCCTGTGCTTCTGCATAGCAGAGCTGTCAAGAACGAGAAGCTGCGTTTTGCCGAGAAAGCAGCGCTTCGCGGAACCACAGCCAGCGGCGTCTTGGGTACAGCCGCAGCTTGTGCGGAGAAGCGAAAGAGAGCCGGGGAAGAACGTGGAAAGCCGAACTCGGTCGCTGCAAGCGGGTGCTGGCGAACAGCTTCTGGTCACCTTGTAGAAACTCTCCCAGCACAGTGCAGAGTCCCCGTGGCTAGTTCCTTGAAATACCTTTCCTGGCAGCAGCCCAGAGCTGTACTGAGTGCAGCAGGTGTCAGGCAGTCTCCTCTCGCCGTGTAGGTGCTTCTGTTTTGTGTTTGCAGCGTGCAGAGAAGCCCGCGTGCTTGCTGCTGCTTCCAGCAAGCCAAAACGCTTTTGCAGCCACTTTCCTGCCTTTTCCACAACAGGATCACTGTCTAGCTGATTTACAGTTGCCTCTGCGTAGAGCAGCTAGTGGAGCAGCTCTGCCGGCTTTCCTGTGCTTCTGCATAGCAGAGCTGTCAAGAACGAGAAGCTGCGTTTTGCCCAGAAAGCAGCGCTTGGCGGAACCACAGCCAGCGGCGTCTTGGGTACAGCCGCAGCTTGTGCGGAGAAGCGAAAGAGAGCCGGGGAAGAACGTGGAAAGCCGAACTCGGTCGCTGCAAGCGGGTGCTGGCGAACAGCTTCTGGTCACCTTGTAGAAACTCTCCCAGCACAGTGCAGAGTCCCCGTGGCTAGTTCCTTGAAATACCTTTCCTGGCAGCAGCCCAGAGCTGTACTGAGTGCAGCAGGTGTCAGGCAGTCTCCTCTCGCCGTGTAGGTGCTTCTGTTTTGTGTTTGCAGCGTGCAGAGAAGCCCGCGTGCTTGCTGCTGCTTCCAGCAAGCCAAAACGCTTTTGCAGCCACTTTCCTGCCTTTTCCACAACAGGATCACTGTCTAGCTGATTTACAGTTGCCTCTGCGTAGAGCAGCTAGAGGAGCAGCTCTGCCGGCTTTACTGTGCTTCTGCATAGCAGAGCTGTCAAGAACGAGAAGCTGCGTTTTGCCCAGAAAGCAGCGCTTGGCGGAACCACAGCCAGCGGCGTCTTCGGTACAGCCGCAGCTTGTGCGGAGAAGCGAAAGAGAGCCGGGGAAGAACGTGGAAAGCCGAACTCGGTCGCTGCAAGCGGGTGCTGGCGAACAGCTTCTGGTCACCTTGTAGAAACTCTCCCAGCACAGTGCAGAGTCCCCGTGGCTAGTTCCTTGAAATACCTTTTCTGGCAGCAGCCCAGAGCTGTACTGAGTGCAGCAGGTGTCAGGCAGTCTCCTCTCGCCGTGTAGGTGCTTCTGTTTTGTGTTTGCAGCGTGTAGAGAAGCCCGCGTGCTTGCTGCTGCTTCCAGCAAGCCAAAACGCTTTTGCAGCCACTTTCCTGCCTTTTCCACAACAGGATCACTGTCTAGCTGATTTACAGTTGCCTCTGCGTAGAGCAGCTAGAGGAGCAGCTGTGCCGGCTTTCCTGTGCTTCTGCATAGCAGAGCTGTCAAGAACGAGAAGCTGCGTTTTGCCCAGAAAGCAGCGCTTGGCGGAACCACAGCCAGCGGCGTCTTGGGTACAGCCGCAGCTTGTGCGGAGAAGCGAAAGAGAGCCGGGGAAGAACGTGGAAAGCCGAACTCGGTCGCTGCAAGCGGGTGCTGGCGAACAGCTTCTGGTCACCTTGTAGAAACTCTCCCAGCACAGTGCAGAGTCCCCGTGGCTAGTTCCTTGAAATACCTTTCCTGGCAGCAGCCCAGAGCTGTACTGAGTGCAGCAGGTGTCAGGCAGTCTCCTCTCGCCGTGTAGGTGCTTCTGTTTTGTGTTTGCAGCGTGCAGAGAAGCCCGCGTGCTTGCTGCTGCTTCCAGCAAGCCAAAACGCTTTTGCAGCCACTTTCCTGCCTTTTCCACAACAGGATCACTGTCTAGCTGATTTACAGTTGCCTCTGCGTAGAGCAGCTAGAGGAGCAGCTCTGCCGGCTTTCCTGTGCTTCTGCATAGCAGAGCTGTCAAGAACGAGAAGCTGCGTTTTGCCCAGAAAGCAGCGCTTGGCGGAACCACAGCCAGCGGCGTCTTCGGTACAGCCGCAGCTTGTGCGGAGAAGCGAAAGAGAGCCGGGGAAGAACGTGGAAAGCCGAACTCGGTCGCTGCAAGCGGGTGCTGGCGAACAGCTTCTGGTCACCTTGTAGAAACTCTCCCAGCACAGTGCAGAGTCCCCGTGGCTAGTTCCTTGAAATACCTTTCCTGGCAGCAGCCCAGAGCTGTACTGAGTGCAGCAGGTGTCAGGCAGTCTCCTCTCGCCGTGTAGGTGCTTCTGTTTTGTGTTTGCAGCGTGCAGAGAAGCCCGCGTGCTTGCTGCTGCTTCCAGCAAGCCAAAACGCTTTTGCAGCCACTTTCCTGCCTTTTCCACAACAGGATCACTGTCTAGCTGATTTACAGTTGCCTCTGCGTAGAGCAGCTAGAGGAGCAGCTCTGCCGGCTTTACTGTGCTTCTGCATAGCAGAGCTGTCAAGAACGAGAAGCTGCGTTTTGCCCAGAAAGCAGCGCTTGGCGGAACCACAGCCAGCGGCGTCTTGGGTACAGCCGCAGCTTGTGCGGAGAAGCGAAAGAGAGCCGGGGAAGAACGTGGAAAGCCGAACTCGGTCGCTGCAAGCGGGTGCTGGCGAACAGCTTCTGGTCACCTTGTAGAAACTCTCCCAGCACAGTGCAGAGTCCCCGTGGCTAGTTCCTTGAAATACCTTTCCTGGCAGCAGCCCAGAGCTGTACTGAGTGCAGCAGGTGTCAGGCAGTCTCCTCTCGCCGTGTAGGTGCTTCTGTTTTGTGTTTGCAGCGTGCAGAGAAGCCCGCGTGCTTGCTGCTGCTTCCAGCAAGCCAAAACGCTTTTGCAGCCACTTTCCTGCCTTTTCCACAACAGGATCACTGTCTAGCTGATTTACAGTTGCCTCTGCGTAGAGCAGCTAGAGGAGCAGCTCTGCCGGCTTTCCTGTGCTTCTGCATAGCAGAGCTGTCAAGAACGAGAAGCTGCGTTTTGCCCAGAAAGCAGCGCTTCGCGGAACCACAGCCAGCGGCGTCTTCGGTACAGCCGCAGCTTGTGCGGAGAAGCGAAAGAGAGCCGGGGAAGAACGTGGAAAGCCGAACTCGGTCGCTGCAAGCGGGTGCTGGCGAACAGCTTCTGGTCACCTTGTAGAAACTCTCCCAGCACAGTGCAGAGTCCCCGTGGCTAGTTCCTTGAAATACCTTTCCTGGCAGCAGCCCAGAGCTGTACTGAGTGCAGCAGGTGTCAGGCAGTCTCCTCTCGCCGTGTAGGTGCTTCTGTTTTGTGTTTGCAGCGTGCAGAGAAGCCCGCGTGCTTGCTGCTGCTTCCAGCAAGCCAAAACGCTTTTGGAGCCACTTTCCTGCCTTTTCCACAACAGGATCACTGTCTAGCTGATTTACAGTTGCCTCTGCGTAGAGCAGCTAGAGGAGCAGCTCTGCCGGCTTTCCTGTGCTTCTGCATAGCAGAGCTGTCAAGAACGAGAAGCTGCGTTTTGCCCAGAAAGCAGCGCTTGGCGGAACCACAGCCAGTGGCGTCTTCGGTACAGCCGCAGCTTGTGCGGAGAAGCGAAAGAGAGCCGGGGAAGAACGTGGAAAGCCGAACTCGGTCGCTGCAAGCGGGTGCTGGCGAACAGCTTCTGGTCACCTTGTAGAAACTCTCCCAGCACAGTGCAGAGTCCCCGTGGCTAGTTCCTTGAAATACCTTTCCTGGCAGCAGCCCAGAGCTGTACTGAGTGCAGCAGGTGTCAGGCAGTCTCCTCTCGCCGTGTAGGTGCTTCTGTTTTGTGTTTGCAGCGTGCAGAGAAGCCCGCGTGCTTGCTGCTGCTTCCAGCAAGCCAAAACGCTTTTGCAGCCACTTTCCTGCCTTTTCCACAACAGGATCACTGTCTAGCTGATTTACAGTTGCCTCTGCGTAGAGCAGCTAGAGGAGCAGCTGTGCCGGCTTTCCTGTGCTTCTGCATAGCAGAGCTGTCAAGAACGAGAAGCTGCGTTTTGCCCAGAAAGCAGCGCTTGGCGGAACCACAGCCAGCGGCATCTTCGGTACAGCCGCAGCTTGTGCGGAGAAGCGAAAGAGAGCCGGGGAAGAACGTGGAAAGCCGAACTCGGTCGCTGCAAGCGGGTGCTGGCGAACAGCTTCTGGTCACCTTGTAGAAACTCTCCCAGCACAGTGCAGAGTCCCCGTGGCTAGTTCCTTGAAATACCTTTCCTGGCAGCAGCCCAGAGCTGTACTGAGTGCAGCAGGTGTCAGGCAGTCTCCTCTCGCCGTGTAGGTGCTTCTGTTTTGTGTTTGCAGCGTGCAGAGAAGCCCGCGTGCTTGCTGCTGCTTCCAGCAAGCCAAAACGCTTTTGCAGCCACTTTCCTGCCTTTTCCACAACAGGATCACTGTCTAGCTGATTTACAGTTGCCTCTGCGTAGAGCAGCTAGAGGAGCAGCTCTGCCGGCTTTCCTGTGCTTCTGCATAGCAGAGCTGTCAAGAACGAGAAGCTGCGTTTTGCCCAGAAAGCAGCGCTTGGCGGAACCACAGCCAGCGGCGTCTTGGGTACAGCCGCAGCTTGTGCGGAGAAGCGAAAGAGAGCCGGGGAAGAACGTGGAAAGCCGAACTCGGTCGCTGCAAGCGGGTGCTGGCGAACAGCTTCTGGTCACCTTGTAGAAACTCTCCCAGCACAGTGCAGAGTCCCCGTGGCTAGTTCCTTGAAATACCTTTCCTGGCAGCAGCCCAGAGCTGTACTGAGTGCAGCAGGTGTCAGGCAGTCTCCTCTCGCCGTGTAGGTGCTTCTGTTTTGTGTTTGCAGCGTGCAGAGAAGCCCGCGTGCTTGCTGCTGCTTCCAGCAAGCCAAAACGCTTTTGCAGCCACTTTCCTGCCTTTTCCACAACAGGATCACAGTCTAGCTGATTTACATTTGCCTCTGCGTAGAGCAGCTAGAGGAGCAGCTCTGCCGGCTTTCCTGTGCTTCTGCATAGCAGAGCTGTCAAGAACGAGAAGCTGCGTTTTGCCCAGAAAGCAGCGCTTGGCGGAACCACAGCCAGCGGCGTCTTGGGTACAGCCGCAGCTTGTGCGGAGAAGCGAAAGAGAGCCGGGGAAGAACGTGGAAAGCCGAACTCGGTCGCTGCAAGCGGGTGCTGGCGAACAGCTTCTGGTCACCTTGTAGAAACTCTCCCAGCACAGTGCAGAGTCCCCGTGGCTAGTTCCTTGAAATACCTTTCCTGGCAGCAGCCCAGAGCTGTACTGAGTGCAGCAGGTGTCAGGCAGTCTCCTCTCGCCGTGTAGGTGCTTCTGTTTTGTGTTTGCAGCGTGCAGAGAAGCCCGCGTGCTTGCTGCTGCTTCCAGCAAGCCAAAACGCTTTTGCAGCCACTTTCCTGCCTTTTCCACAACAGGATCACTGTCTAGCTGATTTACAGTTGCCTCTGCGTAGAGCAGCTAGAGGAGCAGCTCTGCCGGCTTTCCTGTGCTTCTGCATAGCAGAGCTGTCAAGAACGAGAAGCTGCGTTTTGCCCAGAAAGCAGCGCTTGGCGGAACCACAGCCAGCGGCGTCTTGGGTACAGCCGCAGCTTGTGCGGAGAAGTGAAAGAGAGCCGGGGAAGAACGTGGAAAGCCGAACTCGGTCGCTGCAAGCGGGTGCTGGCGAACAGCTTCTGGTCACCTTGTAGAAACTCTCCCAGCACAGTGCAGAGTCCCCGTGGCTAGTTCCTTGAAATACCTTTCCTGGCAGCAGCCCAGAGCTGTACTGAGTGCAGCAGGTGTCAGGCAGTCTCCTCTCGCCGTGTAGGTGCTTCTGTTTTGTGTTTGCAGCGTGCAGAGAAGCCCGCGTGCTTGCTGCTGCTTCCAGCAAGCCAAAACGCTTTTGCAGCCACTTTCCTGCCTTTTCCACAACAGGATCACTGTCTAGCTGATTTACAGTTGCCTCTGCGTAGAGCAGCTAGAGGAGCAGCTCTGCCGGCTTTCCTGTGCTTCTGCATAGCAGAGCTGTCAAGAACGAGAAGCTGCGTTTTGCCGAGAAAGCAGCGCTTGGCGGAACCACAGCCAGCGGCGTCTTCGGTACAGCCGCAGCTTGTGCGGAGAAGCGAAAGAGAGCCGGGGAAGAACGTGGAAAGCCGAACTCGGTCGCTGCAAGCGGGTGCTGGCGAACAGCTTCTGGTCACCTTGTAGAAACTCTCCCAGCACAGTGCAGAGTCCCCGTGGCTAGTTCCTTGAAATACCTTTCCTGGCAGCAGCCCAGAGCTGTACTGAGTGCAGCAGGTGTCAGGCAGTCTCCTCTCGCCGTGTAGGTGCTTCTGTTTTGTGTTTGCAGCGTGCAGAGAAGCCCGCGTGCTTGCTGCTGCTTCCAGCAAGCCAAAACGCTTTTGCAGCCACTTTCCTGCCTTTTCCACAACAGGATCACTGTCTAGCTGATTTACAGTTGCCTCTGCGTAGAGCAGCTAGTGGAGCAGCTCTGCCGGCTTTCCTGTGCTTCTGCATAGCAGAGCTGTCAAGAACGAGAAGCTGCGTTTTGCCCAGAAAGCAGCGCTTGGCGGAACCACAGCCAGCGGCGTCTTGGGTACAGCCGCAGCTTGTGCGGAGAAGCGAAAGAGAGCCGGGGAAGAACGTGGAAAGCCGAACTCGGTCGCTGCAAGCGGGTGCTGGCGAACAGCTTCTGGTCACCTTGTAGAAACTCTCCCAGCACAGTGCAGAGTCCCCGTGGCTAGTTCCTTGAAATACCTTTCCTGGCAGCAGCCCAGAGCTGTACTGAGTGCAGCAGGTGTCAGGCAGTCTCCTCTCGCCGTGTAGGTGCTTCTGTTTTGTGTTTGCAGCGTGCAGAGAAGCCCGCGTGCTTGCTGCTGCTTCCAGCAAGCCAAAACGCTTTTGCAGCCACTTTCCTGCCTTTTCCACAACAGGATCACTGTCTAGCTGATTTACAGTTGCCTCTGCGTAGAGCAGCTAGAGGAGCAGCTCTGCCGGCTTTACTGTGCTTCTGCATAGCAGAGCTGTCAAGAACGAGAAGCTGCGTTTTGCCCAGAAAGCAGCGCTTGGCGGAACCACAGCCAGCGGCGTCTTCGGTACAGCCGCAGCTTGTGCGGAGAAGCGAAAGAGAGCCGGGGAAGAACGTGGAAAGCCGAACTCGGTCGCTGCAAGCGGGTGCTGGCGAACAGCTTCTGGTCACCTTGTAGAAACTCTCCCAGCACAGTGCAGAGTCCCCGTGGCTAGTTCCTTGAAATACCTTTTCTGGCAGCAGCCCAGAGCTGTACTGAGTGCAGCAGGTGTCAGGCAGTCTCCTCTCGCCGTGTAGGTGCTTCTGTTTTGTGTTTGCAGCGTGCAGAGAAGCCCGCGTGCTTGCTGCTGCTTCCAGCAAGCCAAAACGCTTTTGCAGCCACTTTCCTGCCTTTTCCACAACAGGATCACTGTCTAGCTGATTTACAGTTGCCTCTGCGTAGAGCAGCTAGAGGAGCAGCTGTGCCGGCTTTCCTGTGCTTCTGCATAGCAGAGCTGTCAAGAACGAGAAGCTGCGTTTTGCCCAGAAAGCAGCGCTTGGCGGAACCACAGCCAGCGGCGTCTTCGGTACAGCCGCAGCTTGTGCGGAGAAGCGAAAGAGAGCCGGGGAAGAACGTGGAAAGCCGAACTCGGTCGCTGCAAGCGGGTGCTGGCGAACAGCTTCTGGTCACCTTGTAGAAACTCTCCCAGCACAGTGCAGAGTCCCCGTGGCTAGTTCCTTGAAATACCTTTCCTGGCAGCAGCCCAGAGCTGTACTGAGTGCAGCAGGTGTCAGGCAGTCTCCTCTCGCCGTGTAGGTGCTTCTGTTTTGTGTTTGCAGCGTGCAGAGAAGCCCGCGTGCTTGCTGCTGCTTCCAGCAAGCCAAAACGCTTTTGCAGCCACTTTCCTGCCTTTTCCACAACAGGATCACTGTCTAGCTGATTTACAGTTGCCTCTGCGTAGAGCAGCTAGAGGAGCAGCTCTGCCGGCTTTCCTGTGCTTCTGCATAGCAGAGCTGTCAAGAACGAGAAGCTGCGTTTTGCCCAGAAAGCAGCGCTTGGCGGAACCACAGCCAGCGGCGTCTTGGGTACAGCCGCAGCTTGTGCGGAGAAGCGAAAGAGAGCCGGGGAAGAACGTGGAAAGCCGAACTCGGTCGCTGCAAGCGGGTGCTGGCGAACAGCTTCTGGTCACCTTGTAGAAACTCTCCCAGCACAGTGCAGAGTCCCCGTGGCTAGTTCCTTGAAATACCTTTCCTGGCAGCAGCCCAGAGCTGTACTGAGTGCAGCAGGTGTCAGGCAGTCTCCTCTCGCCGTGTAGGTGCTTCTGTTTTGTGTTTGCAGCGTGCAGAGAAGCCCGCGTGCTTGCTGCTGCTTCCAGCAAGCCAAAACGCTTTTGCAGCCACTTTCCTGCCTTTTCCACAACAGGATCACTGTCTAGCTACTTTACAGTTGCCTCTGCGTAGAGCAGCTAGAGGAGCAGCTCTGCCGGCTTTCCTGTGCTTCTGCATAGCAGAGCTGTCAAGAACGAGAAGCTGCGTTTTGCCCAGAAAGCAGCGCTTGGCGGAACCACAGCCAGCGGCGTCTTGGGTACAGCCGCAGCTTGTGCGGAGAAGCGAAAGAGAGCCGGGGAAGAACGTGGAAAGCCGAACTCGGTCGCTGCAAGCGGGTGCTGGCGAACAGCTTCTGGTCATCTTGTAGAAACTCTCCCAGCACAGTGCAGAGTCCCCGTGGCTAGTTCCTTGAAATACCTTTCCTGGCAGCAGCCCAGAGCTGTACTGAGTGCAGCAGGTGTCAGGCAGTCTCCTCTCGCCGTGTAGGTGCTTCTGTTTTGTGTTTGCAGCGTGCAGAGAAGCCCGCGTGCTTGCTGCTGCTTCCAGCAAGCCAAAACGCTTTTGCAGCCACTTTCCTGCCTTTTCCACAACAGGATCACTGTCTAGCTGATTTACAGTTGCCTCTGCGTAGAGCAGCTAGAGGAGCAGCTCTGCCGGCTTTCCTGTGCTTCTGCATAGCAGAGCTGTCAAGAACGAGAAGCTGCGTTTTGCCCAGAAAGCAGCGCTTGGCGGAACCACAGCCAGCGGCGTCTTCGGTACAGCCGCAGCTTGTGCGGAGAAGCGAAAGAGAGCCGGGGAAGAACGTGGAAAGCCGAACTCGGTCGCTGCAAGCGGGTGCTGGCGAACAGCTTCTGGTCACCTTGTAGAAACTCTCCCAGCACAGTGCAGAGTCCCCGTGGCTAGTTCCTTGAAATACCTTTCCTGGCAGCAGCCCAGAGCTGTACTGAGTGCAGCAGGTGTCAGGCAGTCTCCTCTCGCCGTGTAGGTGCTTCTGTTTTGTGTTTGCAGCGTGCAGAGAAGCCCGCGTGCTTGCTGCTGCTTCCAGCAAGCCAAAACGCTTTTGCAGCCACTTTCCTGCCTTTTCCACAACAGGATCACTGTCTAGCTGATTTACAGTTGCCTCTGCGTAGAGCAGCTAGAGGAGCAGCTCTGCCGGCTTTCCTGTGCTTCTGCATAGCAGAGCTGTCAAGAACGAGAAGCTGCGTTTTGCCCAGAAAGCAGCGCTTCGCGGAACCACAGCCAGCGGCGTCTTCGGTACAGCCGCAGCTTGTGCGGAGAAGCGAAAGAGAGCCGGGGAAGAACGTGGAAAGCCGAACTCGGTCGCTGCAAGCGGGTGCTGGCGAACAGCTTCTGGTCACCTTGTAGAAACTCTCCCAGCACAGTGCAGAGTCCCCGTGGCTAGTTCCTTGAAATACCTTTCCTGGCAGCAGCCCAGAGCTGTACTGAGTGCAGCAGGTGTCAGGCAGTCTCCTCTCGCCGTGTAGGTGCTTCTGTTTTGTGTTTGCAGCGTGCAGAGAAGCCCGCGTGCTTGCTGCTGCTTCCAGCAAGCCAAAACGCTTTTGCAGCCACTTTCCTGCCTTTTCCACAACAGGATCACTGTCTAGCTGATTTACAGTTGCCTCTGCGTAGAGCAGCTAGAGGAGCAGCTCTGCCGGCTTTCCTGTGCTTCTGCATAGCAGAGCTGTCAAGAACGAGAAGCTGCGTTTTGCCCAGAAAGCAGCGCTTGGCGGAACCACAGCCAGCGGCGTCTTCGGTACAGCCGCAGCTTGTGCGGAGAAGCGAAAGAGAGCCGGGGAAGAACGTGGAAAGCCGAACTCGGTCGCTGCAAGCGGGTGCTGGCGAATAGCTTCTGGTCACCTTGTAGAAACTCTCCCAGCACAGTGCAGAGTCCCCGTGGCTAGTTCCTTGAAATACCTTTCCTGGCAGCAGCCCAGAGCTGTACTGAGTGCAGCAGGTGTCAGGCAGTCTCCTCTCGCCGTGTACGTGCTTCTGTTTTGTGTTTGCAGCGTGCAGAGAAGCCCGCGTGCTTGCTGCTGCTTCCAGCAAGCCAAAACGCTTTTGCAGCCACTTTCCTGCCTTTTCCACAACAGGATCACTGTCTAGCTGATTTACAGTTGCCTCTGCGTAGAGCAGCTAGAGGAGCAGCTCTGCCGGCTTTCCTGTGCTTCTGCATAGCAGAGCTGTCAAGAACGAGAAGCTGCGTTTTGCCCAGAAAGCAGCGCTTGGCGGAACCACAGCCAGCGGCGTCTTCGGTACAGCCGCAGCTTGTGCGGAGAAGCGAAAGAGAGCCGGGGAAGAACGTGGAAAGCCGAACTCGGTCGCTGCAAGCGGGTGCTGGCGAACAGCTTCTGGTCACCTTGTAGAAACTCTCCCAGCACAGTGCAGAGTCCCCGTGGCTAGTTCCTTGAAATACCTTTCCTGGCAGCAGCCCAGAGCTGTACTGAGTGCAGCAGGTGTCAGGCAGTCTCCTCTCGCCGTGTAGGTGCTTCTGTTTTGTGTTTGCAGCGTGCAGAGAAGCCCGCGTGCTTGCTGCTGCTTCCAGCAAGCCAAAACGCTTTTGCAGCCACTTTCCTGCCTTTTCCACAACAGGATCACTGTCTAGCTGATTTACAGTTGCCTCTGCGTAGAGCAGCTAGAGGAGCAGCTCTGCCGGCTTTCCTGTGCTTCTGCATAGCAGAGCTGTCAAGAACGAGAAGCTGCGTTTTGCCCAGAAAGCAGCGCTTGGCGGAACCACAGCCAGCGGCGTCTTCGGTACAGCCGCAGCTTGTGCGGAGAAGCGAAAGAGAGCCGGGGAAGAACGTGGAAAGCCGAACTCGGTCGCTGCAAGCGGGTGCTGGCGAACAGCTTCTGGTCACCTTGTAGAAACTCTCCCAGCACAGTGCAGAGTCCCCGTGGCTAGTTCCTTGAAATACCTTTCCTGGCAGCAGCCCAGAGCTGTACTGAGTGCAGCAGGTGTCAGGCAGTCTCCTCTCGCCGTGTAGGTGCTTCTGTTTTGTGTTTGCAGCGTGCAGAGAAGCCCGCGTGCTTGCTGCTGCTTCCAGCAAGCCAAAACGCTTTTGCAGCCACTTTCCTGCCTTTTCCACAACAGGATCACTGTCTAGCTGATTTACAGTTGCCTCTGCGTAGAGCAGCTAGAGGAGCAGCTCTGCCGGCTTTCCTGTGCTTCTGCATAGCAGAGCTGTCAAGAACGAGAAGCTGCGTTTTGCCCAGAAAGCAGCGCTTGGCGGAACCACAGCCAGCGGCGTCTTGGGTACAGCCGCAGCTTGTGCGGAGAAGCGAAAGAGAGCCGGGGAAGAACGTGGAAAGCCGAACTCGGTCGCTGCAAGCGGGTGCTGGCGAACAGCTTCTGGTCACCTTGTAGAAACTCTCCCAGCACAGTGCAGAGTCCCCGTGGCTAGTTCCTTGAAATACCTTTCCTGGCAGCAGCCCAGAGCTGTACTGAGTGCAGCAGGTGTCAGGCAGTCTCCTCTCGCCGTGTAGGTGCTTCTGTTTTGTGTTTGCAGCGTGCAGAGAAGCCCGCGTGCTTGCTGCTGCTTCCAGCAAGCCAAAACGCTTTTGCAGCCACTTTCCTGCCTTTTCCACAACAGGATCACTGTTTAGCTGATTTACTGCCTGACACCTGCTGCACTCAGTACAGCTCTGGGCTGCTGCCTAAAAACTGACATCAGGAACGTGGGGTGGAGACTTTCTTTTCCCATGGAAATGGGCCTCCGTTTGTGTCTAATGCTATGTGCCTGCCACTAGGCTTTTACCTGCTGAAATTCCATACAAATGAGGATATCTCCCCGATACAATCAGCCACCAGACGGAAGTTTGTTTGCCCTTGTACTACATAAGGCCTCCTAAAACCTGACATCAGGAACGTGGCTTGGAGACTTTGGCTGCCCATGGGAAAAAGGCCACCGTTTATGTCTAATGCTGTCTGCCTGCCACTGTGCTTCTTCCTACTAAAATTCCACTAAAACTCCATAGAAATGAGGATATGTCCCAGGGGCAATCTACAACAAGATGGAAGTTTCTCTGCCCTTATATTGGAAAACGGCTCCTACAAAGCGACATCAGCAACGTGGGGTGGAGATTTTGGTTTCCCATGGAAAAGGGCCACCGTTCGTGTCTAATGCTGTCTGCCTGCCACTGGGGTTATGCCTGCTGAAATTCCTCACAAATGAGGATATCTCCCACACGGAATCTACCACCAGTTGGAAGTTTGTCTGCCCTTGTAGTGCCAAAGGCCTCCTACAAACTGACATCAGGCACGTGAGATGGAGACTTTGGTTTCCCAAGGAAATGGACCACCGTTCGTGTCTAATGCTTTCTGCCAGCCACTGGGCTTATGCCTACTAAAATTCCACTAAAATTCTATACAAATGAGGATGTCTCCCAGGTGCAATCTACCACCAGATGGAAGTTTGTCTGCCCCTGTAGAGCCAATAGCTTCCTACAAATTGACATCAAGAACCTGAGGCGGAGACTTTGGTTTCCCATGGAAAAGGGCCACCGTTCGCGTCAAATACTGTCTACCTGCCACTGGGCTTATGGGTACAAAAATTACATACAAATGAGGATATCTCCCAGATGCAATATGCCACCAATTGGAACTTTGTCTCCTCCTGTAGTGCAAGAGGCCTCCTAGAAAATGACATGAGGAACCTGGGGTGGAGACTTTGGTTTCCCATGGAAATGAGCTACTATTCATGTCTAATTCTGTCTACCTGCAGCTGGGATTCTGTCTACTAAAATTCCACTAAATGTCCATACAAATGAGTATATCTCCCAGCTACAATCTAACACCAGATGGAAGATTCTCTGCCCTTGTGTTTCCAAAAGCCTCCTACAAAATGCCATCAGGAACCTGGAGTGGAGAATTTGCTTTCCCATGGAAAAGGACCACCGTTTCTGTCTAATGCTGTCTGCCTGGCACTGTGGTGATGACTGCGGAAGTTCCATACAAATGAGGATATCTCCCAGGTGTAATCTACCACTGGGTGGAAGTTTTTCTGCCCTTGTAGTGCCAAAGGCCTCCTAAAAACTGACATCAGGAACGTGGGGTGAAGACTTTGGTTTCCCAAGGAAATGGGCCACCGTTCGTGTCTAATGCTGTCTGGCAGCCACTGGGCTTATGCCTAATAAAAATAAACTAAAATTCTATACAAATGAGGATATCTCCCAGGTGCAATCTACCACCAGGTTGAAGTTTGCCTGCCCTTGTAGTTCCAAAGGCCTCCTACAAACTGACTTCAGGAACGTGAGGTGGAGACTTTGGTTTCTAATGGAAAAGGTCCATTGTTCCTGTCTAATGCAGTCTGCCTGCCACTGGGTTTATGGCTACTAAAATTACATACAAATGAGGATATCTCCCAGATGCAATATGCCACCAGTTGGAAGTTTGTCTCCTCTTCTAGTGCCAGAGGCCTCCTAGAAAATGACATCAGGAACCTGGGGTGGAGACTTTGGTTTCCCATGGAAATGGTCCACTATTCATGTCTAATTCTGTCTGCCTGCCGCTGGGATTCTGCCTACTAAAATTCCACTAAAATTCCATACAAATGCGAATATCTCCCAGGTGCAATCAAACACCAGATGGAAGTTTCTCTGGCCTTATGTTTCCAAAGGCCTCCTACAAACTGCCATCGGAAACCTAGGGTGGAGACTTTGGTTTCCCATGGAAAAGGACCACCGTTCCTGTCTAATGCTGTCTGCCTGCCACTGTGGTTATGACTGCTGAAGTTCCATACAAATGTGGATATCTCCCAGATGCAATATGCCACCAGATGGAAGTTTGTCTGCTCTTGCAGTGCCAAAGGCCTCCTTCAAACTGACATTCGGAACCTGGCCTGGAGACATTGGTTTCCTATGGAAAAGGCCCACCGTTCATTTTTAATGCTGTCGGTCTGCAACTGGGATTCTGATTACTAAAATACCACTAAAATTCCATACAAATAAGGACATCTACGAGGTGCGATCCACCACTAGATGGAAGTTTGTCGGCCCTTGTAGTGCCAAAGGCCTCCTACAGACTGACATCAGGAGCCTGGGTTGGAGACATTTTTTTCCAATGGAAAAGGGCCACAGTTCGTGTCTAATGCTGTCTGTCTGCCACTGGGCTTCTATCTGCTGAAATTCCATACAAATGAGGATATCTTCCCGATGCAATCAACCACCAGACGAAAGTTTTTCTGCCCTTGTACTGTCAATGGCCTACTAAAACCTGACATTCAGAACGTTGGGTGGAGACTTTGGTTTCCCATGGAAATGGGCCACCGTTTGTGTCTAATGCTATGTGACTGCCACTGGGATAATGCCTAGTAAAATCCCGTACAAATGAGGATATCTCCCAGATAGAGTCTACCACCAGATGAAAGTTTGTCTGCCCTTGTAATGCCTACGGTCTCCTACAAACTGACATCAGGATTCTGGAGAGGACGCTTTGGTTTCCCATGGAAAAGGGGCACCCTTGGTGTTTAATGCTGCCTCCTTGCCTCTGGGCTTATCACTACTGAAATTACATACAAATGAGGATATCTCCCAAACAAAATTTCCCACCAGATGGAAGTTTGTCTGACCTTTTAATGCCAAAGGCCTACTGAAAACTGACATCAGGAGCCTGGGTTGGAGACTTTGTTTTCCCATGGAAAAGGGCCACCGTACCTCTCTAATGCTGTCTGCCTGCCACTGGGCTTCTACCTGATGAAATTCCATAAAAATGAGGATATCTCCCCGATGCAATCAACCACCAGACAGAAGTTTGTCTGCCCTTGTAGTGACAAAGGCCTCCTAAAAACTGACATCAGGAACGTGGGGTGGAGACTTTGGTTTCCCATCAAATGGGCCATTGTTCGTGTCTAATGCTGTCTGCCTGCCACTGGGTTTCTTCCTACTAAAATTCCACTAAACCTCCATAAAAATGAGGATATCTCCCAGGTGCAATCTACCGCCAGATGGAAGTTTGTCTGCCCTTATATTGGAAAACGTTTCCTACAATGTGACATCAGCAACATGGGGTGGAGATTTTGGTTTCCCATGGAAAAGGGCCACTGTTCGTGTCTAATGCTGTCTGCCAGATACTGGGCTTATGCCTACTAAAATACCACTAAAATTCTATACAAATGAGGATACCTCCCAGGTGCAATCTACAACCAGATGGAAGTTTGTCTGCCCTTGTAGTGCCAAAGGCTTCCTACAAATTAACATCAGGAACCTGGGGCGTAGACTTTGGTTTCCCATGGAAAAGGGCCACCGTTCGTGTCTAATGCTGCCTGCCACTGGGTTTATGGCTACTAAAATTACATACAAATGAGGATATTTCCCAGATGCAATATGCCACCAGTTGGAAGTTTGTCTCCTCTTGTAGTGCCAGAGGCCTCCTAGAAAATGACATCAGGAACCTGGGGTGGAGACTTTGGTTTCCCATGGAAATAGGCCACTATTCGTGTCTAATTCTGTCTGCCTGCCGCTGGGATTTTGTCTACTAAAATTCCATGAAAATTCCATACAAATAAGAATATCTCCCGGGTGCAATCTAACACCACATGGAAGTTTCTCTGCCCTTGTGGTTCCAAAGGCCTCCTACAAACTGCCATCTGGAACCTAGGGTGTAGACTTTGGTTTCCCATGTAAAAGGACCACCGTTCCTGTCTAATGCTGTCTACCTGCCACAGGGTTTATGGCTACTAAAATTACATACAAATGAGGATATTTCCCAGATGCAATATGCCACCAGATGGAAGTTTGTCTGCCCTTGTAGTGCCAAAGGCCTCCTAAAAACTGACATCAGGAACGTGCGGTGGAGACTTTGTTTTCCCATGGAAATGGGCCACCGTTTATGTCTAATGCTGTCTGCCTGCCACTGTGCTTCTTCCTACTAAAATTCCACTAAAACTCCATAGAAATGAGGATATCTCCCAGGTGCAATCTATAACAAGATGGAAGTTTCTCTGCCCTTATATTGGAAAACGCCTCCTACAAAGTGACATCAGCAACGTGGGGTGGAGATTTTGGTTTCCCATGGAAAAGGGCCACCGTTCGTGTCTAATGCTGACTGCATGCCACTGGGGTTATGCCTGCTGAAATTCCTCACAAATGAGGATATCTCCCAGATGGAATCTACCACCAGTTCGAAGTTTGTTTGCCCGTGCAGTGCCAAAGGCCTCCTAAAAACTGACATCAGGAACCTGGGGCGGAGACTTTGGTTTCTCATGGAAATGGGCCTCCGTTCGTGTCTAATGCTGTCTGTCGGCCATTGGGCTTCTACCTACGGAAATTCCACTGAAATTCCATACGAATGAAGACATCTCCCGGGTGCAGTCAATCGCCAGATATAAGTTTTTCTGCACTTGTATTTCCAAAGGCCTTCTACAAACTGACATGAGGAACCTGGAGTGGAGACTTTGGTTTCCCATGGATATGGGCCAGCGTTCGTGTGTAAAGCAGTCTTCCTGCCGCTGGATTTCTGCCAACTTTAATACCACTAAAATTCCATAAAAATGAGGATATGTCCCAGGTGCAATCTACCACCAGATGGAAGTTTTTCTGCCCTTGTACTTCCAAACGCCTCTTACAAACTAACATCAGGAACGTGGGGTAGAGACTTCGGTTTCCCATGGAAAAGGGGCACCGTTTGTGTCTAATGCTGCCTGCCTGCCACTGGGGTTATGCCTGCTGAAATTCCTCACAAATGAGGATATCTCCCACAAGGAATCTACCACCAGTTGGAAGTTTGTCTGCCCTTGTAGTGCCAAAGGCCTCTTACAAAGTGACATCAGGCACGTGAGATGGAGACTTTGGTTTCCCAAGGAAATGGACCACCGTTCGTGTCTAATGCTGTCTGCCAACCACTGGGCTTATGCCTACTAAAATTCCACTAAAATTCTATACAAATGAGGATGTCTCCCAGGTGCAATCTACCACCAGATGGAAGTTTGTCTGCCCCTGTAGAGCCAAAGGCTTCCTACAAATTGACATCAAGAACCTGAGGCGGAGACTTTGGTTTCCCATGGAAAAGGTCCATTGTTCGCGTCTAATACTGTCTACCTGCCACTGGGCTTATGGGTACTAAAATTACATACAAATGAGGATATCTGCCAGATGCAATATGCCACCAATTGGAACTTTGTCTCCTCCTGTAGTGCCAGAGGCCTCCTAGAAAATGACATGAGGAACCTGGGGTGGAGACTTTGGTTTCCCATGGAAATGAGCTACTATTCCTGTCTAATTCTGTCTACCTGCAGCTGGGATTCTGTCTACTAAAATTCCACTAAAATTCCATACAAATGAGTATATCTCCCAGCTACAATCTAACACCAGATGGAAGATTCTCTGCCCTTGTGTTTCTAAAGGCCTCCTACAAAATGCCATCAGGAACCTGGAGTGGAGAATTTGCTTTCCCATGGAAAAGGACCACCGTTTCTGTCTAATGCTGTCTGCCGGGCACTGTGGTGATGGCTGCTGAAGTTCCATACAAATGAGGATATCTCCCAGGTGTAATCTACCACTGGGTGGAAGTTTTTCTGCCCTTGTAGTGCCAAAGGCCTCCTAAAAACTGACATCAGAAACGTGGGGTGAAGACTTTGGTTTCCCAAGGAAATGGGCCACCGTTCGTGTCTAATGCTGTCTGGCAGCCACTGGCCTTATGCTTACTAAAATTAAACTAAAATTGTATACAAATGAGGATATCTTCCAGGTGCAATCTACCACCAGATTGAAGTTTGCCTGCCCTTGTAGTTCCAAAGGCCTCCTACAAACTGACATCAGGAACGTGAGGTGGAGACTTTGGTTTCCCAAGGAAAAGGTCCATTGTTCCTGTCTAATGCTGTCTGCCTTCCACTGGGCTTCTGCCTGCTGAAATTCCATACAAATGAGGATATCTCCTCGATGCAATCAACCACCAGATGGAACTTTGTCTGCTCTTGTAGTGCCAAAGGCCTCCTACAAACTGACACCAGGAACCAGGAGTGGAGACTTTGGTTTCCCATGGAAATGGGCCAGCGTTCGTGTCTAATGATGTGTGCCTGCCACTAGGCTTCTGCCTATTAAAATCCCACAAAAATTCCATACAAATGAGGATGTCTCCCAGGTGCAATCTACCACCAGATGGAAGTTTGTCTGCTCCTGTAGAGCCAAATGCTTCCTACAAATTGACATCAGGAACCTGGGGCGGACACTTTGGTTTCCCATGGAAAAAGTCCATTGTTCGTGTCTAATGCTGTCTGCCTGCCGCTGGGCTTATGGGTACTAAAATTACATACAAATGAAAATATCTCCCAGATGCAATATGCCACCAGTTGGAAGTTTGTCTCCTCTTGTAGTGCCAGAGGCCTCCTAGAAAATGACATCAGGAACCTAGGGTGGAGACTTTGGTTTCCATGGAAATGGGCCACTATTCATGTCTAATTCTGTCTGCCTGCCGCTGGGATTCTGCCTACTAAAATTCCACTTAAATTCCATACAAATGAGAATATCTCCCAGGTTCAATCTACCACCAGATGGAAGTTACTCTGCCCTTGTGTTTCCAAAGGTCTCCTACAAACTGCCCTCAGGAACCTAGGGTGGAGACTTTGGTTTCCCTAGGAAAAGGAACACCGTTCCTGTCTAATGCTGTCTGCCTGGCACTGTGGTTATGACTTCTGAAGTACCATAAAAATGAGGATATCTCCCAGGTGCAATCTACCACCAGGTGGAAGTTTGTCTGCCCTCGTAGTGCCAAAGGCCTCCTAAAAACTGACATCAGGACTGTAGGGTGGAGACTTTGGTTTCCCAAGGAAATGGGCCACCGCTTGTGTCTAATGCTGTCTGAAATCCACTGGGCTTATGCCTACTAAAATTCCACTAAAATTCTATACAAATGAGGATATCTCCCAGGTTCAATCTACAACCAGATGGAAGTTTCTCTGCCCTTGTAGTGCCAAAGGCCTCCTAAAAACTGACATCAGGAACGTGGGGTGGAGACATTGGTTTCCCTAGGAATTAGGCCACCGATCGTGTCTAATGCTGTCTGCTAGCCACTGGGCTTATGCCTACTAAAATTCCACTAAAATTCTATACAAATGAGGATATCTCCCAGGTGCAATCTACCACCAGATGGAAGTTTTTCTGCCCTTGTAGTTCCAAACACCTCCTACAAACTGACATCAGGAACGTGAGGTGGAGACTTTGGTTTCCCATGGAAAAGGGCCACCGTTCAAATCTAATGCTGTCTGCCTGCCACTGGGCTCATTCCTCATGAATTTCCATACAAATGAGGACATCTCCCAGGTGGAATCTACCACCAGATAGAATTTTGGCTGCCCTTGTAGTGCCAAAGGCCTCCTACAAACTGACATTCAGGAACGTGAGGTGGTGACCTTGGTTTCCCATGGAAAAGGACCACCGTTCAAATCTAATGCTGTCTGCCTGCCACTGGGCTTATGGCTGCTAAAATTGCATACAAATGAGGATGTCTCCCAGATGCAATCTACCACCAGTTGGAAATTTTCCTGGCCTTGTAGTGCCAAAGGCCTCCTACAAACGGACATCAGGAATGTGGGGTGGAGACTTTTATTTCCCATGGAAAAGGGCCACCGTTCTTGTCTGATGCTGTTTGCTGGCTACTCGGCTTCCGCATACTAAAATTCTAATAAAATTCCATACAAAGAAGGATATCTCCCTGATGGAATATACAACGAGATGGAAGTATGTAGCCCTTGTAGTGCCAAAGGCCTCCTGCAAATTGACATCAGTAACGTGGGGTGGAGACTTTGGTTTCCCATGGAAAAGGGCCACCGTTTGTGTCTAAGTCTGCCTGCCTGCCACTGGGCTTCTACCTGCTGAAATTCCATACAAATGAGGATATCTCCCCGATGTAATCAGCCACCAGACGGAAGTTTGTTTGCCCTTGTACTGGCAAAGACCTCCTAAAACCTGACATCAGGAACGTGGTTTGGAGATTTTTGGCTGCCCATGGGAAAAGGGCCACCGTTCATGTCTAATGCTGTCTGCCTGGTACAGTGGTTATGACTGCTGAAGTTCCATAAAAATGATGATATCTCCGTGATGCAGTCAACCACCAGACAGAAATTTGTCTGCCGTTGTACTGCCAAAGGCCTCCTAAAACCTGAAATCTGCAACGTGGTGTGGAGATTTTTCTTTCGCATGGAAAAGGGCCACCGTTCCTCTCTAATGCTGTCTGCCTGGCACTGTGGTTATGACTGCTGAAGTTCCATACAAATGAGGATATCTCCCAGGTGCAATCTACCACCAGGTGGAAGTTTTTCTGCCCTTGTAGTGCCAAGGCCTCTGAGAAACGTATATCCGGAACGTGGGGTGGAGACTTTGGTTTCCCATAGAAATGGGCCACCGTTCGTGTCTAATGCTGTCTGCCTGCCACTGGGTTTCTTCCTACTAAAATTCCACTAAAATTCGATAGAAATGAGGATATCTCCCAGGTGCAATCTACAACCAGATTGAAGATTCTCTGCCCTTGTACTACCAAAGCCCTCCTAAGAAACTGACATCAGGAACCAGGGGTGGAGACTTTGTTTTCCCATGGAAAACGGCCAGCATACGTGTCTAATTCTGTCTGCCTGCCACTGGGCTTCTGCCTGCTGAAATTCCAAAGAAATTTGGAAATCTCTCCGATGCAATCTACCACCTGAAGGAAGTTTGTCGGCCCCTGTAGTGCCAAAGGCTTCCTCCAAATTCACATCAGAAACCTGTGGCGGAGACATTGGTTTCCCATGGAAAAGGGCCACCGTTCGTGTCTAATGCTGTCTGCTTGCCACTGGGCTTATGGCTACTAAAATTACATACAAATGAGGATATCTCCCAGATGCAATATGCCACCAGATGGAAGTTTGTCTGCTCTTGCAGTGCCAAAGGCCTCCTTCAAACTGACATTCGGAACCTGGCCTGGAGACTTTGTTTTCCCATGGAAAAGGCCCACCGTTTATGTTTAATGCTGTCTGTCTGCCACTGGGCTTCTGAGTACAAAAATACCACTAAAATTCTGTACAAATGAGGACATCTCCGAAGTGCAATCTATTGCCACATGGAAATTTGTCTGCCAGTGTAGCGCCAATGGCCTCGTAAAAACTGACATCAGGAACATAGGATGCATAATTTGTTTTTCCATGGAAAAGGGCCACCGTTCGTGTCTAATGCTGTCTGCCTGCCACTGGGCTTCTACCTGCTGAAATTCCATACAAATGAGGATATGTCCCCGATGCACTCAACCACCAGACAGAAATTTGTCTGCCGTTGTTCTGCCAAAGGCCTCCTAAAACATGACATCTGGAACGTGGTGTGGAGATTTTGCTTTCCCATGGAAAAGGGCCACCGTTCCTCTCTAATGCTGTCTGCCTGGCACTGTGGTTATGACAGATGAAGTTCCATACAAATGAGGATATCTCCCAAGTGCAATCTACCACCAGGTGGAAGTTTGTCTGCCCTTGTAGTGCCAAGGCCTCTGAGAAACGTATATCCGGAACGTGGGGTGGAGACTTTGGTTTCCCATAGAAATGGGCCACCGTTCGTGTCTAATGCTGTCTGCCTGCCACTGGGCTTCTTCCTACTAAAATTCCACTAAAATTCGATAGAAATGAGGATATCTCCCAGGTGCAATCTACAACCAGATGGAAGATTTTCTGCCCTTGTACTCTCGAAGCCCTCCTAAGAAACTGACATCAGGAACCAGGGGTGGAGACTTTGTTTTCCCATGGAAAACGGCCAGCGTACGTGTCTAATGCTGTCTGCCTGCCACTGGGCTTATGCCTAGTAAAATTCCATACAAATGTGGATATCTCCCAGATGTAGTCTACCACCAGTTGAAAGTTTGTCTGCCCTTGTAATGCAACGGCCTCCTACAAACTGACATCAGGAACCTGGAGAGGACGCTTTGGTTTCCCATGGAAAAGGGCCGCCCTTGGTGTTTAATGCTGTCTCCTTGCCACTGACTTATGTCTACTGAAATTACATACAAATGAGGATATATCCCAGACGCAATATGCCACCAGATGGAAATTTGTCTGCTCTTGCAGTGCCAAAGGTCTCCTTCAAACTGACATTCGGAACCTCACCTGGAGACTTTGGTTTCCTATAGAAAAGGCCCACCATTCATGTTTAATGCTGTCTGTCTGATATTGGGCTTCTGAGTACTAAAATACCACTAATATTCCTCACAAATGAGGATATCTCCCAGGTGCAATCTACCACCCGGTGGAAGTTTGTCTGCCCTTGCAGTGCCAAAAGCCTCCTAAAAACTAACATCAGGAACATAGGATGGATAATTTGTTTTTCCATGGAAAGGGGCCACTGTTCGTGTCTAATGCTGTCTGCCTGCCAGTGGGCAGAAGCCTACCAAAATTCCCTACAAATGAGGATATCTCCCAAATGCAATTTCCCACCAGATGGAAGTTTGTCTGCCCTTTTAATGCCAAAGGTCTCCTACAAACTGACATCAGGAGCCTGGGTTGGAGACTTTGTTTTCCCATGGAAAAGGGCCACCGTTACTGTGTAATGCTGTCTGCCTGCCACTGGGCTTCTACCTGCTGAAATTCCATACAAATGAGGATATCTCCCCGATGCAATCACCCACCAGATGGAAGTTTTTTTGCCCTTGTACTGCCAAAGGCCTCCTAAAACCTGACATCAGGAACGTGGCTTGGAGACTTTGGCTGCCCGTGGGAAAAGGGCCACCGTTCATGTGTAATGCTGTCTGCCTGCCACTGGGGTTATGCCTGCTGAAATTCCTCACAAATGAGGATATCTCCCAGATGGAATCTACCACCAGTTCGAAGTTTGTTTGCCCTTCTAGTGCCAAAAGCCTCCAAAAAACTGACATCAGGAACTTGGGGTGGAGACTTTAGTTTCTCATGGAAAGGGGCCACCGTTCGTGTCTAATGCTGTCTGTCGGCCATTGGGCTCCTACCTACGAAAATTCCACTGAAATTCCATACAAATGAAGACATCACCCGGGTGCAGTCTACCGCCAGATATAAGTTTTTCTGCCCTTGTATTTCCAAAGGCATTCTACAAACTGACATGAGGAGCCTGGAGTGGAGACTTTGGTTTCCCATGGATATGGGCCAGCGTTCGTGTGTAAAGCAGTCTGCCTGCCGCTGGATTTCTGCCAACTTTAATACCACTAAAATTCCATAAAAATGAGGATATCTCCCAGGTGCAATCTACCACCAGATGGAAGTTTTTCTGCCCTTGTAATTCCAAACGCCTCTTACAAACTAACATCAGGAACGTGGGGTAGAGATTTCAGTTTCCCATGGAAAAGGGGCACCGTTTGTGTCTAATGCTGTCTGCCTGCCACTGGGGTTATGCCTGCTGAAATTCCTCACAAATGAGGATATCTCCCACAAGGAATCTACCACCAGTTGGAAGTTTGTCTGCCCCCGTAGTGCCAAAGGCCTCCTACAAACTGACATCAGGCACGTGAGATGGAGACTTTGGTTTCCCAAGGAAAAGGACCACCGTACGTTTCTAATGCTGTCTGCCAGCCACTGGGCTTATGCCTACTAAAATTCCACTATAATTCTATACAAATGAGGATATCTCCCAGGTGCAATCTACCACCAGATTGAAATTTGCCTGCCCTTGTAGTTCCAAAGGCCTCCTACAAACTGACATCAGGAACGTGAGGTGGAGACTTTGGTTTCCCATGGAAAAGGTCCATTGTTTGTGTCTAATTCTGTCTGCCTGCCACTGGGCTTCTGCCTGCTGAAATTCCATACAAATGAGGGTATCTCCTCGATGCAATCAACCACCAGACGGAACTTTGTCTGCCCTTGTAGTGCCAAAGGCCTCCTACAAACTGACACCAGGAACCGGGAGTGGAGACTTTGGTTTCCCATGGAAATGGGCCAGCGTTCGTGTCTAATGATGTGTGCCTGCCCCTAGGATTCTGCCTATTAAAATCCCACTAAAATTCCATACAAATGAGGATGTCTCCCAGGTGCAATCTACCACCAGATGGAAGTTTGTCTGCCCCTGTAGAACCAAAGGCTTCCTACAAATTGACAACAGGAACCTGGGGTGGAGACTTTGGTTTCCCATGGAAAAGGACCACTGTTCCTGTCTAATGCTGTCTGCCGGGCACTGTGGTTATGAGTGCTGAAGTTCCATACAAATGAGGATATCTCCCAGATGTAGTCTACCACCAGTTGAAAGTTTGTCTGCCCTTGTAATGCAACGGCCTCCTACAAACTGACATCAGGAACCTGGAGAGGACGCTTTGGTTTCCCATGGAAAAGGGCCACCCTTTGTGTTTAATGCTGTCTCCTTGCCACTGACTTATGACTACTGAAATTACATACAAATGAGGATATCTCCCAGACGCAATATGCCACCAGATGGAAATTTTTCTCCTCTTGCAGTGCCAAAGGCCTCCTTCAAACTGACATTCGGAACCTCACCTGGAGACTTTGGTTTCCTAAAGAAAAGGCCCACCATTCATGTTTAATGCTGTCTGTCTGCCATTGGGCTTCTGAGAACTAAAATACCACTAAAATTCCATAAAAATGAGGGTATCTCCCAGGTGCAATCTACCACCAGGTGGAAGTTTGTCTGCCCTTGCAGTGCCAAAAGCCTCCTAAAAACTGACATCAGGAACCTGGGGTGGAGACTTTAGTTTCTCATGGAAAGGGGCCAGCGTTCGTGTGTAAAGCAGTCTGCCTGCCGCTGGATTTCTGCCAACTTTAATACCACTAAAATTCCATAAAAATGAGGATATCTCCCAGGTGCAATCTACCACCAGATGGAAGTTTTTCTGCCCTTGTAATTCCAAACGCCTCTTACAAACTAACATCAGGAACGTGGGGTAGAGACTTCGGTTTCCCATGGAAAAGGGGCACCGTTTGTGTCTAATGCTGTCTGCCTGCCACTGGGGTTATGCCTGCTGAAATTCCTCACAAATGAGGATATCTCCCACAAGGAATCTACCACCAGTTGGAAGTTTTGCTGCCCTTGTAGTGCCAAAGGCCTCCTACAAACTGACATCAGGCACGTGAGATGGAGACTTTGGTTTCCCAAGGAAAAGGACCACCGTACGTGTCTAATGCTGTCTGCCAGACACTGGGCTTATGCCTACTAAAATTCCACTAAAATTCTATACAAATGAGGATATCTCCCAGGTGCAATCTACCACTAGATGGAAGTTTGTCTGCCCTTGTAGTTCCAACGGCCTCCTACAAACTGACATCAGGAACGTGGGTTGGAGATTTTGGTTTCCCATGGAAAAGGGGCACCTTTTGTGTCTAATGCTATGTGCCTGCCACTGGGCTTATGCCTGGTAAAATTCCATACAAATGCGGATATCTCCCAGGTGGAATTTACCATCAGATGGAAGTTTGTCTGCCCTTGTAGTGGCAAAGGCCTCCTAAAAATCTGACATCAGGAACCAGGAGTGAAGATTTTTTTTTCCCACTGAAAAGGGCCAGCGTTCGTGTCTAATGCTCTCTGCCTGCCACTGATCTTCTGCCTGCTGAAATTCCAAAGATAGTTGCAAATCTCTCCGATGTAATCAACCACCTGCCGGAAGTTTATCTGCCTCTGTAGTGCCAAAGGCCTCCTAAAAACTGACATCTGGAACCTGGATGGGAGACTTTGGTTTCCCATGGAAATGGGCTAGCGTTCGAGTCTAATGCTGTCTGCCTGGCACTGTGGTGATGACTGCTGAAGTTCCATACAAATGAGGATATCTCCCAGGTGCAATCTACCACCAGGTGGAAGTTTGTCTGCCCTTGTAGTGCCAAAGGCCTCCTAGAAAAGGACATCAGGAACGTGGGGTGGAGACTTTGGTTTCCCATGGAAATGGGCCACCATTCGTGTCTAATGCTGTCTGCCTGCCTCTTGGTTTCTTCCTATTAATATTCCACTAAAATTCTATAGAAATAAGGATATATCCCAGGTGCAATCTACAACCAGATGGAAGATTCTCTGCCCTTGTAGTACCAAAGCCCTCCTAAAAAACTGACATCAGGAACCATGGGTGGAGACTTTGATTTCCCATGGAAAAGGACCATCGTTCATGTCTAATGCTGTCTGCCTGCCAATGAGTTTCTGCCTGCTGAAATTCAAAAAAAATTTGGAAATCTCTCCGATGTAATCAACCACCTGACGGAAGTTTGTCTGCCCCTGTAGTGCCAAAGGCCTCCTACAAATTGCCATGAGGAGCCTGGAGTGGAGACTTTGGTTACCCATGGAAAAGGGCCAGCGTTCGTGTCTAATGCTGTCTGCCTGGCACTGTGGTGATGACTGCTGAAGATCCATACAAATGAGGATATCTCCCAGGTGCAATCTACCACCAGGTGGAAGTTTGTCTGCCCTTGTAGTGCCAAGGCCTCCTAGAAACGGACATCAGGAACGCGGGGTGGAGACTTTGGTTTCCCATACAAATGGGCCACCGTTTGTGTCTAATGCTATCTTCTTGCCACTGGGCTTCTTCCTACTAAAATTCCACTAAAATTCCATAGAAATGAGGATATCTCCCAGGTGCAATCTACAACCAGATGGAAGTTTCTCTGCCCTTATATTGGAAAAAGCCTCCTAAAAAGTGACATCAGCAACGTGGGGTGGAGATTTTGTTTCCCATAAAAAAGGGCCATCGTTCGTGTCTAATGCTCTCTGCCTGCCACTGGCGTTATGCCTGCTGAAATTCCTCACAAATGAGGATATCTCCCAGATGGAATCTCCCACCAGTTGGAAGTTTGTCTGCCCTTTTAGTGCCAACGTCCTCCTAAAAACTGGCATCAGGAACGTGGGGTGGAGACTTTGGTTTCCCAAGGCAATGGGCTACCGTTCTTGTCTAATGCTGTTTGCCTTCCAATGGGCCTCTGCCTGCTGAAATCCAAAAAAAATTTTGAAATCTCTCCGATGCAATCAACCACCTGACGGAAATTTGTCTGCCCTTTTAGTGCCAAAGGCCTCCTAAAAACTGACATCAGGAACCTCGAGTGGAGACTTTGGTTTCCCATGGAAATGGGCCACTATTCATGTCTAATTCTGTCTGCCTACCGCTGGGATTCTGCCTACTAAAATTCCACTAAAATTCCATACAAATGAGAATAACTCCCAGGTGCAATCTAACACCAGATGGAAGTTTCTCTGCCCTTGTGTTTCCAAAGGCCTCCTAAAAACTGCCATCAGGAACCTAGAGTGGAGACTTTGGTTTCCCATGAAAAAATGACCACCGTTCCTGTCTAATGCTGTGTGCCTGGCACTGTGGTTATGACTGCTGAAGTTCCATACAAATGAGGATATCTCCCAGGTGCAATCTACCACCAGGTGGAAGTTTGTCTGCCCTCGTAGAGCCAAAGGCCTCCTAAAAACTGACATCAGGAACGTGGGTGGAGAGTTTGTTTTCCCATGGAAATGGGCCACTGTTTGTGTCTAATGCTGTCTGCCTGCCACTGGGCTTATGCCTAGAAAAATCCTATACAAATGAGGATATCTCACAGACGGAGTCTACCACCAGTTGAAAGTTTGTCTGCCCTTGTAATGCCAACGGCCTCCTACAAACTGACATCAGGAATCTGGAGAGGACGCTTTGGTTTCCCTTGGAAAAGGGCACCCTTGGTGTTTAATGCTGTCTCCTTGCCACTGGGCTTATGACTACTGAACTTACATACAAATGAGGATATCTCCCAGATGCAATATGCCACCAGATGGAAGTTTGTCTGATTTTGCAGTGCCAAAGGCCTCCTTCAAACTGACATTTGGAACGTGGCCTGGAGACTTTGGTTTCCTATGGAAAAGGCCCACCGTTCATGTTTAATGCTGTCTGTCTGCAACTGGGTTTCTGAGTACTAAAAGACTACTAAAATTCCATACAAATGAGGATATCTCCCAAATGCATATTCCCAGTGGCAGGCAGACAGCATTAGACACGAACAGTGGCCCTTTTCCATGGAAAAACCAATTATCCATCCTATGTTCCTGATGTCAGTTTGAAGGGGGCCTTTGGCACTACAAGGGCTGACAAACTCCCTTCTGGCGGTAGATTGCACCTCGGAGATGTCGTCATTTGTATGGAATTTTTGTGGAATTTTAGAACTCAGTAGACAAGTGGGAGACAGACAGCATTAAACACGAACGGTGGGCCTTTACCATAGGAAACCAAAGTCTCCAGGCCAGGTTCCAAATATCAGATTGAAGGAGGCCTTTGGCACTGCAAGAGCAGACAAACTTCAATCTGGTGGCATATTTCATCTGGGAGATATCCTCATTTGTATGGAACTTCAGCAGTCATAACCACAGTGCCAGGCAGACAGCATTAGACACGAACGGTAGTCCTTTTCCATGGGAAACTAAAGCCTCCACACCACATTCCCGATGTCAGGTTTTAGGAGGCCTTTGGCAGTACAAGGACAGACAAACTTCTGTCAGGTGGTTGATTGCATCGGGGACAAATCCTCATTTGTATGGAATTTCAGCAGGTAGAAGCCCAGTGCCAGGCAGACAGCATTAGACACGAACGGTGGCCCTTTTCCATGGGAAAATAAAGTCTCCAACCCAGGCTCCTGATGTCAGTTTGTAGGAGGCCTTTGGAATTAAAAGGGCAGACAAACTTCCATCTGGTGGGCAATTGCATTTGGGAGATATCCTCATTTGTAGGGAATTTTAGTAGGCATATGCTCACTGGCAGGCAGACATCATTAGACACGAACGCTGTCCCATTTCCATGGGAAACCAAAGTCTCCACTCCAGGTTCCTGATGTCAGTTTGTAGGAGGGTTTAAGCACTACAAGGGCAGACAAACTTCTGTCAGGTGGTTGATTGAATCGAGGAGATATCCTCATTTGTATGGAATTTCAGCAGGCAGAAGCTCAGTGGCAGGCAGACAGCATTAGACACGAACAGTCGACCTTTTCCATGGGAAACCAAAGTCTCCACCCCACGGTCCTGATGTCCGTTTCTAGGAGGCCTTTGGAACTTCAAGGGCAGACAAACTTCCATCTGGTGGTAGATTGCACATGGGAGATATTCTCATTTGTATGGAACTTCAGCAGTCATAAACACAGTGCCAGGCAGACAGCATTAGACACGAACCGTGGTCCTTTTCCATGGAAACCAAAGTCTCCACACCAGGTTCCCGATGTCAGGTATTAGGAGGCTTTGGCAGTACATAGGAAGACAAATTTCCGTCTGGTGGTTGATTGCATCGGGGACATATCCTCATTTGTATGGAATTTCAGCAGGTAGAAGCCCAGTGGCAGGCAGACAGCATTAGAAATGAAGGGTGGCCCTTTTCCATGGGAAACCAAAGTCTCCAACCCAGGCTCCTGATGTCATTTTTTAGGAGGCCTTTGGCATTATAAGGGTAGACAAACTTCCATCTGGTGGGAAATTGCATTTGGGAGATATCCTCATATGTATGGAATTTTAGTAGGCATAAATTCCCAGTGGCAGGCAGTAGCATTAGACACGAACGGTGGCCCTTTTCCATGGAAAAACAAATTATCCATCCTATGTTCCTGATGTCAGTTTGTAGGAGGCCGTTGGCATTACAAGGGCAGACAAACTTTCATCTGGTCGTAGACTCCATCTGGGAGATATCCTCATTTGTATGGGATTTTACTAGGCATAAGCCCAGTGGCAGACACATAGCATTAGACACAAACGTTGGCCCATTTCCATGGGAAAACAAAGTCTCCACCCCACGTTCCTGATGTCAGTTTTTAGGAGGCCTTTGGCACTACAAGGGCAGACAAACTTCCACCTGGTGGTAGATTGCACCTGGCAGATATCCTCATTTGTATGGAACTTCAGCAGTCATAACCACAGTGCCAGGCAGAGAGCATTAGACACGAATGGTGGTCCTTTTCCATGGGAAACAAAAGTTTCCACCCTAGGTTCCTGATGTCAGTTTTTAGGAGGCCTTTGGAAGCACAGCGGCAGAGAAACTTCCATCTGGTGTTCGATTGCACCTGGGAGATATTCTCATTTGTATGGAATTTTAGTGGAATTTTAGTAGCAGAATCCCGGCGGCAGGCAGACAGAATTAGACATGAATAGTGGCCCATTTCTATGGGAAACCAAAGACTTCACACCGTGTAGGTGCTTCTGTTTTGTGTTTGCAGCGTGCAGAGAAGCCCGCGTGCTTGCTGCTGCTTCCAGCAAGCCAAAACGCTTTTGCAGCCACTTTCCTGCCTTTTCCACAACGGAATCACTCTCTAGCTGATTTACAGTTGCCTCTGCGTAGAGCAGCTAGAGGAGCAGCTCTGCCGGCTTTCCTGTGCTTCTGCATAGCAGAGCTGTCAAGAACGAGAAGCTGCGTTTTGCCGAGAAAGCAGCGCTTCGCGGAACCACAGCCAGCGGCGTCTTCGGTACAGCCGCAGCTTGTGCGGAGAAGCGAAAGAGAGCCGGGGAAGAACGTGGAAAGCCGAACTCGGTCGCTGCAAGCGGGTGCTGGCGAACAGCTTCTGGTCACCTTGTAGAAACTCTCCCAGCACAGTGCAGAGTCCCCGTGGCTAGTTCCTTGAAATACCTTTCCTGGCAGCAGCCCAGAGCTGTACTGAGTGCAGCAGGTGTCAGGCAGTCTCCTCTCGCCGTGTAGGTGCTTCTGTTTTGTGTTTGCAGCGTGCAGAGAAGCCCGCGTGCTTGCGGCTGCTTCCAGCAAGCCAAAACGCTTTTGCAGCCACTTTCCTGCCTTTTCCACAACAGGATCACTGTCTAGCTGATTTACAGTTGCCTCTGCGTAGAGCAGCTAGAGGAGCAGCTCTGCCGGCTTTCCTGTGCTTCTGCATAGCAGAGCTGTCAAGAACGAGAAGCTGCGTTTTGCCCAGAAAGCAGCGCTTGGCGGAACCACAGCCAGCGGCGTCTTCGGTACAGCCGCAGCTTGTGCGGAGAAGCGAAAGAGAGCCGGGGAAGAACGTGGAAAGCCGAACTCGGTCGCTGCAAGCGGGTGCTGGCGAACAGCTTCTGGTCACCTTGTAGAAACTCTCCCAGCACAGTGCAGAGTCCCCGTGGCTAGTTCCTTGAAATACCTTTCCTGGCAGCAGCCCAGAGCTGTACTGAGTGCAGCAGGTGTCAGGCAGTTTCCTCTCGCCGTGTAGGTGCTTCTGTTTTGTGTTTGCAGCGTGCAGAGAAGCCCGCGTGCTTGCTGCTGCTTCCAGCAAGCCAAAACGCTTTTGCAGCCACTTTCCTGCCTTTTCCACAACAGGATCACTGTCTAGCTGATTTACAGTTGCCTCTGCGTAGAGCAGCTAGAGGAGCAGCTCTGCCGGCTTTCCTGTGCTTCTGCATAGCAGAGCTGTCAAGAACGAGAAGCTGCGTTTTGCCGAGAAAGCAGCGCTTGGCGGAACCACAGCCAGCGGCGTCTTGGGTACAGCCGCAGCTTGTGCGGAGAAGCGAAAGAGAGTTGGGGAAGAACGTGGAAAGCCGAACTCGGTCGCTGCAAGCGGGTGCTGGCGAACAGCTTCTGGTCACCTTGTAGAAACTCTCCCAGCACAGTGCAGAGTCCCCGTGGCTAGTTCCTTGAAATACCTTTCCTGGCAGCAGCCCAGAGCTGTACTGAGTGCAGCAGGTGTCAGGCAGTCTCCTCTCGCCGTGTAGGTGCTTCTGTTTTGTGTTTGCAGCGTGCAGAGAAGCCCGCGTGCTTGCTGCTGCTTCCAGCAAGCCAAAACGCTTTTGCAGCCACTTTCCTGCCTTTTCCACAACAGGATCACTGTCTAGCTGATTTACAGTTGCCTCTGCGTAGAGCAGCTAGAGGAGCAGCTCTGCCGGCTTTCCTGTGCTTCTGCATAGCAGAGCTGTCAAGAACGAGAAGCTGCGTTTTGCCCAGAAAGCAGCGCTTGGCGGAACCACAGCCAGCGGCGTCTTGGGTACAGCCGCAGCTTGTGCGGAGAAGCGAAAGAGAGCCGGGGAAGAACGTGGAAAGCCGAACTCGGTCGCTGCAAGCGGGTGCTGGCGAACAGCTTCTGGTCACCTTGTAGAAACTCTCCCAGCACAGTGCAGAGTCCCCGTGGCTAGTTCCTTGAAATACCTTTCCTGGCAGCAGCCCAGAGCTGTACTGAGTGCAGCAGGTGTCAGGCAGTCTCCTCTCGCCGTGTAGGTGCTTCTGTTTTGTGTTTGCAGCGTGCAGAGAAGCCCGCGTGCTTGCTGCTGCTTCCAGCAAGCCAAAACGCTTTTGCAGCCACTTTCCTGCCTTTTCCACAACAGGATCACTGTCTAGCTGATTTACAGTTGCCTCTGCGTAGAGCAGCTAGAGGAGCAGCTCTGCCGGCTTTCCTGTGCTTCTGCATAGCAGAGCTGTCAAGAACGAGAAGCTGCGTTTTGCCGAGTAAGCAGCGCTTGGCGGAACCACAGCCAGCGGCGTCTTGGGTACAGCCGCAGCTTGTGCGGAGAAGCGAAAGAGAGCCGGGGAAGAACGTGGAAAGCCGAACTCGGTCGCTGCAAGCGGGTGCTGGCGAACAGCTTCTGGTCACCTTGTAGAAACTCTCCCAGCACAGTGCAGAGTCCCCGTGGCTAGTTCCTTGAAATACCTTTCCTGGCAGCAGCCCAGAGCTGTACTGAGTGCAGCAGGTGTCAGGCAGTCTCCTCTCGCCGTGTAGGTGCTTCTGTTTTGTGTTTGCAGCGTGCAGAGAAGCCCGCGTGCTTGCTGCTGCTTCCAGCAAGCCAAAACGCTTTTGCAGCCACTTTCCTGCCTTTTCCACAACAGGATCACTGTCTAGCTGATTTACAGTTGCCTCTGCGTAGAGCAGCTAGAGGAGCAGCTCTGCCGGCTTTCCTGTGCTTCTGCATAGCAGAGCTGTCAAGAACGAGAAGCTGCGTTTTGCCCAGAAAGCAGCGCTTCGCGGAACCACAGCCAGCGGCGTCTTCGGTACAGCCGCAGCTTGTGCGGAGAAGCGAAAGAGAGCCGGGGAAGAACGTGGAAAGCCGAACTCGGTCGCTGCAAGCGGGTGCTGGCGAACAGCTTCTGGTCACCTTGTAGAAACTCTCCCAGCACAGTGCAGAGTCCCCGTGGCTAGTTCCTTGAAATACCTTTCCTGGCAGCAGCCCAGAGCTGTACTGAATGCAGCAGGTGTCAGGCAGTCTCCTCTCGCCGTGTAGGTGCTTCTGTTTTGTGTTTGCAGCGTGCAGAGAAGCCCGCGTGCTTGCTGCTGCTTCCAGCAAGCCAAAACGCTTTTGCAGCCACTTTCCTGCCTTTTCCACAACAGGATCACAGTCTAGCTGATTTACAGTTGCCTCTGCGTAGAGCAGCTAGAGGAGCAGCTCTGCCGGCTTTCCTGTGCTTCTGCATAGCAGAGCTGTCAAGAACGAGAAGCTGCGTTTTGCCGAGTAAGCAGCGCTTCGCGGAACCACAGCCAGCGGCGTCTTGGGTACAGCCGCAGCTTGTGCGGAGAAGCGAAAGAGAGCCGGGGAAGAACGTGGAAAGCCGAACTCGGTCGCTGCAAGCGGGTGCTCGCGAACAGCTTCTGGTCACCTTGTAGAAACTCTCCCAGCACAGTGCAGAGTCCCCGTGGCTAGTTCCTTGAAATACCTTTCCTGGCAGCAGCCCAGAGCTGTACTGAGTGCAGCAGGTGTCAGGCAGTTTCCTCTCGCCGTGTAGGTGCTTCTGTTTTGTGTTTGCAGCGTGCAGAGAAGCCCGCGTGCTTGCTGCTGCTTCCAGCAAGCCAAAACGCTTTTGCAGCCACTTTCCTGCCTTTTCCACAACAGGATCACTGTCTAGCTGATTTACAGTTGCCTCTGCGTAGAGCAGCTAGAGGAGCAGCTCTGCCGGCTTTCCTGTGCTTCTGCATAGCAGAGCTGTCAAGAACGAGAAGCTGCGTTTTGCCGAGAAAGCAGCGCTTGGCGGAACCACAGCCAGCGGCGTCTTGGGTACAGCCGCAGCTTGTGCGGAGAAGCGAAAGAGAGCCGGGGAAGAACGTGGAAAGCCGAACTCGGTCGCTGCAAGCGGGTGCTGGCGAACAGCTTCTGGTCACCTTGTAGAAACTCTCCCAGCACAGTGCAGAGTCCCCGTGGCTAGTTCCTTGAAATACCTTTCCTGGCAGCAGCCCAGAGCTGTACTGAGTGCAGCAGGTGTCAGGCAGTCTCCTCTCGCCGTGTAGGTGCTTCTGTTTTGTGTTTGCAGCGTGCAGAGAAGCCCGCGTGCTTGCTGCTGCTTCCAGCAAGCCAAAACGCTTTTGCAGCCACTTTCCTGCCTTTTCCACAACAGGATCACTGTCTAGCTGATTTACAGTTGCCTCTGCGTAGAGCAGCTAGAGGAGCAGCTCTGCCGGCTTTCCTGTGCTTCTGCATAGCAGAGCTGTCAAGAACGAGAAGCTGCGTTTTGCCCAGAAAGCAGCGCTTCGCGGAACCACAGCCAGCGGCGTCTTCGGTACAGCCGCAGCTTGTGCGGAGAAGCGAAAGAGAGCCGGGGAAGAACGTGGAAAGCCGAACTCGGTCGCTGCAAGCGGGTGCTGGCGAACAGCTTCTGGTCACCTTGTAGAAACTCTCCCAGCACAGTGCAGAGTCCCCGTGGCTAGTTCCTTGAAATACCTTTCCTGGCAGCAGCCCAGAGCTGTACTGAATGCAGCAGGTGTCAGGCAGTCTCCTCTCGCCGTGTAGGTGCTTCTGTTTTGTGTTTGCAGCGTGCAGAGAAGCCCGCGTGCTTGCTGCTGCTTCCAGCAAGCCAAAACGCTTTTGCAGCCACTTTCCTGCCTTTTCCACAACAGGATCACAGTCTAGCTGATTTACAGTTGCCTCTGCGTAGAGCAGCTAGAGGAGCAGCTCTGCCGGCTTTCCTGTGCTTCTGCATAGCAGAGCTGTCAAGAACGAGAAGCTGCGTTTTGCCGAGTAAGCAGCGCTTAGCGGAACCACAGCCAGCGGCGTCTTGGGTACAGCCGCAGCTTGTGCGGAGAAGCGAAAGAGAGCCGGGGAAGAACGTGGAAAGCCGAACTCGGTCGCTGCAAGCGGGTGCTGGCGAACAGCTTCTGGTCACCTTGTAGAAACTCTCCCAGCACAGTGCAGAGTCCCCGTGGCTAGTTCCTTGAAATACCTTTCCTGGCAGCAGCCCAGAGCTGTACTGAGTGCAGCAGGTGTCAGGCAGTTTCCTCTCGCCGTGTAGGTGCTTCTGTTTTGTGTTTGCAGCGTGCAGAGAAGCCCGCGTGCTTGCTGCTGCTTCCAGCAAGCCAAAACGCTTTTGCAGCCACTTTCCTGCCTTTTCCACAACAGGATCACTGTCTAGCTGATTTACAGTTGCCTCTGCGTAGAGCAGCTAGAGGAGCAGCTCTGCCGGCTTTCCTGTGCTTCTGCATAGCAGAGCTGTCAAGAACGAGAAGCTGCGTTTTGCCGAGAAAGCAGCGCTTCGCGGAACCACAGCCAGCGGCGTCTTGGGTACAGCCGCAGCTTGTGCGGAGAAGCGAAAGAGAGCCGGGGAAGAACGTGGAAAGCCGAACTCGGTCGCTGCAAGCGGGTGCTGGCGAACAGCTTCTGGTCACCTTGTAGAAACTCTCCCAGCACAGTGCAGAGTCCCCGTGGCTAGTTCCTTGAAATACCTTTCCTGGCAGCAGCCCAGAGCTGTACTGAGTGCAGCAGGTGTCAGGCAGTCTCCTCTCGCCGTGTAGGTGCTTCTGTTTTGTGTTTGCAGCGTGCAGAGAAGCCCGCGTGCTTGCTGCTGCTTCCAGCAAGCCAAAACGCTTTTGCAGCCACTTTCCTGCCTTTTCCACAACAGGATCACAGTCTAGCTGATTTACAGTTGCCTCTGCGTAGAGCAGCTAGAGGAGCAGCTCTGCCGGCTTTCCTGTGCTTCTGCATAGCAGAGCTGTCAAGAACGAGAAGCTGCGTTTTGCCGAGTAAGCAGCGCTTCGCGGAACCACAGCCAGCGGCGTCTTCGGTACAGCCGCAGCTTGTGCGGAGAAGCGAAAGAGAGCCGGGGAAGAACGTGGAAAGCCGAACTCGGTCGCTGCAAGCGGGTGCTGGCGAACAGCTTCTGGTCACCTTGTAGAAACTCTCCCAGCACAGTGCAGAGTCCCCGTGGCTAGTTCCTTGAAATACCTTTCCTGGCAGCAGCCCAGAGCTGTACTGAGTGCAGCAGGTGTCAGGCAGTTTCCTCTCGCCGTGTAGGTGCTTCTGTTTTGTGTTTGCAGCGTGCAGAGAAGCCCGCGTGCTTGCTGCTGTTCCAGCAAGCCAAAACGCTTTTGCAGCCACCTTCCTGCCTTTTCCACAACAGGATCACAGTCTAGCTGATTTACAGTTGCCTCTGCGTAGAGCAGCTAGAGAAGCAG
The DNA here is from genome assembly GCA_027886175.1 of Phylloscopus collybita. Taxonomy (NCBI): domain Eukaryota; kingdom Metazoa; phylum Chordata; class Aves; order Passeriformes; family Phylloscopidae; genus Phylloscopus; species Phylloscopus collybita. Next base: position 991,687 of record JAJNNQ010000091.1, on the reverse strand, counting down.
CTCTGCCGGCTTTCCTGTGCTTCTGCATAGCAGAGCTGTCAAGAACGAGAAGCTGCGTTTTGCCGAGAAAGCAGCGCTTGGCGGAACCACAGCCAGCGGCGTCTTGGGTACAGCCGCAGCTTGTGCGGAGAAGCGAAAGAGAGCCGGGGAAGAACGTGGAAAGCCGAACTCGGTCGCTGCAAGCGGGTGCTGGCGAACAGCTTCTGGTCACCTTGTAGAAACTCTCCCAGCACAGTGCAGAGTCCCCGTGGCTAGTTCCTTGAAATACCTTTCCTGGCAGCAGCCCAGAGCTGTACTGAGTGCAGCAGGTGTCAGGCAGTCTCCTCTCGCCGTGTAGGTGCTTCTGTTTTGTGTTTGCAGCGTGCAGAGAAGCCCGCGTGCTTGCTGCTGCTTCCAGCAAGCCAAAACGCTTTTGCAGCCACTTTCCTGCCTTTTCCACAACAGGATCACTGTCTAGCTGATTTACAGTTGCCTCTGCGTAGAGCAGCTAGAGGAGCAGCTCTGCCGGCTTTCCTGTGCTTCTGCATAGCAGAGCTGTCAAGAACGAGAAGCTGCGTTTTGCCCAGAAAGCAGCGCTTGGCGGAACCACAGCCAGCGGCGTCTTGGGTACAGCCGCAGCTTGTGCGGAGAAGCGAAAGAGAGCCGGGGAAGAACGTGGAAAGCCGAACTCGGTCGCTGCAAGCGGGTGCTGGCGAACAGCTTCTGGTCACCTTGTAGAAACTCTCCCAGCACAGTGCAGAGTCCCCGTGGCTAGTTCCTTGAAATACCTTTCCTGGCAGCAGCCCAGAGCTGTACTGAGTGCAGCAGGTGTCAGGCAGTCTCCTCTCGCCTTGTAGGTGCTTCTGTTTTGTGTTTGCAGCGTGCAGAGAAGCCCGCGTGCTTGCTGCTGCTTCCAGCAAGCCAAAACGCTTTTGCAGCCACTTTCCTGCCTTTTCCACAACAGGATCACTGTCTAGCTGATTTACAGTTGCCTCTGCGTAGAGCAGCTAGAGGAGCAGCTCTGCCGGCTTTCCTGTGCTTCTGCATAGCAGAGCTGTCAAGAACGAGAAGCTGCGTTTTGCCCAGAAAGCAGCGCTTGGCGGAACCACAGCCAGCGGCGTCTTGGGTACAGCCGCAGCTTGTGCGGAGAAGCGAAAGAGAGCCGGGGAAGAACGTGGAAAGCCGAACTCGGTCGCTGCAAGCGGGTGCTGGCGAACAGCTTCTGGTCACCTTGTAGAAACTCTCCCAGCACAGTGCAGAGTCCCCGTGGCTAGTTCCTTGAAATACCTTTCCTGGCAGCAGCCCAGAGCTGTACTGAGTGCAGCAGGTGTCAGGCAGTCTCCTCTCGCCGTGTAGGTGCTTCTGTTTTGTGTTTGCAGCGTGCAGAGAAGCCCGCGTGCTTGCTGCTGCTTCCAGCAAGCCAAAACGCTTTTGCAGCCACTTTCCTGCCTTTTCCACAACAGGATCACAGTCTAGCTGATTTACAGTTGCCTCTGCGTAGAGCAGCTAGAGGAGCAGCTCTGCCGGCTTTCCTGTGCTTCTGCATAGCAGAGCTGTCAAGAACGAGAAGCTGCGTTTTGCCCAGAAAGCAGCGCTTCGCGGAACCACAGCCAGCGGCGTCTTCGGTACAGCCGCAGCTTGTGCGGAGAAGCGAAAGAGAGCCGGGGAAGAACGTGGAAAGCCGAACTCGGTCGCTGCAAGCGGGTGCTGGCGAACAGCTTCTGGTCACCTTGTAGAAACTCTCCCAGCACAGTGCAGAGTCCCCGTGGCTAGTTCCTTGAAATACCTTTCCTGGCAGCAGCCCAGAGCTGTACTGAATGCAGCAGGTGTCAGGCAGTCTCCTCTCGCCGTGTAGGTGCTTCTGTTTTGTGTTTGCAGCGTGCAGAGAAGCCCGCGTGCTTGCTGCTGCTTCCAGCAAGCCAAAACGCTTTTGCAGCCACTTTCCTGCCTTTTCCACAACAGGATCACAGTCTAGCTGATTTACAGTTGCCTCTGCGTAGAGCAGCTAGAGGAGCAGCTCTGCCGGCTTTCCTGTGCTTCTGCATAGCAGAGCTGTCAAGAACGAGAAGCTGCGTTTTGCCGAGTAAGCAGCGCTTGGCGGAACCACAGCCAGCGGCGTCTTCGGTACAGCCGCAGCTTGTGCGGAGAAGCGAAAGAGAGCCGGGGAAGAACGTGGAAAGCCGAACTCGGTCGCTGCAAGCGGGTGCTGGCGAACAGCTTCTGGTCACCTTGTAGAAACTCTCCCAGCACAGTGCAGAGTCCCCGTGGCTAGTTCCTTGAAATACCTTTCCTGGCAGCAGCCCAGAGCTGTACTGAGTGCAGCAGGTGTCAGGCAGTTTCCTCTCGCCGTGTAGGTGCTTCTGTTTTGTGTTTGCAGCGTGCAGAGAAGCCCGCGTGCTTGCTGCTGCTTCCAGCAAGCCAAAACGCTTTTGCAGCCACCTTCCTGCCTTTTCCACAACAGGATCACAGTCTAGCTGATTTACAGTTGCCTCTGCGTAGAGCAGCTAGAGGAGCAGCTCTGCCGGCTTTCCTGTGCTTCTGCATAGCAGAGCTGTCAAGAACGAGAAGCTGCGTTTTGCCGAGAAAGCAGCGCTTGGCGGAACCACAGCCAGCGGCGTCTTGGGTACAGCCGCAGCTTGTGCGGAGAAGCGAAAGAGAGCCGGGGAAGAACGTGGAAAGCCGAACTCGGTCGCTGCAAGCGGGTGCTGGCGAACAGCTTCTGGTCACCTTGTAGAAACTCTCCCAGCACAGTGCAGAGTCCCCGTGGCTAGTTCCTTGAAATACCTTTCCTGGCAGCAGCCCAGAGCTGTACTGAGTGCAGCAGGTGTCAGGCAGTCTCCTCTCGCCGTGTAGGTGCTTCTGTTTTGTGTTTGCAGCGTGCAGAGAAGCCCGCGTGCTTGCTGCTGCTTCCAGCAAGCCAAAACGCTTTTGCAGCCACTTTCCTGCCTTTTCCACAACAGGATCACTGTCTAGCTGATTTACAGTTGCCTCTGCGTAGAGCAGCTAGAGGAGCAGCTCTGCCGGCTTTCCTGTGCTTCTGCATAGCAGAGCTGTCAAGAACGAGAAGCTGCGTTTTGCCCAGAAAGCAGCGCTTGGCGGAACCACAGCCAGCGGCGTCTTGGGTACAGCCGCAGCTTGTGCGGAGAAGCGAAAGAGAGCCGGGGAAGAACGTGGAAAGCCGAACTCGGTCGCTGCAAGCGGGTGCTGGCGAACAGCTTCTGGTCACCTTGTAGAAACTCTCCCAGCACAGTGCAGAGTCCCCGTGGCTAGTTCCTTGAAATACCTTTCCTGGCAGCAGCCCAGAGCTGTACTGAGTGCAGCAGGTGTCAGGCAGTCTCCTCTCGCCTTGTAGGTGCTTCTGTTTTGTGTTTGCAGCGTGCAGAGAAGCCCGCGTGCTTGCTGCTGCTTCCAGCAAGCCAAAACGCTTTTGCAGCCACTTTCCTGCCTTTTCCACAACAGGATCACTGTCTAGCTGATTTACAGTTGCCTCTGCGTAGAGCAGCTAGAGGAGCAGCTCTGCCGGCTTTCCTGTGCTTCTGCATAGCAGAGCTGTCAAGAACGAGAAGCTGCGTTTTGCCCAGAAAGCAGCGCTTGGCGGAACCACAGCCAGCGGCGTCTTGGGTACAGCCGCAGCTTGTGCGGAGAAGCGAAAGAGAGCCGGGGAAGAACGTGGAAAGCCGAACTCGGTCGCTGCAAGCGGGTGCTGGCGAACAGCTTCTGGTCACCTTGTAGAAACTCTCCCAGCACAGTGCAGAGTCCCCGTGGCTAGTTCCTTGAAATACCTTTCCTGGCAGCAGCCCAGAGCTGTACTGAGTGCAGCAGGTGTCAGGCAGTCTCCTCTCGCCGTGTAGGTGCTTCTGTTTTGTGTTTGCAGCGTGCAGAGAAGCCCGCGTGCTTGCTGCTGCTTCCAGCAAGCCAAAACGCTTTTGCAGCCACTTTCCTGCCTTTTCCACAACAGGATCACTGTCTAGCTGATTTACAGTTGCCTCTGCGTAGAGCAGCTAGAGGAGCAGCTCTGCCGGCTTTCCTGTGCTTCTGCATAGCAGAGCTGTCAAGAACGAGAAGCTGCGTTTTGCCCAGAAAGCAGCGCTTGGCGGAACCACAGCCAGCGGCGTCTTCGGTACAGCCGCAGCTTGTGCGGAGAAGCGAAAGAGAGCCGGGGAAGAACGTGGAAAGCCGAACTCGGTCGCTGCAAGCGGGTGCTGGCGAACAGCTTCTGGTCACCTTGTAGAAACTCTCCCAGCACAGTGCAGAGTCCCCGTGGCTAGTTCCTTGAAATACCTTTCCTGGCAGCAGCCCAGAGCTGTACTGAGTGCAGCAGGTGTCAGGCAGTCTCCTCTCGCCGTGTAGGTGCTTCTGTTTTGTGTTTGCAGCGTGCAGAGAAGCCCGCGTGCTTGCTGCTGCTTCCAGCAAGCCAAAACGCTTTTGCAGCCACTTTCCTGCCTTTTCCACAACAGGATCACAGTCTAGCTGATTTACAGTTGCCTCTGCGTAGAGCAGCTAGAGGAGCAGCTCTGCCGGCTTTCCTGTGCTTCTGCATAGCAGAGCTGTCAAGAACGAGAAGCTGCGTTTTGCCGAGTAAGCAGCGCTTAGCGGAACCACAGCCAGCGGCGTCTTGGGTACAGCCGCAGCTTGTGCGGAGAAGCGAAAGAGAGCCGGGGAAGAACGTGGAAAGCCGAACTCGGTCGCTGCAAGCGGGTGCTGGCGAACAGCTTCTGGTCACCTTGTAGAAACTCTCCCAGCACAGTGCAGAGTCCCCGTGGCTAGTTCCTTGAAATACCTTTCCTGGCAGCAGCCCAGAGCTGTACTGAGTGCAGCAGGTGTCAGGCAGTCTCCTCTCGCCGTGTAGGTGCTTCTGTTTTGTGTTTGCAGCGTGCAGAGAAGCCCGCGTGCTTGCTGCTGCTTCCAGCAAGCCAAAACGCTTTTGCAGCCACTTTCCTGCCTTTTCCACAACAGGATCACTGTCTAGCTGATTTACAGTTGCCTCTGCGTAGAGCAGCTAGAGGAGCAGCTCTGCCGGCTTTCCTGTGCTTCTGCATAGCAGAGCTGTCAAGAACGAGAAGCTGCGTTTTGCCCAGAAAGCAGCGCTTGGCGGAACCACAGCCAGCGGCGTCTTCGGTACAGCCGCAGCTTGTGCGGAGAAGCGAAAGAGAGCCGGGGAAGAACGTGGAAAGCCGAACTCGGTCGCTGCAAGCGGGTGCTGGCGAACAGCTTCTGGTCACCTTGTAGAAACTCTCCCAGCACAGTGCAGAGTCCCCGTGGCTAGTTCCTTGAAATACCTTTCCTGGCAGCAGCCCAGAGCTGTACTGAGTGCAGCAGGTGTCAGGCAGTCTCCTCTCGCCGTGTAGGTGCTTCTGTTTTGTGTTTGCAGCGTGCAGAGAAGCCCGCGTGCTTGCTGCTGCTTCCAGCAAGCCAAAACGCTTTTGCAGCCACTTTCCTGCCTTTTCCACAACAGGATCACAGTCTAGCTGATTTACAGTTGCCTCTGCGTAGAGCAGCTAGAGGAGCAGCTCTGCCGGCTTTCCTGTGCTTCTGCATAGCAGAGCTGTCAAGAACGAGAAGCTGCGTTTTGCCGAGTAAGCAGCGCTTAGCGGAACCACAGCCAGCGGCGTCTTGGGTACAGCCGCAGCTTGTGCGGAGAAGCGAAAGAGAGCCGGGGAAGAACGTGGAAAGCCGAACTCGGTCGCTGCAAGCGGGTGCTGGCGAACAGCTTCTGGTCACCTTGTAGAAACTCTCCCAGCACAGTGCAGAGTCCCCGTGGCTAGTTCCTTGAAATACCTTTCCTGGCAGCAGCCCAGAGCTGTACTGAGTGCAGCAGGTGTCAGGCAGTTTCCTCTCGCCGTGTAGGTGCTTCTGTTTTGTGTTTGCAGCGTGCAGAGAAGCCCGCGTGCTTGCTGCTGCTTCCAGCAAGCCAAAACGCTTTTGCAGCCACTTTCCTGCCTTTTCCACAACAGGATCACTGTCTAGCTGATTTACAGTTGCCTCTGCGTAGAGCAGCTAGAGGAGCAGCTCTGCCGGCTTTCCTGTGCTTCTGCATAGCAGAGCTGTCAAGAACGAGAAGCTGCGTTTTGCCGAGAAAGCAGCGCTTCGCGAAACCACAGCCAGCGGCGTCTTGGGTACAGCCGCAGCTTGTGCGGAGAAGCGAAAGAGAGCCGGGGAAGAACGTGGAAAGCCGAACTCGGTCGCTGCAAGCGGGTGCTGGCGAACAGCTTCTGGTCACCTTGTAGAAACTCTCCCAGCACAGTGCAGAGTCCCCGTGTCTAGTTCCTTGAAATACCTTTCCTGGCAGCAGCCCAGAGCTGTACTGAGTGCAGCAGGTGTCAGGCAGTCTCCTCTCGCCGTGTAGGTGCTTCTGTTTTGTGTTTGCAGCGTGCAGAGAAGCCCGCGTGCTTGCTGCTGCTTCCAGCAAGCCAAAACGCTTTTGCAGCCACTTTCCTGCCTTTTCCACAACAGGATCACAGTCTAGCTGATTTACAGTTGCCTCTGCGTAGAGCAGCTAGAGGAGCAGCTCTGCCGGCTTTCCTGTGCTTCTGCATAGCAGAGCTGTCAAGAACGAGAAGCTGCGTTTTGCCCAGAAAGCAGCGCTTGGCGGAACCACAGCCAGCGGCGTCTTGGGTACAGCCGCAGCTTGTGCGGAGAAGCGAAAGAGAGCCGGGGAAGAACGTGGAAAGCCGAACTCGGTCGCTGCAAGCGGGTGCTGGCGAACAGCTTCTGGTCACCTTGTAGAAACTCTCCCAGCACAGTGCAGAGTCCCCGTGGCTAGTTCCTTGAAATACCTTTCCTGGCAGCAGCCCAGAGCTGTACTGAGTGCAGCAGGTGTCAGGCAGTCTCCTCTCGCCGTGTAGGTGCTTCTGTTTTGTGTTTGCAGCGTGCAGAGAAGCCCGCGTGCTTGCTGCTGCTTCCAGCAAGCCAAAACGCTTTTGCAGCCACTTTCCTGCCTTTTCCACAACAGGATCACTGTCTAGCTGATTTACAGTTGCCTCTGCGTAGAGCAGCTAGAGGAGCAGCTCTGCTGGCTTTCCTGTGCTTCTGCATAGCAGAGCTGTCAAGAACGAGAAGCTGCGTTTTGCCCAGAAAGCAGCGCTTGGCGGAACCACAGACAGCGGCGTCTTGGGTACAGCCGCAGCTTGTGCGGAGAAGCGAAAGAGAGCCGGGGAAGAACGTGGAAAGCCCAACTCGGTCGCTGCAAGCGGGTGCTGGCGAACAGCTTCTGGTCACCTTGTAGAAACTCTCCCAGCACAGTGCAGAGTCCCCGTGGCTAGTTCCTTGAAATACCTTTCCTGGCAGCAGCCCAGAGCTGTACTGAGTGCAGCAGGTGTCAGGCAGTCTCCTCTCGCCGTGTAGGTGCTTCTGTTTTGTGTTTGCAGCGTGCAGAGAAGCCCGCGTGCTTGCTGCTGCTTCCAGCAAGCCAAAACGCTTTTGCAGCCACTTTCCTGCCTTTTCCACAACAGGATCACAGTCTAGCTGATTTACAGTTGCCTCTGCGTAGAGCAGCTAGAGGAGCAGCTCTGCCGGCTTTCCTGTGCTTCTGCATAGCAGAGCTGTCAAGAACGAGAAGCTGCGTTTTGCCGAGAAAGCAGCGCTTCGCGGAACCACAGCCAGCGGCGTCTTGGGTACAGCTGCAGCTTGTGCGGAGAAGCGAAAGAGAGCCGGGGAAGAACGTGGAAAGCCGAACTCGGTCGCTGCAAGCGGGTGCTGGCGAACAGCTTCTGGTCACCTTGTAGAAACTCTCCCAGCACAGTGCAGAGTCCCCGTGGCTAGTTCCTTGAAATACCTTTCCTGGCAGCAGCCCAGAGCTGTACTGAGTGCAGCAGGTGTCAGGCAGTTTCCTCTCGCCGTGTAGGTGCTTCTGTTTTGTGTTTGCAGCGTGCAGAGAAGCCCGCGTGCTTGCTGCTGCTTCCAGCAAGCCAAAACGCTTTTGCAGCCACCTTCCTGCCTTTTCCACAACAGGATCACAGTCTAGCTGATTTACAGTTGCCTCTGCGTAGAGCAGCTAGAGGAGCAGCTCTGCCGGCTTTCCTGTGCTTCTGCATAGCAGAGCTGTCAAGAACGAGAAGCTGCGTTTTGCCCAGAAAGCAGCGCTTGGCGGAACCACAGCCAGCGGCGTCTTGGGTACAGCCGCAGCTTGTGCGGAGAAGCGAAAGAGAGCCGGGGAAGAACGTGGAAAGCCGAACTCGGTCGCTGCAAGCGGGTGCTGGCGAACAGCTTCTGGTCACCTTGTAGAAACTCTCCCAGCACAGTGCAGAGTCCCCGTGGCTAGTTCCTTGAAATACCTTTCCTGGCAGCAGCCCAGAGCTGTACTGAGTGCAGCAGGTGTCAGGCAGTCTCCTCTCGCCGTGTAGGTGCTTCTGTTTTGTGTTTGCAGCGTGCAGAGAAGCCCGCGTGCTTGCTGCTGCTTCCAGCAAGCCAAAACGCTTTTGCAGCCACTTTCCTGCCTTTTCCACAACAGGATCACTGTCTAGCTGATTTACAGTTGCCTCTGCGTAGAGCAGCTAGAGGAGCAGCTCTGCCGGCTTTCCTGTGCTTCTGCATAGCAGAGCTGTCAAGAACGAGAAGCTGCGTTTTGCCCAGAAAGCAGCGCTTGGCGGAACCACAGCCAGCGGCGTCTTGGGTACAGCCGCAGCTTGTGCGGAGAAGCGAAAGAGAGCCGGGGAAGAACGTGGAAAGCCGAACTCGGTCGCTGCAAGCGGGTGCTGGCGAACAGCTTCTGGTCACCTTGTAGAAACTCTCCCAGCACAGTGCAGAGTCCCCGTGGCTAGTTCCTTGAAATACCTTTCCTGGCAGCAGCCCAGAGCTGTACTGAGTGCAGCAGGTGTCAGGCAGTCTCCTCTCGCCGTGTAGGTGCTTCTGTTTTGTGTTTGCAGCGTGCAGAGAAGCCCGCGTGCTTGCTGCTGCTTCCAGCAAGCCAAAACGCTTTTGCAGCCACTTTCCTGCCTTTTCCACAACAGGATCACAGTCTAGCTGATTTACAGTTGCCTCTGCGTAGAGCAGCTAGAGGAGCAGCTCTGCCGGCTTTCCTGTGCTTCTGCATAGCAGAGCTGTCAAGAACGAGAAGCTGCGTTTTGCCGAGAAAGCAGCGCTTCGCGGAACCACAGCCAGCGGCGTCTTGGGTACAGCCGCAGCTTGTGCGGAGAAGCGAAAGAGAGCCGGGGAAGAACGTGGAAAGCCGAACTCGGTCGCTGCAAGCGGGTGCTGGCGAACAGCTTCTGGTCACCTTGTAGAAACTCTCCCAGCACAGTGCAGAGTCCCCGTGGCTAGTTCCTTGAAATACCTTTCCTGGCAGCAGCCCAGAGCTGTACTGAGTGCAGCAGGTGTCAGGCAGTTTCCTCTCGCCGTGTAGGTGCTTCTGTTTTGTGTTTGCAGCGTGCAGAGAAGCCCGCGTGCTTGCTGCTGCTTCCAGCAAGCCAAAACACTTTTGCAGCCACTTTCCTGCCTTTTCCACAACAGGATCACTGTCTAGCTGATTTACAGTTGCCTCTGCGTAGAGCAGCTAGAGGAGCAGCTCTGCCGGCTTTCCTGTGCTTCTGCATAGCAGAGCTGTCAAGAACGAGAAGCTGCGTTTTGCCGAGAAAGCAGCGCTTGGCGGAACCACAGCCAGCGGCGTCTTGGGTACAGCCGCAGCTTGTGCGGAGAAGCGAAAGAGAGCCGGGGAAGAACGTGGAAAGCCGGACTCGGTCGCTGCAAGCGGGTGCTGGCGAACAGCTTCTGGTCACCTTGTAGAAACTCTCCCAGCACAGTGCAGAGTCCCCGTGGCTAGTTCCTTGAAATACCTTTCCTGGCAGCAGCCCAGAGCTGTACTGAGTGCAGCAGGTGTCAGGCAGTCTCCTCTCGCCGTGTAGGTGCTTCTGTTTTGTGTTTGCAGCGTGCAGAGAAGCCCGCGTGCTTGCTGCTGCTTCCAGCAAGCCAAAACGCTTTTGCAGCCACTTTCCTGCCTTTTCCACAACAGGATCACAGTCTAGCTGATTTACAGTTGCCTCTGCGTAGAGCAGCTAGAGGAGCAGCTCTGCCGGCTTTACTGTGCTTCTGCATAGCAGAGCTGTCAAGAACGAGAAGCTGCGTTTTGCCCAGAAAGCAGCGCTTCGCGGAACCACAGCCAGCGGCGTCTTCGGTACAGCCGCAGCTTGTGCGGAGAAGCGAAAGAGAGCCGGGGAAGAACGTGGAAAGCCGAACTCGGTCGCTGCAAGCGGGTGCTGGCGAACAGCTTCTGGTCACCTTGTAGAAACTCTCCCAGCACAGTGCAGAGTCCCCGTGGCTAGTTCCTTGAAATACCTTTCCTGGCAGCAGCCCAGAGCTGCACTGAGTGCAGCAGGTGTCAGGCAGTTTCCTCTCGCCGTGTAGGTGCTTCTGTTTTGTGTTTGCAGCGTGCAGAGAAGCCCGCGTGCTTGCTGCTGCTTCCAGCAAGCCAAAACGCTTTTGCAGCCACCTTCCTGCCTTTTCCACAACAGGATCACAGTCTAGCTGATTTACAGTTGCCTCTGCGTAGAGCAGCTAGAGGAGCAGCTCTGCCGGCTTTCCTGTGCTTCTGCATAGCAGAGCTGTCAAGAACGAGAAGCTGCGTTTTGCCGAGAAAGCAGCGCTTCGCGGAACCACAGCCAGCGGCGTCTTCGGTACAGCCGCAGCTTGTGCGGAGAAGCGAAAGAGAGCCGGGGAAGAACGTGGAAAGCCGAACTCGGTCGCTGCAAGCGGGTGCTGGCGAACAGCTTCTGGTCACCTTGTAGAAACTCTCCCAGCACAGTGCAGAGTCCCCGTGGCTAGTTCCTTGAAATACCTTTCCTGGCAGCAGCCCAGAGCTGTACTGAGTGCAGCAGGTGTCAGGCAGTCTCCTCTCGCCGTGTAGGTGCTTCTGTTTTGTGTTTGCAGCGTGCAGAGAAGCCCGCGTGCTTGCTGCTGCTTCCAGCAAGCCAAAACGCTTTTGCAGCCACTTTCCTGCCTTTTCCACAACAGGATCACAGTCTAGCTGATTTACAGTTGCCTCTGCGTAGAGCAGCTAGAGGAGCAGCTCTGCCGGCTTTCCTGTGCTTCTGCATAGCAGAGCTGTCAAGAACGAGAAGCTGCGTTTTGCCGAGTAAGCAGCGCTTCGCGGAACCACAGCCAGCGGCGTCTTGGGTACAGCCACAGCTTGTGCGGAGAAGCGAAAGAGAGCCGGGGAAGAACGTGGAAAGCCGAACTCGGTCGCTGCAAGCGGGTGCTGGCGAACAGCTTCTGGTCACCTTGTAGAAACTCTCCCAGCACAGTGCAGAGTCCCCGTGGCTAGTTCCTTGAAATACCTTTCCTGGCAGCAGCCCAGAGCTGTACTGAGTGCAGCAGGTGTCAGGCAGTCTCCTCTCGCCGTGTAGGTGCTTCTGTTTTGTGTTTGCAGCGTGCAGAGAAGCCCGCGTGCTTGCTGCTGCTTCCAGCAAGCCAAAACGCTTTTGCAGCCACTTTCCTGCCTTTTCCACAACAGGATCACAGTCTAGCTGATTTACAGTTGCCTCTGCGTAGAGCAGCTAGAGGAGCAGCTCTGCCGGCTTTCCTGTGCTTCTGCATAGCAGAGCTGTCAAGAACGAGAAGCTGCGTTTTGCCGAGTAAGCAGCGCTTCGCGGAACCACAGCCAGCGGCGTCTTCGGTACAGCCGCAGCTTGTGCGGAGAAGCGAAAGAGAGCCGGGGAAGAACGTGGAAAGCCGAACTCGGTCGCTGCAAGCGGGTGCTGGCGAACAGCTTCTGGTCACCTTGTAGAAACTCTCCCAGCACAGTGCAGAGTCCCCGTGGCTAGTTCCTTGAAATACCTTTCCTGGCAGCAGCCCAGAGCTGTACTGAGTGCAGCAGGTGTCAGGCAGTCTCCTCTCGCCGTGTAGGTGCTTCTGTTTTGTGTTTGCAGCGTGCAGAGAAGCCCGCGTGCTTGCTGCTGCTTCCAGCAAGCCAAAACGCTTTTGCAGCCACTTTCCTGCCTTTTCCACAACAGGATCACTGTCTAGCTGATTTACAGTTGCCTCTGCGTAGAGCAGCTAGAGGAGCAGCTCTGCCGGCTTTCCTGTGCTTCTGCATAGCAGAGCTGTCAAGAACGAGAAGCTGCGTTTTGCCGAGTAAGCAGCGCTTGGCGGAACCACAGCCAGCGGCGTCTTGGGTACAGCCGCAGCTTGTGCGGAGAAGCGAAAGAGAGCCGGGGAAGAACGTGGAAAGCCGAACTCGGTCGCTGCAAGCGGGTGCTGGCGAACAGCTTCTGGTCACCTTGTAGAAACTCTCCCAGCACAGTGCAGAGTCCCCGTGGCTAGTTCCTTGAAATACCTTTCCTGGCAGCAGCCCAGAGCTGTACTGAGTGCAGCAGGTGTCAGGCAGTCTCCTCTCGCCGTGTAGGTGCTTCTGTTTTGTGTTTGCAGCGTGCAGAGAAGCCCGCGTGCTTGCTGCTGCTTCCAGCAAGCCAAAACGCTTTTGCAGCCACTTTCCTGCCTTTTCCACAACAGGATCACTGTCTAGCTGATTTACAGTTGCCTCTGCGTAGAGCAGCTAGAGGAGCAGCTGTGCCGGCTTTCCTGTGCTTCTGCATAGCAGAGCTGTCAAGAACGAGAAGCTGCGTTTTGCCCAGAAAGCAGCGCTTGGCGGAACCACAGCCAGCGGCGTCTTCGGTACAGCCGCAGCTTGTGCGGAGAAGCGAAAGAGAGCCGGGGAAGAACGTGGAAAGCCGAACTCGGTCGCTGCAAGCGGGTGCTGGCGAACAGCTTCTGGTCACCTTGTAGAAACTCTCCCAGCACAGTGCAGAGTCCCCGTGGCTAGTTCCTTGAAATACCTTTCCTGGCAGCAGCCCAGAGCTGTACTGAGTGCAGCAGGTGTCAGGCAGTCTCCTCTCGCCGTGTAGGTGCTTCTGTTTTGTGTTTGCAGCGTGCAGAGAAGCCCGCGTGCTTGCTGCTGCTTCCAGCAAACCAAAACGCTTTTGCAGCCACTTTCCTGCCTTTTCCACAACAGGATCACTGTCTAGCTGATTTACAGTTGCCTCTGCGTAGAGCAGCTAGAGGAGCAGCTGTGCCGGCTTTCCTGTGCTTCTGCATAGCAGAGCTGTCAAGAACGAGAAGCTGCGTTTTGCCCAGAAAGCAGCGCTTGGCGGAACCACAGCCAGCGGCGTCTTCGGTACAGCCGCAGCTTGTGCGGAGAAGCGAAAGAGAGCCGGGGAAGAACGTGGAAAGCCGAACTCGGTCGCTGCAAGCGGGTGCTGGCGAACAGCTTCTGGTCACCTTGTAGAAACTCTCCCAGCACAGTGCAGAGTCCCCGTGGCTAGTTCCTTGAAATACCTTTCCTGGCAGCAGCCCAGAGCTGTACTGAGTGCAGCAGGTGTCAGGCAGTCTCCTCTCGCCGTGTAGGTGCTTCTGTTTTGTGTTTGCAGCGTGCAGAGAAGCCCGCGTGCTTGCTGCTGCTTCCAGCAAGCCAAAACGCTTTTGCAGCCACTTTCCTGCCTTTTCCACAACAGGATCACTGTCTAGCTGATTTACAGTTGCCTCTGCGTAGAGCAGCTAGAGGAGCAGCTGTGCCGGCTTTCCTGTGCTTCTGCATAGCAGAGCTGTCAAGAACGAGAAGCTGCGTTTTGCCCAGAAAGCAGCGCTTGGCGGAACCACAGCCAGCGGCGTCTTCGGTACAGCCGCAGCTTGTGCGGAGAAGCGAAAGAGAGCCGGGGAAGAACGTGGAAAGCCGAACTCGGTCGCTGCAAGCGGGTGCTGGCGAACAGCTTCTGGTCACCTTGTAGAAACTCTCCCAGCACAGTGCAGAGTCCCCGTGGCTAGTTCCTTGAAATACCTTTCCTGGCAGCAGCCCAGAGCTGTACTGAGTGCAGCAGGTGTCAGGCAGTTTCCTCTCGCCGTGTAGGTGCTTCTGTTTTGTGTTTGCAGCGTGCAGAGAAGCCCGCGTGCTTGCTGCTGCTTCCAGCAAGCCAAAACGCTTTTGCAGCCACCTTCCTGCCTTTTCCACAACAGGATCACAGTCTAGCTGATTTACAGTTGCCTCTGCGTAGAGCAGCTAGAGGAGCAGCTCTGCCGGCTTTCCTGTGCTTCTGCATAGCAGAGCTGTCAAGAACGAGAAGCTGCGTTTTGCCGAGAAAGCAGCGCTTGGCGGAACCACAGCCAGCGGCGTCTTCGGTACAGCCGCAGCTTGTGCGGAGAAGCGAAAGAGAGCCGGGGAAGAACGTGGAAAGCCGAACTCGGTCGCTGCAAGCGGGTGCTGGCGAACAGCTTCTGGTCACCTTGTAGAAACTCTCCCAGCACAGTGCAGAGTCCCCGTGGCTAGTTCCTTGAAATACCTTTCCTGGCAGCAGCCCAGAGCTGTACTGAGTGCAGCAGGTGTCAGGCAGTCTCCTCTCGCCGTGTAGGTGCTTCTGTTTTGTGTTTGCAGCGTGCAGAGAAGCCCGCGTGCTTGCTGCTGCTTCCAGCAAGCCAAAACGCTTTTGCAGCCACTTTCCTGCCTTTTCCACAACAGGATCACTGTCTAGCTGATTTACAGTTGCCTCTGCGTAGAGCAGCTAGAGGAGCAGCTCTGCCGGCTTTCCTGTGCTTCTGCATAGCAGAGCTGTCAAGAACGAGAAGCTGCGTTTTGCCCAGAAAGCAGCGCTTGGCGGAACCACAGCCAGCGGCGTCTTCGGTACAGCCGCAGCTTGTGCGGAGAAGCGAAAGAGAGCCGGGGAAGAACGTGGAAAGCCGAACTCGGTCGCTGCAAGCGGGTGCTGGCGAACAGCTTCTGGTCACCTTGTAGAAACTCTCCCAGCACAGTGCAGAGTCCCCGTGGCTAGTTCCTTGAAATACCTTTCCTGGCAGCAGCCCAGAGCTGTACTGAGTGCAGCAGGTGTCAGGCAGTCTCCTCTCGCCGTGTAGGTGCTTCTGTTTTGTGTTTGCAGCGTGCAGAGAAGCCCGCGTGCTTGCTGCTGCTTCCAGCAAGCCAAAACGCTTTTGCAGCCACTTTCCTGCCTTTTCCACAACAGGATCACAGTCTAGCTGATTTACAGTTGCCTCTGCGTAGAGCAGCTAGAGGAGCAGCTCTGCCGGCTTTCCTGTGCTTCTGCATAGCAGAGCTGTCAAGAACGAGAAGCTGCGTTTTGCCGAGAAAGCAGCGCTTGGCGGAACCACAGCCAGCGGCGTCTTCGGTACAGCCGCAGCTTGTGCGGAGAAGCGAAAGAGAGCCGGGGAAGAACGTGGAAAGCCGAACTCGGTCGCTGCAAGCGGGTGCTGGCGAACAGCTTCTGGTCACCTTGTAGAAACTCTCCCAGCACAGTGCAGAGTCCCCGTGGCTAGTTCCTTGAAATACCTTTCCTGGCAGCAGCCCAGAGCTGTACTGAGTGCAGCAGGTGTCAGGCAGTCTCCTCTCGCCGTGTAGGTGCTTCTGTTTTGTGTTTGCAGCGTGCAGAGAAGCCCGCGTGCTTGCTGCTGCTTCCAGCAAGCCAAAACGCTTTTGCAGCCACTTTCCTGCCTTTTCCACAACAGGATCACTGTCTAGCTGATTTACAGTTGCCTCTGCGTAGAGCAGCTAGAGGAGCAGCTCTGCCGGCTTTCCTGTGCTTCTGCATAGCAGAGCTGTCAAGAACGAGAAGCTGCGTTTTGCCGAGTAAGCAGCGCTTGGCGGAACCACAGCCAGCGGCGTCTTGGGTACAGCCGCAGCTTGTGCGGAGAAGCGAAAGAGAGCCGGGGAAGAACGTGGAAAGCCGAACTCGGTCGCTGCAAGCGGGTGCTGGCGAACAGCTTCTGGTCACCTTGTAGAAACTCTCCCAGCACAGTGCAGAGTCCCCGTGGCTAGTTCCTTGAAATACCTTTCCTGGCAGCAGCCCAGAGCTGTACTGAGTGCAGCAGGTGTCAGGCAGTCTCCTCTCGCCGTGTAGGTGCTTCTGTTTTGTGTTTGCAGCGTGCAGAGAAGCCCGCGTGCTTGCTGCTGCTTCCAGCAAGCCAAAACGCTTTTGCAGCCACTTTCCTGCCTTTTCCACAACAGGATCACTGTCTAGCTGATTTACAGTTGCCTCTGCGTAGAGCAGCTAGAGGAGCAGCTGTGCCGGCTTTCCTGTGCTTCTGCATAGCAGAGCTGTCAAGAACGAGAAGCTGCGTTTTGCCCAGAAAGCAGCGCTTGGCGGAACCACAGCCAGCGGCGTCTTCGGTACAGCCGCAGCTTGTGCGGAGAAGCGAAAGAGAGCCGGGGAAGAACGTGGAAAGCCGAACTCGGTCGCTGCAAGCGGGTGCTGGCGAACAGCTTCTGGTCACCTTGTAGAAACTCTCCCAGCACAGTGCAGAGTCCCCGTGGCTAGTTCCTTGAAATACCTTTCCTGGCAGCAGCCCAGAGCTGTACTGAGTGCAGCAGGTGTCAGGCAGTTTCCTCTCGCCGTGTAGGTGCTTCTGTTTTGTGTTTGCAGCGTGCAGAGAAGCCCGCGTGCTTGCTGCTGCTTCCAGCAAGCCAAAACGCTTTTGCAGCCACCTTCCTGCCTTTTCCACAACAGGATCACAGTCTAGCTGATTTACAGTTGCCTCTGCGTAGAGCAGCTAGAGGAGCAGCTCTGCCGGCTTTCCTGTGCTTCTGCATAGCAGAGCTGTCAAGAACGAGAAGCTGCGTTTTGCCGAGAAAGCAGCGCTTCGCGGAACCACAGCCAGCGGCGTCTTCGGTACAGCCGCAGCTTGTGCGGAGAAGCGAAAGAGAGCCGGGGAAGAACGTGGAAAGCCGAACTCGGTCGCTGCAAGCGGGTGCTGGCGAACAGCTTCTGGTCACCTTGTAGAAACTCTCCCAGCACAGTGCAGAGTCCCCGTGGCTAGTTCCTTGAAATACCTTTCCTGGCAGCAGCCCAGAGCTGTACTGAGTGCAGCAGGTGTCAGGCAGTCTCCTCTCGCCGTGTAGGTGCTTCTGTTTTGTGTTTGCAGCGTGCAGAGAAGCCCGCGTGCTTGCTGCTGCTTCCAGCAAGCCAAAACGCTTTTGCAGCCACTTTCCTGCCTTTTCCACAACAGGATCACAGTCTAGCTGATTTACAGTTGCCTCTGCGTAGAGCAGCTAGAGGAGCAGCTCTGCCGGCTTTCCTGTGCTTCTGCATAGCAGAGCTGTCAAGAACGAGAAGCTGCGTTTTGCCGAGTAAGCAGCGCTTCGCGGAACCACAGCCAGCGGCGTCTTGGGTACAGCCGCAGCTTGTGCGGAGAAGCGAAAGAGAGCCGGGGAAGAACGTGGAAAGCCGAACTCGGTCGCTGCAAGCGGGTGCTGGCGAACAGCTTCTGGTCACCTTGTAGAAACTCTCCCAGCACAGTGCAGAGTCCCCGTGGCTAGTTCCTTGAAATACCTTTCCTGGCAGCAGCCCAGAGCTGTACTGAGTGCAGCAGGTGTCAGGCAGTCTCCTCTCGCCGTGTAGGTGCTTCTGTTTTGTGTTTGCAGCGTGCAGAGAAGCCCGCGTGCTTGCTGCTGCTTCCAGCAAGCCAAAACGCTTTTGCAGCCACTTTCCTGCCTTTTCCACAACAGGATCACAGTCTAGCTGATTTACAGTTGCCTCTGCGTAGAGCAGCTAGAGGAGCAGCTCTGCCGGCTTTCCTGTGCTTCTGCATAGCAGAGCTGTCAAGAACGAGAAGCTGCGTTTTGCCGAGTAAGCAGCGCTTCGCGGAACCACAGCCAGCGGCGTCTTGGGTACAGCCACAGCTTGTGCGGAGAAGCGAAAGAGAGCCGGGGAAGAACGTGGAAAGCCGAACTCGGTCGCTGCAAGCGGGTGCTGGCGAACAGCTTCTGGTCACCTTGTAGAAACTCTCCCAGCACAGTGCAGAGTCCCCGTGGCTAGTTCCTTGAAATACCTTTCCTGGCAGCAGCCCAGAGCTGTACTGAGTGCAGCAGGTGTCAGGCAGTCTCCTCTCGCCGTGTAGGTGCTTCTGTTTTGTGTTTGCAGCGTGCAGAGAAGCCCGCGTGCTTGCTGCTGCTTCCAGCAAGCCAAAACGCTTTTGCAGCCACTTTCCTGCCTTTTCCACAACAGGATCACTGTCTAGCTGATTTACAGTTGCCTCTGCGTAGAGCAGCTAGAGGAGCAGCTCTGCCGGCTTTCCTGTGCTTCTGCATAGCAGAGCTGTCAAGAACGAGAAGCTGCGTTTTGCCGAGAAAGCAGCGCTTCGCGGAACCACAGCCAGCGGCGTCTTCGGTACAGCCGCAGCTTGTGCGGAGAAGCGAAAGAGAGCCGGGGAAGAACGTGGAAAGCCGAACTCGGTCGCTGCAAGCGGGTGCTGGCGAACAGCTTCTGGTCACCTTGTAGAAACTCTCCCAGCACAGTGCAGAGTCCCCGTGGCTAGTTCCTTGAAATACCTTTCCTGGCAGCAGCCCAGAGCTGTACTGAGTGCAGCAGGTGTCAGGCAGTTTCCTCTCGCCGTGTAGGTGCTTCTGTTTTGTGTTTGCAGCGTGCAGAGAAGCCCGCGTGCTTGCTGCTGCTTCCAGCAAGCCAAAACGCTTTTGCAGCCACCTTCCTGCCTTTTCCACAACAGGATCACAGTCTAGCTGATTTACAGTTGCCTCTGCGTAGAGCAGCTAGAGGAGCAGCTCTGCCGGCTTTCCTGTGCTTCTGCATAGCAGAGCTGTCAAGAACGAGAAGCTGCGTTTTGCCCAGAAAGCAGCGCTTGGCGGAACCACAGCCAGCGGCGTCTTCGGTACAGCCGCAGCTTGTGCGGAGAAGCGAAAGAGAGCCGGGGAAGAACGTGGAAAGCCGAACTCGGTCGCTGCAAGCGGGTGCTGGCGAACAGCTTCTGGTCACCTTGTAGAAACTCTCCCAGCACAGTGCAGAGTCCCCGTGGCTAGTTCCTTGAAATACCTTTCCTGGCAGCAGCCCAGAGCTGTACTGAGTGCAGCAGGTGTCAGGCAGTCTCCTCTCGCCGTGTAGGTGCTTCTGTTTTGTGTTTGCAGCGTGCAGAGAAGCCCGCGTGCTTGCTGCTGCTTCCAGCAAGCCAAAACGCTTTTGCAGCCACTTTCCTGCCTTTTCCACAACAGGATCACAGTCTAGCTGATTTACAGTTGCCTCTGCGTAGAGCAGCTAGAGGAGCAGCTGTGCCGGCTTTCCTGTGCTTCTGCATAGCAGAGCTGTCAAGAACGAGAAGCTGCGTTTTGCCGAGTAAGCAGCGCTTCGCGGAACCACAGCCAGCGGCGTCTTGGGTACAGCCACAGCTTGTGCGGAGAAGCGAAAGAGAGCCGGGGAAGAACGTGGAAAGCCGAACTCGGTCGCTGCAAGCGGGTGCTGGCGAACAGCTTCTGGTCACCTTGTAGAAACTCTCCCAGCACAGTGCAGAGTCCCCGTGGCTAGTTCCTTGAAATACCTTTCCTGGCAGCAGCCCAGAGCTGTACTGAGTGCAGCAGGTGTCAGGCAGTTTCCTCTCGCCGTGTAGGTGCTTCTGTTTTGTGTTTGCAGCGTGCAGAGAAGCCCGCGTGCTTGCTGCTGCTTCCAGCAAGCCAAAACGCTTTTGCAGCCACCTTCCTGCCTTTTCCACAACAGGATCACAGTCTAGCTGATTTACAGTTGCCTCTGCGTAGAGCAGCTAGAGGAGCAGCTCTGCCGGCTTTCCTGTGCTTCTGCATAGCAGAGCTGTCATAAACGAGAAGCTGCGTTTTGCCGAGAAAGCAGCGCTTGGTGGAACCACAGCCAGCGGCGTCTTCGGTACAGCCGCAGCTTGTGCGGAGAAGCGAAAGAGAGCCGGGGAAGAACGTGGAAAGCCGAACTCAGTCGCTGCAAGCGGGTGCTGGCGAACAGCTTCTGGTCACCTTGTAGAAACTCTCCCAGCACAGTGCAGAGTCCCCGTGGCTAGTTCCTTGAAATACCTTTCCTGGCAGCAGCCCAGAGCTGTACTGAGTGCAGCAGGTGTCAGGCAGTCTCCTCTCGCCGTGTAGGTGCTTCTGTTTTGTGTTTGCAGCGTGCAGAGAAGCCCGCGTGCTTGCTGCTGCTTCCAGCAAGCCAAAACGCTTTTGCAGCCA
This sequence comes from Phylloscopus collybita, assembly GCA_027886175.1. Lineage (NCBI taxonomy): Eukaryota > Metazoa > Chordata > Aves > Passeriformes > Phylloscopidae > Phylloscopus > Phylloscopus collybita. The sequence continues at coordinate 971,805 of JAJNNQ010000091.1, read as the reverse complement.
CTTTCCTGCCTTTTCCACAACAGGATCACTGTCTAGCTGATTTACAGTTGCCTCTGCGTAGAGCAGCTAGAGGAGCAGCTCTGCCGGCTTTCCTGTGCTTCTGCATAGCAGAGCTGTCAAGAACGAGAAGCTGCGTTTTGCCCAGAAAGCAGCGCTTGGCGGAACCACAGCCAGCGGCGTCTTCGGTACAGCCGCAGCTTGTGCGGAGAAGCGAAAGAGAGCCGGGGAAGAACGTGGAAAGCCGAACTCGGTCGCTGCAAGCGGGTGCTGGCGAACAGCTTCTGGTCACCTTGTAGAAACTCTCCCAGCACAGTGCAGAGTCCCCGTGGCTAGTTCCTTGAAATACCTTTCCTGGCAGCAGCCCAGAGCTGTACTGAGTGCAGCAGGTGTCAGGCAGTCTCCTCTCGCCGTGTAGGTGCTTCTGTTTTGTGTTTGCAGCGTGCAGAGAAGCCCGCGTGCTTGCTGCTGCTTCCAGCAAGCCAAAACGCTTTTGCAGCCACCTTCCTGCCTTTTCCACAACAGGATCACTGTCTAGCTGATTTACAGTTGCCTCTGCGTAGAGCAGCTAGAGGAGCAGCTCTGCCGGCTTTCCTGTACTTCTGCATAGCAGAGCTGTCAAGAACGAGAAGCTGCGTTTTGCCCAGAAAGCAGCGCTTGGCGGAACCACAGCCAGCGGCGTCTTCGGTACAGCCGCAGCTTGTGCGGAGAAGCGAAAGAGAGCCGGGGAAGAACGTGGAAAGCCGAACTCGGTCGCTGCAAGCGGGTGCTGGCGAACAGCTTCTGGTCACCTTGTAGAAACTCTCCCAGCACAGTGCAGAGTCCCCGTGGCTAGTTCCTTGAAATACCTTTCCTGGCAGCAGCCCAGAGCTGTACTGAGTGCAGCAGGTGTCAGGCAGTCTCCTCTCGCCGTGTAGGTGCTTCTGTTTTGTGTTTGCAGCGTGCAGAGAAGCCCGCGTGCTTGCTGCTGCTTCCAGCAAGCCAAAACGCTTTTGCAGCCACTTTCCTGCCTTTTCCACAACAGGATCACAGTCTAGCTGATTTACAGTTGCCTCTGCGTAGAGCAGCTAGAGGAGCAGCTCTGCCGGCTTTCCTGTGCTTCTGCATAGCAGAGCTGTCAAGAACGAGAAGCTGCGTTTTGCCGAGTAAGCAGCGCTTCGCGGAACCACAGCCAGCGGCGTCTTGGGTACAGCCACAGCTTGTGCGGAGAAGCGAAAGAGAGCCGGGGAAGAACGTGGAAAGCCGAACTCGGTCGCTGCAAGCGGGTGCTGGCGAACAGCTTCTGGTCACCTTGTAGAAACTCTCCCAGCACAGTGCAGAGTCCCCGTGGCTAGTTCCTTGAAATACCTTTCCTGGCAGCAGCCCAGAGCTGTACTGAGTGCAGCAGGTGTCAGGCAGTCTCCTCTCGCCGTGTAGGTGCTTCTGTTTTGTGTTTGCAGCGTGCAGAGAAGCCCGCGTGCTTGCTGCTGCTTCCAGCAAGCCAAAACGCTTTTGCAGCCACCTTCCTGCCTTTTCCACAACAGGATCACAGTCTAGCTGATTTACAGTTGCCTCTGCGTAGAGCAGCTAGAGGAGCAGCTCTGCCGGCTTTCCTGTGCTTCTGCATAGCAGAGCTGTCAAGAACGAGAAGCTGCGTTTTGCCGAGAAAGCAGCGCTTCGCGGAACCACAGCCAGCGGCGTCTTGGGTACAGCCGCAGCTTGTGCGGAGAAGCGAAAGAGAGCCGGGGAAGAACGTGGAAAGCCGAACTCGGTCGCTGCAAGCGGGTGCTGGCGAACAGCTTCTGGTCACCTTGTAGAAACTCTCCCAGCACAGTGCAGAGTCCCCGTGGCTAGTTCCTTGAAATACCTTTCCTGGCAGCAGCCCAGAGCTGTACTGAGTGCAGCAGGTGTCAGGCAGTCTCCTCTCGCCGTGTAGGTGCTTCTGTTTTGTGTTTGCAGCGTGCAGAGAAGCCCGCGTGCTTGCTGCTGCTTCCAGCAAGCCAAAACGCTTTTGCAGCCACTTTCCTGCCTTTTCCACAACAGGATCACAGTCTAGCTGATTTACAGTTGCCTCTGCGTAGAGCAGCTAGAGGAGCAGCTCTGCCGGCTTTCCTGTGCTTCTGCATAGCAGAGCTGTCAAGAACGAGAAGCTGCGTTTTGCCGAGTAAGCAGCGCTTCGCGGAACCACAGCCAGCGGCGTCTTGGGTACAGCCACAGCTTGTGCGGAGAAGCGAAAGAGAGCCGGGGAAGAACGTGGAAAGCCGAACTCGGTCGCTGCAAGCGGGTGCTGGCGAACAGCTTCTGGTCACCTTGTAGAAACTCTCCCAGCACAGTGCAGAGTCCCCGTGGCTAGTTCCTTGAAATACCTTTCCTGGCAGCAGCCCAGAGCTGTACTGAGTGCAGCAGGTGTCAGGCAGTCTCCTCTCGCCGTGTAGGTGCTTCTGTTTTGTGTTTGCAGCGTGCAGAGAAGCCCGCGTGCTTGCTGCTGCTTCCAGCAAGCCAAAACGCTTTTGCAGCCACTTTCCTGCCTTTTCCACAACAGGATCACTGTCTAGCTGATTTACAGTTGCCTCTGCGTAGAGCAGCTAGAGGAGCAGCTCTGCCGGCTTTCCTGTGCTTCTGCATAGCAGAGCTGTCAAGAACGAGAAGCTGCGTTTTGCCGAGAAAGCAGCGCTTCGCGGAACCACAGCCAGCGGCGTCTTCGGTACAGCCGCAGCTTGTGCGGAGAAGCGAAAGAGAGCCGGGGAAGAACGTGGAAAGCCGAACTCGGTCGCTGCAAGCGGGTGCTGGCGAACAGCTTCTGGTCACCTTGTAGAAACTCTCCCAGCACAGTGCAGAGTCCCCGTGGCTAGTTCCTTGAAATACCTTTCCTGGCAGCAGCCCAGAGCTGTACTGAGTGCAGCAGGTGTCAGGCAGTTTCCTCTCGCCGTGTAGGTGCTTCTGTTTTGTGTTTGCAGCGTGCAGAGAAGCCCGCGTGCTTGCTGCTGCTTCCAGCAAGCCAAAACGCTTTTGCAGCCACCTTCCTGCCTTTTCCACAACAGGATCACAGTCTAGCTGATTTACAGTTGCCTCTGCGTAGAGCAGCTAGAGGAGCAGCTCTGCCGGCTTTCCTGTGCTTCTGCATAGCAGAGCTGTCAAGAACGAGAAGCTGCGTTTTGCCGAGTAAGCAGCGCTTGGCGGAACCACAGCCAGCGGCGTCTTCGGTACAGCCGCAGCTTGTGCGGAGAAGCGAAAGAGAGCCGGGGAAGAACGTGGAAAGCCGAACTCGGTCGCTGCAAGCGGGTGCTGGCGAACAGCTTCTGGTCACCTTGTAGAAACTCTCCCAGCACAGTGCAGAGTCCCCGTGGCTAGTTCCTTGAAATACCTTTCCTGGCAGCAGCCCAGAGCTGTACTGAGTGCAGCAGGTGTCAGGCAGTCTCCTCTCGCCGTGTAGGTGCTTCTGTTTTGTGTTTGCAGCGTGCAGAGAAGCCCGCGTGCTTGCTGCTGCTTCCAGCAAGCCAAAACGCTTTTGCAGCCACTTTCCTGCCTTTTCCACAACAGGATCACAGTCTAGCTGATTTACAGTTGCCTCTGCGTAGAGCAGCTAGAGGAGCAGCTCTGCCGGCTTTCCTGTGCTTCTGCATAGCAGAGCTGTCAAGAACGAGAAGCTGCGTTTTGCCGAGTAAGCAGCGCTTCGCGGAACCACAGCCAGCGGCGTCTTGGGTACAGCCACAGCTTGTGCGGAGAAGCGAAAGAGAGCCGGGGAAGAACGTGGAAAGCCGAACTCGGTCGCTGCAAGCGGGTGCTGGCGAACAGCTTCTGGTCACCTTGTAGAAACTCTCCCAGCACAGTGCAGAGTCCCCGTGGCTAGTTCCTTGAAATACCTTTCCTGGCAGCAGCCCAGAGCTGTACTGAGTGCAGCAGGTGTCAGGCAGTTTCCTCTCGCCGTGTAGGTGCTTCTGTTTTGTGTTTGCAGCGTGCAGAGAAGCCCGCGTGCTTGCTGCTGCTTCCAGCAAGCCAAAACGCTTTTGCAGCCACCTTCCTGCCTTTTCCACAACAGGATCACAGTCTAGCTGATTTACAGTTGCCTCTGCGTAGAGCAGCTAGAGGAGCAGCTCTGCCGGCTTTCCTGTGCTTCTGCATAGCAGAGCTGTCATAAACGAGAAGCTGCGTTTTGCCGAGAAAGCAGCGCTTGGTGGAACCACAGCCAGCGGCGTCTTCGGTACAGCCGCAGCTTGTGCGGAGAAGCGAAAGAGAGCCGGGGAAGAACGTGGAAAGCCGAACTCAGTCGCTGCAAGCGGGTGCTGGCGAACAGCTTCTGGTCACCTTGTAGAAACTCTCCCAGCACAGTGCAGAGTCCCCGTGGCTAGTTCCTTGAAATACCTTTCCTGGCAGCAGCCCAGAGCTGTACTGAGTGCAGCAGGTGTCAGGCAGTCTCCTCTCGCCGTGTAGGTGCTTCTGTTTTGTGTTTGCAGCGTGCAGAGAAGCCCGCGTGCTTGCTGCTGCTTCCAGCAAGCCAAAACGCTTTTGCAGCCACTTTCCTGCCTTTTCCACAACAGGATCACTGTCTAGCTGATTTACAGTTGCCTCTGCGTAGAGCAGCTAGAGGAGCAGCTCTGCCGGCTTTCCTGTGCTTCTGCATAGCAGAGCTGTCAAGAACGAGAAGCTGCGTTTTGCCCAGAAAGCAGCGCTTGGCGGAACCACAGCCAGCGGCGTCTTCGGTACAGCCGCAGCTTGTGCGGAGAAGCGAAAGAGAGCCGGGGAAGAACGTGGAAAGCCGAACTCGGTCGCTGCAAGCGGGTGCTGGCGAACAGCTTCTGGTCACCTTGTAGAAACTCTCCCAGCACAGTGCAGAGTCCCCGTGGCTAGTTCCTTGAAATACCTTTCCTGGCAGCAGCCCAGAGCTGTACTGAGTGCAGCAGGTGTCAGGCAGTCTCCTCTCGCCGTGTAGGTGCTTCTGTTTTGTGTTTGCAGCGTGCAGAGAAGCCCGCGTGCTTGCTGCTGCTTCCAGCAAGCCAAAACGCTTTTGCAGCCACCTTCCTGCCTTTTCCACAACAGGATCACTGTCTAGCTGATTTACAGTTGCCTCTGCGTAGAGCAGCTAGAGGAGCAGCTCTGCCGGCTTTCCTGTACTTCTGCATAGCAGAGCTGTCAAGAACGAGAAGCTGCGTTTTGCCCAGAAAGCAGCGCTTGGCGGAACCACAGCCAGCGGCGTCTTCGGTACAGCCGCAGCTTGTGCGGAGAAGCGAAAGAGAGCCGGGGAAGAACGTGGAAAGCCGAACTCGGTCGCTGCAAGCGGGTGCTGGCGAACAGCTTCTGGTCACCTTGTAGAAACTCTCCCAGAACAGTGCAGAGTCCCCGTGGCTAGTTCCTTGAAATACCTTTCCTGGCAGCAGCCCAGAGCTGTACTGAGTGCAGCAGGTGTCAGGCAGTCTCCTCTCGCCGTGTAGGTGCTTCTGTTTTGTGTTTGCAGCGTGCAGAGAAGCCCGCGTGCTTGCTGCTGCTTCCAGCAAGCCAAAACGCTTTTGCAGCCACTTTCCTGCCTTTTCCACAACAGGATCACAGTCTAGCTGATTTACAGTTGCCTCTGCGTAGAGCAGCTAGAGGAGCAGCTCTGCCGGCTTTCCTGTGCTTCTGCATAGCAGAGCTGTCAAGAACGAGAAGCTGCGTTTTGCCGAGTAAGCAGCGCTTCGCGGAACCACAGCCAGCGGCGTCTTGGGTACAGCCACAGCTTGTGCGGAGAAGCGAAAGAGAGCCGGGGAAGAACGTGGAAAGCCGAACTCGGTCGCTGCAAGCGGGTGCTGGCGAACAGCTTCTGGTCACCTTGTAGAAACTCTCCCAGCACAGTGCAGAGTCCCCGTGGCTAGTTCCTTGAAATACCTTTCCTGGCAGCAGCCCAGAGCTGTACTGAGTGCAGCAGGTGTCAGGCAGTCTCCTCTCGCCGTGTAGGTGCTTCTGTTTTGTGTTTGCAGCGTGCAGAGAAGCCCGCGTGCTTGCTGCTGCTTCCAGCAAGCCAAAACGCTTTTGCAGCCACTTTCCTGCCTTTTCCACAACAGGATCACTGTCTAGCTGATTTACAGTTGCCTCTGCGTAGAGCAGCTAGAGGAGCAGCTCTGCCGGCTTTCCTGTGCTTCTGCATAGCAGAGCTGTCAAGAACGAGAAGCTGCGTTTTGCCGAGAAAGCAGCGCTTCGCGGAACCACAGCCAGCGGCGTCTTCGGTACAGCCGCAGCTTGTGCGGAGAAGCGAAAGAGAGCCGGGGAAGAACGTGGAAAGCCGAACTCGGTCGCTGCAAGCGGGTGCTGGCGAACAGCTTCTGGTCACCTTGTAGAAACTCTCCCAGCACAGTGCAGAGTCCCCGTGGCTAGTTCCTTGAAATACCTTTCCTGGCAGCAGCCCAGAGCTGTACTGAGTGCAGCAGGTGTCAGGCAGTTTCCTCTCGCCGTGTAGGTGCTTCTGTTTTGTGTTTGCAGCGTGCAGAGAAGCCCGCGTGCTTGCTGCTGCTTCCAGCAAGCCAAAACGCTTTTGCAGCCACCTTCCTGCCTTTTCCACAACAGGATCACAGTCTAGCTGATTTACAGTTGCCTCTGCGTAGAGCAGCTAGAGGAGCAGCTCTGCCGGCTTTCCTGTGCTTCTGCATAGCAGAGCTGTCAAGAACGAGAAGCTGCGTTTTGCCGAGAAAGCAGCGCTTGGCGGAACCACAGCCAGCGGCGTCTTCGGTACAGCCGCAGCTTGTGCGGAGAAGCGAAAGAGAGCCGGGGAAGAACGAGGAAAGCCGAACTCGGTCGCTGCAAGCGGGTGCTGGCGAACAGCTTCTGGTCACCTTGTAGAAACTCTCCCAGCACAGTGCAGAGTCCTCGTGGCTAGTTCCTTGAAATACCTTTCCTGGCAGCAGCCCAGAGCTGTACTGAGTGCAGCAGGTGTCAGGCAGTCTCCTCTCGCCGTGTAGGTGCTTCTGTTTTGTGTTTGCAGCGTGCAGAGAAGCCCGCGTGCTTGCTGCTGCTTCCAGCAAGCCAAAACGCTTTTGCAGCCACTTTCCTGCCTTTTCCACAACAGGATCACTGTCTAGCTGATTTACAGTTGCCTCTGCGTAGAGCAGCTAGAGGAGCAGCTCTGCCGGCTTTCCTGTGCTTCTGCATAGCAGAGCTGTCAAGAACGAGAAGCTGCGTTTTGCCCAGAAAGCAGCGCTTCGCGGAACCACAGCCAGCGGCGTCTTGGGTACAGCCGCAGCTTGTGCGGAGAAGCGAAAGAGAGTCGGGGAAGAACGTGGAAAGCCGAACTCGGTCGCTGCAAGCGGGTGCTGGCGAACAGCTTCTGGTCACCTTGTAGAAACTCTCCCAGCACAGTGCAGAGTCCCCGTGGCTAGTTCCTTGAAATACCTTTCCTGGCAGCAGCCCAGAGCTGTACTGAGTGCAGCAGGTGTCAGGCAGTCTCCTCTCGCCGTGTAGGTGCTTCTGTTTTGTGTTTGCAGCGTGCAGAGAAGCCCGCGTGCTTGCTGCTGCTTCCAGCAAGCCAAAACGCTTTTGCAGCCACTTTCCTGCCTTTTCCACAACAGGATCACTGTCTAGCTGATTTACAGTTGCCTCTGCGTAGAGCAGCTAGAGGAGCAGCTCTGCCGGCTTTCCTGTGCTTCTGCATAGCAGAGCTGTCAAGAACGAGAAGCTGCGTTTTGCCCAGAAAGCAGCGCTTGGCGGAACCACAGCCAGCGGCGTCTTCGGTACAGCCGCAGCTTGTGCGGAGAAGCGAAAGAGAGCCGGGGAAGAACGTGGAAAGCCGAACTCGGTCGCTGCAAGCGGGTGCTGGCGAACAGCTTCTGGTCACCTTGTAGAAACTCTCCCAGCACAGTGCAGAGTCCCCGTGGCTAGTTCCTTGAAATACCTTTCCTGGCAGCAGCCCAGAGCTGTACTGAGTGCAGCAGGTGTCAGGCAGTCTCCTCTCGCCGTGTAGGTGCTTCTGTTTTGTGTTTGCAGCGTGCAGAGAAGCCCGCGTGCTTGCTGCTGCTTCCAGCAAGCCAAAACGCTTTTGCAGCCACTTTCCTGCCTTTTCCACAACAGGATCACTGTCTAGCTGATTTACAGTTGCCTCTGCGTAGAGCAGCTAGAGGAGCAGCTCTGCCGGCTTTCCTGTGCTTCTGCATAGCAGAGCTGTCAAGAACGAGAAGCTGCGTTTTGCCGAGTAAGCAGCGCTTGGCGGAACCACAGCCAGCGGCGTCTTGGGTACAGCCGCAGCTTGTGCGGAGAAGCGAAAGAGAGCCGGGGAAGAACGTGGAAAGCCGAACTCGGTCGCTGCAAGCGGGTGCTGGCGAACAGCTTCTGGTCACCTTGTAGAAACTCTCCCAGCACAGTGCAGAGTCCCCGTGGCTAGTTCCTTGAAATACCTTTCCTGGCAGCAGCCCAGAGCTGTACTGAGTGCAGCAGGTGTCAGGCAGTCTCCTCTCGCCGTGTAGGTGCTTCTGTTTTGTGTTTGCAGCGTGCAGAGAAGCCCGCGTGCTTGCTGCTGCTTCCAGCAAGCCAAAACGCTTTTGCAGCCACTTTCCTGCCTTTTCCACAACAGGATCACTGTCTAGCTGATTTACAGTTGCCTCTGCGTAGAGCAGCTAGAGGAGCAGCTCTGCCGGCTTTCCTGTGCTTCTGCATAGCAGAGCTGTCAAGAACGAGAAGCTGCGTTTTGCCGAGAAAGCAGCGCTTGGCGGAACCACAGCCAGCGGCGTCTTCGGTACAGCCGCAGCTTGTGCGGAGAAGCGAAAGAGAGCCGGGGAAGAACGTGGAAAGCCGAACTCGGTCGCTGCAAGCGGGTGCTGGCGAACAGCTTCTGGTCACCTTGTAGAAACTCTCCCAGCACAGTGCAGAGTCCCCGTGGCTAGTTCCTTGAAATACCTTTCCTGGCAGCAGCCCAGAGCTGTACTGAGTGCAGCAGGTGTCAGGCAGTCTCCTCTCGCCGTGTAGGTGCTTCTGTTTTGTGTTTGCAGCGTGCAGAGAAGCCCGCGTGCTTGCTGCTGCTTCCAGCAAGCCAAAACGCTTTTGCAGCCACTTTCCTGCCTTTTCCACAACAGGATCACTGTCTAGCTGATTTACAGTTGCCTCTGCGTAGAGCAGCTAGAGGAGCAGCTCTGCCGGCTTTCCTGTGCTTCTGCATAGCAGAGCTGTCAAGAACGAGAAGCTGCGTTTTGCCCAGAAAGCAGCGCTTGGCGGAACCACAGCCAGCGGCGTCTTCGGTACAGCCGCAGCTTGTGCGGAGAAGCGAAAGAGAGCCGGGGAAGAACGTGGAAAGCCGAACTCGGTCGCTGCAAGCGGGTGCTGGCGAACAGCTTCTGGTCACCTTGTAGAAACTCTCCCAGCACAGTGCAGAGTCCCCGTGGCTAGTTCCTTGAAATACCTTTCCTGGCAGCAGCCCAGAGCTGTACTGAGTGCAGCAGGTGTCAGGCAGTCTCCTCTCGCCGTGTAGGTGCTTCTGTTTTGTGTTTGCAGCGTGCAGAGAAGCCCGCGTGCTTGCTGCTGCTTCCAGCAAGCCAAAACGCTTTTGCAGCCACTTTCCTGCCTTTTCCACAACAGGATCACTGTCTAGCTGATTTACAGTTGCCTCTGCGTAGAGCAGCTAGAGGAGCAGCTCTGCCGGCTTTCCTGTGCTTCTGCATAGCAGAGCTGTCAAGAACGAGAAGCTGCGTTTTGCCGAGAAAGCAGCGCTTCGCGGAACCACAGCCAGCGGCGTCTTGGGTACAGCCGCAGCTTGTGCGGAGAAGCGAAAGAGAGCCGGGGAAGAACGTGGAAAGCCGAACTCGGTCGCTGCAAGCGGGTGCTGGCGAACAGCTTCTGGTCACCTTGTAGAAACTCTCCCAGCACAGTGCAGAGTCCCCGTGGCTAGTTCCTTGAAATACCTTTCCTGGCAGCAGCCCAGAGCTGTACTGAGTGCAGCAGGTGTCAGGCAGTCTCCTCTCGCCGTGTAGGTGCTTCTGTTTTGTGTTTGCAGCGTGCAGAGAAGCCCGCGTGCTTGCTGCTGCTTCCAGCAAGCCAAAACGCTTTTGCAGCCACTTTCCTGCCTTTTCCACAACAGGATCACAGTCTAACTGATTTACAGTTGCCTCTGCGTAGAGCAGCTAGAGGAGCAGCTCTGCCGGCTTTCCTGTGCTTCTGCATAGCAGAGCTGTCAAGAACGAGAAGCTGCGTTTTGCCGAGTAAGCAGCGCTTGGCGGAACCACAGCCAGCGGCGTCTTGGGTACAGCCGCAGCTTGTGCGGAGAAGCGAAAGAGAGCCGGGGAAGAACGTGGAAAGCCGAACTCGGTCGCTGCAAGCGGGTGCTGGCGAACAGCTTCTGGTCACCTTGTAGAAACTCTCCCAGCACAGTGCAGAGTCCCCGTGGCTAGTTCCTTGAAATACCTTTCCTGGCAGCAGCCCAGAGCTGTACTGAGTGCAGCAGGTGTCAGGCAGTCTCCTCTCGCCGTGTAGGTGCTTCTGTTTTGTGTTTGCAGCGTGCAGAGAAGCCCGCGTGCTTGCTGCTGCTTCCAGCAAGCCAAAACGCTTTTGCAGCCACTTTCCTGCCTTTTCCACAACAGGATCACAGTCTAGCTGATTTACAGTTGCCTCTGCGTAGAGCAGCTAGAGGAGCAGCTCTGCCGGCTTTCCTGTGCTTCTGCATAGCAGAGCTGTCAAGAACGAGAAGCTGCGTTTTGCCCAGAAAGCAGCGCTTCGCGGAACCACAGCCAGCGGCGTCTTCGGTACAGCCGCAGCTTGTGCGGAGAAGCGAAAGAGAGCCGGGGAAGAACGTGGAAAGCCGAACTCGGTCGCTGCAAGCGGGTGCTGGCGAACAGCTTCTGGTCACCTTGTAGAAACTCTCCCAGCACAGTGCAGAGTCCCCGTGGCTAGTTCCTTGAAATACCTTTCCTGGCAGCAGCCCAGAGCTGTACTGAGTGCAGCAGGTGTCAGGCAGTCTCCTCTCGCCGTGTAGGTGCTTCTGTTTTGTGTTTGCAGCGTGCAGAGAAGCCCGCGTGCTTGCTGCTGCTTCCAGCAAGCCAAAACGCTTTTGCAGCCACTTTCCTGCCTTTTCCACAACAGGATCACTGTCTAGCTGATTTACAGTTGCCTCTGCGTAGAGCAGCTAGAGGAGCAGCTCTGCCGGCTTTCCTGTGCTTCTGCATAGCAGAGCTGTCAAGAACGAGAAGCTGCGTTTTGCCCAGAAAGCAGCGCTTCGCGGAACCACAGCCAGCGGCGTCTTCGGTACAGCCGCAGCTTGTGCGGAAAAGCGAAAGAGAGCCGGGGAAGAACGTGGAAAGCCGAACTCGGTCGCTGCAAGCGGGTGCTGGCGAACAGCTTCTGGTCACCTTGTAGAAACTCTCCCAGCACAGTGCAGAGTCCCCGTGGCTAGTTCCTTGAAATACCTTTCCTGGCAGCAGCCCAGAGCTGTACTGAGTGCAGCAGGTGTCAGGCAGTCTCCTCTCGCCGTGTAGGTGCTTCTGTTTTGTGTTTGCAGCGTGCAGAGAAGCCCGCGTGCTTGCTGCTGCTTCCAGCAAGCCAAAACGCTTTTGCAGCCACTTTCCTGCCTTTTCCACAACAGGATCACAGTCTAGCTGATTTACAGTTGCCTCTGCGTAGAGCAGCTAGAGGAGCAGCTCTGCCGGCTTTCCTGTGCTTCTGCATAGCAGAGCTGTCAAGAACGAGAAGCTGCGTTTTGCCGAGTAAGCAGCGCTTGGCGGAACCACAGCCAGCGGCGTCTTGGGTACAGCCGCAGCTTGTGCGGAGAAGCGAAAGAGAGCCGGGGAAGAACGTGGAAAGCCGAACTCGGTCGCTGCAAGCGGGTGCTGGCGAACAGCTTCTGGTCACCTTGTAGAAACTCTCCCAGCACAGTGCAGAGTCCCCGTGGCTAGTTCCTTGAAATACCTTTCCTGGCAGCAGCCCAGAGCTGTACTGAGTGCAGCAGGTGTCAGGCAGTCTCCTCTCGCCGTGTAGGTGCTTCTGTTTTGTGTTTGCAGCGTGCAGAGAAGCCCGCGTGCTTGCTGCTGCTTCCAGCAAGCCAAAACGCTTTTGCAGCCACTTTCCTGCCTTTTCCACAACAGGATCACTGTCTAGCTGATTTACAGTTGCCTCTGCGTAGAGCAGCTAGAGGAGCAGCTCTGCCGGCTTTCCTGTGCTTCTGCATAGCAGAGCTGTCAAGAACGAGAAGCTGCGTTTTGCCGAGAAAGCAGCGCTTGGCGGAACCACAGCCAGCGGCGTCTTCGGTACAGCCGCAGCTTGTGCGGAGAAGCGAAAGAGAGCCGGGGAAGAACGTGGAAAGCCGAACTCGGTCGCTGCAAGCGGGTGCTGGCGAACAGCTTCTGGTCACCTTGTAGAAACTCTCCCAGCACAGTGCAGAGTCCCCGTGGCTAGTTCCTTGAAATACCTTTCCTGGCAGCAGCCCAGAGCTGTACTGAGTGCAGCAGGTGTCAGGCAGTTTCCTCTCGCCGTGTAGGTGCTTCTGTTTTGTGTTTGCAGCGTGCAGAGAAGCCCGCGTGCTTGCTGCTGCTTCCAGCAAGCCAAAACGCTTTTGCAGCCACCTTCCTGCCTTTTCCACAACAGGATCACAGTCTAGCTGATTTACAGTTGCCTCTGCGTAGAGCAGCTAGAGGAGCAGCTCTGCCGGCTTTCCTGTGCTTCTGCATAGCAGAGCTGTCAAGAACGAGAAGCTGCGTTTTGCCGAGAAAGCAGCGCTTCGCGGAACCACAGCCAGCGGCGTCTTCGGTACAGCCGCAGCTTGTGCGGAGAAGCGAAAGAGAGCCGGGGAAGAACGTGGAAAGCCGAACTCGGTCGCTGCAAGCGGGTGCTGGCGAACAGCTTCTGGTCACCTTGTAGAAACTCTCCCAGCACAGTGCAGAGTCCCCGTGGCTAGTTCCTTGAAATACCTTTCCTGGCAGCAGCCCAGAGCTGTACTGAGTGCAGCAGGTGTCAGGCAGTCTCCTCTCGCCGTGTAGGTGCTTCTGTTTTGTGTTTGCAGCGTGCAGAGAAGCCCGCGTGCTTGCTGCTGCTTCCAGCAAGCCAAAACGCTTTTGCAGCCACTTTCCTGCCTTTTCCACAACAGGATCACTGTCTAGCTGATTTACAGTTGCCTCTGCGTAGAGCAGCTAGAGGAGCAGCTCTGCCGGCTTTCCTGTGCTTCTGCATAGCAGAGCTGTCAAGAACGAGAAGCTGCGTTTTGCCCAGAAAGCAGCGCTTGGCGGAACCACAGCCAGCGGCGTCTTCGGTACAGCCGCAGCTTGTGCGGAGAAGCGAAAGAGAGCCGGGGAAGAACGTGGAAAGCCGAACTCGGTCGCTGCAAGCGGGTGCTGGCGAACAGCTTCTGGTCACCTTGTAGAAACTCTCCCAGCACAGTGCAGAGTCCCCGTGGCTAGTTCCTTGAAATACCTTTCCTGGCAGCAGCCCAGAGCTGTACTGAGTGCAGCAGGTGTCAGGCAGTCTCCTCTCGCCGTGTAGGTGCTTCTGTTTTGTGTTTGCAGCGTGCAGAGAAGCCCGCGTGCTTGCTGCTGCTTCCAGCAAGCCAAAACGCTTTTGCAGCCACTTTCCTGCCTTTTCCACAACAGGATCACTGTCTAGCTGATTTACAGTTGCCTCTGCGTAGAGCAGCTAGAGGAGCAGCTCTGCCGGCTTTCCTGTGCTTCTGCATAGCAGAGCTGTCAAGAACGAGAAGCTGCGTTTTGCCGAGTAAGCAGCGCTTGGCGGAACCACAGCCAGCGGCGTCTTGGGTACAGCCGCAGCTTGTGCGGAGAAGCGAAAGAGAGCCGGGGAAGAACGTGGAAAGCCGAACTCGGTCGCTGCAAGCGGGTGCTGGCGAACAGCTTCTGGTCACCTTGTAGAAACTCTCCCAGCACAGTGCAGAGTCCCCGTGGCTAGTTCCTTGAAATACCTTTCCTGGCAGCAGCCCAGAGCTGTACTGAGTGCAGCAGGTGTCAGGCAGTCTCCTCTCGCCGTGTACGTGCTTCTGTTTTGTGTTTGCAGCGTGCAGAGAAGCCCGCGTGCTTGCTGCTGCTTCCAGCAAGCCAAAACGCTTTTGCAGCCACTTTCCTGCCTTTTCCACAACAGGATCACAGTCTAGCTGATTTACAGTTGCCTCTGCGTAGAGCAGCTAGAGGAGCAGCTCTGCCGGCTTTCCTGTGCTTCTGCATAGCAGAGCTGTCAAGAACGAGAAGCTGCGTTTTGCCGAGTAAGCAGCGCTTCGCGGAACCACAGCCAGCGGCGTCTTCGGTACAGCCGCAGCTTGTGCGGAGAAGCGAAAGAGAGCCGGGGAAGAACGTGGAAAGCCGAACTCGGTCGCTGCAAGCGGGTGCTGGCGAACAGCTTCTGGTCACCTTGTAGAAACTCTCCCAGCACAGTGCAGAGTCCCCGTGGCTAGTTCCTTGAAATACCTTTCCTGGCAGCAGCCCAGAGCTGTACTGAGTGCAGCAGGTGTCAGGCAGTTTCCTCTCGCCGTGTAGGTGCTTCTGTTTTGTGTTTGCAGCGTGCAGAGAAGCCCGCGTGCTTGCTGCTGCTTCCAGCAAGCCAAAACGCTTTTGCAGCCACTTTCCTGCCTTTTCCACAACAGGATCACTGTCTAGCTGATTTACAGTTGCCTCTGCGTAGAGCAGCTAGAGGAGCAGCTCTGCCGGCTTTCCTGTGCTTCTGCATAGCAGAGCTGTCAAGAACGAGAAGCTGCGTTTTGCCCAGAAAGCAGCGCTTGGCGGAACCACAGCCAGCGGCGTCTTGGGTACAGCCGCAGCTTGTGCGGAGAAGCGAAAGAGAGCCGGGGAAGAACGTGGAAAGCCGAACTCGGTCGCTGCAAGCGGGTGCTGGCGAACAGCTTCTGGTCACCTTGTAGAAACTCTCCCAGCACAGTGCAGAGTCCCCGTGGCTAGTTCCTTGAAATACCTTTCCTGGCAGCAGCCCAGAGCTGTACTGAGTGCAGCAGGTGTCAGGCAGTCTCCTCTCGCCGTGTAGGTGCTTCTGTTTTGTGTTTGCAGCGTGCAGAGAAGCCCGCGTGCTTGCTGCTGCTTCCAGCAAGCCAAAACGCTTTTGCAGCCACTTTCCTGCCTTTTCCACAACAGGATCACTGTCTAGCTGATTTACAGTTGCCTCTGCGTAGAGCAGCTAGAGGAGCAGCTCTGCCGGCTTTCCTGTGCTTCTGCATAGCAGAGCTGTCAAGAACGAGAAGCTGCGTTTTGCCCAGAAAGCAGCGCTTGGCGGAACCACAGCCAGCGGCGTCTTCGGTACAGCCGCAGCTTGTGCGGAGAAGCGAAAGAGAGCCGGGGAAGAACGTGGAAAGCCGAACTCGGTCGCTGCAAGCGGGTGCTGGCGAACAGCTTCTGGTCACCTTGTAGAAACTCTCCCAGCACAGTGCAGAGTCCCCGTGGCTAGTTCCTTGAAATACCTTTCCTGGCAGCAGCCCAGAGCTGTACTGAGTGCAGCAGGTGTCAGGCAGTCTCCTCTCGCCGTGTAGGTGCTTCTGTTTTGTGTTTGCAGCGTGCAGAGAAGCCCGCGTGCTTGCTGCTGCTTCCAGCAAGCCAAAACGCTTTTGCAGCCACTTTCCTGCCTTTTCCACAACAGGATCACAGTCTAGCTGATTTACAGTTGCCTCTGCGTAGAGCAGCTAGAGGAGCAGCTCTGCCGGCTTTCCTGTGCTTCTGCATAGCAGAGCTGTCAAGAACGAGAAGCTGCGTTTTGCCGAGTAAGCAGCGCTTCGCGGAACCACAGCCAGCGGCGTCTTGGGTACAGCCGCAGCTTGTGCGGAGAAGCGAAAGAGAGCCGGGGAAGAACGTGGAAAGCCGAACTCGGTCGCTGCAAGCGGGTGCTGGCGAACAGCTTCTGGTCACCTTGTAGAAACTCTCCCAGCACAGTGCAGAGTCCCCGTGGCTAGTTCCTTGAAATACCTTTCCTGGCAGCAGCCCAGAGCTGTACTGAGTGCAGCAGGTGTCAGGCAGTCTCCTCTCGCCGTGTAGGTGCTTCTGTTTTGTGTTTGCAGCGTGCAGAGAAGCCCGCGTGCTTGCTGCTGCTTCCAGCAAGCCAAAACGCTTTTGCAGCCACTTTCCTGCCTTTTCCACAACAGGATCACTGTCTAGCTGATTTACAGTTGCCTCTGCGTAGAGCAGCTAGAGGAGCAGCTCTGCCGGCTTTCCTGTGCTTCTGCATAGCAGAGCTGTCAAGAACGAGAAGCTGCGTTTTGCCCAGAAAGCAGCGCTTGGCGGAACCACAGCCAGCGGCGTCTTCGGTACAGCCGCAGCTTGTGCGGAAAAGCGAAAGAGAGCCGGGGAAGAACGTGGAAAGCCGAACTCGGTCGCTGCAAGCGGGTGCTGGCGAACAGCTTCTGGTCACCTTGTAGAAACTCTCCCAGCACAGTGCAGAGTCCCCGTGGCTAGTTCCTTGAAATACCTTTCCTGGCAGCAGCCCAGAGCTGTACTGAGTGCAGCAGGTGTCAGGCAGTCTCCTCTCGCCGTGTAGGTGCTTCTGTTTTGTGTTTGCAGCGTGCAGAGAAGCCCGCGTGCTTGCTGCTGCTTCCAGCAAGCCAAAACGCTTTTGCAGCCACTTTCCTGCCTTTTCCACAACAGGATCACAGTCTAGCTGATTTACAGTTGCCTCTGCGTAGAGCAGCTAGAGGAGCAGCTCTGCCGGCTTTCCTGTGCTTCTGCATAGCAGAGCTGTCAAGAACGAGAAGCTGCGTTTTGCCGAGTAAGCAGCGCTTCGCGGAACCACAGCCAGCGGCGTCTTGGGTACAGCCGCAGCTTGTGCGGAGAAGCGAAAGAGAGCCGGGGAAGAACGTGGAAAGCCGAACTCGGTCGCTGCAAGCGGGTGCTGGCGAACAGCTTCTGGTCACCTTGTAGAAACTCTCCCAGCACAGTGCAGAGTCCCCGTGGCTAGTTCCTTGAAATACCTTTCCTGGCAGCAGCCCAGAGCTGTACTGAGTGCAGCAGGTGTCAGGCAGTTTCCTCTCGCCGTGTAGGTGCTTCTGTTTTGTGTTTGCAGCGTGCAGAGAAGCCCGCGTGCTTGCTGCTGCTTCCAGCAAGCCAAAACGCTTTTGCAGCCACCTTCCTGCCTTTTCCACAACAGGATCACAGTCTAGCTGATTTACAGTTGCCTCTGCGTAGAGCAGCTAGAGGAGCAGCTCTGCCGGCTTTCCTGTGCTTCTGCATAGCAGAGCTGTCAAGAACGAGAAGCTGCGTTTTGCCCAGAAAGCAGCGCTTCGCGGAACCACAGCCAGCGGCGTCTTCGGTACAGCCGCAGCTTGTGCGGAGAAGCGAAAGAGAGCCGGGGAAGAACGTGGAAAGCCGAACTCGGTCGCTGCAAGCAGGTGCTGGCGAACAGCTTCTGGTCACCTTGTAGAAACTCTCCCAGCACAGTGCAGAGTCCCCGTGGCTAGTTCCTTGAAATACCTTTCCTGGCAGCAGCCCAGAGCTGTACTGAGTGCAGCAGGTGTCAGGCAGTCTCCTCTCGCCGTGTAGGTGCTTCTGTTTTGTGTTTGCAGCGTGCAGAGAAGCCCGCGTGCTTGCTGCTGCTTCCAGCAAGCCAAAACGCTTTTGCAGCCACTTTCCTGCCTTTTCCACAACAGGATCACAGTCTAGCTGATTTACAGTTGCCTCTGCGTAGAGCAGCTAGAGGAGCAGCTCTGCCGGCTTTCCTGTGCTTCTGCATAGCAGAGCTGTCAAGAACGAGAAGCTGCGTTTTGCCGAGTAAGCAGCGCTTCGCGGAACCACAGCCAGCGGCGTCTTCGGTACAGCCGCAGCTTGTGCGGAGAAGCGAAAGAGAGCCGGGGAAGAACGTGGAAAGCCGAACTCGGTCGCTGCAAGCGGGTGCTGGCGAACAGCTTCTGGTCACCTTGTAGAAACTCTCCCAGCACAGTGCAGAGTCCCCGTGGCTAGTTCCTTGAAATACCTTTCCTGGCAGCAGCCCAGAGCTGTACTGAGTGCAGCAGGTGTCAGGCAGTTTCCTCTCGCCGTGTAGGTGCTTCTGTTTTGTGTTTGCAGCGTGCAGAGAAGCCCGCGTGCTTGCTGCTGCTTCCAGCAAGCCAAAACGCTTTTGCAGCCACCTTCCTGCCTTTTCCAAAACAGGATCACAGTCTAGCTGATTTACAGTTGCCTCTGCGTAGAGCAGCTAGAGGAGCAGCTCTGCCGGCTTTCCTGTGCTTCTGCATAGCAGAGCTGTCAAGAAAGAGAAGCTGCGTTTTGCCGAGAAAGCAGCGCTTCGCGGAACCACAGCCAGCGGCGTCTTCGGTACAGCCGCAGCTTGTGCGGAGAAGCGAAAGAGAGCCGGGGAAGAACGTGGAAAGCCGAACTCGGTCGCTGCAAGCGGGTGCTGGCGAACAGCTTCTGGTCACCTTGTAGAAACTCTCCCAGCACAGTGCAGAGTCCCCGTGGCTAGTTCCTTGAAATACCTTTCCTGGCAGCAGCCCAGAGCTGTACTGAGTGCAGCAGGTGTCAGGCAGTCTCCTCTCGCCGTGTAGGTGCTTCTGTTTTGTGTTTGCAGCGTGCAGAGAAGCCCGCGTGCTTGCTGCTGCTTCCAGCAAGCCAAAACGCTTTTGCAGCCACTTTCCTGCCTTTTCCACAACAGGATCACTGTCTAGCTGATTTACAGTTGCCTCTGCGTAGAGCAGCTAGAGGAGCAGCTCTGCCGGCTTTCCTGTGCTTCTGCATAGCAGAGCTGTCAAGAACGAGAAGCTGCGTTTTGCCCAGAAAGCAGCGCTTGGCGGAACCACAGCCAGCGGCGTCTTGGGTACAGCCGCAGCTTGTGCGGAGAAGCGAAAGAGAGCCGGGGAAGAACGTGGAAAGCCGAACTCGGTCGCTGCAAGCGGGTGCTGGCGAACAGCTTCTGGTCACCTTGTAGAAACTCTCCCAGCACAGTGCAGAGTCCCCGTGGCTAGTTCCTTGAAATACCTTTCCTGGCAGCAGCCCAGAGCTGTACTGAGTGCAGCAGGTGTCAGGCAGTCTCCTCTCGCCGTGTAGGTGCTTCTGTTTTGTGTTTGCAGCGTGCAGAGAAGCCCGCGTGCTTGCTGCTGCTTCCAGCAAGCCAAAACGCTTTTGCAGCCACTTTCCTGCCTTTTCCACAACAGGATCACTGTCTAGCTGATTTACAGTTGCCTCTGCGTAGAGCAGCTAGAGGAGCAGCTCTGCCGGCTTTCCTGTGCTTCTGCATAGCAGAGCTGTCAAGAACGAGAAGCTGCGTTTTGCCGAGTAAGCAGCGCTTGGCGGAACCACAGCCAGCGGCGTCTTGGGTACAGCCGCAGCTTGTGCGGAGAAGCGAAAGAGAGCCGGGGAAGAACGTGGAAAGCCGAACTCGGTCGCTGCAAGCGGGTGCTGGCGAACAGCTTCTGGTCACCTTGTAGAAACTCTCCCAGCACAGTGCAGAGTCCCCGTGGCTAGTTCCTTGAAATACCTTTCCTGGCAGCAGCCCAGAGCTGTACTGAGTGCAGCAGGTGTCAGGCAGTCTCCTCTCGCCGTGTAGGTGCTTCTGTTTTGTGTTTGCAGCGTGCAGAGAAGCCCGCGTGCTTGCTGCTGCTTCCAGCAAGCCAAAACGCTTTTGCAGCCACTTTCCTGCCTTTTCCACAACAGGATCACTGTCTAGCTGATTTACAGTTGCCTCTGCGTAGAGCAGCTAGAGGAGCAGCTCTGCCGGCTTTCCTGTGCTTCTGCATAGCAGAGCTGTCAAGAACGAGAAGCTGCGTTTTGCCGAGTAAGCAGCGCTTCGCGGAACCACAGCCAGCGGCGTCTTCGGTACAGCCGCAGCTTGTGCGGAGAAGCGAAAGAGAGCCGGGGAAGAACGTGGAAAGCCGAACTCGGTCGCTGCAAGCGGGTGCTGGCGAACAGCTTCTGGTCACCTTGTAGAAACTCTCCCAGCACAGTGCAGAGTCCCCGTGGCTAGTTCCTTGAAATACCTTTCCTGGCAGCAGCCCAGAGCTGTACTGAGTGCAGCAGGTGTCAGGCAGTCTCCTCTCGCCGTGTACGTGCTTCTGTTTTGTGTTTGCAGCGTGCAGAGAAGCCCGCGTGCTTGCTGCTGCTTCCAGCAAGCCAAAACGCTTTTGCAGCCACTTTCCTGCCTTTTCCACAACAGGATCACTGTCTAGCTGATTTACAGTTGCCTCTGCGTAGAGCAGCTAGAGGAGCAGCTCTGCCGGCTTTCCTGTGCTTCTGCATAGCAGAGCTGTCAAGAACGAGAAGCTGCGTTTTGCCCAGAAAGCAGCGCTTGGCGGAACCACAGCCAGCGGCGTCTTCGGTACAGCCGCAGCTTGTGCGGAAAAGCGAAAGAGAGCCGGGGAAGAACGTGGAAAGCCGAACTCGGTCGCTGCAAGCGGGTGCTGGCGAACAGCTTCTGGTCACCTTGTAGAAACTCTCCCAGCACAGTGCAGAGTCCCCGTGGCTAGTTCCTTGAAATACCTTTCCTGGCAGCAGCCCAGAGCTGTACTGAGTGCAGCAGGTGTCAGGCAGTCTCCTCTCGCCGTGTAGGTGCTTCTGTTTTGTGTTTGCAGCGTGCAGAGAAGCCCGCGTGCTTGCTGCTGCTTCCAGCAAGCCAAAACGCTTTTGCAGCCACTTTCCTGCCTTTTCCACAACAGGATCACAGTCTAGCTGATTTACAGTTGCCTCTGCGTAGAGCAGCTAGAGGAGCAGCTCTGCCGGCTTTCCTGTGCTTCTGCATAGCAGAGCTGTCAAGAACGAGAAGCTGCGTTTTGCCGAGTAAGCAGCGCTTCGCGGAACCACAGCCAGCGGCGTCTTGGGTACAGCCGCAGCTTGTGCGGAGAAGCGAAAGAGAGCCGGGGAAGAACGTGGAAAGCCGAACTCGGTCGCTGCAAGCGGGTGCTGGCGAACAGCTTCTGGTCACCTTGTAGAAACTCTCCCAGCACAGTGCAGAGTCCCCGTGGCTAGTTCCTTGAAATACCTTTCCTGGCAGCAGCCCAGAGCTGTACTGAGTGCAGCAGGTGTCAGGCAGTTTCCTCTCGCCGTGTAGGTGCTTCTGTTTTGTGTTTGCAGCGTGCAGAGAAGCCCGCGTGCTTGCTGCTGCTTCCAGCAAGCCAAAACGCTTTTGCAGCCACCTTCCTGCCTTTTCCACAACAGGATCACAGTCTAGCTGATTTACAGTTGCCTCTGCGTAGAGCAGCTAGAGGAGCAGCTCTGCCGGCTTTCCTGTGCTTCTGCATAGCAGAGCTGTCAAGAACGAGAAGCTGCGTTTTGCCCAGAAAGCAGCGCTTCGCGGAACCACAGCCAGCGGCGTCTTCGGTACAGCCGCAGCTTGTGCGGAGAAGCGAAAGAGAGCCGGGGAAGAACGTGGAAAGCCGAACTCGGTCGCTGCAAGCAGGTGCTGGCGAACAGCTTCTGGTCACCTTGTAGAAACTCTCCCAGCACAGTGCAGAGTCCCCGTGGCTAGTTCCTTGAAATACCTTTCCTGGCAGCAGCCCAGAGCTGTACTGAGTGCAGCAGGTGTCAGGCAGTCTCCTCTCGCCGTGTAGGTGCTTCTGTTTTGTGTTTGCAGCGTGCAGAGAAGCCCGCGTGCTTGCTGCTGCTTCCAGCAAGCCAAAACGCTTTTGCAGCCACTTTCCTGCCTTTTCCACAACAGGATCACAGTCTAGCTGATTTACAGTTGCCTCTGCGTAGAGCAGCTAGAGGAGCAGCTCTGCCGGCTTTCCTGTGCTTCTGCATAGCAGAGCTGTCAAGAACGAGAAGCTGCGTTTTGCCGAGTAAGCAGCGCTTCGCGGAACCACAGCCAGCGGCGTCTTCGGTACAGCCGCAGCTTGTGCGGAGAAGCGAAAGAGAGCCGGGGAAGAACGTGGAAAGCCGAACTCGGTCGCTGCAAGCGGGTGCTGGCGAACAGCTTCTGGTCACCTTGTAGAAACTCTCCCAGCACAGTGCAGAGTCCCCGTGGCTAGTTCCTTGAAATACCTTTCCTGGCAGCAGCCCAGAGCTGTACTGAGTGCAGCAGGTGTCAGGCAGTTTCCTCTCGCCGTGTAGGTGCTTCTGTTTTGTGTTTGCAGCGTGCAGAGAAGCCCGCGTGCTTGCTGCTGCTTCCAGCAAGCCAAAACGCTTTTGCAGCCACCTTCCTGCCTTTTCCAAAACAGGATCACAGTCTAGCTGATTTACAGTTGCCTCTGCGTAGAGCAGCTAGAGGAGCAGCTCTGCCGGCTTTCCTGTGCTTCTGCATAGCAGAGCTGTCA
Organism: Phylloscopus collybita; assembly: GCA_027886175.1. NCBI lineage: Eukaryota > Metazoa > Chordata > Aves > Passeriformes > Phylloscopidae > Phylloscopus > Phylloscopus collybita. Next base: position 949,730 of record JAJNNQ010000091.1, on the reverse strand, counting down.
AGAAAGAGAAGCTGCGTTTTGCCGAGAAAGCAGCGCTTCGCGGAACCACAGCCAGCGGCGTCTTCGGTACAGCCGCAGCTTGTGCGGAGAAGCGAAAGAGAGCCGGGGAAGAACGTGGAAAGCCGAACTCGGTCGCTGCAAGCGGGTGCTGGCGAACAGCTTCTGGTCACCTTGTAGAAACTCTCCCAGCACAGTGCAGAGTCCCCGTGGCTAGTTCCTTGAAATACCTTTCCTGGCAGCAGCCCAGAGCTGTACTGAGTGCAGCAGGTGTCAGGCAGTCTCCTCTCGCCGTGTAGGTGCTTCTGTTTTGTGTTTGCAGCGTGCAGAGAAGCCCGCGTGCTTGCTGCTGCTTCCAGCAAGCCAAAACGCTTTTGCAGCCACTTTCCTGCCTTTTCCACAACAGGATCACTGTCTAGCTGATTTACAGTTGCCTCTGCGTAGAGCAGCTAGAGGAGCAGCTCTGCCGGCTTTCCTGTGCTTCTGCATAGCAGAGCTGTCAAGAACGAGAAGCTGCGTTTTGCCCAGAAAGCAGCGCTTGGCGGAACCACAGCCAGCGGCGTCTTGGGTACAGCCGCAGCTTGTGCGGAGAAGCGAAAGAGAGCCGGGGAAGAACGTGGAAAGCCGAACTCGGTCGCTGCAAGCGGGTGCTGGCGAACAGCTTCTGGTCACCTTGTAGAAACTCTCCCAGCACAGTGCAGAGTCCCCGTGGCTAGTTCCTTGAAATACCTTTCCTGGCAGCAGCCCAGAGCTGTACTGAGTGCAGCAGGTGTCAGGCAGTCTCCTCTCGCCGTGTAGGTGCTTCTGTTTTGTGTTTGCAGCGTGCAGAGAAGCCCGCGTGCTTGCTGCTGCTTCCAGCAAGCCAAAACGCTTTTGCAGCCACTTTCCTGCCTTTTCCACAACAGGATCACTGTCTAGCTGATTTACAGTTGCCTCTGCGTAGAGCAGCTAGAGGAGCAGCTCTGCCGGCTTTCCTGTGCTTCTGCATAGCAGAGCTGTCAAGAACGAGAAGCTGCGTTTTGCCGAGTAAGCAGCGCTTGGCGGAACCACAGCCAGCGGCGTCTTGGGTACAGCCGCAGCTTGTGCGGAGAAGCGAAAGAGAGCCGGGGAAGAACGTGGAAAGCCGAACTCGGTCGCTGCAAGCGGGTGCTGGCGAACAGCTTCTGGTCACCTTGTAGAAACTCTCCCAGCACAGTGCAGAGTCCCCGTGGCTAGTTCCTTGAAATACCTTTCCTGGCAGCAGCCCAGAGCTGTACTGAGTGCAGCAGGTGTCAGGCAGTCTCCTCTCGCCGTGTACGTGCTTCTGTTTTGTGTTTGCAGCGTGCAGAGAAGCCCGCGTGCTTGCTGCTGCTTCCAGCAAGCCAAAACGCTTTTGCAGCCACTTTCCTGCCTTTTCCACAACAGGATCACTGTCTAGCTGATTTACAGTTGCCTCTGCGTAGAGCAGCTAGAGGAGCAGCTCTGCCGGCTTTCCTGTGCTTCTGCATAGCAGAGCTGTCAAGAACGAGAAGCTGCGTTTTGCCGAGTAAGCAGCGCTTCGCGGAACCACAGCCAGCGGCGTCTTCGGTACAGCCGCAGCTTGTGCGGAGAAGCGAAAGAGAGCCGGGGAAGAACGTGGAAAGCCGAACTCGGTCGCTGCAAGCGGGTGCTGGCGAACAGCTTCTGGTCACCTTGTAGAAACTCTCCCAGCACAGTGCAGAGTCCCCGTGGCTAGTTCCTTGAAATACCTTTCCTGGCAGCAGCCCAGAGCTGTACTGAGTGCAGCAGGTGTCAGGCAGTCTCCTCTCGCCGTGTACGTGCTTCTGTTTTGTGTTTGCAGCGTGCAGAGAAGCCCGCGTGCTTGCTGCTGCTTCCAGCAAGACAAAACGCTTTTGCAGCCACTTTCCTGCCTTTTCCACAACAGGATCACTGTCTAGCTGATTTACAGTTGCCTCTGCGTAGAGCAGCTAGAGGAGCAGCTCTGCCGGCTTTCCTGTACTTCTGCATAGCAGAGCTGTCAAGAACGAGAAGCTGCGTTTTGCCGAGTAAGCAGCGCTTGGCGGAACCACAGCCAGCGGCGTCTTGGGTACAGCCGCAGCTTGTGCGGAGAAGCGAAAGAGAGCCGGGGAAGAACGTGGAAAGCCGAACTCGGTCGCTGCAAGCGGGTGCTGGCGAACAGCTTCTGGTCACCTTGTAGAAACTCTCCCAGCACAGTGCAGAGTCCCCGTGGCTAGTTCCTTGAAATACCTTTCCTGGCAGCAGCCCAGAGCTGTACTGAGTGCAGCAGGTGTCAGGCAGTCTCCTCTCGCCGTGTAGGTGCTTCTGTTTTGTGTTTGCAGCGTGCAGAGAAGCCCGCGTGCTTGCTGCTGCTTCCAGCAAGCCAAAACGCTTTTGCAGCCACTTTCCTGCCTTTTCCACAACAGGATCACTGTCTAGCTGATTTACAGTTGCCTCTGCGTAGAGCAGCTAGAGGAGCAGCTCTGCCGGCTTTCCTGTGCTTCTGCATAGCAGAGCTGTCAAGAACGAGAAGCTGCGTTTTGCCCAGAAAGCAGCGCTTGGCGGAACCACAGCCAGCGGCGTCTTCGGTACAGCCGCAGCTTGTGCGGAGAAGCGAAAGAGAGCCGGGGAAGAACGTGGAAAGCCGAACTCGGTCGCTGCAAGCGGGTGCTGGCGAACAGCTTCTGGTCACCTTGTAGAAACTCTCCCAGCACAGTGCAGAGTCCCCGTGGCTAGTTCCTTGAAATACCTTTCCTGGCAGCAGCCCAGAGCTGTACTGAGTGCAGCAGGTGTCAGGCAGTCTCCTCTCGCCGTGTAGGTGCTTCTGTTTTGTGTTTGCAGCGTGCAGAGAAGCCCGCGTGCTTGCTGCTGCTTCCAGCAAGCCAAAACGCTTTTGCAGCCACTTTCCTGCCTTTTCCACAACAGGATCACTGTCTAGCTGATTTACAGTTGCCTCTGCGTAGAGCAGCTAGAGGAGCAGCTCTGCCGGCTTTCCTGTGCTTCTGCATAGCAGAGCTGTCAAGAACGAGAAGCTGCGTTTTGCCCAGAAAGCAGCGCTTGGCGGAACCACAGCCAGCGGCGTCTTGGGTACAGCCGCAGCTTGTGCGGAGAAGCGAAAGAGAGCCGGGGAAGAACGTGGAAAGCCGAACTCGGTCGCTGCAAGCGGGTGCTGGCGAACAGCTTCTGGTCACCTTGTAGAAACTCTCCCAGCACAGTGCAGAGTCCCCGTGGCTAGTTCCTTGAAATACCTTTCCTGGCAGCAGCCCAGAGCTGTACTGAGTGCAGCAGGTGTCAGGCAGTCTCCTCTCGCCGTGTAGGTGCTTCTGTTTTGTGTTTGCAGCGTGCAGAGAAGCCCGCGTGCTTGCTGCTGCTTCCAGCAAGCCAAAACGCTTTTGCAGCCACTTTCCTGCCTTTTCCACAACAGGATCACAGTCTAGCTGATTTACAGTTGCCTCTGCGTAGAGCAGCTAGAGGAGCAGCTCTGCCGGCTTTCCTGTGCTTCTGCATAGCAGAGCTGTCAAGAACGAGAAGCTGCGTTTTGCCGAGAAAGCAGCGCTTGGCGGAACCACAGCCAGCGGCGTCTTGGGTACAGCCGCAGCTTGTGCGGAGAAGCGAAAGAGAGCTGGGGAAGAACGTGGAAAGCCGAACTCGGTCGCTGCAAGCGGGTGCTGGCGAACAGCTTCTGGTCACCTTGTAGAAACTCTCCCAGCACAGTGCAGAGTCCCCGTGGCTAGTTCCTTGAAATACCTTTCCTGGCAGCAGCCCAGAGCTGTACTGAGTGCAGCAGGTGTCAGGCAGTCTCCTCTCGCCGTGTAGGTGCTTCTGTTTTGTGTTTGCAGCGTGCAGAGAAGCCCGCGTGCTTGCTGCTGCTTCCAGCAAGCCAAAACGCTTTTGCAGCCACTTTCCTGCCTTTTCCACAACAGGATCACTGTCTAGCTGATTTACAGTTGCCTCTGCGTAGAGCAGCTAGAGGAGCAGCTCTGCCGGCTTTCCTGTGCTTCTGCATAGCAGAGCTGTCTAGAACGAGAAGCTGCGTTTTGCCCAGAAAGCAGCGCTTGGCGGAACCACAGCCAGCGGCGTCTTGGGTACAGCCGCAGCTTGTGCGGAGAAGCGAAAGAGAGCCGGGGAAGAACGTGGAAAGCCGAACTCGGTCGCTGCAAGCGGGTGCTGGCGAACAGCTTCTGGTCACCTTGTAGAAACTCTCCCAGCACAGTGCAGAGTCCCCGTGGCTAGTTCCTTGAAATACCTTTCCTGGCAGCAGCCCAGAGCTGTACTGAGTGCAGCAGGTGTCAGGCAGTTTCCTCTCGCCGTGTAGGTGCTTCTGTTTTGTGTTTGCAGCGTGCAGAGAAGCCCGCGTGCTTGCTGCTGCTTCCAGCAAGCCAAAACGCTTTTGCAGCCACTTTCCTGCCTTTTCCACAACAGGATCACTGTCTAGCTGATTTACAGTTGCCTCTGCGTAGAGCAGCTAGAGGAGCAGCTCTGCCGGCTTTCCTGTGCTTCTGCATAGCAGAGCTGTAAAGAACGAGAAGCTGCGTTTTGCCCAGAAAGCAGCGCTTGGCGGAACCACAGCCAGCGGCGTCTTCGGTACAGCCGCAGCTTGTGCGGAGAAGCGAAAGAGAGCCGGGGAAGAACGTGGAAAGCCGAACTCGGTCGCTGCAAGCGGGTGCTGGCGAACAGCTTCTGGTCACCTTGTAGAAACTCTCCCAGCACAGTGCAGAGTCCCCGTGGCTAGTTCCTTGAAATACCTTTCCTGGCAGCAGCCCAGAGCTGTACTGAGTGCAGCAGGTGTCAGGCAGTTTCCTCTCGCCGTGTAGGTGCTTCTGTTTTGTGTTTGCAGCGTGCAGAGAAGCCCGCGTGCTTGCTGCTGCTTCCAGCAAGCCAAAACGCTTTTGCAGCCACCTTCCTGCCTTTTCCACAACAGGATCACAGTCTAGCTGATTTACAGTTGCCTCTGCGTAGAGCAGCTAGAGGAGCAGCTCTGCCGGCTTTCCTGTGCTTCTGCATAGCAGAGCTGTCAAGAACGAGAAGCTGCGTTTTGCCCAGAAAGCAGCGCTTCGCGGAACCACAGCCAGCGGCGTCTTGGGTACAGCCGCAGCTTGTGCGGAGAAGCGAAAGAGAGCCGGGGAAGAACGTGGAAAGCCGAACTCGGTCGCTGCAAGCGGGTGCTGGCGAACAGCTTCTGGTCACCTTGTAGAAACTCTCCCAGCACAGTGCAGAGTCCCCGTGGCTAGTTCCTTGAAATACCTTTCCTGGCAGCAGCCCAGAGCTGTACCGAGTGCAGCAGGTGTCAGGCAGTCTCCTCTCGCCGTGTAGGTGCTTCTGTTTTGTGTTTGCAGCGTGCAGAGAAGCCCGCGTGCTTGCTGCTGCTTCCAGCAAGCCAAAACGCTTTTGCAGCCACTTTCCTGCCTTTTCCACAACAGGATCACAGTCTAGCTGATTTACAGTTGCCTCTGCGTAGAGCAGCTAGAGGAGCAGCTCTGCCGGCTTTCCTGTGCTTCTGCATAGCAGAGCTGTCAAGAACGAGAAGCTGCGTTTTGCCGAGTAAGCAGCGCTTGGCGGAACCACAGCCAGCGGCGTCTTCGGTACAGCCGCAGCTTGTGCGGAGAAGCGAAAGAGAGCCGGGGAAGAACGTGGAAAGCCGAACTCGGTCGCTGCAAGCGGGTGCTGGCGAACAGCTTCTGGTCACCTTGTAGAAACTCTCCCAGCACAGTGCAGAGTCCCCGTGGCTAGTTCCTTGAAATACCTTTCCTGGCAGCAGCCCAGAGCTGTACTGAGTGCAGCAGGTGTCAGGGAGTTTCCTCTCGCCGTGTAGGTGCTTCTGTTTTGTGTTTGCAGTGTGCAGAGAAGCCCGCGTGCTTGCTGCTGCTTCCAGCAAGCCAAAACACTTTTGCAGCCACTTTCCTGCCTTTTCCACAACAGGATCACTGTCTAGCTGATTTACAGTTGCCTCTGCGTAGAGCAGCTAGAGGAGCAGCTCTGCCGGCTTTCCTGTGCTTCTGCATAGCAGAGCTGTCAAGAACGAGAAGCTGCGTTTTGCCGAGAAAGCAGCGCTTGGCGGAACCACAGCCAGCGGCGTCTTGGGTACAGCCGCAGCTTGTGCGGAGAAGCGAAAGAGAGCCGGGGAAGAACGTGGAAAGCCGAACTCGGTCGCTGCAAGCGGGTGCTGGCGAACAGCTTCTGGTCACCTTGTAGAAACTCTCCCAGCACAGTGCAGAGTCCCCGTGGCTAGTTCCTTGAAATACCTTTCCTGGCAGCAGCCCAGAGCTGTACTGAGTGCAGCAGGTGTCAGGCAGTCTCCTCTCGCCGTGTAGGTGCTTCTGTTTTGTGTTTGCAGCGTGCAGAGAAGCCCGCGTGCTTGCTGCTGCTTCCAGCAAGCCAAAACGCTTTTGCAGCCACTTTCCTGCCTTTTCCACAACAGGATCACTGTCTAGCTGATTTACAGTTGCCTCTGCGTAGAGCAGCTAGAGGAGCAGCTCTGCCGGCTTTCCTGTGCTTCTGCATAGCAGAGCTGTCAAGAACGAGAAGCTGCGTTTTGCCGAGAAAGCAGCGCTTGGCGGAACCACAGCCAGCGGCGTCTTGGGTACAGCCGCAGCTTGTGCGGAGAAGCGAAAGAGAGCCGGGGAAGAACGTGGAAAGCCGAACTCGGTCGCTGCAAGCGGGTGCTGGCGAACAGCTTCTGGTCACCTTGTAGAAACTCTCCCAGCACAGTGCAGAGTCCCCGTGGCTAGTTCCTTGAAATACCTTTCCTGGCAGCAGCCCAGAGCTGTACTGAGTGCAGCAGGTGTCAGGCAGTTTCCTCTCGCCGTGTAGGTGCTTCTGTTTTGTGTTTGCAGCGTGCAGAGAAGCCCGCGTGCTTGCTGCTGCTTCCAGCAAGCCAAAACGCTTTTGCAGCCACTTTCCTGCCTTTTCCACAACAGGATCACTGTCTAGCTGATTTACAGTTGCCTCTGCGTAGAGCAGCTAGAGGAGCAGCTCTGCCGGCTTTCCTGTGCTTCTGCATAGCAGAGCTGTCAAGAACGAGAAGCTGCGTTTTGCCCAGAAAGCAGCGCTTGGCGGAACCACAGCCAGCGGCGTCTTCGGTACAGCCGCAGCTTGTGCGGAGAAGCGAAAGAGAGCCGGGGAAGAACGTGGAAAGCCGAACTCGGTCGCTGCAAGCGGGTGCTGGCGAACAGCTTCTGGTCACCTTGTAGAAACTCTCCCAGCACAGTGCAGAGTCCCCGTGGCTAGTTCCTTGAAATACCTTTCCTGGCAGCAGCCCAGAGCTGTACTGAGTGCAGCAGGTGTCAGGCAGTCTCCTCTCGCCGTGTAGGTGCTTCTGTTTTGTGTTTGCAGCGTGCAGAGAAGCCCGCGTGCTTGCTGCTGCTTCCAGCAAGCCAAAACGCTTTTGCAGCCACTTTCCTGCCTTTTCCACAACAGGATCACAGTCTAGCTGATTTACAGTTGCCTCTGCGTAGAGCAGCTAGAGGAGCAGCTCTGCCGGCTTTCCTGTGCTTCTGCATAGCAGAGCTGTCAAGAACGAGAAGCTGCGTTTTGCCCAGAAAGCAGCGCTTGGCGGAACCACAGCCAGCGGCGTCTTGGGTACAGCCGCAGCTTGTGCGGAGAAGCGAAAGAGAGCCGGGGAAGAACGTGGAAAGCCGAACTCGGTCGCTGCAAGCGGGTGCTGGCGAACAGCTTCTGGTCACCTTGTAGAAACTCTCCCAGCACAGTGCAGAGTCCCCGTGGCTAGTTCCTTGAAATACCTTTCCTGGCAGCAGCCCAGAGCTGTACTGAGTGCAGCAGGTGTCAGGCAGTCTCCTCTCGCCGTGTAGGTGCTTCTGTTTTGTGTTTGCAGCGTGCAGAGAAGCCCGCGTGCTTGCTGCTGCTTCCAGCAAGCCAAAACGCTTTTGCAGCCACTTTCCTGCCTTTTCCACAACAGGATCACTGTCTAGCTGATTTACAGTTGCCTCTGCGTAGAGCAGCTAGAGGAGCAGCTCTGCCGGCTTTCCTGTGCTTCTGCATAGCAGAGCTGTCAAGAACGAGAAGCTGCGTTTTGCCCAGAAAGCAGCGCTTCGCGGAACCACAGCCAGCGGCGTCTTCGGTACAGCCGCAGCTTGTGCGGAGAAGCGAAAGAGAGCCGGGGAAGAACGTGGAAAGCCGAACTCGGTCGCTGCAAGCGGGTGCTGGCGAACAGCTTCTGGTCACCTTGTAGAAACTCTCCCAGCACAGTGCAGAGTCCCCGTGGCTAGTTCCTTGAAATACCTTTCCTGGCAGCAGCCCAGAGCTGTACTGAGTGCAGCAGGTGTCAGGCAGTCTCCTCTCGCCGTGTAGGTGCTTCTGTTTTGTGTTTGCAGCGTGCAGAGAAGCCCGCGTGCTTGCTGCTGCTTCCAGCAAGCCAAAACGCTTTTGCAGCCACTTTCCTGCCTTTTCCACAACAGGATCACAGTCTAGCTGATTTACAGTTGCCTCTGCGTAGAGCAGCTAGAGGAGCAGCTCTGCCGGCTTTCCTGTGCTTCTGCATAGCAGAGCTGTCAAGAACGAGAAGCTGCGTTTTGCCGAGAAAGCAGCGCTTGGCGGAACCACAGCCAGCGGCGTCTTCGGTACAGCCGCAGCTTGTGCGGAGAAGCGAAAGAGAGCCGGGGAAGAACGTGGAAAGCCGAACTCGGTCGCTGCAAGCGGGTGCTGGCGAACAGCTTCTGGTCACCTTGTAGAAACTCTCCCAGCACAGTGCAGAGTCCCCGTGGCTAGTTCCTTGAAATACCTTTCCTGGCAGCAGCCCAGAGCTGTACTGAGTGCAGCAGGTGTCAGGCAGTCTCCTCTCGCCGTGTACGTGCTTCTGTTTTGTGTTTGCAGCGTGCAGAGAAGCCCGCGTGCTTGCTGCTGCTTCCAGCAAGCCAAAACGCTTTTGCAGCCACTTTCCTGCCTTTTCCACAACAGGATCACAGTCTAGCTGATTTACAGTTGCCTCTGCGTAGAGCAGCTAGAGGAGCAGCTCTGCCGGCTTTCCTGTGCTTCTGCATAGCAGAGCTGTCAAGAACGAGAAGCTGCGTTTTGCCGAGTAAGCAGCGCTTCGCGGAACCACAGCCAGCGGCGTCTTGGGTACAGCCGCAGCTTGTGCGGAGAAGCGAAAGAGAGCCGGGGAAGAACGTGGAAAGCCGAACTCGGTCGCTGCAAGCGGGTGCTGGCGAACAGCTTCTGGTCACCTTGTAGAAACTCTCCCAGCACAGTGCAGAGTCCCCGTGGCTAGTTCCTTGAAATACCTTTCCTGGCAGCAGCCCAGAGCTGTACTGAGTGCAGCAGGTGTCAGGCAGTCTCCTCTCGCCGTGTAGGTGCTTCTGTTTTGTGTTTGCAGCGTGCAGAGAAGCCCGCGTGCTTGCTGCTGCTTCCAGCAAGCCAAAACGCTTTTGCAGCCACTTTCCTGCCTTTTCCACAACAGGATCACAGTCTAGCTGATTTACAGTTGCCTCTGCGTAGAGCAGCTAGAGGAGCAGCTCTGCCGGCTTTCCTGTGCTTCTGCATAGCAGAGCTGTCAAGAACGAGAAGCTGCATTTTGCCCAGAAAGCAGCGCTTCGCGGAACCACAGCCAGCGGCGTCTTGGGTACAGCCGCAGCTTGTGCGGAGAAGCGAAAGAGAGCCGGGGAAGAACGTGGAAAGCCGAACTCGGTCGCTGCAAGCGGGTGCTGGCGAACAGCTTCTGGTCACCTTGTAGAAACTCTCCCAGCACAGTGCAGAGTCCCCGTGGCTAGTTCCTTGAAATACCTTTCCTGGCAGCAGCCCAGAGCTGTACTGAGTGCAGCAGGTGTCAGGCAGTCTCCTCTCGCCGTGTAGGTGCTTCTGTTTTGTGTTTGCAGCGTGCAGAGAAGCCCGCGTGCTTGCTGCTGCTTCCAGCAAGCCAAAACGCTTTTGCAGCCACTTTCCTGCCTTTTCCACAACAGGATCACTGTCTAGCTGATTTACAGTTGCCTCTGCGTAGAGCAGCTAGAGGAGCAGCTCTGCCGGCTTTCCTGTGCTTCTGCATAGCAGAGCTGTCAAGAACGAGAAGCTGCGTTTTGCCCAGAAAGCAGCGCTTGGCGGAACCACAGCCAGCGGCGTCTTGGGTACAGCCGCAGCTTGTGCGGAGAAGCGAAAGAGAGCCGGGGAAGAACGTGGAAAGCCGAACTCGGTCGCTGCAAGCGGGTGCTGGCGAACAGCTTCTGGTCACCTTGTAGAAACTCTCCCAGCACAGTGCAGAGTCCCCGTGGCTAGTTCCTTGAAATACCTTTCCTGGCAGCAGCCCAGAGCTGTACTGAGTGCAGCAGGTGTCAGGCAGTTTCCTCTCGCCGTGTAGGTGCTTCTGTTTTGTGTTTGCAGCGTGCAGAGAAGCCCGCGTGCTTGCTGCTGCTTCCAGCAAGCCAAAACGCTTTTGCAGCCACTTTCCTGCCTTTTCCACAACAGGATCACTGTCTAGCTGATTTACAGTTGCCTCTGCGTAGAGCAGCTAGAGGAGCAGCTCTGCCGGCTTTCCTGTGCTTCTGCATAGCAGAGCTGTCAAGAACGAGAAGCTGCGTTTTGCCCAGAAAGCAGCGCTTGGCGGAACCACAGCCAGCGGCGTCTTCGGTACAGCCGCAGCTTGTGCGGAGAAGCGAAAGAGAGCCGGGGAAGAACGTGGAAAGCCGAACTCGGTCGCTGCAAGCGGGTGCTGGCGAACAGCTTCTGGTCACCTTGTAGAAACTCTCCCAGCACAGTGCAGAGTCCCCGTGGCTAGTTCCTTGAAATACCTTTCCTGGCAGCAGCCCAGAGCTGTACTGAGTGCAGCAGGTGTCAGGCAGTTTCCTCTCGCCGTGTAGGTGCTTCTGTTTTGTGTTTGCAGCGTGCAGAGAAGCCCGCGTGCTTGCTGCTGCTTCCAGCAAGCCAAAACGCTTTTGCAGCCACCTTCCTGCCTTTTCCACAACAGGATCACAGTCTAGCTGATTTACAGTTGCCTCTGCGTAGAGCAGCTAGAGGAGAAGCTCTGCCGGCTTTCCTGTGCTTCTGCATAGCAGAGCTGTCAAGAACGAGAAGCTGCGTTTTGCCGAGAAAGCAGCGCTTGGCAGAACCACAGCCAGCGGCGTCTTGGGTACAGCCGCAGCTTGTGCGGAGAAGCGAAAGAGAGCCGGGGAAGAACGTGGAAAGCCGAACTCGGTCGCTGCAAGCGGGTGCTGGCGAACAGCTTCTGGTCACCTTGTAGAAACTCTCCCAGCACAGTGCAGAGTCCCCGTGGCTAGTTCCTTGAAATACCTTTCCTGGCAGCAGCCCAGAGCTGTACTGAGTGCAGCAGGTGTCAGGCAGTCTCCTCTCGCCGTGTAGGTGCTTCTGTTTTGTGTTTGCAGCGTGCAGAGAAGCCCGCGTGCTTGCTGCTGCTTCCAGCAAGCCAAAACGCTTTTGCAGCCACTTTCCTGCCTTTTCCACAACAGGATCACAGTCTAGCTGATTTACAGTTGCCTCTGCGTAGAGCAGCTAGAGGAGCAGCTCTGCCGGCTTTCCTGTGCTTCTGCATAGCAGAGCTGTCAAGAACGAGAAGCTGCGTTTTGCCCAGAAAGCAGCGCTTCGCGGAACCACAGCCAGCGGCGACTTGGGTACAGCCGCAGCTTGTGCGGAGAAGCGAAAGAGAGCCGGGGAAGAACGTGGAAAGCCGAACTCGGTCGCTGCAAGCGGGTGCTGGCGAACAGCTTCTGGTCACCTTGTAGAAACTCTCCCAGCACAGTGCAGAGTCCCCGTGGCTAGTTCCTTGAAATACCTTTCCTGGCAGCAGCCCAGAGCTGTACTGAGTGCAGCAGGTGTCAGGCAGTCTCCTCTCGCCGTGTAGGTGCTTCTGTTTTGTGTTTGCAGCGTGCAGAGAAGCCCGCGTGCTTGCTGCTGCTTCCAGCAAGCCAAAACGCTTTTGCAGCCACTTTCCTGCCTTTTCCACAACAGGATCACTGTCTAGCTGATTTACAGTTGCCTCTGCGTAGAGCAGCTAGAGGAGCAGCTCTGCCGGCTTTCCTGTGCTTCTGCATAGCAGAGCTGTCAAGAACGAGAAGCTGCGTTTTGCCCAGAAAGCAGCGCTTCGCGGAACCACAGCCAGCGGCGTCTTCGGTACAGCCGCAGCTTGTGCGGAGAAGCGAAAGAGAGCCGGGGAAGAACGTGGAAAGCCGAACTCGGTCGCTGCAAGCGGGTGCTGGCGAACAGCTTCTGGTCACCTTGTAGAAACTCTCCCAGCACAGTGCAGAGTCCCCGTGGCTAGTTCCTTGAAATACCTTTCCTGGCAGCAGCCCAGAGCTGTACTGAGTGCAGCAGGTGTCAGGCAGTCTCCTCTCGCCGTGTAGGTGCTTCTGTTTTGTGTTTGCAGCGTGCAGAGAAGCCCGCGTGCTTGCTGCTGCTTCCAGCAAGCCAAAACGCTTTTGCAGCCACTTTCCTGCCTTTTCCACAACAGGATCACAGTCTAGCTGATTTACAGTTGCCTCTGCGTAGAGCAGCTAGAGGAGCAGCTCTGCCGGCTTTCCTGTGCTTCTGCATAGCAGAGCTGTCAAGAACGAGAAGCTGCGTTTTGCCGAGAAAGCAGCGCTTGGCGGAACCACAGCCAGCGGCGTCTTCGGTACAGCCGCAGCTTGTGAGGAGAAGCGAAAGAGAGCCGGGGAAGAACGTGGAAAGCCGAACTCGGTCGCTGCAAGCGGGTGCTGGCGAACAGCTTCTGGTCACCTTGTAGAAACTCTCCCAGCACAGTGCAGAGTCCCCGTGGCTAGTTCCTTGAAATACCTTTCCTGGCAGCAGCCCAGAGCTGTACTGAGTGCAGCAGGTGTCAGGCAGTCTCCTCTCGCCGTGTAGGTGCTTCTGTTTTGTGTTTGCAGCGTGCAGAGAAGCCCGCGTGCTTGCTGCTGCTTCCAGCAAGCCAAAACGCTTTTGCAGCCACTTTCCTGCCTTTTCCACAACAGGATCACAGTCTAGCTGATTTACAGTCGCCTCTGCGTAGAGCAGCTAGAGGAGCAGCTCTGCCGGCTTTCCTGTGCTTCTGCATAGCAGAGCTGTCAAGAACGAGAAGCTGCGTTTTGCCCAGAAAGCAGCGCTTGGCGGAACCACAGCCAGCGGCGTCTTGGGTACAGCCGCAGCTTGTGCGGAGAAGCGAAAGAGAGCCGGGGAAGAACGTGGAAAGCCGAACTCGGTCGCTGCAAGCGGGTGCTGGCGAACAGCTTCTGGTCACCTTGTAGAAACTCTCCCAGCACAGTGCAGAGTCCCCGTGGCTAGTTCCTTGAAATACCTTTCCTGGCAGCAGCCCAGAGCTGTACTGAGTGCAGCAGGTGTCAGGCAGTCTCCTCTCGCCGTGTAGGTGCTTCTGTTTTGTGTTTGCAGCGTGCAGAGAAGCCCGCGTGCTTGCTGCTGCTTCCAGCAAGCCAAAACGCTTTTGCAGCCACTTTCCTGCCTTTTCCACAACAGGATCACTGTCTAGCTGATTTACAGTTGCCTCTGCGTAGAGCAGCTAGAGGAGCAGCTCTGCCGGCTTTCCTGTGCTTCTGCATAGCAGAGCTGTCAAGAACGAGAAGCTGCGTTTTGCCCAGAAAGCAGCGCTTCGCGGAACCACAGCCAGCGGCGTCTTCGGTACAGCCGCAGCTTGTGCGGAGAAGCGAAAGAGAGCCGGGGAAGAACGTGGAAAGCCGAACTCGGTCGCTGCAAGCGGGTGCTGGCGAACAGCTTCTGGTCACCTTGTAGAAACTCTCCCAGCACAGTGCAGAGTCCCCGTGGCTAGTTCCTTGAAATACCTTTCCTGGCAGCAGCCCAGAGCTGTACTGAGTGCAGCAGGTGTCAGGCAGTCTCCTCTCGCCGTGTAGGTGCTTCTGTTTTGTGTTTGCAGCGTGCAGAGAAGCCCGCGTGCTTGCTGCTGCTTCCAGCAAGCCAAAACGCTTTTGCAGCCACTTTCCTGCCTTTTCCACAACAGGATCACAGTCTAGCTGATTTACAGTTGCCTCTGCGTAGAGCAGCTAGAGGAGCAGCTCTGCCGGCTTTCCTGTGCTTCTGCATAGCAGAGCTGTCAAGAACGAGAAGCTGCGTTTTGCCGAGAAAGCAGCGCTTGGCGGAACCACAGCCAGCGGCGTCTTCGGTACAGCCGCAGCTTGTGCGGAGAAGCGAAAGAGAGCCGGGGAAGAACGTGGAAAGCCGAACTCGGTCGCTGCAAGCGGGTGCTGGCGAACAGCTTCTGGTCACCTTGTAGAAACTCTCCCAGCACAGTGCAGAGTCCCCGTGGCTAGTTCCTTGAAATACCTTTCCTGGCAGCAGCCCAGAGCTGTACTGAGTGCAGCAGGTGTCAGGCAGTCTCCTCTCGCCGTGTAGGTGCTTCTGTTTTGTGTTTGCAGCGTGCAGAGAAGCCCGCGTGCTTGCTGCTGCTTCCAGCAAGCCAAAACGCTTTTGCAGCCACTTTCCTGCCTTTTCCACAACAGGATCACAGTCTAGCTGATTTACAGTTGCCTCTGCGTAGAGCAGCTAGAGGAGCAGCTCTGCCGGCTTTCCTGTGCTTCTGCATAGCAGAGCTGTCAAGAACGAGAAGCTGCGTTTTGCCGAGTAAGCAGCGCTTCGCGGAACCACAGCCAGCGGCGTCTTGGGTACAGCCGCAGCTTGTGCGGAGAAGCGAAAGAGAGCCGGGGAAGAACGTGGAAAGCCGAACTCGGTCGCTGCAAGCGGGTGCTGGCGAACAGCTTCTGGTCACCTTGTAGAAACTCTCCCAGCACAGTGCAGAGTCCCCGTGGCTAGTTCCTTGAAATACCTTTCCTGGCAGCAGCCCAGAGCTGTACTGAGTGCAGCAGGTGTCAGGCAGTCTCCTCTCGCCGTGTAGGTGCTTCTGTTTTGTGTTTGCAGCGTGCAGAGAAGCCCGCGTGCTTGCTGCTGCTTCCAGCAAGCCAAAACGCTTTTGCAGCCACTTTCCTGCCTTTTCCACAACAGGATCACAGTCTAGCTGATTTACAGTTGCCTCTGCGTAGAGCAGCTAGAGGAGCAGCTCTGCCGGCTTTCCTGTGCTTCTGCATAGCAGAGCTGTCAAGAACGAGAAGCTGCATTTTGCCCAGAAAGCAGCGCTTCGCGGAACCACAGCCAGCGGCGTCTTGGGTACAGCCGCAGCTTGTGCGGAGAAGCGAAAGAGAGCCGGGGAAGAACGTGGAAAGCCGAACTCGGTCGCTGCAAGCGGGTGCTGGCGAACAGCTTCTGGTCACCTTGTAGAAACTCTCCCAGCACAGTGCAGAGTCCCCGTGGCTAGTTCCTTGAAATACCTTTCCTGGCAGCAGCCCAGAGCTGTACTGAGTGCAGCAGGTGTCAGGCAGTCTCCTCTCGCCGTGTAGGTGCTTCTGTTTTGTGTTTGCAGCGTGCAGAGAAGCCCGCGTGCTTGCTGCTGCTTCCAGCAAGCCAAAACGCTTTTGCAGCCACTTTCCTGCCTTTTCCACAACAGGATCACTGTCTAGCTGATTTACAGTTGCCTCTGCGTAGAGCAGCTAGAGGAGCAGCTCTGCCGGCTTTCCTGTGCTTCTGCATAGCAGAGCTGTCAAGAACGAGAAGCTGCGTTTTGCCGAGAAAGCAGCGCTTGGCGGAACCACAGCCAGCGGCGTCTTGGGTACAGCCGCAGCTTGTGCGGAGAAGCGAAAGAGAGCCGGGGAAGAACGTGGAAAGCCGAACTCGGTCGCTGCAAGCGGGTGCTGGCGAACAGCTTCTGGTCACCTTGTAGAAACTCTCCCAGCACAGTGCAGAGTCCCCGTGGCTAGTTCCTTGAAATACCTTTCCTGGCAGCAGCCCAGAGCTGTACTGAGTGCAGCAGGTGTCAGGCAGTCTCCTCTCGCCGTGTAGGTGCTTCTGTTTTGTGTTTGCAGCGTGCAGAGAAGCCCGCGTGCTTGCTGCTGCTTCCAGCAAGCCAAAACGCTTTTGCAGCCACTTTCCTGCCTTTTCCACAACAGGATCACTGTCTAGCTGATTTACAGTTGCCTCTGCGTAGAGCAGCTAGAGGAGCAGCTCTGCCGGCTTTCCTGTGCTTCTGCATAGCAGAGCTGTCAAGAACGAGAAGCTGCGTTTTGCCCAGAAAGCAGCGCTTGGCGGAACCACAGCCAGCGGCGTCTTCGGTACAGCCGCAGCTTGTGCGGAGAAGCGAAAGAGAGCCGGGGAAGAACGTGGAAAGCCGAACTCGGTCGCTGCAAGCGGGTGCTGGCGAACAGCTTCTGGTCACCTTGTAGAAACTCTCCCAGCACAGTGCAGAGTCCCCGTGGCTAGTTCCTTGAAATACCTTTCCTGGCAGCAGCCCAGAGCTGTACTGAGTGCAGCAGGTGTCAGGCAGTCTCCTCTCGCCGTGTAGGTGCTTCTGTTTTGTGTTTGCAGCGTGCAGAGAAGCCCGCGTGCTTGCTGCTGCTTCCAGCAAGCCAAAACGCTTTTGCAGCCACTTTCCTGCCTTTTCCACAACAGGATCACTGTCTAGCTGATTTACAGTTGCCTCTGCGTAGAGCAGCTAGAGGAGCAGCTCTGCCGGCTTTCCTGTGCTTCTGCATAGCAGAGCTGTCAAGAACGAGAAGCTGCGTTTTGCCCAGAAAGCAGCGCTTGGCGGAACCACAGCCAGCGGCGTCTTCGGTACAGCCGCAGCTTGTGCGGAGAAGCGAAAGAGAGCCGGGGAAGAACGTGGAAAGCCGAACTCGGTCGCTGCAAGCGGGTGCTGGCGAACAGCTTCTGGTCACCTTGTAGAAACTCTCCCAGCACAGTGCAGAGTCCCCGTGGCTAGTTCCTTGAAATACCTTTCCTGGCAGCAGCCCAGAGCTGTACTGAGTGCAGCAGGTGTCAGGCAGTCTCCTCTCGCCGTGTAGGTGCTTCTGTTTTGTGTTTGCAGCGTGCAGAGAAGCCCGCGTGCTTGCTGCTGCTTCCAGCAAGCCAAAACGCTTTTGCAGCCACTTTCCTGCCTTTTCCACAACAGGATCACTGTCTAGCTGATTTACAGTTGCCTCTGCGTAGAGCAGCTAGAGGAGCAGCTCTGCCGGCTTTCCTGTGCTTCTGCATAGCAGAGCTGTCAAGAACGAGAAGCTGCGTTTTGCCGAGAAAGCAGCGCTTCGCGGAACCACAGCCAGCGGCGTCTTGGGTACAGCCGCAGCTTGTGCGGAGAAGCGAAAGAGAGCCGGGGAAGAACGTGGAAAGCCGAACTCGGTCGCTGCAAGCGGGTGCTGGCGAACAGCTTCTGGTCACCTTGTAGAAACTCTCCCAGCACAGTGCAGAGTCCCCGTGGCTAGTTCCTTGAAATACCTTTCCTGGCAGCAGCCCAGAGCTGTACTGAGTGCAGCAGGTGTCAGGCAGTCTCCTCTCGCCGTGTACGTGCTTCTGTTTTGTGTTTGCAGCGTGCAGAGAAGCCCGCGTGCTTGCTGCTGCTTCCAGCAAGCCAAAACGCTTTTGCAGCCACTTTCCTGCCTTTTCCACAACAGGATCACTGTCTAGCTGATTTACAGTTGCCTCTGCGTAGAGCAGCTAGAGGAGCAGCTCTGCCGGCTTTCCTGTGCTTCTGCATAGCAGAGCTGTCAAGAACGAGAAGCTGCGTTTTGCCGAGAAAGCAGCGCTTGGCGGAACCACAGCCAGCGGCGTCTTGGGTACAGCCGCAGCTTGTGCGGAGAAGCGAAAGAGAGCCGGGGAAGAACGTGGAAAGCCGAACTCGGTCGCTGCAAGCGGGTGCTGGCGAACAGCTTCTGGTCACCTTGTAGAAACTCTCCCAGCACAGTGCAGAGTCCCCGTGGCTAGTTCCTTGAAATACCTTTCCTGGCAGCAGCCCAGAGCTGTACTGAGTGCAGCAGGTGTCAGGCAGTCTCCTCTCGCCGTGTAGGTGCTTCTGTTTTGTGTTTGCAGCGTGCAGAGAAGCCCGCGTGCTTGCTGCTGCTTCCAGCAAGCCAAAACGCTTTTGCAGCCACTTTCCTGCCTTTTCCACAACAGGATCACAGTCTAGCTGATTTACAGTTGCCTCTGCGTAGAGCAGCTAGAGGAGCAGCTCTGCCGGCTTTCCTGTGCTTCTGCATAGCAGAGCTGTCAAGAACGAGAAGCTGCGTTTTGCCGAGTAAGCAGCGCTTCGCGGAACCACAGCCAGCGGCGTCTTCGGTACAGCCGCAGCTTGTGCGGAGAAGCGAAAGAGAGCCGGGGAAGAACGTGGAAAGCCGAACTCGGTCGCTGCAAGCGGGTGCTGGCGAACAGCTTCTGGTCACCTTGTAGAAACTCTCCCAGCACAGTGCAGAGTCCCCGTGGCTAGTTTTTTGAAATACCTTTCCTGGCAGCAGCCCAGAGCTGTACCGAGTGCAGCAGGTGTCAGGCAGTCTCCTCTCGCCGTGTAGGTGCTTCTGTTTTGTGTTTGCAGCGTGCAGAGAAGCCCGCGTGCTTGCTGCTGCTTCCAGCAAGCCAAAACGCTTTTGCAGCCACTTTCCTGCCTTTTCCACAACAGGATCACTGTCTAGCTGATTTACAGTTGCCTCTGCGTAGAGCAGCTAGAGGAGCAGCTCTGCCGGCTTTCCTGTGCTTCTGCATAGCAGAGCTGTCAAGAACGAGAAGCTGCGTTTTGCCCAGAAAGCAGCGCTTGGCGGAACCACAGCCAGCGGCGTCTTCGGTACAGCCGCAGCTTGTGCGGAGAAGCGAAAGAGAGCCGGGGAAGAACGTGGAAAGCCGAACTCGGTCGCTGCAAGCGGGTGCTGGCGAACAGCTTCTGGTCACCTTGTAGAAACTCTCCCAGCACAGTGCAGAGTCCCCGTGGCTAGTTCCTTGAAATACCTTTCCTGGCAGCAGCCCAGAGCTGTACTGAGTGCAGCAGGTGTCAGGCAGTCTCCTCTCGCCGTGTAGGTGCTTCTGTTTTGTGTTTGCAGCGTGCAGAGAAGCCCGCGTGCTTGCTGCTGCTTCCAGCAAGCCAAAACGCTTTTGCAGCCACTTTCCTGCCTTTTCCACAACAGGATCACTGTCTAGCTGATTTACAGTTGCCTCTGCGTAGAGCAGCTAGAGGAGCAGCTCTGCCGGCTTTCCTGTGCTTCTGCATAGCAGAGCTGTCAAGAACGAGAAGCTGCGTTTTGCCGAGAAAGCAGCGCTTCGCGGAACCACAGCCAGCGGCGTCTTGGGTACAGCCGCAGCTTGTGCGGAGAAGCGAAAGAGAGCCGGGGAAGAACGTGGAAAGCCGAACTCGGTCGCTGCAAGCGGGTGCTGGCGAACAGCTTCTGGTCACCTTGTAGAAACTCTCCCAGCACAGTGCAGAGTCCCCGTGGCTAGTTCCTTGAAATACCTTTCCTGGCAGCAGCCCAGAGCTGTACTGAGTGCAGCAGGTGTCAGGCAGTCTCCTCTCGCCGTGTACGTGCTTCTGTTTTGTGTTTGCAGCGTGCAGAGAAGCCCGCGTGCTTGCTGCTGCTTCCAGCAAGCCAAAACGCTTTTGCAGCCACTTTCCTGCCTTTTCCACAACAGGATCACTGTCTAGCTGATTTACAGTTGCCTCTGCGTAGAGCAGCTAGAGGAGCAGCTCTGCCGGCTTTCCTGTGCTTCTGCATAGCAGAGCTGTCAAGAACGAGAAGCTGCGTTTTGCCCAGAAAGCAGCGCTTGGCGGAACCACAGCCAGCGGCGTCTTCGGTACAGCCGCAGCTTGTGCGGAGAAGCGAAAGAGAGCCGGGGAAGAACGTGGAAAGCCGAACTCGGTCGCTGCAAGCGGGTGCTGGCGAACAGCTTCTGGTCACCTTGTAGAAACTCTCCCAGCACAGTGCAGAGTCCCCGTGGCTAGTTCCTTGAAATACCTTTCCTGGCAGCAGCCCAGAGCTGTACTGAGTGCAGCAGGTGTCAGGCAGTCTCCTCTCGCCGTGTAGGTGCTTCTGTTTTGTGTTTGCAGCGTGCAGAGAAGCCCGCGTGCTTGCTGCTGCTTCCAGCAAGCCAAAACGCTTTTGCAGCCACTTTCCTGCCTTTTCCACAACAGGATCACAGTCTAGCTGATTTACAGTTGCCTCTGCGTAGAGCAGCTAGAGGAGCAGCTCTGCCGGCTTTCCTGTGCTTCTGCATAGCAGAGCTGTCAAGAACGAGAAGCTGCGTTTTGCCGAGTAAGCAGCGCTTCGCGGAACCACAGCCAGCGGCGTCTTCGGTACAGCCGCAGCTTGTGCGGAGAAGCGAAAGAGAGCCGGGGAAGAACGTGGAAAGCCGAACTCGGTCGCTGCAAGCGGGTGCTGGCGAACAGCTTCTGGTCACCTTGTAGAAACTCTCCCAGCACAGTGCAGAGTCCCCGTGGCTAGTTTTTTGAAATACCTTTCCTGGCAGCAGCCCAGAGCTGTACCGAGTGCAGCAGGTGTCAGGCAGTCTCCTCTCGCCGTGTAGGTGCTTCTGTTTTGTGTTTGCAGCGTGCAGAGAAGCCCGCGTGCTTGCTGCTGCTTCCAGCAAGCCAAAACGCTTTTGCAGCCACTTTCCTGCCTTTTCCACAACAGGATCACTGTCTAGCTGATTTACAGTTGCCTCTGCGTAGAGCAGCTAGAGGAGCAGCTCTGCCGGCTTTCCTGTGCTTCTGCATAGCAGAGCTGTCAAGAACGAGAAGCTGCGTTTTGCCCAGAAAGCAGCGCTTGGCGGAACCACAGCCAGCGGCGTCTTCGGTACAGCCGCAGCTTGTGCGGAGAAGCGAAAGAGAGCCGGGGAAGAACGTGGAAAGCCGAACTCGGTCGCTGCAAGCGGGTGCTGGCGAACAGCTTCTGGTCACCTTGTAGAAACTCTCCCAGCACAGTGCAGAGTCCCCGTGGCTAGTTCCTTGAAATACCTTTCCTGGCAGCAGCCCAGAGCTGTACTGAGTGCAGCAGGTGTCAGGCAGTCTCCTCTCGCCGTGTAGGTGCTTCTGTTTTGTGTTTGCAGCGTGCAGAGAAGCCCGCGTGCTTGCTGCTGCTTCCAGCAAGCCAAAACGCTTTTGCAGCCACTTTCCTGCCTTTTCCACAACAGGATCACAGTCTAGCTGATTTACAGTTGCCTCTGCGTAGAGCAGCTAGAGGAGCAGCTCTGCCGGCTTTCCTGTGCTTCTGCATAGCAGAGCTGTCAAGAACGAGAAGCTGTGTTTTGCCCAGAAAGCAGCGCTTCGCGGAACCACAGCCAGCGGCGCCTTCGGTACAGCCGCAGCTTGTGCGGAGAAGCGAAAGAGAGCCGGGGAAGAACGTGGAAAGCCGAACTCGGTCGCTGCAAGCGGGTGCTGGCGAACAGCTTCTGGTCACCTTGTAGAAACTCTCCCAGCACAGTGCAGAGTCCCCGTGGCTAGTTCCTTGAAATACCTTTCCTGGCAGCAGCCCAGAGCTGTACTGAGTGCAGCAGGTGTCAGGCAGTCTCCTCTCGCCGTGTAGGTGCTTCTGTTTTGTGTTTGCAGCGTGCAGAGAAGCCCGCGTGCTTGCTGCTGCTTCCAGCAAGCCAAAACGCTTTTGCAGCCACTTTCCTGCCTTTTCCACAACAGGATCACTGTCTAGCTGATTTACAGTTGCCTCTGCGTAGAGCAGCTAGAGGAGCAGCTCTGCCGGCTTTCCTGTGCTTCTGCATAGCAGAGCTGTCAAGAACGAGAAGCTGCGTTTTGCCCAGAAAGCAGCGCTTGGCGGAACCACAGCCAGCGGCGTCTTCGGTACAGCCGCAGCTTGTGCGGAGAAGCGAAAGAGAGCCGGGGAAGAACGTGGAAAGCCTAACTCGGTCGCTGCAAGCGGGTGCTGGCGAACAGCTTCTGGTCACCTTGTAGAAACTCTCCCAGCACAGTGCAGAGTCCCCGTGGCTAGTTCCATGAAATACCTTTCCTGGCAGCAGCCCAGAGCTGTACTGAGTGCAGCAGGTGTCAGGCAGTCTCCTCTCGCCGTGTAGGTGCTTCTGTTTTGTGTTTGCAGCGTGCAGAGAAGCCCGCGTGCTTGCTGCTGCTTCCAGCAAGCCAAAACGCTTTTGCAGCCACTTTCCTGCCTTTTCCACAACAGGATCACTGTCTAGCTGATTTACAGTTGCCTCTGCGTAGAGCAGCTAGAGGAGCAGCTCTGCCGGCTTTCCTGTGCTTCTGCATAGCAGAGCTGTCAAGAACGAGAAGCTGCGTTTTGCCCAGAAAGCAGCGCTTCGCGGAACCACAGCCAGCGGCGTCTTCGGTACAGCCGCAGCTTGTGCGGAGAAGCGAAAGAGAGCCGGGGAAGAACGTGGAAAGCCGAACTCGGTCGCTGCAAGCGGGTGCTGGCGAACAGCTTCTGGTCACCTTGTAGAAACTCTCCCAGCACAGTGCAGAGTCCCCGTGGCTAGTTCCTTGAAATACCTTTCCTGGCAGCAGCCCAGAGCTGTACTGAGTGCAGCAGGTGTCAGGCAGTCTCCTCTCGCCGTGTAGGTGCTTCTGTTTTGTGTTTGCAGCGTGCAGAGAAGCCCGCGTGCTTGCTGCTGCTTCCAGCAAGCCAAAACGCTTTTGCAGCCACTTTCCTGCCTTTTCCACAACAGGATCACTGTCTAGCTGATTTACAGTTGCCTCTGCGTAGAGCAGCTAGAGGAGCAGCTCTGCCGGCTTTCCTGTGCTTCTGCATAGCAGAGCTGTCAAGAACGAGAAGCTGCGTTTTGCCGAGAAAGCAGCGCTTGGCGGAACCACAGCCAGCGGCGTCTTCGGTACAGCCGCAGCTTGTGCGGAGAAGCGAAAGAGAGCCGGGGAAGAACGTGGAAAGCCGAACTCGGTCGCTGCAAGCGGGTGCTGGCGAACAGCTTCTGGTCACCTTGTAGAAACTCTCCCAGCACAGTGCAGAGTCCCCGTGGCTAGTTCCTTGAAATACCTTTCCTGGCAGCAGCCCAGAGCTGTACTGAGTGCAGCAGGTGTCAGGCAGTCTCCTCTCGCCGTGTAGGTGCTTCTGTTTTGTGTTTGCAGCGTGCAGAGAAGCCCGCGTGCTTGCTGCTGCTTCCAGCAAGCCAAAACGCTTTTGCAGCCACTTTCCTGCCTTTTCCACAACAGGATCACTGTCTAGCTGATTTACAGTTGCCTCTGCGTAGAGCAGCTAGAGGAGCAGCTCTGCCGGCTTTCCTGTGCTTCTGCATAGCAGAGCTGTCAAGAACGAGAAGCTGCGTTTTGCCCAGAAAGCAGCGCTTCGCGGAACCACAGCCAGCGGCGTCTTGGGTACAGCCGCAGCTTGTGCGGAGAAGCGAAAGAGAGCCGGGGAAGAACGTGGAAAGCCGAACTCGGTCGCTGCAAGCGGGTGCTGGCGAACAGCTTCTGGTCACCTTGTAGAAACTCTCCCAGCACAGTGCAGAGTCCCCGTGGCTAGTTCCTTGAAATACCTTTTCTGGCAGCAGCCCAGAGCTGTACAGAGTGCAGCAGGTGTCAGGCAGTCTCCTCTCGCCGTGTAGGTGCTTCTGTTTTGTGTTTGCAGCGTGCAGAGAAGCCCGCGTGCTTGCTGCTGCTTCCAGCAAGCCAAAACGCTTTTGCAGCCACTTTCCTGCCTTTTCCACAACAGGATCACTGTCTAGCTGATTTACAGTTGCCTCTGCGTAGAGCAGCTAGAGGAGCAGCTCTGCCGGCTTTCCTGTGCTTCTGCATAGCAGAGCTGTCAAGAACGAGAAGCTGCGTTTTGCCGAGAAAGCAGCGCTTGGCGGAACCACAGCCAGCGGCGTCTTCGGTACAGCCGCAGCTTGTGCGGAGAAGCGAAAGAGAGCCGGGGAAGAACGTGGAAAGCCGAACTCGGTCGCTGCAAGCGGGTGCTGGCGAACAGCTTCTGGTCACCTTGTAGAAACTCTCCCAGCACAGTGCAGAGTCCCCGTGGCTAGTTCCTTGAAATACCTTTCCTGGCAGCAGCCCAGAGCTGTACTGAGTGCAGCAGGTGTCAGGCAGTCTCCTCTCGCCGTGTAGGTGCTTCTGTTTTGTGTTTGCAGCGTGCAGAGAAGCCCGCGTGCTTGCTGCTGCTTCCAGCAAGCCAAAACGCTTTTGCAGCCACTTTCCTGCCTTTTCCACAACAGGATCACTGTCTAGCTGATTTACAGTTGCCTCTGCGTAGAGCAGCTAGAGGAGCAGCTCTGCCGGCTTTCCTGTGCTTCTGCATAGCAGAGCTGTCAAGAACGAGAAGCTGCGTTTTGCCGAGAAAGCAGCGCTTGGCGGAACCACAGCCAGCGGCGTCTTCGGTACAGCCGCAGCTTGTGCGGAGAAGCGAAAGAGAGCCGGGGAAGAACGTGGAAAGCCGAACTCGGTCGCTGCAAGCGGGTGCTGGCGAACAGCTTCTGGTCACCTTGTAGAAACTCTCCCAGCACAGTGCAGAGTCCCCGTGGCTAGTTCCTTGAAATACCTTTCCTGGCAGCAGCCCAGAGCTGTACTGAGTGCAGCAGGTGTCAGGCAGTCTCCTCTCGCCGTGTAGGTGCTTCTGTTTTGTGTTTGCAGCGTGCAGAGAAGCCCGCGTGCTTGCTGCTGCTTCCAGCAAGCCAAAACGCTTTTGCAGCCACTTTCCTGCCTTTTCCACAACAGGATCACTGTCTAGCTGATTTACAGTTGCCTCTGCGTAGAGCAGCTAGAGGAGCAGCTCTGCCGGCTTTCCTGTGCTTCTGCATAGCAGAGCTGTCAAGAACGAGAAGCTGCGTTTTGCCGAGAAAGCAGCGCTTGGCGGAACCACAGCCAGCGGCGTCTTGGGTACAGCCGCAGCTTGTGCGGAGAAGCGAAAGAGAGCCGGGGAAGAACGTGGAAAGCCGAACTCGGTCGCTGCAAGCGGGTGCTGGCGAACAGCTTCTGGTCACCTTGTAGAAACTCTCCCAGCACAGTGCAGAGTCCCCGTGGCTAGTTCCTTGAAATACCTTTCCTGGCAGCAGCCCAGAGCTGTACTGAGTGCAGCAGGTGTCAGGCAGTCTCCTCTCGCCGTGTAGGTGCTTCTGTTTTGTGTTTGCAGCGTGCAGAGAAGCCCGCGTGCTTGCTGCTGCTTCCAGCAAGCCAAAACGCTTTTGCAGCCACTTTCCTGCCTTTTCCACAACAGGATCACAGTCTAGCTGATTTACAGTTGCCTCTGCGTAGAGCAGCTAGAGGAGCAGCTCTGCCGGCTTTCCTGTGCTTCTGCATAGCAGAGCTGTCAAGAACGAGAAGCTGCGTTTTGCCGAGAAAGCAGCGCTTGGCGGAACCACAGCCAGCGGCGTCTTCGGTACAGCCGCAGCTTGTGCGGAGAAGCGAAAGAGAGCCGGGGAAGAACGTGGAAAGCCGAACTCGGTCGCTGCAAGCGGGTGCTGGCGAACAGCTTCTGGTCACCTTGTAGAAACTCTCCCAGCACAGTGCAGAGTCCCCGTGGCTAGTTCCTTGAAATACCTTTCCTG
The DNA here is from genome assembly GCA_027886175.1 of Phylloscopus collybita. Classification (NCBI taxonomy): domain Eukaryota; kingdom Metazoa; phylum Chordata; class Aves; order Passeriformes; family Phylloscopidae; genus Phylloscopus; species Phylloscopus collybita. The sequence goes on along the minus strand of JAJNNQ010000091.1, from coordinate 924,545 downwards.
GCAGCAGCCCAGAGCTGTACTGAGTGCAGCAGGTGTCAGGCAGTCTCCTCTCGCCGTGTAGGTGCTTCTGTTTTGTGTTTGCAGCGTGCAGAGAAGCCCGCGTGCTTGCTGCTGCTTCCAGCAAGCCAAAACGCTTTTGCAGCCACTTTCCTGCCTTTTCCACAACAGGATCACTGTCTAGCTGATTTACAGTTGCCTCTGCGTAGAGCAGCTAGAGGAGCAGCTCTGCCGGCTTTCCTGTGCTTCTGCATAGCAGAGCTGTCAAGAACGAGAAGCTGCGTTTTGCCCAGAAAGCAGCGCTTGGCGGAACCACAGCCAGCGGCGTCTTGGGTACAGCCGCAGCTTGTGCGGAGAAGCGAAAGAGAGCCGGGGAAGAACGTGGAAAGCCGAACTCGGTCGCTGCAAGCGGGTGCTGGCGAACAGCTTCTGGTCACCTTGTAGAAACTCTCCCAGCACAGTGCAGAGTCCCCGTGGCTAGTTCCTTGAAATACCTTTCCTGGCAGCAGCCCAGAGCTGTACTGAGTGCAGCAGGTGTCAGGCAGTCTCCTCTCGCCGTGTAGGTGCTTCTGTTTTGTGTTTGCAGCGTGCAGAGAAGCCCGCGTGCTTGCTGCTGCTTCCAGCAAGCCAAAACGCTTTTGCAGCCACTTTCCTGCCTTTTCCACAACAGGATCACTGTCTAGCTGATTTACAGTTGCCTCTGCGTAGAGCAGCTAGAGGAGCAGCTCTGCCGGCTTTCCTGTGCTTCTGCATAGCAGAGCTGTCAAGAACGAGAAGCTGCGTTTTGCCCAGAAAGCAGCGCTTGGCGGAACCACAGCCAGCGGCGTCTTCGGTACAGCCGCAGCTTGTGCGGAGAAGCGAAAGAGAGCCGGGGAAGAACGTGGAAAGCCGAACTCGGTCGCTGCAAGCGGGTGCTGGCGAACAGCTTCTGGTCACCTTGTAGAAACTCTCCCAGCACAGTGCAGAGTCCCCGTGGCTAGTTCCTTGAAATACCTTTCCTGGCAGCAGCCCAGAGCTGTACTGAGTGCAGCAGGTGTCAGGCAGTCTCCTCTCGCCGTGTAGGTGCTTCTGTTTTGTGTTTGCAGCGTGCAGAGAAGCCCGCGTGCTTGCTGCTGCTTCCAGCAAGCCAAAACGCTTTTGCAGCCACTTTCCTGCCTTTTCCACAACAGGATCACTGTCTAGCTGATTTACAGTTGCCTCTGCGTAGAGCAGCTAGAGGAGCAGCTCTGCCGGCTTTCCTGTGGTTCTGCATAGCAGAGCTGTCAAGAACGAGAAGCTGCGTTTTGCCGAGTAAGCAGCGCTTAGCGGAACCACAGCCATCGACGTCTTCGGTACAGCCGCAGCTTGTGCGGAGAAGCGAAAGAGAGCCGGGGAAGAACGTGGAAAGCCGAACTCGGTCGCTGCAAGCGGGTGCTGGCGAACAGCTTCTGGTCACCTTGTAGAAACTCTCCCAGCACAGTGCAGAGTCCCCGTGGCTAGTTCCTTGAAATACCTTTCCTGGCAGCAGCCCAGAGCTGTACTGAGTGCAGCAGGTGTCAGGCAGTCTCCTCTCGCCGTGTAGGTGCTTCTGTTTTGTGTTTGCAGCGTGCAGAGAAGCCCGCGTGCTTGCTGCTGCTTCCAGCAAGCCAAAACGCTTTTGCAGCCACTTTCCTGCCTTTTCCACAACAGGATCACTGTCTAGCTGATTTACAGTTGCCTCTGCGTAGAGCAGCTAGAGGAGCAGCTCTGCCGGCTTTCCTGTGCTTCTGCATAGCAGAGCTGTCAAGAACGAGAAGCTGCGTTTTGCCGAGTAAGCAGCGCTTCGCGGAACCACAGCCAGCGGCGTCTTCGGTACAGCCGCAGCTTGTGCGGAGAAGCGAAAGAGAGCCGGGGAAGAACGTGGAAAGCTGAACTCGGTCGCTGCAAGCGGGTGCTGGCGAACAGCTTCTGGTCACCTTGTAGAAACTCTCCCAGCACAGTGCAGAGTCCCCGTGGCTAGTTCCTTGAAATACCTTTCCTGGCAGCAGCCCAGAGCTGTACTGAGTGCAGCAGGTGTCAGGCAGTCTCCTCTCGCCATGTAGGTGCTTCTGTTTTGTGTTTGCAGCGTGCAGAGAAGCCCGCGTGCTTGCTGCTGCTTCCAGCAAGCCAAAACGCTTTTGCAGCCACTTTCCTGCCTTTTCCACAACAGGATCACTGTCTAGCTGATTTACAGTTGCCTCTGCGTAGAGCAGCTAGAGGAGCAGCTCTGCCGGCTTTCCTGTGCTTCTGCATAGCAGAGCTGTCAAGAACGAGAAGCTGCGTTTTGCCGAGAAAGCAGCGCTTCGCGGAACCACAGCCAGCGGCGTCTTGGGTACAGCCGCAGCTTGTGCGGAGAAGCGAAAGAGAGCCGGGGAAGAACGTGGAAAGCCGAACTCGGTCGCTGCAAGCGGGTGCTGGCGAACAGCTTCTGGTCACCTTGTAGAAACTCTCCCAGCACAGTGCAGAGTCCCCGTGGCTAGTTCCTTGAAATACCTTTCCTGGCAGCAGCCCAGAGCTGTACTGAGTGCAGCAGGTGTCAGGCAGTCTCCTCTCGCCGTGTAGGTGCTTCTGTTTTGTGTTTGCAGCGTGCAGAGAAGCCCGCGTGCTTGCTGCTGCTTCCAGCAAGCCAAAACGCTTTTGCAGCCACTTTCCTGCCTTTTCCACAACAGGATCACTGTCTAGCTGATTTACAGTTGCCTCTGCGTAGAGCAGCTAGAGGAGCAGCTCTGCCGGCTTTCCTGTGCTTCTGCATAGCAGAGCTGTCAAGAACGAGAAGCTGCGTTTTGCCGAGAAAGCAGCGCTTGACGGAACCACAGCCAGCGGCGTCTTCGGTACAGCCGCAGCTTGTGCGGAGAAGCGAAAGAGAGCCGGGGAAGAACGTGGAAAGCCGAACTCGGTCGCTGCAAGCGGGTGCTGGCGAACAGCTTCTGGTCACCTTGTAGAAACTCTCCCAGCACAGTGCAGAGTCCCCGTGGCTAGTTCCTTGAAATACCTTTCCTGGCAGCAGCCCAGAGCTGTACTGAGTGCAGCAGGTGTCAGGCAGTCTCCTCTCGCCGTGTAGGTGCTTCTGTTTTGTGTTTGCAGCGTGCAGAGAAGCCCGCGTGCTTGCTGCTGCTTCCAGCAAGCCAAAACGCTTTTGCAGCCACTTTCCTGCCTTTTCCACAACAGGATCACTGTCTAGCTGATTTACAGTTGCCTCTGCGTAGAGCAGCTAGAGGAGCAGCTCTGCCGGCTTTCCTGTGCTTCTGCATAGCAGAGCTGTCAAGAACGAGAAGCTGCGTTTTGCCCAGAAAGCAGCGCTTGGCGGAACCACAGCCAGCGGCGTCTTCGGTACAGCCGCAGCTTGTGCGGAGAAGCGAAAGAGAGCCGGGGAAGAACGTGGAAAGCCGAACTCGGTCGCTGCAAGCGGGTGCTGGCGAACAGCTTCTGGTCACCTTGTAGAAACTCTCCCAGCACAGTGCAGAGTCCCCGTGGCTAGTTCCTTGAAATACCTTTCCTGGCAGCAGCCCAGAGCTGTACTGAGTGCAGCAGGTGTCAGGCAGTCTCCTCTCGCCGTGTAGGTGCTTCTGTTTTGTGTTTGCAGCGTGCAGAGAAGCCCGCGTGCTTGCTGCTGCTTCCAGCAAGCCAAAACGCTTTTGCAGCCACTTTCCTGCCTTTTCCACAACAGGATCACAGTCTAGCTGATTTACAGTTGCCTCTGCGTAGAGCAGCTAGAGGAGCAGCTCTGCCGGCTTTCCTGTGCTTCTGCATAGCAGAGCTGTCAAGAACGAGAAGCTGCGTTTTGCCGAGTAAGCAGCGCTTCGCGGAACCACAGCCAGCGGCGTCTTCGGTACAGCCGCAGCTTGTGCGGAGAAGCGAAAGAGAGCCGGGGAAGAACGTGGAAAGCCGAACTCGGTCGCTGCAAGCGGGTGCTGGCGAACAGCTTCTGGTCACCTTGTAGAAACTCTCCCAGCACAGTGCAGAGTCCCCGTGGCTAGTTCCTTGAAATACCTTTCCTGGCAGCAGCCCAGAGCTGTACTGAGTGCAGCAGGTGTCAGGCAGTCTCCTCTCGCCGTGTAGGTGCTTCTGTTTTGTGTTTGCAGTGTGCAGAGAAGCCCGCGTGCTTGCTGCTGCTTCCAGCAAGCCAAAACGCTTTTGCAGCCACTTTCCTGCCTTTTCCACAACAGGATCACTGTCTAGCTGATTTACAGTTGCCTCTGCGTAGAGGAGCTAGAGGAGCAGCTCTGCCGGCTTTCCTGTGCTTCTGCATAGCAGAGCTGTCAAGAACGAGAAGCTGCGTTTTGCCCAGAAAGCAGCGCTTGGCGGAACCACAGCCAGCGGCGTCTTCGGTACAGCCGCAGCTTGTGCAGAGAAGCGAAAGAGAGCCGGGGAAGAACGTGGAAAGCCGAACTCGGTCGCTGCAAGCAGGTGCTGGCGAACAGCTTCTGGTCACCTTGTAGAAACTCTCCCAGCACAGTGCAGAGTCCTCGTGGCTAGTTCCTTGAAATACCTTTCCTGGCAGCAGCCCAGAGCTGTACTGAGTGCAGCAGGTGTCAGGCAGTCTCCTCTCGCCGTGTAGGTGCTTCTGTTTTGTGTTTGCAGCGTGCAGAGAAGCCCACGTGCTTGCTGCTGCTTCCAGCAAGCCAAAACGCTTTTGCAGCCACTTTCCTGCCTTTTCCACAACAGGATCACTGTCTAGCTGATTTACAGTTGCCTCTGCGTAGAGCAGCTAGAGGAGCAGCTGTGCCGGCTTTCCTGTGCTTCTGCATAGCAGAGCTGTCAAGAACGAGAAGCTGCGTTTTGCCCAGAAAGCAGCGCTTGGCGGAACCACAGCCAGCGGCGTCTTCGGTACAGCCGCAGCTTGTGCGGAGAAGCGAAAGAGAGCCGGGGAAGAACGTGGAAAGCCGAACTCGGTCGCTGCAAGCGGGTGCTGGCGAACAGCTTCTGGTCACCTTGTAGAAACTCTCCCAGCACAGTGCAGAGTCCCCGTGGCTAGTTCCTTGAAATACCTTTCCTGGCAGCAGCCCAGAGCTGTACTGAGTGCAGCAGGTGTCAGGCAGTCTCCTCTCGCCGTGTAGGTGCTTCTGTTTTGTGTTTGCAGCGTGCAGAGAAGCCCGCGTGCTTGCTGCTGCTTCCAGCAAGCCAAAACGCTTTTGCAGCCACTTTCCTGCCTTTTCCACAACAGGATCACAGTCTAGCTGATTTACAGTTGCCTCTGCGTAGAGCAGCTAGAGGAGCAGCTCTGCCGGCTTTCCTGTGCTTCTGCATAGCAGAGCTGTCAAGAACGAGAAGCTGCGTTTTGCCCAGAAAGCAGCGCTTCGCGGAACCACAGCCAGCGGCGTCTTCGGTACAGCCGCAGCTTGTGCGGAGAAGCGAAAGAGAGCCGGGGAAGAACGTGGAAAGCCGAACTCGGTCGCTGCAAGCGGGTGCTGGCGAACAGCTTCTGGTCACCTTGTAGAAACTCTCCCAGCACAGTGCAGAGTCCCCGTGGCTAGTTCCTTGAAATACCTTTCCTGGCAGCAGCCCAGAGCTGTACTGAGTGCAGCAGGTGTCAGGCAGTCTCCTCTCGCCGTGTAGGTGCTTCTGTTTTGTGTTTGCAGTGTGCAGAGAAGCCCGCGTGCTTGCTGCTGCTTCCAGCAAGCCAAAACGCTTTTGCAGCCACTTTCCTGCCTTTTCCACAACAGGATCACTGTCTAGCTGATTTACAGTTGCCTCTGCGTAGAGGAGCTAGAGGAGCAGCTCTGCCGGCTTTCCTGTGCTTCTGCATAGCAGAGCTGTCAAGAACGAGAAGCTGCGTTTTGCCCAGAAAGCAGCGCTTGGCGGAACCACAGCCAGCGGCGTCTTCGGTACAGCCGCAGCTTGTGCAGAGAAGCGAAAGAGAGCCGGGGAAGAACGTGGAAAGCCGAACTCGGTCGCTGCAAGCAGGTGCTGGCGAACAGCTTCTGGTCACCTTGTAGAAACTCTCCCAGCACAGTGCAGAGTCCTCGTGGCTAGTTCCTTGAAATACCTTTCCTGGCAGCAGCCCAGAGCTGTACTGAGTGCAGCAGGTGTCAGGCAGTCTCCTCTCGCCGTGTAGGTGCTTCTGTTTTGTGTTTGCAGCGTGCAGAGAAGCCCACGTGCTTGCTGCTGCTTCCAGCAAGCCAAAACGCTTTTGCAGCCACTTTCCTGCCTTTTCCACAACAGGATCACTGTCTAGCTGATTTACAGTTGCCTCTGCGTAGAGCAGCTAGAGGAGCAGCTGTGCCGGCTTTCCTGTGCTTCTGCATAGCAGAGCTGTCAAGAACGAGAAGCTGCGTTTTGCCCAGAAAGCAGCGCTTGGCGGAACCACAGCCAGCGGCGTCTTCGGTACAGCCGCAGCTTGTGCGGAGAAGCGAAAGAGAGCCGGGGAAGAACGTGGAAAGCCGAACTCGGTCGCTGCAAGCGGGTGCTGGCGAACAGCTTCTGGTCACCTTGTAGAAACTCTCCCAGCACAGTGCAGAGTCCCCGTGGCTAGTTCCTTGAAATACCTTTCCTGGCAGCAGCCCAGAGCTGTACTGAGTGCAGCAGGTGTCAGGCAGTCTCCTCTCGCCGTGTAGGTGCTTCTGTTTTGTGTTTGCAGCGTGCAGAGAAGCCCGCGTGCTTGCTGCTGCTTCCAGCAAGCCAAAACGCTTTTGCAGCCACTTTCCTGCCTTTTCCACAACAGGATCACTGTCTAGCTGATTTACAGTTGCCTCTGCGTAGAGCAGCTAGAGGAGCAGCTCTGCCGGCTTTCCTGTGCTTCTGCATAGCAGAGCTGTCAAGAACGAGAAGCTGCGTTTTGCCCAGAAAGCAGCGCTTGGCGGAACCACAGCCAGCGGCGTCTTGGGTACAGCCGCAGCTTGTGCGGAGAAGCGAAAGAGAGCCGGGGAAGAACGTGGAAAGCCGAACTCGGTTGCTGCAAGCGGGTGCTGGCGAACAGCTTCTGGTCACCTTGTAGAAACTCTCCCAGCACAGTGCAGAGTCCCCGTGGCTAGTTCCTTGAAATACCTTTCCTGGCAGCAGCCCAGAGCTGTACTGAGTGCAGCAGGTGTCAGGCAGTCTCCTCTCGCCGTGTAGGTGCTTCTGTTTTGTGTTTGCAGCGTGCAGAGAAGCCCGCGTGCTTGCTGCTGCTTCCAGCAAGCCAAAACGCTTTTGCAGCCACTTTCCTGCCTTTTCCACAACAGGATCACTGTCTAGCTGATTTACAGTTGCCTCTGCGTAGAGCAGCTAGAGGAGCAGCTCTGCCGGCTTTCCTGTGCTTCTGCATAGCAGAGCTGTCAAGAACGAGAAGCTGCGTTTTGCCCAGAAAGCAGCGCTTGGCGGAACCACAGCCAGCGGCGTCTTCGGTACAGCCGCAGCTTGTGCGGAGAAGCGAAAGAGAGCCGGGGAAGAACGTGGAAAGCCGAACTCGGTCGCTGCAAGCGGGTGCTGGCGAACAGCTTCTGGTCACCTTGTAGAAACTCTCCCAGCACAGTGCAGAGTCCCCGTGGCTAGTTCCTTGAAATACCTTTCCTGGCAGCAGCCCAGAGCTGTACTGAGTGCAGCAGGTGTCAGGCAGTCTCGTCTCGCCGTGTAGGTGCTTCTGTTTTGTGTTTGCAGCGTGCAGAGAAGCCCGCGTGCTTGCTGCTGCTTCCAGCAAGCCAAAACGCTTTTGCAGCCACTTTCCTGCCTTTTCCACAACAGGATCACTGTCTAGCTGATTTACAGTTGCCTCTGCGTAGAGCAGCTAGAGGAGCAGCTCTGCCGGCTTTCCTGTGGTTCTGCATAGCAGAGCTGTCAAGAACGAGAAGCTGCGTTTTGCCGAGTAAGCAGCGCTTAGCGGAACCACAGCCATCGACGTCTTCGGTACAGCCGCAGCTTGTGCGGAGAAGCGAAAGAGAGCCGGGGAAGAACGTGGAAAGCCGAACTCGGTCGCTGCAAGCAGGTGCTGGCGAACAGCTTCTGGTCACCTTGTAGAAACTCTCCCAGCACAGTGCAGAGTCCTCGTGGCTAGTTCCTTGAAATACCTTTCCTGGCAGCAGCCCAGAGCTGTACTGAGTGCAGCAGGTGTCAGGCAGTCTCCTCTCGCCGTGTAGGTGCTTCTGTTTTGTGTTTGCAGCGTGCAGAGAAGCCCACGTGCTTGCTGCTGCTTCCAGCAAGCCAAAACGCTTTTGCAGCCACTTTCCTGCCTTTTCCACAACAGGATCACTGTCTAGCTGATTTACAGTTGCCTCTGCGTAGAGCAGCTAGAGGAGCAGCTGTGCCGGCTTTCCTGTGCTTCTGCATAGCAGAGCTGTCAAGAACGAGAAGCTGCGTTTTGCCCAGAAAGCAGCGCTTGGCGGAACCACAGCCAGCGGCGTCTTCGGTACAGCCGCAGCTTGTGCGGAGAAGCGAAAGAGAGCCGGGGAAGAACGTGGAAAGCCGAACTCGGTCGCTGCAAGCGGGTGCTGGCGAACAGCTTCTGGTCACCTTGTAGAAACTCTCCCAGCACAGTGCAGAGTCCCCGTGGCTAGTTCCTTGAAATACCTTTCCTGGCAGCAGCCCAGAGCTGTACTGAGTGCAGCAGGTGTCAGGCAGTCTCCTCTCGCCGTGTAGGTGCTTCTGTTTTGTGTTTGCAGCGTGCAGAGAAGCCCGCGTGCTTGCTGCTGCTTCCAGCAAGCCAAAACGCTTTTGCAGCCACTTTCCTGCCTTTTCCACAACAGGATCACTGTCTAGCTGATTTACAGTTGCCTCTGCGTAGAGCAGCTAGAGGAGCAGCTCTGCCGGCTTTCCTGTGCTTCTGCATAGCAGAGCTGTCAAGAACGAGAAGCTGCGTTTTGCCCAGAAAGCAGCGCTTGGCGGAACCACAGCCAGCGGCGTCTTGGGTACAGCCGCAGCTTGTGCGGAGAAGCGAAAGAGAGCCGGGGAAGAACGTGGAAAGCCGAACTCGGTTGCTGCAAGCGGGTGCTGGCGAACAGCTTCTGGTCACCTTGTAGAAACTCTCCCAGCACAGTGCAGAGTCCCCGTGGCTAGTTCCTTGAAATACCTTTCCTGGCAGCAGCCCAGAGCTGTACTGAGTGCAGCAGGTGTCAGGCAGTCTCCTCTCGCCGTGTAGGTGCTTCTGTTTTGTGTTTGCAGCGTGCAGAGAAGCCCGCGTGCTTGCTGCTGCTTCCAGCAAGCCAAAACGCTTTTGCAGCCACTTTCCTGCCTTTTCCACAACAGGATCACTGTCTAGCTGATTTACAATTGCCTCTGCGTAGAGCAGCTAGAGGAGCAGCTCTGCCGGCTTTCCTGTGCTTCTGCATAGCAGAGCTGTCAAGAACGAGAAGCTGCGTTTTGCCCAGAAAGCAGCGCTTGGCGGAACCACAGCCAGCGGCGTCTTCGGTACAGCCGCAGCTTGTGCGGAGAAGCGAAAGAGAGCCGGGGAAGAACGTGGAAAGCCGAACTCGGTCGCTGCAAGCGGGTGCTGGCGAACAGCTTCTGGTCACCTTGTAGAAACTCTCCCAGCACAGTGCAGAGTCCCCGTGGCTAGTTCCTTGAAATACCTTTCCTGGCAGCAGCCCAGAGCTGTACTGAGTGCAGCAGGTGTCAGGCAGTCTCGTCTCGCCGTGTAGGTGCTTCTGTTTTGTGTTTGCAGCGTGCAGAGAAGCCCGCGTGCTTGCTGCTGCTTCCAGCAAGCCAAAACGCTTTTGCAGCCACTTTCCTGCCTTTTCCACAACAGGATCACTGTCTAGCTGATTTACAGTTGCCTCTGCGTAGAGCAGCTAGAGGAGCAGCTCTGCCGGCTTTCCTGTGGTTCTGCATAGCAGAGCTGTCAAGAACGAGAAGCTGCGTTTTGCCGAGTAAGCAGCGCTTAGCGGAACCACAGCCATCGACGTCTTCGGTACAGCCGCAGCTTGTGCGGAGAAGCGAAAGAGAGCCGGGGAAGAACGTGGAAAGCCGAACTCGGTCGCTGCAAGCGGGTGCTGGCGAACAGCTTCTGGTCACCTTGTAGAAACTCTCCCAGCACAGTGCAGAGTCCCCGTGGCTAGTTCCTTGAAATACCTTTCCTGGCAGCAGCCCAGAGCTGTACTGAGTGCAGCAGGTGTCAGGCAGTCTCCTCTCGCCGTGTAGGTGCTTCTGTTTTGTGTTTGCAGCGTGCAGAGAAGCCCGCGTGCTTGCTGCTGCTTCCAGCAAGCCAAAACGCTTTTGCAGCCACTTTCCTGCCTTTTCCACAACAGGATCACTGTCTAGCTGATTTACAGTTGCCTCTGCGTAGAGCAGCTAGAGGAGCAGCTCTGCCGGCTTTCCTGTGCTTCTGCATAGCAGAGCTGTCAAGAACGAGAAGCTGCGTTTTGCCCAGAAAGCAGCGCTTGGCGGAACCACAGCCAGCGGCGTCTTCGGTACAGCCGCAGCTTGTGCGGAGAAGCGAAAGAGAGCCGGGGAAGAACGTGGAAAGCCGAACTCGGTCGCTGCAAGCGGGTGCTGGCGAACAGCTTCTGGTCACCTTGTAGAAACTCTCCCAGCACAGTGCAGAGTCCCCGTGGCTAGTTCCTTGAAATACCTTTCCTGGCAGCAGCCCAGAGCTGTACTGAGTGCAGCAGGTGTCAGGCAGTCTCGTCTCGCCGTGTAGGTGCTTCTGTTTTGTGTTTGCAGCGTGCAGAGAAGCCCGCGTGCTTGCTGCTGCTTCCAGCAAGCCAAAACGCTTTTGCAGCCACTTTCCTGCCTTTTCCACAACAGGATCACTGTCTAGCTGATTTACAGTTGCCTCTGCGTAGAGCAGCTAGAGGAGCAGCTCTGCCGGCTTTCCTGTGGTTCTGCATAGCAGAGCTGTCAAGAACGAGAAGCTGCGTTTTGCCGAGTAAGCAGCGCTTAGCGGAACCACAGCCATCGACGTCTTCGGTACAGCCGCAGCTTGTGCGGAGAAGCGAAAGAGAGCCGGGGAAGAACGTGGAAAGCCGAACTCGGTCGCTGCAAGCGGGTGCTGGCGAACAGCTTCTGGTCACCTTGTAGAAACTCTCCCAGCACAGTGCAGAGTCCCCGTGGCTAGTTCCTTGAAATACCTTTCCTGGCAGCAGCCCAGAGCTGTACTGAGTGCAGCAGGTGTCAGGCAGTCTCCTCTCGCCGTGTAGGTGCTTCTGTTTTGTGTTTGCAGCGTGCAGAGAAGCCCGCGTGCTTGCTGCTGCTTCCAGCAAGCCAAAACGCTTTTGCAGCCACTTTCCTGCCTTTTCCACAACAGGATCACTGTCTAGCTGATTTACAGTTGCCTCTGCGTAGAGCAGCTAGAGGAGCAGCTCTGCCGGCTTTCCTGTGCTTCTGCATAGCAGAGCTGTCAAGAACGAGAAGCTGCGTTTTGCCGAGTAAGCAGCGCTTCGCGGAACCACAGCCAGCGGCGTCTTCGGTACAGCCGCAGCTTGTGCGGAGAAGCGAAAGAGAGCCGGGGAAGAACGTGGAAAGCCGAACTCGGTCGCTGCAAGCGGGTGCTGGCGAACAGCTTCTGGTCACCTTGTAGAAACTCTCCCAGCACAGTGCAGAGTCCCCGTGGCTAGTTCCTTGAAATACCTTTCCTGGCAGCAGCCCAGAGCTGTACTGAGTGCAGCAGGTGTCAGGCAGTCTCCTCTCGCCATGTAGGTGCTTCTGTTTTGTGTTTGCAGCGTGCAGAGAAGCCCGCGTGCTTGCTGCTGCTTCCAGCAAGCCAAAACGCTTTTGCAGCCACTTTCCTGCCTTTTCCACAACAGGATCACTGTCTAGCTGATTTACAGTTGCCTCTGCGTAGAGCAGCTAGAGGAGCAGCTCTGCCGGCTTTCCTGTGCTTCTGCATAGCAGAGCTGTCAAGAACGAGAAGCTGCGTTTTGCCGAGAAAGCAGCGCTTCGCGGAACCACAGCCAGCGGCGTCTTCGGTACAGCCGCAGCTTGTGCGGAGAAGCGAAAGAGAGCCGGGGAAGAACGTGGAAAGCCGAACTCGGTCGCTGCAAGCGGGTGCTGGCGAACAGCTTCTGGTCACCTTGTAGAAACTCTCCCAGCACAGTGCAGAGTCCCCGTGGCTAGTTCCTTGAAATACCTTTCCTGGCAGCAGCCCAGAGCTGTACTGAGTGCAGCAGGTGTCAGGCAGTCTCCTCTCGCCGTGTAGGTGCTTCTGTTTTGTGTTTGCAGCGTGCAGAGAAGCCCGCGTGCTTGCTGCTGCTTCCAGCAAGCCAAAACGCTTTTGCAGCCACTTTCCTGCCTTTTCCACAACAGGATCACTGTCTAGCTGATTTACAGTTGCCTCTGCGTAGAGCAGCTAGAGGAGCAGCTCTGCCGGCTTTCCTGTGCTTCTGCATAGCAGAGCTGTCAAGAACGAGAAGCTGCGTTTTGCCCAGAAAGCAGCGCTTGGCGGAACCACAGCCAGCGGCGTCTTCGGTACAGCCGCAGCTTGTGCGGAGAAGCGAAAGAGAGCCGGGGAAGAACGTGGAAAGCCGAACTCGGTCGCTGCAAGCGGGTGCTGGCGAACAGCTTCTGGTCACCTTGTAGAAACTCTCCCAGCACAGTGCAGAGTCCCCGTGGCTAGTTCCTTGAAATACCTTTCCTGGCAGCAGCCCAGAGCTGTACTGAGTGCAGCAGGTGTCAGGCAGTCTCCTCTCGCCGTGTAGGTGCTTCTGTTTTGTGTTTGCAGCGTGCAGAGAAGCCCGCGTGCTTGCTGCTGCTTCCAGCAAGCCAAAACGCTTTTGCAGCCACTTTCCTGCCTTTTCCACAACAGGATCACAGTCTAGCTGATTTACAGTTGCCTCTGCGTAGAGCAGCTAGAGGAGCAGCTCTGCCGGCTTTCCTGTGCTTCTGCATAGCAGAGCTGTCAAGAACGAGAAGCTGCGTTTTGCCGAGTAAGCAGCGCTTCGCGGAACCACAGCCAGCGGCGTCTTGGGTACAGCCGCAGCTTGTGCGGAGAAGCGAAAGAGAGCCGGGGAAGAACGTGGAAAGCCGAACTCGGTCGCTGCAAGCGGGTGCTGGCGAACAGCTTCTGGTCACCTTGTAGAAACTCTCCCAGCACAGTGCAGAGTCCCCGTGGCTAGTTCCTTGAAATACCTTTCCTGGCAGCAGCCCAGAGCTGTACTGAGTGCAGCAGGTGTCAGGCAGTCTCCTCTCGCCGTGTACGTGCTTCTGTTTTGTGTTTGCAGCGTGCAGAGAAGCCCGCGTGCTTGCTGCTGCTTCCAGCAAGCCAAAACGCTTTTGCAGCCACTTTCCTGCCTTTTCCACAACAGGATCACTGTCTAGCTGATTTACAGTTGCCTCTGCGTAGAGCAGCTAGAGGAGCAGCTCTGCCGGCTTTCCTGTGCTTCTGCATAGCAGAGCTGTCAAGAACGAGAAGCTGCGTTTTGCCCAGAAAGCAGCGCTTGGCGGAACCACAGCCAGCGGCGTCTTGGGTACAGCCGCAGCTTGTGCGGAGAAGCGAAAGAGAGCCGGGGAAGAACGTGGAAAGCCGAACTCGGTCGCTGCAAGCGGGTGCTGGCGAACAGCTTCTGGTCACCTTGTAGAAACTCTCCCAGCACAGTGCAGAGTCCCCGTGGCTAGTTCCTTGAAATACCTTTCCTGGCAGCAGCCCAGAGCTGTACTGAGTGCAGCAGGTGTCAGGCAGTCTCCTCTCGCCGTGTAGGTGCTTCTGTTTTGTGTTTGCAGCGTGCAGAGAAGCCCGCGTGCTTGCTGCTGCTTCCAGCAAGCCAAAACGCTTTTGCAGCCACTTTCCTGCCTTTTCCACAACAGGATCACTGTCTAGCTGATTTACAGTTGCCTCTGCGTAGAGCAGCAAGAGGAGCAGCTCTGCCGGCTTTCCTGTGCTTCTGCATAGCAGAGCTGTCAAGAACGAGAAGCTGCGTTTTGCCCAGAAAGCAGCGCTTCGCGGAACCACAGCCAGCGGCGTCTCGGGTACAGCCGCAGCTTGTGCGGAGAAGCGAAAGAGAGCCGGGGAAGAACGTGGAAAGCCGAACTCGGTCGCTGCAAGCGGGTGCTGGCGAACAGCTTCTGGTCACCTTGTAGAAACTCTCCCAGCACAGTGCAGAGTCCCCGTGGCTAGTTCCTTGAAATACCTTTCCTGGCAGCAGCCCAGAGCTGTACTGAGTGCAGCAGGTGTCAGGCAGTCTCCTCTCGCCGTGTACGTGCTTCTGTTTTGTGTTTGCAGCGTGCAGAGAAGCCCGCGTGCTTGCTGCTGCTTCCAGCAAGCCAAAACGCTTTTGCAGCCACTTTCCTGCCTTTTCCACAACAGGATCACTGTCTAGCTGATTTACAGTTGCCTCTGCGTAGAGCAGCTAGAGGAGCAGCTCTGCCGGCTTTCCTGTGCTTCTGCATAGCAGAGCTGTCAAGAACGAGAAGCTGCGTTTTGCCCAGAAAGCAGCGCTTCGCGGAACCACAGCCAGCGGCGTCTTCGGTACAGCCGCAGCTTGTGCGGAGAAGCGAAAGAGAGCCGGGGAAGAACGTGGAAAGCCGAACTCGGTCGCTGCAAGCAGGTGCTGGCGAACAGCTTCTGGTCACCTTGTAGAAACTCTCCCAGCACAGTGCAGAGTCCCCGTGGCTAGTTCCTTGAAATACCTTTCCTGGCAGCAGCCCAGAGCTGTACTGAGTGCAGCAGGTGTCAGGCAGTCTCCTCTCGCCGTGTAGGTGCTTCTGTTTTGTGTTTGCAGCGTGCAGAGAAGCCCGCGTGCTTGCTGCTGCTTCCAGCAAGCCAAAACGCTTTTGCAGCCACTTTCCTGCCTTTTCCACAACAGGATCACAGTCTAGCTGATTTACAGTTGCCTCTGCGTAGAGCAGCTAGAGGAGCAGCTCTGCCGGCTTTCCTGTGCTTCTGCATAGCAGAGCTGTCAAGAACGAGAAGCTGCGTTTTGCCGAGTAAGCAGCGCTTCGCGGAACCACAGCCAGCGGCGTCTTGGGTACAGCCGCAGCTTGTGCGGAGAAGCGAAAGAGAGCCGGGGAAGAACGTGGAAAGCCGAACTCGGTCGCTGCAAGCGGGTGCTGGCGAACAGCTTCTGGTCACCTTGTAGAAACTCTCCCAGCACAGTGCAGAGTCCCCGTGGCTAGTTCCTTGAAATACCTTTCCTGGCAGCAGCCCAGAGCTGTACTGAGTGCAGCCGGTGTCAGGCAGTCTCCTCTCGCCGTGTAGGTGCTTCTGTTTTGTGTTTGCAGCGTGCAGAGAAGCCCGCGTGCTTGCTGCTGTTTCCAGCAAGCCAAAACGCTTTTGCAGCCACTTTCCTGCCTTTTCCACAACAGGATCACTGTCTAGCTGATTTACAGTTGCCTCTGCGTAGAGCAGCTAGAGGAGCAGCTCTGCCAGCTTTCCTGTGCTTCTGCATAGCAGAGCTGTCAAGAACGAGAAGCTGCATTTTGCCTAGAATACAGCGCTTCGCGGAACCACAGCCAGCGGCGTCTTCGGTACAGCCGCAGCTTGTGCGGAGAAGCGAAAGAGAGCCGGGGAAGAACGTGGAAAGCCGAACTCGGTCGCTGCAAGCGGGTGCTGGCGAACAGCTTCTGGTCACCTTGTAGAAACTCTCCCAGCACAGTGCAGAGTCCCCGTGGCTAGTTCCTTGAAATACCTTTCCTGGCAGCAGCCCAGAGCTGTACTGAGTGCAGCAGGTGTCAGGCAGTCTCCTCTCGCCTTGTAGGTGCTTCTGTTTTGTGTTTGCAGCGTGCAGAGAAGCCCGCGTGCTTGCTGCTGCTTCCAGCAAGCCAAAACGCTTTTGCAGCCACTTTCCTGCCTTTTCCACAACAGGATCACTGTCTAGCTGATTTACAGTTGCCTCTGCGTAGAGCAGCTAGAGGAGCAGCTCTGCCGGCTTTCCTGTGCTTCTGCATAGCAGAGCTGTCAAGAACGAGAAGCTGCGTTTTGCCCAGAAAGCAGCGCTTGGCGGAACCACAGCCAGCGGCGTCTTGGGTACAGCCGCAGCTTGTGCGGAGAAGCGAAAGAGAGCCGGGGAAGAACGTGGAAAGCCGAACTCGGTCGCTGCAAGCGGGTGCTGGCGAACAGCTTCTGGTCACCTTGTAGAAACTCTCCCAGCACAGTGCAGAGTCCCCGTGGCTAGTTCCTTGAAATACCTTTCCTGGCAGCAGCCCAGAGCTGTACTGAGTGCAGCAGGTGTCAGGCAGTCTCCTCTCGCCGTGTAGGTGCTTCTGTTTTGTGTTTGCAGCGTGCAGAGAAGCCCGCGTGCTTGCTGCTGCTTCCAGCAAGCCAAAACGCTTTTGCAGCCACTTTCCTGCCTTTTCCACAACAGGATCACTGTCTAGCTGATTTACAGTTGCCTCTGCGTAGAGCAGCTAGAGGAGCAGCTGTGCCGGCTTTCCTGTGCTTCTGCATAGCAGAGCTGTCAAGAACGAGAAGCTGCGTTTTGCCCAGAAAGCAGCGCTTGGCGGAACCACAGCCAGCGGCGTCTTGGGTACAGCCGCAGCTTGTGCGGAGAAGCGAAAGAGAGCCGGGGAAGAACGTGGAAAGCCGAACTCGGTCGCTGCAAGCAGGTGCTGGCGAACAGCTTCTGGTCACCTTGTAGAAACTCTCCCAGCACAGTGCAGAGTCCCCGTGGCTAGTTCCTTGAAATACCTTTCCTGGCAGCAGCCCAGAGCTGTACTGAGTGCAGCAGGTGTCAGGCAGTCTCCTCTCGCCGTGTAGGTGCTTCTGTTTTGTGTTTGCAGCGTGCAGAGAAGCCCGCGTGCTTGCTGCTGCTTCCAGCAAGCCAAAACGCTTTTGCAGCCACTTTCCTGCCTTTTCCACAACAGGATCACTGTCTAGCTGATTTACAGTTGCCTCTGCGTAGAGCAGCTAGAGGAGCAGCTCTGCCGGCTTTCCTGTGCTTCTGCATAGCAGAGCTGTCAAGAACGAGAAGCTGCGTTTTGCCCAGAAAGCAGCGCTTGGCGGAACCACAGCCAGCGGCGTCTTCGGTACAGCCGCAGCTTGTGCGGAGAAGCGAAAGAGAGCCGGGGAAGAACGTGGAAAGCCGAACTCGGTCGCTGCAAGCGGGTGCTGGCGAACAGCTTCTGGTCACCTTGTAGAAACTCTCCCAGCACAGTGCAGAGTCCCCGTGGCTAGTTCCTTGAAATACCTTTCCTGGCAGCAGCCCAGAGCTGTACTGAGTGCAGCAGGTGTCAGGCAGTCTCCTCTCGCCGTGTAGGTGCTTCTGTTTTGCGTTTGCAGCGTGCAGAGAAGCCCGCGTGCTTGCTGCTGCTTCCAGCAAGCCAAAACGCTTTTGCAGCCACTTTCCTGCCTTTTCCACAACAGGATCACTGTCTAGCTGATTTACAGTTACCTCTGCGTAGAGCAGCTAGAGGAGCAGCTCTGCCGGCTTTCCTGTGCTTCTGCATAGCAGAGCTGTCAAGAACGAGAAGCTGCGTTTTGCCCAGAAAGCAGCGCTTCGCGGAACCACAGCCAGCGGCGTCTTCGGTACAGCCGCAGCTTGTGCGGAGAAGCGAAAGAGAGCCGGGGAAGAACGTGGAAAGCCGAACTCGGTCGCTGCAAGCGGGTGCTGGCGAACAGCTTCTGGTCACCTTGTAGAAACTCTCCCAGCACAGTGCAGAGTCCCCGTGGCTAGCTCCTTGAAATACCTTTCCTGGCAGCAGCCCAGAGCTGTACTGAGTGCAGCAGGTGTCAGCAGTCTCCTCTCGCCGTGTAGGTGCTTCTGTTTTGTGTTTGCAGCGTGCAGAGAAGCCCGCGTGCTTGCTGCTGCTTCCAGCAAGCCAAAACGCTTTTGCAGCCACTTTCCTGCCTTTTCCACAACAGGATCACTGTCTAGCTGATTTACAGTTGCCTCTGCGTAGAGCAGCTAGAGGAGCAGCTCTGCCGGCTTTCCTGTGCTTCTGCATAGCAGAGCTGTCAAGAACGAGAAGCTGCGTTTTGCCCAGAAAGCAGCGCTTGGCGGAACCACAGCCAGCGGCGTCTTGGGTACAGCCGCAGCTTGTGCGGAGAAGCGAAAGAGAGCCGGGGAAGAACGTGGAAAGCCGAACTCGGTCGCTGCAAGCGGGTGCTGGCGAACAGCTTCTGGTCACCTTGTAGAAACTCTCCCAGCACAGTGCAGAGTCCCCGTGGCTAGCTCCTTGAAATACCTTTCCTGGCAGCAGCCCAGAGCTGTACTGAGTGCAGCAGGTGTCAGCAGTCTCCTCTCGCCGTGTAGGTGCTTCTGTTTTGTGTTTGCAGCGTGCAGAGAAGCCCGCGTGCTTGCTGCTGCTTCCAGCAAGCCAAAACGCTTTTGCAGCCACTTTCCTGCCTTTTCCACAACAGGATCACTGTCTAGCTGATTTACAGTTGCCTCTGCGTAGAGCAGCTAGAGGAGCAGCTCTGCCGGCTTTCCTGTGCTTCTGCATAGCAGAGCTGTCAAGAACGAGAAGCTGCGTTTTGCCCAGAAAGCAGCGCTTGGCGGAACCACAGCCAGCGGCGTCTTCGGTACAGCCGCAGCTTGTGCGGAGAAGCGAAAGAGAGCCGGGGAAGAACGTGGAAAGCCGAACTCGGTCGCTGCAAGCGGGTGCTGGCGAACAGCTTCTGGTCACCTTGTAGAAACTCTCCCAGCACAGTGCAGAGTCCCCGTGGCTAGTTCCTTGAAATACCTTTCCTGGCAGCAGCCCAGAGCTGTACTGAGTGCAGCAGGTGTCAGGCAGTCTCCTCTCGCCGTGTAGGTGCTTCTGTTTTGCGTTTGCAGCGTGCAGAGAAGCCCGCGTGCTTGCTGCTGCTTCCAGCAAGCCAAAACGCTTTTGCAGCCACTTTCCTGCCTTTTCCACAACAGGATCACTGTCTAGCTGATTTACAGTTGCCTCTGCGTAGAGCAGCTAGAGGAGCAGCTCTGCCGGCTTTCCTGTGCTTCTGCATAGCAGAGCTGTCAAGAACGAGAAGCTGCGTTTTGCCCAGAAAGCAGCGCTTCGCGGAACCACAGCCAGCGGCGTCTTCGGTACAGCCGCAGCTTGTGCGGAGAAGCGAAAGAGAGCCGGGGAAGAACGTGGAAAGCCGAACTCGGTCGCTGCAAGCGGGTGCTGGCGAACAGCTTCTGGTCACCTTGTAGAAACTCTCCCAGCACAGTGCAGAGTCCCCGTGGCTAGTTCCTTGAAATACCTTTCCTGGCAGCAGCCCAGAGCTGTACTGAGTGCAGCAGGTGTCAGGCAGTCTCCTCTCGCCGTGTAGGTGCTTCTGTTTTGTGTTTGCAGCGTGCAGAGAAGCCCGCGTGCTTGCTGCTGCTTCCAGCAAGCCAAAACGCTTTTGCAGCCACTTTCCTGCCTTTTCCACAACAGGATCACAGTCTAGCTGATTTACAGTTGCCTCTGCGTAGAGCAGCTAGAGGAGCAGCTCTGCCGGCTTTCCTGTGCTTCTGCATAGCAGAGCTGTCAAGAACGAGAAGCTGCGTTTTGCCCAGAATACAGCGCTTCGCGGAACCACAGCCAGCGGCGTCTTCGGTACAGCCGCAGCTTGTGCGGAGAAGCGAAAGAGAGCCGGGGAAGAACGTGGAAAGCCGAACTCGGTCGCTGCAAGCGGGTGCTGGCGAACAGCTTCTGGTCACCTTGTAGAAACTCTCCCAGCACAGTGCAGAGTCCCCGTGGCTAGTTCCTTGAAATACCTTTCCTGGCAGCAGCCCAGAGCTGTACTGAGTGCAGCAGGTGTCAGGCAGTCTCCTCTCGCCGTGTAGGTGCTTCTGTTTTGTGTTTGCAGCGTGCAGAGAAGCCCGCGTGCTTGCTGCTGCTTCCAGCAAGCCAAAACGCTTTTGCAGCCACTTTCCTGCCTTTTCCACAACAGGATCACAGTCTAGCTGATTTACAGTTGCCTCTGCGTAGAGCAGCTAGAGGAGCAGCTCTGCCGGCTTTCCTGTGCTTCTGCATAGCAGAGCTGTCAAGAACGAGAAGCTGCGTTTTGCCGAGTAAATAGCGCTTTGCGGAACCACAGCCAGCGGCGTCTTGGGTACAGCCGCAGCTTGTGCGGAGAAGCGAAAGAGAGCCGGAGAAGAACGTGGAAAGCCGAACTCGGTCGCTGCAAGCGGGTGCTGGCGAACAGCTTCTGGTCACCTTGTAGAAACTCTCCCAGCACAGTGCAGAGTCCCCGTGGCTAGTTCCTTGAAATACCTTTCCTGGCAGCAGCCCAGAGCTGTACTGAGTGCAGCAGGTGTCAGGCAGTCTCCTCTCGCCGTGTAGGTGCTTCTGTTTTGTGTTTGCAGCGTGCAGAGAAGCCCGCGTGCTTGCTGCTGCTTCCAGCAAGCCAAAACGCTTTTGCAGCCACTTTCCTGCCTTTTCCACAACAGGATCACTGTCTAGCTGATTTACAGTTGCCTCTGCGTAGAGCAGCTAGAGGAGCAGCTCTGCCGGCTTTCCTGTGCTTCTGCATAGCAGAGCTGTCAAGAACGAGAAGCTGCGTTTTGCCCAGAAAGCAGCGCTTGGCGGAACCACAGCCAGCGGCGTCTTCGGTACAGCCGCAGCTTGTGCGGAGAAGCGAAAGAGAGCCGGGGAAGAACGTGGAAAGCCGAACTCGGTCGCTGCAAGCGGGTGCTGGCGAACAGCTTCTGGTCACCTTGTAGAAACTCTCCCAGCACAGTGCAGAGTCCCCGTGGCTAGTTCCTTGAAATACCTTTCCTGGCAGCAGCCCAGAGCTGTACTGAGTGCAGCAGGTTTCAGGCAGTCTCCTCTCGCCGTGTAGGTGCTTCTGTTTTGTGTTTGCAGCGTGCAGAGAAGCCCGCGTGCTTGCTGCTGCTTCCAGCAAGCCAAAACGCTTTTGCAGCCACTTTCCTGCCTTTTCCACAACAGGATCACTGTCTAGCTGATTTACAGTTGCCTCTGCGTAGAGCAGCTAGAGGAGCAGCTCTGCCGGCTTTCCTGTGCTTCTGCATAGCAGAGCTGTCAAGAACGAGAAGCTGCGTTTTGCCCAGAAAGCAGCGCTTGGCGGAACCACAGCCAGCGGCGTCTTCGGTACAGCCGCAGCTTGTGCGGAGAAGCGAAAGAGAGCCGGGGAAGAACGTGGAAAGCCGAACTCGGTCGCTGCAAGCGGGTGCTGGCGAACAGCTTCTGGTCACCTTGTAGAAACTCTCCCAGCACAGTGCAGAGTCCCCGTGGCTAGTTCCTTGAAATACCTTTCCTGGCAGCAGCCCAGAGCTGTACTGAGTGCAGCAGGTGTCAGGCAGTCTCCTCTCGCCGTGTAGGTGCTTCTGTTTTGTGTTTGCAGCGTGCAGAGAAGCCCGCGTGCTTGCTGCTGCTTCCAGCAAGCCAAAACGCTTTTGCAGCCACTTTCCTGCCTTTTCCACAACAGGATCACTGTCTAGCTGATTTACAGTTGCCTCTGCGTAGAGCAGCTAGAGGAGCAGCTCTGCCGGCTTTCCTGTGCTTCTGCATAGCAGAGCTGTCAAGAACGAGAAGCTGCGTTTTGCCCAGAAAGCAGCGCTTCGCGGAACCACAGCCAGCGGCGTCTTCGGTACAGCCGCAGCTTGTGCGGAGAAGCGAAAGAGAGCCGGGGAAGAACGTGGAAAGCCGAACTCGGTCGCTGCAAGCGGGTGCTGGCGAACAGCTTCTGGTCACCTTGTAGAAACTCTCCCAGCACAGTGCAGAGTCCCCGTGGCTAGTTTCTTGAAATACCTTTCCTGGCAGCAGCCCAGAGCTGTACTGAGTGCAGCAGGTGTCAGGCAGTCTCCTCTCGCCGTGTAGGTGCTTCTGTTTTGTGTTTGCAGCGTGCAGAGAAGCCCGCGTGCTTGCTGCTGCTTCCAGCAAGCCAAAACGCTTTTGCAGCCACTTTCCTGCCTTTTCCACAACAGGATCACAGTCTAGCTGATTTACAGTTGCCTCTGCGTAGAGCAGTTAGAGGAGCAGCTCTGCCGGCTTTCCTGTGCTTCTGCATAGCAGAGCTGTCAAGAACGAGAAGCTGCGTTTTGCCGAGTAAGCAGCGCTTCGCGGAACCACAGCCAGCGGCGTCTTGGGTACAGCCGCAGCTTGTGCGGAGAAGCGAAAGAGAGCCGGGGAAGAACGTGGAAAGCCGAACTCGGTCACTGCAAGCGGGTGCTGGCGAACAGCTTCTGGTCACCTTGTAGAAACTCTCCCAGCACAGTGCAGAGTCCCCGTGGCTAGTTCCTTGAAATACCTTTCCTGGCAGCAGCCCAGAGCTGTACTGAGTGCAGCAGGTGTCAGGCAGTCTCCTCTCGCCGTGTAGGTGCTTCTGTTTTGTGTTTGCAGCGTGCAGAGAAGCCCGCGTGCTTGCTGCTGCTTCCAGCAAGCCAAAACGCTTTTGCAGCCACCTTCCTGCCTTTTCCACAACAGGATCACTGTCTAGCTGATTTACAGTTGCCTCTGCGTAGAGCAGCTAGAGGAGCAGCTCTGCCGGCTTTCCTGTGCTTCTGCATAGCAGAGCTGTCAAGAACGAGAAGCTGCGTTTTGCCCAGAAAGCAGCGCTTGGCGGAACCACAGCCAGCGGCGTCTTCGGTACAGCCGCAGCTTGTGCGGAGAAGCGAAAGAGAGCCGGGGAAGAACGTGGAAAGCCGAACTCGGTCGCTGCAAGCGGGTGCTGGCGAACAGCTTCTGGTCACCTTGTAGAAACTCTCCCAGCACAGTGCAGAGTCCCCGTGGCTAGTTCCTTGAAATACCTTTCCTGGCAGCAGCCCAGAGCTGTACTGAGTGCAGCAGGTGTCAGGCAGTCTCCTCTCGCCGTGTAGGTGCTTCTGTTTTGCGTTTGCAGCGTGCAGAGAAGCCCGCGTGCTTGCTGCTGCTTCCAGCAAGCCAAAACGCTTTTGCAGCCACTTTCCTGCCTTTTCCACAACAGGATCACTGTCTAGCTGATTTACAGTTGCCTCTGCGTAGAGCAGCTAGAGGAGCAGCTCTGCCGGCTTTCCTGTGCTTCTGCATAGCAGAGCTGTCAAGAACGAGAAGCTGCGTTTTGCCGAGTAAGCAGCGCTTCGCGGAACCACAGCCAGCGGCGTCTTCGGTACAGCCGCAGCTTGTGCGGAGAAGCGAAAGAGAGCCGGGGAAGAACGTGGAAAGCCGAACTCGGTCGCTGCAAGCGGGTGCTGGCGAACAGCTTCTGGTCACCTTGTAGAAACTCTCCCAGCACAGTGCAGAGTCCCCGTGGCTAGTTCCTTGAAATACCTTTCCTGGCAGCAGCCCAGAGCTGTACTGAGTGCAGCAGGTGTCAGGCAGTCTCCTCTCGCCGTGTAGGTGCTTCTGTTTTGTGTTTGCAGCGTGCAGAGAAGCCCGCGTGCTTGCTGCTGCTTCCAGCAAGCCAAAACGCTTTTGCAGCCACCTTCCTGCCTTTTCCACAACAGGATCACTGTCTAGCTGATTTACAGTTGCCTCTGCGTAGAGCAGCTAGAGGAGCAGCTCTGCCGGCTTTCCTGTGCTTCTGCATAGCAGAGCTGTCAAGAACGAGAAGCTGCGTTTTGCCCAGAAAGCAGCGCTTGGCGGAACCACAGCCAGCGGCGTCTTCGGTACAGCCGCAGCTTGTGCGGAGAAGCGAAAGAGAGCCGGGGAAGAACGTGGAAAGCCGAACTCGGTCGCTGCAAGCGGGTGCTGGCGAACAGCTTCTGGTCACCTTGTAGAAACTCTCCCAGCACAGTGCAGAGTCCCCGTGGCTAGTTCCTTGAAATACCTTTCCTGGCAGCAGCCCAGAGCTGTACTGAGTGCAGCAGGTGTCAGGCAGTCTCCTCTCGCCGTGTAGGTGCTTCTGTTTTGCGTTTGCAGCGTGCAGAGAAGCCCGCGTGCTTGCTGCTGCTTCCAGCAAGCCAAAACGCTTTTGCAGCCACTTTCCTGCCTTTTCCACAACAGGATCACTGTCTAGCTGATTTACAGTTGCCTCTGCGTAGAGCAGCTAGAGGAGCAGCTCTGCCGGCTTTCCTGTGCTTCTGCATAGCAGAGCTGTCAAGAACGAGAAGCTGCGTTTTGCCCAGAAAGCAGCGCTTCGCGGAACCACAGCCAGCGGCGTCTTCGGTACAGCCGCAGCTTGTGCGGAGAAGCGAAAGAGAGCCGGGGAAGAACGTGGAAAGCCGAACTCGGTCGCTGCAAGCGGGTGCTGGCGAGCAGCTTCTGGTCACCTTGTAGAAACTCTCCCAGCACAGTGCAGAGTCCCCGTGGCTAGTTCCTTGAAATACCTTTCCTGGCAGCAGCCCAGAGCTGTACTGAGTGCAGCAGGTGTCAGGCAGTCTCCTCTCGCCGTGTAGGTGCTTCTGTTTTGTGTTTGCAGCGTGCAGAGAAGCCCGCGTGCTTGCTGCTGCTTCCAGCAAGCCAAAACGCTTTTGCAGCCACTTTCCTGCCTTTTCCACAACAGGATCACTGTCTAGCTGATTTACAGTTGCCTCTGCGTAGAGCAGCTAGAGGAGCAGCTCTGCCGGCTTTCCTGTGCTTCTGCATAGCAGAGCTGTCAAGAACGAGAAGCTGCGTTTTGCCCAGAAAGCAGCGCTTCGCGGAACCACAGCCAGCGACGTCTTGGGTACAGCCGCAGCTTGTGCGGAGAAGCGAAAGAGAGCCGGGGAAGAACGTGGAAAGCCGAACTCGGTCGCTGCAAGCAGGTGCTGGCGAACAGCTTCTGGTCACCTTGTAGAAACTCTCCCAGCACAGTGCAGAGTCCCCGTGGCTAGTTCCTTGAAATACCTTTCCTGGCAGCAGCCCAGAGCTGTACTGAGTGCAGCAGGTGTCAGGCAGTCTCCTCTCGCCATGTAGGTGCTTCTGTTTTGTGTTTGCAGCGTGCAGAGAAGCCCGCGTGCTTGCTGCTGCTTCCAGCAAGCCAAAACGCTTTTGCAGCCACTTTCCTGCCTTTTCCACAACAGGATCACAGTCTAGCTGATTTACAGTTGCCTCTGCGTAGAGCAGCTTGAGGAGCAGCTCTGCCGGCTTTCCTGTGCTTCTGCATAGCAGAGCTGTCAAGAACGAGAAGCTGCGTTTTGCCGAGTAAGCAGCGCTTCGCGGAACCACAGCCAGCGGCGTCTTGGGTACAGCCGCAGCTTGTGCGGAGAAGCGAAAGAGAGCCGGGGAAGAACGTGGAAAGCCGAACTCGGTCGCTGCAAGCGGGTGCTGGCGAACAGCTTCTGGTCACCTTGTAGAAACTCTCCCAGCACAGTGCAGAGTCCCCGTGGCTAGTTCCTTGAAATACCTTTCCTGGCAGCAGCCCAGAGCTGTACTGAGTGCAGCAGGTGTCAGGCAGTCTCCTCTCGCCGTGTAGGTGCTTCTGTTTTGTGTTTGCAGCGTGCAGAGAAGCCCGCGTGCTTGCTGCTGTTTCCAGCAAGCCAAAACGCTTTTGCAGCCACTTTCCTGCCTTTTCCACAACAGGATCACTGTCTAGCTGATTTACAGTTGCCTCTGTGTAGAGCAGCTAGAGGAGCAGCTCTGCCGGCTTTCCTGTGCTTCTGCATAGCAGAGCTGTCAAGAACGAGAAGCTGCGTTTTGCCGAGTAAGCAGCGCTTTGCGGAACCACAGCCAGCGGCGTCTTGGGTACAGCCGCAGCTTGTGCGGAGAAGCGAAAGAGAGCCGGGGAAGAACGTGGAAAGCCGAACTCGGTCGCTGCAAGCGGGTGCTGGCGAACAGCTTCTGGTCACCTTGTAGAAACTCTCCCAGCACAGTGCAGAGTCCCCGTGGCTAGTTCCTTGAAATACCTTTCCTGGCAGCAGCCCAGAGCTGTACTGAGTGCAGCAGGTGTCAGGCAGTCTCCTCTCGCCGTGTAGGTGCTTCTGTTTTGTGTTTGCAGCGTGCAGAGAAGCCCGCGTGCTTGCTGCTGCTTCCAGCAAGCCAAAACGCTTTTGCAGCCACTTTCCTGCCTTTTCCACAACAGGATCACTGTCTAGCTGATTTACAGTTGCCTCTGCGTAGAGCAGCTAGAGGAGCAGCTCTGCCGGCTTTCCTGTGCTTCTGCATAGCAGAGCTGTCAAGAACGAGAAGCTGCGTTTTGCCCAGAAAGCAGCGCTTGGCGGAACCACAGCCAGCGGCGTCTTGGGTACAGCCGCAGCTTGTGCGGAGAAGCGAAAGAGAGCCGGGGAAGAACGTGGAAAGCCGAACTCGGTCGCTGCAAGCGGGTGCTGGCGAACAGCTTCTGGTCACCTTGTAGAAACTCTCCCAGCACAGTGCAGAGTCCCCGTGGCTAGTTCCTTGAAATACCTTTCCTGGCAGCAGCCCAGAGCTGTACTGAGTGCAGCAGGTGTCAGGCAGTCTCCTCTCGCCGTGTAGGTGCTTCTGTTTTGTGTTTGCAGCGTGCAGAGAAGCCCGCGTGCTTGCTGCTGCTTCCAGCAAGCCAAAACGCTTTTGCAGCCACTTTCCTGCCTTTTCCACAACAGGATCACTGTCTAGCTGATTTACAGTTGCCTCTGCGTAGAGCAGCTAGAGGAGCAGCTCTGCCGGCTTTCCTGTGCTTCTGCATAGCAGAGCTGTCAAGAACGAGAAGCTGCGTTTTGCCCAGAAAGCAGCGCTTGGCGGAACCACAGCCAGCGGCGTCTTCGGTACAGCCGCAGCTTGTGCGGAGAAGCGAAAGAGAGCCGGGGAAGAACGTGGAAAGCCGAACTCGGTCGCTGCAAGCGGGTGCTGGCGAACAGCTTCTGGTCACCTTGTAGAAACTCTCCCAGCACAGTGCAGAGTCCCCGTGGCTAGTTCCTTGAAATACCTTTCCTGGCAGCAGCCCAGAGCTGTACTGAGTGCAGCAGGTGTCAGGCAGTCTCCTCTCGCCGTGTAGGTGCTTCTGTTTTGTGTTTGCAGCGTGCAGAGAAGCCCGCGTGCTTGCTGCTGCTTCCAGCAAGCCAAAACGCTTTTGCAGCCACTTTCCTGCCTTTTCCACAACAGGATCACTGTCTAGCTGATTTACAGTTGCCTCTGCGTAGAGCAGCTAGAGGAGCAGCTCTGCCGGCTTTCCTGTGCTTCTGCATAGCAGAGCTGTCAAGAACGAGAAGCTGCGTTTTGCCGAGAAAGCAGCGCTTGGCGGAACCACAGCCAGCGGCGTCTTCGGTACAGCCGCAGCTTGTGCGGAGAAGCGAAAGAGAGCCGGGGAAGAACGTGGAAAGCCGAACTCGGTCGCTGCAAGCGGGTGCTGGCGAACAGCTTCTGGTCACCTTGTAGAAACTCTCCCAGCACAGTGCAGAGTCCCCGTGGCTAGTTCCTTGAAATACCTTTCCTGGCAGCAGCCCAGAGCTGTACTGAGTGCAGCAGGTGTCAGGCAGTCTCCTCTCGCCGTGTAGGTGCTTCTGTTTTGTGTTTGCAGCGTGCAGAGAAGCCCGCGTGCTTGCTGCTGCTTCCAGCAAGCCAAAACGCTTTTGCAGCCACTTTCCTGCCTTTTCCACAACAGGATCACTGTCTAGCTGATTTACAGTTGCCTCTGCGTAGAGCAGCTAGAGGAGCAGCTCTGCCGGCTTTCCTGTGCTTCTGCATAGCAGAGCTGTCAAGAACGAGAAGCTGCGTTTTGCCCAGAAAGCAGCGCTTGGCGGAACCACAGCCAGCGGCGTCTTCGGTACAGCCGCAGCTTGTGCGGAGAAGCGAAAGAGAGCCGGGGAAGAACGTGGAAAGCCGAACTCGGTCGCTGCAAGCGGGTGCTGGCGAACAGCTTCTGGTCACCTTGTAGAAACTCTCCCAGCACAGTGCAGAGTCCCCGTGGCTAGTTCCTTGAAATACCTTTCCTGGCAACAGCCCAGAGCTGTACTGAGTGCAGCAGGTGTCAGGCAGTCTCCTCTCGCCGTGTAGGTGCTTCTGTTTTGTGTTTGCAGCGTGCAGAGAAGCCCGCGTGCTTGCTGCTGCTTCCAGCAAGCCAAAACGCTTTTGCAGCCACTTTCCTGCCTTTTCCACAACAGGATCACTGTCTAGCTGATTTACAGTTGCCTCTGCGTAGAGCAGCTAGAGGAGCAGCTCTGCCGGCTTTCCTGTGCTTCTGCATAGCAGAGCTGTCAAGAACGAGAAGCTGCGTTTTGCCCAGAAAGCAGCGCTTCGCGGAACCACAGCCAGCGGCGTCTTCGGTACAGCCGCAGCTTGTGCGGAGAAGCGAAAGAGAGCCGGGGAAGAACGTGGAAAGCCGAACTCGGTCGCTGCAAGCGGGTGCTCGCGAACAGCTTCTGGTCACCTTGTAGAAACTCTCCCAGCACAGTGCAGAGTCCCCGTGGCTAGTTCCTTGAAATACCTTTCCTGGCAGCAGCCCAGAGCTGTACTGAGTGCAGCAGGTGTCAGGCAGTCTCCTCTCGCCGTGTAGGTGCTTCTGTTTTGTGTTTGCAGCGTGCAGAGAAGCCCGCGTGCTTGCTGCTGCTTCCAGCAAGCCAAAACGCTTTTGCAGCCACTTTCCTGCCTTTTCCACAACAGGATCACTGTCTAGCTGATTTACAGTTGCCTCTGCGTAGAGCAGCTAGAGGAGCAGCTCTGCCGGCTTTCCTGTGCTTCTGCATAGCAGAGCTGTCAAGAACGAGAAGCTGCGTTTTGCCGAGTAAGCAGCGCTTCGCGGAACCACAGCCAGCGGCGTCTTGGGTACAGCCGCAGCTTGTGCGGAGAAGCGAAAGAGAGCCGGGGAAGAACGTGGAAAGCCGAACTCGGTCGCTGCAAGCGGGTGCTGGCGAACAGCTTCTGGTCACCTTGTAGAAACTCTCCCAGCACAGTGCAGAGTCCCCGTGGCTAGTTCCTTGAAATACCTTTCCTGGCAGCAGCCCAGAGCTGTACTGAGTGCAGCAGGTGTCAGGCAGTTTCCTCTCGCCGTGTAGGTGCTTCTGTTTTGTGTTTGCAGCGTGCAGAGAAGCCCGCGTGCTTGCTGCTGCTTCCAGCAAGCCAAAACGCTTTTGCAGCCACCTTCCTGCCTTTTCCACAACAGGATCACTGTCTAGCTGATTTACAGTTGCCTCTGCGTAGAGCAGCTAGAGGAGCAGCTCTGCCGGCTTTCCTGTGCTTCTGCATAGCAGAGCTGTCAAGAACGAGAAGCTGCGTTTTGCCCAGAAAGCAGCGCTTGGCGGAACCACAGCCAGCGGCGTCTTCGGTACAGCCGCAGCTTGTGCGGAGAAGCGAAAGAGAGCCGGGGAAGAACGTGGAAAGCCGAACTCGGTCGCTGCAAGCGGGTGCTGGCGAACAGCTTCTGGTCACCTTGTAGAAACTCTCCCAGCACAGTGCAGAGTCCCCGTGGCTAGTTCCTTGAAATACCTTTCCTGGCAGCAGCCCAGAGCTGTACTGAGTGCAGCAGGTGTCAGGCAGTCTCCTCTCGCCGTGTAGGTGCTTCTGTTTTGTGTTTGCAGCGTGCAGAGAAGCCCGCGTGCTTGCTGCTGCTTCCAGCAAGCCAAAACGCTTTTGCAGCCACTTTCCTGCCTTTTCCACAACAGGATCACTGTCTAGCTGATTTACAGTTGCCTCTGCGTAGAGCAGCTAGAGGAGCAGCTCTGCCGGCTTTCCTGTGCTTCTGCATAGCAGAGCTGTCAAGAACGAGAAGCTGCGTTTTGCCGAGAAAGCAGCGCTTCGCGGAACCACAGCCAGCGGCGTCTTCGGTACAGCCGCAGCTTGTGCGGAGAAGCGAAAGAGAGCCGGGGAAGAACGTGGAAAGCCGAACTCGGTCGCTGCAAGCGGGTGCTGGCGAACAGCTTCTGGTCACCTTGTAGAAACTCTCCCAGCACAGTGCAGAGTCCCCGTGGCTAGTTCCTTGAAATACCTTTCCTGGCAGCAGCCCAGAGCTGTACTGAGTGCAGCAGGTGTCAGGCAGTCTCCTCTCGCCGTGTAGGTGCTTCTGTTTTGTGTTTGCAGCGTGCAGAGAAGCCCGCGTGCTTGCTGCTGCTTCCAGCAAGCCAAAACGCTTTTGCAGCCACTTTCCTGCCTTTTCCACAACAGGATCACTGTCTAGCTGATTTACAGTTGCCTCTGCGTAGAGCAGCTAGAGGAGCAGCTCTGCCGGCTTTCCTGTGCTTCTGCATAGCAGAGCTGTCAAGAACGAGAAGCTGCGTTTTGCCGAGAAAGCAGCGCTTCGCGGAACCACAGCCAGCGGCGTCTTCGGTACAGCCGCAGCTTGTGCGGAGAAGCGAAAGAGAGCCGGGGAAGAACGTGGAAAGCCGAACTCGGTCGCTGCAAGCGGGTGCTGGCGAACAGCTTCTGGTCACCTTGTAGAAACTCTCCCAGCACAGTGCAGAGTCCCCGTGGCTAGTTCCTTGAAATACCTTTCCTGGCAGCAGCCCAGAGCTGTACTGAGTGCAGCAGGTGTCAGGCAGTCTCCTCTCGCCGTGTAGGTGCTTCTGTTTTGTGTTTGCAGCGTGCAGAGAAGCCCGCGTGCTTGCTGCTGCTTCCAGCAAGCCAAAACGCTTTTGCAGCCACTTTCCTGCCTTTTCCACAACAGGATCACTGTCTAGCTGATTTACAGTTGCCTCTGCGTAGAGCAGCTAGAGGAGCAGCTCTGCCGGCTTTCCTGTGCTTCTGCATAGCAGAGCTGTCAAGAACGAGAAGCTGCGTTTTGCCCAGAAAGCAGCGCTTGGCGGAACCACAGCCAGCGGCGTCTTCGGTACAGCCGCAGCTTGTGCGGAGAAGCGAAAGAGAGCCGGGGAAGAACGTGGAAAGCCGAACTCGGTCGCTGCAAGCGGGTGCTGGCGAACAGCTTCTGGTCACCTTGTAGAAACTCTCCCAGCACAGTGCAGAGTCCCCGTGGCTAGTTCCTTGAAATACCTTTCCTGGCAGCAGCCCAGAGCTGTACTGAGTGCAGCAGGTGTCAGGCAGTCTCCTCTCGCCGTGTAGGTGCTTCTGTTTTGTGTTTGCAGCGTGCAGAGAAGCCCGCGTGCTTGCTGCTGCTTCCAGCAAGCCAAAACGCTTTTGCAGCCACTTTCCTGCCTTTTCCACAACAGGATCACTGTCTAGCTGATTTACAGTTGCCTCTGCGTAGAGCAGCTAGAGGAGCAGCTCTGCCGGCTTTCCTGTGCTTCTGCATAGCAGAGCTGTCAAGAACGAGAAGCTGCGTTTTGCCGAGAAAGCAGCGCTTCGCGGAACCACAGCCAGCGGCGTCTTCGGTACAGCCGCAGCTTGTGCGGAGAAGCGAAAGAGAGCCGGGGAAGAACGTGGAAAGCCGAACTCGGTCGCTGCAAGCGGGTGCTGGCGAACAGCTTCTGGTCACCTTGTAGAAACTCTCCCAGCACAGTGCAGAGTCCCCGTGGCTAGTTCCTTGAAATACCTTTCCTGGCAGCAGCCCAGAGCTGTACTGAGTGCAGCAGGTGTCAGGCAGTCTCCTCTCGCCGTGTAGGTGCTTCTGTTTTGTGTTTGCAGCGTGCAGAGAAGCCCGCGTGCTTGCTGCTGCTTCCAGCAAGCCAAAACGCTTTTGCAGCCACTTTCCTGCCTTTTCCACAACAGGATCACTGTCTAGCTGATTTACAGTTGCCTCTGCGTAGAGCAGCTAGAGGAGCAGCTCTGCCGGCTTTCCTGTGCTTCTGCATAGCAGAGCTGTCAAGAACGAGAAGCTGCGTTTTGCCCAGAAAGCAGCGCTTGGCGGAACCACAGCCAGCGGCGTCTTCGGTACAGCCGCAGCTTGTGCGGAGAAGCGAAAGAGAGCCGGGGAAGAACGTGGAAAGCCGAACTCGGTCGCTGCAAGCGGGTGCTGGCGAACAGCTTCTGGTCACCTTGTAGAAACTCTCCCAGCACAGTGCAGAGTCCCCGTGGCTAGTTCCTTGAAATACCTTTCCTGGCAGCAGCCCAGAGCTGTACTGAGTGCAGCAGGTGTCAGGCAGTCTCCTCTCGCCGTGTAGGTGCTTCTGTTTTGTGTTTGCAGCGTGCAGAGAAGCCCGCGTGCTTGCTGCTGCTTCCAGCAAGCCAAAACGCTTTTGCAGCCACTTTCCTGCCTTTTCCACAACAGGATCACTGTCTAGCTGATTTACAGTTGCCTCTGCGTAGAGCAGCTAGAGGAGCAGCTCTGCCGGCTTTCCTGTGCTTCTGCATAGCAGAGCTGTCAAGAACGAGAAGCTGCGTTTTGCCCAGAAAGCAGCGCTTGGCGGAACCACAGCCAGCGGCGTCTTCGGTACAGCCGCAGCTTGTGCGGAGAAGCGAAAGAGAGCCGGGGAAGAACGTGGAAAGCCGAACTCGGTCGCTGCAAGCGGGTGCTGGCGAACAGCTTCTGGTCACCTTGTAGAAACTCTCCCAGCACAGTGCAGAGTCCCCGTGGCTAGTTCCTTGAAATACCTTTCCTGGCAGCAGCCCAGAGCTGTACTGAGTGCAGCAGGTGTCAGGCAGTCTCCTCTCGCCGTGTAGGTGCTTCTGTTTTGTGTTTGCAGCGTGCAGAGAAGCCCGCGTGCTTGCTGCTGCTTCCAGCAAGCCAAAACGCTTTTGCAGCCACTTTCCTGCCTTTTCCACAACAGGATCACTGTCTAGCTGATTTACAGTTGCCTCTGCGTAGAGCAGCTAGAGGAGCAGCTCTGCCGGCTTTCCTGTGCTTCTGCATAGCAGAGCTGTCAAGAACGAGAAGCTGCGTTTTGCCGAGAAAGCAGCGCTTCGCGGAACCACAGCCAGCGGCGTCTTGGGTACAGCCGCAGCTTGTGCGGAGAAGCGAAAGAGAGCCGGGGAAGAACGTGGAAAGCCGAACTCGGTCGCTGCAAGCGGGTGCTGGCGAACAGCTTCTGGTCACCTTGTAGAAACTCTCCCAGCACAGTGCAGAGTCCCCGTGGCTAGTTCCTTGAAATACCTTTCCTGGCAGCAGCCCAGAGCTGTACTGAGTGCAGCAGGTGTCAGGCAGTCTCCTCTCGCCGTGTAGGTGCTTCTGTTTTGTGTTTGCAGCGTGCAGAGAAGCCCGCGTGCTTGCTGCTGCTTCCAGCAAGCCAAAACGCTTTTGCAGCCACTTTCCTGCCTTTTCCACAACAGGATCACTGTCTAGCTGATTTACAGTTGCCTCTGCGTAGAGCAGCTAGAGGAGCAGCTCTGCCGGCTTTCCTGTGCTTCTGCATAGCAGAGCTGTCAAGAACGAGAAGCTGCGTTTTGCCCAGAAAGCAGCGCTTGGCGGAACCACAGCCAGCGGCGTCTTCGGTACAGCCGCAGCTTGTGCGGAGAAGCGAAAGAGAGCCGGGGAAGAACGTGGAAAGCCGAACTCGGTCGCTGCAAGCGGGTGCTGGCGAACAGCTTCTGGTCACCTTGTAGAAACTCTCCCAGCACAGTGCAGAGTCCCCGTGGCTAGTTCCTTGAAATACCTTTCCTGGCAACAGCCCAGAGCTGTACTGAGTGCAGCAGGTGTCAGGCAGTCTCCTCTCGCCGTGTAGGTGCTTCTGTTTTGTGTTTGCAGCGTGCAGAGAAGCCCGCGTGCTTGCTGCTGCTTCCAGCAAGCCAAAACGCTTTTGCAGCCACTTTCCTGCCTTTTCCACAACAGGATCACTGTCTAGCTGATTTACAGTTGCCTCTGCGTAGAGCAGCTAGAGGAGCAGCTCTGCCGGCTTTCCTGTGCTTCTGCATAGCAGAGCTGTCAAGAACGAGAAGCTGCGTTTTGCCCAGAAAGCAGCGCTTCGCGGAACCACAGCCAGCGGCGTCTTGGGTACAGCCGCAGCTTGTGCGGAGAAGCGAAAGAGAGCCGGGGAAGAACGTGGAAAGCCGAACTCGGTCGCTGCAAGCGGGTGCTGGCGAACAGCTTCTGGTCACCTTGTAGAAACTCTCCCAGCACAGTGCAGAGTCCCCGTGGCTAGTTCCTTGAAATACCTTTCCTGGCAGCAGCCCAGAGCTGTACTGAGTGCAGCAGGTGTCAGGCAGTTTCCTCTCGCCGTGTAGGTGCTTCTGTTTTGTGTTTGCAGCGTGCAGAGAAGCCCGCGTGCTTGCTGCTGCTTCCAGCAAGCCAAAACGCTTTTGCAGCCACTTTCCTGCCTTTTCCACAACAGGATCACTGTCTAGCTGATTTACAGTTGCCTCTGCGTAGAGCAGCTAGAGGAGCAGCTCTGCCGGCTTTCCTGTGCTTCTGCATAGCAGAGCTGTCAAGAACGAGAAGCTGCGTTTTGCCGAGAAAGCAGCGCTTCGCGGAACCACAGCCAGCGGCGTCTTCGGTACAGCCGCAGCTTGTGCGGAGAAGCGAAAGAGAGCCGGGGAAGAACGTGGAAAGCCGAACTCGGTCGCTGCAAGCGGGTGCTGGCGAACAGCTTCTGGTCACCTTGTAGAAACTCTCCCAGCACAGTGCAGAGTCCCCGTGGCTAGTTCCTTGAAATACCTTTCCTGGCAGCAGCCCAGAGCTGTACTGAGTGCAGCAGGTGTCAGGCAGTCTCCTCTCGCCGTGTAGGTGCTTCTGTTTTGTGTTTGCAGCGTGCAGAGAAGCCCGCGTGCTTGCTGCTGCTTCCAGCAAGCCAAAACGCTTTTGCAGCCACTTTCCTGCCTTTTCCACAACAGGATCACTGTCTAGCTGATTTACAGTTGCCTCTGCGTAGAGCAGCTAGAGGAGCAGCTCTGCCGGCTTTCCTGTGCTTCTGCATAGCAGAGCTGTCAAGAACGAGAAGCTGCGTTTTGCCGAGAAAGCAGCGCTTGGCGGAACCACAGCCAGCGGCGTCTTGGGTACAGCCGCAGCTTGTGCGGAGAAGCGAAAGAGAGCCGGGGAAGAACGTGGAAAGCCGAACTCGGTCGCTGCAAGCGGGTGCTGGCGAACAGCTTCTGGTCACCTTGTAGAAACTCTCCCAGCACAGTGCAGAGTCCCCGTGGCTAGTTCCTTGAAATACCTTTCCTGGCAGCAGCCCAGAGCTGTACTGAGTGCAGCAGGTGTCAGGCAGTCTCCTCTCGCCGTGTAGGTGCTTCTGTTTTGTGTTTGCAGCGTGCAGAGAAGCCCGCGTGCTTGCTGCTGCTTCCAGCAAGCCAAAACGCTTTTGCAGCCACTTTCCTGCCTTTTCCACAACAGGATCACTGTCTAGCTGATTTACAGTTGCCTCTGCGTAGAGCAGCTAGTGGAGCAGCTCTGCCGGCTTTCCTGTGCTTCTGCATAGCAGAGCTGTCAAGAACGAGAAGCTGCGTTTTGCCCAGAAAGCAGCGCTTGGCGGAACCACAGCCAGCGGCGTCTTGGGTACAGCCGCAGCTTGTGCGGAGAAGCGAAAGAGAGCCGGGGACGAACGTGGAAAGCCGAACTCGGTCGCTGCAAGCGGGTGCTGGCGAACAGCTTCTGGTCACCTTGTAGAAACTCTCCCAGCACAGTGCAGAGTCCCCGTGGCTAGTTCCTTGAAATACCTTTCCTGGCAGCAGCCCAGAGCTGTACTGAGTGCAGCAGGTGTCAGGCAGTCTCCTCTCACCGTGTAGGTGCTTCTGTTTTGTGTTTGCAGCGTGCAGAGAAGCCCGCGTGCTTGCTGCTGCTTCCAGCAAGCCAAAACGCTTTTGCAGCCACTTTCCTGCCTTTTCCACAACAGGATCACTGTCTAGCTGATTTACAGTTGCCTCTGCGTAGAGCAGCTAGAGGAGCAGCTCTGCCGGCTTTACTGTGCTTCTGCATAGCAGAGCTGTCAAGAACGAGAAGCTGCGTTTCGCCCAGAAAGCAGCGCTTCGCGGAACCACAGCCAGCGGCGTCTTCGGTACAGCCGCAGCTTGTGCGGAGAAGCGAAAGAGAGCCGGGGAAGAACGTGGAAAGCCGAACTCGGTCGCTGCAAGCGGGTGCTGGCGAACAGCTTCTGGTCACCTTGTAGAAACTCTCCCAGCACAGTGCAGAGTCCCCGTGGCTAGTTCCTTGAAATACCTTTCCTGGCAGCAGCCCAGAGCTGTACTGAGTGCAGCAGGTGTCAGGCAGTCTCCTCTCGCCGTGTAGGTGCTTCTGTTTTGTGTTTGCAGCGTGCAGAGAAGCCCGCGTGCTTGCTGCTGCTTCCAGCAAGCCAAAACGCTTTTGCAGCCACTTTCCTGCCTTTTCCACAACAGGATCACTGTCTAGCTGATTTACAGTTGCCTCTGCGTAGAGCAGCTAGAGGAGCAGCTCTGCCGGCTTTCCTGTGCTTCTGCATAGCAGAGCTGTCAAGAACGAGAAGCTGCGTTTTGCCGAGAAAGCAGCGCTTGGCGGAACCACAGCCAGCGGCGTCTTCGGTACAGCCGCAGCTTGTGCGGAGAAGCGAAAGAGAGCCGGGGAAGAACGTGGAAAGCCGAACTCGGTCGCTGCAAGCGGGTGCTGGCGAACAGCTTCTGGTCACCTTGTAGAAACTCTCCCAGCACAGTGCAGAGTCCCCGTGGCTAGTTCCTTGAAATACCTTTCCTGGCAGCAGCCCAGAGCTGTACTGAGTGCAGCAGGTGTCAGGCAGTCTCCTCTCGCCGTGTAGGTGCTTCTGTTTTGTGTTTGCAGCGTGCAGAGAAGCCCGCGTGCTTGCTGCTGCTTCCAGCAAGCCAAAACGCTTTTGCAGCCACTTTCCTGCCTTTTCCACAACAGGATCACAGTCTAGCTGATTTACAGTTGCCTCTGCGTAGAGCAGCTAGAGGAGCAGCTGTGCCGGCTTTCCTGTGCTTCTGCATAGCAGAGCTGTCAAGAACGAGAAGCTGCGTTTTGCCCAGAAAGCAGCGCTTGGCGGAACCACAGCCAGCGGCGTCTTGGGTACAGCCGCAGCTTGTGCGGAGAAGCGAAAGAGAGCCGGGGAAGAACGTGGAAAGCCGAACTCGGTCGCTGCAAGCGGGTGCTGGCGAACAGCTTCTGGTCACCTTGTAGAAACTCTCCCAGCACAGTGCAGAGTCCCCGTGGCTAGTTCCTTGAAATACCTTTCCTGGCAGCAGCCCAGAGCTGTACTGAGTGCAGCAGGTGTCAGGCAGTCTCCTCTCGCCGTGTAGGTGCTTCTGTTTTGTGTTTGCAGCGTGCAGAGAAGCCCGCGTGCTTGCTGCTGCTTCCAGCAAGCCAAAACGCTTTTGCAGCCACTTTCCTGCCTTTTCCACAACAGGATCACTGTCTAGCTGATTTACAGTTGCCTCTGCGTAGAGCAGCTAGAGGAGCAGCTCTGCCGGCTTTCCTGTGCTTCTGCATAGCAGAGCTGTCAAGAACGAGAAGCTGCGTTTTGCCCAGAAAGCAGCGCTTCGCGGAACCACAGCCAGCGGCGTCTTCGGTACAGCCGCAGCTTGTGCGGAGAAGCGAAAGAGAGCCGGGGAAGAACGTGGAAAGCCGAACTCGGTCGCTGCAAGCGGGTGCTGGCGAACAGCTTCTGGTCACCTTGTAGAAACTCTCCCAGCACAGTGCAGAGTCCCCGTGGCTAGTTCCTTGAAATACCTTTCCTGGCAGCAGCCCAGAGCTGTACTGAGTGCAGCAGGTGTCAGGCAGTCTCCTCTCGCCGTGTAGGTGCTTCTGTTTTGTGTTTGCAGCGTGCAGAGAAGCCCGCGTGCTTGCTGCTGCTTCCAGCAAGCCAAAACGCTTTTGCAGCCACTTTCCTGCCTTTTCCACAACAGGATCACTGTCTAGCTGATTTACAGTTGCCTCTGCGTAGAGCAGCTAGAGGAGCAGCTCTGCCGGCTTTCCTGTGCTTCTGCATAGCAGAGCTGTCAAGAACGAGAAGCTGCGTTTTGCCGAGAAAGCAGCGCTTCGCGGAACCACAGCCAGCGGCGTCTTCGGTACAGCCGCAGCTTGTGCGGAGAAGCGAAAGAGAGCCGGGGAAGAACGTGGAAAGCCGAACTCGGTCGCTGCAAGCGGGTGCTGGCGAACAGCTTCTGGTCACCTTGTAGAAACTCTCCCAGCACAGTGCAGAGTCCCCGTGGCTAGTTCCTTGAAATACCTTTCCTGGCAGCAGCCCAGAGCTGTACTGAGTGCAGCAGGTGTCAGGCAGTCTCCTCTCGCCGTGTAGGTGCTTCTGTTTTGTGTTTGCAGCGTGCAGAGAAGCCCGCGTGCTTGCTGCTGCTTCCAGCAAGCCAAAACGCTTTTGCAGCCACTTTCCTGCCTTTTCCACAACAGGATCACTGTCTAGCTGATTTACAGTTGCCTCTGCGTAGAGCAGCTAGAGGAGCAGCTCTGCCGGCTTTCCTGTGCTTCTGCATAGCAGAGCTGTCAAGAACGAGAAGCTGCGTTTTGCCGAGAAAGCAGCGCTTCGCGGAACCACAGCCAGCGGCGTCTTCGGTACAGCCGCAGCTTGTGCGGAGAAGCGAAAGAGAGCCGGGGAAGAACGTGGAAAGCCGAACTCGGTCGCTGCAAGCGGGTGCTGGCGAACAGCTTCTGGTCACCTTGTAGAAACTCTCCCAGCACAGTGCAGAGTCCCCGTGGCTAGTTCCTTGAAATACCTTTCCTGGCAGCAGCCCAGAGCTGTACTGAGTGCAGCAGGTGTCAGGCAGTCTCCTCTCGCCGTGTAGGTGCTTCTGTTTTGTGTTTGCAGCGTGCAGAGAAGCCCGCGTGCTTGCTGCTGCTTCCAGCAAGCCAAAACGCTTTTGCAGCCACTTTCCTGCCTTTTCCACAACAGGATCACTGTCTAGCTGATTTACAGTTGCCTCTGCGTAGAGCAGCTAGAGGAGCAGCTCTGCCGGCTTTCCTGTGCTTCTGCATAGCAGAGCTGTCAAGAACGAGAAGCTGCGTTTTGCCCAGAAAGCAGCGCTTGGCGGAACCACAGCCAGCGGCGTCTTCGGTACAGCCGCAGCTTGTGCGGAGAAGCGAAAGAGAGCCGGGGAAGAACGTGGAAAGCCGAACTCGGTCGCTGCAAGCGGGTGCTGGCGAACAGCTTCTGGTCACCTTGTAGAAACTCTCCCAGCACAGTGCAGAGTCCCCGTGGCTAGTTCCTTGAAATACCTTTCCTGGCAGCAGCCCAGAGCTGTACTGAGTGCAGCAGGTGTCAGGCAGTCTCCTCTCGCCGTGTAGGTGCTTCTGTTTTGTGTTTGCAGCGTGCAGAGAAGCCCGCGTGCTTGCTGCTGCTTCCAGCAAGCCAAAACGCTTTTGCAGCCACTTTCCTGCCTTTTCCACAACAGGATCACTGTCTAGCTGATTTACAGTTGCCTCTGCGTAGAGCAGCTAGAGGAGCAGCTCTGCCGGCTTTCCTGTGCTTCTGCATAGCAGAGCTGTCAAGAACGAGAAGCTGCGTTTTGCCCAGAAAGCAGCGCTTGGCGGAACCACAGCCAGCGGCGTCTTCGGTACAGCCGCAGCTTGTGCGGAGAAGCGAAAGAGAGCCGGGGAAGAACGTGGAAAGCCGAACTCGGTCGCTGCAAGCGGGTGCTGGCGAACAGCTTCTGGTCACCTTGTAGAAACTCTCCCAGCACAGTGCAGAGTCCCCGTGGCTAGTTCCTTGAAATACCTTTCCTGGCAGCAGCCCAGAGCTGTACTGAGTGCAGCAGGTGTCAGGCAGTCTCCTCTCGCCGTGTAGGTGCTTCTGTTTTGTGTTTGCAGCGTGCAGAGAAGCCCGCGTGCTTGCTGCTGCTTCCAGCAAGCCAAAACGCTTTTGCAGCCACTTTCCTGCCTTTTCCACAACAGGATCACTGTCTAGCTGATTTACAGTTGCCTCTGCGTAGAGCAGCTAGAGGAGCAGCTCTGCCGGCTTTCCTGTGCTTCTGCATAGCAGAGCTGTCAAGAACGAGAAGCTGCGTTTTGCCGAGAAAGCAGCGCTTCGCGGAACCACAGCCAGCGGCGTCTTGGGTACAGCCGCAGCTTGTGCGGAGAAGCGAAAGAGAGCCGGGGAAGAACGTGGAAAGCCGAACTCGGTCGCTGCAAGCGGGTGCTGGCGAACAGCTTCTGGTCACCTTGTAGAAACTCTCCCAGCACAGTGCAGAGTCCCCGTGGCTAGTTCCTTGAAATACCTTTCCTGGCAGCAGCCCAGAGCTGTACTGAGTGCAGCAGGTGTCAGGCAGTCTCCTCTCGCCGTGTAGGTGCTTCTGTTTTGTGTTTGCAGCGTGCAGAGAAGCCCGCGTGCTTGCTGCTGCTTCCAGCAAGCCAAAACGCTTTTGCAGCCACTTTCCTGCCTTTTCCACAACAGGATCACTGTCTAGCTGATTTACAGTTGCCTCTGCGTAGAGCAGCTAGAGGAGCAGCTCTGCCGGCTTTCCTGTGCTTCTGCATAGCAGAGCTGTCAAGAACGAGAAGCTGCGTTTTGCCCAGAAAGCAGCGCTTGGCGGAACCACAGCCAGCGGCGTCTTCGGTACAGCCGCAGCTTGTGCGGAGAAGCGAAAGAGAGCCGGGGAAGAACGTGGAAAGCCGAACTCGGTCGCTGCAAGCGGGTGCTGGCGAACAGCTTCTGGTCACCTTGTAGAAACTCTCCCAGCACAGTGCAGAGTCCCCGTGGCTAGTTCCTTGAAATACCTTTCCTGGCAACAGCCCAGAGCTGTACTGAGTGCAGCAGGTGTCAGGCAGTCTCCTCTCGCCGTGTAGGTGCTTCTGTTTTGTGTTTGCAGCGTGCAGAGAAGCCCGCGTGCTTGCTGCTGCTTCCAGCAAGCCAAAACGCTTTTGCAGCCACTTTCCTGCCTTTTCCACAACAGGATCACTGTCTAGCTGATTTACAGTTGCCTCTGCGTAGAGCAGCTAGAGGAGCAGCTCTGCCGGCTTTCCTGTGCTTCTGCATAGCAGAGCTGTCAAGAACGAGAAGCTGCGTTTTGCCCAGAAAGCAGCGCTTCGCGGAACCACAGCCAGCGGCGTCTTGGGTACAGCCGCAGCTTGTGCGGAGAAGCGAAAGAGAGCCGGGGAAGAACGTGGAAAGCCGAACTCGGTCGCTGCAAGCGGGTGCTGGCGAACAGCTTCTGGTCACCTTGTAGAAACTCTCCCAGCACAGTGCAGAGTCCCCGTGGCTAGTTCCTTGAAATACCTTTCCTGGCAGCAGCCCAGAGCTGTACTGAGTGCAGCAGGTGTCAGGCAGTTTCCTCTCGCCGTGTAGGTGCTTCTGTTTTGTGTTTGCAGCGTGCAGAGAAGCCCGCGTGCTTGCTGCTGCTTCCAGCAAGCCAAAACGCTTTTGCAGCCACTTTCCTGCCTTTTCCACAACAGGATCACTGTCTAGCTGATTTACAGTTGCCTCTGCGTAGAGCAGCTAGAGGAGCAGCTCTGCCGGCTTTCCTGTGCTTCTGCATAGCAGAGCTGTCAAGAACGAGAAGCTGCGTTTTGCCGAGAAAGCAGCGCTTCGCGGAACCACAGCCAGCGGCGTCTTCGGTACAGCCGCAGCTTGTGCGGAGAAGCGAAAGAGAGCCGGGGAAGAACGTGGAAAGCCGAACTCGGTCGCTGCAAGCGGGTGCTGGCGAACAGCTTCTGGTCACCTTGTAGAAACTCTCCCAGCACAGTGCAGAGTCCCCGTGGCTAGTTCCTTGAAATACCTTTCCTGGCAGCAGCCCAGAGCTGTACTGAGTGCAGCAGGTGTCAGGCAGTCTCCTCTCGCCGTGTAGGTGCTTCTGTTTTGTGTTTGCAGCGTGCAGAGAAGCCCGCGTGCTTGCTGCTGCTTCCAGCAAGCCAAAACGCTTTTGCAGCCACTTTCCTGCCTTTTCCACAACAGGATCACTGTCTAGCTGATTTACAGTTGCCTCTGCGTAGAGCAGCTAGAGGAGCAGCTCTGCCGGCTTTCCTGTGCTTCTGCATAGCAGAGCTGTCAAGAACGAGAAGCTGCGTTTTGCCGAGAAAGCAGCGCTTGGCGGAACCACAGCCAGCGGCGTCTTGGGTACAGCCGCAGCTTGTGCGGAGAAGCGAAAGAGAGCCGGGGAAGAACGTGGAAAGCCGAACTCGGTCGCTGCAAGCGGGTGCTGGCGAACAGCTTCTGGTCACCTTGTAGAAACTCTCCCAGCACAGTGCAGAGTCCCCGTGGCTAGTTCCTTGAAATACCTTTCCTGGCAGCAGCCCAGAGCTGTACTGAGTGCAGCAGGTGTCAGGCAGTCTCCTCTCGCCGTGTAGGTGCTTCTGTTTTGTGTTTGCAGCGTGCAGAGAAGCCCGCGTGCTTGCTGCTGCTTCCAGCAAGCCAAAACGCTTTTGCAGCCACTTTCCTGCCTTTTCCACAACAGGATCACTGTCTAGCTGATTTACAGTTGCCTCTGCGTAGAGCAGCTAGTGGAGCAGCTCTGCCGGCTTTCCTGTGCTTCTGCATAGCAGAGCTGTCAAGAACGAGAAGCTGCGTTTTGCCCAGAAAGCAGCGCTTGGCGGAACCACAGCCAGCGGCGTCTTGGGTACAGCCGCAGCTTGTGCGGAGAAGCGAAAGAGAGCCGGGGACGAACGTGGAAAGCCGAACTCGGTCGCTGCAAGCGGGTGCTGGCGAACAGCTTCTGGTCACCTTGTAGAAACTCTCCCAGCACAGTGCAGAGTCCCCGTGGCTAGTTCCTTGAAATACCTTTCCTGGCAGCAGCCCAGAGCTGTACTGAGTGCAGCAGGTGTCAGGCAGTCTCCTCTCACCGTGTAGGTGCTTCTGTTTTGTGTTTGCAGCGTGCAGAGAAGCCCGCGTGCTTGCTGCTGCTTCCAGCAAGCCAAAACGCTTTTGCAGCCACTTTCCTGCCTTTTCCACAACAGGATCACTGTCTAGCTGATTTACAGTTGCCTCTGCGTAGAGCAGCTAGAGGAGCAGCTCTGCCGGCTTTACTGTGCTTCTGCATAGCAGAGCTGTCAAGAACGAGAAGCTGCGTTTCGCCCAGAAAGCAGCGCTTCGCGGAACCACAGCCAGCGGCGTCTTCGGTACAGCCGCAGCTTGTGCGGAGAAGCGAAAGAGAGCCGGGGAAGAACGTGGAAAGCCGAACTCGGTCGCTGCAAGCGGGTGCTGGCGAACAGCTTCTGGTCACCTTGTAGAAACTCTCCCAGCACAGTGCAGAGTCCCCGTGGCTAGTTCCTTGAAATACCTTTCCTGGCAGCAGCCCAGAGCTGTACTGAGTGCAGCAGGTGTCAGGCAGTCTCCTCTCGCCGTGTAGGTGCTTCTGTTTTGTGTTTGCAGCGTGCAGAGAAGCCCGCGTGCTTGCTGCTGCTTCCAGCAAGCCAAAACGCTTTTGCAGCCACTTTCCTGCCTTTTCCACAACAGGATCACTGTCTAGCTGATTTACAGTTGCCTCTGCGTAGAGCAGC
Source organism: Phylloscopus collybita (assembly GCA_027886175.1). Taxonomy (NCBI): domain Eukaryota; kingdom Metazoa; phylum Chordata; class Aves; order Passeriformes; family Phylloscopidae; genus Phylloscopus; species Phylloscopus collybita. The sequence goes on along the minus strand of JAJNNQ010000091.1, from coordinate 881,920 downwards.
TAGAGGAGCAGCTCTGCCGGCTTTCCTGTGCTTCTGCATAGCAGAGCTGTCAAGAACGAGAAGCTGCGTTTTGCCGAGAAAGCAGCGCTTGGCGGAACCACAGCCAGCGGCGTCTTCGGTACAGCCGCAGCTTGTGCGGAGAAGCGAAAGAGAGCCGGGGAAGAACGTGGAAAGCCGAACTCGGTCGCTGCAAGCGGGTGCTGGCGAACAGCTTCTGGTCACCTTGTAGAAACTCTCCCAGCACAGTGCAGAGTCCCCGTGGCTAGTTCCTTGAAATACCTTTCCTGGCAGCAGCCCAGAGCTGTACTGAGTGCAGCAGGTGTCAGGCAGTCTCCTCTCGCCGTGTAGGTGCTTCTGTTTTGTGTTTGCAGCGTGCAGAGAAGCCCGCGTGCTTGCTGCTGCTTCCAGCAAGCCAAAACGCTTTTGCAGCCACTTTCCTGCCTTTTCCACAACAGGATCACAGTCTAGCTGATTTACAGTTGCCTCTGCGTAGAGCAGCTAGAGGAGCAGCTGTGCCGGCTTTCCTGTGCTTCTGCATAGCAGAGCTGTCAAGAACGAGAAGCTGCGTTTTGCCCAGAAAGCAGCGCTTGGCGGAACCACAGCCAGCGGCGTCTTCGGTACAGCCGCAGCTTGTGCGGAGAAGCGAAAGAGAGCCGGGGAAGAACGTGGAAAGCCGAACTCGGTCGCTGCAAGCGGGTGCTGGCGAACAGCTTCTGGTCACCTTGTAGAAACTCTCCCAGCACAGTGCAGAGTCCCCGTGGCTAGTTCCTTGAAATACCTTTCCTGGCAGCAGCCCAGAGCTGTACTGAGTGCAGCAGGTGTCAGGCAGTCTCCTCTCGCCGTGTAGGTGCTTCTGTTTTGTGTTTGCAGCGTGCAGAGAAGCCCGCGTGCTTGCTGCTGCTTCCAGCAAGCCAAAACGCTTTTGCAGCCACTTTCCTGCCTTTTCCACAACAGGATCACTGTCTAGCTGATTTACAGTTGCCTCTGCGTAGAGCAGCTAGAGGAGCAGCTCTGCCGGCTTTCCTGTGCTTCTGCATAGCAGAGCTGTCAAGAACGAGAAGCTGCGTTTTGCCCAGAAAGCAGCGCTTCGCGGAACCACAGCCAGCGGCGTCTTCGGTACAGCCGCAGCTTGTGCGGAGAAGCGAAAGAGAGCCGGGGAAGAACGTGGAAAGCCGAACTCGGTCGCTGCAAGCGGGTGCTGGCGAACAGCTTCTGGTCACCTTGTAGAAACTCTCCCAGCACAGTGCAGAGTCCCCGTGGCTAGTTCCTTGAAATACCTTTCCTGGCAGCAGCCCAGAGCTGTACTGAGTGCAGCAGGTGTCAGGCAGTCTCCTCTCGCCGTGTAGGTGCTTCTGTTTTGTGTTTGCAGCGTGCAGAGAAGCCCGCGTGCTTGCTGCTGCTTCCAGCAAGCCAAAACGCTTTTGCAGCCACTTTCCTGCCTTTTCCACAACAGGATCACTGTCTAGCTGATTTACAGTTGCCTCTGCGTAGAGCAGCTAGAGGAGCAGCTCTGCCGGCTTTCCTGTGCTTCTGCATAGCAGAGCTGTCAAGAACGAGAAGCTGCGTTTTGCCGAGAAAGCAGCGCTTCGCGGAACCACAGCCAGCGGCGTCTTCGGTACAGCCGCAGCTTGTGCGGAGAAGCGAAAGAGAGCCGGGGAAGAACGTGGAAAGCCGAACTCGGTCGCTGCAAGCGGGTGCTGGCGAACAGCTTCTGGTCACCTTGTAGAAACTCTCCCAGCACAGTGCAGAGTCCCCGTGGCTAGTTCCTTGAAATACCTTTTCTGGCAGCAGCCCAGAGCTGTACTGAGTGCAGCAGGTGTCAGGCAGTCTCCTCTCGCCGTGTAGGTGCTTCTGTTTTGTGTTTGCAGCGTGCAGAGAAGCCCGCGTGCTTGCTGCTGCTTCCAGCAAGCCAAAACGCTTTTGCAGCCACTTTCCTGCCTTTTCCACAACAGGATCACTGTCTAGCTGATTTACAGTTGCCTCTGCGTAGAGCAGCTAGAGGAGCAGCTCTGCCGGCTTTCCTGTGCTTCTGCATAGCAGAGCTGTCAAGAACGAGAAGCTGCGTTTTGCCGAGAAAGCAGCGCTTGGCGGAACCACAGCCAGCGGCGTCTTGGGTACAGCCGCAGCTTGTGCGGAGAAGCGAAAGAGAGCCGGGGAAGAACGTGGAAAGCCGAACTCGGTCGCTGCAAGCGGGTGCTGGCGAACAGCTTCTGGTCACCTTGTAGAAACTCTCCCAGCACAGTGCAGAGTCCCCGTGGCTAGTTCCTTGAAATACCTTTCCTGGCAGCAGCCCAGAGCTGTACTGAGTGCAGCAGGTGTCAGGCAGTCTCCTCTCGCCGTGTAGGTGCTTCTGTTTTGTGTTTGCAGCGTGCAGAGAAGCCCGCGTGCTTGCTGCTGCTTCCAGCAAGCCAAAACGCTTTTGCAGCCACTTTCCTGCCTTTTCCACAACAGGATCACTGTCTAGCTGATTTACAGTTGCCTCTGCGTAGAGCAGCTAGAGGAGCAGCTGTGCCGGCTTTCCTGTGCTTCTGCATAGCAGAGCTGTCAAGAACGAGAAGCTGCGTTTTGCCCAGAAAGCAGCGCTTGGCGGAACCACAGCCAGCGGCGTCTTCGGTACAGCCGCAGCTTGTGCGGAGAAGCGAAAGAGAGCCGGGGAAGAACGTGGAAAGCCGAACTCGGTCGCTGCAAGCGGGTGCTGGCGAACAGCTTCTGGTCACCTTGTAGAAACTCTCCCAGCACAGTGCAGAGTCCCCGTGGCTAGTTCCTTGAAATACCTTTCCTGGCAGCAGCCCAGAGCTGTACTGAGTGCAGCAGGTGTCAGGCAGTCTCCTCTCGCCGTGTAGGTGCTTCTGTTTTGTGTTTGCAGCGTGCAGAGAAGCCCGCGTGCTTGCTGCTGCTTCCAGCAAGCCAAAACGCTTTTGCAGCCACTTTCCTGCCTTTTCCACAACAGGATCACTGTCTAGCTGATTTACAGTTGCCTCTGCGTAGAGCAGCTAGAGGAGCAGCTCTGCCGGCTTTCCTGTGCTTCTGCATAGCAGAGCTGTCAAGAACGAGAAGCTGCGTTTTGCCCAGAAAGCAGCGCTTCGCGGAACCACAGCCAGCGGCGTCTTCGGTACAGCCGCAGCTTGTGCGGAGAAGCGAAAGAGAGCCGGGGAAGAACGTGGAAAGCCGAACTCGGTCGCTGCAAGCGGGTGCTGGCGAACAGCTTCTGGTCACCTTGTAGAAACTCTCCCAGCACAGTGCAGAGTCCCCGTGGCTAGTTCCTTGAAATACCTTTCCTGGCAGCAGCCCAGAGCTGTACTGAGTGCAGCAGGTGTCAGGCAGTCTCCTCTCGCCGTGTAGGTGCTTCTGTTTTGTGTTTGCAGCGTGCAGAGAAGCCCGCGTGCTTGCTGCTGCTTCCAGCAAGCCAAAACGCTTTTGCAGCCACTTTCCTGCCTTTTCCACAACAGGATCACTGTCTAGCTGATTTACAGTTGCCTCTGCGTAGAGCAGCTAGAGGAGCAGCTCTGCCGGCTTTCCTGTGCTTCTGCATAGCAGAGCTGTCAAGAACGAGAAGCTGCGTTTTGCCCAGAAAGCAGCGCTTGGCGGAACCACAGCCAGCGGCGTCTTCGGTACAGCCGCAGCTTGTGCGGAGAAGCGAAAGAGAGCCGGGGAAGAACGTGGAAAGCCGAACTCGGTCGCTGCAAGCGGGTGCTGGCGAACAGCTTCTGGTCACCTTGTAGAAACTCTCCCAGCACAGTGCAGAGTCCCCGTGGCTAGTTCCTTGAAATACCTTTCCTGGCAGCAGCCCAGAGCTGTACTGAGTGCAGCAGGTGTCAGGCAGTCTCCTCTCGCCGTGTAGGTGCTTCTGTTTTGTGTTTGCAGCGTGCAGAGAAGCCCGCGTGCTTGCTGCTGCTTCCAGCAAGCCAAAACGCTTTTGCAGCCACTTTCCTGCCTTTTCCACAACAGGATCACTGTTTAGCTGATTTACTGCCTGACACCTGCTGCACTCAGTACAGCTCTGGGCTGCTGCCTAAAAACTGACATCAGGAACGTGGGGTGGAGACTTTCTTTTCCCATGGAAATGGGCCACCGTTTGTGTCTAATGCTATGTGCCTGCCACTAGGCTTTTACCTGCTGAAATTCCATACAAATGAGGATATCTCCCCGATACAATCAGCCACCAGACGGAAGTTTGTTTGCCCTTGTACTACATAAGGCCTCCTAAAACCTGACATCAGGAACGTGGCTTGGAGACTTTGGCTGCCCATGGGAAAAAGGCCACCGTTTATGTCTAATGCTGTCTGCCTGCCACTGTGCTTCTTCCTACTAAAATTCCACTAAAACTCCATAGAAATGAGGATATGTCCCAGGGGCAATCTACAACAAGATGGAAGTTTCTCTGCCCTTATATTGGAAAACGGCTCCTACAAAGTGACATCAGCAACGTGGGGTGGAGATTTTGGTTTCCCATGGAAAAGGGCCACCGTTCGTGTCTAATGCTGTCTGCCTGCCACTGGGGTTATGCCTGCTGAAATTCCTCACAAATGAGGATATCTCCCACACGGAATCTACCACCAGTTGGAAGTTTGTCTGCCCTTGTAGTGCCAAAGGCCTCCTACAAACTGACATCAGGCACGTGAGATGGAGACTTTGGTTTCCCAAGGAAATGGACCACCGTTCGTGTCTAATGCTTTCTGCCAGCCACTGGGCTTATGCCTACTAAAATTCCACTAAAATTCTATACAAATGAGGATGTCTCCCAGGTGCAATCTACCACCAGATGGAAGTTTGTCTGCCCCTGTAGAGCCAATAGCTTCCTACAAATTGACATCAAGAACCTGAGGCGGAGACTTTGGTTTCCCATGGAAAAGGGCCACCGTTCGCGTCAAATACTGTCTACCTGCCACTGGGCTTATGGGTACAAAAATTACATACAAATGAGGATATCTCCCAGATGCAATATGCCACCAATTGGAACTTTGTCTCCTCCTGTAGTGCAAGAGGCCTCCTAGAAAATGACATGAGGAACCTGGGGTGGAGACTTTGGTTTCCCATGGAAATGAGCTACTATTCATGTCTAATTCTGTCTACCTGCAGCTGGGATTCTGTCTACTAAAATTCCACTAAATGTCCATACAAATGAGTATATCTCCCAGCTACAATCTAACACCAGATGGAAGATTCTCTGCCCTTGTGTTTCCAAAAGCCTCCTACAAAATGCCATCAGGAACCTGGAGTGGAGAATTTGCTTTCCCATGGAAAAGGACCACCGTTTCTGTCTAATGCTGTCTGCCTGGCACTGTGGTGATGACTGCGGAAGTTCCATACAAATGAGGATATCTCCCAGGTGTAATCTACCACTGGGTGGAAGTTTTTCTGCCCTTGTAGTGCCAAAGGCCTCCTAAAAACTGACATCAGGAACGTGGGGTGAAGACTTTGGTTTCCCAAGGAAATGGGCCACCGTTCGTGTCTAATGCTGTCTGGCAGCCACTGGGCTTATGCCTAATAAAAATAAACTAAAATTCTATACAAATGAGGATATCTCCCAGGTGCAATCTACCACCAGGTTGAAGTTTGCCTGCCCTTGTAGTTCCAAAGGCCTCCTACAAACTGACTTCAGGAACGTGAGGTGGAGACTTTGGTTTCTAATGGAAAAGGTCCATTGTTCCTGTCTAATGCTGTCTGCCTGCCACTGGGCTTCTGCCTGCTGAAATTCCATACAAATGAGGATATCTCCTCGATGCAATCAACCACCAGATGGAACTTTGTCTGCTCTTGTAGTGCCAAAGGCCTCCTACAAACTGACACCCGGAACCCGGAGTGGAGACTTTGGTTTACCATGGAAATGGGCCAGCGTTCGTGTCTAATGATGTGTGCCTGCCACTAGGCTTCTGCCTATTAAAATCCCACTAAAATTCCATACAAATGAGGATGTCTCCCAGGTGCAATCTACCACCAGATGGAAGTTTGTCTGCCCCTGTAGAGCCAAAGGCTTCCTACAAATTGACATCAGGAACCTGGGGCGGACACTTTGGTTTCCCATGAAAATGGGCCAGCGTTCGTGTCTAATGATGTGTTCCTGCCACTAGGCTTCTGCCTATTAAAATCCCACTAAAATTCCTTACAAATGAGGATGTCTCCCAGGTGCAATCTACCACCAGATGGAAGTTTGTCTGCCCCTGTAGAGCCAAAGGCTTCCTACAAATTGACATCAGGAACCTGGGGCGGAGACTTTGGTTTCCCATGGAAAAGGGCCACCGTTCGTGTCTTATGCTGTCTGCCTGCTACTGGGCTTATGGCTACCAAAATTACATACAAATGAGGATATCTCCCAGATGCAAATTGCCAGTAGTTGGAAGTTTGTCTCCTCTTGTAGTGCTAGAGGCCTCCTAAAAAATTACATGAGGAACCTGGGGTGGAGACTTTGGTTTCCCATGGAAATGGGCCACTATTCATGTCTAATTCTGCCTGCCTGCCGCTGGGATTCTGCCTACTAAAATTCCACTTAAATTCCATACAAATGAGAATATCTCCCAGGTGCAATCTACCACCAGATGGAAGTTTGTCTGCCCCTGCAGAGCCAAAGGCTTCCTACAAATTGACATCAGGAACGTGGGGCGGAGACTTTGGTTTCCAATGGAAAAGGACCACCGTTCCTTTCTATTTCCATTCTAATGCTGCCTGCCTGCCACTGTGGTTATGACTGCTGAAGTTCCATACAAATGAGGATATCTCCCAGGTGCAATCTACAACCAGGTGGACGTTTGTCTGCCCTTGTAGTGCCAAAGGCCTCCTAAAAGCTGACATCAGGAACGTGGGGTGGAGACTTTCGTTTCCCAAGGAAATGGGCCACCGTTTGTGTCTAATGCTGTCTGCCAGCCACTGGGCTTATGCCTACGAAAATTCCACTAAAATTCTATACAAATGAGGATATCTCCCAGGTGCAATCTAAACTAGATGGATGTTTCTCTGCCCTTGTAGTGCCAAAGGCCTCCTAAAAACTGACATCAGGAACGTGGGGTGGAGACTTTCTTTTCGCATGGAAATGGGCCACCGTTTGTGTCTAATGCTATGTGCCTGCCACTGGGCTTATGCCTAGTAAAAACCCATACAAATGAGGATATCTCCCAGATGGAGTCTACCACCAGTTGAAAGTTTTTTTCTGCCCTTGTAATGCCAACGGCCTCCTACAAACTGACATCAGGAATCTGGAGAGGACGCTTTGGTTTCCCATGGAAAAGGGCCACCCTTAGTGTTTAATGCTGTCTTCCTGCCAGTGGGCATATACCTACTAAAATTCCATACAAATGAGGATATCTCCCAAATGCAATTTCCCACCAGATGGAAGTTTGTCTGCCCTTTTAATGCCAAAGGCCTCCGACAACCTGACATCAGGAATGTGGGATGGAGTCTTTGGTTTCCTTAGGAAACGGGCCACTGTTCCTGTCTAATTTTCTCTGCCTTCCGCTGGGATTCTGACTACTAAAATTCCACTAAAATTCCATAGAAATGAGGATATCTCCCAGGTGCAATCTACAACCAGATGGAAGTTTCTCCTCCCTTATATCGGAAAACGCCTCCTACAAAGTGACATTTGCAACATGGGGTGGAGATTTTGGTTTCCCATGGAAAATGGCCACTGTTTGTGTCTAATGCTGTCTGCCTGCCTGGGGGCATATGCCTACTAAAATTCCATACAAATGAGGATATCTCCCAAACGCAATTTCCCACCAGATGGAAGTTTGTCTACCCTTTTATTGCCAAAGACCTCCTGAAAACTGACATCAGGAGCCTGGGTTGGAGACTTTGGTTTCCCATGGAAATGGGCCACCGTTCGTGTCTAATGCTGTCTGCCCGCCACTGGGGTTCTGCCTGCTGAAATTCCTCACAAATAAGGATATCTCCCTGGTGCAATCAGCCACCAGACGGAAGTTTGTCTGCCCTTGTAGTGCCAAAGGCCTCCTACAAACAGACATCAGGAACAGGAGATGAAGACTTTTGTTTCCCGTGGAAAAGGTACACTGTTCGTGTCTAATGCTTTCTGCCTGCCACTGAGCTTCTGTCTGCTGAAATTCCATACAAATGAGGATATCTCCTCGATGCAATCAACCACCAGTCGGAAGTTTGTCTGCCCCTGTAGAGCCAAAGGCTTCCTACAAATTGACATCAGGAACCTGGAGTGGAGACTTTGGTTTCCCATGGAAATGGGCCAGTGTTCGTGTCTAATTATATGTGCCTGCCACTAGGCTTCTGCCTATTAATATTCCACTTAAATTCCATACAAATGCGGATGTCTTCCAGGTGCAATCTACCACCAGATAGAAGTTTGACTGCCCTTGTAATGACAACGGCCTCCTACAAACTGACATCTGGAATCTGGAGAGGACGCTTTGGTTTCCCATGGAAAAGGGCCACCCTTGGTGTTTAATGCTGTCTGCTTGCCAATGGGCTTATGACTACTGAAATTCCATAAAAATGAGAATATCTCCCAGGTGCAATCTAACACCAGATGGAAATTTCTCTGCCCTTGTGGTTCCAAAGGCCTCCTACAAACTTCCATCAGGAACCTAGGGTGGAGACTTTGGTTTCCCATGGAAAAGGACCACTGTTCCTGTCTAATGCTGTCTGCCTGGCACTGTGGTTATGACTGCTGAAGTTCCATACAAATGAGGATATCTCCCAGGTGTAATCTACCACCGGCTCGAAGTTTGTCTGCCCTCGTAGTGCCAAAGGCCTCCTAAAAACTGACATCAGGAACGTGGGGTGGAGACTTTGGTTTCCCATGGAAATGGGCCACCGTTTGTGTCTAATGCTATGTGCCTGCCACTGGGCTTATGCCTAGTAAAATCCCATACAAATGAGGATATCTCCCAGATGGAGTCTACGACCAGATGAAAGTTTGTCTGCCCTTGTAATGCCAACGGCCTCCTACAAACTGACATCAGGAATCTGGAGAGGACGCTTTGGTTTCTCATGGAAATGGGCCACCCTCGGTGTTTAATGCTGTCTCCTTGCCACTGGGCTTATGACTACTGAAATTACATACAAATGAGGATATCTCCCAGATGCAATATCCCACCAGATGGAAGTTTGTCTGCTCTTGCAGTGCCAAAGGCCTCCTTCAAACTGACATTCAGAACCTCACCTGGAGACTTTGGTTTCCTATGAAAAAGGCCCACCGTTCATGTTTAATGCTGTCTGGCTGCAACTGGGCTTCTGAGTACTAAAATACCACTAAAATTCCATAAAAATGAGGACATCTCCGAGGTGCAATCTACCGCCAGATGCAAGTTTGTCTGCCCTTGTAGAACCAAAGGCCTCCTAAAAACTGACATCAGGAACATAGGCTGGATAATTTGTTTTTCCATTGAAAAGGGCCACCGTTCTTGTCTAATGCTGTCTGCCTGCCAGAGGGCATAAGCCTACTAAAATTACCTACAAATGAGGATATCTCCCAAATGCAATTTCCCACAAGATCGAAGTTTCTCTGCCCTTTTAATGCCAATGGCCTCCTACAAACTGATACCAGGGGCCTGGGTTGGAGACCTGGTTTTCCCATGGAAAAGGGCCACCATTCGTGTCTAATGCTGTCTGCCTGCCACTGGACTTCTACCTGCTGAAATTCCATACAAATGAGGATATCTCCCCGATGCAATCAGCCACCAGACGGAAGTTTGTTTGCCCTTGTACTGCCAAAGGCCTCCTAAAACCTGACATCAGGAACGTGGCATGGAGACTTTGGCTGCCCATGGGAAAAGGGCCAGCGTTCATGTCTAATGCTGTCTGCCTGCCACTGGGCTTCTACCTGCTGAAATTCCATACAAATGAGGATTTCTCCCCGATTGAATCAACCAGCAGATGGAAGATTGTCTGCCCTTGTAGTGCCAAAGCCTTCCTAGAAACGGACATCAGGAACGTGGGGTGGAGACTTTGTTTTCCTATAGAAATGGGCCACCGTTTGTGTGTAATGCTGTCTGCCTGCCACTGGGCTTCTTCCTACTAAAATTCCACTAAAATTCCATAGAAACGAGGATATCTCCGAGGTGCAATCTACAACCAGATGGAAGTTTCTCTGCCTGTATGTTGGAAAAGGCCTCCTACAAAGTGACATCAGCAACGAGCGCGGAGATTTTGGTTTCCCATGGAAAAGGGCCACCGTTCGTGTCTAATGGTGTCTGCCTGCCACTGGGGTTATGCCTGCTAAAATTCCTCACAAATGAGGATATCTCCCAGATGGAATCCACCACCAGTTCGAAGTTTGTTTGCCCTTGTAGTGCCAAAGGCCTCCTAAAAACTGACATCAGGAACCTGGGCTGGAGTCTTTGGTTTCTCATGGAAATATGCCACCGTTCGTATCTAATGATTTCTGCCAGCCATTGGGATTATTCCTACGAAAATTCCACTGAAATTCCAGACAAATGAAGACATCTTCCGGGTGCAATCTACCACCAGATGGAAGTTTGTCTGCCCCTGTAGAGCCAAAAACTTCCTACAAATTGACATCAGGAACCTGGGGCGGAGATTTTGGTTTCCCAAGAAAAAGGGCCACCATTCGTGTCTAATGCTTTCTGCCTGCCACTGGGATTATGGATACTTAAATTACATACAAATGAGGATATCTCCCAGATGGAATCTACCAGCAGTTGGAAGTTTTTCTACTCTTGTAGTGCCAGAGGCTTCCTAGGAAATGACATCAGGAACGTGGGGTGGAGACTTTGGTTTCCCATGGAAAAGGACCACCGTTCCTGTCTAATGCTGTCTGCCTGGCACTGTGATTATGACTGCGAAGTTCCATACAAATGAGGATATCTCCCAGGTGCAATCTACCACCAGGTGGAAGTTTGTCTGCCCTTGTAGTGCCAAAGGCCTCCTAAAAACTGACATCAGGAATGTGGGGTGGAGACTTCGGTTTCCCATGGAAATGGGCCACCGTTTGTGTCTAATGCTATGTGCCTGCCACTGGGCTTATGCCTAGTAAAATCCCATACAAATGAGGATATCTCCCAGATGGAGTCTACCACCAGTTAAAAGATTGTCTGCCCTTGTAATGTTAACGGCCTCCTACAAACTGACATCAGGAATCTGGAGATGGCGCTTTGGTTTCCCATGTTAAAGGGCCACCCTTGGTGTTTAATGCTGTCTCCTTGCCACTGGGCTTATGACTACTGAAATTACATACTAATGAGGATATCTCCCAGATGCAATATGCCACCAGATGGAAGTTTGTCTGCTCTGGCAGGGCCAAAGGCCTCCTTCAAACTGACATTCAGAATCTCACCTGGAGACTTTGGTTTTCTATAGAAAAGGCCCACCGTTCATGTTTAATGCTCTCTGTCTTCCACAAGGTTTCTGAGTACAAATATACCACTAAAATTCCATACAAATGAGGACATCTCTGAGGTGCAATCTACCGCCAGGTGGAAGTTTGTCTGCCCTTGCAGTGCCAAAGGCCTCCTTCAAACTGACATCAGGAACATAGGATGGATAATTTGTTTTTCCATGGAAAAGGGCCACTGTTCGAGTCTAATGCTGTCTGCCTGCCACTTGGCATATGCCTACTAAAATTCCTTACAAATGAGGATATCTCCCAAATGCAATTTCCCACATGATTGAAGTTTGTCTACCCTTTTAATGCCAAAGGCCTCCTAAAAACTGACATCGGGAACGTGGGATGGAGACTTTGGTTTCCCAAGGAAATGGGCCTCCGTTCGTGTCTAATGCTGTCGGCCAGCTACTGGGCTTATGACTACTAAAATTCCACCAAAATTCCATACACATGAGGATATCTCCCAGGTGCAGTCTACCACCAGATGGAAATTTGTCTACCCTTTTTATGCCAAAGGCCTCCTAAAAACTGACATCAGGAACCTAGGGTGGAGACTTTGGTTTCCTATGGAAATGGGCCACTATTCCTGTCTAATTCTGTCTGCCTGCCGCTGGGATTCTGCCTGCTAAAATTCCATTTAATTCCATACATATGAGAATATCTCCCAGTTGTAATCTAACACCAGATGGAAGTTTCTCTGCCCTTGTGGTTCCAAAGGCCTCCTACAAACTGACATCAGGAACCTGGGGTGGAGACTTTGGTTTTCCATGGAAAAGGACCACTGTTCCTGTCGAATGCTGTCTGCCTGGCACTGTGGTTATGACTGCTGAAGTTCCATACAAATGAGGGTATCTCCCAGGTGCAATCTAGCACCAGGTGGAAGTTTGTCTGCCCTTGTAGTGCCAAAGGCCTCCTAAAAACTGACAGCAGGAACGTGGGGTGGAGACTTTGGTTTCCCATGGAAATGGGCCACCCTTTGTGTCTAATGCTATGTGCCTTCCACTGGGCGTATGCCTAGTAAAATTCCATACAAATGAGGATATCTCCCAGATGGAGTCTACCACCAGTTGAAAGTGTGTCTGCCCTTGTAATGACAACGGCCTCTGACAAACTGACATTAGGAATCAGGCGAGGACGCTTTGCTTTCCCATGGAAAAGGACCACCCTTGGTGTTTAATGCTGTCTCCTTGCCACTGGGCTTATGACTACTGAAATTACATACAAATGAGGATATCTCCCAGATGCAATATGCCACCAGATGGAAGTTTGTCTGCTCTTGCAGTGCCAAAGGCCTCCTTCAAACTGACATTCGGAACCTCACCTGGAGACTTTGGTTTCCTATGGAAAAGGCCCACCGTTCATGTTTAATGCTGTCGGTCTACCACTGGGCTTCTGAGCACTAAAATACCACTAAAATACAATAAAAATGGGGATATCTCCAAGGTGCAATCTACCGCCAGATGGAAGTTTGTCTGCCCTTGTAGTGCCAAAGGCCTCCTAAAAACTAACATCAGGAACATAAGATGGATAATTTGTTTTTCCATGGAAAAGGGCCACCTTTCTTGTCTAATGCTGTCTGCCTGCCAGTGGGCATATGCCTACTAAAATTCCATACAAATGAGGATATCTCCCAAATGCAATTTCTTACCAGATGGAAGTTTTTCTGCCCTTTTAATGCCAAAGGCCTCCGACAAACTCACTTCAGGAGCCTGGGGTGGAGACTTTGTTTTCCCATGGAAAAGGGTCACCGTTCGTGTCTAATGCTGTCTGCCTGCCACTGGGCTTCTACCTGCTGAAATTCCATAGAAATGAGGATATCTCCCCGATGCAATCAACCACCTGACAGAAGTTTGTCTGCGCTTGTACTGCCAAAGGCCTCCTAAAACCTGACATCGGGAACGTGGTGTGGAGACTTTGGTTTCCCATGGAAAAGGACCACCGTTCGTGTCTAATGCTGTCTTCCTGGCACTGTGGTTATGACTGCTGAAGTTCCATACAAATGATGATATCTCCCAGATGAAATATGCCACCAGATTGAAGTTTGTCTGCTCTTGCAGTGCCAAAGGCCTCCGTCAAACTGATATCTGGAACATGGCCGAGAGACTTTGTTTTCCTATGGAAAAGGCCCACCGTTCGTGTTTAATGCTGTCTGTCTGCCACTGGGCATATGCCTTCTAAAATTCCATACAAATGAGGATATCTCCCAAATGCAATTTCCCACCAGATGGAAGTTTGTCTGCCCTTGTAGTGCCAAAGGCCTTCGAAAAACTGACATCAGGAACGTGCCTTAGAGACTTCGGTTTGCCATGGAAAAGGTCCACCGTTTGTGTCTAATGCTCTGTGCCTGCCACTGGGCTTATGCTTCGGAAAATTCCATACAAATGAGGATATCTCCCAGATGGAATCTACCACCAGTTGAAAGTTTGTCTGCCCTTGTAATGCCAAGGGCCTCCTACAAACTGACATCAGGAATCTGGAGAGGACGCTTTGGTTTCCCATGGAAAGGGGCCACCGTTGGTAATTAATACTGTCTCCTGGCCACTGGGCTTATGAATACTGAAATTACATAAAATTGAGGATATCGCCCAGATGCAATATGCCACCAGATGGAAGTTTGTCTGCTCTTGTTGTGCCAAAGGCCTCCTACAAACTGATATCAGGAATGTGGAGTTGAGTCCCCTCCATAGCCCTCAATATCCCCTCTGGAGCCCCCAATGTCTCCTCCATAGCCCCCAATGTACCCTCCATAGCCCTCCATGTCTCGTATGGAGCCCCCAATATCACCTCCATAGCCCCCAATGTACCACCATAGACCTCAATGTCCCCTATGGAGCCCCAATGTCCCATACGGAGCCGCCAATATCCCCTCCATAGCCCCCAATGTCCCCTCCAAAGCCCTCCATGTCTTTTATGGAGTCCCCAATGTCCCCTATGGCGCCCCCAATGTCCCCTACAAAGGCCACAATGTTCACACCATAGCCCTCAATGTCCCTTATGGAGCCCGCAATGTCCTCTCCATAGCCCCCAATCTCCCCTCCATAGCCCACAATATCCCACCCATAGCCCTCAATGTCCCCTATGGAGCCCCCAATGTCCCTAATAGAGCCCCCAATGTCCCCTCCATAGCCCGCAATGTCCCCTATGGAGCCGTCAATGTCCCCTCTAGAGCCCGCAATGTCCCCTAAAGAGCCCCTAATGTCCCCTATGCAACCCCCAATGTCCCATCTGGAGCCCCCAATGTCCACTCCATAGCCAACAATGTCCAATATGGAGTTCCCAAAGTCCCCTATGGAGCCCCCAATGTCCCCTCCAAAGCCCCCAATGTCCCCTCTGGAGCCCACAATGTCCACTCCATAGCCCACAATGTCCAATATGGAGTTCCCAAAGTCCCCAATGGAGCCCCCAATGTCCCCTTCACAGCCCTCAGTGTCCCCACCATAGCCCACAATGACCCCTCCCTAGCCCTCAGTGTTCCCTCCATAGCCCCCAATGTCCCTTCAGGTGACCCCAATGTCCCTTCCATAGCCCTCAGTGCCCCCTCCAAAGCCCCCAATGTCCCCTCCATGCCCCTAATGGCCCATCCAAACCCCCAATGGCCCCTCCATAGTCGCCAATGTACCCTCTAGAGCCCCCAATGTCCCCTCCATAGCCCACAATATCCCCTCCATAGGTCTCAATGTCCCCTCTGTAGCCTCCCAATGTCCCTTCCATAGCCCCCAATGTCCCTTAAGGAGCCCCCAATGTCCCCTCCATAGCCCACAATATCCCCTCCATAGGTCTCAATGTCCCCTCTGTAGCCCCCCAATGTCCCTTCCATAGCCCTCAATGTCCTCTCTGGAGCCCTCAATGTCCCCTCTGTAGCCCCCAGGGTCACATCCATAGCCTCATATGTCCCCTCTGCAGCCCCCTCATGACCCCTCCATAGTCCTCAATGTCCCCTCCATAGCCCCCAATGTCCTCTATGGAGCCCCCAATGTCCCCTCTGGAACCCAAAATGTCCCCTCCATAGCCCTCAATTTCCCCTCGGCAGCCCCCAATGTCCACTCCGTAGCCCACAATGTCCCCTCTGGAGCACTCAATGTTTCCTATGGAGCCCCCAATGTCCCCTCCATAGCCATCAATATCTCCTATGGAGCCCCCAATGCCCCCACTTGAGTCCCCAATGTCCCCTCTGGAGCCCCCAATGTCCCCTCCATAGCCCTCAATATTCACTCTCTAGTACCCAGTGTCACCTTCATAGCCCTCAATGTCCCCTATGGAGCCCCCAATGCCCCCTCCATAGCCCCCTATGTCCCCTCCATAGCCCTCAATGTTCCCTCTGGAGCCCTCAATGTCCCCTCTGGAGCCCTCAAAGTCCCCTCCATAGCCCCCAATGTCCCCTCTGGAGCCCTTAATGTTCCCTCTGTAGCGCCCAGTGCCCCCTATGGATCCCCCAATGTCCCCTCCATAGCCCCCAATGTCCCCTCCATAGTGCCCAATG
The DNA here is from genome assembly GCA_027886175.1 of Phylloscopus collybita. NCBI lineage: Eukaryota > Metazoa > Chordata > Aves > Passeriformes > Phylloscopidae > Phylloscopus > Phylloscopus collybita. The sequence continues at coordinate 866,132 of JAJNNQ010000091.1, read as the reverse complement.
TCTCCTCTGGAGCCCTCAATGTCCCCTCCATAGCCCTCAATGTCCCCACTAGAGCCCCCAATGTCCCCTATGGAGCCCCCAATGTACCCTCCATTGCCCTCAGTATCGCCTCTGGAGTTGTCAATGTCCCCTCCATAGCCCTCAATGTCTCCTATGGAGCCCCTAATGTCGTCTCCATAGCCCCCCATGTCCCCTCTGGAGCCCCCCATGTCCCCTCCATAGCCCTCAATGTCCCCTCCATAGCCCTCAATGTCTCCTATGGAACTCCTAATGTCCCCTCCTTAGCCCCCAATGTCCCCTCTGGAGCCCCCCATATCCCCTCCATAGCCCCCAGTGTCCCCTCTGGAGCCCCCCATGTCCCCTCCATACCCTTCAATGTCCCCTCCATAGCCCTCAATGTCTCCTATGGAACTCTTAATGTCCCCTCCATAGCCCCCAATGTCCCCTCCCTAGCCCTCAATGTCACCTATGGAGCCCCCAATGTCCCCTCGTGAGTCCCCAATGTCCCCTCTGGAGCCTTCAATGTCCCATCTGGAGCCCTCATTGTACACTACGGAGCCCTCAATGTCCACTCTGAAGCCCCCAATATCCACTCTTGAGCACCCAATGTCCCCTCCATAGCCCTCAATATCCCCTCTGTAGCCCCCCGTGTCACCTCCATAGCTCTCAATGTCCCCTATGGAGCCCCCAATGTTCCCTCTGGAGCCCTCAATGTCCCCTCTAGAGCCCGCAATTTCCACTATGGAGCCCCAATGTCCCCTCCTGAGCACCCAATGTCCCCTTAATAGCCCTCAATGTCCCCTCTGGAGACCTATATGTCCCCTCTGGAGCCCCCCATGTCCCCTCCATAGCCCTCAATGTCCCCTCCATAGCCCTCAATGTCTCCTATGGAACTCCTAATGTCCCCTCCATAGCCCTCAATGTCTCCTATGGAGCCCCTAATGTCCTCTCCATAGCCCCCAATGTCCCCTCTGGAGCCCCCCATGTCCCCTCCATACCCTTCAATGTCCCCTCCATAGCCCTCAATGTCTCCTATGGAACTCTTAATGTCCCCTCCATAGCCCCCAATGTCCCCTCTGGAGCCCCCCATATCCCCTCCATAGCCCCCAATGTCCCCACCCTAGCCCTCAATGTCACCTATGGAGCCCCCAATGTCCCCTCGTGAGTCCCCAATGTCCCCTCTGGAGCCTTCAATGTCCCATCTGGAGCCCTCATTGTACACTACGGAGCCCTCAATGTCCACTCTGGAGCCCCCAATATCCACTCTTGAGCACCCAATGTCCCCTCCATAGCCCTCAATATCCCCTCTGTAGCCCCCCGTGTCACCTCCATAGCTCTCAATGTCCCCTATGGAGCCCCCAATGTTCCCTCTGGAGCCCTCAATGTCCCCTCTAGAGCCCGCAATTTCCACTATGGAGCCCCCAATGTCCCCTCCTGAGCACCCAATGTCCCCTTAATAGCCCTCAATGTCCCCCCTGGAGACCTATATGTCCCCTATGGAGCCCCCAATGTCCTTTCTTGAGAACCCAATGTCCCCTCAGGATCCCCCAATGTCCCCTCCACAGCCCTCAATGTCCGCTCCATAGCTCTCAATGACCCCTTCAAAGCCTTCAGTGTCCTCTCCAAAGCCCCCAACATCCCCTCTGGAGCCCCCAATGTCCCCTATGGAGCCCCCAATGTCCCCTCCATAGCCCCCTATGTCTTCTCCTTAGCCCTCAATGTCCCCTCTGGATCCCCCAATGTCCTCTCCGTAGCCCCCAATGTCCCCTACATAGCCCTCAATGTCCCCTCCATCGCCCTAAATGTCCCCTACGGAGCCCCCAATATCGCCTCCATTGCTCTCAATGGCCCCTCTGGAGCCTTCAATGTCCCCTCCATAGCCTTCAATGTCCCCTATGGTGCCCTCAATATCCCCTCCATAGCCTTCAATGTCCCCTATGGAGCCCTCAATGTCCCCTCTGGTTCCCCAAATGTCCCCTCCGTGGCCCCAATGTCCCCTCATGGCCCCCAAATTACCCTTCATAGCCCTCAATGTCCCCTCCGGAGCCCTCAATGTCCCCTCCATAGCCCTCAATGTCCCCTCCACAGCCCCCAGTGTCCCCTCTTGAGCCCCTAATGTCCCCTCCATAGCCCTCAATGTCTCCTCTGGAGCCCTCAATGTCCCCTCCATAGACCTCGATGTCCCCTATGGAGGCTCGAATGTCCCCTTTGTAGGCCCCAAAGTACCTTCCATAGCCCTCAATGTCCCCTCCATAGCCCTCAATGTCCCTTAAAGAGCCCCCAATGTCCCCTCCATAGCCATCAAAATCCCCCCTGGAGCCCTCAATGTCCCCTGCAAAGCCCTCAATATCCCCTATGGAGCCTCCAATGTCCCCTCTGTAGCCCCCAGTGTCACCTCCATAGCCCTTAATGTCCCCTACAGAGCCCCAAATGTCCCGTCTGTAGCTCTCAATGTCCCTTCTGGAGCCCCCAATGTCCCCTATGGAGCCACCAATGTCCCCTCTCTAGCCCCCAATGTCCACTCACGAGCACCCAATGTCCCCTCCATACCCCTCAATGTCTCCTCTGGAGCCCCCAATGTCCCCTATGGAGCCCCCAATGTCCCCTCCATAGCCCCCTATGTCTTCTCCCTAGTCCTCAATGTCCCCTCTGGATCCCCCAATGTCCTCTCCGTAGCCCCCAATGTCCCCTACATAGCCCTCAATGTCCCCTCCATAGCCCTCAATGTCCCCTATGGAGCCCCCAATGTCCCCTCCATAGCCCCCAATGTCCCCTCTGGAGCCCTCAATGTCCCCTATGGTGCCCCCAATGTCCCCTCCATAGCCCCCAATGTCCCGTCTGCAGCCCTCAATGTCCCCTATGGTGCCCCCAATGTCCCCTCCATAGCCCCCAATGTCCCGTCTGCAGCCCTCAATGTCCCCTCTGGAGCCCCCAATGTCCCCTATGGAGCCTCCAATGTCCCCTATGGAGCCCTTAATGTCCCCTATGGAGCCCTCAATGTCCCCACCATAGCCCTCAATATCCCCTCCATAGCGCCCAATGTCCGCTATGGAGCCCCCAATGTCCCCTATGGAGCCCCCAATGTCCCCTCCATGGCCCCCAATATCCCCTCCATAGCGCCCAATGTCCCCTATGGAGCCCCCAACGTCCCCTCCATAGCCCCGATTGTCCCCTATGGAGCTCCCAATGTCCCCTCAGGAGCCCTCAATGTCCCTTCCATAGCCCCCTATGTCCTCTCCCTAGCCCTCAATGTCCCCTCTGAATCTCCCAATGTCCCCTCCGTAGCCCCCAATGTCCCGTCATGGCCCCCAAAGTCCCCTCCATGGCCCTCCATGTCCCCTGTGGAGCCCCCAATATCCCCTCCATTGCTCTCAATGGCCTCTCTGGAGCCCTCAATGTCCCCTCCATAGCCTTCAATGTCCCTTATGGAGCCCCCAGTATCCCCTCTTGAGCCCCCAATGTCCCCTCCATAGCCGTCAATGTCCCCTCTGGAGCCCTCAATGTCCCCTCCATGGCCTTCAATGTCCCCTATGGAGCCCTCAATGTCCCCTCTGGATCCCCCAATGTCCCCCCCGTAGCCCCCAATGTCCCCCCCGTAGCCCCCAGTGTCCCCTCATGGCCCCCAAAGTACCCTCCATAGCCCCCAGTGTCCCCTCTTGAGCCCCCAATGTCCCCTCCATAGCCATCAATGTCCCCTCTGGAGCCCTCAATGTCCCCTCTGTAGCCCCCAGTGTCACCTCCATAGTCCTTAATGTCATCTATAGAGCCCCAAATAACCCATCTGTAGCCCTCAATGTCCTCTCTGGAGCCCTCAATGTCCCCTATGGAGCCCCAAATGTCCCCTCTCTAGCCCCCAGTGTCCCCTCACGAGCACCCAATGTCCCCTCCATAGCCCTCAATGACCCCTCTGTAGCCCCCAGTGTCACCTCCTTAGCCCGCAATGACCACTCCATAGCCTTCAGTGTCCCCTCCATAGGCCCTAATGTCCCCTCAGGAGCCCCCAATGTCCCCTCCATAGCCCCCAATGTCTCCTCCATAGCCCTCAGTGTCCCCTCCATAGCCTTCAATGTGCCCTATGGAGCCCCCAATGTCCCCTTTGTAGCCCCCAAAGTACCCTCCATAGCCGTCAATGTCCCGTATGGAGCCCTCAATGTCCCCTATGGGGCCCCCAATGTCCCCTCCATAGCTCCCTATGTCCTCTCCCTAGCCCTCAATGTCCCCTCTGGATCCCCCAATGTCCCCTACATAGCCCTCAATGTCCCCTCTGGAGCCGCTAGTGTGATTCCATAGCCCTCAATGTCCCCTTTGGAGCCTTCAATGTCCCCTCTGTAACCCCCAGTGTCAACTCCATAGTCCCCAATGTCTCCTCCATAGCCCTCAATGTCCCGTACGGACGCCTCAATGTCCCCTATGGAGGCCCCAATGTCCGCTCCATAGACCCCAGTGTCCCCTCCAGAGCCCTTCGTGTACCCTCCATAACATCCAATGTCCCCTCAGGAGCCCCCAATGTCCCCTACATAGCCCTCAATGTCCCCTATGGAGCCTCCAATGTCCCGTCTGTAGCTCTCAATGTCCATTCTATAGCCCTCAATGTCCCCTCTGGAGCCCCCAATGTCCCCTCCATAGCCCCTAATGTCCCCTATGGAGCTCCCAATGTCTTTTCCAAAGCCTTCAATGTCCCCTATGGAGCCCCCAATGTCCCCTGCATAGCCCACAATGTCCCCTCCAGAGCCCTCAATGTCCCCTCTGGAGCCCCCAATGTCTCCTAAGGAGCCCCCAATGTCCCCTCCATAGCCCTCTATGTCCCCTCTGGAGCCCTCGTTGTCCCTAATGGAGCCCCCAATGTCCCCTCTAAAGCCATCAGCTTAGATGGAGACTTTGAACTTCATGTACTAACGTGCTGTGCAAATGATACTAAGAGCTGGAATTCTCAGTTATTCCTGTGTTTTTTCCAGGTCCATATCTAACCCTTGAGACTGACTTTTTTCCCTGGAAACAAATCATGGTTTACTAACAGAGAAATCCAAACCAAAGCAAACAAAAACACCACAAAACAAACCCCCGAAAAACAGCCCACCTCCCGAAAAAACCACAAAAAGAGAAAATATGCCAATATTATTTTAATAAAAATGAAATCTTTACCCTTGGAAAACCAGGCTAATTTAATTGTAATTAATTGTCCTTCTGCTGTGTTAGGTTAATGAATTCATATTTAAAAAATTGGTTAAAACATGAACACGAATTTAAAAAAAAAAATACAGAAATAGAACAATATAAATAATAAAAATAGAAATATAAAACAAAAAATATCAATAATATAAAGACAATATATCATATTACATGTTGCATATATTATATGAGATATAATATAGATAGGAATATAAAAGATAAGTTATAAATAGCAATATAAAAATAAAAAAAAGATTAAAAATTTGGAAATATAACTTAAAGACTTTTTTGATTTCAATTTCATTGGTGACAGGGTTCTCGTAGTTGTGGTTGGGAGACTGTTGTGGCATTTAATTTAGAGAATGTTTGGAAGGGGATTTTTGGACGCCTTTTTGGCCTCCGCTCTCTGCCTGTCCCCGACCCAGGGCTGAGCTCGGGTGCAGTGCTGCCACCGTGTGGACAGAGCGCGGTACTGCAGCGCTCCCATGCCCGTCCCCAACGCGTGTGACAGCCCCTGGCTGAGCTTAAGGGCAGTGCTGTCACCGTGTGGACAGAGCGCGGTACTGGAGCACTCTCCCGAGCCCAGCCCGATGCGCGTGGCAGCCCCGGACTGTGAGCTTGCCGGCACTGCTTGACGTTTCCAAGATGGCGGCAAAAAGGGCGGGAAAAAAGCAAGGACCCTGGTGGCATCTAGCCAGCTGCCTGCGCAAAAACCCGACCACAGCGCCGGCCGAGAGTGATTTTTCTGGGGTGTTTCCAGGTGCGCGGGTACGAGCTGGAGGTTCGGCGGTGCCCCCGAGGGGTTCCGACAGTCGATTTAGTCAGGCACTTCTGTGTGGAGCCGGGGGGACCATAAGGGTGCCACAAAAAAGATGGCGGATCGACCAGAACTGGCTTCAGCCACAACCAAGATGGCGGCGAGTTGAAAAAAGGGCGGGAAAAATCAAAGACCCCGAAGGCGTCTAACTGACTGCCTGTGCACAACCCCGACCAGACTGCTTCACAGATTAAATTCTCCGTGGCGTTTCCAGGTGTGTGGGCAGGGTCTGTGGGCTCAGCTATGCCGCGGCCTGGTTCAAGCAGTAGATTTAGTCAGGCGTCTCTGTTTGAAGCCGGAGGGGGCCTTAAGAGTGCCACAAAAAAGATGGCGTCTCAACCGGAAGTGGCTTCAGACACAACCAAGATGGCGGCGAGTGAGGGCGGAAGTCATGTGACATCCCTCTCAAGATGGCTGCTGGGCTATTGTAATATTTTAAAATATTAATCGCATAACTTTATATTAATAGAGATTTTTGTAGGATCTTTTATGTGTTTAGTGAAAGGATTTTTAAGAGTATTAGTTTTGTTTAGTTTTGTTTTTTTTAATATAAAAAAAAGACGCCGCTCTTGACAGCGTATCCATGGTACCTTTGGGGCTTCTCCAGCCCGCATCTCGATGGTAACTTCCGGGACGCTCTGGCCAGCATCTCTATGCTAACTTCCGGGACGCTCTGGCCTGCGTCTCTATTGTATTTTTGCGGGCCGCTCTGGCCCGCGTCTCTATGGTAAGCTCCGGGCCGCTCTATCCTTCGTGTCTATGGTAATTTCTGTGCTTCTCTGTCCCGCGTCTCCATGATAACTTCCGGGCCGCTGCGTCTCTCGTTTCCATGGTAACACCCCGGGCCGCTTTGAACCACGTGTCTCTGTGAAGTTCTGGTCGCGTGTCGGGGGCGGGGGTCCCGTCGGAGCCGCTCCGCCCCACCTCGCTGCTCTCGGGGGGAATCCCGCCGGCTGCCGCTGCTTCCGGGTGGGCTCGGGGGAATTTTGGGGTCTCCGGGGGGATTTTGGGGTTTCCAGGGTCGGGGGAGGCGCGGTTTGGGGTCTCCGGGGGTTTTTGGCGGGCCCCGAGGGGTCCCGGGGGTGCCGGCCCCGCCGTGCGGCTGACGGTGACGGCGCTGCGGGGCCGGCTGGAAGTGCCGCCTGCGGGTATCGCGGGCAGGGGCTGGGGGGGTTCGGGGGGATTTGGAGGGCTTTATAGGATTTGGGGAACTTTGGGGCAGTTTGGGGGAGCGGTTCAATGGGGTTTTGGGGCAGTTTGGGGGGATGTTTGGGTGGAGTGTTGGGGGTGGTTCGGGGGTTTGGGGGTTCTGGGGGGATTATGAGGATTGTATGGGTGGGTTTTGGGGATGGGTTTGGGGTTTCTGCGATGGTTTGGGGCAGTTTGGGGGGTTTTTGGGGTTCTGGGATTTTTTTTTTAAATAATTATAGTAAAAAGTGTCAAGTTTGAAGGTTTTCTCATTAAAAAAAATGTAATATCTAGCAAGAAAACCAAAATATTAAAAAAGGTTAATTAACATTTTATTATTTTTAAATTTAGGTTGTAGTGTGTTAAAGAAGAAAAAAAGAGATTTGGAGGTATTGCTGGACAATGGGGCTTGTGTCAGAAAGGCAGCTAACACAGCTCCGGGAGTATCTGGATTCTGCAGGGGCAGGGAAAGGTTACTTTGGATGAACATCCAAATGTGCCAAGCCAGGAAAGACCCACCCCATTGTGTCCAAGGAACAGCAATTAGGCCATTTAGGATTTAAGTATTAATGGGATTTTAATGGGATAGTTAAAAATGCAGTACTACAGAGAGATGAATTATGGTAAATAAACACTTCGCAAGTTGGCTGGTGCTGTTGGTAAATTGGGATTTACCAACAGGAATTTGGTAAATGTCCTTGAAATGTGCCCTACGATGAGGCAAAACTCCAACTAGGATGGAAAACTGGCATTTGCAATAAATACTCCCTTACTAAAATCAAAAAGAGGAAAAACATCAAAGGAAAGGAAGGAAAAATATCTAAATCTCATCCTGCCTGGAAGACAAGCTCAGGCATTTCTAACACTGAAAACTTTGGAAACAGTTAGCAGTTTCATGGTGGAAGTTCGTGGAATGCTGACATAAAATCTTCTTCCTCTGCTCAGATTTTAAAGGGAAGTGAGAACTAAACATCTCAAGTAACTCCTATCCAACAATCATCTGTATTCTGTGGGAGTAACATTGCAAAGAAACTCCAGGCGTACTTGTATCTGACATCTGAAGCTCTTAGCAGAGCTGGGAAGTTTCAATAGAACAAAAGAGCCACCACAATTGCTGGAATAACAAAATTCAACTTGGCAAACGTCAGGAACTTTATTTACAAATCCATGGAGGAGGAGGAGGAGGAGGATGACACCAGGAACACACTCCAGCTGAAAGCAACGATTTATTTGGAAAAGGCGGGAAATCCAACTGACAGCCTCTGGTCATGGCCAAGCAATTCTCCAGGAGTCGGAGACAAAAGTGGGAACCTTGGACTGGGACAAGGCCTTCCACTGGCCTGGCTTCCTTGGCTCTCTCCTTTTTTGCCAACTACCTGAAGAGGAAAAAAAACCAGGAATACAGTTCCAAACCTGGGCAGGACATCCTTGGCTCAAGCAGACTGAAGCGCAACTCCCAGGGAGCGAGGCCAGGCTGTGCGCCGGGGAGCTCCGGGAATCTGGGATTGCCCGTGGCATTCAAGGGCTGGAAAAGCACAGCCAGCTGCCGGCTTTAGTGCCGGGACACAGCAAGGCCTGGCCCCAGGGGAAGCAGTTGGAGCTGGGCCTGCAGGAGAACGCCCCAAACCCAGCTTAAACATCCAGCAGGACACCCAGCACGCTCCAGGATGAACTCAGGTGGGAGAATCCCCCCGGATGCTCCACGTTCCTCGCCGCTGGCAGCTTTGCCAGGGCCTCCCTCAAAATTCCTACCTCACCGTGCAGCTCCTACAAAACAGGAGAGCCTATGGAAACCATCCAGAAATGCACGGATCTCCAGTTCTTAAGAGCCAAAGCGGCAGCAAAAGGTGTCCCAACTGTCCTGCAAACCAGCAGGTCTGAGGAGATGCAGGGCTCTGTTCCACAGGGGACACAAGTGCCCCTCAGCCAGCCAAGATTCTCTCGGGCTCTTCCCTCTGCTCCCTGCGGACACGAGCAGCAGTTTTTCCCTAGGGTTCCCCTTTCCATCAAGGCAATGACTTCTGTTCTTCTCCGACTCCATGTTCAGGAAGGAAAAAAGGAATATTAGCATTACACAGACTGTCCAGAAGGGTGTGACTGAGGCAGGATCAGCTCCCAGTCCACTGCTGCTTCTGGATTTCTGGGCAGTTCCTTCCCATCCTGCCCTTCCCAGCACCATTCCCTGGGTGCCATATCCAAAGACACCTTCTCCATGCAGCTTAAAAAGCCACAGAAACCCAAAGAAAGAAGATCAAAAATCAATTCACATGTTTCTAGTCTGGGGAGAATGAGGGAGGTCTAAAATCTGTATTTATTTTAGAACAGTAGAGCCAATTTTAAGGACCTTGAGTATCAGTGAAGGGCAGCAAAAGCTGATAAACTCCTTTATTAAGTTAGTAGGAGCAGAAAAACAAAGTTTTAAGATCAAGTTTTGCTGCTAAAAATTAAGGAGGTGCCATGTTGGTGTTAGTGCTTTTAACCTTCTGACATTAGAGGGTATTTGTACCATAAATGCCTCAAGTGTCCTAAAATGATATTATGATATCCTCTATCATTCTCCCCGAAATTATCTATCTCTCAACCATATTATCAAACACAAACAAACAAACAAAATCATTCATGTTCGTGCAAACGTCTGAATGCCACACAGGAGAACGTGCATTTTCATTTTGAAGTAATTTTATTTTACATTTCTCCAGAGTTCCGAGCAGAGCGTCTGTATTACTGAAGGAAAACAATACAGATCAGAGAAGCTTATCAATCAGCAGTACGACGTCCCTTTCACACAGTGGGTGCACCTGTCCTCTGGATCTCCCCTACAGTCCTGGCAGTCCATCTTTGCCCTGACAGAGAAAACTGCATGGTTTAAAGGGTGCTGAGATAAAGAAGGATACATTAGGAGGGCCATGGATATAAAATAAATGAAAAGCATCTGTAAGAGTTTCTTTCCGTATACAAAATAACTTTTCTTTTGGGGTTGATTTTCATTTTTTTTAAATTGACAGTCTGTACACAGATAAACCTTTCACCAGAAATCATTTAAAAATGCTGGTGTCACAAGGAAAAAGGAGCCACTAAACAACCCATCCTGCAAACTCATAAGCCTCTCCTCGGCTGCGGGTGTCTATCTTTGGGACCAGCCCTGCCCCGGGAGTGACACTGCTGCTGATGAGTTCAGGGCCCCCAGAGCACGGAAGAACAGATCACCACTTTGCCAGCTAAACCAGTGCACCGAGCGCCCCATCCAGTCCTTTCCTGAACAGCTCCACTGAGGGTGACTCCACCACTTCCCTGGGCAGCCCTTACCACTGCCTGACCATCCTTTCCATGAAAAAATTCTTCCTAATGTCCAGCCTGAACCTCCCCCGGTGCAGCTTGAGGCTATGACCTCTCGTCGTGTTGCTTGGTACCTGGGGAAGAGGCCACTCCACAATCTGGTTACAGTGTCCGTGCAGGGAGACAACCCGCAGATTATTTGCAAGTATGTTCTAGAACACGTGGAGAACAAGTCATTCGGGCACTGCACTGAGCGTGATATTTTCATACCCCTGGCCGGCTGAGTTTCCATAGCACAAGTCAGTGATGCACTCAGTAGTCCTGTTTGCAGCTCTTCTGCCCAGGGCTGCCAGGCTCCAAAGAGCTGAATTACAGAGTACATGTCAGTGGAACTCGCACACAAGGTGAGTAACCTTGTACCAAGGAGATGCATGGTCAGGTAGGGTCATCTATAGCTTTTAGGATGTCAGATTTGTTTTGCCACCTTGCTGTACTACTCTAAAACCTAAGGCAAGAAACTTTGTTTTAAAATGAAGACTATTGCATTTCTAGTGTTCCCCCGCCATTAGTCACCATTAGAACAGAGATAGGAATTACCAGCTTGTGCTGCTTCCAAAATCTTGTACAAAAATAGATCACTATGTCCTTTGCGCAGTCTCAAAAATCTCCAGACTCTTCTTTCACCTCTCGCTTCCAACAGGTACGGTCAGGTCCCATTCCTGGCCTTGTGTTTCGGTCAAAACCACAGACAAATTAAGTTTGTATTCACTTCCCTTGGAATGGCTACTTGGAATCCGTTCTGTTCCCATTCTCATTGATTGCATTTCTTTACATTTCCTTTTTTTTTTGTCCAAAGGAAATGCATTGGCAGTGCAAACACAAAGTAGGTACAATGAGACTCCTGCCCACCTCCCCTCCCCAACGAGCAGGGGAGTGGCAGCACTCAGCACCCAGGCTTATTGCCAAATCACCCCAGCATTGCCAAAAGGCCTCCCAAGGCATTACTTGCATGCACAGGACTCCACTGTCATGTTGGGGTACACCTTCAGCACCACGTTTTTGTTTTCATCAAAGAATAAGATACTAAGAGAAGACATCTTGTCAGGCCCACAGCAAGGCTCGGGAATGCCAGGGACGACTCCAACAGCTCTCACACTGCTCTGGATGGTGGCGTGGTTGGATGGCTTCATGGCCTGAAAGAGAAAGACGTGGTAGTTACCACACCCACGCTGCCATGGATTTACGTACTCTACAATGACATTGCTTTGTTGAAGGGCCCTGTCGAGACCCCTCAGCTGAAACATCTGTAGCCAGTGGCACTGCTGAGGAACTGAGCCTCCAAGACAGCTGTACCTCATACTAAAGTAACATTTTCCTCCAGAGAAGAAGCTTCAAAGGTTTCCTAAAAAGCTAAAACTTCAAAGTTTCCTAAATTTATGAAAAGGGACACACTTGGGTTTGCTCTAGCAGATCTGAAAGCAGATCTGCCTGGTGAAGTAATTGCTTGGTCTCAAAACCAGAAACTATTAAGGTGCTCATAGAAACAAAAAACCAACACAGAAAAGAAAACCAAGTTTTACTCCGAACCCTAAAATGCTTCCCTGTATAAGAGATAGGTGAGCATGAAAAATGCATAAGACAAAGCTTTTAGCCAGGGACTTTTGGCTCGGTTTTTAGAGTTGTTCTTACACACACTCTGGGAATCAAAACAGTTCAGTGTGTACCCCATCACATGTCGCTGGGAAATACACAGAACAAGGTCATTTTGGCCAAATGTTCAAGTTGCAGTTTTGCTGCAATGACAGATGATTTGTTTCCAGGGAAAAAAGTCAGTCTCAAGGGTTAGATATGGACCTGGAAAAAGCACAGGAATAACTGAGAATTCCAGCTCTTAGTATCATTTGCACAGCACGTTAGTACATGAAGTTCAAAGTCTCCATCTAAGCTGATGGCTTTAGAGGGGACATTGGGGGCTATGGAGGGGACATTGGGGGCTCCATTAGGGACAACGAGGGCTCCAGAGGGGACATAGAAGGCTATGGAGGGGACATTGGGGGCTCCTTAGGAGACATTGGGGGCTCCAGAGGAGACATTGAGGGCTCTGGAGGGGACATTGTGGGCTATGCAGGGGACATTGGGGGCTCCATAGGGGACATTGAAGGCTTTGGAAAAGACATTGGGAGCTCCATAGGGGACATTAGGGGCTATGGAGGGGAAATTGGGGGCTATGGAGGGGACATTGGGGGCTCAAGAGGGGACACTGGGGGCTATGGAGGGTACTTTGGGGGCCATGAGGGGACATTGGGGGCTACGGGGGGGACATTGGGGGATCCAGAGGGGACATTGAAGGCTCCATAGGGGACATTGAAGGCCATGGAGGGGACATTGAGGGCTCCAGAGGGGACATTGACGGCTATGGAGGGGACATTGGGGGCACCATAGGGGACATTGAGGGCTCCAGAGGGGACATTGGGGGCTATGGAGGGGACATTGGGGGCTCAAGAGGGGACATTGAGGGCTATGGAGGGGACATTGAGGGCTATGTAGGGGACATTGGGGGCTACGGAGAGGACATTGGGGGATCCAGAGGGGACATTGAGGGCTAGGGAGAAGACATAGTGGGCTATGGAGGGGACATTGGGGGCTCCATAGGGGACATTGGGGGCTCCAGAGGAGACATTGAGGGGTATGGAGGGGACATTGGGTGCTCGTGAGGGGACATTGGGGGCTAGAGAGGGGACATTGGTGGCTCCATAGGGGACATTGGGGGCTCCAGAAGGGACATTGAGAGCTACAGACGGGACATTTGGGGCTCTGTAGGGGACATTAAGGGCTATGGAGGTGACACTGGGGGCTACAGAGGGGACATTGGAGGCTCCATAGGGGATATTGAGGGCTTTGCAGGGGACATTGAGGGCTCCAGAGGGGATTTTGATGGCTATGGAGGGGACATTGGGGGCTCTTTGAGGGACATTGAGGGCTATGGAGGGGACATTGAGGGCTATGGAAGGTACTTTGGGGCCTACAAAGGGGACATTCGAGCCTCCATAGGGGACATCGAGGTCTATGGAGGGGACATTGAGGGCTCCAGAGGAGACATTGAGGGCTATGGAGGGGACATTAGGGGCTCAAGAGGGGACACTGGGGGCTGTGGAGGGGACATTGAGGGCTATGGAGGGGACATTAAGGGCTCCGGAGGGGACATTGAGGGCTATGAAGGGTAATTTGGGGGCCATGAGGGGACATTGGGGGCTACGGAGGGGACATTTGGGGAACCAGAGGGGACATTGAGGGCTCCATAGGGGACATTGAAGGCTATGGAGGGGATATTGAGGGCACCATAGGGGACATTGAAGGCTATGGAGGGGACATTGAAGGCTCCAGAGGGGCCATTGAGAGCAATGGAGGGGATATTGGGGGCTCCGTAGGGGACATTTAGGGCGATGGAGGGGACATTGAGGGCTATGTAGGGGACATTGGGGGCTACGGAGAGGACATTGGGGGATCCAGAGGGGACATTGAGGGCTAAGGAGAAGACATAGGGGGCTATGGAGGGGACATTGGGGGCTCCAGAGGGGACATTGGAGGCTCCAGAGGGGACATTGAGGGCTATGGAGGGGACATTGGGGGCTCCATAGGGGACATTGGGGGCTCCAGAGGGGATGTTGGGGGCTTTGGAGAGGACACTGAAGGCTTTGAAGGGGTCATTGAGAGCTATGGAGCGGACATTGAGGGCTGTGGAGGGGACATTGGGGGATCCTGAGGGGACATTGGGTTCTCAAGAAGGGACATTGGGGGCTCCATAGGGGACATATAGGTCTCCAGAGGGGACATTGAGGGCTATTAAGGGGACATTGGGTGCTCAGGAGGGGACACTGGGGGCTCCATAGTGGAAATTGCGGGCTCTAGAGGGGACATTGAGGGCTCCAGAGGGAACATTGTGGGCTCCATAGGGGACATTGAGAGCTATGGAGGTGAAACAGGGGGCTACAGAGGGGATATTGAGGGCTATGGAGGGGACATTGGGTGCTCAAGAGGGGATATTGGGGGCTCCAGAGTGGACATTGAGGGCTCCGTAGGGTACAATGAGGGCTCCAGATGGGACATTGAAGGCTCCAGAGGGGACATTGGGGACTCACGAGGGGACATTGGGGGCTCCATAGGTGACATTGAGGGCTAGGGAGGGGACATTGGGGGCTATGGAGGGGACATGGGGGGCTCCAGAGGGGACATGGGGGGCTATGGAGGGGACATTGAGGGCTATGTAGGGGACATTGGGGGCTACGGAGAGGACATTGGGGGATCCAGAGGGGACATTGAGGGCTAGGGAGAAGACATAGTGGGCTATGGAGGGGACATTGGGGGCTCCATAGGGGACATTGGGGGCTCCAGAGGAGACATTGAGGGGTATGGAGGGGACATTGGGTGCTCGTGAGGGGACATTGGGGGCTAGAGAGGGGACATTGGTGGCTCCATAGGGGACATTGGGGGCTCCAGAAGGGACATTGAGAGCTACAGACGGGACATTTGGGGCTCTGTAGGGGACATTAAGGGCTATGGAGGTGACACTGGGGGCTACAGAGGGGACATTGGAGGCTCCATAGGGGATATTGAGGGCTTTGCAGGGGACATTGAGGGCTCCAGAGGGGATTTTGATGGCTATGGAGGGGACATTGGGGGCTCTTTGAGGGACATTGAGGGCTATGGAGGGGACATTGAGGGCTATGGAAGGTACTTTGGGACCTACAAAGGGGACATTCGAGCCTCCATAGGGGACATCGAGGTCTATGGAGGGGACATTGAGGGCTCCAGAGGAGACATTGAGGGCTATGGAGGGGACATTAGGGGCTCAAGAGGGGACACTGGGGGCTGTGGAGGGGACATTGAGGGCTATGGAGGGGACATTAAGGGCTCCGGAGGGGACATTGAGGGCTATGAAGGGTAATTTGGGGGCCATGAGGGGACATTGGGGGCTACGGAGGGGACATTTGGGGAACCAGAGGGGACATTGAGGGCTCCATAGGGGACATTGAAGGCTATGGAGGGGATATTGAGGGCACCATAGGGGACATTGAAGGCTATGGAGGGGACATTGAAGGCTCCAGAGGGGCCATTGAGAGCAATGGAGGGGATATTGGGGGCTCCGTAGGGGACATTTAGGGCGATGGAGGGGACATTGAGGGCTATGTAGGGGACATTGGGGGCTACGGAGAGGACATTGGGGGATCCAGAGGGGACATTGAGGGCTAAGGAGAAGACATAGGGGGCTATGGAGGGGACATTGGGGGCTCCAGAGGGGACATTGGAGGCTCCAGAGGGGACATTGAGGGCTATGGAGGGGACATTGGGGGCTCCATAGGGGACATTGGGGGCTCCAGAGGGGATGTTGGGGGCTTTGGAGAGGACACTGAAGGCTTTGAAGGGGTCATTGAGAGCTATGGAGCGGACATTGAGGGCTGTGGAGGGGACATTGGGGGATCCTGAGGGGACATTGGGTTCTCAAGAAGGGACATTGGGGGCTCCATAGGGGACATATAGGTCTCCAGAGGGGACATTGAGGGCTATTAAGGGGACATTGGGTGCTCAGGAGGGGACACTGGGGGCTCCATAGTGGAAATTGCGGGCTCTAGAGGGGACATTGAGGGCTCCAGAGGGAACATTGTGGGCTCCATAGGGGACATTGAGAGCTATGGAGGTGAAACAGGGGGCTACAGAGGGGATATTGAGGGCTATGGAGGGGACATTGGGTGCTCAAGAGGGGATATTGGGGGCTCCAGAGTGGACATTGAGGGCTCCGTAGGGTACAATGAGGGCTCCAGATGGGACATTGAAGGCTCCAGAGGGGACATTGGGGACTCACGAGGGGACATTGGGGGCTCCATAGGTGACATTGAGGGCTAGGGAGGGGACATTGGGGGCTATGGAGGGGACATGGGGGGCTCCAGAGGGGACATGGGGGGCTATGGAGACGACATTAGTGGCTCCATAGGAGACATTGAGGGCTATGGAGGGGACATTGAGGGCTATGGAGGGGACATGGGGTGCTCCAGAGGGGACATGGGGGGCTATGGAGACGACATTAGGGGCTCCATAGGAGACATTGAGGGCTATGGAGGGGACATTGACAACTCCAGAGGCGATACTGCGGGCAATGGAGGGTACATTGGGGGCTCCATAGGGGACATTGGGGGCTCAAGAGGGGACATTGAGGGCTATGGAGGGGACATTGAGGGCTCCAGAGGAGACATTGGGCGCTATGGAGGGGACATTGGGGGCTATGGAGGGGACATTGAGGGCTCCAGAGGGGACATTGAGGGCTATGGAGGGGACATTGGGGGCTATGGAGGGGGCATTGGGGGCTCCATAGGGGACATTGAGGGCTATGAAGGTGACACTGGGTACTAGAGAGTGAATATTGAGGGCTATGGAGGGGACATTGGGGGCTCCAGAGGGGACATTGGGGACTCAAGAGGGGGCATTGGGGGCTCCATAGGAGATATTGATGGCTATGGAGGGGACATTGGGGGCTCCATAGGAAACATTGAGTGCTCCAGAGGGGACATTGTGGGCTACGGAGTGGACATTGGGGGCTGCCGAGGGGAAATTGAGGGCTATGGAGGGGACATTTTGGGTTCCAGAGGGGACATTGGGGGCTCTATAGAGGACATTGGGGGCTATGGAGGGGACATTGAGGACTATGGAGGGGTCATGGGGGGGCTGCAGAGGGGACATTGGAGGCTATGGATGTGACCCTGGGGGCTACAGAGGGGACATTGACGGCTCCAGAGAGAACATTGAGGGCTATGGAAGGGACATTGGGGGGCTACAGAGGGGACATTGAGACCTATGGAGGGGATATTGTGGGCTATGGAGGGGACATTGGGGGCTCCTTAAGGGACATTGAGGGCTATGGAAGGGACATTGGGGGACTACAGAGGGGACATTGAGACCTATGGAGGGGATATTGTGGGCTATGGAGGGGACATTGGGGGCTCTAGAGAGTACATTGGCGACTATGGAGGGGCCATTGGGGGTTTGGATGGACCATTAGGGGCATGGAGGGGACATTGGGGGCTTTGGAGGGGGCACTGAGGGCTATGGAGGGGACATTGGGGTCACCTGAAGGGACATTGGGGGCTATGGATGGAACACTGAGGGCTAGGGAGGGGTCATTGTGGGCTATGGTGGGGATACTGAGGGCTGTGAAGGGGACATTGGGGGCTCCATTGGGGACTTTGGGAACTCCATATTGGACATTGTGGGCTATGGAGTGGACATTGGGGGCTCCAGAGGGGACATTGGGGGCATTGGAGAGGACATTGGGGGCTCCATTGGGGACTTTGGGAACTCCATATTGGACATTGTGGGCTATGGAGAGGACATGGGGGGCTCCAGAGGGGACATTGGGGGCTTTGGAGATGACATTGGGGGCTCCATAGGGGACATTGACGGCTACATAGGGGACACTGCGGGCTATGGAGGGGACATTGGGGGCTCCATAAGGGACATTGGGGGCTCCATAGAGGACATTGAGGGCTATGGGTGGGATATTGTGGGCTATGGAGGGGAGATTGGGGGCTATGGAGAGGACATTGCGGGCTCCATAAGGGACATTGAGGGCTATGGTGTGAACATTGTGGCCTATGTAGGGGACATTTAGGGCGCCATAGGGGACATTGGGGACTCCATAAAAGACATTGAGGGCTTTGGAGGGGACATTGGGGGCTATGGAGGGGATATTGGCGGCTCCGTATGGGACATTGGGGCTCCATAGGGGACATTGAGGTCTATGGTGGCACATTGGGGGCTATTGAGGTGATATTGGGGGCTCCATACGAGACATGGAGGGCTATGGAGGGGACATTGGGGGCTATGGAGAAGACATTGGGGGCTCCAGAGGGGATATTGAGGGCTATGGAGGGGACTCAACTCCACATTCCTGATATCAGTTTGTAGGAGGCCTTTCGCACAACAAGAGCAGACAAACTTCCATCTGGTGGCATATTGCATCTGGGAGATATCCTCATTTTTATGTAATTTCAGTAGTCATAAGCCCAGTGGCCAGGAGACAGCATTAATTACCAACTGTGGCCCCTTTCCATGGGAAACCAAAGCGTCCTCTCCAGATTCCTGATGTCAGTTTGTAGGAGGCCCTTGGCATTACAAGGGCAGACAAACTTTCAACTGGTGGTAGATTCCATCTGGGAGATATCCTCATTTGTATGGAATTTTCCTAGGCATAAGCCCAGTGGCAGGCACAGAGCATTAGACACAAACGGTGGACCTTTTCCATGGGAAACCAAAGTCTCTACGGCACGTTCCTGATGTCAGTTTTTAGAAGGCCTTTGGCACTACAAGGGCAGACAAACTTCCATCTGGTGGGAAATTGCATTTGGGAGATATCCTCATTTGTATGGAATTTTAGAAGGCATATGCCCAGTGGCAGACAGACAGCATTAAACACGAACGGTGGGCCTTTTCCATAGGAAAGCAAAGTCTCTCGGCCATGTTCCGGATATCAGTTTGACGGAGGCCTTTGGCACTGCAAGAGCAGACAAACTTCAATCTGGTGGCATATTTCATCTGGGAGATATCCTCATTTGTATGGAACTTCAGCAGTCATAACCACAGTGCCAGGAAGACAGCATTAGACACGAACGGTGGTCCTTTTCCATGGGAAACCAAAGTCTCCACACCACGTTCCCGATGTCAGGTTTTAGGAGGCCTTTGGCAGTACAAGCGCAGACAAACTTCCGTCAGGTGGTTGATTGCATCGGGGAGATATCCACATTTGTATGGAATTTCAGCAGGTAGAAGCCCAGTGGCAGGCAGACAGCATTAGACACAAACGGTGACCCTTTTCCATGGGAAAACAAAGTCTCCACCCCAGGCTCCTGAAGTGAGTTTGTCGGAGGCCTTTGGCATTAAAAGGGCAGACAAACTTCCATCTGGTGGGAAATTGCATTTGGGAGATATCCTTATTTGTATGGAATTTTAGTAGGCATATGCCCACTGGCAGGCAGACAGCATTAGACACGAAAGCTGGGCCTTTTTCATAGGAAACCAAAGTCTCCAGGTGAGGTTCTGAATGTCAGTTTGAAGGAGGCCTTTGGCACTGCAAGAGCAGACAAACTTCCATCTGGTGGCATATTACATCTGGGAGATATCCTCATTTGTATGTAATTTCAGTAGTCATAAGCCCAGTGGCAAGGAGACAGCATTAAACACCAAGGGTGGCCCTTTTCCATGGGAAACCAAAGCGTCCTCTCCAGATTCCTGATGTCAGTTTGTAGGAGGCCGTTGGCATTACAAGGGCAGACAAACTTTCATCTGGTCGTAGACTCCATCTGGGAGATATCCTCATTTGTATGGGATTTTACTAGGCATAAGCCCAGTGGCAGGCACATAGCATTAGACACAAACGGTGGCCCATTTCCATGGGAAAACAAAGTCTCCACCCCACGTTCCTGATGTCAGGTTTTAGGAGGGCTTTGGCACTACAAGGGCAGAGAAACTTCGAGCCGGTGGTAGATTACACCTGGGAGATATCCTCATTTGTATGGAACTTCAGCAGTCATAACCACAGTGCCAGGCAGACAGCATTAGACAGGAACGGTGGTCCTTTTCCATGGGAAACCAAAGTCTCCACCCTAGGTTCCTGATGGAAGTTTGTAGGAGGCCTTTGGAACCACAAGGGCAGAGAAATTTCCATCTGGTGTTAGATTGCACCTGGGAGATATTCTCATTTTTATGGAATTTCAGTAGTCATAAGCCCATTGGCATGTAGACAGCATTAAAGACCAAGGGTGGCCCTTTTCCATGGGAAACCAAAGCGTCCTGTCCAGATTCCAGATGTCAGTTTGTAGGAGGCTGTTGTCATTACAAGGGCAGTCAAACTTCTATCTGGTGGTAGATTGCACCTGGAAGACATCCGCATTTGTATGGAATTTAAGTGGAATATTAATAGGCAGAAGCCTAGTGGCAGGCACATATAATTAGACACGAACGCTGGCCCATTTCCATGGGAAACCAAAGTCTCCACTCCAGGTTCCTGATGTCAATTTGTAGGAAGCCTTTGGCTCTACAGGGGCAGACAAACTTCTGTCTGGTGGTTGATTGCATCGAGGAGATATCGTCATTTGTATGGAATTTCAGCAGACAGAAGCTCAGTGGCAGGCAGACAGCATTAGACACGAACAGTGTACCTTTTCCATGGGAAACAAAAGTCTTCATCCCCTGTTCCTGATGTCTGTTTGTAAGAGGCCTTTGGTACTACAAGGGCAGACAAACTTCCGTCTGGTGGCTGATTGCATCAGGGAGATATCCTTATTTGTGAGGAATTTCAGCAGGTAGAACCCCAGTGGCAGGTAAACAGCATTAGATACGAACGGTGGCCCATTTCCATGGGAAACCAAAGTCTCCAACCCAGGCTCCTGATGTCAGTTTTCAGGAGGTCTTTGGCAATAAAAGGGTAGACAAACTTCCATCTGGTGGGAAATTGCGTTTGGGAGATATCCTCATTTCTATGGAATTTTAGTAGGCATATGCCCCCAGGCAGGCAGACAGCATTAGACACAAACAGTGGCCATTTTCCATGGGAAACCAAAATCTCCACCCCATGTTGCAAATGTCACTTTGTAGGAGGCGTTTTCCGATATAAGGGAGGAGAAACTTCCATCTGGTTGTAGATTGCACCTGGGAGATATCCTCATTTCTATGGAATTTTAGTGGAATTTTAGTAGGCAGAATCCCAGCGGAAGGCAGAGAGAATTAGACAGGAACAGTGGCCCGTTTCCTAAGGAAACCAAAGTCTCCATCCCACATTCCTGATGTCAGGTTGTCGGAGGCCTTTGGCATTAAAAGGGCAGACAAACTTCCATCTGGTGGGAAACTGCATTTGGGAGATATCCTCATTTGTATGGAATTTTAGTAGGTATATGCCCACTGGCAGGAAGACAGCATTAAACACCCAGGGTGGCCCTTTTCCATGGGAAACCAAAGCGTCCTCTCCAGATTCCTGATGTCAGTTTGTAGGAGGCCGTTGACATTACAAGGGCAGAAAAAACTTTCAACTGGTGGTAGACTCCATCTGGGAGATATCCTCATTTGTATGGGTTTTTACTAGGCATAAACCCAGTGGCAGGCACATAGCATTAGACACAAACGGTGGCCCATTTCCATGCGAAAAGAGAGTCTCCACCCCACGTTCCTGATGTCAGATTTTAGGAGGTCTTTGGCACTACAAGGGCAGAGAAACATCCATCTAGTTTAGATTGCACCTGGGAGATATCCTCATTTGTATAGAATTTTAGTGGAATTTTCGTAGGCATAAGCCCAGTGGCTGGCAGACAGCATTAGACACAAACGGTGGCCCATTTCCTTGGGAAACCAAAGTCTCCACCCCACGTTCCTGATGTCAGTTTTTAGGAGGCCTTTGGCACTACGAGGGCTGTGGGACTGCAAAAAATAATATGTGCAGGCCTTGGCGTTGAATACCGCATGAAAGGTTTTATTGTTAAGTTTAGAATAGCTTGCACAACTATCAGAATACCCTTTTGTTTTAAGATGTATTGCTTATGTTAATATGTATCTTTCTGTTGTTCCGATAAGAGTTTCTAGGACAGCTTTGCCCCTGCTTAGAATCTTTCTTTTATTGGTTCTCCCCTGCCTTACCCCCTCTGTTATGCATAATTACCCTCGTGTCCATCATTTAATTCTTATCTTTAAAGTACAGTAGAGCTAGCCAGTGACCTCGCAGACTGCCCTCGGCCCATCCCAGAACTTGTGCTAGATTTGTTGGAACCTAAATGACTTAATTTAGCATGATGTATTTAGATTGTTTTATTGGTATCTGTAACTTAAAACCCACCCTAAAATTGTAGTATTAAACCGCCCACCACCCCAGGCTCAGGGTCTCTCTCCAGAGGCACCAGCCTGGGGTGGCTGGGGGGATCATCCTGACCCCCTTCCCCCCGCCCCCGAATAAAGCCTCTGTTCCCTGGAAAACTATGAGAGAGTCCCCTCTTTCTTGGAACCAGCCTTGACAGCGTCACCCAGATGTAAAAGCCGAACCCCACAAAGTGACTTGTTGTGTGACGTGCCAGGAGCTGCCGGGTAGGCCAGGCTACTGAGCCAGGCCGGAGCAAGCATGCACTGCAACAGATTGGCGCCCAACGTGGGGCAGGAAGACAGCTGGAACGCTGTGGCGTGGGTTCGACACAGGTGTCTCAGTGTAGAAACCTTGTGAACAGTCCATTCAGAGACTTTCGAATTCACGAACCATCAGAGTCTCCTTCCAAAGGCTCTGGTGGATGAAGAGGGCAGCTCCTAACCCCATTTAGGAGTCCTCTTCGGCTGGTGGAACTCTCAGCATCGGCCTCTCTGCTGTCCCTGGGATTTGGTGAGTATTGTCCCTCAAGGGTGGTAGGGAAATACCCACAAATTTTACTGGCAAGGGTAAGGAGAGGGGAATTTGTTTGGGGTCCCCAAGTACTCTTGCTAGGCCGGGGTTTAACCCAGGGGGAGTGTGGGGGGAGAGCTGGGAAGTGTGGTAGTTTTTTAACATCTGTTCAGAATGGGGAACAAGTTTACTGCCACTCAGAAAGAGGTTTCCAAACGTTTAATTGGAATTTTGCTTGTGTCTGGCACAGACCATTCAGAAAAAGAGTTGAAAAAGTTTACTAAGTATCTGTTTTCCCACTTTCCAAATGTTACTTTAGACCAGGTGAATTGCATTGAATTTTGGGAAAAAGTTTTAGAAAAAATAAATAACCTAGCTAAGTCGGGAGATTTCCGAGCTTACAGATTTGACGTGTGGCCTCTAAAGTTTTTAGTTGCTTTGATAAAAATTGAAGAAAATGCTCCAACTTTGCATTCTCTTTTGCCTGCAATTTCTTTTACCTCTTCTCAAACAATCCCTAAGTCTCCCAAATCCCCAAAAGGTCCCTTTAAAACCCTCGAGAAGGCAAAGAGCATTTCTAAAATTGAAAATCCTGTCCCTAAAAGCCCTAGTGGTATCGGCCGAACTTCTAGGGTTTCCCAGGGTTGCACAGCTGGTCTGAGTAACCAAATACCACCCTTTACGCCCCGAAAAGATCAGAACAGAGTTCGTTTCTTGCTATCTGATAGCAGAAACGACTCCGAGAATCTAAGCCCAAGTGATAAAAAAATGCCGTCAGCTCTTTGTCCTCCATCTTTCCCAATTGCTTCTTCTCGAGAGTCATTTCTTTCCCCTCTCCAACCGTTCTCCCCCCCGCCTCAAGCGCTGGGAGCACAGGCGGAGGCACCGCGAGTTGCTCCTGGCCCCGCGGCCGCGCCGCCGGTGCCCGCGCTCCCGCCTCTCCCCACGCCGAGCTGTGCTGAGCAAGCTAAGCTTGGAGCGGCATTCGGCGCGGGGGCTGCCCGCCCGCCCGCGCCGCCGCCGCCCCGTTCTCTGTCGCCGCTTTCCCCGGTGCTGTGTCCCACTTCCGTACCGCTTTGTCCCCTGCAGGAGCCCTCCCGGGCTCCCGAGATGCCCCAATCAGCTTTGCTGCTGTCCCCGGCCCCGGGGCCGCTCCCGCCGCCGCCGCCGCCGTCCGCCGCTAAACGCCCCCCCACACTCAAAGGTAGCCCTGCGCAAACCCTGTACACAGAGCAAGAGCCGCTCCAGCCACCGCCGCTGCCGTGTTTGCCGTGTTCCTTCCCGCTTTTGTTTCAAACCCCCCAAGACCCGGCAAACGCCGCGGGGGCCGCCCCCCCGCAGGCGCCGCCGGCGCTCGGCGTTGCCGAGCCCGAACACGCGGCGGAGGGAGACCCTACGCAGCCCCCGTGCTCGGAGCCGATCCGAGCCGGGGCGGCACCGCTCCCGCCCGCCGAGAGTCAGCCCGGGCTAGCCCCTCCGCCGCAGCCGATCGGCACAGCGAGAGAGCCAGCCCCGGGAAGTGTTTCTCCTGATTTTTACTACAGGTCCGAGTCACTGTCTCAGCTCTCGCCGCCATTGCAGAGAAGAGGGGCAGAGTCGGGGGCCGTCCCGAGCCTCCTTCCCGCTCCCCACAGCGCCGCTGAAGCTCCGCCCCCAGCCGGTTGCCCGAGCAACAGCAACAACAACAAGCAGCTTGCAGTCTCGGCAGTTTTACACACAGCTGAAACATATCTTCCAAATAAAGCAGTGCAAATGCCAAGCAGTGAGAAAATGCCCCTGATAACTCTAGTTAACTATCTCAAAAGCTGCAGTAGTAGAAATATTGTAGCAAATTGGAGAGCTTTCCCTTTTGCATTCATAAAAGATTTAATGAAAGACCTGAGAGAATATAAGCGAGACAGTTCCTACTTCCTAGAGTCGTTGTTTTCTTCTGTTACTAAGATAGTAGAAGGCCCAATTGATTTAAAGCAACTTTTTAAATGTTTAGCAAAGAAAGCAGAGTTTGACTTTTGGAAAAAAACCTGTTTCCACTTGCTAAAAGAATCCTTCCCAAGTTTGTTAAAAAACCCCAAGACAGCCACAGTCAGTGTAAGTGATCCAATTGCCCCCAATCATTTAACCAGTGAGAGAAATTGGAGTTTCCTAAATAAGCAGGTCACTGTTGCCTCCTGGAGAAGAAAGAAAAAGGATAAAAAGCAAGAAAGTTTAGAAACAGAACCTCCTTGCCCAGTTACTGTTTCTTCCTGAATGTTTTAGCAAGGGGAAGAAGCAGAAAAGCTGCTTCCTCTTGCTGAGTGTTTTCAGTGTTTGTTTAACTGAATTCTTTTCTTTTAAGTTGCAGAACTACAGGCCTGGTGGTCAGCATAGAAATTCATAGTTCGGGTGTGTTTGCATTTGTGATGCTGCTCAGTTTGCCAACCCTGGCTTTCTTCTAGATTGTCCCACAGCCAAAAGCCAATGTGTGGAAAACCCTCACACAGAGTCTAAGCCAAGATCACATTTGTCTAGCCTCAGCCACAGCCCAAAATCCCATGTCTGCCTGCCTAGTAGAAATCCCTGTGAAAATAAAAAAGTACTCCTTCTGCTAGCAATTCCCTTTCCCTTCCCAAAAGTTTTTTCCTTGTTTGTAGTGTCAAGGCTTTCACTGGCATTCCTGCTCGCCTGATAAGAAGTCCGTGCACTCTAAGTAATTTAAGCTTCTTTACCCCTAATATGACTCAAATTCTCAATTGGCACAAAGAAAATTTCTCTCTTCAAGTTCAGAAGAGAGACCTGACAAGTCTCAATTCGGATTGCAATTCAAAAATTATCCATTGGTCCAGGGCAAAAGCAGCAGCCCTGTCAGTTTTTTTATTTTGGGTGTCAATTGCAAAGTCTGTAAGAGAATTAAGCCGATTAGAAAGTTGAGTGGCCAAACAAGCAAATTTAACATCTCGTGCTATAAGTGACTTCTTATCAGAAGATTCGGGCAGGCAATGCTTCCAAAATAGAGTTGCTATTAATTACTTGCTTTTATTAAATCAACATTCGTGCGAGGAGTTCGAAGAACTCTGCTGCTTCAATCTATCATCTAAAGCAGAAGATGTCAGAAAACCTGTCCACCAGCCGCAAGAGATAGTCAGTTCCATCAAAGAAGAAACGGGACTGGATTGACAACATCTTTTCAGCTGTTGGACTTTCTAAAGTTGCCAGCTCATAGATCAAATCAAGACTGTTAGTGTTGTTCATTGTGTTTGTTGTAGCCTTTGCTTTTAGTTTGGTAAACAGTTTGATCATGTGTGCAGTTTTTTCCACTTCCACCCCCTCTGTGTATGCAGTGCATTCAGTGGAGCCAGCCAACGAATTTCCGCTGGACGAAGTTACCAGCAGTGAAAATAGCTCAGAGATTTAGACACCAGATCAGTAACAAAATGAAAAAAAAAGGGGGAAGTGTGGGACTGCAAAAAATAATATGTGCAGGCCTTGGCGTTGAATACCGCATGAAAGGTTTTATTGTTAAGTTTAGAATAGCTTGCACAACTATCAGAATACCCTTTTGTTTTAAGATGTATTGCTTATGTTAATATGTATCTTTCTGTTGTTCCGATAAGAGTTTCTAGGACAGCTTTGCCCCTGCTTAGAATCTTTCTTTTATTGGTTCTCCCCTGCCTTACCCCCTCTGTTATGCATAATTACCCTCGTGTCCATCATTTAATTCTTATCTTTAAAGTACAGTAGAGCTAGCCAGTGACCTCGCAGACTGCCCTCGGCCCATCCCAGAACTTGTGCTAGATTTGTTGGAACCTAAATGACTTAATTTAGCATGATGTATTTAGATTGTTTTATTGGTATCTGTAACTTAAAACCCACCCTAAAATTGTAGTATTAAACCGCCCACCACCCCAGGCTCAGGGTCTCTCTCCAGAGGCACCAGCCTGGGGTGGCTGGGGGGATCATCCTGACCCCCTTCCCCCCGCCCCCGAATAAAGCCTCTGTTCCCTGGAAAACTATGAGAGAGTCCCCTCTTTCTTGGAACCAGCCTTGACAGCGTCACCCAGATGTAAAAGCCGAACCCCACAAAGTGACTTGTTGTGTGACGTGCCAGGAGCTGCCGGGTAGGCCAGGCTACTGAGCCAGGCCGGAGCAAGCACGCACTGCAACAGAGGGCAGACAAACGTCCACCTGGTTGTAGATTGCACCTGGGAGATATCCTCATTTATATGGAACTTCAGCAGTCATAACCACAGTGGCAGGCAGGCAGCATTAGAATGGAAATAGAAAGGAACGGTGGTCCTTTTCCATGGGAAACCAAAGTCTCTGCCCCACGTTCCTGATGTCAATTTGTAGGAAGCCTTTGGCTCTGCAGGGGCAGACAAACTTCCATCTGGTGGTAGATTGCACCTGGGAGATATTCTCATTTGTATGGAATTTAAGTGGAATTTTAGTAGGCAAAATCCCAGCGGCAGGCAGGCAGAATTAGACATGAATAGTGGCCCATTTCCATGGGAAACCAAAGTCTCCACCCTAGGTTCCTGATGGCAGTTTGTAGGAGGCCTTTGGCACTAAAAGGGCAGACAAAGTTCCATCTGGTGATTGATTGCATCAAGGAGATATTCTCATTTGTATGGAATTTCAGCAGACAGAAGCCCAGTGGCAGGCAGACAGCATTAGACACGAACAATGGACCTTTTCCATGGGAAACCAAAGTCTCCAACCCACGTTCATGATGTCAGTTTGTAAGAGGCGTTTGGAACTACAAGGGCGGAAAAACTTCCATCTGGTGGTAGATTGCACCTGGGAGATATCCTCATTTCCATGGAATTTTAGTGGAATTTTAGTTGGAAGAAGCCCAGTGGCAGGCACATAGCATTAGACACAAACGGTGGCCCATTTCCATGGGAAAAGAAAGTCTCCACCCCACGTTCCTGATGTCAGTTTTTAGGAGGCCTTTGGCACTACAAGGGCAGAGAAACTTCCATCTGGTTGTAGATTGCACCTGAGAGATATCCTCATTTGTATAGAGTTTTAGTGGAATTTTAGTAGGCATAAGCCCAGTGGCTGGCAGACGGCATTAGACACAAACGGTGGCCCATTTCCTTGGGAAACCAAAGTCTCCACAATACGTTCCTGATGTCAGTTTTTAGGAGGCCTCTGGCACTACAAGAGGAGACAAACTTCCAACTGGTGGCATATTGCATCTGGGATATATCCTCATTTGTGAGAAATTTCAGCACGCATAACCCCAGTAACAGGCAGACAGCCTTAGACACGAACAGTGGCCCTTTTCCATGGGAAACCAAAACCTCCACCCCATGTTGCAAATGTCACTTTGTAGGAGGTGTTTTCCAATATAAGGGCAGAGAAACTTCCATCCGGTTGTAGATTACACCTGAGAGATATCCTCATTTCTATTGAATTTTAGTGCAATTTTAGTAGGAAGAAGCCCAGTGGCAGGCAGACAGCATTAAACACGAACAATGGCCCATTTCTATGGAAAACCAAAACCTCCAACCCATGTTGCAAATGTCACTTTGTAGGAGGTGTTTTCCAATATAAGGGCAGAGAAACTTCCATCTGGTTGTAGATTACACCTGAGAGATATCCTCATTTCTATTGAATTTTAGTGCAATTTTAGTAGGAAGAAGCCCAGTGGCAGGCAGACAGCATTAAACACGAACAATGGCCCATTTCTATGGGAAACCAAAGTCTCCACCCCACGTTCCTGATGTCCGTTTCTAGAAGGCCTTTGGAACTACAAGGGCAGACAAACTTCCGTCTAGTGGTTGATTGCATCGTGGAGATATCCTCATTTGTATGGAATTTCAGCAGGTAGAAGCCCAGTGGCAGGCAGACAGCATTAGACATGAACGGTGGCCCTTTTCCCATGGGCAGCCAAAAATCTCCAAACCACGTTCCTGATGTCAGGTTTTAGGAGGCCTTTGCCAGTACAAGGGCAAACAAACTTCCGTCTGGTGGCTGATTACATTGGGGAGATATCCTCATTTTTATGGAATTTCAGCAGGTAGAAGCCCAGTGGCAGGCAGAGAGACTTAGACATGTACGGTGGCCCTTTTCCATGGGAAAACAAAGTCTCCAACCCAGGCTCCTGATGTCAGTTTGTAGGAGGGCTTTGGCATTAAAAGGGCAGACAAACTTCCATCTGGTGGGAAATTGCATTTGGGAGATATCCTCATTTGTAGGGAATTTTAGTCGGCATATGTCCACTGGCAGGCAGACAGCATTAAACAACAAAGGTTGCCCTTTTCCATGGGAAACCAATGCGTCCTCTCCAGATTCCTGATGTCAGTTTGTATGAGGCCGTTGGCATTAGAAGGGCATACAAACTTTCAACTGGTGGTAGACTCCATCTGGGCAATATCCCCATTTGTAAGGGATTTTACTAGGCATAAGCCCAGTGGCAGGCACATAGCATTAGACACAAACTGTGGCCCATTTCCTTGGGAAACCAAAGTCTTCACCCCACGTTCCTGATGTCAGTTTTTAGGAGGCCTTTGGCACTACAAGGGCAGAAAAACTTCCACCCAGTGGTAGATTACACCTGGGAGATATCCTCATTTGTATGGAACTTCAGCAGTCATCACCACAGTGCCAGGCAGACAGCATTAGACAGAAACGATGGTCCTTTTCCATGGGAAAGCAAATTCTCCACTCCAGGTTCCTGATGGCATTTTGTAGGAGGCCTTTGGAAACACAAGGGCAGAGAAACTTCCATCTGGTGTTAGATTGTACCCGGGAGATATTCGCATTTGCATGGAATTTTAGTGGAATTTTAGTAGGCAGAATCCCAGCGGCAGGCAGACAGAAGTAGACATGAATAGTGGCCCATTTCCATGGGAAACCAAAGTCTCCACCCCAGGTTCCTGATGTCATTTTCTAGGAGGCCTCTGGCACTACAAGAGGAGACAAACTTCCAACTGGTGGCATATTGCATCTGGGAGATATCCTCATTTGTATGTAATTTTAGTAGCCATAAACCCAGTGGCAGGCAGACAGCATTAGACAGGAACCGTGTCCCATTGCCTTGGGAAACCAAAGTCTCCGCCCCAGCGTCTTGATGTCAATTTGTAGGAAGCCTTTTGCTGTACAGGGGCAGACAAACTTCCATTTGGTGGTAGATTGCACGTGAGAGACATCTTCAATGGTATGGAATTTTATTGGAATTTTAATAGGCAGAAGCCTAGTGGCAGGCAAACATCATTAGACACGAACGCTGTCCCATTTCCATGGGAAACCAAAGTCTCCACTCCAGGTTCCTGATGTCAGTTTGTAGGAGGCCTTTGGCACTACAAGGGCAGACAAAGTTCCGTCTGGTGTTTGATTGCATTGAGGAGATATCCTCATTTGTATGGAATTTCAGCAGGCAGAAGATCAGTGGCAGGCAGACAGCATAGGACACGAACGGTGGACCTTTTTCATGGGAAACCGAACTCTCCACCCCACATTCCTGATGTCAGTTTTTAGGAGGCCTTTGGCACTAGAAGGGCAAACAAACTTCGAACTGGTGGTAGATTCCATCTGGGAGATATCCTCATTTGTGAGGAATTTCAGCAGGCGTAACCCAGTGGCTGGCAGACAGCATTAGACATGAACGGTACCACTTTTCCATTGGAAACAAAGTCTCCATCCCGCGTTCCTGATGTCAGTTTGTAGGAGGCATTTGGCACTATAAGGGCAGACTAATTTCCAACTGGTTGTAGATTCCATCTGGGAGATATCCTCATTTGTATGGAATTTTACTAGGCATAAACCCAGTGGCAGGAACATTGCATTAGACACAAACGGTGGCCCTTTTCCATGGGAAAGCAAAGTCTCCACCCCACGTTCCTGATGTCAGTTTTTAGGAGGCCTTTGGCACCACAAGGGCAGACAAACTTCCACCTCGTGGTAGATTGCACCTGGGA
Source organism: Phylloscopus collybita (assembly GCA_027886175.1). Classification (NCBI taxonomy): domain Eukaryota; kingdom Metazoa; phylum Chordata; class Aves; order Passeriformes; family Phylloscopidae; genus Phylloscopus; species Phylloscopus collybita. The sequence goes on along the minus strand of JAJNNQ010000091.1, from coordinate 835,381 downwards.
GATATCCTCATTTGTATGGAACTTCAGCACTCATAACCACAATGCCAGGCGGACAGCATTAGATACGAACGGTGGTCCTTTTCCATGGGAAACCAAAGTCTCCACCCCACATTCCTGATGTCAGTTTTTTAGGAGGCCTTTGCCACTACAAGGGCAGACAATCTTCCATCTGGTGGTAAATTGCATCTGCGAGATATCCTCACTTGTATGGAATTTTAGGAGGCATACACCCAGTGGCAGGCACACAGCATTAGGCATGAACAGTGGCCCTTTTTCATGGGAAACCAAATTTTCCATCCTACGTTTCAGATGTCAGTTTATAGGAGACCTTTGGCACTACAAGGGTAGAGAAACTTCAAACCGGGGGTAGATGGCACCTGCGAGATATTCTCATTTGTATAGAATTTTAGAGGAATTTTAGTACGCAGAAACCCAGTGGCAGGTAGACAGAATTAGACATGAATAGTGGCCCTTTTCCAGGGGAAACCAAAGTCTCCAGGCCAGGTTCCTGATGTCAGTTTTTAGGAGGCCTTTTGCACTACAAGAAGAGACAAACTTCCAACTGGTGGCATATTGCATCTTGGAGATATCTTCATTTGTATGGAGTTTTAGTGGAATTAAAGTAGGCAGAAGCCCAGTGGCAAGTAGACAGCATTAAACACCAACGGTGGCCCATTTCCATGGGAAACCAAAGTCTCCACTCCAGGCTCCTGATGTCAATTTGTAGGAGGCCTTTGCACCTACAGGGGCTGACAAACTTCCGTCAGGTGGTTGATTGCATCGGAGAGATTTCCAAATTTCTTTGGAATTTCAGCAGGCAGAAGCCCAGTGGCAGGGAGACAGCATTAGACACGAACGCTGGCCGTTTTCCATGGGAAACCAAAGTCTCCACCCCTGGTTCCTGATGTCAGTTTCTTAGGAGGGCTTTGGTATTACAAGGGCAGAAAATCTTCCATCTGGTTGTAGATTGCACCTGGGAGATATCCTCATTTCTATCAAATTTTAGTGGAATTTTAGTAGGAAGAAGCCCAGTGGCAGGCAGACAGCATTAGACATGAACGGTGGCCCATTTCTATGGGAAACCAAAGTCTCCAGCCCACGTTCCGGATATACGTTTCTCACAGGCCTTGGCACTACAAGGGCAGCCATACTTCCACCTGGTGGTAGATTGCACCTGGGAGATATCCTCATTTGTATGGAACTTCAGCAGTCATCACCACAGTGCCAGGCAGACAGCATTAGAGGAACGGTGGCCCTTTTCCATGGGAAAGCAAAATCTGCACACCACGTTCCCGATGTCAGGTTTTAGGAGGCCTTTGGCAGTACAAGGGCAGACAAATTTCTGTCTGGTGGTTGAGTGCATCGGGGAGATATCCTCATTTTTATGGAATTTCAGCAGGTAAAAGCCCAGTGGCAGGCAGACAGCATTAGACACGAACGGTGGCCCTTTTCCATGGAAAAACAAATTATGCATCCTATGTTCCTGATGTCAGTTTTTAGGAGGCCATTGGCGCTACACTGGCAGACAAATTTCCATCTGGCGGTAGATTGCACCTCGGAGATGTCCTCAGTTGTACGGAATTTTAGTGGTATTTTAGTACTCAGAAGCCCAGTGGCAGACAGACAGCATTAAACATAAACGGTGGGCCTTTTCCATATGAAACCAAAGTCTCCAGGCCAGGTTCCGAATGTCAGGTTGAAGGAGGCCTTTGGCACTGCAAGAGCAGACAAACTTCCATCTGGCGGCATATTGCATCTGGGAGATATCCTCATTTATATGTAATTTTAGTAGCCATAAGCCCAGTGGCAAGCAGACAGCATTAGACACGAACGCTGGCCCTTTTACATGGGAAACCAAAGTCTCCACTCCCGGCTCCTGATGTCAATTTGTAGGATGCCTTTGGCACCACAGGGGCAGAGGAACTTCCGTCAGGGGGTTGATTGCATCGGAGAGATTTCCAAATTCTTTGGGAATTCCAGCAGGCAGAAGCCCAGTGGCAGGCAGACAGCTTTAGACACGAACGGTGGCCCTTTTCCATAGGAAAACATAGACTCCACCCCTGGTTCCTGATGTCAGTTTTTTAGGAAGGCTTTGCTACTACAAGGGCAGAGAATCTTCCATCTGGTTGCAGATTGCACCTGGGAGATACCCTCATTTCTATGGAAATGTAGTGGAATTTTAGTAGGAAGAAGGCCAGTGGCAGGCAGACAGCATTAGACACGAGCGGTGGCCCATTTCTATGGGAAACCAAAGTCTCCACCCCAACGTCCTGATGTCAGTTTAAAGGAGGCCTTTGGGACTACAAGGGCAGAGAAGCTTCCACCTGGTGGTAGATTTCACCTGGGATATATCCTCATTTGTATGGAACTTCAGCAGTCATAACCACAATGCCAGGCTGACAGCATTAGATACGAACGGTGGTCCTTTTCCATGGGAAACCAAAGTCTCCAAACCACGTTCCCGATGTCAGATTTTAGGAGGCCTTTGCCACTACAAGGGCAGGCAAACTTTCATCTGGTGGTAAATTGCATCTGCGAGATATCCTCATTTGCATGGAATTTTATCAGGCATACGCCCAGTGGCAGGCACACAGCATTAGGCATGAACAGTTGCCTTTTTCCATGGGAAACCAAATCATCCATTCTACGTTTCAGATGTCAGTTTATAGGAGCCCTTTAGCACTACAAGGGCAGAGAAACTTCAAACCGGGGGCAGATTGCACCTGCGGGATATTCTCATTTGTAGAGAATTTAAGAGCAATTTTAGTACGCAGAATCCCAGCAGCAAGCACACAGAATTAGACATGAATAGTGGCCCTTTTCTAGGGGAAAACAAAGTCTCCAGGCCAGGTTCCTGATGTCAGTTTTTAGGAGGCCTTTTGCACTACAAGAACAGACAAACTTCCAACTGGTGGCATATTGCATCTGGGTGATATCCTCATTTGTATGTAATTTCAGTAGCCATAAGCCCAGTGGCAAGCAGACAGCATTAGACACGAACGGTGGCCCTTTTCCATGGGAAACCAAAGTGTCCACTCCAGGCTCCTGATGTCAATTTGTAGGAGGCATTTGGCACTACAGGGGCAGAAAACCTTCCGTCAGGAGGTAGATTGCATCGGAGAGATTTCCAAATTTCTTTGGAATTTCAGCAGGCAGAAGCCCAGTGGCAGGCAGATAGCATTAAACACCAACGGTGGCCCATTTCCATGGGAAAACAAAGTCTCCACCCCTGGTTTCTGATGTCAGTTTTTTAGGAGAGCATTGGTACTACAAGGGCAGAGATTCTTCCATCTGGTTGTAGATTGCACTTGGAAGATATCCTTATTTCTATGGAATTTTAGTGGAATTTTAGTAGGAAGAAACCCAGTGGCAGGCAGACAGCTTTAGGAACGAACGGTGGTCCATTTCCATGGGAAACCAAAGTCTCCACTCCAGGTTCCTGATGTCAGTGTTTAATAGGCCTTTGGCACTACAGGGGCAGACAAACTTCCGTCAGGTGGTTGATTGCATCGGAGAGATTTCCAAATATCTTTGGAATTTCAGCAGGCAGAAGCCCAGTGGCAGGCAGAGAGCATTAGAAACGAACGGTGGCCAATTTCCTTGGGAAACCAAAATCTCCACCCCACGTTCCTGATGTCAGTTTTTAGGAGGACTTTGGCACTATAAGGGCAGACATACTTCCAACTGGTGGAAGATTCCATCAGGGAGATACCCTCATTTGTGAGGAATTTCAGCAGGCATAACCCCAGTGGCAGGCAGACAGCATTAGACACGAACGGTGGCCCTTTTCCATGGGAAACAAAAATCTCCACCCCTGGTTTCTGATGTCAGTTTTTTAGGAGGCCTTTGCCACTACAAGGGCAGACAAACTTCCATCTGATGGTAAATTCCATGTGGGAGGTATCCTCATTTGTATGAAATTTTACTAGGCATAAGCCCAGTGGCAGGCACATAGCATTAGGCACAAACGGTGCCCCTTTTCCATGGGAAACCAAAGTCCACTCCAGGTTCCTGATGTCAGTATTTAGGAGGCCTTTGGCACTACAAGGGCAGACAAACTTCCATTTGGTGGTAGATTGCACCTGGGAGATATCCTCATTTGTATGGAACTTCAGCACTCATAACCACAATACCAGGCAGACAGCATTAGATACGAACAGTGGCCCATTTCCATGGGAAACCAAAGTTTCCACTCCAGGTTCCTGATGTCCTTTTTTAGGAGGCCTTTGGCACTACAAGGGCAGACAAACTTCCAACTGGTGGTAGATTCCATCTGGGAGATATCCTCATTTGTATGGATTTTCAGCAGGCATAACCCCAGTGGGAGGCAGACATGGTTAGACACGAACGGTGGCCCTTTTCCATGGGAATTCAAAATCTCCGCCCCACGTTGCTGATGTCACTTTGTAGGAGGTGTTTTCCAATATAAGGGCAGAGAAAATTCCATCTGGTTGTAGATTGCCCCTGGAGATATCCTCATTTTTTTTGGAATTTTAGTGGAATTTTAGTAGGAAGTAGGCCAGTGGCAGGCAGACAGCATTAGACACGAACGGTGGCCCATTTCCATGGGAAACCAAAGTCTCCAGCCCGCGTTTCTGATGTTCGTTTTTAGGAGGCCTTTGGCACTACAAGGGCAGACAAACTTCCACCTGGTTGTAGATTGCACCTGGGAGATAACCTCATTTGTATGGAACTTCAGCAGTCATAACCACAGTGCCAGGCAGACAGCATTAGACACGAACAGTAGTCCTTTTCCATGGGAAACCAAAGTCTCCACACCACGTTCCCGATGCCAAATTTTAGTAGGCCTTTGCCACTACAAGGTCAGGCAAACTTCCATCTTGTGGTAAATTGCATCTGTGAGATATCCTTATTTGTATGGAATTTTAGCAGGCATAACCCTGCTTTGGTGTCCCATGGAAAAGAGCCACGGTTCGTGTCTAATGCTCTCTACCTGCCGCTGGGATTCTGCCCACAAGAATTCCACTTAAATTCCATGCAAATGAGGATATCTCGCAGTTGCATTCTCCCAAGAGATGGAAGTTTGTGTGCCCTTCTCGTTCCAAAGGCCTCCTACAAATTGACATAAGGAACGTGAGGTGGAGACTTTGGTGTCCCATTGAAAAGGGCCACTGTTAGTGTCTAATGCAGTCTGCCTGGAACTAGGCTCATGCCTGCTGAAATTCCACAAAAATGAGGATATCTCCCAGATGGAATGTACCACCAAATGGAAGTTTATCTGCCTTTGTAGTGCCAAAGGCATCCTACAAACTGACATCAGGAACGTGAGATGGAGACTTTGGTTTCCCATGGAAAAGGGCCACCGTTCTTGTCTAATGCTATCTGGCGACTTTTCGGATTCTGCCGACTAAAATTCCACTAAAATTCCATTCAAATGAGGATATCTCCCTGGTGCAATCTACCACCAGATGAATTTTCCTTTGCCTTTGTAGTGCCTAAGGCGTCTTACAAACTGACATCAGGAACGTGAGGTGGAGACTTTGGTTTCCCATGGAAAAATGCCACCGTTTTTGTCTAATGCTGTCGGCCGGCCACTGGGCATATGCCGTCTTAAATTCCATACAAATGGGGTTATCTCCCAGATAGAATCCACCACCACTTGGATGTTTGTCTGCCCTTGCAGTGTTAAGGCCTCCAACACACAGACATCAGGAACCTGGAGTGAAGACTTTGGTTTCCCATGGAAAGGGGCCACTGTTCGTGTCTAATGCAGTCTACCTGCCACTGTGGTTCTGCCTTCTAAAATTGCATAGAAATGAGGATATCTCCCAGGAACAATCTACTACCAGATGGAAGTTTGTCTTCCCGTGTAATTCCAAAGGCCTCCTACAAATTGTCATCAGGAACGTGAGGTGGAGACTTTGGTTTCCCATGGAAAAGGGCCACCGTTCAAATCTAATGCTGTCTGCCTTCCACTGGGCTCATGCCTGATGAATTTCCATACAAATGAGGACATCTCCCAGGTGGAGTCTACCACCAGATAGAATTTTGGCTGCCCTTGTAGTGCCAAAGGCCTCCTACAAACTGACATTCAGGAACGTGAGGTGGTGACCTTGGTTTCCCATGGAAAAGGACCACCGTTCAAATCTAATGCTGTCTGCCTGCCACTGGGCTTATGGCTGCTAAAATTGCATACAAATGAGGATGTCTCCCAGATGCAATCTACCACCAGTTGGAAATTTTCCTGGCCTTGTAGTGCCAAAGGCCTCCTACAAACGGACATCAGGAATGTGGGGTGGAGACTTTTATTTCCCATGGAAAAGGGCCACCGTTCTTGTCTGATGCTGTTTGCTGGCTACTCGGCGTCTGCATACTAAAATTCCAATAAAATTCCATACAAAGAAGGATATCTCCCTGATGGAATATACAACGAGATGGAAGTATGTAGCCCTTGTAGTTCCAAAGGCCTCCTACAAACTGACACCAGGAACCTGGAGTGGAGACTTTGGTTTCCCATGGAAATGGGCCAGCGTTCGTGTCTAATGATGTGTTCCTGCCACTAGGGTTCTGCCATTTTAAATACCACTAAAATTCCTTACAAATGAGGATGTCTCCCAGGTGCAATCTACCACCAGATGGAAGTTTGTCTGCCCCTGTAGAGCCAAAGGCTTCCTGCAAATTGACATCAGGAACCTGGGGCGGAGACTTTGGTTTCCCATGGAAAAGGGCCACCGTTGGTGTTTAATGCTGTCTACTTGCCACTGGGCTTCTGCCTACTTTAATTCCACTAGAATTCCATACAAATGAGGATATCTCCAAGATGCAATATGCCACCAGTCGGAAGGTTGTCTGTTCTTGTTGTGCAAAAGGCCTCCTAAAAACTGACTTCAGGAACCTGGCCTGGAGACTTTGTTTTCCCCTGGAAAAGGCCACTATTCATCTCTAATTCTGTGTGCCTGCTGCTGGGATTCGGCGGACTGAAATTCCTCTAAAATTCTATAAAATTGAGAATATCTTGCCGGTGCAATCTACTCCCGGTTTGAAGTTTCTCTGCCCTTGTAGTGCCAAAGGGCTCCTATAAACTCACTTCTTAAACGTGGGATGTATAATTTGGTTTCCCGTGGAATAGGGCACTGTTCATGCCTAATGCTGTGTGCCTGCCACTGGGCGTATGCCTGCTAAAATTCCATAGAAATGAGGATATCTCGCAGATGCAATTTACCACCAGATGGAAGTTTGCCTACCCTTGTAGTGGCAAAGGCCTCCTAAAAACTGACATCAGGAACCGGGAGTGGCGACTTTGGTTTCCCATGCAAATGGGCCACCGTTCATGTCTAATGCTGTCTGCTTGACACTGGGCTTCTGCCTGCTGAAATTCCAAAGAAATTGGGAAATCTCTCCTATGCAATCTACCACCTGATGGAAGTTTGTCTGCCCCTGTAGTGCCAAAGGCCTCCTACAAATTGACATCAGGAGCCTGGAGTGGAGAATTCGGTTTCCCATGGAAAAGGCCCATTGTTCATGTCTAATGCTGCTGCCTGCCAGTGGGTATATGCCTACTAAAATTCCATACGTATCAGGATATCTCCCAAATGCAATTTCCCACCAGATGGATGTTTGTCGACACTTTTAATGCCAAAGGCCTCCTGAAAACCGACATCAGAAGCCTGGGTTGGAGACTTCGGTTTCCCATGGAAAAGGGCCACCGTTCGTGTCTAATGCTCTCTGCCTGCCACTGGGCTTCTGCCTGCTGAAATTCCAGAGAAATTGGGAAATCTCTCCGATGAAATCAACCACCAGACGGAAGTTTGTCTTCCCATGTACTGCCAAAGGCCTCCTAAAACCTGACATCGGGAACGGAGTATGGAGACTTTGGTTTCCCATGGAAAAAGACCACTGTTCCTGTCTAATGCTGTCTGCCTGGTACAGTGGTTATGACTGCAGAAGTTCCATAAAAATGAGGATATCTCCGCGATGCAATCAACCACAAGATAGAAGTATGTCTGCCCTTATAGTACCAAAGGCCTCCTACAAACTGACATCAGGAACGTGGGATGGAGACTTTGGTTTCCCAAGGAAATGGGCCACCGTTCGTGTCCAATGCTCTCTGCCAGCCACTGGGCTTATGCCTACTAAAATTTGAATAAAATTCTGTACAAATAAGGATATCTCCTCGATGCAATCAACCACCAGACGGAACTTTGTCTGCCTTTGTAGTGACAAAGGCCTCCTTCAAACTGACATCAGGAACCTGGGGTTCAGACTTTGGTTTCCAATGGAAAAGTTCCACTGTTCGTGTCTACTTCTGTCTGCCTGCCAGTGGGCTTATGGCTACTAAAATTACATACAAATGAGGATGTCTCCCAGGTGCCATCTACCACCAGATGGAAGTTTGTCTGCCCCTGTAGAGCCAAAGGCTTCCTCGAAATTGACATCAGAAACCTAGGGCGGAGACATTGGTTTCCCATGGAAAAGGGCCACCGTTCGTGTCTAATGCTGTCTGCTTCCCACCGGGATTATGACTACTAATATTACATACAAATAAGGATGTCTCCCAGATACAATATGCCACCAGTTGGAAGTTTGTCTCCACCTGTAGTGCCAGAGGCCTCCTAGAAAATGACATCAGGAACCTGGGGTGGAGACTTTGGTTTCCCATGGAAAAGGACCACCGTTCGTGTCTAATGCTGTCTGCTTGCCACTGGGCTTATGGCTACTAAAATTACATACAAATGAGGATATCTCCCAGAGGCAATATGCCGCCAGATGGAAGTTTGTCTGCTCTTGCAGTGCCAAAGGCCTCCTTCAAACTGACATTCGGAACCTGGCCTGGAGACTTTGGTTTCATATGGAAAAGGCCCACCGTTTATGTTTAATGCTGTCTGTCTGCCACTGGGCTTCTGAGTACTAAAATACCACTAAAATTCCGTACAACTGAGGACATCTCCGAGGTGCAATCTACTGCCAGATGGAAATTTGTCTGCCAGTGTAGCACCAATGGCCTCCTAAAAACTGACATCAGGAACATAGGATGCATAATTTGTTTTTTCATGGAAAAGGGCCAACGTTCGTGTCTAATGCTGTCTGCCTGCCACTGGGCTTTTACCTGCTGAAATTCCATACAAATGAGGATATCTCCCCGATGCACTCAACCACCAGACAGAAATTTGTCTGCCCTTGTACTGCCAAAGGCCTCCTAAAACCTGACATCGGGAACGTGGTGTGGAGATTTTGCTTTCCCATGGAAAAGGGCCACCGTTCCTCTCTAATGCTGTCTGCCTGCCACTGGGCTTCTGCCTGCTGAAATTCCATACAAATGAGGATATCCCCTCAATGCAATCAACCACCAGACGGAACTTTGTCTGCCCTTGTAGTGCCAAAGGCCTCCTACAAACTGACATCAGGAGCCTGGGTTGGAGACTTTTTTTTCCCATGGAAAAGGGCCACCGTTCATGTCTAATGCTGTCTGCCTGCCACTGGGCTTCTATCTGCTGAAATTCCATACAAATGAGGATATCTTCCCGATGCAATCAACCACCAGACGGAAGTTTTTCTGCCCTTGTACTGTCAATGGCCTACTAAAACCTGACATCGGGAACGTGGGGTGGAGACTTTGTTTTCCCATGGAAATGGGCCACCGTTTGTGTCTAATGCTATGTGACTGCCACTGGGATAATGCCTAGTAAAATCCCGTACAAATGAGGATATCTCCCAGATAGAGTCTACCACCAGATGAAAGTTTGTCTGCCCTTGTAATGCCTACGGTCTCCTACAAACTGACATCAGGATTCTGGAGAGGACGCTTTGGTTTCCCATGGAAAAGGGGCACCCTTGGTGTTTAATGCTGCCTCCTTGCCTCTGGGCTTATCACTACTGAAATTACATACAAATGAGGATATCTCCCAAACAAAATTTCCCACCAGATGGAAGTTTGTCTGCCCTTTTAATGCCAAAGGCCTACTAAAAACTGACATCAGGAGCCTGGGTTGGAGACTTTGTTTTCCCATGGAAAAGGGCCACCGTTCCTCTCTAATGCTGTCTGCCTGCCACTGGGCTTCTACCTGATGAAATTCCATAAAAATGAGGATATCTCCCCGATGCAATCAACCACCAGACGGAAGTTTGTCTGCCCTTGTAGTGACAAAGGCCTTCTAAAAACTGACATCAGGAACGTGGGGTGGAGACTTTGGTTTCCCATCAAATGGGCCATTGTTCGTGTCTAATGCTGTCTGCCTGCCACTGGGTTTCTTCCTACTAAAATTCCACTAAACCTCCATAAAATGAGGATATCTCCCAGGTGCAATCTACCGCCAGATGGAAGTTTGTCTGCCCTTATATTGGAAAACGTTTCCTACAATGTGACATCAGCAACATGGTGTGGAGATTTTGGTTTCCCATGGAAAAGGGCCACTGTTCGTGTCTAATGCTGTCTGCCAGATACTGGGCTTATGCCTACTAAAATTCCACTAAAATTCTATACAAATGAGGATACCTCCCAGGTGCAATCTACCACCAGATGGAAGTTTGTCTGCCCTTGTAGTGCCAAAGGCTTCCTACAAATTAACATCAGGAACCTAGGGCGTAGACTTTGGTTTCCCATGGAAAAGGGCCACCGTTCGTGTCTAATGCTGGCTGCCTGCCACTGGGTTTATGGCTACTAAAATTACATACAAATGCGGATATTTCCCAGATGCAATATGCCACCAGTTGGAAGTTTGTCTCCTCTTGTAGTGCCAGAGGCCTCCTAGAAAATGACATTAGGAACCTGGGGTGGAGACTTTGGTTTCCCATGGAAGTAGGCCACTATTCGTGTCTAATTCTGTCTGCCTGCCGCTGGGATTTTGCCTACTAAAATTCCACGAAAATTCCATACAAATAAGAATATCTCCCGGGTGCAATCTAACACCACATGGAAGTTTCTCTGCCCTTGTGGTTCCAAAGGCCTCCTACAAACTGCCATCAGGAACCTAGGGTGGAGACTTTGGTTTCCCATGTAAAAGGACCACCGTTCCTGTCTAATGCTGTCTGCCTGGCACTGTGGTTATGACGGCTGCAGTTCCATACAAATGTTCATATGTCCCAGGTGCAATCTACCGCCAGGTGGAAGTTTGTCTGCCCTTGTAGTGCCAAAGGCCTCCTAAAAACTGACATCAGCAACGTGCGGTGGAGACTTTGTTTTCCCATGGAAATGGGCCAACGTTTGTGTCTAATGCTATGTGCCTGCCACTGGGCTTATGCCTAGTAAAATTCCATAAAAAAGAGGATATCTCCCAGATGGAGTCTACCACCGGTTGAAAGTTTGTCTGCCCTTGTAATGCAAAGGCCTCCTAAAAACTGACATCAGGAACCTCGAGAGGACACTTTGGTTTCCCATGGAAAAGGGCCACCCTTGGTGTTTAATGCTGTCTCCTTGCCACTGACTTATGACTACTGAAATTACATACAAATGAGGATATCTCCCAGACGCAATATGCCACAGATGGAAATTTGTCTGCTCTTGCAGTGCCAAAGGCCTCCTTCAAACTGACATTCGGAACCTCACCTGGAGACTTTGGTTTCCTATAGAAAAGGCCCACCATTCATGTTTAATGCTGTCTGTCTTCCATTGGGCTTCTGAGTACTAAAATACCACTAAAATTCCATAAAAATGAGGATATCTCCCAGGTGCAATCTACCACCAGGTGGAAGTTTGTCTGCCCTTGCAGTGCCAAAAGCCTCCTAAAAACTGACATCAGGAACATAGAATGGATAATTTGTTTTTCCATGGAAAGGGGCCACTGTTCCTGTCTAATGCTGTCTGCCTGCCACTGGGCTTTTACCTGCTTAAATTCCATACAAATGAGGATATCTCCCCGATACAATCAGCCACCAGACGGAAGTTTGTTTGCCCTTGTACTGCCAAAGGCCTCCTAAAACCTGACATCAGGAACGTGGCTTGGAGACTTTGGCTGCCCATGGGAAAAGGGCCACCGTTTATGTCTAATGCTGTCTGCCTGCCACTGTGCTTCTTCCTACTAAAATTCCACTAAAACTCCATAGAAATCAGGATATCTCCCGGATTCAATCTACAACAAGATGGAAGTTTCTCTGCCCTTATATTGGAAAATGCCTCCTACAAAGTGACATCAGCAACGTGTGGTGGAGATTTTGGTTTCCCATGGAAAAGGGCCACCGTTCGTGTCTAATGCTGTCTGCCTGCCACTGGGCTTTTACCTGCTGAAATTCCATACAAATGAGGATATCTCCCCGATACAATCAGCCACCAGACGGAAGTTTGTTTGCTCTTGTACTGCCAAAGGCCTCCTAAAACCTGACATCAGGAACGTGGCTTGGAGACTTTGGCTGCCCATGGGAAAAGGGCCACTGTTTATGTCTAATGCTGTCTGCCTGCCACTGTGCTTCTTCCTACTAAAATTCCACTAAAACTCCATAGAAATCAGGATATCTCCCGGATTCAATCTACAACAAGATGGAAGTTTCTCTGCCCTTATATTGGAAAATGCCTCCTACAAAGTGACATCAGCAACGTGTGGTGGAGATTTTGGTTTCCCATGGAAAAGGGCCACCGTTCGTGTCTAATGCTGTCTGCCTGCCACTGGGGTTATGCCTGCTGAAATTCCTCACAAATGAAGATATCTCCCAGATGGAATCTACCACCAGTTCGAAGTTTGTTTGCCCTTGCAGTGCCAAAGGCCTCCTAAAAACTGACATCAGGAACCTGGGGCGGAGACTTTGGTTTCTCATGGAAATGGGCCTCCGTTCGTGTCTAATGCTGTCTGTCGGCCATTGGGCTTCTACCTACGGAAATTCCACTGAAATTCCATACAAATGAAGACATCTCCCGGGTGCAGTCAATCGCCAGATATAAGTTTTTCTGCCCTTGTATTTCCAAAGGCCTTCTACAAACTGACATGAGGAGCCTGGAGTGGAGACTTTTTTTTCCCATGGATATGGGCCAGCGTTCGTGTGTAAAGCAGTCTGCCTGCCGCTGGATTTCTGCCTACTTTAATACCACTAAAATTCCATAAAAATGAGGATATCTCCCAGGTGCAATCTACCACCAGATGGAAGTTTTTCTGCCCTTGTACTTCCAAACGCCTCTTACAAACTAACATCAGGAACGTGGGGTAGAGACTTCGGTTTCCCATGGAAAACGGGCACCGTTTGTGTCTAATGCTGTCTGCCTGCCACTGGGGTTATGCCTGCTGAAATTCCTCACAAATGAGGATATCTCCCACACGGAATCTACCACCAGTTGGAAGTTTGTCTGCCCTTGTAGTGCCAAAGGCCTCTTACAAACTGACATCAGGCACGTGAGATGGAGACTTTGGTTTCCCAAGGAAATGGACCACCGTTCGTGTCTAATGCTTTCTGCCAGCCACTGGGCTTATGCCTACTAAAATTCCACTAAAATTCTATACAAATGAGGATGTCTCCCAGGTGCAATCTACCACCAGATGGAAGTTTGTCTGCCCCTGTAGAGCCAAAGGCTTCCTACAAATTGACATAAAGAACCTGAGGCGGAGACTTTGGTTTCCCATGGAAAAGGTCCATTGTTCGCGTCTAATACTGTCTGCCTGCCACTGGGCTTATGGGTACTAAAATTACATATAAATGAGGATAACTCCCAGATGCAATATGCCACCAATTGGAACTTTGTCTCCTCCTGTAGTGCCAGAGGCCTCCTAGAAAATGACATGAGGAACCTGGGGTGGAGACTTTGGTTTCCCATGGAAATGAGCTACTATTCATGTCTAATTCTGTCTACCTGCAGCTGGGATTCTGTCTACTAAAATTCCACTAAAATTCCATACAAATGAGTATATCTCCCAGCTACAATCTAACACCAGATGGAAGATTCTCTGCCCTTGTGTTTCCAAAGGCCTCCTACAAAATGCCATCAGGAACCTGGAGTGGAGAATTTGCTTTCCCATGGAAAAGGACCACCGTTTCTGTCTAATGCTGTCTGCCTGGCACTGTGGTGATGACTGCTGAAGTTCCATACAAATGAGGATATCTCCCAGGTATAATCTACCACTGGGTGGAAGTTTTTCTGCCCTTGTAGTGCCAAAGGCCTCCTAAAAACTGACATCAGGAACGTGGGGTGAAGACATTGGTTTCCCAAGGAAATGGGCCACCGTTCGTGTCTAATGCTGTCTGGCAGCTACTGGGCTTATGCCTACTAAAATTCCACTAAAATTCTATACAAATGAGGATATCTCCCAGGTGCAAACTACCACCAGATTGAAGTTTCCCTGCCCTTGTAGTTCCAAAGGCCTCCTACAAACTGACATCAGGAACGTGAGGTGGAGACTTTGGTTTCCCATGGAAAAGGTCCATTGTTCCTGTCTAATGCTGTCTGCCTGCCACTGGGTTCTGCCTGCTGAAATTCCATACAAATGAGGATATCTCCTCGATGCAATCAACCACCAGATGAAACTTTGTCTGCTGTTGTAGTGCCAAAGGCCTCCTACAAACTGACACCAGGAACCCGGAGTGGAGACTTTGGTTTACCATGGAAATGGGCCAGCGTTCGTGTCTAATGATGTGTGCCTGCCACTAGGCTTCTGCCTATTAAAATCCCACTAAAATTCCATACAAATGAGGATGTCTCCCAGGTGCAATCTACCACCAGATGGAAGTTTGTCTGCCCCTGTAGAGCCAAAGGCTTCCTACAAATTGACATCAGGAACCTGGGGCGGACACTTTGGTTTCCCATGGAAAATGTCCATTGTTCGCGCCTAATGCTGTCTGCCTGCCACTGGGCTTATGGCTACTAAAATTACATACAAATGAGGATATCTCCCAGATGCAATATGCCACCAGTTGGAAGTTTGTCTCCTCTTGTAGTGCCAGAGGCCTCCTAGAAAATGACATCAGGAACCTAGGGTGGAGACTTTGGTTTCCATGGAAATGGGCCATTATTCATGTCTAATTCTTTCTGCCTGCCGCTGGGATTCTGCCTACTAAAATTAGACGTAAATTCCATACAAATGCGAATATCTCCCAGGTGTAATCTACCACCAGATGGAAGTTACTCTGCCCTTGTGTTTCCAAAGGTCTCCTACAAACTGCCCTCAGGAACCTAGGGTGGAGACTTTGGTTTCCCTAGGAAAAGGACCACCGTTCCTGTCTAATGCTGTCTGCCTGGCACTGTGGTTATGACTTCTGAAGTTCCATAAAAATGAGGATATCTCCCAGGCGCAATCTACCACCAGGTGGAAGTTTGTCTGCCCTCGTAGTGCCAAAGGCCTCCTAAAAACTGACATCCGGACCGTAGGGTGGAGACTTTGGTTTCCCAAGGAAATGGGCCACCGTTTGTGTCTAATGCTGTCTGAAAGCCACTGGGTTTATGCCTACTAGAATTCCACTAAAATTCTATACAAATGAGGATATCTCCAAGGTTCAATCTACAACCAGATGGAAGTTTCTCCGCCCTTGTAGTGCCAAAGGCCTCCTAAAAACTGACATCAGGAACGTGGGGTGGAGAAATTGGTTTCCCATGGAAAAGGGGCACCGTTCATGTCTAATGCTGTCTGCCTGCCACTGGGGTTATGCCTGCAGAAATTCCCCACAAATGAGGTTATCTCCCAGATGCAATCTACCACCAGTTGGAAGTTTGTCTGCCCTTGTAGTGCCAAAGGCCTCCTACAAACTGACATCAGGAACGTGGAATGGAAACTTTGGTTTCCTTAGGAATTAGGCCACCGATCGTGTCTAATGCTGTTTGCTAGCCACTGGGCTTATGCCTACTAAAATTCCACTAAAATTCTATACAAATGAGGATATCTCCCAGGTGCAATCTACCACCAGATGGAAGTTTTTCTGCCCTTGTAGTTCCAAACACCTCCTACAAACTGACATCAGGAACGTGAGATGGAGACTTTGGTTTCCCATGGAAAAGGGCCACCGTTCAAATCTAATGCTGTCTGCCTGCCACTGGGCTCATGCCTGATGTATTTCCATACAAATGCGGACATCTCCCAGGTGGAATCTACCACCAGATAGAATTTTGGCTGCCCTTGTATTGCCAAAGGCCTCCTACAAACTGACATTCAGAAACGTGAGGTGATGACCTTGGTTTCCCATGGAAAAGGACCACCGTTCAAATCTAATGCTGTCTGCCTGCCACTGGGCTTATGGCTGCTAAAATTGCATACAAATGAGGATGTCTCCCAGATGCAATCTACCACCAGTTGGAAATTTTCCTGGCCTTGTAGTGCCAAAGGCCTCCTACAAACGGACATCAGGAATGTGGGGTGGAGACTTTTATTTCCCATGGAAAAGGGCCACCGTTCTTGTCTGATGCTGTTTGCTGGCTACTCAGCTTCTGCATATTAAATTCTAATAAAATTCCATACAAAGAAGGATATCTCCCTGATGGAATATACAACGAGATGGAAGTATGTAGCCCTTGTAGTGCCAAAGGCCTCCTGCAAATTGACATCAGTAACGTGGGGTGGAGACTTTGGTTTTCCATGGAAAAGGGCCACCGTTCCTGTCTAATGCTGTCTGCCTGCCACTGGGCTTATGCCTGCTGAAATTCCAGAGAAATGAGGATATCTCCCAGATGGAATCTACCACCAGTTGGAAGTTTGTCTGCCCCTGTAGAGCCAAAGGCTTCCTACAAATTGACATCAGGAACCTGGGGCGGAGACTTTGGTTTCCCATGGAAAACGGCCACTGTTGGTGTTTAATGCTGTCTACTTGCCACTGGGCTTCTGCCTACTTTCATTCCACTTGAATTCCATACAAATGAGGATATCTCCAAGATGCAATATGCCACCAGCCGGAAGTATGTCTGTTCTTGTCGTGCAAAAGGCCTCCTAAAAACTGACATCAGGAACCTGGCCTGGAGACTTTGGTTTCGCCTGGAAAAGGCCACTATTCATGTCTAATTCTGTGTGCCTGCCGGTGGGATTCGGCGGACTGAAATTCCTCTAAAATTCTATAAAATTGAGAATATCTTGCAGGTGCAATCTAGTCCCGGTTTGAAGTTTCTCTGCTCTTGTAGTGCCAAAGGGCTCCTATAAACTCACTTCTTAAACGTGGGATGTATAATTTGGTTTCCCGTGGAATAGGGCACTGTTCATGCCTAATGCTGTGTGCCTGCCACTGGGCGTATGCCTGCTAAAATTCCATACAAATGAGGATATCTCGCAGATGCAATTTACCACCAGATGGAAGTTTGCCTGCCCTTGTAGTGGCAAAGGCCTCATAAAAACTGACATCAGGAACCGGGAGTGGTGACTTTGGTTTCCCATGCAAATGGGCCACCGTTCGTGTCTAATGCTGTCTGCCTGCCACTGGGCTTCTTCCTATTAAAATTCCACTAAAATTCCATAAAAATGAGGATATCTCCCAGGTGCAATCTACAACCAGATGGAAGATTCTCTGCCCTTGTAGTACCAAAGCCCACCTAAAAAACTGACATCAGGAACCAGCGGTAGAGACTTTGTTTTCCCATGGAAAAGGGCCACCGTTCATGTCTAATGCTGTCTGCCTGCCACTGGGCTTCTGCCTGCTGAAATTCCAAAGAAATTGGGAAATCTCTCCAATGCAATCAACCACCAGTTGGAAGTTTGTCTGCCCCTGTAGTGCCAAAGGCCTCCTACAAATTGACATCAGGAGCCTGGAGTGGAGAATTCGGTTTCCCATGGAAAAGGGCCACCGTTTGTGTCTAATGCTGTCTGCCGGCCACTGGGCTTATGGCTACAGAAATTACATACAAATGAGGATATCTCCCAGATGCAATATGCCACCAGTTGGAAGTTTGTCTGCCCTTTTAATTCCAAAGGCCTCCTACAAACCGACATCAGAAGCCTGGGTTGGAGACTTCGGTTTCTCATGGAAAAGGGCCACCGTTCGTGTCTAATGCTCTCTGCCTGCCACTGGGCTTCTACCTGCTGAAATTCCATACAAATGAGGATATCTCCCCGATGAAATCAACCACTAGACGGAAGTTTGTCTTCCCATGTACTGCCAAAGGCCTCCTAAAACCTGACATCGGGAACATAGTCTGGAGACTTTGGTTTCCCATGGAAAAGGACCACTGTTCCTGTCTAATGCTGTCCGCTTGGTACAGTGGTTATGACTGCTAAAGTTCCATAAAAATGAGGATATCTCCGCGATGCAATCAACCACAAGATAGAAGTATGTCTGCCCTTGTAGTACCAAAGGCCTCCTACAAACTGACATCAGGAACGTGGTTTGGAGACTTTGGTTTCCCATGTAAATGGACCAGCATTCGTGTCTAATTCTGTCTGCCTGCCAGTGGGTTTATGGCTACTAAAATTACATACAAATGAGGATGTCTCCCAGGTGCCATCTACCACCACATGGAAGTTTGTCTGCCCCTGTAGAGCCAAAGGCTTCCTACAAATTGACATCAGAAACCTGGGGCGGAAACTTTGGTTTCCCATGAAAAAGGGCCACCGTTCGTGTCTAATGCTGTCTGCTTCCCACTGGGATTATGGCTACTAATATTACATACAAATAAGGATATCTCCCAGATGCAATATGCCACCAGTTGGAAGTTTGTCTCCTCCTGTAGTGCCAGAGGCCTCCTAGAAAATGACATCAGGAACCAGGGGTGGAGACTTTGTTTTCCCATGGAAAAGGGCCACCGTTCGTGTCTAATGCTGTCTGCCTGGCACTGTGGTTATGACTGCTGATGTTCCATACAAATGAGGTTATCCCCCAGGTGCAATCTACCACCAGGTGGAAGTTTGTCTGCTCTTGTAGTGCCAAAGGCCTCCTAAAACATGACATCAGGAACGTGAGGATGGATAATTTGTTTTTCCATGGAAAAGGCCCATTGTTCATGTCTAATGCTGCTTCCTGCCGTTGGGTATATGGCTACTAAAATTCCATACGTATGAGGATATCTCCCAAATGCAATTTCCCACCAGATGGATGTTTGTCTACACTTTTAATGCCAAAGGCCTCCTGAAAACCGACATCAGAAGCCTGGGTTGGAGACTTCGGTTTCCCATGGAAAAGGGCCACTGTTCGTGTCTAAGTCTCTCTGCCTGCACTGGGCTTCTACCTGCTGAAATTCCATACAAATGAGGATATCTCCCCGATGTAATCAGCCACCAGACGGAAGTTTGTTTGCCCTTGTACTGGCAAAGGCCTCCTAAAACCTGACATCAGGAACGTGGTTTGGAGATTTTTGGCTGCCCATGGGAAAAGGGCCACCGTTCATGTCTAATGCTGTCTGCCTGCCACTGGGCTTCTACCTGCTGAAATTCCATACAAATGAGGATATCTCCACGATGCAATCAACCACCAGACGGAAGTTTGTCTGCCCTTGTAGTTCCAAAGGCCTCCTACAAACTGACATTCAGGAACGTGAGGTGTTGACCTTGGTTTCCCATGGAAAAGGACCACTGTTCAAATCTAATGCTTTCTGCCTGCCACTGGGCTTATGGCTGCTAAAATTGCATACAAATGAGGATGTCTCCCAGATGCAATCTACCACCAGTTGGAAATTTTCCTGGCCTTGTAGTGCCAAAGGCCTCCTACAAACGGACATCAGGAATGTGGGGTGGAGACTTTTATTTCCCATGGAAAAGGGCCACCGTTCTTGTCTGATGCTGTTTGCTGGCTACTCGGCTTCCGCATACTAAAATTCTAATAAAATTCCATACAAAGAAGGATATCTCCCTGATGGAATATACAACGAGATGGAAGTATGTAGCCCTTGTAGTGCCAAAGGCCTCCTGCAAATTGACATCAGTAACGTGGGGTGGAGACTTTGGTTTTCCATGGAAAAGGGCCACCGTTCCTGTCTAATGCTGTCTGCCTGCCACTGGGCTTATGCCTGCTGAAATTCCAGAGAAATGAGGATATCTCCCAGATGGAATCTACCACCAGTTGGAAGTTTGTCTGCCCTTGTAGTTCCAAAGGCCTCCTACAAACTGACACCAGGAACCTGGAGTGGACACTTTGGTTTCCCATGGAAATGGGCCAGCGTTCGTGTCCAATGATGTATTCCTGCCACTAGGCTTCTGCCTATTAAAATCCCACTAAAATTCCTAACAAATGAGGATGTCTCCCAGGTGCAATCGACCACCAGGTGGAAGTTTGTCTGCCCCTGTAGAGCTAAAGGCTTCCTACAAATTGACATCAGGAACCTGGGGCGGAGACTTTGGTTTCCCATGGGAAACGACCACTGTTGGTGTTTAATGCTGTCTACTTGCCACTGGGCTTCTGCCTACTTTAATTCCACTAGAATTCCATACAAATGAGGATATCTCCAAGATGCAATATGCCACCAGTCGGAAGTTTGTCCGTTCTTGTAGTGCAAAAGGCCTCTTAAAAACTGACATCAGGAACCTGGCCTGGAGACTTTGGTTTCGCCTGGAAAAGGCCACTATTCATGTCTAATTCTGTGTGCCTGCCGGTGGGATTCGGCGGACTGAAATTCCTCTAAAATTCTATAAAATTGAGAATATCTTGCAGGTGCAATCTACTCCCGGTTTGAAGTTTCTCTGCCCTTGTAGTGCCAAAGGGCTCCTATAAACTCACTTCTTAAACGTGGGATGTATAATTTGGTTTCCCGTGGAATAGGGCACTGTTCATGCCTAATGCTGTATGCCTGCCACTGGGCCTATGCCTGCTAAAATTCCATACAAATGAGGATATCTCGCAGATGCAATTTACCACCAGATGGAAGTTTGCCTGCCCTTGTAGTGGCAAAAGCCTCCTAAAAACTTACATCAGGAACCGGGAGTGGTGACTTTGGTTTCCCATGCAAATGGGCCACCGTTCGTGTCTAATGCTGTCTGCTTGCCACTGGGCTTCTTCCTATTAAAATTCCACTAAAATTCCATAAAAATGAGGATATCTCCTAGGTGCAATCTACCACCAGATGGAACATTCTCTGCCCTTATATTGGATAACGCCTCCTACAAAGTGACATCAGCAACGTGGGGTGGAGATGTTGGTTTCCCATGGAAAAGGGCCACCGTTCGTGTCTAATGCTGTCTGCCTGCCACTGGGGTTATACCTGCTGAAATTCCTCACTAATGAGGATATCTCCCAGATGGAATCAGCCACCAGTCAAAAGTTTGTCGGCCCTTCTACTGCCAAAGTCCTCCTAAAAACTGACATCAGGAACGTGGGGTGGAGACTTTGGTTTCCCAAGGAAATGGGCCACCCTTCGTGTCTAATGCTGTCTGCCTGCCACTGGGCTTCTGCCTTCTGAAATTCCATACAAAGGAGGCTATCTCCTCGATGCAATCTACCACCAGACGGAACTTTATCGGCCCTCGAAGTGCAAAGGGCCTCCTAAAAACTGACATCAGGAACCTGGACTGGAGACTTTGGTTTCCCATGGAAATGAGCCAGTGTTCCTGTCTAATGCTTTCTTCCTGGAACTGTGGTTATGACTGCTGAAGTTCCATACAAATGAGGATATCTCCTCGGTGCAATCTACCACCAGGAGGAAGTTTGTCTGGCCGTGTAGTTCCAAAGTCCTCCGAGAAACGGACATCCGGAACATGGGGTGGAGACTTTGGTTTCCCATAGAAATGGGCGACCGTTCGTGTCTAATGCTGTCTGCTTCCCACTGGGATTATGGCTACTAAAATTCCACTAAAATTCCATAGAAATAAGGATATCTCCCAGGTGCAATCTACAACCAGATGGAAGATTCTCTGCCCTTGTAGTACCAAAGCCTTCCTAAAAAACTGACATCAGGAACCAGGGGTGGAGTCTATGTTTTCCTATGGAAAAGGGCCACCGTTCGTGTCTAATGCTGTCTGCCTGCCACTGGGCTTATGCTAGTAAAATTCCATACAAATGAGGATATCTCCCCGATGTAATCAGCCACCAGACGGAAGTTTGTTTGCCCTTGTACTGGCAAAGGCCTCCTAAAACCTGACATCAGGAACGTGGTTTGGAGATTTTTGGCTGCCCATGGGAAAAGGGCCACCGTTCATGTCTAATGCTGTCTGCCTGCCACTGGGCTTCTACCTGCTGAAATTCCATACAAATGAGGATATCTCCACGATGCAATCAACCACCAGACGGAAGTTTGTCTGCCCTTGTAGTTCCAAAGGCCTCCTACAAACTGACATTCAGGAACGTGAGGTGTTGACCTTGGTTTCCCATGGAAAAGGACCACCGTTCAAATCTAATGCTGTCTGCCTGCCACTGGGCTTATGGCTGCTAAAATTGCATACAAATGAGGATGTCTCCCAGATGCAATCTACCACCAGTTGGAAATTTTCCTGGCCTTGTAGTGCCAAAGGCCTCCTACAAACGGACATCAGGAATGTGGGGTGGAGACTTTTATTTCCCATGGAAAAGGGCCACCGTTCTTGTCTGATGCTGTTTGCTGGCTACTCGGCTTCCGCATACTAAAATTCTAATAAAATTCCATACAAAGAAGGATATCTCCCTGATGGAATATACAACGAGATGGAAGTATGTAGCCCTTGTAGTGCCAAAGGCCTCCTGCAAATTGACATCAGTAACGTGGGGTGGAGACTTTGGTTTTCCATGGAAAAGGGCCACCGTTCCTGTCTAATGCTGTCTGCCTGCCACTGGGCTTATGCCTGCTGAAATTCCAGAGAAATGAGGATATCTCCCAGATGGAATCTACCACCAGTTGGAAGTTTGTCTGCCCTTGTAGTTCCAAAGGCCTCCTACAAACTGACACCAGGAACCTGGAGTGGACACTTTGGTTTCCCATGGAAATGGGCCAGCGTTCGTGTCTAATGATGTGTTCCTGCCACTAGGCTTCTGCCTATTAAAATCCCACTAAAATTCCTAACAAATGAAGATGTCTCCCAGGTGCAATCTACCACCAGATGGAAGTTTGTCTGCCCCTGTAGAGCTAAAGGCTTCCTACAAATTGACATCAGGAACCTGGGGCGGAGACTTTGGTTTCCCATGGGAAACGACCACTGTTGGTGTTTAATGCTGTCTACTTGCCACTGGGCTTCTGCCTACTTTAATTCCACTAGAATTCCATACAAATGAGGATATCTCCAAGATGCAATATGCCACCAGTCGGAAGTTTGTCCGTTCTTGTAGTGCAAAAGGCCTCTTAAAAACTGACATCAGGAACCTGGCCTGGAGACTTTGGTTTCGCCTGGAAAAGGCCACTATTCATGTCTAATTCTGTGTGCCTGCCGGTGGGATTCGGCGGACTGAAATTCCTCTAAAATTCTATAAAATTGAGAATATCTTGCAGGTGCAATCTACTCCCGGTTTGAAGTTTCTCTGCCCTTGTAGTGCCAAAGGGCTCCTATAAACTCACTTCTTAAACGTGGGATGTATAATTTGGTTTCCCGTGGAATAGGGCACTGTTCATGCCTAATGCTGTGTGCCTGCCACTGGGCCTATGCCTGCTAAAATTCCATACAAATGAGGATATCTCGCAGATGCAATTTACCACCAGATGGAAGTTTGCCTGCCCTTCTAGTGGCAAAAGCCTCCTAAAAACTTACATCAGGAACCGGGAGTGGTGACTTTGGTTTCCCATGCAAATGGGCCACCGTTCGTGTCTAATGCTGTCTGCTTGCCACTGGGCTTCTTCCTATTAAAATTCCACTAAAATTCCATAAAAATGAGGATATCTCCTAGGTGCAATCTACCACCAGATGGAAGATTCTCTGCCCTTATATTGGATAACGCCTCCTACAAAGTGACATCAGCAACGTGGGTGGAGATGTTGGTTTCCCATGGAAAAGGGCCACCGTTCGTGTCTAATGCTGTCTGCCTGCCACTGGGGTTATACCTGCTGAAATTCCTCACTAATGAGGATATCTCCCAGATGGAATCAGCCACCAGTCAAAAGTTTGTCGGCCCTTCTACTGCCAAAGTCCTCCTAAAAACTGACATCAGGAACGTGGGGTGGAGACTTTGGTTTCCCAAGGAAATGGGCCACCCTTCGTGTCTAATGCTGTCTGCCTGCCACTGGGCTTCTGCCTTCTGAAATTCCATACAAAGGAGGCTATCTCCTCGATGCAATCTACCACCAGACGGAACTTTATCGGCCCTCGAAGTGCAAAGGGCCTCCTAAAAACTGACATCAGGAACCTGGACTGGAGACTTTGGTTTCCCATGGAAATGGGCCAGTGTTCCTGTCTAATGCTTTCTTCCTGGAACTGTGGTTATGACTGCTGAAGTTCCATACAAATGAGGATATCTCCTCGGTGCAATCTACCACCAGGAGGAAGTTTGTCTGCTCTTGTAGTGCCAAAGGCCTCCTACAAACTGACACCCGGAACCCGGAGTGGAGACTTTGGTTTACCATGGAAATGGGCCAGCGTTCATGTCTAATGATGTGTGCCTGCCACTAGGCTTCTGCCTATTAAAATCCCACTAAAATTCCATACAAATGAGGATGTCTCCCAGGTGCAATCTACCACCAGATGGAAGTTTGTCTGCCCCTGTAGAGCCAAAGGCTTCCTACAAATTGACATCAGGAACCGGGGGCGCACAATTTGGTTTCCCATGGAAAAGGTCCATTGTTCGTGTCTAATGCTGTCTGCCTGCCACTGGGTTTATGGCTACTAAAATTACATACAAATGAGGATATCTCCCAGATGCAATATGCCACCAGTTGGAAGTTTGTCTCCTCTTGTAGTGCCAGAGGCCTCCTAGAAAATGACATGAGGAACCTGGGGTGGAGACTTTGGTTTCCATGGAAATGGGCCACTATTCATGTCTAATTCTGTCTGCCTGCCGCTGGGATTCTGCCTACTAAAATTCCACTTAAATTCCATACAAATGAGAATATCTTCCAGGTGCAACCTACCACCAAATGGAAGTTACTCTGCCCTTGTGTTTCCAAAGGTCTCCTACAAACTGCCCTCAGGAACCTAGGGGGGAGACTTTGGTTTCCCATGGAAAAGGACCACCGTTCCTGTCTAATGCTGTCTGCCTGGCACTGTGGTTATGACTGCTGAAGTTCCATACAAATGAGGATATCTCCCAGGTGTAATCTACCACCGGCTCGAAGTTTGTCTGCCCTCGTAGTGCCAAAGGCCTCCTAAAAACTGACATCAGGACCGTGGGGTGGAGACTTTGGTTTCCCAAGGAAATGGGCCACCGTTTGTGTCTAATGCTGTCTGCCAGCCACTGGGCTTATGCCTACTAAAATTCCACTAAAATTCTATACAAATGAGGATATCTCCCAGGTTCAATCTACAACCAGATGGAAGTTTCTCTGCCCTTGTAGTGCCAAAGGCCTCCTAAAAACTGACATCAGGAACGTGGGGTGGAGACATTGGTTTCCCATCGAAAAGGGGCACCGTTCGTGTCTAATGCTGTCTGCCTGCCACTGGGGTTATGCCTGCAGAAATTCCCCACAAATGAGGATATCTCCCAGATGGAATCTACCACCAGTTGGAAGTTTGTCTGCCCTTGTAGTGCCAAAGGCCTCCTACAAACTGACATCAGGAACGTGGAATGGAAACTTTTGTTTCCCTAGGAATTAGGCCACCGATCGTGTCTAATGCTGTCTGCTAGCCACTGGGCTTATGCCTACTAAAATTCCACTAAAATTCTATACAAATGAGGATATCTCCCCGGTGCAATCTACCACCAGATGGAAGTTTTTCTGCCCTTGTAGTTCCAAACACCTCCTACAAACTGACATCAGGAACGTGAGGTGGAGACTTTGGTTTCCCATGGAAAAGGGCCACCGTTCGTGTCTAATGCTGTCTGCCTGCCACTGGGGTTATGCCTGCTGAAATTCCTCACTAATGAGGATATCTCCCACATGGAATCTACCACCAGTTGGAAGTTTGTCTGCGCTTGTAGTACCAAAGGCCTCGTCCAAACTGATATCAGGCATGTGGGATGGAGAATTTGGTTTCCCCGGGAAATGGGCCACCGTTCGTGTCTAATGCTGTCTGCCTGGCACTGTGGTTATGCCTACTAAAATTCCACTAAAATTCTATTCAAATGAGGATATCTCCCAGATGCAATATGCCACCAGATGGAAGTTTGTCTGCTCTTGCAGTGCCAAAGGCCTCGTTCAAAGTGATATCTGGAACCTGGCCTGGACCTTTGGTTTCCTATGGAAAAGGCCCACCGTTCTTGTTTAATGCTGTCGGTCTGCAACTGGGCTTCTGAGTACTAAAATTCCACTAAAATTCCATACAAATGAGGACATCTCCAAGGTGCAATCTACCACAAGTTGGAAGTTTGTCTGCCCTTGTAGTGCCAAAGGCCTCCTAAAAACTGACATCAGAGAACGTGAGGTGGAGACTTTGGTTTCCCATGGAAATGGGCCACCGTTCGTGTCTAATGCTGTCTGGCAGCCGCTGGGCTTCTGCCTACTTAAATTAAACTAAAATTCTATACAAATGAGGATATCTCCCAGGTGCAATCTACCACCAGATTGAAGTTTGCCTGCCCTTGTAGTTCCAAAGGCCTCCTACAAACTGACATCAGGAACGTGAGGTGGAGACTTTGGTTTCCCATGGAAAAGGTCCATTGTTCCTCTCTAATGCTGTCTGCCTGCCACTGGGCTTCTGCCTGCTGAAATTCCATACAAATGAGGATATCTCCTCGATGCAATCAACCACCAGATGGAACTTTGTCTGCTCTTGTAGTGCCAAAGGCCTCCTACAAACTGACACCCGGAACCCGGAGTGGAGACTTTGGTTTACCATGGAAATGGGCCAGCGTTCGTGTCTAATGATGTGTGCCTGCCACTAGGCTTCTGCCTATTAAAATCCCACTAAAATTCCATACAAATGAGGATGTCTCCCAGGTGCAATCTACCACCAGATGGAAGTTTGTCTGCCCCTGTAGAGCCAAAGGCTTCCTACAAATTGACATCAGGAACCGGGGGCGCACAATTTGGTTTCCCATGGAAAAGGTCCATTGTTCGTGTCTAATGCTGTCTGCCTGCCACTGGGCTTATGGCTACTAAAATTACATACAAATGAGGATATCTCCCAGATGCAATATGCCACCAGTTGGAAGTTTGTCTCCTCTTGTAGTGCCAGAGGCCTCCTAGAAAATGACATGAGGAACCTGGGGTGGAGACTTTGGTTTCCATGGAAATGGGCCACTATTCATGTCTAATTCTGTCTGCCTGCCGCTGGGATTCTGCCTACTAAAATTCCACTTAAATTCCATACAAATGAGAATATCTTCCAGGTGCAACCTACCACCAAATGGAAGTTACTCTGCCCTTGTGTTTCCAAAGGTCTCCTACAAACTGCCCTCAGGAACCTAGGGGGGAGACTTTGGTTTCCCATGGAAAAGGACCACCGTTCCTGTCTAATGCTGTCTGCCTGGCACTGTGGTTATGACTGCTGAAGTTCCATACAAATGAGGATATCTCCCAGGTGTAATCTACCACCGGCTCGAAGTTTGTCTGCCCTCGTAGTGCCAAAGGCCTCCTAAAAACTGACATCAGGACCGTGGGGTGGAGACTTTGGTTTCCCAAGGAAATGGGCCACCGTTTGTGTCTAATGCTGTCTGCCAGCCACTGGGCTTATGCCTACTAAAATTCCACTAAAATTCTATACAAATGAGGATATCTCCCCGGTGCAATCTACCACCAGATGGAAGTTTTTCTGCCCTTGTAGTTCCAAACACCTCCTACAAACTGACATCAGGAACGTGAGGTGGAGACTTTGGTTTCCCATGGAAAAGGGCCACCGTTCGTGTCTAATGCTGTCTGCCTGCCACTGGGGTTATGCCTGCTGAAATTCCTCACTAATGAGGATATCTCCCACATGGAATCTACCACCAGTTGGAAGTTTGTCTGCGCTTGTAGTACCAAAGGCCTCGTCCAAACTGATATCAGGCATGTGGGATGGAGAATTTGGTTTCCCCGGGAAATGGGCCACCGTTCGTGTCTAATGCTGTCTGCCTGGCACTGTGGTTATGCCTACTAAAATTCCACTAAAATTCTATTCAAATGAGGATATCTCCCAGGTGCAATCTACCACAAGATGGAAGTTCCTCTGCCCCTGTAGAGCCAAAGGCTTCCTACAAATTGACATCAAGAACCTGGGGCGGACACTTTGGTTTCCCATGGAAAAGGTCCACCGTTCGTGGCTAATGCTGTCTGCCTGCCACTGGGCTTATGGGTACTAAAATTACATACAAATGAGGATGTCTCCCAGGTGCAATCTACCACCAGATGGAAGTTTGTCTGCCCCTGCAGAGCCAAAGGCTTCCTACAAACTGACATCAGGAACCTAGGGTGGAGACTTTGGTTTCCCATGGAAATGGGCCACAGTTTGTGTCTAATGCTATGTGCCTGCCACTGGGCTTATGCCTAGTAAAATCCCTTACAAATGGGGATATCGCCCAGATGGAGTCTACCACCAGTTGAAAGTTTGTATGCCCTTCTAATGCCAACGGCCTCATACAAACTGACATCAGGAATCTGGAGAGGACGCATTGGTTTCCCATGGAAAAGGGCAACCTTTGTTGTTTAATGCTGTCTGCCTGCCAGTGGACATATGCCGACTAAAATTCCCTACAAATGAGGATATCTCCCAAATGCAATTTCCCACCAGATGGAAGTTTGTCTGCCCTTTTAATGCCAAAGGCCTCCTACAAACTGACATCAGGAGCCTGGGTTGGAGACTTTGTTTTCCCATGGAAAAGGGCCACCGTGTCTAAGTCTCTCTGCCTGCCACTGGGCTTCTACCTGCTGAAATTCCATACAAATGAGGATATCTCCCCAATGTAATCAGCCACCAGACGGAAGTTTGTTTGCCCTTGTACTGGCAAAGGCCTCCTAAAACCTGACATCAAGAACGTGGTTTGGAGATTTTTGGCTGCCCATGGGAGAAGGGCCACCGTTCGTGTCTAATGCTGTCTGCCTGCCACTGGGCTTCTACCTGCTGAAATTCCATACAAATGAGGATATCTCCACGATGCAATCAACCACCAGACGGAAGTTTGTCTGCCCTTGTAGTTCCAAAGGCCTTCTAGAAACGGACATCAGGAACGTGGGTGGAGACTTTGGTTTCCCATAGAAATGGGCCATTGTTCGTGTTTAATGCTGTCTGCCTGCCACTGGGTTTCTTCCTACTAAAATTCCACTAAAATTCAATAGAAATGAGGATATCTCTCAGGTGTAATCTACAACCAGTTGGAAGTTTCTCTGCCCTTATATTGGAAAACGCCTCCTACAAAGTGACATTTGCAACATGGGGTGGAGGTTTTGGTTTCCCATGGAAAAGGGCCACTGTTCGTGTCTAAGGCTGTCTGCCTGTCACTGGGGTTATGCGTGCTGAAATTTCTCACAAATGAGGATATATCCCAGATGCAATATGCCACCAGTTGGAAGTTTGTCTCCTCTTATAGTGCCAGAGGCCTCCTAAAAACTGACATCAGGAACGTATTGTGGAGACTTTGGTTTCCCAAGGAAATGGGCCACCGTTTGTGTCTAATGCCGTCTGCCAGCCACTGGGCTTATGCCTACTAAAATTCCACTAAAACTCTATACAAATGAGGATATCTCTCAGGTGCAATCTACAACCAGATGGAAGTTTCTCTGCCCTTGTAGTGCCAAAGGCCTCCTAAAAACTGACATCAGGAACGTGGGGTGGAGACTTTCTTTTCCCATGGAAATGGGCCACCGTTTGTGTCTAATGCTATGTGCCTGCCACTGGGCTTCTTCCAACTAAAATTCCACTAAAATTCCATGGAAATGAGGACATCTCCCAGGTGCAATCTACCACCAGATGGAAGTTTTTCCGCCCTTGTAGTTCCAAACGCCTCTTACAAACTGACATCATGAACGTGGGTTGGAGACTTTGGTTTCCCATGGAAAAGGTCCATTGTTCGTTTCTAATGCTGTCTGCCTGCTACTGGGCTTCTGTCTGCTGAAATTCCATACAAATGAGAATATCTCCTTGATGCAATCAATCACCAGATGGAACTTTGTCTGCCCTTTGCGTGCCAAAGGCCTCCTACAAACTGCCATCAGGAACCTAGGGTGGAGACTTTGGTTTCCCATGGAAAAGGACCACCGTTCCTGTCTAATGCTGTCTGCCTGGCACTGAGGTTATGACTGCTGAAGTTCCATACAAATGAGGATATTTCCCAGGTGCAATCTACCACCAGATGGAAGTTTGTCTGCCCTCGTAGTGCCAAAGGCCTCCTACAAACTGACACCAGGAACCTGGAGTGGAGACTTTGGTTTACCATGGAAATGGGCCAGCGTTCGTGTCTAATGATGTGTTCCTGCCTCTAGGCTTCTGCCTATTAAAATCCCACTAAAATTCCTTACAAATGAGGATGTCTCCCAGGTGCAATCTACCACCAGATGGAAGTTTGTCTGCCCCTGTAGAGCCAAAGGCTTCCTACAAATTGACATCAGGAACCTGTGGCGGAGACTTTGGTTTCCCATGGAAAAGGGCCACCGTTCGTGTCTTATCCTGTCTGCCTGCTACTGGGCTTATGGCTACCAAAATTACATACAAATGAGGATATCTCCAAGATGCAATATGCCAGCAGTTGGAAGTTAATCTCCTCTTGTAGTGCCAGAGGCCCCCTAAAAAATTACATCAGGAACCTGGGGTGGAGACTTTGGTTTCCCATGGAAATGGGCCACTATTCATGTCTAATTCTGCCTGCCTGCCGCTGGGATTTTGCCTACTAAAATTCCACTTAAATTCCATACAAATGAGAATATCTCCCAGGTGCAATCTACCACCAGATGGAAGTTTGTCTGCCTCTGCAGAGCCAAAGGCTTCCTACAAATTGACATCAGGAACGTGGGGCAGAGACTTTGGTTTCCCATGGAAAAGGACCACCGTTCCTTTCTATTTCCATTCTAATGCTGCCTGCCTGCCACTGTGGTTATGACTGCTGAAGTTCCATATAAATGAGGATATCTCCCAGGTGCAA
Source organism: Phylloscopus collybita (assembly GCA_027886175.1). Lineage (NCBI taxonomy): Eukaryota > Metazoa > Chordata > Aves > Passeriformes > Phylloscopidae > Phylloscopus > Phylloscopus collybita. Next base: position 804,568 of record JAJNNQ010000091.1, on the reverse strand, counting down.
TCTACAACCAGGTGGACGTTTGTCTGCCCTCGTAGTGCCAAAGGCCTCCTAAAAACTGACATCAGGAACGTGGGGTGGAGACTTTGGTTTCCCAAGGAAATGGGCCACCGTTTGTGTCTAATGCTGTCTGCCAGCCACTGGGCTTATGCCTACTAAAATTCCACTAAAATTCTATACAAATGAGGATATCTCCCAGGTGCAATCTAAACTAGATGGATGTTTCTCTGCCCTTGTAGTGCCAAAGGCCTCCTAAAATCTGACATCAGGAACGTGGGGTGGAGACTCTCTTTTCGCATGGAAATGGGCCACCGTTTGTGTCTAATGCTATGTGCCTGCCACTGGGTTTATGCCTAGTAAAAACCCATACAAATGAGGATATCTCCCAGATGGAGTCTACCACCAGTTGAAAGTTTTTTCTGCCCTTGTTATGCCAACGGCCTCCTACATACTGACATCAGGAATCTGGAGAGGACGCTTTGGTTTCCCATGGAAAAGGGCCACCCTGGGTGTTTAATGCTGTCTTCCTGCCAGTGGGCATATACCTACTAAAATTCCATACAAATGAGGATATCTCCCAAATGCAAATTCCCACCAGATGGAAGTTTGTCTGCCCTTTTAATGCCAAAGGCCTCCGACAACCTGACATCAGGAATGTGGGATGGAGACTTTGGTTTCCTTAGGAAACGGGCCACTGTTCCTGTCTAATTCTCTCTGCCTTCCGCTGGGATTCTGCCTACTAAAATTCCACTAAAATTCCATAGAAATGAGGATATCTCCCAGGTGCAATCTACAACCAGATGGAAGTTTCTCTGCCCTTGTGGTTCCAAAGGCCTCCTACAAACTTCCATCAGGAACCTAGGGTGGAGACTTTGGTTTCCCATGGAAAAGGACCACCGTTCCTGTCTAATGCTGTCTGCCTGGCACTGTGGTTATGACTGCTGAAGTTCCATACAAATGAGGATATCTCCCAGGTGTAATCTACCACCGGCTCGAAGTTTCTCTGCCCTTGTAGTGCCAAAGCCCTCCTAAAAACTGACATCAGGAACGTGGGGTGGAGACTTTTTTTTCCCATGGAAATGGGCCACCGTTTGTGTCTAATGCTATGTGCCTGCCACTGGGCTTATGCCTAGTAAAATCCCATACAAATGAGGATATCTCCCAGATGGAGTCTACGACCAGATGAAAGTTTGTCTGCCCTTGTAATGCCAACGGCCTCCTACAAACTGACATCAGGAATCTGGAGAGGACGCTTTGGTTTCCCATGGAAAAGGGCCATCCTTGGTGTTTAATGCTGTCTCCTTGCCACTGGGCTTATGACTACTGAAATTACATACAAATGAGGATATCTCCCAGATGCAATATCCCACCAGATGGAAGTTTGTCTGCTCTTGCAGTGCCAAAGGCCTCCTTCAAACTGACATTCAGAACCTCACCTGGAGACTTTGGTTTCCTATGAAAAAGGCCCAGCTTTCGTGTCTAATGCTGTCTGCCTGCCAGTGGGCATATGCCTACTAAAATTCCATACAAATGAGGATATCTCCCAAATGCAATTTCCCACCAGATGGAAGTTTGTCTGCCCTTTTAATGCCAAAGGCCTCCGACAAACTCACTTCAGGAGCCTGAGGTGGAGACTTTGTTTTCCCATGGAAAAGGGTCACCGTTTGTGTCTAATGCTGTCTGCCTGCCACTGGGCTTCTACCTGCTGAAATTCCATACAAATGTGGATATCTCCCCGATGCAATCAACCACCTGACGGAAGTTTGTCTGCGCTTGTACTGCCCAAGGCCTCCTAAAACCTGACATCGGGAACGTGGTGTGGAGACTTTGGTTTCCCATGGAAAAGGACCACCGTTCGTGTCTAATGCTGTCTTCCTGGCACTGTGGTTATGACTGCTGAAGTTCCATACAAATGAGGATATCTCCCAGATGAAATATGCCACCAGATTGAAGTTTGTCTGCTCTTGCAGTGCCAAAGGCCTTCGTCAAACTGATATCCGGAACATGGCCGAGAGACTTTGCTTTCCTATGGAAAAGGCCCACCGTTCGTGTTTAATGCTGTCTGTCTGCCACTGGGCATATGCCTTCTAAAATTCCATACAAATGAGGATATCTCCCAAATGCAATTTCCCACCAGATGGAAGTTTGTCTGCCCTTGTAGTGCCAAAGGCCTTCTAAAAACTGACATCAGGAACGTGCCGTAGAGACTTTGGTTTCCCATGGAAAAGGTCCACCGTTTGTGTCTAATGCTCTGTGCCTGCCACTGGGCTTATGCCTAGGAAAATTCCATACAAATGAGGATATCTCCCAGATGGAATCTACCACCAGTTGAAAGTTTGTCTGCCCTTGTAATGCCAAGGGCCTCCTACAAACTGACATCAGGAATCTGGAGAGGACGCTTTGGTTTCCCATGGAAAGGGGCCACCGTTGGTAATTAATGCTGTCTCCTGGCCACTGGGCTTATGACTACTGAAATTACATAAAAATGAGGATATCTCCCAGATGCAATATGCCACCAGATGGAAGTTTGTCTGCTTTTGTTGTGCGAAAGGCCTCCTACAAACTGATATCAGGAATGTGGAGTTGAGTCCCCTCCATAGCCCTCAATATCCCCTCTGGAGCCCCCAATGTCTTCTCCATAGCCCCCAATGTACCCTCCATAGCCCTCCATGTCTCGTATGGAGCCCCCAATATCACCTCCATAGCCCCCAATGTACCACCATAGACCTCAATGTCCCCTATGGAGCCCCAATGTCCCATACGGAGCCGCCAATATCCCCTCCATAGCCCCCAATGTCCCCTCCAAAGCCCTCAATGTCTTTTATGGAGTCCCCAATGTCCCCTATGGCGCCCCCAATGTCCCCTACATAGGCCACAATGTTCACACCATAGCCCTCAATGTCCCTTATGGAGCCCGCAATGTCCTCTCCATAGCCCCCAATCTCCCCTCCATAGCCCACAATATCCCACCCATAGCCCTCAATGTCCCCTATGGAGCCCCCAATGTCCCTTATGGAGCCCCCAATGTCCCCTCCATAGCCCGCAATGTCCCCTATGGAGCCGTCAATGTCCCCTATGGAGCCCCCAATGTCATCTCCAAAGCCCCCAATGTCCCCTCTGGAGCCCCCAATGTCCTCTCCATAGCCCACAATGTCCAATATGGAGTTCCCAAAGTCCCCAATGGAGCCCCCAGTGTCCTCTCCAATGCCCCCAATGTCCCCTCTGGAGCCCCCAATGTCCACTCCATAGCCCACAATGTCCAATATGGAGTTCCCAAAGTCCCCAATGGAGCCCCCAATGTCCCCTTCACAGCCCTCAGTGTCCCCACCATAGCCCACAATGACCCCTCCCTAGCCCTCAGTGTTCCCTCCATAGCCCCCAATGTCCCTTCAGGTGACCCCAATGTCCCCTCCATAGCCCTCAGTGCCCCCTCCAAAGCCCCCAATGTCCCCTCCATGCCCCTAATGGTCCATCCAAACCCCCAATGGCCCCTCCATAGTCGCCAATGTACTCTCTAGAGCCCCCAATGTCCCCTCCATAGCCCACAATATCCCCTCCATAGGTCTCAATCTCCCCTCTGTAGCCCCCCAATGTCCCTTCCATAGCCCTCAATGTCCCTTAAGGAGCCCCCAATGTCCCCTCCATAGCCCACAATATCCCCTCCATAGGTCTCAATGTCCCCTCTGTAGCCCCCCAATGTCCCTTCCATAGCCCTCAATGTTCTCTCTGGAGCCGTCAATGTCCCCTCTGTAGCCCCCAGGGTCACATCCATAGCCTCCAATGTCCCCTCTGCAGCCCCCCCATGACCCCTCCCTAGTCCTCAATGTCCCCTCCATAGCCCCCAATGTCCTCTATGGAGCCCCCAATGTCCCCTCTGGAACCCAAAATGTCCCCTCCATAGCCCTCAATTTCCCCTCGGCAGCCCCCAATGTCCACTCCGTAGCCCACAATGTCCCCTCTGGAGCACTCAATGTTTCCTATGGAGCCCCCAATGTCCCCTCCATAGCCATCAATATCTCCTATGGAGCCCCCAATGCCCCCTCTTGAGTCCACAATGTCCCCTCTGGAGCCCCCAATGTCCCCTCCATAGCCCTCAATATTCACTCTCTAGTACCCAGTGTCACCTTCATAGCCCTCAATGTCCCCTATGGAGCCCCCAATGCCCCCTCCATAGCCCCCAATGTCCCCTCCATAGCCCTCAATGTCCCCTCTGGAGCCCTCAATGTCCCCTCCATAGCCCCCAATGTCCCCTCCATAGCGCCCAATGTCTCCTCTGGAGCCCTCAATGTCCCCTCCATAGCCCTCAATGTCCCCTCTTGAGCCCCCAATGTCCCCTATGGAGCCCCCAATGTACCCTCCATTGCCCTCAGTATCGCCTCTGGAGTTATCAATGTCCCCTCCATAGCCCTCAATGTCTCCTATGGAGCCCCTAATGTCGTCTCCATAGCCCCCCATGTCCCCTCTGGAGCCCCCCATGTCCCCTCCATAGCCCTCAATGTCCCCTCCATAGCCCTCAATGTCTCCTATGGAACTCCTAATGTCCCCTCCTTAGCCCCCAATGTCCCCTCTGGAGCCCCCCATATCCCCTCCATAGCCCCCAGTGTCCCCTCCCTAGCCCTCAATGTCACCTATGGAGCCCCCAATGTCCCCTCGTGAGTCCCAAATGTCCCCTCTGGAGCCTTCAATGTCCCATCTGGAGCCCTCATTGTACCCTACGGAGCCCTCAATGTCCACTCTGGAGCCCCCAATATCCCCTCTTGAGCACCCAATGTCCCCTCCATAGCCCTCAATATCCCCTCTGTAGCCCCCTGTTTCACCTCCATAGCTCTCAATGTCCCCTATGGAGCCCCCAATGTTCCCTCTGGAGCCCTCAATGTCCCCTCTAGAGCCCGCAATTTCCACTATGGAGCCCCCAATGTCCCCTCCTGAGCACCCAATGTCCCCTTAATAGCCCTCAATGTCCCCCCTGGAGACCTATATGTCCCCTATGGAGCCCCCAATGTCCCTTCTTGAGAACCCAATGTCCCCTCAGGATCCCCCAATGTCCCCTCCACAGCCCTCAATGTCCGCTCCATAGCTCTCAATGACCCCTTCAAAGCCTTCAGTGTCCTCTCCAAAGCCCCCAACATCCCCTCTGGAGCCCCCAATGTCCCCTATGGAGCCCCCAATGTCCCCTCCATAGCCCTCAATGTCCCCTCTGGAGCCTCCAATGTCCCCTCTGGAGCCCCCAATGTCCCCTCCATAGCCCCCTATGTCTTCTCCCTAGCCCTCAATGTCCCCTCTGGATCCCCCAATGTCCTCTCCGTAGCCCCCAATGTCCCCTACATAGCCCTCAATGTCCCCTCCATCGCCCTAAATGTCCCCTACGGAGCCCCCAATATCCCCTCCATTGCTCTCAATGGCCCCTCTGGAGCCTTCAATGTCCCCTCCATAGCCTTCAATGTCCCCTATGGTGCCCTCAATATCCCCTCCATAGCCTTCAATGTCCCCTATGGAGCCCTCAATGTCCCCTCTGGTTCCCCTAATGTCCCCTCCGTAGCCCCCAATGTCCCCTCATGGCCCCCAAATTACCCTTCATAGCCCTCAATGTCCCCTCCGGAGCCCTCAATGTCCCCTCCATAGCCCTCAATGTCCCCTCCACAGCCCCCAGTGTCCCCTCTTGAGCCCCTAATGTCCCCTCCATAGCCCTCAATGTCTCCTCTGGAGCCCTCAATGTCCCCTCCATAGACCTCGATGTCCCCTATGGAGGCTCGAATGTCCCCTTTGTAGGCCCCAAAGTACCTTCCATAGCCCTCAATGTCCCTTAAAGAGCCCCCAATGTCCCCTCCATAGCCATCAAAATCCCCTCTGGAGCCCTCAATGTCCCCTCTGGTTCCCCAAATGTCCCCTCCGTAGCCCCCAATGTCCCCTCATGGCCCCCAAATTACCCTTCATAGCCCTCAATGTCCCCTCCGGAGCCCTTAATGTCCCCTCCATAGCCCTCAATGTCCCCTCCACAGCCCCCAGTGTCCCCTCTTGAGCCCCTAATGTCCCCTCCATAGCCCTCAATGTCTCCTCTGGAGCCCTCAATGTCCCCTCCATAGACCTCGATGTCCCCTATGGAGGCTCGAATGTCCCCTTTGTAGGCCCCAAAGTACCTTCCATAGCCCTCAATGTCCCCTCCATAGCCCTCAATGTCCCTCAAAGAGCCCCCAATGTCCCCTCCATAGCCATCAAAATCCCCTCTGGAGCCCTCAATGTCCCCTGCAAAGCCCTCAATATCCCCTATGGAGCCTCCAATGTCCCCTCTGTAGCCCCCAGTGTCACCTCCATAGCCCTTAATGTCCCCTACAGAGCCCCAAATGTCCCGTCTGTAGCTCTCAATGTCCCTTCTGGAGCCCCCAATGTCCCCTATGGAGCCACCAATGTCCCCTCTCTAGCCCCCAATGTCCCCTCACGAGCACCCAATGTCCCCTCCATACCCCTCAATGTCTCCTCTGGAGCCCCCAATGTCCCCTATGGAGCCCCCAATGTCCCCTCCATAGCCCACTATGTCTTCTCCCTAGCCCTCAATGTCCCCTCTGGATCCCCCAATGTCCTCTCCGTAGCCCCCAATGTCCCCTACATAGCCCTCAATGTCCCCTCCATAGCCCTCAATGTCCCCTCTTGAGCCCCCAATGTCCCCTCCATAGCCCCCAATGTCCCCTCTGGAGCCCTCAATGTCCCCTATGGTGCCCCCAATGTCCCCTCCATAGCCGTCAATGTCCCCTCTGGAGCCCTCAATGTCCCCTCCATGGCCTTCAATGTCCCCTATGGAGCCTTCAATGTCCCCTCTGGATCCCCCAATGTCCCCCCCGTAGCCCCCAATGTCCCCTCATGGCCCCCAAAGTACCCTCCATAGCCCCCAGTGTCCCCTCTTGAGCCCCCAATGTCCCCTCCATAGCCCCCAATTTCCCCTCCATAGCCCCTAATGTCCCCTATGGAGCTCCCAATGTCTTTTCCAAAGCCTTCAATGTCCCCTATGGAGCCCCCAATGTCCCCTGCATAGCCCACAATGTCCCCTCCAGAGCCCTCAATGTCTCCTCTGGAGCCCCCAATGTCTCCTAAGGAGCCCCCAATGTCCCCTCCATAGCCTTCTATGTCCCCTCTGGAGCCCTCGTTGTCCCTAATGGAGCCCCCAATGTCCCCTCCATAGCCCCCAATGTCCCCTCTAAAGCCATCAGCTTAGATGGAGACTTTGAACTTCATGTACTAACGTGCTGTGCAAATGATACTAAGAGCTGGAATTCTCAGTTATTCCTGTGCTTTTTCCAGGTCCATATCTAACCCTTGAGACTGACTTTTTTCCCTGGAAACAAATCATCTGTCATTGCAGCAAAACTGCAACTTGAACATTTGGCCAAAATGACCTTGTTCTGTGTATTTTCCAGCGACATGTGATGGGGTACACACTGAACTGTTTTGATTCCCAGAGTGTGTGTAAGAACAACTCTAAAAACCGAGCCAAAAGTCCCTGGCTAAAAGCTTTGTCTTATGCATTTTTCATGCTCACCTATCTCTTATACAGGGAAGCATTTTAGGGTTCGGAGTAAAACTTGGTTTTCTTTTCTGTGTTGGTTTTTTGTTTCTATGAGCACCTTAATAGTTTCTGGTTTTGAGACCAAGCAATTACTTCACCAGGCAGATCTGCTTTCAGATCTGCTAGAGCAAACCCAAGTGTGTCCCTTTTCATAAATTTAGGAAACTTTGAAGTTTTAGCTTTTTAGGAAACCTTTGAAGCTTCTTCTCTGGAGGAAAATGTTACTTTAGTATGAGGTACAGCTGTCTTGGAGGCTCAGTTCCTCAGCAGTGCCACTGGCTACAGATGTTTCAGCTGAGGGGTCTCGACAGGGCCCTTCAACAAAGCAATGTCATTGTAGAGTACGTAAATCCATGGCAGCGTGGGTGTGGTAACTACCACGTCTTTCTCTTTCAGGCCATGAAGCCATCCAACCACGCCACCATCCAGAGCAGTGTGAGAGCTGTTGGAGTCGTCCCTGGCATTCCCGAGCCTTGCTGTGGGCCTGACAAGATGTCTTCTCTTAGTATCTTATTCTTTGATGAAAACAAAAACGTGGTGCTGAAGGTGTACCCCAACATGACAGTGGAGTCCTGTGCATGCAAGTAATGCCTTGGGAGGCCTTTTGGCAATGCTGGGGTGATTTGGCAATAAGCCTGGGTGCTGAGTGCTGCCACTCCCCTGCTCGTTGGGGAGGGGAGGTGGGCAGGAGTCTCATTGTACCTACTTTGTGTTTGCACTGCCAATGCATTTCCTTTGGACAAAAAAAAAAGGAAATGTAAAGAAATGCAATCAATGAGAATGGGAACAGAACGGATTCCAAGTAGCCATTCCAAGGGAAGTGAATACAAACTTAATTTGTCTGTGGTTTTGACCGAAACACAAGGCCAGGAATGGGACCTGACCGTACCTGTTGGAAGCGAGAGGTGAAAGAAGAGTCTGGAGATTTTTGAGACTGCGCAAAGGACATAGTGATCTATTTTTGTACAAGATTTTGGAAGCAGCACAAGCTGGTAATTCCTATCTCTGTTCTAATGGTGACTAATGGCGGGGGAACACTAGAAATGCAATAGTCTTCATTTTAAAACAAAGTTTCTTGCCTTAGGTTTTAGAGTAGTACAGCAAGGTGGCAAAACAAATCTGACATCCTAAAAGCTATAGATGACCCTACCTGACCATGCATCTCCTTGGTACAAGGTTACTCACCTTGTGTGCGAGTTCCACTGACATGTACTCTGTAATTCAGCTCTTTGGAGCCTGGCAGCCCTGGGCAGAAGAGCTGCAAACAGGACTACTGAGTGCATCACTGACTTGTGCTATGGAAACTCAGCCGGCCAGGGGTATGAAAATATCACGCTCAGTGCAGTGCCCGAATGACTTGTTCTCCACGTGTTCTAGAACATACTTGCAAATAATCTGCGGGTTGTCTCCCTGCACGGACACTGTAACCAGATTGTGGAGTGGCCTCTTCCCCAGGTACCAAGCAACACGACGAGAGGTCATAGCCTCAAGCTGCACCGGGGGAGGTTCAGGCTGGACATTAGGAAGAATTTTTTCATGGAAAGGATGGTCAGGCAGTGGTAAGGGCTGCCCAGGGAAGTGGTGGAGTCACCCTCAGTGGAGCTGTTCAGGAAAGGACTGGATGGGGCGCTCGGTGCACTGGTTTAGCTGGCAAAGTGGTGATCTGTTCTTCCGTGCTCTGGGGGCCCTGAACTCATCAGCAGCAGTGTCACTCCCGGGGCAGGGCTGGTCCCAAAGATAGACACCCGCAGCCGAGGAGAGGCTTATGAGTTTGCAGGATGGGTTGTTTAGTGGCTCCTTTTTCCTTGTGACACCAGCATTTTTAAATGATTTCTGGTGAAAGGTTTATCTGTGTACAGACTGTCAATTTAAAAAAAATGAAAATCAACCCCAAAAGAAAAGTTATTTTGTATACGGAAAGAAACTCTTACAGATGCTTTTCATTTATTTTATATCCATGGCCCTCCTAATGTATCCTTCTTTATCTCAGCACCCTTTAAACCATGCAGTTTTCTCTGTCAGGGCAAAGATGGACTGCCAGGACTGTAGGGGAGATCCAGAGGACAGGTGCACCCACTGTGTGAAAGGGACGTCGTACTGCTGATTGATAAGCTTCTCTGATCTGTATTGTTTTCCTTCAGTAATACAGACGCTCTGCTCGGAACTCTGGAGAAATGTAAAATAAAATTACTTCAAAATGAAAATGCACGTTCTCCTGTGTGGCATTCAGACGTTTGCACGAACATGAATGATTTTGTTTGTTTGTTTGTGTTTGATAATATGGTTGAGAGATAGATAATTTCGGGGAGAATGATAGAGGATATCATAATATCATTTTAGGACACTTGAGGCATTTATGGTACAAATACCCTCTAATGTCAGAAGGTTAAAAGCACTAACACCAACATGGCACCTCCTTAATTTTTAGCAGCAAAACTTGATCTTAAAACTTTGTTTTTCTGCTCCTACTAACTTAATAAAGGAGTTTATCAGCTTTTGCTGCCCTTCACTGATACTCAAGGTCCTTAAAATTGGCTCTACTGTTCTAAAATAAATACAGATTTTAGACCTCCCTCATTCTCCCCAGACTAGAAACATGTGAATTGATTTTTGATCTTCTTTCTTTGGGTTTCTGTGGCTTTTTAAGCTGCATGGAGAAGGTGTCTTTGGATATGGCACCCAGGGAATGGTGCTGGGAAGGGCAGGATGGGAAGGAACTGCCCAGAAATCCAGAAGCAGCAGTGGACTGGGAGCTGATCCTGCCTCAGTCACACCCTTCTGGACAGTCTGTGTAATGCTAATATTCCTTTTTTCCTTCCTGAACATGGAGTCGGAGAAGAACAGAAGTCATTGCCTTGATGGAAAGGGGAACCCTAGGGAAAAACTGCTGCTCGTGTCCGCAGGGAGCAGAGGGAAGAGCCCGAGAGAATCTTGGCTGGCTGAGGGGCACTTGTGTCCCCTGTGGAACAGAGCCCTGCATCTCCTCAGACCTGCTGGTTTGCAGGACAGTTGGGACACCTTTTGCTGCCGCTTTGGCTCTTAAGAACTGGAGATCCGTGCATTTCTGGATGGTTTCCATAGGCTCTCCTGTTTTGTAGGAGCTGCACGGTGAGGTAGGAATTTTGAGGGAGGCCCTGGCAAAGCTGCCAGCGGCGAGGAACGTGGAGCATCCGGGGGGATTCTCCCACCTGAGTTCATCCTGGAGCGTGCTGGGTGTCCTGCTGGATGTTTAAGCTGGGTTTGGGGCGTTCTCCTGCAGGCCCAGCTCCAACTGCTTCCCCTGGGGCCAGGCCTTGCTGTGTCCCGGCACTAAAGCCGGCAGCTGGCTGTGCTTTTCCAGCCCTTGAATGCCACGGGCAATCCCAGATTCCCGGAGCTCCCCGGCGCACAGCCTGGCCTCGCTCCCTGGGAGTTGCGCTTCAGTCTGCTTGAGCCAAGGATGTCCTGCCCAGGTTTGGAACTGTATTCCTGGTTTTTTTTCCTCTTCAGGTAGTTGGCAAAAAAGGAGAGAGCCAAGGAAGCCAGGCCAGTGGAAGGCCTTGTCCCAGTCCAAGGTTCCCACTTTTGTCTCCGACTCCTGGAGAATTGCTTGGCCATGACCAGAGGCTGTCAGTTGGATTTCCCGCCTTTTCCAAATAAATCGTTGCTTTCAGCTGGAGTGTGTTCCTGGTGTCATCCTCCTCCTCCTCCTCCTCCATGGATTTGTAAATAAAGTTCCTGACGTTTGCCAAGTTGAATTTTGTTATTCCAGCAATTGTGGTGGCTCTTTTGTTCTATTGAAACTTCCCAGCTCTGCTAAGAGCTTCAGATGTCAGATACAAGTACGCCTGGAGTTTCTTTGCAATGTTACTCCCACAGAATACAGATGATTGTTGGATAGGAGTTACTTGAGATGTTTAGTTCTCACTTCCCTTTAAAATCTGAGCAGAGGAAGAAGATTTTATGTCAGCATTCCACGAACTTCCACCATGAAACTGCTAACTGTTTCCAAAGTTTTCAGTGTTAGAAATGCCTGAGCTTGTCTTCCAGGCAGGATGAGATTTAGATATTTTTCCTTCCTTTCCTTTGATGTTTTTCCTCTTTTTGATTTTAGTAAGGGAGTATTTATTGCAAATGCCAGTTTTCCATCCTAGTTGGAGTTTTGCCTCATCGTAGGGCACATTTCAAGGACATTTACCAAATTCCTGTTGGTAAATCCCAATTTACCAACAGCACCAGCCAACTTGCGAAGTGTTTATTTACCATAATTCATCTCTCTGTAGTACTGCATTTTTAACTATCCCATTAAAATCCCATTAATACTTAAATCCTAAATGGCCTAATTGCTGTTCCTTGGACACAATGGGGTGGGTCTTTCCTGGCTTGGCACATTTGGATGTTCATCCAAAGTAACCTTTCCCTGCCCCTGCAGAATCCAGATACTCCCGGAGCTGTGTTAGCTGCCTTTCTGACACAAGCCCCATTGTCCAGCAATACCTCCAAATCTCTTTTTTTCTTCTTTAACACACTACAACCTAAATTTAAAAATAATAAAATGTTAATTAACCTTTTTTAATATTTTGGTTTTCTTGCTAGATATTACATTTTTTTTAATGAGAAAACCTTCAAACTTGACACTTTTTACTATAATTATTTAAAAAAAAAATCCCAGAACCCCAAAAACCCCCCAAACTGCCCCAAACCATCGCAGAAACCCCAAACCCATCCCCAAAACCCACCCATACAATCCTCATAATCCCCCCAGAACCCCCAAACCCCCGAACCACCCCCAACACTCCACCCAAACATCCCCCCAAACTGCCCCAAAACCCCATTGAACCGCTCCCCCAAACTGCCCCAAAGTTCCCCAAATCCTATAAAGCCCTCCAAATCCCCCCGAACCCCCCCAGCCCCTGCCCGCGATACCCGCAGGCGGCACTTCCAGCCGGCCCCGCAGCGCCGTCACCGTCAGCCGCACGGCGGGGCCGGCACCCCCGGGACCCCTCGGGGCCCGCCAAAAACCCCCGGAGACCCCAAACCGCGCCTCCCCCGACCCTGGAAACCCCAAAATCCCCCCGGAGACCCCAAAATTCCCCCGAGCCCACCCGGAAGCAGCGGCAGCCGGCGGGATTCCCCCCGAGAGCAGCGAGGTGGGGCGGAGCGGCTCCGACGGGACCCCCGCCCCCGACACGCGACCAGAACTTCACAGAGACACGTGGTTCAAAGCGGCCCGGGGTGTTACCATGGAAACGAGAGACGCAGCGGCCCGGAAGTTATCATGGAGACGCGGGACAGAGAAGCACAGAAATTACCATAGACACGAAGGATAGAGCGGCCCGGAGCTTACCATAGAGACGCGGGCCAGAGCGGCCCGCAAAAATACAATAGAGACGCAGGCCAGAGCGTCCCGGAAGTTAGCATAGAGATGCTGGCCAGAGCGTCCCGGAAGTTACCATCGAGATGCGGGCTGGAGAAGCCCCAAAGTTACCATGGATACGCTGTCAAGAGCGGCGTCTTTTTTTTATATTAAAAAAAACAAAACTAAACAAAACTAATACTCTTAAAAATCCTTTCACTAAACACATAAAAGATCCTACAAAAATCTCTATTAATATAAAGTTATGCGATTAATATTTTAAAATATTACAATAGCCCAGCAGCCATCTTGAGAGGGATGTCACATGACTTCCGCCCTCACTCGCCGCCATCTTGGTTGTGTCTGAAGCCACTTCCGGTTGAGACGCCATCTTTTTTGTGGCACTCTTAAGGCCCCCTCCGGCTTCAAACAGAGACGCCTGACTAAATCTACTGCTTGAACCAGGCCGCGGCATAGCTGAGCCCACAGACCCTGCCCACACACCTGGAAACGCCACGGAGAATTTAATCTGTGAAGCAGTCTGGTCGGGGTTGTGCACAGGCAGTCAGTTAGACGCCTTCGGGGTCTTTGATTTTTCCCGCCCTTTTTTCCACTCGCCGCCATCTTGGTTGTGGCTGAAGCCAGTTCTGGTCGATCCGCCATCTTTTTTGTGGCACCCTTATGGTCCCCCCGGCTCCACACAGAAGTGCCTGACTAAATCGACTGTCGGAACCCCTCGGGGGCACCGCCGAACCTCCAGCTCGTACCCGCGCACCTGGAAACACCCCAGAAAAATCACTCTCGGCCGGCGCTGTGGTCGGGTTTTTGCGCAGGCAGCTGGCTAGATGCCACCAGGGTCCTTGCTTTTTTCCCGCCCTTTTTGCCGCCATCTTGGAAACGTCAAGCAGTGCCGGCAAGCTCACAGTCCGGGGCTGCCACGCGCATCGGGCTGGGCTCGGGAGAGTGCTCCAGTACCGCGCTCTGTCCACACGGTGACAGCACTGCCCTTAAGCTCAGCCAGGGGCTGTCACACGCGTTGGGGACGGGCATGGGAGCGCTGCAGTACCGCGCTCTGTCCACACGGTGGCAGCACTGCACCCGAGCTCAGCCCTGGGTCGGGGACAGGCAGAGAGCGGAGGCCAAAAAGGCGTCCAAAAATCCCCTTCCAAACATTCTCTAAATTAAATGCCACAACAGTCTCCCAACCACAACTACGAGAACCCTGTCACCAATGAAATTGAAATCAAAAAAGTCTTTAAGTTATATTTCCAAATTTTTAATCTTTTTTTTATTTTTATATTGCTATTTATAACTTATCTTTTATATTCCTATCTATATTATATCTCATATAATATATGCAACATGTAATATGATATATTGTCTTTATATTATTGATATTTTTTGTTTTATATTTCTATTTTTATTATTTATATTGTTCTATTTCTGTATTTTTTTTTAAATTCGTGTTCATGTTTTAACCAATTTTTTAAATATGAATTCATTAACCTAACACAGCAGAAGGACAATTAATTACAATTAAATTAGCCTGGTTTTCCAAGGGTAAAGATTTCATTTTTATTAAAATAATATTGGCATATTTTCTCTTTTTGTGGTTTTTTCGGGAGGTGGGCTGTTTTTCGGGGGTTTGTTTTGTGGTGTTTTTGTTTGCTTTGGTTTGGATTTCTCTGTTAGTAAACCATGATTTGTTTCCAGGGAAAAAAGTCAGTCTCAAGGGTTAGATATGGACCTGGAAAAAGCACAGGAATAACTGAGAATTCCAGCTCTTAGTATCATTTGCACAGCACGTTAGTACATGAAGTTCAAAGTCTCCATCTAAGCTGATGGCTTTAGAGGGGACATTGGGGGCTCCATTAGGGACAACGAGGGCTCCAGAGGGGACATAGAGGGCTATGGAGGGGACATTGGGGGCTCCTTAGGAGACATTGGGGGCTCCAGAGGGGACATTGAGGGCTCTGGAGGGGACATTGTGGGCTATGCAGGGGACATTGGGGGCTCCATAGGGGACATTGAAGGCTTTGGAAAAGACATTGGGAGCTCCATAGGGGACATTAGGGGCTATGGAGGGGACATTGGGGGCTCCAGAGGGGACATTGAGGGCTATAGAATGGACATTGAGAGCTACAGACGGGACATTGGAGGCTCCATAGGGGACATTGAGGGCTATGTAGGGGACATTGGGGGCTCCTGAGGGGACATTGGATGTTATGGAGGGTACACGAAGGGCTCTGGAGGGGACACTGGGGTCTATGGAGCGGACATTGGGGCCTCCATAGGGGACATTGAGGCGTCCGTACGGGACATTGAGGGCTATGGAGGAGACATTGGGGACTATGGAGTTGACACTGGGGGTTACAGAGGGGACATTGAAGGCTCCAGAGGGGACATTGAGGGCTATGGAATCACACTAGCGGCTCCAGAGGGGACATTGAGGGCTATGTAGGGGACATTGGGGGATCCAGAGGGGACATTGAGGGCTAGGGAGAGGACATAGGGAGCTATGGAGGGGACATTGGGGGCCCCATAGGGGACATTGAGGGCTCCATATGGGACATTGACGGCTATGGAGGGTACTTTGGGGGCTACAAAGGGGACATTGGGGGCTCCATAGGGCACATTGAAGGCTATGGAGGGGACACTGAGGGCTATGGAGGAGACATTGGGGGCTATGGAGGGGACATTGGGGGCTCCTGAGGGGACATTAGGGCCTATGGAGGGGACACTGAAGGCTATGGAGTGGTCATTGCGGGCTAAGGAGGTGACACTGGGGGCTACAGAGGGGTCATTGAGGGCTATGGAGGGGACATTGGGTGCTCGTGAGGGGACACTGGGGGCTAGAGAGGGGACATTTGGGGCTCCATAGGGGACATTGAGGGCTCCAGAGAGGACATTGAGGGCTACAGATGGGATATTTGGGGCTCTATAGATGACATTAAGGACTATGGAGGTGACACTGGGGGCTACAGAGGGGACATTGAGGGCTCCAGAGGGGACATTGATGGCTATGGAGGGGACATTGGGGGCTCAAGAGGGGACACTGGGGGCTATGGAGGGTACTTTGGGGGCCATGAGGGGACATTGGGGGCTACGGGGGGGACATTGGGGGATCCAGAGGGGACATTGAGGGCTCCATAGGGGACATTGAAGGCCATGGAGGGGACATTGAGGGCTCCAGAGGGGACATTGACGGCTATGGAGGGGACATTGGGGGCTCAAGAGGGGATACTGGGGGCTCCATAAGGGACATTGAAGGCTATGGAGGGGACATTGAGGGCTCCAGAGAGGCCATTGAGAGCAATGGAGGGGATATTGGGGGCTCCACAGGGGACATGGAGGGCCATGGAGGGGACTTTGGGGGCCATGACGGGACATTGGGGGCTACGGAGGGGACATTGGGAGATCCAGAGGGGACATTGAGGGCTAGGGAGAGGACATAGGGGGCTATGGAAGGGACATTGAGGGCTCCTGAGGGGACATTGGGAGCTCCATAGGGGACAATCGGGGCTATGGAGGGGACGTTGGGGGCTCCATAGGGGACATTGGGCGCTATGGAGGGGATATTGGGGGCCATGGAGGGGACATTGGGGGCTCCATAGGGGACATTGGGGGCTCCATAGCGGACATTGGGCGCTATCGAGGGGATATTGAGGGCTATGGTGGGGACATTGAGGGCTCCATAGGGGACATTAAGGGCTCCATAGGAGACATTGGGGGCTCCATAGGGGACATTGGGGGCTCCAGAGGGGACATTGAGGGCTGCAGACGGGACATTGGGGGCTATGGAGGGGACATTGGGGGCACCATAGGGGACATTGAGGGCTGCAGACGGGACATTGGGGGCTATGGAGGGGACATTGGGGGCACCATAGGGGACATTGAGGGCTCCAGAGGGGACATTGGGGGCTATGGAGGGGACATTGGGGGCTCCATAGGGGACATTGAGGGCTATGGAGGGGACATTGAGGGCTATGTAGGGGACATTGGGGGCTACGGAGAGGACATTGGGGGATCCAGAGGGGACATTGAGGGCTAGGGAGAAGACATAGGGGGCTATGGAGGGGACATTGGGGGCTCCATAGGGGACATTGGGGGCTCCAGAGGAGACATTGAGGGGTATGGAGGGGACATTGGGTGCTCGTGAGGGGACATTGGGGGCTAGAGAGGGGACATTGGTGGCTCCATAGGGGACATTGGGGGCTCCAGAAGGGACATTGAGAGCTACAGACGGGACATTTGGGGCTCTGTAGGGGACATTAAGGGCTATGGAGGTGACACTGGGGGCTACAGAGGGGACATTGGAGGCTCCATAGGGGATATTGAGGGCTTTGCAGGGGACATTGAGGGCTCCAGAGGGGATTTTGATGGCTATGGAGGGGACATTGGGGGCTCTTTAAAGGACATTGAGGGCTATGGAGGGGACATTGAGGGCTATGGAAGGTACTTTGGGGCCTACAAAGGGGACATTCGAGCCTCCATAGGGGACATCGAGGTCTATGGAGGGGACATTGAGGGCTCCAGAGGAGACATTGAGGGCTATGGAGGGGACATTAGGGGCTCAAGAGGGGACACTGGGGGCTGTGGAGGGGACATTGAGGGCTATGGAGGGGACATTGAGGGCTCCGGAGGGGACATTGAGGGCTATGAAGGGTAATTTGGGGGCCATGAGGGGACATTGGGGGCTACGGAGGGGACATTGAAGGCTATGGAGGGGATATTGAGGGCACCATAGGGGACATTGAAGGCTATGGAGGGGACATTGAAGGCTCCAGAGGGGCCATTGAGAGCAATGGAGGGGATATTGGGGGCTCCGTAGGGGACATTTAGGACGATGGAGGGGACATTGAGGGCTATGTAGGGGACATTGAAGGCTATGGAGGGGACATGGGGGGCTCCAGAGGGGACATTGGGGGCTATGGAGAGGACATTAGGGGCTCCATAGGAGACATTGAGGGCTATGGAGGGGACATTAGGAGTTCCATAGGAGACATTGAGGGCTATGGAGGGGACATTGAGGGCTATGGAGGGGACATGGGGGGCTCCAGAGGGGACATGGGGGGGCTATGGAGACGACATTAGGGGCTCCATAGGAGACATTGAGGGCTATGGAGGGGACATTGACAACTCCAGAGGCGATACTGAGGGCAATGGAGGGTACATTGGGGGCTCCATAGGGGACATTGGGGGCTCAAGAGGGGACATTGAGGGCTATGGAGGGGACATTGAGGGCTCCAGAGGAGACATTGAGCGCTATGGAGGGGACATTGGGGGCTATGGAGGGGACATTGGGGGATCCATAGGGGACACTGGGCGCTACAGAGGGAACATTAAGGGCTCCAGAGGGGACATTGGGGGCTATGGAGGGGACTTTGAGGGCTCCAGAGGGGACATTGAGGGCTCCAGAGGGAACATTGAGGGCTATGGAGGGGACATAGGGGGCTATGGAGGGGGCATTGGGGGCTCCATAGGGGACATTGAGGGCTATGAAGGTGACACTGGGTACTAGAGAGTGAATATTGAGGGCTATGGAGGGGACATTGGGGGCTCCAGAGGGGACATTGTGGACTCAAGAGGGGGCATTGGGGGCTCCATAGGAGATATTGATGGCTATGGAGGGGACATTGGGGGCTCCATAGGAAACATTGAGTGCTCCAGAGGGGACATTGTGGGCTACGGAGTGGACATTGGGGGCTGCCGAGGGGAAATTGAGGGCTATGGAGGGGACATTTTGGGTTCCAGAGGGGACATTGGGGGCTCCATAGAGGACATTGGGGGCTATGGAGGGGACATTGAGGACTATGGAGGGGTCATGAGGGGGCTGCAGAGGGGACATATGAGGCTATGGATGTGACCCTGGGGGCTACAGAGGGGACATTGAGGGCTCCAGAGAGGACATTGAGGGCTATGGAAGGGACATTGGGGGGCTACAGAGGGGACATTGAGACCTATGGAGGGGATATTGTGGGCTATGGAGGGGACATTGGGGGCTCCTTAAGGGACATTGAGGGCTATGGAAGGGACATTGGGGGGCTACAGAGGGTACATTGAGACCTATGGAGGGGATATTGTGGGCTATGGAGGGGACATTGGGGGTTTGGATGGGCCATTAGGGGCATGGAGGGGACATTGGGGGCTTTGGAGGGGGCACTGAGGGCTATGGAGGGGACATTGGGGTCACCTGAAGGGACATTGGGGGCTATGGATGGAACACTGAGGGCTAGGGAGGGGTCATTGTGGGCTATGGTGGGGACACTGAGGGCTGTGAAGGGGACATTGGGGGCTCCATTGGGGACTTTGGGAACTCCATATTGGACATTGTGGGCTATGGAGTGGACATTGGGGGCTCCAGAGGGGACATTGGGGGCTTTGGAGGGGACATTGGGGGCTCCATAGGGGACTTTGGGAACTCCATATTGGACATTGTTGGCTATGGAGTGGACATTGGGGGCTCCAGATGGGACATTGGGGGTTGCATAGGGGACATTAGGGGCTCTTTAGGGGACATTGCGGGCTCTAGAGGGGACATTGACGGCTCCATAGGGGACATTGCGGGCTATGGAGGGGACATTGGGGGCTCTATTAGGGACATTGGGGGCTCCATAGGGGACATTGAGGGCTATGGGTGGGATACTGTGGGCTATGGAGGGGAGATTGGGGGCTATGGAGAGGACATTGCGGGCTCCATAAGGGACATTGAGGGCTATGGTGTGAACATTGTGGCCTATGTAGGGGACATTGGGGGCGCCATAGGGGACATTGGGGACTCCATAAAAGACATTGAGGGCTTTGGAGGGGACATTGGGGGCTATGGAGGGGATATTGGCGGCTCCGTATGGGACATTGGGGCTTCATAGGGGACATTGAGGTCTATGGTGGTACATTGGGGGCTATGGAGGTGATATTGGGGGCTCCATACGAGACATGGAGGGCTATGGAGGGTACATTGGGGGCTATGGAGGAGACATTGGGGGCTCCAGAGGGGATATTGAGGGCTATGGAGGGGACTCAACTCCACATTGCTGATATCAGTTTGTAGGAGGCCTTTGGCACAACAAGAGCAGACAAACTTCCATCTGGTGGCATATTGCATCTTGGCGATATCCTCATTTTTATGTAATTTCAGTAGTCATAAGCCCAGTGGCCAGGAGACAGTATTAATTACCAACGGTGGCCCCTTTCCATGGGAAACCAAAGCGTCCTCTCCAGATTCCTGATGTCAGTTTGTAGGAGGCCCTTGGCATTACAAGGGCAGACAAACTTTCAACTGGTGGTAGATTCCATCTGGGAGATATCCTCATTTGTATGGAATTTTCCTAAGCATAAGCCCAGTGGCAGGCACAGAGCATTAGACACAAACGGTGGACCTTTTCCATGGGAAACCAAAGTCTCTACGGCACGTTCCTGATGTCAGTTTTTAGAAGGCCTTTGGCACTACAAGGGCAGACAAACTTCCATCTGGTGGGAAATTGCATTTGGGAGATATCCTCATTTGTATGGAATTTTAGAAGGCATATGCCCAGTGGCAGACAGACAGCATTAAACACGAACGGTGGGCCTTTTCCATAGGAAAACAAAGTCTCTCAGCCATGTTCCGGATATCAGTTTGACGGAGGCCTTTGGCACTGCAAGAGCAGACAAACTTCAATCTGGTGGCATATTTCATCTGGGAGATATCCTAATTTGTATGGAACTTCAGCAGTCATAACCTCAGTGCCAGGAAGACAGCATTAGACACGAACGGTGGTCCTTTTCCATGGGAAACCAAAGTCTCCACACCACGTTCCCGATGTCAGGTTTTAGGAGGCCTTTGGCAGTACAAGCGCAGACAAACTTCTGTCAGGTGGTTGATTGCATCGGGGAGATATCCTCATTTGTATGGAATTTCAGCAGGTAGAAGCCCAGTGGCAGGCAGACAGCATTAGACACGAACGGTGACACTTTTCCATGGGAAAACAAAGTCTCCACCCCAGGCTCCTGAAGTGAGTTTGTCGGAGGCCTTTGGCATTAAAAGGGCAGACAAACTTCCATCTGGTGGGAAATTGCATTTGGGAGATATCCTCATTTGTATGGAATTTTAGAAGGCATATGCCCAGTGGCAGACAGACAGCATTAAACACGAACGGTGGGCCTTTTCCATAGGAAAACAAAGTCTCTCAGCCATGTTCCGGATATCAGTTTGACGGAGGCCTTTGGCACTGCAAGAGCAGACAAACTTCAATCTGGTGGCATATTTCATCTGGGAGATATCCTAATTTGTATGGAACTTCAGCAGTCATAACCTCAGTGCCAGGAAGACAGCATTAGACACGAACGGTGGTCCTTTTCCATGGGAAACCAAAGTCTCCACACCACGTTCCCGATGTCAGGTTTTAGGAGGCCTTTGGCAGTACAAGCGCAGACAAACTTCTGTCAGGTGGTTGATTGCATCGGGGAGATATCCTCATTTGTATGGAATTTCAGCAGGTAGAAGCCCAGTGGCAGGCAGACAGCATTAGACACGAACGGTGACACTTTTCCATGGGAAAACAAAGTCTCCACCCCAGGCTCCTGAAGTGAGTTTGTCGGAGGCCTTTGGCATTAAAAGGGCAGACAAACTTCCATCTGGTGGGAAATTGCATTTGGGAGATATCCTCATTTGTAGGGAATTTTAGTAGGCATATGCCCACTGGCAGGCAGACAGCATTAGACAAGAAAGGTGGCCCTTTTCCATGGAAAAACAAATTATCCATCCTATGTTCCTGATGTTAGTTTTTAGGAGGCCTTTGGCACTACAAGGGCAGACAAACTTCCATCTGGCGGTAGATTGCACCTTGGAGATATCCCCATTTTTATTGTATTTTAGTGGTATTTTAGTGCTCAGAAGCCCAGTGGTAGACCGACAGCATTAAACATGAACGGTGGGCCTTTTCCATAGGAAACCAAAGTCTCCAGGTGAGGTTCCGAATGTCAGTTTGAAGGAGGCCTTTGGCACTGCAAGAGCAGACAAACTTCCATCTGCTGGCATATTGCATCTGGGAGATATCCTCATTTGTATGTAATTTCAGTAGTCATAAGCCCAGTGGCAAGGAGACAGCATTAAACACCAAGGGTGGCCCATTTCCATGGGAAACCAAAGTCTCCACCCCACATTCCTGATGTCAGTTTTTAGGAGGCCTTTGGCACTACAAGGGCAGACAAACTTCCACCTGGTGGTAGATTGCACCTGGGAGATATCCTCATTTGTATGGAACTTCGCAGTCATAATCACAGTGCCAGGCAGACAGCATTAGACAGGAACGGTGGTCCTTTTCCATGGGAAAACAAAGTCTCCACCCCACGTTCCTGATGTCATTTCCTAGGAAGCCTCTGGCACTAGAAGAGTAGAAAAACTTCCAACTGCTGGTAGATTCCATCTGGGAGATATCCTCATTTGTATGTAATTTAAGTAGCCATAATCCCAGTGGCAGGCACATAGCATTAGACACGAATGGTGGCCCTTTTTCTTGGGAAACCAAAATCTCCGCCCCAGGTTCCTGATGTCAATTTGTAGGAAGCCTTTGGCTCTACAGGGGCAGACAAACTTCCATCTGGTGGTAGATTGCACCCGGGAGATGTCTTCATTTGTCTGGAATTTCAGTGGAATTTTCGTAGGAATAATCCCAATGGCTGGCAGAAATCATTAGATACGAACGGTGGCATATTTCCATGAGAAACCAAAGACTCCAGCCCAGGTTCCTGATGTCAGTTTTTAGGAGGCCTTTGGCACTACAAGGGCAAACAAACTTCGAACTGGTGGTGGATTCCATCTGGGAGATATCCTCATTTGTGAGGAATTTTAGCAGGCATAACCCCAGTGGCAGGCAGACACCATTAGACACGAACGGTGGCCCTTTTCCATGGGAAACCAAAATCTCCGCGCTCGTTGCTGATGTCACTTTGTAGGAGGCCTTTTCCAACATACAGGCAGAGAAACTTCCATCTGGTTGTAGATTGCACCTCGGAGATATCCTCGTTTCTATGGAATTTTAGTGGAATTTTAGTAGGAAGAAGCCCAGTGGCAGGCAGACAGCATTACACACGAACGGTGGCCCATTTCTATAGGAAACCAAAGTCTCCACCCCACGTTCCTGATGTCCGTTTCTAGGAAGGCTTTGGCACTACAAGGGCAGACAATCTTCCATCTGCTGGTTGATTCAATCGGGGAGAAATCCTCATTTGTATGGAATTTCAGCAGGTAGAAGCCCAGTGGCAGGCAGACAGCATTAGACATGAACGCTGGCCCTTTTCCCATGGGCAGCCAAAGTCTCCATGCCACGTTCCTGATGTCAGGTTTTAGGAGGACTTTGGCAGTACAAGGGCAAACAAACTTCCGTCTGGTGGCTGATTGCATCGGGGAGATATCCTCATTTGTATGGAATTTCAGCAGGTAGAAGTCCAGTGGCAGGCAGACAGCATTAGACACGAATGGTGGCCCTTTTCCATGGGAAAACCAGGTCTCCAACCCAGGCCCCTGGTATCAGTTTGTAGGAGGCCTTTGGCATTAAAAGGGCAGAGAAACTTCCATCTTGTGGGAAATTGCATTTGGGAGATATCCTCATTTGTATATAATTTTAGTAGGCTTATGCCCACTGGCAGGCAGACAGCATTAGACAAGAACGGTGGCCCTTTTCAATGGAAAAACAAATTATCCAGCCTATGTTCCTGATGTCAGTTTTTAGGAGGCCTTTGGTTCTACAAGGGCAGACAAACTTGCATCTGGCGGTAGATTGCACCTCGGAGATGTCCTCATTTTTATGGAATTTTAGTGGTATTTTAGTACTCAGAAGCCCAGTTGCAGCCAGACAGCATTAAACATGAACGGTGGGCCTTTTTCATAGGAAACCAAAGTCTCCAGGTGAGGTTCTGAATGTCAGTTTGAAGGAAGCCTTTGGCTCTACAGGGGCAGACAAACTTCCATCTGGTGGGATATTGCATCTGGGAGATATCCTCATTTGTATGTAATTTCAGTAGTCATAAGCTCAGTGGCAAGGAGACAGCATTAAACACCAAGGGTGGCCCATTTCCATGAGAAACCAAAGCGTCCTCTCCAGATTCCTGATGTCAGTTTGTAGGAGGCCGTTGGCATTACAAGGGCAGACAAACTTTCATCTGGTCGTAGACTCCATCTGGGAGATATCCTCATTTGTATGGGATTTTACTAGGCATAAGCCCAGTGGCAGGCACATAGCATTAGACACAAACAGTGGCCCATTTCCATGGGAAACCAAAGTCTCCACCCCACGTTCCTGATGTCAGTTTTTAGGAGGCCTTTGGCACTACGAGGGCAGACACACTTCGAGCCGGTGGTAGATTACACCTGGGAGATATCCTCATTTGTATGGAACTTCAGCAGTCATAACCACAGTGCCAGGCAGACAGCATTAGACAGGAACAGTGGTCCTTTTCCATGGGAAACCAAAGTCTCCACCCTAGGTTCCTGATGGAAGTTTGTAGGAGGCCTTTGGAACCACAAGGGCAGAGAAATTTCCATCTGGTGTTAGATTGCACCTGGGAGATATTCTCATTTGTATGGAATTTCAGTAGTCATAAGCCCAGTGGCAAGCAGACAGCATTAAACACCAAGGGTGGCCCTTTTCCATGGGAAACCAAAGCGTCCTCTCCAGATTCCAGATGTCAGTTTGTAGGAGGCCGTTGTCATTACAAGGGCAGTTAAACTTCTATCTGGTGGTAGATTGCACCTGGAAGACATCCGCATTTGTATGGAATTTAAGTGGAATATTAATAGGCAGAAGCCTAGTGGCAGGCACATATAATTAGACACGAACACTGGCCCATTTCCATGGGAAACCAAAGTCTCCACTCCAGGTTCCTGATGTCAATTTGTAGGAAGCCTTTGGCTCTACAGGGGCAGACAAACTTCCGACTGGTGGTTGATTGCATCGAGGAGATATCCTCATTTGTATGGAATTTCAGCAGACAGAAGCTCAGTGGCAGGCAGAAAGCATTAGACACGAACAGTGTACCTTTTCCACGGGAAACAAAAGTCTACATCTCCTGTTCCTGATGTCTGTTTGTAGGAGGCCTTTGGCACTACAAGGGCAGACAAACTTCCGTCTGGTGGCTGATTGCACCAGGGAGATATCCTTATTTGTGAGGAATTTCAGCAGGCAGAACCCCAGTGGCGGGCAGACAGCATTAGACACGAACGGTGGCCCATTTCTATGGGAAACCAAAGTCTCCAACCCAGGCTCCTGATGTCAGTTTTCAGGAGGTCTTTGGCATTAAAAGGGTAGACAAACTTCCATCTGGTGGGAAATTGCGTTTGGGAGATATCCTCATTTGTATGGAATTTTAGTAGGCATATGCCCCCAGGCAGGCAGACAGCATTAGACACAAACAGTGGCCATTTTCCATGGGAAACCAAAATCTCCACCCCATGTTGCAAATGTCACTTTGTAGGAGGCGTTTTCCGATATAAGGGAGGAGAAACTTCCATCTGGTTGTAGATTGCACCTGGGAGATATCCTCATTTCTATGGAATTTTAGTGGAATTTTAGTAGTCAGAATCCCAGCGGAAGGCAGAGAAAATTAGACAGGAACAGTGGCCCGTTTCGTAAGGAAACCAAAGTATCCATCCCACATTCCTGATGTCAGGTTGTCGGAGGCCTTTGGCATTAAAAGGGCAGACAAACTTCCATCTGGTGGGAAATTGCATTTGGGAGATATCCTCATTTGTATGGAATTTTAGTAGGTATATACCCACTGGCAGGAAGACAGCATTAAACACCAAGGGTGGCCCTTTTCCATGGGAAACCAAAGCGTCCTCTCCAGATTCCTGATGTCAGTTTGTAGGAGGCCGTTGGCATTACAAGGGCAGAAAAAACTTTCAACTGGTGGTAGACTCCAACTGGGAGATATCCTCATTTGTATGGGTTTTTACTAGGCATAAGCCCAGTGGCAGGCACATAGCATTAGACACAAACGGTGGCCCATTTCCATGCGAAAAGAAAGTCTCCACCCCACGTTCCTGATGTCAGTTTTTAGGAGGCCTTTGGCACTACAAGGGCAGAGAAACATACATCTAGTTTAGATTGCACCTGGGAGATATCCTCATTTGTATAGAATTTTAGTGGAATTTTCGTAGGCATAAGCCCAGTGGCTGGCAGACAGCATTAGACACAAACGGTGGCCCATTTCCTTGGGAAACCAAAGTCTCCACCCCACGTTCCTGATGTCAGTTTTTAGGAGGCCTTTGGCACTACGAGGGCAGACAAACGTCCACCTGGTTGTAGATTGCACCTGGGAGATATCCTCATTTGTATGGAACTTCAGCAGTCATAACCACAGTGGCAGGCAGGCAGCATTAGAATGGAAATAGAAAGGAACGGTGGTCCTTTTCCATGGGAAACCAAAGTCTCCGCCCCACGTTCCTGATGTCTATTTGTAGGAAGCCTTTGGCTCTGCAGGGGCAGACAAACTTCCATCTGGTGGTAGATTGCACCTGGGAGACATCCTCATTTGTAAGGAATTTTAGTGGGATTTTAATAGGCAGAAGCCTAGTGGCAGGAACACATCATTAGACACGAACGCTGGCCCATTTTCATGGGAAACCAAAGTGTCCGCCCCAGGTTCCTGATGTCAATTTGTAGGAAGCCTTTGGCTCTACAGGGGCAGACAAACTTCCATCTGGTGGTAGATTGCACCTGGGAGATATCGTCATTTGTATAGAATTTTAGTTTATTTTTATTAGGCATAAGCCCAGTCGCTGCCAGACAGCATTAGACACGAACGGTGGCCCATTTCCTTGGGAAACCAAAGTCTTCACCCCACGTTCCTGATGTCAGTTTTTAGGAGGCCTTTGGCACTACAAGGGCAGAAAAACTTCCTCCCAGTGGTAGATTACACCTGGGAGATATCCTCATTTGTATGGAACTTCAGCAGTCATCACCACAGTGCCAGGCAGACAGCATTAGACAGAAACGGTGGTCCTTTTCCATGGGAAAGCAAATTCTCCACTCCAGGTTCCTGATGGCATTTTGTAGGAGGCCTTTGGAAACACAAGGGCAGAGAATCTTCCATCTGGTGTTAGATTGTAGCTGGGAGATATACTCATTTGTATGGAATTTTAGTGGAATTTTAGTAGACAGAATCTCAGCTGCAGGTAGACAGAATTAGACATGAATAGTAGCTCATTTCCATGGGAAACCAAAGTCTACACCCCAGGTTCCTCATGTCATTTTCTAGGAGGCCTCTTGCACTACAGGAGGAGACAAAGTTCCAATTGGTGGCATATTGCATCTGGGAGATATCCTCATTTGTATGTAATTTTTGTACCCATAAGCCCAGTGGCAGGTAGACAGTATTTGACGCGAACGGTGGCCCTTTTCCATGGGAAACCAAAGTCTCCGCCTCAGGTTCTTGATGTCAATTTGTATGAAGCTATTGGCTCTACAGGGGCAGACAAACTTCCATCTGGTGGTAGATTGCACCTGGGAGACATCCTCATTTGTATACAATTTTAGTGGAATTTTAGTAGGCATAAGCCCAGTGGCTGGCAGAAAGCATTAGACACGAACGGTGGTCCATTTCCTTGGGAAACCAAAGTCTCCATCTCACGTGCCTGATGTCAGTTTGTAGGAGGCCTTTGGCACTACAAGGGCAGACAAACTTCCAACTGGTGGTAGATTCCTTGTGGGAGATATCCTCATTTGTGAGGAATTTCAGCAGGCATAACCCCAGTGGCAGGCAGACAGCATTAGACAAGAACGGTGGCCCTTTTCCATGGGAAACCAAAATCTCCACCCCACGTTGCTGATGTCACTTTGTAGGAGGCGTTTTCCAATATAAGGGCAGAGAAACTTCCATCTTGTTGTAGATTGCCCCTGGGAGATATCCTCATTTCTATGGAGTTTTAGTGGAATTTTAGTAGGAAGAAGCACAGTGGCAGGCAGACTGCATTAGACATAAACGGTGGCCCTTTTCCCATGGGCAGCCAAAGTCTCCAAGCCACGTTCCTGATGTCAGGTTTTAGGAGGCCTTTGGTAGTACAAGGGCAAACAAACTTCCGTCTGGTGGCTGATTGTATCGGGGAGATATCCTCATTTGTATGGAATTTCAGCAGGTAAAAGCCCAGTGGCAGGCACATAGCATTAGACACAAACGGTGGCCCATTTCCATGGGAAAAGAAAGTCTCCACCCCACGTTCCTGATGTCAGTTTTTAGGCAGCAGCCCAGAGCTGTACTGAGTGCAGCAGGTGTCAGGCAGTAAATCAGCTAGACAGTGATCCTGTTGTGGAAAAGGCAGGAAAGTGTCTGCAAAAGCGTTTTGGCTTGCTGGAAGCAGCAGCAAGCACGCGGGCTTCTCTGCACGCTGCAAACACAAAACAGAAGCACCTACACGGCGAGAGGAGACTGCCTGACACCTGCTGCACTCAGTACAGCTCTGGGCTGCTGCCAGGAAAGGTATTTCAAGGAACTAGCCACGGGGACTCTGCACTGTGCTGGGAGAGTTTCTACAAGGTGACCAGAAGCTGTTCGCCAGCACCCGCTTGCAGCGACCGAGTTCGGCTTTCCACGTTCTTCCCCGCCTCTCTTTCGCTTCTCCGCACAAGCTGCGGCTGTACCGAAGACGCCGCTGGCTGTGGTTCCGCCAAGCGCTGCTTTCTGGGCAAAACGCAGCTTCTCGTTCTTGACAGCTCTGCTATGCAGAAGCACAGGAAAGCCAGCAGAGCTGCTCCTCTAGCTGCTCTACGCAGAGGCAACTGTAAATCAGCTAGACAGTGATCCTGTTGTGGAAAAGGCAGGAAAGTGGCTGCAAAAGCGTTTTGGCTTGCTGGAAGCAGCAGCAAGCACGCGGGCTTCTCTGCACGCTGCAAACACAAAACAGAAGCACCTACACGGTGTGAAGACTTTGGTTTCCCATAGAAATGGGCCACTATTCATGTCTAATTCTGTTTGCCTGCCGCCGGGATTCTGCTACTAAAATTCCACTAAAATTCCATACAAATGAGAATATCTCCCAGGTGCAATCGAACACCAGATGGAAGTTTCTCTGCCGCTGTGCTTCCAAAGGCCTCCTAAAAACTGACATCAGGAACCTAGGGTGGAAACTTTTGTTTCCCATGGAAAAGGACCACCATTCGTGTCTAATGCTCTCTGCCTGGCACTGTGGTTATGACTGCTGAAGTTCCATACAAATGAGGATATCTGCCAGGTGCAATCTACCACCAGGTGGAAGTTTGTCTGCCCTTGTAGTGCCAAAGGCCTCCTAAAAACTGACATCAGGAACGTGGGGTGGAGACTTTGTTTTCCCATGGAAATGGGCCACCGTTTGTGTCTAATGCTATGTGTCTGCCACTGGGCTTATGCCTAGTAAAATCCCATACAAATGAGGATATCTCCCAGATGGAGTCTACGACCAGATGAAAGTTTTTCTGCCCTTGTAATGCCAACGGCCTCCTACAAACTGACATCAGGAACATAGGATGGATAATTTGTTTTTCCATGGAAAAGGGCCGCCGTTCGTGTCTAATGCTACTGCCTGCCACTGGGAATTTATGCCTACTAAAATTCCATACATATGAGGATATCTCCCAAATGCAATTTCCCACCAGATGGAAGTTTGTCTACCCTTATAATGCCAAAGGCCTCCTAAAAAATGACATCAGGAGCCTGGGTTGGAGACTTTGGTTTCCCATGGAAAAGGGCCACCCTTCATTTCTAATGCTGTCTGCCTGCCACTGGGCTTCTACCTGCTGAAATTCCATACAAATGAGGATATGTCCCCGATGCAATCAACCACCAGACGGAAATTTGTCTTCCTATGTACTGCCAAAGCCTCCTAAAACCTGACATTGGGAACGTGGTGTGGAGACTTTGGTTTCCATGGAAAAGGACCACGGTTCGTGTCTAATGCTGTCTGCCTGGCACTGTGTTTATGACTGCTGAACTTCCATACAAATGAGGATATCTCCCAGGTGCAGTCTACCACCAGATGGAAGTTTGTCTGCCCTTGTAGTGCCAAAGGCCTCCTAGAAACGGACATCAGGAACGTGGGGTGGAGACTTTGGTTTCCCATGGAAATGGGCCACCGTTCATGTCTAATGCTGTCTGCCTGCCTCTTGGTTTCTTCCTATTAATATTCCACTAAAATTCTATAGAAATAAGGATATATCCCAGGTGCAATCTACAACCAGATGGAAGATTCTCTGCCCTTGTAGTACCAAAGCCCTCCTAAAAAACTGACATCAGGAACCATGGGTGGAGACTTTGATTTCCCATGGAAAAGGACCAGCGTTCATGTCTAATGCTGTCTGCCTGCCAATGAGTTTCTGCCTGCTGAAATTCAAAAAAAATTTGGAAATCTCTCCGATGTAATCAACCACCTGACGGAAGTTTGTCTGCCCCTGTAGTGCCAAAGGCCTCCTACAAATTGCCATGAGGAGCCTGGAGTGGAGACTTTGGTTACCCATGGAAAAGGGCCAGCGTTCGTGTCTAATGCTGTCTGCCTGGCACTGTGGTGATGACTGCTGAAGATCCATACAAATGAGGACATCTCCCAGGTGCAATCTACCACCAGGTGGAAGTTTGTCTGCCCTTGTAGTGCCAAGGCCTCCTAGAAACGGACATCAGG
The DNA here is from genome assembly GCA_027886175.1 of Phylloscopus collybita. Lineage (NCBI taxonomy): Eukaryota > Metazoa > Chordata > Aves > Passeriformes > Phylloscopidae > Phylloscopus > Phylloscopus collybita. The sequence goes on along the minus strand of JAJNNQ010000091.1, from coordinate 774,052 downwards.
AACGCGGGGTGGAGACTTTGGTTTCCCATACAAATGGGCCACCGTTTGTGTCTAATGCTATCTTCTTGCCACTGGGCTTCTTCCTACTAAAATTCCACTAAAATTCCATAGAAATGAGGATATCTCCCAGGTGCAATCTACAACCAGATGGAAGTTTCTCTGACCTTATATTGGAAAAAGCCTCCTACAAAGTGACATCAGCAACGTGGGGTGGAGATTTTGTTTCCCATAAAAAAGGGCCATCGTTCGTGTCTAATGCTCTCTGCCTGCCACTGGCGTTATGCCTGCTGAAATTCCTCACAAATGAGGATATCTCCCAGATGGAATCTCCCACCAGTTGGAAGTTTGTCTGCCCTTTTCGTGCCAAAGTCCTCCTAAAAACTGGCATCAGGAACGTGGGGTGGAGACTTTGGTTTCCCAAGGCAATGGGCTACCGTTCTTGTCTAATGCTGTTTGCCTTCCAATGGGCCTCTGCCTGCTGAAATCCAAAAAAAAATTTGAAATCTCTCCGATGCAATCAACCACCTGACGGAAATTTGTCTGCCCTTTTAGTGCCAAAGGCCTCCTAAAAACTGACATCAGGAACCTGGAGTGGAGACTTTGGTTTCCCATGGAAATGGGCCACTATTCATGTCTAATTCTGTCTGCCTACCGCTGGGATTCTGCCTACTAAAATTCCACTAAAATTCCATAAAAATGAGAATAACTCCCAGGTGCAATCTAACATCAGATGGAAGTTTCTCTGCCCTTGTGTTTCCAAAGGCCTCCTACAAACTGCCATCAGGAACCTAGGGTGGAGACTTTGGTTTCCCATGAAAAAATGACCACCGTTCCTGTCTAATGCTGTGTGCCTGGCACTGTGGTTATGACTGCTGAAGTTCCATACAAATGAGGATATCTCCCAGGTGCAATCTACCACCAGGTGGAAGTTTGTCTGCCCTCGTAGAGCCAAAGGCCTCCTAAAAACTGACATCAGGAACGTGGGTGGAGAGTTTGTTTTCCCATGGAAATGGGCCACTGTTTGTGTCTAATGCTGTCTGCCTGCCACTGAGCTTCTGCCTGCTGAAATTCCATACAAAGGAGGATATCTCCTCGATTCAATCAACCACCTGACAGAAGTTTGTCTGCCCTTGTAGTGCTTAAACCCTCCTACAAACTGACATCAGGAACCTGGAGTGGAGACTTTGGTTTCCCATGGAAATGGGACAGCGTTCGTGTCTAATGATGTCTGCCTGCCAGTGAGCATATGCCTACTAAAATTCCCCACAAATGAGGATATCTCCCAAATGCAATTGCCCACCAGATGGAAGTTTGTCTGCCCTTTTAATTCCAAAGGCCTCCTACAAACTGACATCAGGAGCCTGGGTTGGAGACTTTATTTTCCCATGGAAAAGGGCCACCGTTCGTGTCTAATGCTGTCTGCCTGGCACTGGGCTTCTACCTGCTGAAATTCCATACAAATGAGGATTTCTCCCCGATGCAATCAACCACCTGACAGAAGTTTGTCTGCCCTTGTACTGCCTAAGGCCTCCTAAAACCTGACATCGGGAATGTGGTGTGGAGGCTTTAGTTTCCCATGGAAAAGGACTACCGTTCGTGTCTAATGCTGTCTGCCTGGCACTGTGGTTATGAATGCTGAAGTTCCATACAAATGAGGATATCTCCCAGATGAAATATGCCACCAGATGGAAGTTTGTCTGCTCTTGCAGTGCCAAAGGCCTCCTTCAATCTGATATTTGGAACCTGGCCTGGAGACTTTGGTTTCCTATGGTAAAGGCCCACCGTTCGTGTTTAATGCTGTCTGTCTCCCACTTGTCTACTGAGTTCTAAAATTCCACAAAAATTCCATACGAATGAGGACATCTCCGAGGTGCAATCTACCGCCAGAAGGGAGTTTGTCAGCCCTTGTAGTGCCAAAGGCCCCCTTCAAACTGACATCAGGAACATAGGATGGATAATTGGTTTTTCCATGGAAAAGGGCCACTGTTCGTGTCTAATGCTGTCTGCCTGCCACTGGGAATATGCATTTGGGAGATATCCTCATTTGTATGGAATTTTAGTGGTCTTTTAGTACTCAGAAACCCAGTTGCAGACAGACAGCATTAAACATGAACGGTGGGCCTTTTCCATAGGAAACCAAAGTCTCCAGGCCACGTTCCAAATGTCAGTTTGAAGGAGGCCTTTGGAACTGCAAAAGCAGACAAACTTCCATCTGGTGGCATATTGCATCTGGGAGATATCCTCATTTGTATGTAAGTTCAGTAGTCATAAGCCCAGTGGCAAGGAGACAGCATTAAACACCAAGGGTGCCCTTTTTCATGGGAAACCAAAGCGTCCTCTCCAGATTCCTGATGTCAGTTTGTAGGAGGCCGTTGGCATTACAAGGGCAGACAAACTTTCAACTGGTGGTAGACTCCGTCTGTGAGATATCCTCATTTGTATAGGATTTTTCTAGGCATAAGCCCAGTGGCAGGCAGACAGCATTAGACACAAACAGTGGCCCATTTCCATGGGAAAACAAACTCTCCACCCACGTTCCTGATGTCAGTTTTTAGGAGGCCTTTGGCTCTACGAGGGCAGACAAACTTCCACCTGGTGGTAGATTGCACCTGGGAGATATCCTCATTTGTATGGAACTTCAGCAGTCATAACCACAGTGCCAGGCACACAGCATTAGACAGGAACGGTGGTCATTTTTTCATGGGAAACCAAAGTCTCCACCCTAGGTTCCTGATGGCAGTTTGTAGGAGGCCTTTGGAAACACAAGGGCAGAGAAACTTCCATCTGATGTTAGATTGCACCTGGGAGTTATTCTCATTTTTATGGAATTTTAGTGGAATTTTAGTAGGCAGAATCCCAGCGGTAGGCAGACAGAATTAGACATGAATAGTGGCCCATTTCCATGGGAAACCAAAGTCTCCACTCCAGGTTCCTGATGTCAGTTTTTAGGAGGCCTTTGGCACTAAAAGGGCAGACAAATTTCCGTCAGGTGGTTGATTGCATCGGAGAGATTTCAAAATTTTTTTTGGATTTCAGCAGGCAGAGGCCCATTGGAAGGCAAACAGCATTAGACAAGAACGGTAGCCCATTGCCTTGGGAAACCAAAGTCTCCACCCCACGTTCCTGATGCCAGTTTTTAGGAGGACTTTGGCACGAAAAGGGCAGACAAACTTCCAACTGGTGGGAGATTCCATCTGGGAGATATCCTCATTTGTGAGGAATTTCAGCAGGCATAACGCCAGTGGCAGGCAGAGAGCATTAGACACGAACGATGGCCCTTTTTTATGGGAAACAAAATCTCCACCCCACGTTGCTGATGTCACTTTGTAGGAGGCTTTTTCCAATATAAGGTCAGAGAAACTTCCATCTGGTTGTAGATTGCACCTGGGAGATATCCTCATTTCTATGGAATTTTAGTGGAATTTTAGTAGGAAGAAGCCCAGTGGCAAGAAGATAGCATTAGACACAAACGGTGGCCCATTTGTATGGGAAACCAAAGTCTCCACCCCGCGTTCCTGATGTCCGTTTCTAGGAGGCCTTGGCACTACAAGAGCATACAAACTTCCACCTGGTGGTAGATTGCACCTGGGAGATGTCCTCATTTGTATGGATCTTCAGCAGTCATCACCACAGTGCCAGGCAGACAGCATTAGACACGAACGCTGGCCCTTTTCCATGGGTAACCAAAGTCTCCACTCCAGGCTCCTCATGGCAATTTGTAGGAGGCCTTTGGCACTACAGGGGCAGACAAACTTCCGTCAGGTGGTTGATTACATCGGAGAGATTTCCAAATTTTTTTTGAATTTCAGCAGGCAGAAACTCATTGGCAGGCAGACAGCATTAGACATGAACGCTGGTCCTTTTCCATGGGAAATCAAAGTCTCCACCCATGGTTCCTGATGTCAGTTTTTTAGGAGGGCTTTGGTACTACAAGGGCAGAGAATCTTCCATCTGGTTGTAGATTGCACCTGGGATATATCCTTATTTCTATAGAATTTTAGTGGAATATTAATAGGAAGAAACCAAGAGGCAGGCAGACAGCATTAGACATGAACGGTGGCCCATTTCCATGGGAAACCAAAGTCTCCACCCCACGTTCCTGATGTCCGTTTCTAGGAGGCCTTTGGCACTACAAGGGCAGACAAACTTCCACCTGGTGGTAGATTGCACCTGGGAGATATCCTCATTTGTATGGAACTTCAGCAGTCATCACCACAGTGCCAGGCAGACAGCATTAGACACGAACGCTGGCCCATTTCCATGGGACACCAAAGTCTCCCATCCAGGTTCCGGATGTCAGTTTTTAGGAGGCCTTTGGCACTACAGAGGCAGATAAACTTCCGGCAGGTGGTTGATTGCATCGGAGAGATTTCCAACTATCTTTGGAATTTCAGCAGGCAGAAGATCAGTGGCAGGCAGAGAGCATTAGACACGAACGCTGGCCCTTTTCAGTGGGAAAAAAAAATCTTCACTCCTGGTTCCTGATGTCAGATTTTTAGGAGGCCTTTGCCACTACAAGGGCAAAAAAACTTCGATCTGGTGGGTGATTGCATCGGGGAGATATCCTCATTTGTATGGAATTTCAGCAGGTAGATGCCCAGTGGCAGGCAGACAGCATTACACAGGAACGGTGGCCCTTTTCCATGGGAAAACAAAGTCTCCAACCCAGGCTCCTGATGTCAGTTTGTAGGAGGCCTTTGGCATTAAAAGGGCAGACAAACTTCCATCTGGTGGGAAATTGCGTTTGGGAGATATCCTCATTTGTAGGGAATTTTGGTAGGCTTCTGCCCACTGGCAGGCAGACAGCATTAGACACGAACAGTGGCCCCTTTCCATGGAAAAACAAATTATCCATCCTATGTTCCTGATGTTAGTTTTTAGGAGGCTTTTTGCACTGCAAGGGCAGACAAACTTCCACCTGGTGGTAGATTGCACCTGGGAGATATCCTCATTTGTGAGGAATTTTAGTGGTATTTTAGTACTCAGAAGCCCAATGGCAGACAGACAGCATTAAACATGAATGGTGGGCCTTTTCTTTAGGAAACCAAAGTCTCCAGGTGAGGTTCCGAATGTCAGTTTGAAGGAGGCCTTTGGCACTACAAGAGCAGACAAATTTCCATCTGGTGGCATATTGCGTCTGGGATATATCCTCATTTGTATGTAATTTCAGTAGACATAAGTCAGTGGCAAGGAGACAGCATTAAACACCAAGGGTGGCCCTTTTCCATGGGAAACCAAAGCGTCCTCTCCAGGTTCCTGATGTCAGTTTGTAGGAGGCCGTTGCATTACAAGGGCAGACAAACTTTCAACTGGTGGTAGACTACATCTGGGAGATATCCACATTTGTATGGAATTTTACTAGGCATAAGCCCAGTGGCAGGCACATAGCATTAGACACCAACAGTGGCCATTTCCATGGGAAAACAAAGTCTCCACCCCACGTTCCTGATGTCAGTTTTTAGGAGGCCTTTGGCACTACAATGGCAGACAAACTTCCACCTGGTGGTAGATTGCACCTGGGACATATCAACATTTGTATGGAACTGCAGCAGTCATAACCACAGTGCCAGGCAGACAGCAGTAGACAGGAACGGTGGTCCTTTTCCTAGGGAAACCAAAGTCTACACCCTAGGTTCCTGATGGCAGTTTGTAGGAGGCCTTTGGAACCACAAGGGCAGAGAAACTTCCATGTGGTGTTAGATTGCACCCGGGAGATATTCTTATTTGTATGGAATTTTCGTGGAATTTTAGTAGGCAGAATCCCAGTGGCAGGAAGACAGAATTAGACATGAATAGCGGCCTATTTCCATGGGAAACCAAAGTCCACGCCCCAGGTTCCTGATGTTAATTTGTAGGAAGCCTTTGGCACTACAAGGGCATACAAACTTCCATCTGGTGGTAGATTGCACCTGGGAGGTATCCTCATTTGTATAGAATTTTAGTGGAATTTTAGTAGGCATAAGCCCAGTATCTGGCAGACAGAATTAGACACGAACGGTGGCCCATTTCCTTGGGAAACCAAAGTCTCCATCCCACGTTCCTGATGTCAGTCTGTAAAAGGTGATTGGAACTACAAGGGCAGAAAAAATTCCATCTGGTGGTAGATTGGACCTGGGAGATATCGTCATTTGTATAGAATTTTAGTGGTATTTTAGTAGGTAGAAGTCCAGCGGCAGGCAGACAGCATTACACACGAACGCTGGCCAATATCCATGGGAAACCAAAGTCTCCAACCCAGGCTCCTCATGTCAGTTTGTAGGAGGCCTTTGGCATTAAAAGGGCAGACAAACTTCTATCTGGTGGGAAATTGCATTTGGGAGATATCCTCATATGTATGGAACTTTAGTAGGCATATGCCCACTGGCAGGCAGACAGCATTAGACAAGAACGGTGGCCCTTTTCCATGGAAAGACAAATTATCCATCCTATGTACCTGATGTCAGTTTGAAGGATGCCTTTGGCAATACAAGGGCAGAAAAACTTCCATCTGGTGGTTGATTGCATAGGGGAGATATGCTCATTTGTATGGGATTTCAGAAGGCAGAAGCCAAGTGGCACGCAGACAGCATTGGACACGAACAGTGGCCCTTTTCCATGGGAAACCAAAATCTCCACCCCACGTTGCTGATGTCTCATTGTGGGAGGCATTTTCCAATATAAGGGCAGAGAAACTTCCATCTGGTTGTAGATTGCACCTGGGAGATATCCTCATTTTTATGGAATTTTAGTGGAATTTTAGTAGGAAGAAACCCAGTGGCAGGCAGACAGCATTAGACACGAACAATGGCCCATTTGATGGGAAACCAAAGTCTCCACCCCGCGTTCCTGACGTCCGTTTCTAGGAGGCCTTTGGCACTACAAGGGCAGACAAACTTCCGTCTGGTGGTTGATTGCATCGTTGAGATATCCTCATTTTTATGGAATTTCAGCAGGTAGAAGCCCAATGGCAGGCAGACAGCATTAGAGAGGAACGGGGGCCCTTTTCCATAGGAAGACAAAGTCTCCAACCCAGGCTCCTGATGTCAGTTTTTAGTAGGCCTTTGGCATTAAAAGGGCAGACAAACTTCCCTCTGATGGGAAATTTCGTTAGAGAGATATCCTCATTTGTATGTAATTTCAGTAGTCATAAGCCCAGTGGCAAGGAGACAGCATTAAACACCAAGGGTGCCCCTTTTCCATGGGAAACCAAAGCGTCCTCTCCAGAATCCTGATGTCAGTTTGTAGGAGGCCGTTGGCATTACAAGGGCAGAGAAACTTTCATCTGGTGGTAGACTCTATCTGGGAGATATCCTCATTTGTACGGGATTTTGCTAGGCATAATCCCAGTGGCAGTCACATAGCATTAGACACAAACGGTGGCCCATTTCCATGGGAAAACAAAGCCTCCACCCCACGTTCCTGATGTCAATTTGTAGAAGGCGTTTGGAACTACAAGGGCAGAAAAACTTCCATCTGGTGGAAGATTGCACCTGGGATATATCCTCTTTTCTATGGAATTTTATTGGAATTTTATTACGAAGATCCCCAGTGGCAGGCAGACAGCATTAGACACGAACGGTGGCCCATTTTTATAGGAAACCAAAGTCTCCACCCCACGTTCCTGATGTCCGTATCTAGGAGGCCTTTGGCACTACAAGGGCAGACAAACTTCCACCTGGTGGTAGATTGCTCCTGGGAGATATCCTCATATGTATAGACCTTCAGCAGTCATAACCACAGTGCCAGGCAGACAGCATTAGACAGGAACGGTGGTCCTTTTCCTAGGGAAATCAAAGTCTCCACACCACGTTCCCGATGTCAGGTTTTAGTAGGCCATTGACAGTACAAGGGCAGAAAAACTTCCGTCTGGTGGTTGATTGCATCGGGAAGATATCCTCATTTGTATGGAATTTCAGCAGATAGAAGCCCAGTGGCAGGCAGACAGCATTAGGCATGAACAGTGGCCCTTTTTCACGGGAAACCAAATTTTCCATCCTACGTTTCAGATGTCAGTTTATAGGAGACCTTTGGCACTAAAAGGGTAGAGAAACTTCAAACCAGGGGTAGATTGCACCTGCGAGATATTCTCATTTGTATAGAATTTTAGTGGAATTTTAGTACGCAGAAACCCAGTGGCAGGTAGACAGAATTAGACATGAATAGTGGCCCTTTTCCAGGGGAAACCAAAGTCTCCAGGCCAGGTTCCTGATGTCAGTTTTTAGGAGGCCTTTTGCACTACAAGAAGAGACAAACTTCCAACTGGTGGCATATTGCATCTTGTAGATATCTTCATTTGTATGGAGTTTTAGTGGAATTAAAGTAGGCAGAAGCCCAGTGGCAAGTAGACAGCATTAAACACCAACGGTGGCCCATTTCCATGGGAAACCAAAGTCTCCACTCCAGGCTCCTGATGTCAATTTGTAGGAGGCCTTTAGACCTACAGGGGCTGACAAACTTCCGTCAGGTGGTTGATTGCATCGGAGAGATTTCCAAATTTCTTTGGAATTTCAGCAGGCTGAAGCCCAGTGGCAGGCAGACAGCATTAGACACGAACGCTGGCCGTTTTCCATGGGAAAACAAAGTCTCCACCCCTGGTTCCTGATGTCAGTTTCTTAGGAGGGCTTTGGTATTACAAGGGCAGAAAATCTTCCATCTGGTTGTAGATTGCACCTGGGAGATATCCTCATTTCTATCAAATTTTAGTGGAATTTTAGTAGGAAGAAGCCCAGTGGCAGGCAGACAGCATTAGACATGAACGGTGGCCCATTTCTATGGGAAACCAAAGTCTCCACCCCACGTTCCGGATATACGTTTCTCAGAGGCCTTGGCACTACAAGGGCAGACATACTTCCACCTGGTGGTAGATTGCACTTGGAGATATCCTCATTTGTATGGAACTTCATCAGTCATAACCACAGTGCCAGGCAGACAGCATTAGAGAGGAACGGTGGCCCTTTTCCATGGGAAACCAAAATCTCCACACCACGTTCCCAATGTCAGGTTTTAAGAGGCCTTTGGCAGTACAAGGGCAGACAAATTTCTGTCTGGTGGTTGAGTGCATCGGGGAGATATCCTCATTTGTATGGAATTTCAGGAGGTAAAAGCCCAGTGGCAGGCAGACAGTATTAGACACGAACGGTGGCCCTTTTCCATGGAAAAACAAATTATGCATCCTATGTTCCTGATGTCAGTTTTTAGGAGGCCATTGGCGCTACACTGGCAGACAAATTTCCATCTGGCAGTAGATTGCACCTCGGAGATGTCCTCAGTTGTACGGAATTTTAGTGGTATTTTAGTACTCGGAAGCCCAGTGGCGGACAGACAGCATTAAACATAAACGGTGGGCCTTTTCCATATGAAACCAAAGTCTCCAGGCCAGGTTCCGAATGTCAGGTTGAAGGAGGCCTTTGGCACTGCAAGAGCAGACAAACTTCCATCTGGCGGCATATTGCATCTGGGAGATATCCTCATTTATATGTAATTTTAGTAGCCATAAGCCCAGTGGCAAGCAGACAGCATTAGACACGAACGCTGGCCCTTTTACATAGGAAACCAAAGTCTCCACTCCCGGCTCCTGATGTCAATTTGTAGGATGCCTTTGGCACCACAGGGGCAGAGGAACTTCCGTCAGGGGGTTGATTGCATCGGAGAGATTTCCAAATTCTTTGGGAATTCCAGCAGGCAGAAGCCCAGTGGCAGACAGACAGCATTAGACACGAACGGTGGCCCTTTTCCATAGGAAAACATAGACTCCACCCCTGGTTCCTGATGTCAGTTTTTTAGGAAGGCTTTGCTACTACAAGGGCAGAGAATCTTCCATCTGGTTGCAGATTGCACCTGGGAGATACCCTCATTTCTATGGAAATTTAGTGGAATTTTAGTAGGAAGAAGGCCAGTGGCAGGCAGACAGCATTAGACATGAGCGGTGGCCCATTTCTATGGGAAACCAAAGTCTCCACCCCAACGTCCTGATGTCAGTTTAAAGGAGGCCTTTGGGACTACAAGGGCAGAGAAGCTTCCACCTGGTGGTAGATTTCACCTGGGATATATCCTCATTTGTATGGAACTTCAGCAGTCATAACCACAATGCCAGGCAGACAGCATTAGATACGAACAGTGGCCCATTTCCATGGGAAACCAAAGTTTCCACTCCAGGTTCCTGATGTCCTTTTTTAGGAGGCCTTTGGCACTACAAGGGCAGACAAACTTCCAACTGGTGGTAGATTCCATCTGGGAGATATCCTCATTTGTATGGATTTTCAGCAGGCATAACCCCAGTGGGAGGCAGACATGGTTAGACACGAACGGTGGCCCTTTTCCATGGGAATTCAAAATCTCCGCCCCACGTTGCTGATGTCACTTTGTAGGAGGTGTTTTCCAATATAAAGGCAGAGAAACTTCCATCTGGTTGTAGATTGCACCTGGGAGATATCCTCATTTTTTTTGGAATTTTAGTGGAATTTTAGTAGGAAGTAGGCCAGTGGCAGGCAGACAGCATTAGACACGAACGGTGGCCCATTTCCATGGGAAACCAAAGTCTCCAGCCCGCGTTTCTGATGTTCGTTTTTAGGAGGCCTTTGGCACTACAAGGGCAGACAAACTTCCACCTGGTTGTAGATTGCACCTGGGAGATAACCTCATTTGTATGGAACTTCAGCAGTCATAACCACAGTGCCAGGCAGACAGCATTAGACACGAACGGTAGTCCTTTTCCATGGGAAACCAAAGTCTCCACACCACGTTCCCGATGTCAGATTTTAGTAGGCCTTTGCCACTACAAGGTCAGGCAAACTTCCATCTTGTGGTAAATTGCATCTGTGAGATATCCTTATTTGTATGGAATTTTAGCAGGCATAACCCTGCTTTGGTGTCCCATGGAAAAGAGCCACGGTTCGTGTCTAATGCTCTCTACCTGCCGCTGGGATTCTGCCCACAAGAATTCCACTTAAATTCCATGCAAATGAGGATATCTCGCAGTTGCATTCTCTCAAGAGATGGAAGTTTGTGTGCCCTTGTCGTTCCAAAGTTCTCCTACAAATTGACATAAGGAACGTGAGGTGGAGACTTTGGTGTCCCATTGAAAAGGGCCACTGTTAGTGTCTAATGCAGTCTGCCTGGAACTAGGCTCATGCCTGCTGAAATTCCACAAAAATGAGGATATCTCCCAGATGGAATGTACCACCAGATGGAAGTTTATCTGCCTTTGTAGTGCCAAAGGCATCCTACAAACTGACATCAGGAACGTGAGATGGAGACTTTGGTTTCCCATGGAAAAGGGCCACCCTTCTTGTCTAATGCTATCTGGCGACTTTTCGGATTCTGCCGACTAAAATTCCAATAAATTCCATTCAAATGAGGATATCTCCCTGGTGCAATCTACCACCAGATGAATTTTCCTTTGCCTTTGTAGTGTCTAAGGCGTCTTACAAACTGACATCAGGAATGTGAGGTGGAGACTTTGGTTTCCCATGGAAAAATGCCACCGTTTTTGTCTAATGCTGTCTGCCGGCCACTGGGCTTATGCCGTCTTAAATTCCATACAAACGGGGATATCTCCCAGATAGAATCCACCACCACTTGGATGTTTGCCTGCCCTTGCAGTGTTAAGGCCTCCAACACACAGACATCAGGAACCTGGAGTGAAGACTTTGGTTTCCCATGGAAAGGGGCCACTGTTCGTATCTAATGCTGTCTGCCTGGTATTGTGGTTATGAGTGCTGAAGTTCCATACAAATGAGGATATCTCCCAGGTGCAATCAACCACCAGATGAAAGTTTGTCTGCCCTTGTAGTGCCAAAGGCCTCCTAAATACTGACATCAGGAACGTGGATTGGACTTTGGTTTCCCATGGAAATGGGCCACTGTTCGTGTCTAATGCAGTCTACCTGCCACTGTGGTTCTGCCTTCTAAAATTGCATAGAAATGAGGATATCTTCCAGGAACAATCTACTACCAGATGGAAGTTTGTCTTCCCGTGTAATTCCAAAGGCCTCCTACAAATTGTCATCAGGAACGTGAGGTGGAGACTTTGGTTTCCCATGGAAAAGGGCCACCGTTCAAATCTAATGCTGTCTGCCTTCAACTGGGCTCATGCCTGATGAATTTCCATACAAATGAGGACATCTCCCAGGTGGAATCTACCACCAGATAGAATTTTGGCTGCCCTTGTAGTGCCAAAGGCCTCCTACAAACTGACATTCAGGAACGTGAGGTGGTGACCTTGGTTTCTCATGGAAAAGGACCACCGTTCAAATCTAATGCTGTCTGCCTGCCACTGGGCTTATGGCTGCTAAAATTGCATACAAATGAGGATGTCTCCCAGATGCAATCTACCACCAGTTGGAAATTTTCCTGGCCTTGTAGTGCCAAAGGCCTCCTACAAACCGACATCAGGAATGTGGGGTGGAGACTTTTATTTCCCATGGAAAAGGGCCACCGTTCTTGTCTGATGCTGGTTGCTGGCTACTCGGCGTCTGCATACTAAAATTCAAATAAAATTCCATACAAAAAAGGATATCTCCCTGATGGAATATACAACGAGATGGAAGTATGTAGCCCTTGTAGTTCCAAAGGCCTCCTGCAAATTGACATCAGTAACGTGGGGTGGAGACTTTGGTTTTCCATGGAAAAGGGCCACCGTTCCTGTCTAATGCTGTCTGCCTGCCACTGGGCTTATGCCTGCTGAAATTCCAGAGAAATGAGTATATCTCCCAGATGGAATCTACCACCAGTTGGAAGTTTATCTGCCCTTGTAGTTCCAAAGGCCTCCTACAAACTGACACCAGGAACCTGGAGTGGAGACTTTGGTTTCCCATGGAAAAGGGCCACCGTTCCTCTCTAATGCTGTCTGCCTGGCACTGTGGTTATGACTGATGAAGTTCCATACAAATGAGGATATCTCCCAGATGGAATCTACAACCAGTTGGAAATTAGTCTGCCCTTATAGTGCCAAATGCCTCCTACAAACTGACATCAGGAACGTGGGATGGAGACTTTGTTTCCAATGGAAAAGTGGTACCGTTCATGTCTAATGCTGTCTGCCAGCCACTGGGTTACGCCTGCTGAAATTCCTCACAAATGAGGATATCTCCCAGATGGAATCTACCACCAGTTCGAAGTTTGTTTGCCCTTGTAGTGCCAAAGGCCTCCTAAAAACTGACATCAGGAACGTGGGGTGGAGACTTCGGTTTCCCATGAAAAAGGTCCACCGTTCGTGTCCTATGCTGTCTGCCTGCCACTGGGCTTCTGCCTGCTGAAATTCCATACAAATGAGGATATCTCCTCAATGCAATCAACCACCAGACGGCACTTTGTCTGCCCTTGTAGTGCCAAAGGCCTCCTACAAACTGACATCAGGAACCTGGAGTGGAGACTTTGGTTTCCCATGGAAATGGGACAGCGTTCGTGTCTAATGATGTTTGCCTGCCACTAGGCTTCTGCCAATTAAAATTCCAATAAAATTCCATACCATTGAAGATGTCTCTCACGTGCAATCTACCACCAAATGGAAGTTTGTCTGCCCCTGTACAGCAAAAGGCTTCCTACAAATTGACATCAAGAAGCTGGGGCGGAGACTTTGGTTTCCCATGGCAATGGGCCACGGTTCCTGTCTAATGCTGTCTGCCTGCCACTGGGTTTATGGCTACTAAAATTACATACAAATGAGGATATCTCCCAGATGCAATATGCCACCAGTTGGAAGTTTGTCTCCTCTTGTAGTGCCAGAGGCCTCCTAGAAAATGACATCAGGAACCTGGGGTGGAGACTTTGGTTTCCCATGGAAATGGGCCACTATTCATGTCTGATTCTGTCTGCCTGCCGCTGGGATTCTGCCTACTAAAATTCCACTAAAATTCCACACAAATGCGAATATCTCCCAGGTGCAATCAAACACCAGATGGAAGTTTCTCTGCCCTTATGTTTCCAAAGGCCTCCTACAAACTGCCATCGGAAACCTAGGGTGGAGACTTTGGTTTCCCATGGAAAAGGACCACCGTTCCTGTCTAATGCTCTCTGCCTGCCACTGTGGTTATGACTGCTGAAGTTCCATACAAATGTGGATATCTCCCAGATGCAATATGCCACCAGATGGAAGTTTGTCTGCTCTTGCAGTGCCAAAGGCCTCCTTCAAACTGACATTCGGAACCTGGCCTGGAGACATTGGTTTCCTATGAAAAAGGCGCACCGTTCATTTTTAATGCTGTCGGTCTGCAACTGGGATTCTGATTACTAAAATACCACTAAAATTCCATACGAATAAGGACATCAACGAGGTGCGATCCACCACTAGATGGAAGTTTGTCTGCCCTTGTAGTGCCAAAGGCCTCCTACAAACTGACATCAGGAGCCTGGGTTGGAGACATTTTTTTCCCATGGAAAAGGGCCACCGTTCATGTCTAATGCTGTCTGCCTGCCACTGGGCTTCTATCTGCTGAAATTCCATACAAATGAGGATATCTTCCCGATGCAATCAACCACCAGACGGAAGTTTTTCTGCCCTTGTACTGTCAGTGGCCTACTAAAACCTGACATCGGGAACGTGGGGTGGAGACTTTGGTTTCCCATGGAAATGGGCCACCGTTTCTGTCTAATGCTATGTGACTGCCACTGGGATAATGCCTAGTAAAATCCCGTACAAATGAGGATATCTCCCAGATAGAGTCTACCACCAGATGAAAGTTTGTCTGCCCTTGTAATGCCTACGGTCTCCTACAAACTGACATCAGGATTCTGGAGAGGACGCTTTGGTTTCCCATGGAAAAGGGGCACCCTTGGTGTTTAATGCTGCCTCCTTGCCTCTGGGCTTATCACTACTGAAATTACATACAAATGAGGATATCTCCCAAACAAAATTTCCCACCAGATGGAAGTTTGTCTGCCCTTTTAATGCCAAAGGCCTACTAAAAACTGACATCAGGAGCCTGGGTTGGAGACTTCGTTTTCCCATGGAAAAGGGCCACCGTTCCTCTCTAATGCTGTCTGCCTGCCACTGGGCTTCTACCTGATGAAATTCCATAAAAATGAGGATATCTCAACGATGCAATCAACCACCAGACGGAAGTTTGTCTGCCCTTGTAGTGCCAAAGGCCTCCTAGAAAAGGACGTCAGGAACGCGGGGTGGAGACTTTGGTTTCCCATCAAATGGGCCATTGTTCGTGTCTAATGCTGTCTGCCTGCCACTGGGTTTCTTCCTACTAAAATTCTACTAAACCTCCATAAAAATGAGGATATCTCCCAGGTGCAATCTACCGCCAGATGGAAGTTTGTCTGCCCTTATATTGGAAAACGTTTCCTACAATGTGACATCAGCAACATGGGGTGGAGATTTTGGTTTCCCATGGAAAAGGGCCACTGTTCGTGTCTAATGCTGTCTGCCAGATACTGGGCTTATGCCTACGAAAATTCCACTAAAATTCTATACAAATGAGGATACCTCCCAGGTGCAATCTACCACCAGATGGAAGTTTGTCTGCCCTTGTAGTGCCAAAGGCTTCCTACAAATTAACATCAGGAACCTAGGGCGTAGACTTTGGTTTCCCATGGAAAAGGGCCACCGTACGTGTCTAATGCTGGCTGCCTGCCACTGGGTTTATGGCTACTAAAATTACATACAAATGAGGATATTTCCCAGATGCAATATGCCACCAGTTGGAAGTTTGTCTCCTCTTGTAGTGCCAGAGGCCTCCTAGAAAATGACATTAGGAACCTGGGGTGGAGACTTTGGTTTCCCATGGAAGTAGGCCACTATTCGTGTCTAATTCTGTCTGCCTGCCGCTGGGATTTTGCCTACTAAAATTCCACGAAAATTCCATACAAATAAGAATATCTCCCGGGTGCAATCTAACACCACATGGAAGTTTCTCTGCCCTTGTGGTTCCAAAGGCCTCTTACAAACTGACATCAGGCACGTGAGATGGAGACTTTGGTTTCCCAAGGAAATGGACCACCGTTCGTGTCTAATGCTGTCTGCCAGCCACTGGGCTTATGCCTACTAAAATTCCACTAAAATTCTATACAAATGAGGATGTCTCCCAGGTGCAATCTACCACCAGATGGAAGTTTGTCTGCCCCTGTAGAGCCAATAGCTTCATACAAATTGACATCAAGAACCTGAGGCGGAGACTTTGGTTTCCCATGGAAAAGGTCCATTGTTCGCGTCTAATACTGTCTACCTGCCACTGGGCTTATGGGTACTAAAATTACATACAAATGAGGATATCTCCCAGATGCAATATGCCACCAATTGGAACTTTGTCTCCTCCTGTAGTGCCAGAGGCCTCCTAGAAAATGACATGAGGAACCTGGGGTGGAGACTTTGGTTTCCCATGGAAATGAGCTACTATTCATGTCTAATTCTGTCTACCTGCAGCTGGGATTCTGTCTACTAAAATTCCACTAAAATTCCATACAAATGAGTATATCTCCCAGCTACAATCTAACACCAGATGGAAGATTCTCTGCCCTTGTGTTTCCAAAGGCCTCCTACAAAATGCCATCAGGAACCTGGAGTGGAGAATTTGCTTTCCCATGGAAAAGGACCACCGTTTCTGTCTAATGCTGTCTGCCTGGCACTGTGGTGATGACTGCTGAAGTTCCATACAAATGAGGATATCTCCCAGGTGTAATCTACCACTGGGTGGAAGTTTTTCTGCCCTTGTAGTGCCAAAGGCCTCCTAAAAACTGACATCAGGAACGTGGGGTGAAGACTTTGGTTTCCCAAGGAAATGGGCCACCGTTCGTGTCTAATGCTGTCTGCCAGCCACTGGGCTTATGCCTACTAAAATTAAACTAAAATTCTATACAAATGAGGATATCTCCCAGGTGCAATCTACCATCAGATTGAAGTTTGCCTGCCCTTGTAGTTCCAAATGCCTCCTACAAACTGACATCAGGAACGTGAGGTGGAGACTTTGGTTTCCCATGGAAAAGGTCCATTGTTCCTGTCTAATGCTGTCTGCCTGCCACTGGGCTTCTGCCTGCTGAAATTCCATACAAATGAGGATATCTCCTCGATGCAATCAACCACCAGATGGAACTTTGTCTGCTCTTGTAGTGCCAAAGGCCTCCTACAAACTGACACCAGGAACCCGGAGTGGAGACTTTGGTTTACCATGGAAATGGGCCAGCATTCGTGTCTAATTCTGTATGCCTGCCACTACGCTTCTGCCTATTAAAATCCCACAAAAATTCCATACAAATGAGGATGTCTCCCAGGTGCAATCTACCACCAGATGGAAGTTTCTCTGCCCCTGTAGAGCCAAAGGCTTCCTACAAATTGACATCAGGAACCTGGGGCGGACACTTTGGTTTCCCATGGAAAAAGTCCATTGTTCGTGTCTATTGCTGTCTGCCTGCCGCTGGGCTTATGGGTACTAAAATTACATACAAATGAAAATATCTCCCAGATGCAATATGCCACCAGTTGGAAGTTTGTCTCCTCTTGTAGTGCCAGAGGCCTCCTAGAAAATGACATCAGGAACCTAGGGTGGAGACTTTGGTTTCCATGGAAATGGGCCACTATTCATGTCTAATTCTGTCTGCCTGCCGCTGGGATTCTGCCTACTAAAATTCCACTTAAATTCCATACAAATGAGAATATCTCCCAGGTGCAATCTACCACCAGATGGAAGTTACTCTGCCGTTGTGTTTCCAAAGGTCTCCTACAAACTGCCCTCAGGAACCTAGGGTGGAGACTTTGGTTTCCCTAGGAAAAGGAACACCGTTCAAATCTAATGCTGTCTGCCTGCCACTGGGCTCATGCCTGATGAATTTCCATACAAATGAGGACATCTCCCAGGTGGAATCTACCACCAGATAGAATTTTGGCTGCCCTTGTAGTGCCAAACGATTCCTACAAACTGACATTCAGGAACGTGTGGTGGTGACCTTGGTTTCCCATGGAAAAGGACCACCGTTCAAATCTAATGCTGTCTGCCTGCCACTGGGCTTATGGCTGCTAAAATTGCATACAAATGAGGATGTCTCCCAGATGCAATCTACCACCAGTTGGAAATTTTCCTGGCCTTGTAGTGCCAAAGGCCTCCTACAAACGGACATCAGGAATGTGAGGTGGAGACTTTTATTTCCCATGGAAAAGGGCCACCGTTCTTGTCTGATGCTGTTTGCTGGCTACTCAGCTTCTGCATATTAAATTCTAATAAAATTCCATACAAAGAAGGATATCTCCCTGATGGAATATACAACGAGATGGAAGTATGTAGCCCTTGTAGTGCCAAAGGCCTCCTGCAAATTGACATCAGTAACGTGGGGTGGAGACTTTGATTTTCCATGGAAAAGGGACAGCGTTCGTGTCTAATGATGTTTGCCTGCCACTGGGCTTATGCCTGCTGAAATTCCAGAGAAATGAGGATATCTCCCAGATGGAATCTACCGCCAGTTGGAAGTTTGTCTGCCCTTGTAGTTCCAAAGGCCTCCTACAAACTGACACCAGGAACCTGGAGTGGACACTTTGGTTTCCCATGGAAATGGGCCAGCGTTCGTGTCTAATGATGTGTTCCTGCCACTAGGGTTCTGCCTACTAAAATCCCACTAAAATTCCTTACAAATGAGGATGTCTCCCAGGTGCAATCTACCACCAGATGGAAGTTTGTCTGCCCCTGTAGAGCCAAAGGCTTCCTACAAATTGACATCAGGAACCTGGGGCGGAGACTTTGGTTTCCCATGGAAAACGACCACTGTTGGTGTTTAATGCTGTATACTTGCCACTGGGCTTCTGCCTACTTTAATTCCACTAGAATTCCATACAAATGAGGATATCTCCAAGATGCAATATGCCACCAGCCGGAAGTATGTCTGTTCTTGTAGTGCAAAAGGCCTCCTAAAAACTGACATCAGGAACCTGGCCTGGAGACTTTGTTTTCCCCTGGAAAAGGCCACTATTCATCTCTAATTCTGTGTGCCTGCCGCTGGGATTCGGCGGACTGAAATTCCTCTAAAATTCTATAAAACTGAGAATATCTTGCCGGTGCAATCTACTCCCGGTTTGAAGTTTCTCTGCCCTTGTAGTGCCAAAGGGCTCCTATAAACTCACTTCTTAAACGTGGGATGTATAATTTGGTTACCCGTGGAATAGGGCACTGTTCATGCCTAATGCTGTGTGCCTGCCACTGAGCGTATGCCTGCTAAAATTCCATAGAAATGAGGATATCTCGCAGATGCAATTTGCCACCAGATGGAAGTTTGCCTCCCCTTGTAGTGGCAAAGGCCTCATAAAAACTGACATCAGGAACCGGGAGTGGTGACTTTGGTTTCCCATGCAAATGGGCCACCGTTCGTGTCTAATGCTGTCTGCCTGCCACTGGGCTTCTTCCTATTAAAATTCCACTAAAATTCCATAAAAATGAGGATATCTCCTAGGTGCAATCTACAACTAGATGGAAGATTCTCTGCCCTTGTAGTACCAAAGCCCACCTAAAAAACTAACATCAGGAACCAGCGGTAGAGACTTTGTTTTCCCATGGAAAAGGGCCACCGTTCATGTCTAATGCTGTCTGCCTGCCACTGGGCTTCTGCCTGCTGAAATTCCAAAGAAATTGGGAAATCTCTCCAATGCAATCAACCACCAGTTGGAAGTTTGTCTGCCCCTGTAGTGCCAAAGGCCTCCTACAAATTGACATCAGGAGCCTGGAGTGGAGAATTCGGTTTCGCATGGAAAAGGGCCACCGTTCGTGTCTAATGCTGTCTGCCGGCCACTGGGCTTATGGCTACAGAAATTACATACAAATGAGGATATCTCCCAGATGCAATATGCCACCAGTTGGAAGTTTATCTGCTCTTCTAGTTCCAAAGGCCTCCTAGAAACGGACATCCGGAACATGGGGTGGAGACTTTGGTTTCCCATGGAAATGGGCCACCGTTGGTGTTTAATGCTGTCTACTTGCCACTGGGCTTCTGCCTACTTTAATTCCACTAAAATTCCATCCAAATGAGGATATCTCCAAGATGCAATATGCCACCAGTTGGAAGTTTGTCTCTTCTTGTAGTGCAAAAGGCCTCCTAAAAACTGACATCAGGAACCTGGCCTGCAGACTTTCATTTCCCCTGGAAAAGGGCCACTATTCATGTCTAATTCTGTCTTCCTGTTGCTTGGAATCTGCGTACTAAAATTCGCCTAAAATTCTTTACAAATGAGAATATCTCCCAGGTGCAATCTACCACCAGGTGGAAGTTTGTCTGCTCTTGTATTGCCAAAGGCCTCCTAAAAAATGACATCAGGAACATAGGATGGATAATTTGTTTTTCCATGGAAAAGGCCCATTGTTCATGTCTAATGCTGCAGCCTGCCAGTGGGTATATGCCTACTAAAATTCCATACGTATGAGGATATCTCCCAAATGCAATTTCCCACCAGATGGATGTTTGTCTACACTTTTAATGCCAAAGGCCTCCTGAAAACCGACATCAGAAGCCTGGGTTGGAGACTTCGGTTTCCCATGGAAAAGGGCCACCGTTCGTGTCTAAGTCTGCCTGCCTGCCACTGGGCTTCTACCTGCTGAAATTCCATACAAATGAGGATATCTCCCCGATGTAATCAGCCACCAGACGGAAGTTTGTTTGCCCTTGTACTGGCAAAGGCCTCCTAAAACCTGATATCAGGAACGTGGTTTGGAGATTTTTGGCTGCCCATGGGAAAAGGGCCACCGTTCATGTCTAATGCTGTCTGCCTGGTACAGTGGTTATGACTGCTGAAGTTCCATAAAAATGAGGATATCTCCGTGATGCAATCAACCACAAGATAGAAGCATGTCTGCCTGTGTACTACCAAAGGCCTCCTACAAACTGACATCAGGAACGTGTGATGGAGACTTTGGTTTCCCAAGGAAATGGGCAACCATTCGTGTCTAATGCTCTCTGCCAGCCACTGGCCTTATGCCTACTAGAATTCCAATAAAATTCTGTACAAATGAGGATATCTCCCAGGTGCAATATACCACCAGATGGAAGTCTGTCTGCCCTTGTAGTTCCAAAGGCCTCCTACAAACTGACATCAGGAACGTGAGGTGGAGACTTTGGTTTCCAAAGGAAAAGTCCCACAGTTCGTGTCTAATGCTTTCTGCCTGCCACTGAACTTCTGCCTGTTGAAATTCCATAGAAATGAGGATATCTCCTCGATGCAATCAACCACCAGACGGAACTTTGTCTGCCTTTGTAGTGCCAAAGGCCTCCTACAAACTGACATCAGGAACCTGGGGTTGAGACTTTGGTTTCCCATGGAAATGGACCAGCGTTCTTGTCTAATGCTGTCTGCCAGACACTGGGCTTATGCCTGCTAAAATTCCACTAAAATTCTATACAAATGAGGATATCTCCCAGGTGCAATCTACCACTAGATGGAAGTTTGTCTGCCCTTGTAGTTCCAAAGGCCTCCTTCAAACTGACATCAGGAACGTGAGGTGGAGGCCTTGGTTTCCCATGGAAAAGGTCCATTGTTCGTGTCTAATGCTGTCTGCGTGCCACTGGGCTTCTGCCTGCTGAAATTCCATACAAATGAGGGTATCTCCTCGATGCAATCAACCACCAGACGGAACTTTGTCTGCCCTTGTAGTGCCAAAGGCCTCCTACAAACTGACATGAGGAACGTGGGATGGAGACTTTGGTTTCCCAAGGAAATGGGCCACCGTTCATGTCTAATGATGTGTGCCTGCAACTAGGCTTCTGCCTATTAAAATTCCACTAAAATACCATACAAATGAGGATGTCTCCCAGGTGCAATCTACCACCAGATGGAAGTTTGTCTGCCCCTGTAGAGACAAAGGCTTCCTACAAATTGACATCAAGAACCTGAGGCGGAGACTTTGGTTTCCCATGGAAAAGGGCCACCGTTCGCGTCTAATACTCCCTGCCACTGGGCTTATGGCTATTAAAATTACATACAAATAAGGATATCTCCCAGATGCAATATGCCACCAATTGGAACTTTGTCTCCTCCTGTAGTGCCAGAAGCCTCCTAGAAAATGACATGAGGAACCTGGGGTGGAAACTTTGGTTTCCCATGGAAATGAGCCACTATTCATGTCTAATTCTGTCTACCTGCTGCTGGGATTCTGTCTACTAAAATTCCACTAAAATTCCATACAAATGAGTATATCTCCCAGGTGCAATCTAACACCAGATGGAAGATTCTCTGCCCTTGTGTTTCCAAAGGCCTCCTACAAACTGCCATCAGGAACCTGGGGTGGAGACTTTGGTTTCCCATGGAAAAGGACCACCGTTTCTGTCTAATGCTCTCTGCCTGGCACTGTGGTTATGACTGCTGAAGTTCCATACAAACGAGGATATCTCCCAGGTGTAATCTACCACCGGGTGGAAGTTTTTCTGCCCCCGTAGTGCCAAAGGCCTCTTAAAAACTGACATCAGGAACGGGAGATGGAGACTTTGGTTTCCCAAAGAAATGGGCCACCGTTCGTGTCTAATGCTGTCTGCCAGCCACTGGGCTTATGCCTACTAAAATTCCACTAAAATTCTATACAAATGAGGATATCTCTCAGGTGCAATCTACCACCAGATTGAAATTTGCCTGCCCTTGTAGTTCCAAAGGCCTCCTACAAACTGACATCAGGAACGTGAGGTGGAGACTTTGGTTTCCCATGGAAAAGGTCCATTGTTCGAGTCTAATTCTGTCTGCCTGCCACTGGGCTTCTGCCTGCTGAAATTCCATACAAATGAGGGTATATCCTCGATTCAATCAACCACCAGACGGAACTTTGTCTGCCCTTGTAGTGTCAAAGGCCTCCTACAAACTGACACCAGGAACCGGGAGTGGAGACTTTGGTTTCCCATGGAAAAGGACCACCGTTCCTGTCTAATGCTGTCTGCCTGGCACTGTGGTTATGAGTGCTGAAGTTCCATACAAATGAGGATATCTCCCAGATGTAGTCTACCACCAGTTGAAAGTTTGTCTGCCCTTGTAATGCAACGGCCTCCTACAAACTGACATCAGGAACCTGGAGAAGACGCTTTGGTTTCCCATGGAAAAAGGCTACCCTTTGTGTTTAATGCTGTCTCCTTGCCACTGACTTATGACTACTGAAATTACATACAAATGAGGATATCTCCCAGACGCAATATGCCACCAGATGGAAATTTGTCTGCTCTTGCAGTGCCAAAGGCCTCCTTCAAACTGACATTCGGAACCTCACCTGGAGACTTTGGTTTCCTATAGAAAAGGCCCACCATTCATGTTTAATGCTGTCTGTCTGCCATTGGGGTTATGCCTGCTGAAATTCCTCAAAAATGAGGATATCTCCCAGATGGAATCTACCACCAGTTCGAAGTTTGTTTGACCTTCTAGTGCCAAAAGCCTCCTACAAACTGACATCAGGCACATGAGATGGAGACTTTGGTTTCCAAAGGAAAAGGACCACCGTACGTGTCTAATGCTGTCTGCCAGACACTGGGCTTATGCCTACTAAAATCCCACTAAAATTCTATACAAATGAGTATATCTCCCAGCTACAATCTAACACCAGATGGAAGATTCTCTGCCCTTGTGTTTCCAAAGGCCTCCTACAAACTGCCATCAGGAACCTGGGGTGGAGAATTTGGTTTCCCATGGAAAAGGACCACCGTTTCTGTCTAATGCTCTCTGCCTGGCACTGTGGTTATGACTGCTGAAGTTCCATACAAACGAGGATATCTCCCAGGTGTAATCTACCACCGGGTGGATGTTTTTCTGCCCCCGTAGTGCCAAAGGCCTCTTAAAAACTGACATCAGGAACGGCGGGTGGAGACTTTTGTTTCCCAAAGAAATGGGCCACCGTTTGTGTCTAATGCTGTCTGCCAGCCACTGGGCTTATGCCTACTAAAATCCCACTAAAATTCTATACAAATGAGGATATCTCCCAGGTGCAATCTACCACCAGATTGAAATTTGCCTGCCCTTGTAGTTCCAAAGGCCTCCTACAAACTGACATCAGGAACGTGAGGTGGAGACTTTGGTTTCCCATGGAAAAGGTCCATTGTTCGTGTCTAATTCTGTCTGCCTGCCACTGGGCTTCTGCCTGCTGAAATTCCATACAAATGAGGGTATCTCCTCGATTCAATCAACCACCAGACGGAACTTTGTCTGCCCTTGTACTGCCAAAGGCCTGCTACAAACTGACACCAGGAACCGGGAGTGGAGACTTTGGTTTCCCATGGAAATGGGCCAGTGTTCGTGTCTAATGATGTGTGCCTGCCCCTAGGCTTCTGCCTATTAAAATCCCACTAAAATTCCATACAAATGAGGATGTCTCCCAGGTGCAATCTACCACCAGATGGAAGTTTGTCTGCCCCTGTAGAACCAAAGGCTTCCTACAAATTGACAACAGGAACCTGGGGTGGAGACTTTGGTTTCCCATGGAAAAGGACCACCGTTCCTGTCTAATGCTGTCTGCCGGGCACTGTGGTTATGAGTGCTGAAGTTCCATACAAATGAGGATATCTCCCAGATGTAGTCTACCACCAGTTGAAAGTTTGTCTGCCCTTGTAATGCAACGGCCTCCTACAAACTGACATCAGGAACCTGGAGAGGACGCTTTGGTTTCCCATGGAAAAGGGCCACCTTTGGTGTTTAATGCTGTCTCCTTGCAACTGACTTATGACTACTGAAATTACATACAAATGAGGATATCTCCCAGACGCAATATGCCACCAGATGGAAATTTTTCTCCTCTTGCAGTGCCAAAGGCCTCCTTCAAACTGATATTCGGAACCTCACCTGGAGACTTTGGTTTCTTAAAGAAAAGGCCCACCATTCATGTTTAATGCTGTCTGTCTGCCATTGGGCTTCTGAGAACTAAAATACCACTAAAATTCCATAAAAATGAGGATATCTCCCAGGTGCAATCTACCACCAGGTGGAAGTTTGTCTGCCCTTGCAGTACCAAAAGCCTCCTAAAAACTGACATCAGGAACCTGGGGTGGAGACTTTAGTTTCTCATGGAAAGGGGCCACCGTTCGTGTCTAATGCTGTCTGTCGGCCATTGGGCTTCTACCTACGAAAATTCCACTGAAATTCCATACAAATGAAGACATCACCCGGGTGCAGTCTACCGCCAGATATAAGTTTTTCTGCCCTTGTATTTCCAAAGGCCTTCTACAAACTGACATGAGGAGCCTGGAGTGGAGACTTCTGTTTCCCATGGATATGGGCCAGCGTTCGTGTGTAAAGCAGACTGCCTGCCGCTGGATTTCTGCCTACTTTAATACCACTAAAATTCCATAAAAATGAGGATATCTCCCAGGTGCAATCTACCACCAGATGGAAGTTTTTCTGCCCTTGTACTTCCAAACGCCTCTTACAAACTAACATCAGGAACGTGGGGTAGAGACCTCGGTTTCCCATGGAAAAGGGGCACCGTTTCTGTCTAATGCTGTCTGCCCGCCACTGGGGTTATGCCTGCTGAAATTCCTCACAAATGAGGATATCTCCCACAAGGAATCTACCACCAGTTGGAAGTTTGTCTGCCCTTGTAGTGCCAAAGGCCTCCTACAAACTGACATCAGGCACGTGAGATGGAGACTTTGGTTTCCCAAGGAAAAGGACCACCGTACGTGTCTAATGCTGTCTGCCAGACACAGGGCTTATGCCTACTAAAATTCCACTAAAATTCTATACAAATGAGGATATCTCCCAGGTGCAATCTACCACTAGATGGAAGTTTGTCTGCCCTTGTAGTTCCAAAGGCCTCCTACAAACTGACATCAGGAACGTGGGTTGGAGACTTTGGTTTCCCATGGAAAAGGGGCACCTTTTGTGTCTAATGCTATGTGCCTGCCACTGGGCTTATGCCTGGTAAAATTCCATACAAATGCGGATATCTCCCAGGTGGAATTCACCATCAGATGGAAGTTTGTCTGTCCTTGTAGTGGCAAAGGCCTCCTAAAAATCTGACATCAGGAACCAGGAGTGAAGATTTTTTTTTCCCACTAAAAAGGGCCAGCGTTCGTGTCTAATGCTCTCTGCCTGCCACTGATCTTCTGCCTGCTGAAATTCCAAAGATAGTTGGAAATCTCTCCGATGCAAACAACCACCTGACGGAAGTTTATCTGCCTCTGTAGTGCCAAAGGCCTCCTAAAAACTGACATCCGGAACCTGGATGGGAGACTTTGGTTTCCCATGGAAATGGGCCAACGTTCTTGTCTAATGCTGTCTGCCTGGCACTGTGGTGATGACTGCTGAAGTTCCATACAAATGAGGATATCTCCCAGGTGCAATCTACCACCAGGTGGAAGTTTGTCTGCCCTTGTAGTGCCAAAGGCCTTCTAGAAACGGACATCAGGAACGTGGGGTGGAGACTTTGGTTTCCCATGGAAATGGGCCACCGTTCGTGTCTAATGCTGTCTGCCTGCCACTTGGTTTCTTCCTATTAATATTCCACTAAAATTCTATAGAAATAAGGATATATCCCAGGTGCAATCTACAACCAGATGGAAGATTCTCTGCCCTTGTAGTACCAAAGCCCTCCTAAAAAACTGACATCAGGAACCATGGGTGGAGACTTTGATTTCCCATGGAAAAGGACCAGCGTTCATGTCTAATGCTGTCTGCCTGCCAATGAGTTTCTGCCTGCTGAAATTCAAAAAAAATTTGGAAATCTCTCCGATGTAATCAACCACATGACGGAAGTTTGTCTGCCCCTGTAGTGCCAAAGGCCTCCTACAAATTGCCATGAGGAGCCTGGAGTGGAGACTTTGGTTACCCATGGAAAAGTGCCAGCGTTCGTGTCTAATGCTGTCTGCCTGGCACTGTGGTGATGACTGCTGAAGATCCATACAAATGAGGATATCTCCCAGGTGCAATCTACCACCAGGTGGAAGTTTGTCTGCCCTTGTAGTGCCAAGGCCTCCTAGAAACGGACATCAGGAACGCGGGGTGGAGACTTTGGTTTCCCATACAAATGGGCCACCGTTTGTGTCTAATGCTATCTTCTTGCCACTGGGCTTCTTCCTACTAAAATTCCACTAAAATTCCATAGAAATGAGGATATCTCCCAGGTGCAATCTACAACCAGATGGAAGTTTCTCTGCCCTTATATTGGAAAAAGCCTCCGACAAAGTGACATCAGTAACGTGGGGTGGAGATTTTGTTTCCCATAAAAAAGGGCCATCGTTCGTGTCTAATGCTCTCTGCCTGCCACTGGCGTTATGCCTGCTGAAATTCCTCACAAATGAGGATATCTCCCAGATGGAATCTCCCACCAGTTGGATGTTTGTCTGCCCTTTTAGTGCCAAAGTCCTCCTAAAAACTGGCATCAGGAACGTGGGGTGGAGACTTTGGTTTTCCAAGGCAATGGGCTACCGTTCTTGTCTAATGCTGCTTGCCTTCCAATGGGCCTCTGCCTGCTGAAATCCAAAAAAAATTTTGAAATCTCTCCAATGCAATCAACCACCTGACGGAAATTTGTCTGCCCTTTTAGTGCCAAAGGCCTCCTAAAAACTGACATCAGGAACCTGGAGTGGAGACTTTGGTTTCCCATGGAAATGGGCCACTATTCATGTCTAATTCTGTCTGCCTACCGTTGGGATTCTGCCTACTAAAATTCCACTAAATTTCCATACAAATGAGAATAACTCCCAGGCGCAATCTAACACCAGATGAAAGTTTCTCTGCCCTTATGTTTCCAAAGGCCTCCTACAAACTGCCATCAAAAACCTAGGGTGGAGACTTTGGTTTCCCATGAAAAAATGACCACCGTTCCTGTCTAATGCTGTGTGCCTGGCACTGTGGTTATGACTGCTGAAGTTCCATACAAATGAGGATATCTCCCAGGTGCAATCTACCACCAGGTGGAAGTTTGTCTGCCCTCGTAGACCCAAAGGCCTCCTAAAAACTGACATCAGGAACGTGGGTGGAGAGTTTGTTTTCCCATGGAAATGGGCCAATCTTTGTGTCTAATGCTGTCTGCCTGCCACTGGGCTTATGCCTAGTAAAATCCTATACAAATGAGGATATCTCACAGACGGAGTCTACCACGAGTTGAAAGTTTGTCTGCCCTTGTAATGCCAACGGCCTCCTACAAACTGACATCAGGAATCTGGAGAGGACGCGTTGGTTTCCCATGGAAAAGGGCACCCTTGGTGTTTAATGCTGTCTCCTTGCCACTGGGCTTATGACTAATGAAATTACATACAAATGAGGATATCTCCCAGATGCAAGATGGAAGTTTGTCTGCTTTTGCAGTGCCAAAGGCCTCCTTCAAACTGACATTTGGAACGTGGCCTGGAGACTTTGGTTTCCTATGGAAAAGGCCCACCGTTCATGTTTAATGCTGTCTGTCTGCAACTGGGTTTCTGAGTACTAAAAGACCACTAAAATTCCATACAAATGAGGATATCTCCCAAATGCATATTCCCAGTGGCAGGCAGACAGCATTAGACACGAACAGTGGCCCTTTTCCATGGAAAAACCAATTATCCATCCTATGTTCCTGATGTCAGTTTGAAGGGGGCCTTTGGCACTACAAGGGCTGACAAACTCCCTTCTGGCGGTAGATTGCACCTCGGAGATGTCCTCATTTGTATGGAATTTTTGTGGAATTTTAGAACTCAGTAGACAAGTGGGAGACAGACAGCATTAAACACGAACGGTGGGCCTTTACCATAGGAAACCAAAGTCTCCAGGCCAGGTTCCAAATATCAGATTGAAGGAGGCCTTTGGCACTGCAAGAGCAGACAAACTTCCATCTGGTGGCATATTTCATCTGGGAGATATCCTCATTTGTATGGAACTTCAGCAGTCATAACCACAGTGCCAGGCAGACAGCATTAGACACGAACGGTAGTCCTTTTCCATGGGAAACTAAAGCCTCCACACCACATTCCCGATGTCAGGTTTTAGGAGGCCTTTGGCAGTACAAGGACAGACAAACTTCTGTCAGGTGGTTGATTGCACCGGGGAGAAATCCTCATTTGTATGGAATTTCAGCAGGTAGAAGCCCAGTGCCAGGCAGACAGCATTAGACACGAACGGTGGCCCTTTTCCATGGGAAAATAAAGTCTCCACTCCAGGTTCGTAATGTCAGTTTGTAGGAGGGTTTAAGCACTAAAAGGGCAGACAAACTTCTGTCAGGTGGTTGATTGAATCGAGGAGATATCCTCATTTGTATGGAATTTCAGCAGGCAGAAGCTCAGTGGCAGGCAGACAGCATTAGACACGAACAATGGACCTTTTCCATGGGAAACCAAAGCCTCCACCTCACGTTCCTGATGTCAGTTTGTAGGAGGCCTTTGGAACTACAAGGGCAGACAAACTTCCATCTAGTGGTAGATTGCACCTGGGAGATATCCTCATTTGTATAGAATTTTAGTGGAATTTTAGTAGGCATAAGCCCTGTGTCTGGCAGACAGCATTAGACACGTACGGTGGTCCTTTTCCTTGGGAAACCAAAGTCTCCATCTCACGTGCCTGATGTCAGTTTGTAGGAGGCCTTTGGCACTACAAGGGCAGACAAACTTCCAACTGGTGGTAGATTCCGTGTGGGAGATATCCTCATTTGTGAGGAATTTCAGCAGGCATAACCCCAGTGGCAGGCAGACAGCATTAGACACAAACGGTGCCCCTTTTCCATGGGAAACTGAAGTCTCTACCCCACGTTCCTGATGTTAGTTTGTAAGAGGCGTTTGGAAGTACAAGGGCAGAAAATCTTCCATCTGGTGGTAGATTGCACCTGGGAGATATCCTCATTTTTATGGAATTTTAGTGGTATTAAAGTAGGCAGAAATCCAGCGGCAGGCAGACTGCTTTACACACGAACGCTGGCCCATATCCATGGGAAACCAAAGTCTCCACTCCAGGCTCCTCATGTCAGTTTGTAGAAGGCCTTTGGAAATACAAGGGCAGAAAAACTTATATCTGGCGGTAGACTGCACCCGGGTGATGTCTTCATTTGTATGGAATTTCAGTGGAATTTTCGTAGGTAGAAGCTCGATGGCCGACAGACAGCATTAGACACGAACAGTGGCCCCTTTCCATGGAAAAACAAATTATCCATCCTATGTTCCTGATGTCAGTTTTTAGGAGGCTTTTGGCACTGCAAGGGCAGACAAACTTCCACCTGGTGGTAGATTGCACCTGGGAGATATCCTCATTTTTATGGAATTTTAGTGGTATTTTAGTACTCAGAAGCCCAATGGCAGACAGACAGCATTAAACATGAATGGTGGGCCTTTTCTTTAGGAAACCAAAGTCTCCAGGTGAGGTTCCGAATGTCAGTTTGAAGGAGGCCTTTGGCACTGCAAGAGCAGACAAATTTCCATCTGGTGGCATATTGCGTCTGGGAGATATCCTCATTTGTATGTAATTTCAGTAGTCATAAGTCAGTGGCAAGGAGACAGCATTAAACACCAAGGGTGGCCCTTTTCCATGGGAAACCAAAGCGTCCTCTCCAGGTTCCTGATGTCAGTTTGTAGGAGGCCGTTGCATTACAAGGGCAGACAAACTTTCAACTGGTGGTAGACTAAATCTGGGAGATATCCTCATTTGTATGGAACTTCAGCACTCATAACCACAGTGCCAGGCAGACAGCATTAGACAGGAACGGTGGTCCTTTTCCATGGGAAACCAAAGTCTCCACTCCCGGTTCCTGGTGTCAGTTTGTAGGAGGCCTTTGGCACTACAAGGGCAGACAAAGTTCCGTCTGGTGGTTGATTGAATCGAGGATGTACCCTCATTTGTATGGAATTTCAGCAGGCAGAAGCCCAGTGGCAGGCAGACAGAATTAGACTCGAACAATGGACCTTTTCCATGGGAAACCAAAGTCTCCACCTCACGTTCCTGATGTCAGTTTGTAGGAGGCCTTTGGAACTACAAGGGCAGGCAAATTTCAATCTGGTGGTAGATTGCACCTGAGAGATTCTCATTTGTACAGAATTTTAGTGGAATTTTAGTAGGCATAAGCCCAGTGGCTGGCAGACAGCATTAGACACG
This sequence comes from Phylloscopus collybita, assembly GCA_027886175.1. Taxonomy (NCBI): domain Eukaryota; kingdom Metazoa; phylum Chordata; class Aves; order Passeriformes; family Phylloscopidae; genus Phylloscopus; species Phylloscopus collybita. The sequence continues at coordinate 743,145 of JAJNNQ010000091.1, read as the reverse complement.
AACGGTGGCCCATTTCTTTGGGAAACCAAAGTCTTTACCCCCCGTTCCTGATGTCAATTTTTAAGAGGCCTTTGGCACTACGGGGACAGAAAAACTTCCACCCGGTGGTAGATTACACCTGGGAGATATCCTCATTTGTATGGAACTTCAGCAGTCATAACCACAGTGCCAGGCAGACAGCATTAGACAGGAACTGTGGTCCTTTTCCATGGGAAACCAAAGTCTCCACCCCAGGTTCCTGATGGCAGTTTGTAGGAGGCCTTTGGAAACACAAGGGCAGAGAATCTTCCATCTGGTGTTAGATTGCACCTGGGATATATACTCATTTGTATGGAATTTTAGTGGAATTTTAGTAGACAGAATCCCAGCAGCAGGTAGACAGAATTAGACATGAATAGTGGCTCATTTCCATGGGAAAACAAAGTCTCCAGCCCAGGTTCCTCATGTCATTTTCTAGGAGGCTTCTGGCACTACAGGAGGAGACAAAGTTCCAATTGGTGGCATATTGCATCTGGGAGATATCCTTATTTGTATGTAATTTTAATAGCCATAAGCCCAGTGGCAGGGAGACAGTATTAGACGCGAACGGTGGCCCTTTTCCATGGGAAACCAAAGTCTCCGCCTCAGGTTCGTGATGTCAATTTGTAGGAAGCCTTTGGCTCTACAGGGGCAGACAAACTTCCAGCTGGTGGTAGATTGCACCTGGGAGACATCCACATTTGTATGGTATTTTAGTGGAATTTTAGTAGGCAGAAGCCTAGTTGCAGGCACACATCATTAGACAGGAACGGTGGCCCATTTCCTTGGGAAACCAAAGTCTCCATCCCACGTTCCTCATGTCAGTTTGTAGGGGGCCTTTGGCACTACAAGGGCAGACAAAGTTCCGTCTGGTGGTTGATTGCATCGAGGAGATACCCTCATTTTTATGGAATTTCAGCAGGCAGAAGCCCAGTGGCACGCAGACAGCATTAGACACGAACAATGGACCTTTTCCATGGGAAACCAAAGCCTCCACCTCACGTTCCTGATGTCAGTTTGTAGGAGGCCTTTGGAACTACAAGGGCAGACAAACTTCCATCTAGTGGTAGATTGCACCTGGGAGATATCCTCATTTGTATAGAATTTTAGTGGAATTTTAGTAGGCATAAGCCCAGTGTCTTGCAGACAGTATTAGACACGTACGGTGGTCCTTTTCCTTGGGAAACCAAAGTCTCCATCTCACGTGCCTGATGTCAGTTTGTAGGAGGCCTTTGGCACTACAAGGGCAGACAAACTTCCAACTGGTGGTAGATTCCTTGTGGGAGATATCCTCATTTGTGAGGAATTTCAGCAGGCATAACCCCAGTGGCAGGCAGACAGCATTAGACAGAAACGGTGCCCCTTTTCCATGGGAAACCGAAGTCACTACCCCACGTTCCTGATGTTAGTTTGTAAGAGGCATTTGGAAGTACAAGGGCAGAAAATCTTCCATCTGGTGGTAGATTGCACCTGGGAGATATCCTCATTTTTATGGAATTTTAGTGGTATTAAAGTAGGCAGAAATCCAGCGGCAGGCAGACTGCTTTACACACGAACGCTGGCCCATATCCATGGGAAACCAAAGTCTCCACTCCAGGCTCCTCATGTCAGTTTGTAGAAGGCCTTTGGAAATACAAGTGCAGAAAAACTTATATCTGGCGGTAGACTGCACCCGGGTGATGTCTTCATTTGTATGGAATTTCAGTGGAATTTTCGTAGGTAGAAGCCCAATGGCCGACAGACAGCATTAGACACGAACGGTGGCCCATTTCCATGAGAAACAAAAGTCTCCACCCCAAGTTCCTGATGTCAGTTTTTAGGAGGCTTTTGGCACTAGAAGGGCAAACAAACTTTGAACTGGTGGTAGATTCCATCTGGAAGATATCCTCATTTGTGAGGAATTTCAGCAGGCATAACCCCAGTGGCAGGCAGACAGCATTAGACATGAACGGTGGCCCTTTTCCCATGGGCAGCCAAAGTCTCCAAGCCACGTTCCTGATGTCAGGTTTTAGGAGGCCTTTGGCAGTACAAGGGCAAAAAAACTTCCGTCTGGTGGGTGATTGCATCGGGGAGATATCCTCATTTGTATGGCATTTCAGCAGGTAGAAGCCCAGTGGCAGGCAGACAGCATTACACAGGAACGGTGGCCCTTTTCCATGGGAAAACAAAGTCTCCAACCCAGGCTCCTGATGTCAGTTTGTAGGAGGCCTTTGGCATTAAAAGGGCAGACAAACTTCCATCTGGTGGGAAATTGCATTTGGGAGATATCCTCATTTGTAGGGAATTTTGGTAGGCTTCTGCCCACTGGCAGGCAGACAGCATTAGACACGAACAGTGGCCCCTTTCCATGGAAAAACAAATTATCCATCCTATGTTCCTGATGTTAGTTTTTAGGAGGCTTTTGGCACTGCAAGGGCAGACAAACTTCCACCTGGTGGTAGATTGCACCTGGGAGTTATCCTCATTTGTGAGGAATTTTAGTGGTATTTTAGTACTCAGAAGCCCAATGGCAGACAGACAGCATTAAACATGAATGGTGGGCCTTTTCTTTAGGAAACCAAAGTCTCCAGGTGAGGTTCCGAATGTCAGTTTGAAGGAGGCCTTTGGCACTGCAAGAGCAGACAAATTTCCATCTGGTGGCATATTGCGTCTGGGAGATATCCTCATTTGTATGTAATTTCAGTAGACATAAGTCAGTGGCAAGGAGACAGCATTAAACACCAAGGGTGGCCCTTTTCCATGGGAAACCAAAGCGTCCTGTCGAGGTTCCTGATGTCAGTTTGTAGGAGGCTGTTGCATTACAAGGGCAGACAAACTTTCAACTGGTGGTAGAGTACATCTGGGAGATATCCACATTTGTATGGAATTTTACTAGGCATAAGCCCAGTGGCAGGCACATAGCATTAGACACCAACAGTGGCCATTTCCATGGGAAAACTAAGTCTCCACCCTACGTTCCTGATGTCAGTTTTTAGGAGGCCTTTGGCACTACAAAGGCAGACAAACTTCCACCTGGTGGTAGATTGCACCTGGGACATATCAACATTTGTATGGAACTGCAGCCGTCATAACCACAGTGCCTGGCAGACAGCATTAGACAGGAACGGTGGTCCTTTTCCTAGGGAAACCAAAGTCTACACCCTAGGTTCCTGATGGCAGTTTGTATGAGGCCTTTGGAACCAGAAGGGCAGAGAAACTACCATGTGGTGTTAGATTGCACCCGGGAGATATTCTTATTTGTATGGAATTTTCGTGGAATTTTAGAAGGCAGAATCCCAGTGGCAGGAAGACAGAATTAGACATGAATAGCGGCCTATTTCCATGGGAAACCAAAGTCCACGCCCCAGGTTCCTGATGTTAATTTGTAGGAAGCCTTTGGCACTACAAGGGCATACAAACTTCCATCTGGTGGTAGATTGCACCTGGGAGGTATCCTCATTTGTATAGAATTTTAGTGGAATTTTAGTAGGCACAAGCCCAGTATCTGGCAGACAGAATTAGATACGAACGGTGGCCCATTTCCTTGGGAAACCAAAGTCTCCATCCCACGTTCCTGATGTCAGTCTGCAAAAGGTGATTGGAACTTCAAGGGCAGAAAAAATTCCATCTGGTGGTAGATTGGACCTGGGAGATATCGTCATTTGTATAGAATTTTAGTGGTATTTTAGTAGGTAGAAGTCCAGCGGCAGGCAGACAGCATTACACACGAACGCTGGCCAATATCCATGGGAAACCAAAGTCTCCAACCCAGGCTCCTCATGTCAGTTTGTAGGAGGCCTTTGGCATTAAAAGGGCAGACAAACTTCTATCTGGTGGGAAATTGCATTTGGGAGATATCCTCATATGTATGCAACTTTAGTAGGCATATGCCCACTGGCAGGCAGACAGCATTAGACAAGAACGGTGGCCCTTTTCCATGGAAAGACAAATTATCCATCCTATGTTCCTGATGTCAGTTTGAAGGATGGCTTTGGCAATACAAGGGCAGAAAAACTTCCATCTGGTGGTTGATTGCATAGGGGAGATATGCTCATTTGTATGGGATTTCAGAAGGCAGAAGCCAAGTGGCACGCAGACAGCATTGGACACGAACAGTGGCCCTTTTCCATGGGAAACCAAAATCTCCACCCCACGTTGCTGATGTCTCATTGTGGGAGGCGTTTTCCAATATAAGGGCAGAGAAACTTCCATCTGGTTGTAGATTGCACCTGGGAGATATCCTCATTTTTATGGAATATTAGTGGAATTTTAGTAGGAAGAAACCCAGTGGCAGGCAGACAGCATTAGACACGAACAATGGCCCATTTGATGGGAAACCAAAGTCTCCACCCCGCGTTCCTGACGTCCGTTTCTAGGAGGCCTTTGGCACTACAAGGGCAGACAAACTTCCGTCTGGTGGTTGATTGCATCGTTGAGATATCCTCATTTTTATGGAATTTCATCAGGTAGAAGCCTAGTGGCAGGCAGACAGCATTAGAGAGGAACGGTGGCCCTTTTCCATGGGAAAACAAAGTCTCCAACCCAGGCTCCTGATGTCAGTTTTTAGTAGGCCTTTGGCATTAAAAGGGCAGACAAACTTCCCTCTGATGGGAAATTTCGTTAGGGAGATATCCTCATTTGTATGTAATTTCAGTAGTCATAAGCCCAGTGGCAAGGAGACAGCATTAAACACCAAGGGTGCCCCTTTTCCATGGGAAACCAAAGCGTCCTCTCCAGAATCCTGATGTCAGTTTGTAGGAGGCCGTTGGCATTACAAGGGCAGAGAAACTTTCATCTGGTGGTAGACTCTATCTGGGAGATATCCTCATTTGTACGGGATTTTGCTAGGCATAATCCCAGTGGCAGTCACATAGCATTAGACACAAACGGTGGCCCATTTCCATGGGAAAACAAAGTCTCCACCCCACGTTCCTGATGTCAATTTGTAGAAGGCGTTTGGAACTACAAGGGCAGAAAAACTTCCATCTGGTGGTAGATTGCACCTGGGAGGTATCCTCTTTTCTATGGAATTTTATTGGAATTTTATTACGAAGATCCCCAGTGGCAGGCAGACAGCATTAGACACGAACGGTGGCCCATTTTTATGGGAAACCAAAGTCTCCACACCACGTTCCCGATGTCAGGTTTTAGTAGGCCATTGACAGTACAAGGGCAGAAAAACTTCCGTCTGGTGGTTGATTGCATCGGGAAGATATCCTCATTTGTATGGAATTTCAGCAGATAGAAGCCCAGTGGCAGGCAGACAGCATTAGACACGAACGCTGGCCCTTTTCCATGGGAAAACAAAGTCTCCAACCCAGGCTCCTGATGTCAGTTTGTAGGAGGCCTTTGGCACTACAAGGGCAGACAAACTTCCATCTAGTGGTGGATCGCACCTCGTAGATGTCCTTATTTGTATGGAATTTTAGTGGTATTTTAGTACTCAGAAGCCCAGTTGCAGACAGAGAGCATTAAACATGAACGGTGGGCCTTTTCCATAGGAAACCAAAGTCTCCAGGCCAGGTTCCGAATGTCAGTATAAAGGAGGCCTTTGGCACTGCAAGAGCAGACAAACTTCCATCTGGTGGTAGATTGCACCTGGGAGATATCCTCATTTGTATAGAATTTTAGTGGAATTATAGTACTCAGAATCCCAGTTGCAGACCGACAGCATTAAAAATGAACGGTGGGCCTTTTCCAAAGGAAACCAATGTCTCCAGGCCAGGTCCCGAATGTCAGTTTGAAGGAGACCCTTGGCACTGCAAGAGCAGACAAACTTCCATCTGGTGGCATGTTGCATCTGGGAGATATCCTCATTTGTATGGAACTTCAGCAGTCAAAACCACAGTGCCAGGCAGACAGCATTAGACAGGAACGGTGGTCCTTTTCCATGGGAAACCAAAGTCTCCACCCTAGGTTTCTGATGGCAGTTTGTAGGAGGCCTTTGGAAACATAAGGGCAGAGAAACTTCCATCTGGTGTTTGATTGCACCTGGGAGATATTCGCATTTGTATGGAATTTTAGTGGAATTTTAGTAAGCAGAATCCCAGCGGCAGGCAGACAGAATCAGACATGAATAGTGGCCCATTTCCATGGGAAACCAAAGTCTCCACCCCAGGTTCCTGATGTCATTTTCTAGGAGGCCTCTGGCACTACAAGAGGAGACAAACTTCCAGCTGGTGGCATAATGCATCTGGGAGATATCCTCATTTGTATATAATTTTAGTAGCCATAAGCCCAGTGGCAGGCAGACAGCATTAGACAGGAACTGTGGCCCTTTCCCAGGGGAAACCAAAGTCTCCACCCCAGCTTCTTGATGTCAATTTGTAGGAAGCCTTTTGCTTTACAGGGGCACACAAACTACCATTTGGTGGTAGATTGCACGTGAGAGACATCTTCAATGGTATGGAATTTTATTGGAATTTTAATAGGCAGAAGCCTAGTGGCAGGCAAACATCATTAGACACGAACGGTGGCCCATATCCTTGGGAAACCGAAGTCTCCACCCCACGTTCCTGATGTCAGTTTTTAGGAGGCCTTTGGCACTAAAAGGGCAAACAAACTTCGAACTGGTGGTAGATTCCATCTGGGAGATATCCTCATTTGTGAGGAATTTCAGCAGGCGTAACCCAGTGGCAGGCAACAGAATTAGACAAGAACAGTACCCTTTTCCATTGGAAACAAAGTCTTCTTCCCACGTTCCTGATGTCAGTTTGTAGGAGGCATTTGGCACTATAAGGGCAGACTAATTTCCAACTGTTTGTAGATTTCATCTGGGAGATATCCTCATTTGTATGGAATTTTACTAGGCATAAGCCCAGTGGCAGGCACATAGCATTAGACACAAACGGTGGCCCTTTTCCATGGGAAACCAAAGTCTCCACCCCACGTTCCTGATGTCAGTTTTTAGGAGGCCTTTGGCACTAACAAGGGCATAGAAACTTCCATCTGGTTGTAGATTGCACCTGGGAGATATCCTCATTTGTATGGAACTTCAGCACTCATAACCACAATGCCAGGCTGACAGCATTAGATACGAACGGTGGTCCTTTTCCATGGGAAACCAAAGTCTCCACTCCACGTTCCTGATGTCAGTTTTTTAGGAAGCCTTTTGCACTACAAGAACAGACAAACTTCCAACTGCTTGCATATTGCATCTTGGAGATATCTTCATTTGTATCGAGTATTAGTGGAATTAAAGTAGGCAGAAGCCCAGTGGCAAGTAGACAGCATTAAACACCAACGGTGGCCCATTTCCATGGGAAACCAAAGTCTCCAGTCCAGGCTCCTGATGTCAATTTGTAGGAGGCCTTTGGCACTACAGGGGCCGAGAAACTTCCGTCAGGTGGTTGATTGCATCGGAGAGATTTCCAAATTTCTTTGGAATTTCAGCAGGCAGAAGCCCAGTGGCAGGCAGACAGCATTAGACACGTACGCTGGCCGTTTTCCATGGGAAAACAAAGTCTCCACGCCTGGTTCCTGATGTCAGTTTCTTAGGAGGGCTTCGAGAGTACAAGGGCAGAAAATCTTCCATCTGGTTGTAGATTGCACCTGGGAGATATCCTCATTTCTATCGAATTTTAGTGGAATTTTAGTAGGAAGAAGCCCAGTGGCAGGCAGACAGCATTAGACACGAACGGTGGCCCATTTCTATGGGAAACCAAAGTCTCCACCCCACGTTCCGGATATACGTTTCTCAGAGGCCTTGGCACTACAAGGGCAGAAAAATTTCCACCTGGTGGTAGATTGCACCTGGGAGATATCCTCATTTGTATGGAACTTCATCAGTCATAACCACAGTGCCAGGCAGACAGCATTAGAGAGGAACGGTGGCCCTTTTCCATGCGAAAGCAAAATCTCCACACCACGTTCCAGATTTCAGGTTTTAGGAGGCCTTTGGCAGTACAAGGGCAGACAAATTTCTGTCTGGTGGTTGAGTGCATCGGGGACATATCCTCATTTGTATGGAATTTCAGCAGGTAAAAGCCCAGTGGCAGGCAGACAGCATTAGACACGAACGCTGGCCCTTTTCCATGGAAAAACAAATTATGCATCCTATGTTCCTGATGTCAGTTTTTAGGAGGCCATTGGCGCTACACTGGCAGACAAATTTCCATGTGGCAATAGATTGCACATCGGAGATGTCCTCATTTGTACAGAATTTTAGTGGTATTTTAGTACTCAGAAGCCCAGTGGCAGACAGACAGCATTAAACATAAACGGTGGGCCTTTTCCATGGGAAAACAAAGTCTCCAGGCCAGGTTCCGAATGTCAGTTTGAAGGAGGCCTTTGGCACTGCAAGAGCAGACAAACTTCCATCTGGTGGCATATTGCATCTGGGAGATATCCTCATTTGTATGTAATTTCTGTAGCCATAAGCCCAGTGGCAAGCAGACAGCATTAGACACGAACGGTGGCCCTTTTCCATGGGAAACCAATGTCTCCGCCACAGGTTTCTGATGTGAATTTGGAGGAAGCCTTTGGCTCTACAGGGGCAGACAAACTTCCATCTGGTGGTAGATGGCACCTGGGAGACATCCTCATTTGTATGTAATTTTAATAGCCATAAGCCCAGTGGCAGGCAGACAGAATTAGACAAGAACGCTGGTCCATTTCCATGGGAAACCAAAGTCTCAACCCCAGGTTCCTGATGTCAGTTGGAAGGAGGCCTTTGGCACTACAAAGGCAGACAAAGTTCCGTCTGGTGGTTGATTGCATCGAGGAGATATCCTCATTTCTATGGAATTTCAACAGGCAGAAGCTCAGTGGCAGGCAGACAGCATTAGACACGAACTGTGGAACTTTTCCTTTGGAAACCAAAGTCTCCACCTCACGTTCCTGATGTCAGTTTGTAGGAGGCCTTTGGAACTACAAGGGCAGACAAACTTCCATCTGGTGGTATATTGCACCTGGGAGATATCCTCATTTGTACAGAATTTTATTGGAATTCTAGTAGGCATAAGGCCAGTGGCTGGCAGAGAGCATTAGACACGAACGGTGGCCCATTTCCTTGGGAAACCAAAGTCTCCATCACACGTTCCTGATGTCAGTTTGTAGGAGGCCTTTGGTAGTACAAAGGCAGACATGCTTCTATCTTGTGGTTGATTGCATCACGGAGATATCCTCATTTTTATGGAACTTCAGCAGTCATAACCACTGTACCAGGCAGACAGCATTAGACATGAACGGTGGCCCTTATCCCATGGGCAGCCAAAAATCTCCAAACCACGTTCCTGATGTCAGGTTTTAGGAGGCCTTTGCCAGTACAAGGGCAAACAAACTTCCGTCTGGTGGCTGATTACATCGGGGAGATATCCTCATTTGGATGGAATTTCAGCAGGTAGAAGCCCAGTGGCAGGCAGGCAGACTTAGACACGAACGGTGGCCCATTTCCATGGGAAACCAAAGTCTCCACCCCATGTTCCGGATGTCCGTTTCTAGGAGGCCTTTGGAACTACAAGAGCAGACAAACTTCCAACTGGTGGCATATTGCATCTGGGAGATATCCTCATTTGTATGTAATTTCTGTAGCCAGAAGCCCAGTGGCCGGCAGACAGCATTAGACACGAACGGTGGCCCTTTTCCATGGGAAACCGAATTCTCCACTCCAGGCTCCTGATGTCAATTTGTAGGAGGCCTTTGGCACTACAGGGGCAGACAAACTTCCATCAGGTGGTTGATTGCATCGGAGAGATTTCCCAATTTCTTTGGAATTTAAGCAGGCAGAAGCCCAGTGGCAGGCAGACAGCATTAGACATGAACGGTGGCCCTTTTCCATGGGAAACCAAAGTCTCCAGACTATGTTCCCGATGTCAGGTTTTCGGAGGCCTTTGGCAGTACATGGGAAGACAAACTTCCGTCTGGTGGTTGATTTCATCGGGGAGATATCCTCATTTCTCTGGAATTTCAGCAGGTAGAAGCCCAGTGGCAGGCAGAGAGCATTAGACACGAATGGTGGCCCTTTTCCATGAGAAACTGAAGTCTCCAACCCAGGCTTCTGATGTCGGTTTTTAGGAGGCCTTTGGCATTAAAAGTGTAGACAAACTTCCATCTGGAGGGAAATTGCATTCGGGAGATATCCTGATACATATGGAATTTTAGTAGGCATATACCCACTGGCAGGCTGCAGCATTAGACATGAACAATGGGCCTTTTCCATGGAAAAACAAATTATCCATCCTATGTTCCTGATGTCATTTTTTAGGAGGCCTTTGGCAATACAAGAGCAGACAAACTTCCACCTGGTGGTAGATTGCAACTGGGAGATATTCTCATTTGTAAAGAATTTTAGGCGAATTTTAGTACGCAGATTCCAAGCAACAGGCAGACAGAATTAGACATGAATAGTGGCCCTTTTCCAGGGGAAATGAAAGTCTGCAGGCCAGGTTCCTGATGTCAGTTTTTAGGAGGCCTTTTGCACTACAAGAAGAGACAAACTTCCAACTGGTGGTATATTGCATCTTGGAGATATCCTCATTTGGATGGAATTTTAGTGGAATTAAAGTAGGCAGAAGCCCAGTGGCAAGTAGACAGCATTAAACACAAACGGTGGCCCATTTCCATGGGAAACCAAAGTCTCCACCCCATGTTCCGGATGTCCGTTTCTAGGAGGCCTTTGGAACTAGAAGAGCAGACAAACTTCCAACTGGTGGCATATTGCATCTGGGAGATATCCTCATTTGTATGTAATTTCTGTAGCCAGAAGCCCAGTGGCCGGCAGACAGCATTAGACACGAACGGTGGCCCTTTTCCATGGGAAACCGAATTCTCCACTCCAGGCTCCTGATGTCAATTTGTAGGAGGCCTTTGGCACTACAGGGGCAGACAAACTTCCAACTGGTGGTTGATTGCATTGGAGAGATTTCCCAATTTCTTTGGAATTTCAGCAGGCAGAAGCCCAGTGGCAGGCAGACAGCATTAGACATGAACGGTGGCCCTTTTCCATGGGAAAACAAAGTCTCTACCGCTGGTTCCTGATGTCAGTTTTTTAGGTGGGCTTTGGTACTACAAGGGCAGAGAATCTTCAATCTGGTTGTAGATTGCACCTAGGAGATATCCTCATTTTTATGGAATTTTAGTGGAATTTTAATAGGAAGAAGCCCAGTGGCAGGCAGACAGCATTAGACACGAACGGTGGCCCATTTGCATGGGAAACCAAAGTCACCACTCCCGGTTCCTGATGTCAGTTTCTATGAGGCCTTTGCCACTACAAGGGCAGGCAAACTTCCATCTGGTGGTAAATTGCATCTGCGAGATATCCTCATTTGTATGGAATTTTAGCAGGCATACGCCCAGTGGCAGGCACACAGCATTAGGCATGAACAGTGCCCTATTCCACGGGAAACCAAATTATACATCCCACGTTTAAGAAGTGAGTTTATAGGAGCCCTTTGGCACTACAAGGGCAGAGAAACTTCAAACCGGGAGTAGATTGCACCTGCAAGATATTCTCAGTTTTATAGAATTTTAGAGGAATTTCAGTCCGCCGAATCCCAGCGGCAGGCACACAGAATTAGAGATGAATAGTGGCCTTTTCCAGGGGAAAACAAAGTCTCCAGGCCAGGTTCCTGATGTCAGTTTTTAGGAGGCCTTTTGCACTACAAGAACAGACATACTTCCGGCTGGTGGCATATTGCATCTTGGAGATATCCTCATTTGTATGGAATTCTAGTGGAATTAAAGTAGGCAGAAGCCCAGTGGCAAGTAGACAGCATTAAACACCAACGGTGGCCCTTTTCCATGGGAAACCAAAGTCTCCGCCCCAGGTTCCTGATGTCAATTTGTAGGAAGCCTTTGGCTCTACAGGGGCAGACAAACTTCCATCTGGTGGTAGATTGCACCTGGGAGACATCCTCATTTGTAAGGAATTTTAGTGGGATTTTAATAGGCAGAACCCTAGTGGCAGGAACACATCATTAGACACGAACGCTGGCCCATTTCCATGGGAAACCAAAGTGTCCACTCCAGGTTCCTGGTGTCAGTTTGTAGGAGGCCTTTGGAACTACAAGGGCAGACAAACTTCCAACTGGCGGTAGATTCCATCTGGGAGATATCCTCATTTCTCTGGAATTTCAGCAGGCATAAGCCCAGTGGCAGGCAGACAGCATTAGACAGGAACGGTGGCCCTTTTCCATGGAAAACCAAAGTCTCCACCCCACGTTACTGATGTCAATTTGCAGGACGCCTTTGGCACTACAAGGGCTACATACTTCCATCTCGTTGTATATTCCATCAGGGAGATATCCTTCTTTGTATGGAATTTTATTAGAATTTAATATGCAGAAGCTGAGTAGCCAGCAAACAGCATCAAACAAGAACGGTGGCCCTTTTCCATGGGAAATAAAAGTCTCCACCCCACATTCCTGATGTCCGTTTGTAGGAGGCCTTTGGCACTACAAGGCCAGGAAAATTTCCAACTGGTGGTAGATTGCATCTGGGAGACATCCTCATTTGTATGCAATTTTAGCAGCCATAAGCCCAGTGGCAGGCAGACAGCATTAGATTTGAACGGTGGCCCTTTTCCATGGGAAACCAAGGTCACCACCTCACGTTCCTGAATGTCAGTTTGTAGGAGGCCTTTGGCACTACAAGGGCAGCCAAAATTCTATCTGGTGGTAGATTCCACCTGGGAGATGTCCTCATTTGTATGGAAATTCATCAGGTAGAAGCCCAGTGGCAGGCAGACAGCATTAGATTTGAACGGTGGCCCTTTTCCATGGGAAACCAAAGTCTCCACCTCACGTTCCTGATGTCAGTTTGTAGGAGGTGTTTGGAACTACAAGGGCAGAAAAACTTCCATCTGGTGGTAGATTCAACCTGGGAGATATCCTCATTTGTATAGAATTTTAGTCGAGTTTTAGTAGGCATAAGCCCAGTGGCTAGCAGACAGCATTAGACACGATCGGTGCCCCTTTTCCATGGGAAACCAATGTCTCCACCCCACGTTCCTGATGTCAGTTTTTAGGAGGCCTTTGGCACTACAAGGGCAGAGAAACTTCCATCTGGTTGTAGATTGAACCTGGGAGATATCCTCATTTGTATAGAATTTTAGTGGAATTTTAGTAGGCATAAGCCCAGTGGATTTCAGACAGCATTAGACACAAACGGTGGCCCATTTCCTTGGGAAACCAAAGTCTCCACCCTACGGTCCTGATGTCAGTTTTTAGGAGGCCTTTGGCACTACAAGGGCAGACAAACTTCCACCTGGTGGTAGATTGCACCTGGGAGATATCCTCATTTTTATGGTACTTAAGAAGTCATAACCACAGTGCCAGGCAGACAGCATTAGACACGAACGGTAGTCCTTTTCCATGGGAAACCAAAGTCTCCACACCACGTTCCCGATGTCAGATTTTAGTAGGCCTTTGCCACTACAAGGTCATGCAAACTTCCATCTTGTGGTAAATTGCATCTTCGAGATATCCTCATTTGTATGGAATTTTAGCAGGCATAACCCTGCTTTGGTGTCCCATGGAAAAGAGCCACGGTTCGTGTCTAATGCTCTCTACCTGCCGCTGGGATTCTGCCCACAAGTATTCCACTTAAATTCCATGCAAATGAGGATATCTCGCAGTTGCATTCTCCCAAGAGATGGAAGTTTGTGTGCCCTTCTCGTTCCAAAGGCCTCTTACAAATTGACATAAGGAACGTGAGGTGGAGACTTTGGTGTCCCATTGAAAAGGGCCACTGTTAGTGTCTAATGCAGTCTGCCTGGAACTAGGCTCATGCCTGCTGAAATTCCACAAAAATGAGGATATCTCCCAGATGGAATGTACCACCAGATGGAAGTTTATCTGCCTTTGTAGTGCCAAAGGCATCCTACAAACTGACATCAGGAACGTGAGATGGAGACTTTGGTTTCCCATGGAAAAGGGCCACCCTTCTTGTCTAATGCTATCTGGCGACATTTCGGATTCTGCCGACTAAAATTCCACTAAAATTCCATTCAAATGAGGATATCTCCCTGGTGCAATCTACCACCAGATGAATTTTCCTTTGCCTTTGTAGTGCCTAAGGCGTCTTACAAACTGACATCAGGAACGTGAGGTGGAGACTTTGGTTTCCCATGGAAAAATGCCACCGTTTTTGTCTAATGCCGTCTGCCGGCCACTGGGCTTATGCCGTCTTAAATTCCATACAAATGGGGATATCTCCCAGATAGAATCCACCACCACTTGGATGTTTGTCTGCCCTTGCAGTGTTAAGGCCTCCAACACACAGACATCAGGAACCTGGAGTGAAGACTTTGGTTTCCCATGGAAAGGGGCCACTGTTCGTGTCTAATGCAGTCTACCTGCCACTGTGGTTCTGCCTTCTAAAATTGCATAGAAATGAGGATATCTCCCAGGAACAATCTACTACCAGATGGAAGTTTGTCTTCCCGTGTAATTCCAAAGGCCTCCTACAAATTGTCATCAGGAACGTGAGGTGGAGACTTTGGTTTCCCATGGAAAAGGGCCACCGTTCAAATCTAATGCTGCCTGCCTTCCACTGGGCTCATGCCTGATGAATTTCCATACAAATGAGGACATCTCCCAGGTGGAATCTACCACCAGATAGAATTTTGGCTGCCCTTGTAGTGCCAAAGGCCTCCTACAAACTGACTTTCAGGAACGTGAGGTGGTGACCTTGGTTTCCCATGGAAAAGGACCACCATTCAAATCTAATGCTGTCTGCCTGCCACTGGGCTTATGGCTGATAAAATTGCATACAAATGAGGATGTCTCCCAGATGCAATCTACCACCAGTTGGAAATTTTCCTGGCCTTGTAGTGACAAAGGCCTCCTACAAACGGACATCAGGAATGTGGGGTGGAGACTTTTATTTCCCATGGAAAAGGGCCACCGTTCTTGTCTGATGCTGTTTGCTGGCTACTCGGCGTCTGCATACTAAAATTCCAATAAAATTCCTTACAAATGAGGATGTCTCCCAGGTACAATCTACCACCAGATGGAAGTTTGTCTGCCCCTGTAGAGCCAAAGGCTTCCTGCAAATTGACATCAGGAACCTGGGGCGGAGACTTTGGTTTCCCATGGAAAAGGGCCACCGTTGGTGTTTAATGCTGTCTACTTGCCACTGGGCTTCTGCCTACTTTAATTCCACTAGAATTCCATACAAATGAGGATATCTCCAAGATGCAATATGCCACCAGTCGGAAGGTTGTCTGTTCTTGTTGTGCAAAAGGCCTCCTAAAAACTGACTTCATGAACCTGGCCTGGAGACTTTGTTTTCCCCTGGAAAAGGCCACTATTCATCTCTAATTCTGTGTGCCTGCTGCTGGGATTCGGCGGACTGAAATTCCTCTAAAATTCTATAAAATTGAGAATATCTTGCCGGTGCAATCTACTCCCGGTTTGAAGTTTCTCTGCCCTTGTAGTGCCAAAGGGCTCCTATAAACTCACTTCTTAAACGTGGGATGTATAATTTGGTTTCCCGTGGAATAGGGCACTGTTCATGCCTAATGCTGTGTGCCTGCCACTGGGCGTATGCCTGCTAAAATTCCATAGAAATGAAGATATCTCCAAGATGCAATATGCCACAAGTTGGAAGTTTGCCTGTTCTTGTAGTGCAAAAGGCCTCCTAAAAACTGACATCAGGAACCTGGCCTGGAGACTTTGGTTTCCCCTAGAAAAGGGCCACTATTCATGTCTAATTCTGTCTACCTGCCACTGGGTTTCTGCGTACTAAAATTCCTCTAAAATTCTATACAAATGAGAATTTCTCGCAGGTGCAATCTACCCCCGGTTTGAAGTTTCTCTACCCTTGTAGTGCCAAAGGTCTCTTATAAACTGACATCTGAAACGTAGGATGGATAATTTGGTTTCCCATGAAAAAGGGCCACTGTTCATGCCTAATGCTGTGTGCCTGCCATTGGGTGTATGCCTCCTAAAATTCCATACAAGTGAGGATATCTCGCAGATGCAATTTACCACCAGATGGAAGATTGACTGCCCTTGTAGTGGCAAAGGCCTCCCAAAAAACTGACATCAGGAACGTGGGGTGGAGACTTTGGTTTCCCATGGAAAAGGACCACCGTTCGTATCTAATGCTGTCAGCCTGGCATTGTGGTTATGAGTGCTCAAGTTCCATACAAATGAGCATATCTCCCAGGTGCAATCTATCACGAGGTGGAAGTTTGTCTGCCCTTGTAGTGCCAAAGGCCTCCTAAAAACTGACATCAGGAACGTGGGGTAGAGACTTTGGTTTCCCATGGAAATGGGCCACTGTTTGTGTCTAATGCAATGTGCCTGCCACTGGGCTTATGCCTAGTAAAATTCCATACAAATGAGGATATCTCCCAGATGGAATCTACAACCATTTGGAAATTAGTCTGCCCTTATAGTGCCAAATGCCTCCTACAAACTGACATCAGGAACGTGGGATGGAGACTTTGTTTCCAATGGAAAAGTGGTACCGTTCATGTCTAATGCTGTCTGCCAGCCACTGGGTTACGCCTGCTGAAATTCCATAAAAATGAGGATATCTCCCAGATGGAATCTACCACCAGTTCGAAGTTTGTTTGCCCTTGTAGTGCCAAAGGCCTCCTAAAAACTGACATCAGGAACGTGGGGTGGAGACTTCGGTTTCCCATGAAAAAGGTCCACCGTTCGTCTCCTATGCTCTCTGCCTGCCACTGATCTTCTGCCTGCTGAAATTCCATACAAATGAGGATATCTCCTCAATGCAATCAACAACCAGACGGAACTTTGTCTGCCCTTGTAGTTCCAAAGGCCTCCTAAAAACTGACATCAGGAACCTGGAGTGGAGACTTTGGTTTCCCATGGAAATGGGACAGCGTTCGTGTCTAATGATGTTTGCCTGCCACTAGGCTTCTGCCTATTAAAATTCCAATAAAATTCCATACCATTGAAGATGTCTCTCACGTGCAATCTACCACCAAATGGTAGTTTGTGTGCCCCTGTAGAGCAAAAGGCTTCCTACAAATTGACATCAAGAAGCTGGGGCGGAGACTTTGGTTTCCCATGGAAATGGGCCACGGTTCCTGTCTAATGCTGTCTGCCTGCCACTGGGATTCTGCCTACTAAAATTCCACGAAAATTCCATACAAATAAGAATATCTCCCAGGTGCAATCAAACACCAGATGGAAGTTTCTCTGCCCTTATGTTTCCAAAGGCCTCCTACAAACTGCCATCGGAAACCTAGGGTGGAGACTTTGGTTTCCCATGGAAAAGGACCACCGTTCGTGTCTAATGCTGTCTGCCTGGCACTGTGGTTATGACTGCTGAAGTTCCATACAAATGTGGATATCTCCCAGATGCAATATGCCACCAGATGGAAGTTTGTCTGCTCTTGCAGTGCCAAAGGCCTCCTTCAAACTGACATTCGGAACCTGGCCTGGAGACATTGGTTTCCTATGGAAAAGGCCCACCGTTCATTTTTAATGCTGTCGGTCTGCAACTGGGATTCTGATTACTAAAATACCACTAAAATTCCATACAAATAAGGACATCTACGAGGTGCGATCCACCACTAGATGGAAGTTTGTCTGCCCTTGTAGTGCCAAAGGCCTCCTACAAACTGACATCAGGAACCTGGGTTGGAGATTTTTTTTCCCATGGAAAAGGGCCACCGTTCATGTCTAATGCTGTCTGCCTGCCACTGGGCTTCTATCTGCTGAAATTCCATACAAATGAGGATATCTTCCCGATGCAATCAACCACCAGACGGAAGTTTTTCTGCCCTTGTACTGTCAATGGCCTACTAAAACCTGACATCGGGAACGTGGGGTGGAGATTTTGGTTTCCCATGGAAATGGGCCACCGTTTGTGTCTAATGCTATGTGACTGCCACTGGGATAATGCCTAGTAAAATCCCGTACAAATGAGGATATCTCCCAGATAGAGTCTACCACCAGATGAAAGTTTCTCTGCCCTTGTAATGCCTACGGTCTCCTACAAACTGACATCAGGATTCTGGAGAGGACGCTTTGGTTTCTCAAGGAAAAGGGGCACCTTTGGTGTTTAATGCTGCCTCCTTGCCTCTGGGCTTATCACTACTGAAATTACATACAAATGAGGATATCTCCCTAACAAAATTTCCCACCAGATGGAAGTTTGTCTGCCCTTTTAATGCCAAAGGCCTACTAAAAACTGACATCAGGAGCCTGGGTTGGAGACTTTGTTTTCCCATGGAAAAGGGCCACCGTTCCTCTCTAATGCTGTCTGCCTGCCACTGGGCTTCTACCTGATGAAATTCCATAAAAATGAGGATATCTCCCCGATGCAATCAACCACCAGACGGAAGTTTGTCTGCCCTTGTAGTGACAAAGGCCTCCTAAAAACTGACATCAGGAACGTGAGGTGGAGACTTTGGTTTCCCATCAAATGGGCCATTGTTCGTGTCTAATGCTGTCTGCCTGCCACTGGGTTTCTTCCTACTAAAATTCCACTAAAACTCCATAAAAATGAGGATATCTCCCAGGTGCAACCTACCGCCAGCTGGAAGTTTGTCTGCCCTTATATTCGAAAACATTTACTACAATGTGACATCAGCAACATGGGGTGGAGATTTTGGTTTCCCATGGAAAACGGCCACTGTTCGTGTCTAATGCTGTCTGCCTGCCGCTGGAGTTATGCCAACTGAAATTCCTCACAAATGAGGACATCTCCCAGATGGAATCTACCACCAGTTGGAAGTTTG
The DNA here is from genome assembly GCA_027886175.1 of Phylloscopus collybita. NCBI lineage: Eukaryota > Metazoa > Chordata > Aves > Passeriformes > Phylloscopidae > Phylloscopus > Phylloscopus collybita. Next base: position 724,487 of record JAJNNQ010000091.1, on the reverse strand, counting down.
TCTGCCCTTGTAGTGCCAACGGTCTCCTACAAACTGACATCAGGATTCTGGAGAGGACGCTTTGGTTTCCCATTGAAATGGGCCACCGTTCGTGTCTAATGCTGTCTGCCAGATACTGGGCTTATGCCTACTAAAATTCCACTAAAATTCTATACAAATGAGGATACCTCCCAGGTGCAATCTACCACCAGATGGAAGTTTCTCTGCCCTTGTAGTGCCAAAGGCTTCCTACAAATTAACATCAGGAACCTGGGGCGTAGACTTTGGTTTCCCATGGAAAAGGGCCACCGTTTGTGTCTAATGCTGTCTGCCTGCCACTGGGTTTATGGCTACTAAAATTACATACAAATGAGGATATTTCCCAGATGCAATATGCCACCAGTTGGAAGTTTGTCTCCTCTTGTAGTGCCAGAGGCCTCCTAGAAAATGACATCAGGAACCTGGGGTGGAGACTTTGGTTTCCCATGGAAATAGGCCACTATTCGTGTCTAATTCTGTCTGCCTGCCGCTGGGATTCTGCCTACTAAAATTCCACGAAAATTCCATACAAATAAGAATATCTCCCGGGTGCAATCTAACACCACATGGAAGTTTCTCTGCCCTTGTGGTTCCAAAGGCCTCCTACAAACTGCCATCAGGAACCTAGGGTGTAGACTTTGGTTTCCCTAGGAAAAGGACCACCGTTCCTGTCTAATGCTGTCTGCCTGGCACTGTGGTTATGACGGCTGCAGTTCCATACAAATGTTGATATGTCCCAGGTGCAATCTACCACCAGGTGGAAGTTTGTCTGCCCTTGCAGTGCCAAAAGCCTCCTAAAAACTAACATCAGGAACATAGGATGGATAATTTGTTTTTCCATGGAAAGGGGCCACTGTTCGTGTCTAATGCTGTCTGCCTGCCAGTGGGCAGAAGCCTACCAAAATTCCCTACAAATGAGGATATCTCCCAAATGCAATTTCCCACCAGATGGAAGTTTGTCTGCCCTTGTAGTGCCAAAGGCCTCCTAAAAACTGACATCAGGAACGTGCGGTGGAGACTTTGTTTTCCCATTGAAATGGGCCACCGTTTGTGTCTAATGCTATGTGCCTGCCTCTGGGCTTATGCCTAGTAAAATTCCATAAAAATGAGGATATCTCCCAGATGGAGTCTACCACCAGTTGAAAGTTTGTCTGCCCTTGTAATTCAAAGGCCTCCTACAAACTGACATCAGGAACCTCGAGAGGACACTTTGGTTTCCCATGAAAAAGGCCACCCTTGGTGTTTAATGCTGTCTCCTTGCCACTGACTTATGACTACTGAAATTACATACAAATGAGGATATCTCCCAGACGCAATATGCCACCAGATGGAAATTTGTCTGCTCTTGCAGTGCCAAAGGCCTCCTTTAAACTGACATTCGGAACCTCCCCTGGAGACTTTGGTTTCCTATAGAAAAGGCCCACCATTCATGTTTAATGCTGTCTGTCTGCCATTGGGCTTCTGAGTACAAAAATTCCACTAAAACTCCATAAAAATGAGGATATCTCCTAGGTGCAATCTACCGCCAGATGGAAGTTTGTCTGCCCTTATATTGGAAAACATTTCCTACAATGTGACATCAGCAACATGGGGTGGAGATTTTGGTTTCCCATGGAAAAGGGCCACTGTTCGTGTCTAATGCTGTCTGCCTGCCGCTGGAGTTATGCCAACTGAAATTCCTCACAAATGAGGACATCTCCCAGATGGAATCTACCACCAGTTGGAAGTTTGTCTGCCCTTGTTGTGCCAACGGTCTCCTACAAACTGACATCAGGATTCTGGAGAGGACGCTTTGGTTTCCCATTGAAATGGGCCACCGTTCGTGTCTAATGCTGTCTGCCAGATACTGGGCTTATGCCTACTAAAATTCCACTAAAATTCTATACAAATGAGGATACCTCCCAGGTGCAATCTACCACCAGATGGAAGTTTGTCTGCCCTTGTAGTGCCAAAGGCTTCCTACAAATTAACATCAGGAACCTGGGGCGTAGACTTTGGTTTCCCATGGAAAAGGGCCACCGTTTGTGTCTAATGCTGTCTGCCTGCCACTGGGTTTATGGCTACTAAAATTACATACAAATGAGGATATTTCCCAGATGCAATATGCCACCAGTTGGAAGTTTGTCTCCTCTTGTAGTGCCAGAGGCCTCCTAGAAAATGACATCAGGAACCTGGGGTGGAGACTTTGGTTTCCCATGGAAATAGGCCACTATTCGTGTCTAATTCTGTCTGCCTGCCGCTGGGATTCTGCCTACTAAAATTCCACGAAAATTCCATACAAATAAGAATATCTCCCGGGTACAATCTAACACCACATGGAAGTTTCTCTGCCCTTGTGGTTCCAAAGGCCTCCTACAAACTGCCATCAGGAACCTAGGGTGTAGACTTTGGTTTCCCATGGTAAAGGACCACCGTTCCTGTCTAGAGCTGTCTGCCTGGCACTGTGGTTATGACGGCTGCAGTTCCATACAAATGTTGATATGTCCCAGGTGCAATCTACCGCCAGGTGGAAGTTTGTCTGCCTTTGCAGTGCCAAAAGCCTCCTAAAAACTGACATCAGGAACCTGGGGTGGAGACTTTAGTTTCTCATGGAAAGGGGCCACCGCTCGTGTCTAATGCTGTCTGTCGGCCATTGGGCTTCTACCTACGAAAATTCCACTGAAATTCCATACAAATGAAGACATCACCCGGGTGCAGTCTACCGCCAGATATAAGTTTTTCTGCCCTTGTATTTCCAAAGGCCTTCTACAAACTGACATGAGGAGCCTGGAGTGGAGACTTTGGTTTCCCATGGATATGGGCCAGCGTTCGTGTGTAAAGCAGTCTGCCTGCCGCTGGACTTCTACCTACTAAAATACCACTAAAATTCTATACAAATGACGATATCTCCCAGGTCCAATCTACCACCAGATGGAATTTTTTCTGCCCTGGTAGTTCCAATCACCTTTTACAGACTGACATCAGGAACGTGGGATGGAGACTTTGGTTTCCCAAGGAAATGGGCCACCGTTCGTGTCTAATTCTGTCTGCCAGATACTGGGCTTATGCCTACTAAAATTCCACTAAAATTCTATACAAATGAGGATACCTCCCAGGTGCAATCTACCACCAGATGGAAGTTTGTATGCCCTTGTAGTGCCAAAGGCTTCCTACAAATTAACATCAGGAACCTGGGGCGTGGACTTTGGTTTCCCATGGAAATAGGCCGCTATTCATGTCTAATTCTGTCTTCCTGCCACTGGGATTCTGCCTACTAAAATTCCACGAAAATTCCATACAAATAAGAATATCTCCCGGGTGCAATCTAACACCACATGGAAGTTTCTCTGCCCTTCTGGTTGCAAAGGCCTCCTACAAACTGCCATCAGGAACCTAGGGTGTAGACTTTGGTTTCCCTAGGAAAAGGACCACCGTTCCTGTCTAATGCTGTCTGCCTGGCACTGTGGTTATGACTGCTGCAGTTCCATACAAATGTTGATATGTCCCAGGTGCAATCTACCACCAGGTGGAAGTTTGTCTGCCCTTGCAGTGCCAAAAGCCTCCTAAAAACTAACATCAGGAACATAGGATGGATAATTTGTTTTTCCATGGAAAGGGGCCACTGTTCGTGTCTAATGCTGTCTGCCTGCCAGTGGGCAGAAGCCTACCAAAATTCCCTACAAATGAGGATATCTCCCAAATGCAATTTCCCACCAGATGGAAGTTTGTCTGCCCTTTTAATGCCAAAGGCCTCCTACAAACTGACATCAGGAGCCTGGGTTGGAGACTTTGTTTTCCCATGGAAAAGGGCCACCGTTCCTGTGTAATGCTGTATGCCTGCCACTGGGCTTCTATCTGCTGAAATGCCATACAAATGAGGATATCTCCCCGATGCAATCACCCACCAGATGGAAGTTTTTTTGCCCTTGTACTGCCAAAGGCCTCCTAAAACCTGACATCAGGAACGTGGCTTGGAGACTTTGGCTGCCCATGGGAAAAGGGCCACCGTTCATGTCTAATGCTGTCTGCCTGCCACTGGGGTTATGCCTGCTGAAATTCCTCACAAATGAGGATATCTCCCAGATGGAATCTACCACCAGTTCGAAGTTTGTTTGCCCTTCTAGTGCCAAAAGCCTCCAAAAAACTGACATCAGGAACTTGGGGTGGAGACTTTAGTTTCTCATGGAAATGGGCCACCGTTCGTGTCTAATGCTGTCTGTCGGCCATTGGGCTTCTACCTACGAAAATTCCACTGAAATTCCATACAAATGAAGACATCACCCGGGTGCAGTCTACCGCCAGATATAAGTTTTTCTGCCCTTGTATTTCCAAAGGCATTCTACAAACTGACATGAGGAGCCTGGAGTGGAGACTTTGGTTTCCCATGGATATGGGCCAGCGTTCGTGTGTAAAGCAGTCTGCCTGCCGCTGGATTTCTGCCAACTTTAATACCACTAAAATTCCATAAAAATGAGGATATCTCCCAGGTGCAATCTACCACCAGATGGAAGTTTTTCTGCCCTTGTACTTCCAAACGCCTCTTACAAACTAACATCAGGAACGTGGGGTAGAGACTTCGGTTTCCCATGGAAAAGGGGCACCGTTTCTGTCTAATGCTGTCTGCCTGCCACTGGGGTTATGCCTGCTGAAATTCCTCACAAATGAGGATATCTCCCACAAGGAATCTACCACCAGTTGGAAGTTTGTCTGCCCTTGTAGTGCCAAAGGCCTCCTACAAACTGACATCAGGCACGTGAGATGGAGACTTTGGTTTCCCAAGGAAAAGGACCACCGTACGTGTCTAATGCTGTCTGCCAGACACTGGGCTTATGCCTACTAAAATTCCACTAAAATTCTATACAAATGAGGATATCTCCCAGGTGCAATCTACCACTAGATGGAAGTTTGTCTGCCCTTGTAGTTCCAAAGGCCTCCTACAAACTGACATCAGGAACGTGAGGTGGAGGCTTTGGTTTCCCATGGAAAATGTCCATTGTTCGTGTCTAATGCTGTCTGCATGCCACTGGGATTCTGCCTGCTGAAATTCCATACAAATGAGGGTATCTCCTCGATGCAATCAACCACCAGAGGGAACTTTGTCTGCCCTTGTAGTGCCAAAGGCCTCCTACAAACTGACATGAGGAACGTGGGATGGAGACTTTGGTTTCCCAAGGAAATGGGCCACCGTTCATGTCTAATGATGTGTGACTGCAACTAGGCTTCTGCCTATTAAAATTCCACTAAAATACCATACAAATGAGGATGTCTCCCAGGTGCAATCTACCACCAGATGGAAGTTTGTCTGCCCCTGTAGAACCAAAGGCTTCCTACAAATTGACAACAGGAACCTGGGGTGGAGACTTTGGTTTCCCATGGAAAAGGACCAACGTTCCTGTCTAATGCTGTCTGCCGGGCACTGTGCTTATGAGTGCTGAAGTTCCATACAAATGAGGATATCTCCCAGATGTAGTCTACCACCAGTTGAAAGTTTGTCTGCCCTTGTAATGCAACGGCCTCCTACAAACTGACATCAGGAACCTGGAGAGGACGCTTTCGTTTCCCATGGAAAAGGGCCACACTTGGTGTTTAATGCTGTCTCCTTGCCACTGACTTATGACTACTGAAATCACATACAAATGAGGATATCTCCCCGACGCAAAATGCCACCAGATGGAAATTTTTCTCCTTTTGCAGTGCCAAAGGCCTCCTTCAAACTGACATTCGGAACCTCACCTGGAGACTTTGGTTTCTTAAAGAAAAGGCCCACCATTCATGTTTAATGCTGTCTGTCTGCCATTGGGCTTCTGAGAACTAAAATACCACTAAAATTCCATAAAAATGAGGATATCTCCCAGGTGCAATCTACCACCAGGTGGAAGTTTGTCTGCCCTTGCAGTGCCAAAAACCTCCTAAAAACTGACATCAGGAACCTGGGGTGGAGACTTTAGTTTCTCATGGAAAGGGGCCACCGCTCGTGTCTAATGCTGTCTGTCGGCCATCGGGCTTCTACCTACGAAAATTCCACTGAAATTCCATACAAATGAAGACATCACCCGGGTGCAGTCTACCGCCAGATATAAGTTTTTCTGCCCTTGTATTTCCAAAGGCCTTCTACAAACTGACATGAGGAGCCTGGAGTGGAGACTTTGGTTTCCCATGGATATGGGCCAGCGTTCGTGTGTAAAGCAGTCTGCCTGCCGCTGGACTTCTACCTACTAAAATACCACTAAAATTCTATACAAATGACGATATCTCCCAGGTCCAATCTACCACCAGATGGAATTTTTTCTGCCCTTGTAGTTCCAATCACCTTTTACAGACTGACATCAGGAACGTGGGATGGAGACTTTGGTTTCCCAAGGAAATGGGCCACCGTTCGTGTCTAATTCTGTCTGCCAGATACTGGGCTTATGCCTACTAAAATTCCACTAAAATTCTATACAAATGAGGATACCTCCCAGGTGCAATCTACCACCAGATGGAAGTTTGTATGCCCTTGTAGTGCCAAAGGCTTCCTACAAATTAACATCAGGAACCTGGGGCGTGGACTTTGGTTTCCCATGGAAATAGGCCGCTATTCATGTCTAATTCTGTCTTCCTGCCACTGGGATTCTGCCTACTAAAATTCCACGAAAATTCCATACAAATAAGAATATCTCCCGGGTGCAATCTAACACCACATGGAAGTTTCTCTGCCCTTCTGGTTGCAAAGGCCTCCTACAAACTGCCATCAGGAACCTAGGGTGTAGACTTTGGTTTCCCTAGGAAAAGGACCACCGTTCCTGTCTAATGCTGTCTGCCTGGCACTGTGGTTATGACTGCTGCAGTTCCATACAAATGTTGATATGTCCCAGGTGCAATCTACCACCAGGTGGAAGTTTGTCTGCCCTTGCAGTGCCAAAAGCCTCCTAAAAACTAACATCAGGAACATAGGATGGATAATTTGTTTTTCCATGGAAAGGGGCCACTGTTCATGTCTAATGCTGTCTGCCTGCCAGTGGGCAGAAGCCTACCAAAATTCCCTACAAATGAGGATATCTCCCAAATGCAATTTCCCACCAGATGGAAGTTTGTCTGCCCTTTTAATGCCAAAGGCCTCCTACAAACTGACATCAGGAGCCTGGGTTGGAGACTTTGTTTTCCCATGGAAAAGGGCCACCGTTCCTGTGTAATGCTGTCTGCCTGCCACTGGGCTTCTACCTGCTGAAATGCCATACAAATGAGGATATCTCCCCGATGCAATCACCCACCAGATGGAAGTTTTTTTGCCCTTGTACTGCCAAAGGCCTCCTAAAACCTGACATCAGGAACGTGGCTTGGAGACTTTGGCTGCCCATGGGAAAAGGGCCACCGTTCATGTCTAATGCTGTCTGCCTGCCACTGGGGTTCTGCCTGCTGAAATTCCTCACAAATGAGGATATCTCCCAGATGGAATCTACCACCAGTTCGAAGTTTGTTTGCCCTTCTAGTGCCAAAAGCCTCCAAAAAACTGACATCAGGAACTTGGGGTGGAGACTTTAGTTTCTCATGGAAATGGGCCACCGTTCGTGTCTAATGCTGTCTGTCGGCCATTGGGCTTCTACCTACGAAAATTCCACTGAAATTCCATACAAATGAAGACATCACCCGGGTGCAGTCTACCGCCAGATATAAGTTTTTCTGCCCTTGTATTTCCAAAGGCATTCTACAAAGTGACATGAGGAGCCTGGAGTGGAGACTTTGGTTTCCCATGGATATGGGCCAGCGTTCGTGTGTAAAGCAGTCTGCCTGCCGCTGGATTTCTGCCAACTTTAATACCACTAAAATTCCATAAAAATGAGGATATCTCCCAGGTGCAATCTACCACCAGATGGAAGTTTTTCTGCCCTTGTACTTCCAAACGCCTCTTACAAACTAACATCAGGAACGTGGGGTAGAGACTTTGGTTTCCCAAGGAAAAGGACCACCGTACATGTCTAATGCTGTCTGCCAGACACTGGGCTTATGCCTACTAAAATTCCACTAAAATTCTATACAAATGAGGATATCTCCCAGGTGCAATCTACCACTAGATGGAAGTTTGTCTGCCCTTGTAGTTCCAAAGGCCTCCTACAAACTGACATCAGGAACGTGAGGTGGAGGCTTTGGTTTCCAATGGAAAATGTCCATTCTTCGTGTCTAATGCTGTCTGCGTGCCACTGGGCTTCTGCCTGCTGAAATTCCATACAAATGAGGGTATCTCCTCGATGCAATCAACCACCAGATGGAACTTTGTCTGCCCTTGTAGTGCCAAAGGTCTCCTACAAACTGACATGAGGAACGTGGGATGGAGACTTTGGTTTCCCAAGGAAATGGGCCACCGTTCATGTCTAATGATGTGTGCCTGCCCCTAGGCTTCTGCCTATTAAAATCCCACTAAAATTCCATACAAATGAGGATGCCTCCCAGGTGCAATCTACCACCAGGTGGAAGATTGTCTGCCCCTGTAGAACCAAAGGCTTCCTACAAATTGACAACAGGAACCTGGGGTGGAGACTTTGGTTTCCCATGGAAAAGGACCACCGTTCCTGTCTAATGCTGTCTGCCGGGCACTGTGGTTATGAGTGCTGAAGTTCCATACAAATGAAGATATCTCCCAGATGTAGTCTACCACCAGTTGAAAGTTGGTCTGCCCTTGTAATGCAACGGCCTCCTACAAACTGACATCAGGAACCTGAAGAGGACGCTTTGGTTTCCCATGGAAAAGGGCCACCCTTGGTGTTTAATGCTGTCTCCTTGCCACTGACTTATGACTACTGAAATTACATACAAATGAGGATATCTCCCCGACGCAAAATGCCACCAGATGGAAATTTTTCTCCTTTTGCAGTGCCAAAGGCCTCCTTCAAACTGACATTCGGAACCTCACCTGGAGACTTTGGTTTCTTAAAGAAAAGGCCCACCATTCATGTTTAATGCTGTCTGTCTGCCATTGGGCTTCTGAGAACTAAAATACCACTAAAATTCCATAAAAATGAGGATATCTCCCAGGTGCACTCTACCACCAGGTGGAAGTTTGTCTGCCCTTGCAGTGCCAAAAGCCTCCTAAAAACTGACATCAGGAACTTGGGGTGGAGACTTTGGTTTCTCATGGAAAGGGGCCACCGTTCGTGTCTAATGCTGTCTGTCGGCCATTGGGCTTCTACCTACGAAAATTCCACTGAAATTCCATACAAATGAAGACATCACCCGGGTGCAGTCTACCGCCAGATATAAGTTTTTCTGCCCTTGTATTTCCAAAGGCCTTCTACAAACTGACATGAGGAGCCTGGAGTGGAGACTTTGGTTTCCCATGGATATGGGCCAGCGTTCGTGTGTAAAGCAGTCTGCCTGCCGCTGGATTTCTGCCTACTTTAATACCACTAAAATTCCATAAAAATGAGGATATCTCCCAGGTGCAATCTACCACCAGATGGAAGTTTTTCTGCCCTTGTACTTCCAAACGCCTCTTACAAACTAACATCAGGAACGTGGGGTAGAGACTTCGGTTTCCCATGGAAAAGGGGCACCGTTTCTGTCTAATGCTGTCTGCCTGCCACTGGGGTTATGCCTGCTGAAATTCCTCACAAATGAGGATATCTCCCACAAGGAATCTACCACCAGTTGGAAGTTTGTCTGCCCTTGTAGTGCCAAAGGCCTCCTACAAACTGACATCAGGCACGTGAGATGGAGACTTTGGTTTCCCAAGGAAAAGGACCACCGTACGTGTCTAATGCTGTCTGCCAGACACTGGGCTTATGCCTACTAAAATTCCACTAAAATTCTATACAAATGAGGATATCTCCCAGGTGCAATCAAACACCAGATGGAAGTTTCTCTGCCCTTATGTTTCCAAAGGCCTCCTACAAACTGCCATCAGAAACCTAGGGTGGAGACTTTGGTTTCCCATGGAAAAGGACCACCGTTCGTGTCTAATGCTGTCTGCCTGCCACTGTGGTTATGACTGCTGAAGTTCCATACAAATGAGGATATCTCCCAGATGCAACATGCCACCAGATGGAAGTTTGTCTGCTCTTGCAGTGCCAAGGGTCTCCTTCAAACTGACATTCGGAACCTGGCCTGGAGACATTGGTTTCCTATGCAAAAAGGCCCACCGTTCATTTTTAATGCTGTCGGTCTGCAACTGGGATTCTGAGTACTATAATTCCACTAAAATTCTATACAAATGAGGATATCTCCCAGGTGCAATCTACCACCAGATGGAAGTTTGTCTGCTCTTGCAGTGCCAAAGGCCTCCTTTATACTGACATTCGGAACCTGGCCTGGAGACTTTGGTTTCCTATGGAAAAGGCCCACCGTTCATGTTTAATGCTCTCTGTCTGCAACTGGGCTTCTGAGTACTAAAATACCACTAAAATTCCATACAAATAAGGACATCTACGAGGTGCGATCCACCACTAGATGGAAGTTTGTCTGCCCTTGTAGTGCCAAAGGCCTCCTACAAACTGACATCAGGAGCCTGGGTTGGAGACTTTGTTTTCCCATGGAAAAGGGCCAGCGTTCGTGTCTAATGCTGTCTGCCTGCCACTGGGCTTCTATCTGCTGAAATTCCATACAAATGAGGATATCTTCCCGATGCAATCAACCACCAGACGGAAGTTTTTCTGCCCTTGTACTATCAATGGCCTACTAAAACCTGACATCGGGAACGTGGTGTGGAGACTTTGATTTCCCTAGGAAAAGGACCACCGTTCCTGTCTAATGCTGTCTGCCTGGCACTGTGGTTATGACTGCTGAAGGTCCATACATATGAGGATATCTCCCAGGAGCAATCTACCACCAGGTGGAAGTTTGTCTGCCCTTGTAGTGCCAAAGGCCTCCTAGATACGGACATCAGGAACGTGGGGTGGAGACTTTGGTTTCCCATAAAAATGGGCCACAGTTCGTGTCTAATGCTGTCTGCCTGCCACTGGGGATCTTCGTAATAAAATTCCAATAAAATTCCATAGAAAAGAGGATATCTCCCAGGTGCAATCTACCACCAGATGGAAGTTTTTCTGCCCTTGTAGTTCCAAACGCCTTCTACAAATTGACATCAGGAACGTGGGGTGGAGACTTTGTTTTCCCATGGAAATGGGCCACCGTTTGTGTCTAATGCTATGTGACTGCCACTGGGATTATGCCTAGCAAAATCCCGTACAAATGAGGATATCTCCCAGATAGAGTCTACCACCAGATGAAAGTTTCTCTGCCCTTGTAATGCCAACGGCCTCCTACAAACTGACATCAGGATTCTGGAGAGGACGCTTTGGTTTCCCATGGAAAAGGGGCACCCTTGGTGTTTAATGCTGTCTCCTTGCCACTGGGCTTATGACTACTGAAATTACATACAAATGAGGATATCTCCCTAACGAAATTTCCCATCAGAGGGAAGTTTGTCTGCCCTTTTAATGCCAAAGGCCTACTAAAAACTGACATCAGGAGCCTGGGTTGGAGACTTTGTTTTCCCATGGAAAAGGGCCACCGTTCCTCTCTAATGCTGTCTGCCTGCCACTGGGCTTCTACCTGATGAAATTCCATAAAAATGAGGATATCTCAACGATGCAATCAACCACCAGACGGAAGTTTGTCTGCCCTTGTAGTGCCAAAGGCCTCCTAGAAAAGGACGTCAGGAACGCGGGGTGGAGACTTTGGTTTCCCATCAAATGGGCCATTGTTCGTGTCTAATGCTGTCTGCCTGCCACTGGGTTTCTTCCTACTAAAATTCCACTAAAATTCCATAAAAATGAGGATATCTCCCAGGTGCAATCTACAACCAGATGGAAGTTTCTCTGCCCTTATATTGGAAACGCCTCCCACAATGAGACATCAGCAACGTGGGGTGGAGATTTTGGTTTCCCCTGGAAAAGGGCCACTGTTCGTGTCCAATGCTGTCTGCGTGCCACTTGGCTTCTGCCTTCTGAAATCCCATACAAATGAGCATATCTCCCCGATGCAATCAACCACCAGATGGAAGTTTTTCTGCCCTTGTATTGCCAAAGGCATCCTTCAAACTGACATCAGGAACATAGGATGGATAATTTGTCTTTCAATGGAAAAGGGCCACCGTTCTTGTCTAATGCTGTCTGCCTGCCAGTGGGCATATGCCTACTAAAGTTCCATACATATGAGGATATCTCCCAAATGCAATTTCCCACCAGATAGAAGTTTGTCTGCCCTTTTAATGCCAAAGGCCTCCTACAAACTGACATGAGGAGCCTGGGTTGGAGACTTTGGTTTCCCATGGATATTGGCCAGCGTTCGTGTGTAATGCTGTCTGCCTGCCGCTGGACTTCTACCTACTAAAATACCACTAAAATTCTATACAAATGACGATATCTCCCAGGTCCAATCTACCACCAGATGGAATTTTTTCTGCCCTTGAAGTTCCAATCACCTTTTACAGACTGACATCAGGAACGTGGGATGGAGACTTTGGTTTCCCAAGGAAATGGGCCACCGTTCGTGTCTAATTCTGTCTGCCAGATACTGGGCTTATGCCTACTAAAATTCCACTAAAATTCTATACAAATGAGGATACCTCCCAGGTGCAATCTACCACCAGATGGAAGTTTGTATGCCCTTGTAGTGCCAAAGACTTCCTACAAATTAACATCAGGAACCTGGGGCGTGGACTTTGGTTTCCCATGGAAATAGGCCGCTATTCATGTCTAATTCTGTCTTCCTGCCACTGGGATTCTGCCTACTAAAATTCCACGAAAATTCCATACAAATAAGAATATCTCCCGGGTGCAATCTAACACCACATGGAAGTTTCTCTGCCCTTCTGGTTCCAAAGGCCTCCTACAAACTGCCATCAGGAACCTAGGGTGTAGACTTTGGTTTCCCTAGGAAAAGGACCACCGTTCCTGTCTAATGCTGTCTGCCTGGCACTGTGGTTATGACTGCTGCAGTTCCATACAAATGTTGATATGTCCCAGGTGCAATCTACCACCAGGTGGAAGTTTGTCTGCCTTTGTAGTGCCAAAGGCCTCCTAAAAACTGACATCAGGAACGTGGGGTGGAGACTTTGTTTTCCCATGGAAATGGCCACTGTTGGTGTCTAATGCTATGTGCCTGCCACTGGGCTTATGCCTAGTAAAATTCCATACAAATGTGGATATCTCCCAGATGTAGTCTACCACCAGTTGAAAGTTGGTCTGCCCTTGTAATGCAACGGCCTCCTACAAACTGACATCAGGAACCTGGAGAGGACGCTTTGGTTTCCCATGGAAAAGGGCCACCCTTGGTGTTTAATGCTGTCTCCTTGCCACTGACTTATGTCTACTGAAATTACATACAAATGAGGATATTTCCCAGACGCAATATGCCACCAGATGGAAATTTGTCTGCTCTTGCAGTGCCAAAGGCCTCCTTCAAACTGACATTCGGAACCTCACCTGGAGACTTTGGTTTCCTAAAGAAAAGGCCCACCATTCATGTTTAATGCTGTCTGTCTGCCATTGGGCTTCTGAGTACTAAAATACCACTAAAATTCCTCACAAATGAGGATATCTCCCAGGTGCAATCTACCACCAGGTGGAAGTTTGTCTGCCCTTGCAGTGCCAAAAGCCTCCTAAAAACTAACATCAGGAACATAGGATGGATAATTTGTTTTTCCATGGAAAGGGGCCACTGTTCGTGTCTAATGCTGTCTGCCTGCCAGTGGGAAGAAGCCTACCAAAATTCCCTACAAATGAGGATATCTCCCAAATGCAATTTCCCACCAAATGGAAGTTTGTCTGCCCTTTTAATGCCAAAGGCCTCCTAAAAACTGACATCAGGAGCCTGGGTTGGAGACTTTGTTTTCCCATGGAAAAGGGCCACCGTTCCTGTGTAATGCTGTCTGCCTGCCACTGGGCTTCTACGTGCTGAAATTCCATACAAATGAGGATATCTCCCCGATGCAATCACCCACCAGATGGAAGTTTTTTTGCCCTTGTACTGCCCAAGGCCTCCTAAAACCTGACATCAGGAACGTGGCTTGGAGACTTTGGCCGCCCGTGGGAAAAGGGCCACCGTTCATGTCTAATGCTGTCTGCCTGCCACTGGGGTTATGCCTGCTGAAATTCCTCAAAAATGAGGATATCTCCCAGATGGAATCTACCACCAGTTCGAAGTTTGTTTGCCCTTCTAGTGCCAAAAGCCTCCAAAAAACTGACATCAGGAACTTGGGGTGGAGACTTTAGTTTCTCATGGAAATGGGCCACCGTTCGTGTCTAATGCTGTCTGTCGGCCATTGGGCTTCTACCTACGAAAATTCCACTGAAATTCCATACAAATGAAGACATCACCTGGGTGCAGTCTACCGCCAGATATAAGTTTTTCTGCCCTTGTATTTCCAAAGGCCTTCTACAAACTGACATGAGGAGCCTGGAGTGGAGACTTTGGTTTCCCATGGATATGGGCCAGCGTTCGTTTGTAAAACAGTTTGCCTGCTGCTGGATTTCTGCCAACTTTAATACCACTAAAATTCCATAAAAATGAGGATATCTCCCAGGTGCAATCTACCACCAGATGGAAGTTTTTCTGCCCTTGTACTTCCAAACGCCTCTTACAAACTAACATCAGGAACGTGGGGTAGAGACTTCGGTTTCCCATGGAAAAGGGGCACCGTTTCTGTCTAATGCTGTCTTCCCGCCACTGGGGTTATGCCTGCTGAAATTCTCACAAATGAGGATATCTCCCACAAGGAATCTACCACCAGTTGGAAGTTTGTCTGCCCTTGTAGTGCCAAAGGCCTCCTACAAACTGACATCAGGCACGTGAGATGGAGACTTTGGTTTCCCAAGGAAAAGGACCACCGTACGTGTCTAATGCTGTCTGCCAGACACTGGGCTTATGCCTACTAAAATTCCACTAAAATTCTATACAAATGAGGATATCTCCCAGGTGCAATCAAACACCAGATGGAAGTTTCTCTGCCCTTATGTTTCCAAAGGCCTCCTACAAACTGCCATCAGAAACCTAGGGTGGAGACTTTGGTTTCCCATGGAAAAGGACCACCGTTCCTGTCTAATGCTGTCTGCCTGCCACTGTGGTTATGACTGCTGAAGTTCCATACAAATGAGGATATCTCCCAGATGCATTATGCCACCAGCTGGAAGTTTGTCTCCTCTTGTAGTGCCAGAGGCCTCCTAGAAAATGACATCAGGAACCTGGGGTGGAGACTTTGGTTTCCCATGGAAATGGGCCACTATTCATGTCTGATTCTGTCTGCCTGCCGCTGGGATTCTGCCTACTAAAATTCCACTAAAATTCCATACAAATGCGAATATCTCCCAGGTGCAATCAAACACCAGATGGAAGTTTCTCTGCCCTTATGTTTCCAAAGGCCTCCTACAAACTGCCATCAGAAACCTAGGGTGGAGACTTTGGTTTCCCATGGAAAAGGACCACCGTTCCTGTCTAATGCTGTCTGCCTGCCACTGTGGTTATGACTGCTGAAGTTCCATACAAATGAGGATATCTCCCAGATGCAACATGCCACCAGATGGAAGTTTGTCTGCTCTTGCAGTGCCAAGGGTCTCCTTCAAACTGACATTCGGAACCTGGCCTGGAGACATTGGTTTCCTATGCAAAAAGGCCCACCGTTCATTTTTAATGCTGTCGGTCTGCAACTGGGATTCTGAGTACTATAATTCCACTAAAATTCTATACAAATGAGGATATCTCCCAGGTGCAATCTACCACCAGATGGAAGTTTGTCTGCTCTTGCAGTGCCAAAGGCCTCCTTTATACTGACATTCGGAACCTGGCCTGGAGACTTTGGTTTCCTATGGAAAAGGCCCACCGTTCATGTTTAATGCTCTCTGTCTGCAACTGGGCTTCTGAGTACTAAAATACCACTAAAATTCCATACAAATAAGGACATCTACGAGGTGCGATCCACCACTAGATGGAAGTTTGTCTGCCCTTGTAGTGCCAAAGGCCTCCTACAAACTGACATCAGGAGCCTGGGTTGGAGACTTTGTTTTCCCATGGAAAAGGGCCAGCGTTCGTGTCTAATGCTGTCTGCCTGCCACTGGGCTTCTATCTGCTGAAATTCCATACAAATGAGGATATCTTCCCGATGCAATCAACCACCAGACGGAAGTTTTTCTGCCCTTGTACTATCAATGGCCTACTAAAACCTGACATCGGGAACGTGGTGTGGAGACTTTGATTTCCCTAGGAAAAGGACCACCGTTCCTGTCTAATGCTGTCTGCCTGGCACTGTGGTTATGACTGCTGAAGGTCCATACATATGAGGATATCTCCCAGGAGCAATCTACCACCAGGTGGAAGTTTGTCTGCCCTTGTAGTGCCAAAGGCCTCCTAGATACGGACATCAGGAACGTGGGGTGGAGACTTTGGTTTCCCATAAAAATGGGCCACAGTTCGTGTCTAATGCTGTCTGCCTGCCACTGGGGATCTTCGTAATAAAATTCCAATAAAATTCCATAGAAAAGAGGATATCTCCCAGGTGCAATCTACCACCAGATGGAAGTTTTTCTGCCCTTGTAGTTCCAAACGCCTTCTACAAATTGACATCAGGAACGTGGGGTGGAGACTTTGTTTTCCCATGGAAATGGGCCACCGTTTGTGTCTAATGCTATGTGACTGCCACTGGGATTATGCCTAGCAAAATCCCGTACAAATGAGGATATCTCCCAGATAGAGTCTACCACCAGATGAAAGTTTCTCTGCCCTTGTAATGCCAACGGCCTCCTACAAACTGACATCAGGATTCTGGAGAGGACGCTTTGGTTTCCCATGGAAAAGGGGCACCCTTGGTGTTTAATGCTGTCTCCTTGCCACTGGGCTTATGACTACTGAAATTACATACAAATGAGGATATCTCCCTAACGAAATTTCCCATCAGAGGGAAGTTTGTCTGCCCTTTTAATGCCAAAGGCCTACTAAAAACTGACATCAGGAGCCTGGGTTGGAGACTTTGTTTTCCCATGGAAAAGGGCCACCGTTCCTCTCTAATGCTGTCTGCCTGCCACTGGGCTTCTACCTGATGAAATTCCATAAAAATGAGGATATCTCAACGATGCAATCAACCACCAGACGGAAGTTTGTCTGCCCTTGTAGTGCCAAAGGCCTCCTAGAAAAGGACGTCAGGAACGCGGGGTGGAGACTTTGGTTTCCCATCAAATGGGCCATTGTTCGTGTCTAATGCTGTCTGCCTGCCACTGGGTTTCTTCCTACTAAAATTCCACTAAAATTCCATAAAAATGAGGATATCTCCCAGGTGCAATCTACAACCAGATGGAAGTTTCTCTGCCCTTATATTGGAAACGCCTCCCACAATGAGACATCAGCAACGTGGGGTGGAGATTTTGGTTTCCCCTGGAAAAGGGCCACTGTTCGTGTCCAATGCTGTCTGCGTGCCACTTGGCTTCTGCCTTCTGAAATCCCATACAAATGAGCATATCTCCCCGATGCAATCAACCACCAGATGGAAGTTTTTCTGCCCTTGTATTGCCAAAGGCATCCTTCAAACTGACATCAGGAACATAGGATGGATAATTTGTCTTTCAATGGAAAAGGGCCACCGTTCTTGTCTAATGCTGTCTGCCTGCCAGTGGGCATATGCCTACTAAAGTTCCATACATATGAGGATATCTCCCAAATGCAATTTCCCACCAGATAGAAGTTTGTCTGCCCTTTTAATGCCAAAGGCCTCCTACAAACTGACATGAGGAGCCTGGGTTGGAGACTTTGGTTTCCCATGGATATTGGCCAGCGTTCGTGTGTAATGCTGTCTGCCTGCCGCTGGACTTCTACCTACTAAAATACCACTAAAATTCTATACAAATGACGATATCTCCCAGGTCCAATCTACCACCAGATGGAATTTTTTCTGCCCTTGAAGTTCCAATCACCTCTTACAGACTGACATCAGGAACGTGGGATGGAGACTTTGGTTTCCCAAGGAAATGGGCCACCGTTCGTGTCTAATTCTGTCTGCCAGATACTGGGCTTATGCCTACTAAAATTCCACTAAAATTCTATACAAATGAGGATACCTCCCAGGTGCAATCTACCACCAGATGGAAGTTTGTATGCCCTTGTAGTGCCAAAGACTTCCTACAAATTAACATCAGGAACCTGGGGCGTGGACTTTGGTTTCCCATGGAAATAGGCCGCTATTCATGTCTAATTCTGTCTTCCTGCCACTGGGATTCTGCCTACTAAAATTCCACGAAAATTCCATACAAATAAGAATATCTCCCGGGTGCAATCTAACACCACATGGAAGTTTCTCTGCCCTTGTGGTTCCAAAGGCCTCCTACAAACTGCCATCAGGAACCTAGGGTGTAGACTTTGGTTTCCCTAGGAAAAGGACCACCGTTCCTGTCTAATGCTGTCTGCCTGGCACTGTGGTTATGACTGCTGCAGTTCCATACAAATGTTGATATGTCCCAGGTGCAATCTACCACCAGGTGGAAGTTTGTCTGCCTTTGTAGTGCCAAAGGCCTCCTAAAAACTGACATCAGGAACGTGGGGTGGAGACTTTGTTTTCCCATGGAAATGGCCACTGTTGGTGTCTAATGCTATGTGCCTGCCACTGGGCTTATGCCTAGTAAAATTCCATACAAATGTGGATATCTCCCAGATGTAGTCTACCACCAGTTGAAAGTTGGTCTGCCCTTGTAATGCAACGGCCTCCTACAAACTGACATCAGGAACCTGGAGAGGACGCTTTGGTTTCCCATGGAAAAGGGCCACCCTTGGTGTTTAATGCTGTCTCCTTGCCACTGACTTATGTCTACTGAAATTACATACAAATGAGGATATTTCCCAGACGCAATATGCCACCAGATGGAAATTTGTCTGCTCTTGCAGTGCCAAAGGCCTCCTTCAAACTGACATTCGGAACCTCACCTGGAGACTTTGGTTTCCTAAAGAAAAGGCCCACCATTCATGTTTAATGCTGTCTGTCTGCCATTGGGCTTCTGAGTACTAAAATACCACTAAAATTCCTCACAAATGAGGATATCTCCCAGGTGCAATCTACCACCAGGTGAAAGTTTGTCTGCCCTTGCAGTGCCAAAAGCCTCCTAAAAACTAACATCAGGAACATAGGATGGATAATTTGTTTTTCCATGGAAAGGGGCCACTGTTCGTGTCTAATGCTGTCTGCCTGCCAGTGGGAAGAAGCCTACCAAAATTCCCTACAAATGAGGATATCTCCCAAATGCAATTTCCCACCAAATGGAAGTTTGTCTGCCCTTTTAATGCCAAAGGCCTCCTAAAAACTGACATCAGGAGCCTGGGTTGGAGACTTTGTTTTCCCATGGAAAAGGGCCACCGTTCCTGTGTAATGCTGTCTGCCTGCCACTGGGCTTCTACGTGCTGAAATTCCATACAAATGAGGATATCTCCCCGATGCAATCACCCACCAGATGGAAGTTTTTTTGCCCTTGTACTGCCCAAGGCCTCCTAAAACCTGACATCAGGAACGTGGCTTGGAGACTTTGGCCGCCCGTGGGAAAAGGGCCACCGTTCATGTCTAATGCTGTCTGCCTGCCACTGGGGTTATGCCTGCTGAAATTCCTCAAAAATGAGGATATCTCCCAGATGGAATCTACCACCAGTTCGAAGTTTGTTTGCCCTTCTAGTGCCAAAAGCCTCCAAAAAACTGACATCAGGAACTTGGGGTGGAGACTTTAGTTTCTCATGGAAATGGGCCACCGTTCGTGTCTAATGCTGTCTGTCGGCCATTGGGCTTCTACCTACGAAAATTCCACTGAAATTCCATACAAATGAAGACATCACCTGGGTGCAGTCTACCGCCAGATATAAGTTTTTCTGCCCTTGTATTTCCAAAGGCCTTCTACAAACTGACATGAGGAGCCTGGAGTGGAGACTTTGTTTTCCCATGGAAAAGGGCCACCGTTCCTCTCTAATGCTGTCTGCCTGCCACTGGGCTTCTACCTGATGAAATTCCATAAAAATGAGGATATCTCAACGATGCAATCAACCACCAGACGGAAGTTTGTCTGCCCTTGTAGTGCCAAAGGCCTCCTAGAAAAGGACGTCAGGAACGCGGGGTGGAGACTTTGGTTTCCCATCAAATGGGCCATTGTTCGTGTCTAATGCTGTCTGCCTGCCACTGGGGTTCTTCCTACTAAAATTCCACTAAAATTCCATAAAAATGAGGATATCTCCCAGGTGCAATCTACCACCAGATGGAAGTTTGTATGCCCTTGTAGTGCCAAAGACTTCCTACAAATTAACATCAGGAACCTGGGGCGTGGACTTTGGTTTCCCATGGAAATAGGCCGCGATTCATGTCTAATTCTGTCTTCCTGCCACTGGGATTCTGCCTACTAAAATTCCACGAAAATTCCATACAAATAAGAATATCTCCCGGGTGCAATCTAACACCACATGGAAGTTTCTCTGCCCTTCTGGTTCCAAAGGCCTCCTACAAACTGCCATCAGGAACCTAGGGTGTAGACTTTGGTTTCCCTAGGAAAAGGACCACCGTTCCTGTCTAATGCTGTCTGCCTGGCACTGTGGTTATGACTGCTGCAGTTCCATACAAATGTTGATATGTCCCAGGTGCAATCTACCACCAGGTGGAAGTTTGTCTGCCTTTGTAGTGCCAAAGGCCTCCTAAAAACTGACATCAGGAACGTGGGGTGGAGACTTTGTTTTCCCATGGAAATGGCCACTGTTGGTGTCTAATGCTATGTGCCTGCCACTGGGCTTATGCCTAGTAAAATTCCATACAAATGTGGATATCTCCCAGATGTAGTCTACCACCAGTTGAAAGTTGGTCTGCCCTTGTAATGCAACGGCCTCCTACAAACTGACATCAGGAACCTGGAGAGGACGCTTTGGTTTCCCATGGAAAAGGGCCACCCTTGGTGTTTAATGCTGTCTCCTTGCCACTGACTTATGTCTACTGAAATTACATACAAATGAGGATATTTCCCAGACGCAATATGCCACCAGATGGAAATTTGTCTGCTCTTGCAGTGCCAAAGGCCTCCTTCAAACTGACATTCGGAACCTCACCTGGAGACTTTGGTTTCCTAAAGAAAAGGCCCACCATTCATGTTTAATGCTGTCTGTCTGCCATTGGGCTTCTGAGTACTAAAATACCACTAAAATTCCTCACAAATGAGGATATCTCCCAGGTGCAATCTACCACCAGGTGGAAGTTTGTCTGCCCTTGCAGTGCCAAAAGCCTCCTAAAAACTAACATCAGGAACATAGGATGGATAATTTGTTTTTCCATGGAAAGGGGCCACTGTTCGTGTCTAATGCTGTCTGCCTGCCAGTGGGAAGAAGCCTACCAAAATTCCCTACAAATGAGGATATCTCCCAAATGCAATTTCCCACCAAATGGAAGTTTGTCTGCCCTTTTAATGCCAAAGGCCTCCTAAAAACTGACATCAGGAGCCTGGGTTGGAGACTTTGTTTTCCCATGGAAAAGGGCCACCGTTCCTGTGTAATGCTGTCTGCCTGCCACTGGGCTTCTACGTGCTGAAATTCCATACAAATGAGGATATCTCCCCGATGCAATCACCCACCAGATGGAAGTTTTTTTGCCCTTGTACTGCCCAAGGCCTCCTAAAACCTGACATCAGGAACGTGGCTTGGAGACTTTGGCCGCCCGTGGGAAAAGGGCCACCGTTCATGTCTAATGCTGTCTGCCTGCCACTGGGGTTATGCCTGCTGAAATTCCTCAAAAATGAGGATATCTCCCAGATGGAATCTACCACCAGTTCGAAGTTTGTTTGCCCTTCTAGTGCCAAAAGCCTCCAAAAAACTGACATCAGGAACTTGGGGTGGAGACTTTAGTTTCTCATGGAAATGGGCCACCGTTCGTGTCTAATGCTGTCTGTCGGCCATTGGGCTTCTACCTACGAAAATTCCACTGAAATTCCATACAAATGAAGACATCACCTGGGTGCAGTCTACCGCCAGATATAAGTTTTTCTGCCCTTGTATTTCCAAAGGCCTTCTACAAACTGACATGAGGAGCCTGGAGTGGAGACTTTGTTTTCCCATGGAAAAGGGCCACCGTTCCTCTCTAATGCTGTCTGCCTGCCACTGGGCTTCTACCTGATGAAATTCCATAAAAATGAGGATATCTCAACGATGCAATCAACCACCAGACGGAAGTTTGTCTGCCCTTGTAGTGCCAAAGGCCTCCTAGAAAAGGACGTCAGGAACGCGGGGTGGAGACTTTGGTTTCCCATCAAATGGGCCATTGTTCGTGTCTAATGCTGTCTGCCTGCCACTGGGGTTCTTCCTACTAAAATTCCACTAAAATTCCATAAAAATGAGGATATCTCCCAGGTGCAATCTACAACCAGATGGAAGTTTCTCTGCCCTTATATTGGAAAACGCCTCCCACAATGAGACATCAGCAACGTGGGGTGGAGATTCTGGTTTCCCCTGGAAAAGGGCCACTGTTCGTGTCCAATGCTGTCTGCGTGCCACTTGGCTTCTGCCTTCTGAAATCCCATACAAATGAGCATATCTCCCCGATGCAATCAACCACCAGATGGAAGTTTTTCTGCCCTTGTATTGCCAAAGGCATCCTTCAAACTGACATCAGGAACATAGGATGGATAATTTGTCTTTCAATGGAAAAGGGCCACCGTTCTTGTCTAATGCTGTCTGCCTGCCAGTGGGCATATGCCTACTAAAGTTGCATACATATGAGGATATCTCCCAAATGCAATTTCCCACCAGATAGAAGTTTGTCTGCCCTTTTAATGCCAAAGGCCTCCTACAAACTGACATGAGGAGCCTGGGTTGGAGACTTTGGTTTCCCATGGATATTGGCCAGCGTTCGTGTGTAATGCTGTCTGCCTGCCGCTGGACTTCTACCTACTAAAATACCACTAAAATTCTATACAAATGACGATATCTCCCAGGTCCAATCTACCACCAGATGGAATTTTTTCTGCCCTTGAAGTTCCAATCACCTTTTACAGACTGACATCAGGAACGTGGGATGGAGACTTTGGTTTCCCAAGGAAATGGGCCACCGTTCGTGTCTAATTCTGTCTGCCAGATACTGGGCTTATGCCTACTAAAATTCCACTAAAATTCTATACAAATGAGGATACCTCCCAGGTGCAATCTACCACCAGATGGAAGTTTGTATGCCCTTGTAGTGCCAAAGACTTCCTACAAATTAACATCAGGAACCTGGGGCGTGGACTTTGGTTTCCCATGGAAATAGGCCGCGATTCATGTCTAATTCTGTCTTCCTGCCACTGGGATTCTGCCTACTAAAATTCCACGAAAATTCCATACAAATAAGAATATCTCCCGGGTGCAATCTAACACCACATGGAAGTTTCTCTGCCCTTCTGGTTCCAAAGGCCTCCTACAAACTGCCATCAGGAACCTAGGGTGTAGACTTTGGTTTCCCTAGGAAAAGGACCACCGTTCCTGTCTAATGCTGTCTGCCTGGCACTGTGGTTATGACTGCTGCAGTTCCATACAAATGTTGATATGTCCCAGGTGCAATCTACCACCAGGTGGAAGTTTGTCTGCCTTTGTAGTGCCAAAGGCCTCCTAAAAACTGACATCAGGAACGTGGGGTGGAGACTTTGTTTTCCCATGGAAATGGCCACTGTTGGTGTCTAATGCTATGTGCCTGCCACTGGGCTTATGCCTAGTAAAATTCCATACAAATGTGGATATCTCCCAGATGTAGTCTACCACCAGTTGAAAGTTGGTCTGCCCTTGTAATGCAACGGCCTCCTACAAACTGACATCAGGAACCTGGAGAGGACGCTTTGGTTTCCCATGGAAAAGGGCCACCCTTGGTGTTTAATGCTGTCTCCTTGCCACTGACTTATGTCTACTGAAATTACATACAAATGAGGATATTTCCCAGACGCAATATGCCACCAGATGGAAATTTGTCTGCTCTTGCAGTGCCAAAGGCCTCCTTCAAACTGACATTCGGAACCTCACCTGGAGACTTTGGTTTCCTAAAGAAAAGGCCCACCATTCATGTTTAATGCTGTCTGTCTGCCATTGGGCTTCTGAGTACTAAAATACCACTAAAATTCCTCACAAATGAGGATATCTCCCAGGTGCAATCTACCACCAGGTGGAAGTTTGTCTGCCCTTGCAGTGCCAAAAGCCTCCTAAAAACTAACATCAGGAACATAGGATGGATAATTTGTTTTTCCATGGAAAGGGGCCACTGTTCGTGTCTAATGCTACTGCCTGCCAGTGGGCAGAAGCCTACCAAAATTCCCTACAAATGAGGATATCTCCCAAATGCAATTTCCCACCAGATGGAAGTTTGTCTGCCCTTTTAATGCCAAAGGCCTCCTAAAAACTGACATCAGGAGCCTGGGTTGGAGACTTTGTTTTCCCATGGAAAAGGGCCACCGTTCCTGTGTAATGCTGTCTGCCTGCCACTGGGCTTCTACGTGCTGAAATTCCATACAAATGAGGATATCTCCCCGATGCAATCACCCACCAGATGGAAGTTTTTTTGCCCTTGTACTGCCCAAGGCCTCCTAAAACCTGACATCAGGAACGTGGCTTGGAGACTTTGGCCGCCCGTGGGAAAAGGGCCACCGTTCATGTCTAATGCTGTCTGCCTGCCACTGGGGTTATGCCTGCTGAAATTCCTCAAAAATGAGGATATCTCCCAGATGGAATCTACCACCAGTTCGAAGTTTGTTTGCCCTTCTAGTGCCAAAAGCCTCCAAAAAACTGACATCAGGAACTTGGGGTGGAGACTTTAGTTTCTCATGGAAATGGGCCACCGTTCGTGTCTAATGCTGTCTGTCGGCCATTGGGCTTCTACCTACGAAAATTCCACTGAAATTCCATACAAATGAAGACATCACCTGGGTGCAGTCTACCGCCAGATATAAGTTTTTCTGCCCTTGTATTTCCAAAGGCCTTCTACAAACTGACATGAGGAGCCTGGAGTGGAGACTTTGTTTTCCCATGGAAAAGGGCCACCGTTCCTCTCTAATGCTGTCTGCCTGCCACTGGGCTTCTACCTGATGAAATTCCATAAAAATGAGGATATCTCAACGATGCAATCAACCACCAGACGGAAGTTTGTCTGCCCTTGTAGTGCCAAAGGCCTCCTAGAAAAGGACGTCAGGAACGCGGGGTGGAGACTTTGGTTTCCCATCAAATGGGCCATTGTTCGTGTCTAATGCTGTCTGCCTGCCACTGGGGTTCTTCCTACTAAAATTCCACTAAAATTCCATAAAAATGAGGATATCTCCCAGGTGCAATCTACAACCAGATGGAAGTTTCTCTGCCCTTATATTGGAAAACGCCTCCCACAATGAGACATCAGCAACGTGGGGTGGAGATTTTGGTTTCCCCTGGAAAAGGGCCACTGTTCGTGTCCAATGCTGTCTGCGTGCCACTTGGCTTCTGCCTTCTGAAATCCCATACAAATGAGCATATCTCCCCGATGCAATCAACCACCAGATGGAAGTTTTTCTGCCCTTGTATTGCCAAAGGCATCCTTCAAACTGACATCAGGAACATAGGATGGATAATTTGTCTTTCAATGGAAAAGGGCCACCGTTCTTGTCTAATGCTGTCTGCCTGCCAGTGGGCATATGCCTACTAAAGTTCCATACATATGAGGATATCTCCCAAATGCAATTTCCCACCAGATAGAAGTTTGTCTGCCCTTTTAATGCCAAAGGCCTCCTACAAACTGACATGAGGAGCCTGGGTTGGAGACTTTGGTTTCCCATGGATATTGGCCAGCGTTCGTGTGTAATGCTGTCTGCCTGCCGCTGGACTTCTACCTACTAAAATACCACTAAAATTCTATACAAATGACGATATCTCCCAGGTCCAATCTACCACCAGATGGAATTTTTTCTGCCCTTGAAGTTCCAATCACCTTTTACAGACTGACATCAGGAACGTGGGATGGAGACTTTGGTTTCCCAAGGAAATGGGCCACCGTTCGTGTCTAATTCTGTCTGCCAGATACTGGGCTTATGCCTACTAAAATTCCACTAAAATTCTATACAAATGAGGATACCTCCCAGGTGCAATCTACCACCAGATGGAAGTTTGTATGCCCTTGTAGTGCCAAAGACTTCCTACAAATTAACATCAGGAACCTGGGGCGTGGACTTTGGTTTCCCATGGAAATAGGCCGCGATTCATGTCTAATTCTGTCTTCCTGCCACTGGGATTCTGCCTACTAAAATTCCACGAAAATTCCATACAAATAAGAATATCTCCCGGGTGCAATCTAACACCACATGGAAGTTTCTCTGCCCTTCTGGTTCCAAAGGCCTCCTACAAACTGCCATCAGGAACCTAGGGTGTAGACTTTGGTTTCCCTAGGAAAAGGACCACCGTTCCTGTCTAATGCTGTCTGCCTGGCACTGTGGTTATGACTGCTGCAGTTCCATACAAATGTTGATATGTCCCAGGTGCAATCTACCACCAGGTGGAAGTTTGTCTGCCTTTGTAGTGCCAAAGGCCTCCTAAAAACTGACATCAGGAACGTGGGGTGGAGACTTTGTTTTCCCATGGAAATGGCCACTGTTGGTGTCTAATGCTATGTGCCTGCCACTGGGCTTATGCCTAGTAAAATTCCATACAAATGTGGATATCTCCCAGATGTAGTCTACCACCAGTTGAAAGTTGGTCTGCCCTTGTAATGCAACGGCCTCCTACAAACTGACATCAGGAACCTGGAGAGGACGCTTTGGTTTCCCATGGAAAAGGGCCACCCTTGGTGTTTAATGCTGTCTCCTTGCCACTGACTTATGTCTACTGAAATTACATACAAATGAGGATATTTCCCAGACGCAATATGCCACCAGATGGAAATTTGTCTGCTCTTGCAGTGCCAAAGGCCTCCTTCAAACTGACATTCGGAACCTCACCTGGAGACTTTGGTTTCCTAAAGAAAAGGCCCACCATTCATGTTTAATGCTGTCTGTCTGCCATTGGGCTTCTGAGTACTAAAATACCACTAAAATTCCTCACAAATGAGGATATCTCCCAGGTGCAATCTACCACCAGGTGGAAGTTTGTCTGCCCTTGCAGTGCCAAAAGCCTCCTAAAAACTAACATCAGGAACATAGGATGGATAATTTGTTTTTCCATGGAAAGGGGCCACTGTTCCTGTCTAATGCTGTCTGCCTGCCACTGGGCTTCTACGTGCTGAAATTCCATACAAATGAGGATATCTCCCCGATGCAATCACCCACCAGATGGAAGTTTTTTTGCCCTTGTACTGCCCAAGGCCTCCTAAAACCTGACATCAGGAACGTGGCTTGGAGACTTTGGCCGCCCGTGGGAAAAGGGCCACCGTTCATGTCTAATGCTGTCTGCCTGCCACTGGGGTTATGCCTGCTGAAATTCCTCAAAAATGAGGATATCTCCCAGATGGAATCTACCACCAGTTCGAAGTTTGTTTGCCCTTCTAGTGCCAAAAGCCTCCAAAAAACTGACATCAGGAACTTGGGGTGGAGACTTTAGTTTCTCATGGAAATGGGCCACCGTTCGTGTCTAATGCTGTCTGTCGGCCATTGGGCTTCTACCTACGAAAATTCCACTGAAATTCCATACAAATGAAGACATCACCTGGGTGCAGTCTACCGCCAGATATAAGTTTTTCTGCCCTTGTATTTCCAAAGGCCTTCTACAAACTGACATGAGGAGCCTGGAGTGGAGACTTTGGTTTCCCATGGATATGGGCCAGCGTTCGTTTGTAAAGCAGTCTGCCTGCTGCTGGATTTCTGCCAACTTTAATACCACTAAAATTCCATAAAAATGAGGATATCTCCCAGGTGCAATCTACCACCAGATGGAAGTTTTTCTGCCCTTGTACTTCCAAACGCCTCTTACAAACTAACATCAGGAACGTGGGGTAGAGACTTCGGTTTCCCATGGAAAAGGGGCACCGTTTCTGTCTAATGCTGTCTTCCCGCCACTGGGGTTATGCCTGCTGAAATTCCTCACAAATGAGGATATCTCCCACAAGGAATCTACCACCAGTTGGAAGTTTGTCTGCCCTTGTAGTGCCAAAGGCCTCCTACAAACTGACATCAGGCACGTGAGATGGAGACTTTGGTTTCCCAAGGAAAAGGACCACCATACGTGTCTAATGCTGTCTGCCAGACACTGGGCTTATGCCTACTAAAATTCCACTAAAATTCTATACAAATGAGGATATCTCCCAGGTGCAATCTACCACTAGATGGAAGTTTGTCTGCCCTTGTAGTTCCAAAGGCCTCCTACAAACTGACATCAGGAACGTGAGGTGGAGGCCTTGGTTTCCCATGGAAAAGGTCCATTGTTCGTGTCTAATTCTGTCTGCCTGCCACTGGGCTTCTGCCTGCTGAAATTCCATACAAATGAGGGTATCTCCTCGATGCAATCAACCACCAGAGGGAACTTTGTCTGCCCTTGTAGTGCCAAAGGCCTCCTACAAACTGACATGAGGAACGTGGGATGGAGACTTTGGTTTCCTAAGGAAATGGGCCACCGTTCATGTCTAATGATGTGTGCCTGCAACTAGGCTTCTGCCTATTAAAATTCCACTAAAATACCATACAAATGAGGATGTCTCCCAGGTGCAATCTACCACCAGATGGAAGTTTGTCTGCCCCTGTAGAGCCAAAGGCTTCCTACAAATTGACATCAAGAACCTGAGGCGGAGACTTTGGTTTCCCATGGAAAAGGGCCACCGTTCGCGTCTAATACTCCCTGCCACTGGGCTTATGGCTATTAAAATTACATACAAATAAGGATATCTCCCAGATGCAATATGCCACCAATTGGAACTTTGTCTCCTCCTGTAGTGCCAGAAGCCTCCTAGAAAATGACATGAGGAACCTGGGGTGGAAACTTTGGTTTCCCATGGAAATGAGCCACTATTCATGTCTAATTCTCTCTACCTGCTGCTGGGATTCTGTCTACTAAAATTCCACTAAAATTCCATACAAATGAGTATATCTCCCAGGTGCAATCTAACACCAGATGGAAGATTCTCTGCCCTTGTGTTTCCAAAGGCCTCCTACAAACTGCCATCAGGAACCTGGGGTGGAGACTTTGGTTTCCCATGGAAAAGGACCACCGTTTCTGTCTAATGCTCTCTGCCTGGCACTGTGGTTATGACTGCTGAAATTCCATACAAACGAGGATATCTCCCAGGTGTAATCTACCACCGGGTGGAAGTTTTTCTGCCCCCGTAGTGCCAAAGGCCTCTTAAAAACTGACATCAGGAACGGGAGATGGAGATTTTGGTTTCCCAAAGAAGTGGGCCACCCTTCGTGTCTAATGCTGTCTGCCAGCCACTGGGCTTATGCCTACTAAAATTCCACTAAAATTCTATACAAATGAGGATATCTCCCAGGTGCAATCTACCACCAGATTGAAATTTGCCTGCCCTTGTAGTTCCAAAGGCCTCCTACAAACTGACATCAGGAACGTGAGGTGGAGACTTTGGTTTCCCATGGAAAAGGTCCATTGTTCGAGTCTAATTCTGTCTGCCTGCCACTGGGCTTCTGCCTGCTGAAATTCCATACAAATGAGGGTATATCCTCGATTCAATCAACCACCAGACGGAACTTTGTCTGCCCTTGTAGTGTCAAAGGCCTCCTACAAACTGACACCAGGAACCGGGAGTGGAGACTTTGGTTTCCCATGGAAAAGGACCACCGTTCCTGTCTAATGCTGTCTGCCTGGCACTGTGGTTATGAGTGCTGAAGTTCCATACAAATGAGGATATCTCCCAGATGTAGTCTACCACCAGTTGAAAGTTTGTCTGCCCTTGTAATGCAACGGCCTCCTACAAACTGACATCAGGAACCTGGAGAAGACGCTTTGGTTTCCCATGGAAAAGGGCCACCCTTTGTGTTTAATGCTGTCTCCTTGCCACTGACTTATGACTACTGAAATTACATACAAATGAGGATATCTCCCAGACGCAATATGCCACCAGATGGAAATTTGTCTGCTCTTGCAGTGCCAAAGGCCTCCTTCAAACTGACATTCGGAACCTCACCTGGAGACTTTGGTTTCCTATAGAAAAGGTCCACCATTCATGTTTAATGCTGTCTGTCTGCCATTGGGGTTATGCCTGCTGAAATTCCTCAAAAATGAGGATATCTCCCAGATGGAATCTACCACCAGTTCGAAGTTTGTTTGCCCTTCTAGTGCCAAAAGCCTCCTACAAACTGACATCAGGCACGTGATATGGAGACTTTGGTTTCCAAAGGAAAAGGACCACCGTACGTGTCTAATGCTGTCTGCCAGGCACTGGGCTTATGCCTACTAAAATTCCACTAAAATTCTATACAAATGAGAATATCTCCCAGGTGCAATCTACCACCAGGTGGAAGTTTGTCTGCCCTTGCAGTGCCAAAAGCCTCCTAAAAACTGACATCAGGAACATAGGATGGATAATTTGTTTTTCCATGGAAAGGGGCCACTGTTCGTGTCTAATGCTGTCTGTCGGCCATCGGGTTTCTACCTATGAAAATTCCACTGAAATTCCATACAAATGAAGACATCACCCGGGTGCAGTCTACCGCCAAATATAAGTTTTTCTACCTTGTATTTCCAAAGGCGTTCTACAAACTGACATGAGGAGCCTGGAGTGGAGACTTTGGTTTCCCATGGATATGGGCCAGCGTTCGTGTGTAAAGCAGTCTGCCTGCCGCAGGATTTCTGCCTACTTTAATACCACTAAAATTCCATAAAAATGAGGATATCTCCCAGGTGCAATCTACCACCAGATGGAAGTTTTTCTGCCCTTGTACTTCCAAACGCCTCTTACAAACTAACATCAGGAACGTGGGGTAGAGACTTCAATTTCCCATGGAAAAGGGGCACCGTTTCTGTCTAATGCTGTCTGCCTGCCACTGGGGTTATGCCTGCTGAAATTCCTCACAAATGAGGATATCTCCCACAAGGAATCTACCACCAGTTGGAAGTTTGTCTGCCCTTGTAGTGCCAAAGGCCTCCTACAAACTGACATCAGGCACGTGAGATGGAGACTTTGGTTTCCAAAGGAAAAGGACCACCGTACGTGTCTAATGCTGTCTGCCAGACACTGGGCTTATGCCTACTAAAATTCCACTAAAATTCTATACAAATGAGGATATCTCCCAGGTGCAATCTACCACTAGATGGAAGTTTGTCTGCCCTTGTAGTTCCAAAGGCCTCCTACAAACTGACATCAGGAACGTGAGGTGGAGGCTTTGGTTTCCCATGGAAAATGTCCATTGTTCGTGTCTAATGCTGTCTGCGTGCCACTGGGCTTCTGCCTGCTGCAATTCCATACAAATGAGGGTATCTCCTTGATGCAATCAACCACCAGACGGAACTTTGTCTGTCCTTGTAGTGCCATAGGCCTCCTACAAACTGACATGAGGAACGTGGGATGGAGACTTTGGTTTCCCAAGGAAATGGGCCACCGTTCATGTCTAATGATGTGTGCCTGCAACTAGGCTTCTGCCTATTAAAATTCCAATAAAATACCATACAAATGAGGATGTCTCCCAGGTGCAATCTACCACCAGATGGAAGTTTGTCTGCCCCTGTAGAGCCAAAGGCTTCCTACAAATTGACATCAAGAACCTGAGGCGGAGACTTTGGTTTCCCATGGAAAAGGGCCACCGTTCGCGTCTAATACTGTCTGCCTGCCACTGGGCTTATGGCTATTAAAATTACATACAAATGAGGATATCTCCCAGATGCAATATGCCACCAATTGGAACTTTGTCTCCTCCTGTAGTGCCAGAGGCCTCCAAGAAAATGACATCAGGAACCTGGGGTGGAGACTTTGGTTTCCCATGGAAATAGGCCACTATTCGTGTCTAATTCTGTCTGCCTGCCGCTGGGATTTTGCCTACTAAAATTCCACTAAAATTCCATACAAATGAGTATATCTCCCAGGTGCAATCTAACACCAGATGGAAGATTCTCTGCCCTTGTGTTTCCAAAGGCCTCCTACAAACTGCCATCAGGAACCTAAGGTGGAGAATTTGGTTTCCCATGGAAAAGGACCACCGTTTCTGTCTAATGCTCTCTGCCTGGCACTGTGGTTATGAATGCTGAAGTTCCATAAAAACGAGGATATCTCCCAGGTGTAATCTACCACCGGGTGGATGTTTTTCTGCCCCCGTAGTGCCAAAGGCCTCTTAAAAACTGACATCAGGAACGGCGGGTGGAGACTTTTGTTTCCCAAAGAAATGGGCCACCGTTTGTGTCTAATGCTGTCTGCCAGCCACTGGGCTTATGCCTACTAAAATCCCACTAAAATTCTATACAAATGAGGATATCTCCCAGGTGCAATCTACCACCAGATTGAAATTTGCCTGCCCTTGTAGTTCCAAAGGCCTCCTACAAACTGACATCAGGAACGTGAGGTGGAGACTTTGGTTTCCCATGGAAAAGGTCCATTGTTCGTATCTAATTCTGTCTGCCTGCCACTGGGCTTCTGCCTGCTGAAATTCCATACAAATGAGGGTATCTCCTCGATTCAATAAACCACCAGACGGAACTTTGTCTGCCCTTGTACTGCCAAAGGCCTGCTACAAACTGACACCAGGAACCGGGAGTGGAGACTTTGGTTTCCCATGGAAATGGGCCAGCGTTCGTGTCTAATGATGTGTGCCTGCCCCTAGGCTTCTGCCTATTAAAATCCCACTAAAATTCCATACAAATGTGGATGTCTCCCAGGTGGAATCTACCACCAGATGGAAGTTTGTCTGCCCCTGTAGAACCAAAGGCTTCCTACAAATTGACAACAGGAACCTGGGGTGGAGACTTTGGTTTCCCATGGAAAAGGACCACCGTTCCTGTCTAATGCTGTCTGCCGGGCACTGTGGTTATGAGTGCTGAAGTTCCATACAAATGAGGATATCTCCCAGATGTAGTCTACCACCAGTTGAAAGTTGGTCTGCCCTTGTAATGCAACGGCCTCCTACAAACTGACATCAGGAACCTGGAGAGGACGCTTTGGTTTCCCATGGAAAAGGGCCACCTTTGGTGTTTAATGCTGTCTCCTTGCCACTGACTTATGACTACTGAAATTACATACAAATGAGGATATCTCCCAGACGCAATATGCCACCAGATGGAAATTTTTCTCCTCTTGTAGTGCCAAAGGCCTCCTTCAAACTGATATTCGGAACCTCACCTGGAGACTTTGGTTTCTTAAAGAAAAGGCCCACCATTCATGTTTAATGCTGTCTGTCTGCCATTGGGCTTCTGAGAACTAAAATACCACTAAAATTCCATAAAAATGAGGATATCTCCCAGGTGCAATCTACCACCAGGTGGAAGTTTGTCTGCCCTTGCAGTGCCAAAAGCCTCCTAAAAACTGACATCAGGAACCTGGGGTGGAGACTTTAGTTTCTCATGGAAAGGGGCCACCGTTCGTGTCTAATGCTGTCTGTCGGCCATAGGGCTTCTACCTACGAAAATTCCACTGAAATTCCATACAAATGAAGACATCACCCGGGTGCAGTCTACCGCCAGATATAAGTTTTTCTGCCCTTGTATTTCCAAAGGCCTTCTACAAACTGACATGAGGAGCCTGGAGTGGAGACTTTGGTTTCCCATGGATATGGGCCAGCGTTCATGTGTAAAGCAGACTGCCTGCCGCTGGATTTCTGCCTACTTTAATACCACTAAAATTCCATAAAAATGAGGATATCTCCCAGGTGCAATCTACCACCAGATGGAAGTTTTTCTGCCCTTGTACTTCCAAACGCCTCTTACAAACTAACATCAGGAACGTGGGGTAGAGACCTCGGTTTCCCATGGAAAAGGGGCACCGTTTCTGTCTAATGCTGTCTGCCTGCCACTGGGGTTATGCCTGCTGAAATTCCTCACAAATGAGGATATCTCCCACAAGGAATCTACCACCAGTTGGAAGTTTGTCTGCCCTTGTAGTGCCAAAGGCCTCCTACAAACTGACATCAGGCACGTGAGATGGAGACTTTGGTTTCCCAAGGAAAAGGACCACCGTACGTGTCTAATGCTGTCTGCCAGACACTGGGCTTATGCCTACTAAAATTCCACTAAAATTCTATACAAATGAGAATATCTCCCAGGTGCAATCTACCACTAGATGGAAGTTTGTCTGCCCTTGTAGTTCCAAAGGCCTCCTACAAACTGACATCAGGAACGTGGGTTGGAGACTTTGGTTTCCCATGGAAAAGGGGCACCTTTTGTGTCTAATGCTATGTGCCTGCCACGGGGCTTATGCCTGGTAAAATTCCATACAAATGCGGATATCTCCCAGGTGGAATTCACCATCAGATGGAAGTTTGTCTGTCCTTGTAGTGGCAAAGGCCTCCTAAAAATCTGACATCAGGAACCAGGAGTGAAGATTTTTTTTTCCCACTGAAAAGGGCCAGCGTTCGTGTCTAATGCTCTCTGCCTGCCACTGATCTTCTGCCTGCTGAAATTCCAAAGATAGTTGGAAATCTCTCCGATGCAAACAACCACCTGCCGGAAGTTTATCTGCCCCTGTAGTGCCAAAGGCCTCCTAAAAACTGACATCCGGAACCTGGATGGGAGACTTTGGTTTCCCATGGAAATGGGCCAACGTTCTTGTCTAATGCTGTCTGCCTGGCACTGTGGTGATGACTGCTGAAGTTCCATACAAATGAGGATATCTCCCAGGTGCAATCTACCACCAGGTGGAAGTTTGTCTGCCCTTGTAGTGCCAAAGGCCTTCTAGAAACGGACATCAGGAACGTGGGGTGGAGACTTTGGTTTCCCATGGAAATGGGCCACCATTCGTGTCTAATGCTGTCTGCCTGCCACTTAGTTTCTTCTTATTAATATTCCACTAAAATTCTATAGAAATAAGGATATATCCCAGGTGCAATCTACAACCAGATGGAAGATTCTCTGCCCTTGTAGTACCAAAGCCCTCCTAAAAAACTGACATCAGGAACCATGGGTGGAGACTTTGATTTCCCATGGAAAAGGACCAGCGTTCATGTCTAATGCTGTCTGCCTGCCAATGAGTTTCTGCCTGCTGAAATTCAAAAAAAATTTGGAAATCTCTCCGATGTAATCAACCACATGACGGAAGTTTGTCTGCCCCTGTAGTGCCAAAGGCCTCCTACAAATTGCCATGAGGAGCCTGGAGTGGAGACTTTGGTTACCCATGGAAAAGTGCCAGCGTTCGTGTCTAATGCGGTCTGCCTGGCACTGTGGTGATGACTGCTGAAGATCCATACAAATGAGGATATCTCCCAGGTGCAATCTACCACCAGGTGGAAGTTTGTCTGCCCTTGTAGTGCCAAGGCCTCCTAGAAACGGACATCAGGAACGCGGGGTGGAGACTTTGGTTTCCCATACAAATGGGCCACCGTTTGTGTCTAATGCTATCTTCTTGCCACTGGGCTTCTTCCTACTAAAATTCCACTAAAATTCCATAGAAATGAGGATATCTCCCAGGTGCAATCTACAACCAGATGGAAGTTTCTCTGCCCTTATATTGGAAAAAGCCTCCGACAAAGTGACATCAGTAACGTGGGGTGGAGATTTTGTTTCCCATAAAAAAGGGCCATCGTTCGTGTCTAATGCTCTCTGCCTGCCACTGGCGTTATGCCTGCTGAAATTCCTCACAAATGAGGATATCTCCCAGATGGAATCTCCCACCAGTTGGATGTTTGTCTGCCCTTTTAGTGCCAAAGTCCTCCTAAAAACTGGCATCAGGAACGTGGGGTGGAGACTTTGGTTTCCCAAGGCAATGGGCTACCGTTCTTGTCTAATGCTGCTTGCCTTCCAATGGGCCTCTGCCTGCTGAAATCCAAAAAAAATTTTGAAATCTCTCCAATGCAATCAACCACCTGACGGAAATTTGTCTGCCCTTTTAGTGCCAAAGGCCTCCTAAAAACTGACATCAGGAACCTGGAGTGGAGACTTTGGTTTCCCATGGAAATGGGCCACTATTCATGTCTAACTCTGTCTGCCTACCGTTGGGATTCTGCCTACTAAAATTCCACTAAATTTCCATACAAATGAGGATATCTCCCAGGTGCAATCTACCACCAGGTGGAAGTTTGTCTGCCCTCGTAGAGCCAAAGGCCTCCTTCAAACTGACATCAGGAACGTGGGTGGAGAGTTTGTTTTCCCATGGAAATGGGCCAATCTTTGTGTCTAATGCTGTCTGCCTGCCACTGGGCTTATGCCTAGTAAAATCCTATACAAATGAGGATATCTCACAGACGGAGTCTACCACCAGTTGAAAGTTTGTCTGCCCTTGTAATGCCAACAGCCTCCTACAAACTGACATCAGGAATCTGGAGAGGACGCGTTGGTTTCCCATGGAAAAGGGCACCCTTGGTGTTTAATGCTGTCTCCTTGCCACTGGGCTTATGACTAATGAAATTACATACAAATGAGGATATCTCCCAGATGCAAGATGGAAGTTTGTCTGCTTTTGCAGTGCCAAAGGCCTCCTTCAAACTGACATTTGGAACGTGGCCTGGAGACTTTGGTTTCCTATGGAAAAGGCCCACCGTTCATGTTTAATGCTGTCTGTCTGCAACTGGGTTTCTGAGTACTAAAAGACCACTAAAATTCCATACAAATGAGGATATCTCCCAAATGCATATTCCCAGTGGCAGGCAGACAGCATTAGACACGAACAGTGGCCCTTTTCCATGGAAAAACCAATTATCCATCCTATGTTCCTGATGTCAGTTTGAAGGGGGCCTTTGGCACTACAAGGGCTGACAAACTCCCTTCTGGAGGTAGATTGCACCTCGGAGATGTCCTCATTTGTATGGAATTTTTGTGGAATTTTAGAACTCAGTAGACAAGTGGGAGACAGACAGCATTAAACACGAACGGTGGGCCTTTACCATAGGAAACCAAAGTCTCCAGGCCAGGTTCCAAATATCAGATTGAAGGAGGCCTTTGGCACTGCAAGAGCAGACAAACTTCCATCTGGTGGCATATTTCATCTGGGAGATATCCTCATTTGTATGGAACTTCAGCAGTCATAACCACAGTGCCAGGCAGACAGCATTAGACACGAACGGTAGTCCTTTTCCATGGGAAACTAAAGCCTCCACACCACATTCCCGATGTCAGGTTTTAGGAGGCCTTTGGCAGTACAAGGACAGACAAACTTCTGTCAGGTGGTTGATTGCACCGGGGAGAAATCCTCATTTGTATGGAATTTCAGCAGGTAGAAGCCCAGTGCCAGGCAGACAGCATTAGACACGAACGGTGGCCCTTTTCCATGGGAAAATAAAGGCTCCACTCCAGGTACCTGATGTCAGTTTGTAGGAGGGTTTAAGCACTAAAAGGGCAGACAAACTTCTGTCAGGTGGTTGATTGAATCGAGGAGATATCCTCATTTGTATGGAATTTCAGCAGGCAGAAGCTCAGTGGCAGGCAGACAGCATTAGACACGAACAATGGACCTTTTCCATGGGAAACCAAAGCCTCCACCTCACGTTCCTGATGTCAGTTTGTAGGAGGCCTTTGGAACTACAAGGGCAGACAAACTTCCATCTAGTGGTAGATTGCACCTGGGAGATATCCTCATTTGTATAGAATTTTAGTGGAATTTTAGTAGGCATAAGCCCAGTGTCTGGCAGACAGCATTAGACACGTATGGTGGTCCTTTTCCTTGGGAAACCAAAGTCTCCATCTCACGTGCCTGATGTCAGTTTGTAGGAGGCCTTTGGCACTACAAGGGCAGACAAACTACCAACTGGTGGTAGATTCCGTGTGGGAGATATCCTCATTTGTGAGGAATTTCAGCAGGCATAACCCCAGTGGCAGGCAGACAGCATTAGACACAAACGGTGCCCCTTTTCCATGGGAAACCGAAGTCTCTACCCCACGTTCCTGATGTTAGTTTGTAAGAGGCGTTTGGAAGTACAAGGGCAGAAAAACTTCCATCTGGTGGTAGATTGCACCTGGGAGATATCCTCATTTTTATGGAATTTTAGTGGTATTAAAGTAGGCAGAAATCCTGCGGCAGGCAGACTGCTTTACACACGAACGCTGGCCCATATCCATGGGAAACCAAAGTCTCCACTCCAGGCTCCTCATGTCAGTTTGTAGAAGGCCTTTGGAAATACAAGGGCAGAAAAACTTATATCTGGCGGTAGACTGCACCTGGGTGATGTCTTCATTTGTATGGAATTTCAGTGGAATTTTCGTAGGTAGAAGCCCGATGGCCGACAGACAGCATTAGACACGAACAGTGGCCCCTTTCCATGGAAAAACAAATTATCCATCCTATGTTCCTGATGTTAGTTTTTAGGAGGCTTTTGGCACTGCAAGGGCAGACAAACTTCCACCTGGTGGTAGACTGCACCTGGGAGATATCCTCATTTTTATGGAATTTTAGTGGTATTTTAGTTCTCAGAAGCCCAATGGCAGACAGACAGCATTAAACATGAATGGTGGGCCTTTTCTTTAGGAAACCAAAGTCTCCAGGTGAGGTTCCAAATGTCAGTTTGAAGGAGGCCTTTGGCACTGCAAGAGCAGACAAATTTCCATCTGGTGGCATATTGCGTCTGGGAGATATCCTCATTTGTATGTAATTTCAGTAGTCGTAAGTCAGTGGCAAGGAGACAGCATTAAAGACAAAGGGTGGCCCTTTTCCATGGGAAACCAAAGCGTCCTCTCCAGGTTCCTGATGTCAGTTTGTAGGAGGCCGTTGCATTACAAGGGCAGACAAACTTTCAACTGGTGGTAGACTACATCTGGGAGATATCCTCATTTGTATGGAACTTCAGCACTCATAACCACAGTGCCAGGCAGACAGCATTAGACAGGAACGGTGGTCCTTTTCCATGGGAAACCAAAGTCTCCACTCCCGGTTCCTGGTGTCAGTTTGTAGGAGGCCTTTGGCACTACAAGGGCAGACAAAGTTCCGTCTGGTGGTTGATTGAATCGAGGAGATACCCTCATTTGTATGGAATTTCAGCAGGCAGAAGCCCAGTGGCAGGCAGACAGAATTAGACTCGAACAATGGACCTTTTCCATGGGAAACCAAAGTCTCCACCCATGGTTCCTGATGTCAGTTTGTAGGAGGCCTTTGGAACTACAAGGGCAGGCAAATTTCAATCTGGTGGTAGATTGCACCTGGGAGATATCCTCATTTGTATAGAATTTTAGTGGAATTTTAGTAGGCATAAGCCCAGTGGCTGGCAGACAGCATTAGACACAAACGGTGGCCCATTTCTTTGGGAAACCAAAGTCTTCAACCCCCGTTCCTGATGTCAGTTTTTAAGAGGCCTTTGGCACTACGGGGGCAGAAAAACTTCCACCCGGTGGTAGATTACACCTGGGAGATATCCTCGTTTGTATGGAACTTCAGCAGTCATAACCACAGTGCCAGGCAGAGAGCATTAGACAGAAACGGTGGTCCTTTTCCATGGGAAACCAAAGTCTCCACCCCAGGTTCCTGATGGCAGTTTGTAGGAGGCCTTTGGAAACACAAGGGCAGAGAATCTTCCATCTGGTGTTAGATTGCACCTGGGAGATATACTCATTTGTATGGAATTTTAGTGGAATTTTAGTAGACAGAATCCCAGCAGCAGGTAGACAGAATTAGACATGAATAGTGGCTCATTTCCATGGGAAACCAAAGTCTCCACCCCAGGTTCCTCATGTCATTTTCTAGGAGGCTTCTGGCACTTCAGGAGGAGACAAAGTTCCAATTGGTGGCATATTGCATCTGGGAGATATCCTTATTTGTATGTAATTTTAATAGCCATAAGCCCAGTGGCAGGCAGACAGTATAAGACGCGAACGGTGGCCCTTTTCCATGGGAAACCAAAGTCTCCGCCTCAGGTTCTTGATGTCAATTTGTAGGAAGCCTTTGGCTCTACAGGGGCAGACAAACTTCCATCTGGTGGTAGATTGCACCTGGGAGACATCCTCATTTGTATGGTATTTTAGTGGAATTTTAATAGGCAGAAGCCTAGTTGCAGGCACACATCATTAGACATGAACGGTGGCCCATTTCCTTGGGAAACCAAAGTCTCCATCCCACGTTCCTCATGTCAGTTTGTAGGAGGCCTATGGCACTACAAGGACAGACAAAGTTCCGTCTGGTGGTTGATTGCATCGAGGAGATACCCTCATTTGTATGGAATTTCAGCAGGCAGAAGCCCAGTGGCACGCAGACAGCATTAGACACGAACAATGGACCTTTTCCATGGGAAACCAAAGCCTCCACCTCACGTTCCTGATGTCAGTTTGTAGGCGGCCTTTGGAACTACAAGGGCAGACAAACTTCCATCTAGTGGTAGATTGCACCTGGGAGATATCCTCATTTGTATAGAATTTTAGTGGAATTTTAGTAGGCATAAGCCCAGTGTCTGGCAGACAGCATTAGACACGTACGGTGGTCTTTTTCCTTGGGAAACCAAAGTCTCCATCTCACGTGCCTGATGTCAGTTTGTAGGAGGCTTTTGGCACTACAAGGGCAGACAAACTTCCAACTGGTGGTAGATTCCTTGTGGGAGATATCCTCATTTGTGAGGAATTTCAGCAGGCATAACCCCAGTGGCAGGCAGACAGCATTAGACACAAACGGTGCCCCTTTTCCATGGGAAACCGAAGTCTCTACCCCACGTTCCTGATGTTAGTTTGTAAGAGGCGTTTGGAAGAACATGGGCAGAAAAACTTCCATCTGGTGGTAGATTGCACCTGGGAGATATCCTCATTTTTATGGAATTTTAGTGGTATTTTAGTTCTCAGAAACCCAATGGCAGACAGACAGCATTAAACATGAATGGTGGGCCTTTTCTTTAGGAAACCAAAGTCTCCAGGTGAGGTTCCGAATGTCAGTTTGAAGGAGGCCTTTGGCACTGCAAGAGCAGACAAATTTCCATCTGGTGGCATATTGCGTCTGGGAGATATCCTCATTTGTATGTAATTTCAGTAGTCATAAGCCCAGTGGCAAGCAGACAGCATTAGACACGAACGGTGGCCCTTTTCCATGGGAAACCAAAGCGTCCTCTCCAGGTTCCTGATGTCAGTTTGTAGGAGGCCTTTGGCACTACAAGGGCAGACAAACTTCCAACTGGTGGTAGATTCCTTGTGGGAGATATCCTCATTTGTGAGGAATTTCAGCAGGCATAACCCCAGTGGCAGGCAGACAGCATTAGACACAAACGGTGCCCCTTTTCCATGGGAAACTGAAGTCTCTACCCCACGTTCCTGATGTTAGTTTGTAAGAGGCGTTTGGAAGTACAAGGGCAGAAAAACTTCCATCTGGTGGTAGATTGCACCTGGGAGATATCCTCATTTTTATGGAATTTTAGTGGTATTAAAGTAGGCAGAAATCCAGCGGCAGGCAGACTGCTTTACACACGAACGCTGGCCCATATCCATGGGAAACCAAAGTCTCCACTCCAGGCTCCTCATGTCAGTTTGTAGAAGGCCTTTGGAAATACAAGGGCAGAAAAACTTATATCTGGCGGTAGACTGCACCCGGGTGATGTCTTCATTTGTATGGAATTTCAGTGGAATTTTCGCAGGTAGAAACCCGATGGCCGACAGACAGCATTAGACACGAACAGTGGCCCCTTTCCATGGAAAAACAAATTATCCATCCTATGTTCCTGATGTCAGTTTTTAGGAGGCTTTTGGCACTGCAAGGGCAGACAAACTTCCACCTGGTGGTAGATTGCACCTGGGAGATATCCTCATTTTTATGGAATTTTAGTGGTATTTTAGTTCTCAGAAGCCCAATGGCAGACAGACAGCATTAAACATGAATGGTGGGCCTTTTCTTTAGGAAACCAAAGTCTCCAGGTGAGGTTCCGAATGTCAGTTTGAAGGAGGCCTTTGGCACTGCAAGAGCAGACAAATTTCCATCTGGTGGCATATTGCGTCTGGGAGATATCCTCATTTGTATGTAATTTCAGTAGTCGTAAGTCAGTGGCAAGGAGACAGCATTAAACACAAAGGGTGGCCCTTTTCCATGGGAAACCAAAGCGTCCTCTCCAGGTTCCTGATGTCAGTTTGTAGGAGGCCGTTGCATTACAAGGGCAGACAAACTTTCAACTGGTGGTAGACTACATCTGGGAGATATCCTCATTTGTATGGAACTTCAGCACTCATAACCACAGTGCCAGGCAGACAGCATTAGACAGGAACGGTGGTCCTTTTCCATGGGAATGCAAAGTCCCCACTCCCGGTTCCTGGTGTCAGTTTGTAGGAGGCCTTTGGCACTACAAGGGCAGACAAAGTTCCGTCTGGTGGTTGATTGAATCGAGGATATACCCTCATTTGTATGGAATTTCAGAAGGCAGAAGCCCAGTGGCAGGCAGACAGAATTAGACTCGAACAATGGACCTTTTCCATGGGAAACCAAAGTCTCCACCTCACGTTCCTGATGTCAGTTTGTAGGAGGCCTTTGGAAATACAAGGGCAGGCAAATTTCAATCTGGTGGTAGATTGCACCTGGGAGATATCCTCATTTGTATAGAATTTTAGTGGAATTTTAGTAGGCATAAGCCCAGTGGCTGGCAGACAGCATTAGACACGAACGGTGGCCCATTTCTTTGGGAAACCAAAGTCTTCACCCCCCGTTCCTGATGTCAGTTTTTAAGAGGCCTTTGGCACTACGGGGGCAGAAATACTTCCACCCGGTGGTAGATTACACCTGGGAGATATCCTCGTTTGTATGGAACTTCAGCAGTCATAACCACAGTGCCAGGCAGAGAGCATTAGACAGAAACGGTGGTCCTTTTCCATGGGAAACCAAAGTCTCCACCCCAGGTTCCTGATGGCAGTTTGTAGGAGGCCTTTGGAAACACAAGGGCAGAGAATCTTCCATCTGGTGTTAGATTGCACCTGGGAGATATACTCATTTGTATGGAATTTTAGTGGAATTTTAGTAGACAGAATCCCAGCAGCAGGTAGACAGAATTAGACATGAATAGTGGCTCATTTCCATGGGAAACCAAAGTCTCCACCCCAGGTTCCTCATGTCATTTTCTAGGAGGCTTCTGGCACTTCAGGAGGAGACAAAGTTCCAATTGGTGGCATATTGCATCTGGGAGATATCCTTATTTGTATGTAATTTTAATAGCCATAAGCCCAGTGGCAGGCAGACAGTATAAGACGCGAACGGTGGCCCTTTTCCATGGGAAACCAAAGTCTCCGCCTCAGGTTCTTGATGTCAATTTGTAGGAAGCCTTTGGCTCTACAGGGGCAGACAAACTTCCATCTGGTGGTAGATTGCACCTGGGAGACATCCTCATTTGTATGGTATTTTAGTGGAATTTTAATAGGCAGAAGCCTAGTTGCAGGCACACATCATTAGACATGAACGGTGGCCCATTTCCTTGGGAAACCACAGTCTCCATCCCACGTTCCTCATGTCAGTTTGTAGGAGGCCTATGGCACTACAAGGACAGACAAAGTTCCGTCTGGTGGTTGATTGCATCGAGGAGATACCCTCATTTGTATGGAATTTCAGCAGGCAGAAGCCCAGTGGCACG
This sequence comes from Phylloscopus collybita, assembly GCA_027886175.1. Lineage (NCBI taxonomy): Eukaryota > Metazoa > Chordata > Aves > Passeriformes > Phylloscopidae > Phylloscopus > Phylloscopus collybita. Next base: position 681,039 of record JAJNNQ010000091.1, on the reverse strand, counting down.
CAGACAGCATTAGACACGAACAATGGACCTTTTCCATGGGAAAACAAAGTCTCCACCCCACGTTCCTGATGTCCGTTTCTAGGAGGCCTTGGCACTACAAGGGCAGACAAACTTCCACCTGGTGGTAGATTGCACCTGGGAGATATCCTCATTTGTATGGATCTTCAGCAGTCATCACCACAGTGCCAGGCAGACAGCATTAGACACGAACGCTGGCACTTTTCCATGGGTAACCAAAGTCTCCACTCCAGGCTCCTCATGGCAATTTGTAGGAGGCCTTTGGCACTACAGGGGCAGACAAACTTCCGTCAGGTGGTTGATTACATCGGAGAGATTTCCAAATTTTTTTTGAATTTCAGCAGGCAGAAACTCATTGGCAGGCAGAAAGCATTAGACATGAACGCTGGTCCTTTTCCATGGGAAATCAAAGTCTCCACCCATGGTTCCTGATGTCAGTTTTTTAGGAGGGCTTTGGTACTACAAGGGCAGAGAATCTTCCATCTGGTTGTAGATTGCACCTGGGATATATCCTTATTTCTATAGAATTTTAGTGGAATATTAATAGGAAGAAACCCAGTGGCAGGCAGACAGCATTAGACACGAACGGTGGCCCTTTTCCATGGGAAACCGAAGTCTCTACCCCACGTTCCTGATGTTAGTTTGTAAGAGGCGTTTGGAAGAACAAGGGCAGAAAAACTTCCATCTGGTGGTAGATTGCACCTGGGAGATATCCTCATTTTTATGGAATTTTAGTGGTATTAAAGTTGGCAGAAATCCAGCGGCAGGCAGACTGCTTTACACACGAACGCTGGCCCATATCCATGGGAAACCAAAGTCTCCACTCCAGGCTCCTCATGTCAGTTTGTAGAAGGCCTTTGGAAATACAAGGGCAGAAAAACTTATATCTGGCGGTAGACTGCACCCGGGTGATGTCTTCATTTGTATGGAATTTCAGTGGAATTTTCGTAGGTAGAAGCCCAATGGCCGACAGAGAGCATTAGACACGAATGGTGGCCCCTTTCCATGAGAAACTAAAGTCTCCACCCCAGGTTCATGATGTCAGTTTTTAGGAGGCTTTTGGCACTGCAAGGGCAGACAAACTTTGAACTGGTGGTAGATTCCATCTGGGAGATATCCTCATTTGTGAGGAATTTCAGCAGGCATAACCCCAGTGGCAGGCAGACAGCATTAGACATGAACGGTGGCCCTTTTCCCACGGGCAGCCAAAGTCTCCAAGCCACGTTCCTGATGTCAGGTTTTAGGAGGCCTTTGGCAGTACAAGGGCAAAAAAACTTCCATCTGGTGGGTGATTGCATCGGGGAGATATCCTCATTTGTATGGAATTTCAGCAGGTAGAAGCCCAGTGGCAGGCAGACAGCATTACACAGGAACGGTGGCCCTTTTCCATGGGAAAACACAGTCTCCAACCCAGGCTCCTGATGTCAGTTTGTAGGAGGCCTTTGGCATTAAAAGGGCAGACAAACTTCAATCTGGTGGGAAATTGCATTTGGGAGATATCCTCATTTGTAGGGAATTTTGGTAGGCTTCTGCCCACTGGCAGGCAGACAGCATTAGACACGAACAGTGGGCCCTTTCCATGGAAAAACAAATTATCCATCCTATGTTCCTGATGTTAGTTTTTAGGAGGCTTTTGGCACTGCAAGGGCAGACAAACTTCCACCTGGTGGTAGATTGCACCTGGGAGATATCCTCATTTGTGAGGAATTTTAGTGGTATTTTAGTACTCAGAAGCCCAATGGCAGACAGACAGCATTAAACATGAATGGTGGGCCTTTTCTATAGGAAACCAAAGTCTCCAGGTGAGGTTCCGAATGTCAGTTTAAAGGAGGCCTTTGGCACTGCAAGAGCAGACAAATTTCCATCTGGTGGCATATTGCGTCTGGGATATATCCTCATTTGTATGTAATTTCAGTAGACATAAGTCAGTGGCAAGGAGACAGCATTAAACACCAAGGGTGGCCCTTTTCCATGGGAAACCAAAGCGTCCTCTCCAGGTTCCTGATGTCAGTTTGTAGGAGGCCGTTGCATTACAAGGGCAGACAAACTTTCAACTGGTGGTAGAGTACATCTGGGAGATATCCACATTTGTATGGAATTTTACTAGGCATAAGCCCATTGGCAGGCACATAGCATTAGACACCAACAGTGGCCATTTCCATGGGAAAACAAAGTCTCCACCCCACGTTCCTGATGTCAGTTTTTAGGAGGCCTTTGGCACTACAAAGGCAGACAATCTTCCACCTGGTGGTAGATTGCACCTGGGACATATCAACATTTGTATGGAACTGCAGCAGTCATAACCACAGTGCCAGGCAGACAGCAGTAGACAGGAACGGTGGTCCTTTTCCTAGGGAAACCAAAGTCTACACCCTAGGTTCCTGATGGCAGTTTGTAGGAGGCCTTTGGAACCACAAGGGCAGAGAAACTTCCATGTGGTGTTAGATTGCACCCGGGAGATATTCTTATTTGTATGGAATTTTCGTGGAATTTTAGTAGGCAGAATCCCAGTGGCAGGAAGACAGAATTAGACATGAATAGCGGCCTATTTCCATGGGAAACCAAAGTCCACGCCCCAGGTTCCTGATGTTAATTTGTAGGAAGCCTTTGGCACTACAAGGGCATACAAACTTCCATCTGGTGGTAGATTGCACCTGGGAGGTATCCTCATTTGTATAGAATTTTAGTGGAATTTTAGTAGGCATAAGCCCAGTATCTGGCAGACAGAATTAGACACGAACCGTGGCCCATTTCCTTGGGAAACCAAAGTCTCCATCCCACGTTCCTGATGTCAGTCTGTAAAAGGTGATTGGAACTACAAGGGCAGAAAAAATTCCATCTGGTGGTAGATTGGACCTGGGAGATATCGTCATTTGTATAGAATTTTAGTGGTATTTTAGTAGGTAGAAGTCCAGCGGCAGGCAGACAGCATTACACACGAACGCTGGCCAATATCCATGGGAAACCAAAGTCTCCACTCCAGGCTCCTCATGTCAGTTTGTAGGAGGCCTTTGGCATTAAAAGGGCAGACAAACTTCTCTCTGGTGGGAAATTGCATTTGGGAGATATCCTCATATGTATGGAACTTTAGTAGGCATATGCCCACTGGCAGGCAGACAGCATTAGACAAGAACGGTGGCCCTTTTCCATGGAAAGACAAATTATCCATCCTATGTTCCTGATGTCAGTTTGAAGGATTCCTTTGGCAATACAAGGGCAGAAAAACTTCCATCTGGTGGTTGATTGCATCGGGGAGATATGCTCATTTGTATGGGATTTCAGAAGGCAGAAGCCAAGTGGCACACAGACAGCATTGGACACGAACAGTGGCCCTTTTCCATGGGAAACCAAAATCTCCACCCCACGTTGCTGATGTCTCATTGTGGGAGGCGTTTTCCAATATAAGGGCAGAGAAACTTCCATCTGGTTGTAGATTGCACCTGGGAGATATCCTCATTTTTATGGAATTTTAGTGGAATTTTAGTAGGAAGAAACCCAGTGGCAGGCAGACAGCATTAGACACGAACAATGGCCCATTTGATGGGAAACCAAAGTCTCCACCCCGCGTTCCTGACATCCGTTTCTAGGAGGCCTTTGGCACTACAAGGGCAGACAAACTTCCGTCTGGTGTTTGATTGCATCGTTGAGATATCCTCATTTTTATGGAATTTCAGCAGGTAGAAGCCCAATGGCAGGCAGACAGCATTAGAGAGGAACGGTGGCCCTTTTCCATGGGAAAACAAAGTCTCCAACCCAGGCTCCTGATGTCAGTTTTTAGTAGGCCTTTGGCATTAAAAGGGCAGACAAACTTCCCTCTGATGGGAAATTTCGTTAGGGAGATATCCTCATTTGTATGTAATTTCAGTAGTCATAAGCCCAGTGGCAAGGAGACAGCATTAAACACCAAGGGTGCCCCTTTTCCATGGGAAACCAAAGCGTCCTCTCCAGAATCCTGATGTCAGTTTGTAGGAGGCCGTTGGCATTACAAGGGCAGAGAAACTTTCATCTGGTGGTAGACTCTATCTGGGAGATATCCTCATTTGTACGGGATTTTGCTAAGCATAATCCCAGTGGCAGTCACATAGCATTAGACACAAACGGTGGCCCATTTCCATGGGAAAACAAAGTCCCCACCCCACGTTCCTGTTGTCAATTTGTAGAAGGCATTTGGAACTACAAGGGCAGAAAAACTTCCATCTGGTGGTAGATTGCACCTGGGAGATATCCTCTTTTCTATGGAATTTTAGTGGAATTTTATTACGAAGATCCGCAGTGGCAGGCAGACAGCATTAGACACGAACGGTGGCCCATTTTTATGGGAAACCAAAGTCTCCACCCCACGTTCCTGATGTCCGTATCTAGGAGGCCTTTGGCACTACAAGGGCAGACAAACTTCCACCTGGTGGTAGATTGCTCCTGGGAGATATCCTCATATGTATGGACCTTCAGCAGTCATAACCACAGTGCCAGGCAGACAGCATTAGACAGGAACGGTGGTCCTTTTCCTAGGGAAATCAAAGTCTCCACACCACGTTCCCGATGTCAGGTTTTAGTAGGCCATTGACAGTACAAGGGCAGAAAAACTTCCGTCTGGTGGTTGATTGCATCGGGAAGATATCCTCATTTGTATGGAATTTCAGCAGATGGAAGCCCAGTGGCAGGCAGACAGCATTAGACACGAACGCTGGCCCTTTTCCATGGGAAAACAAAGTCTCCAACCCAGGCTCCTGATGTCAGTTTGTAGGAGGCCTTTGGCACTACAAGGGCAGACAAACTTCCATCTAGTGGTGGATCGCACCTCGTAGATGTCCTTATTTGTATGGAATTTTAGTGGTATTTTAGTACTCAGAAGCCCAGTTGCAGACCGAGAGCATTAAACATGAACGGTGGGCCTTTTCCATAGGAAACCAATGTCTCCAGGCCAGGTTCCGAATGTCAGTTTGAAGGAGACCCTTGGCACTGCAAGAGCAGACAAACTTCCATCTGGTGGCATGTTGCATCTGGGAGATATCCTCATTTGTATGGAACTTCAGCAGTCATAACCACAGTGGCAGGCAGACAGCATTAGACAGGAACGGTGGTCCTTTTCCATGGGAAACCAAAGTCTCCACCCTAGGTTTCTGATGGCAGTTTGTAGGAGGCCTTTGGAAACATAAGGGCAGAGAAACTTCCATCTGGTGTTTGATTGCACCTGGGAGATATTCGCATTTGTATGGAATTTTAGTGGAATTTTAGTAGGCAGAATCCCAGCGGCAGGCAGACAGAATCAGACATGAATAGTGGCCCATTTCCATGGGAAACCAAAGTCTCCACCCCAGGTTCCTGATGTCATTTTCTAGGAGGCCTCTGGCACTACAAGAGGAGACAAACTTCCAGCTGGTGGCATAATGCATCTGGGAGATATCCTCATTTGTATATAATTTTAGTAGCCATAAGCCCAGTGGCAGGCAGACAGCATTAGACAGGAACCGTGGCCCTTTCCCATGGGAAACCAAAGTCTCCACCCCAGCTTCTTGATGTCAATTTGTAGGAAGCCTTTTGCTCTACAGGGGCAGACAAACTACCATTTGGTGGTAGATTGCACGTCAGAGACATCTTCAATGGTATGGAATTTTATTGGAATTTTAATAGGCAGAAGCCTAGTGGTAGGCAAACATCATTAGACACGAACGGTGGCCCATTTCCTTGGGAAACCGAAGTCTCCACCCCACGTTCCTGATGTCAGTTTTTAGGAGGCCTTTGGCACTACAAGGGCAAACAAACTTCGAACTGGTGGTAGATTCCATCTGGGAGATATCCTCATTTGTGAGGAATTTCAGCAGGCGTAACCCAGTGGCAGGCAACAGAATTAGACAAGAACAGTACCCTTTTCCATTGGAAACAAAGTCTTCTTCCCACGTTCCTGATGTCAGTTTGTAGGAGGCATTTGGCACTATAAGGGCAGACTAATTTCCAACTGTTTGTAGATTTCATCTGGGAGATATCCTCATTTGTATGGAATTTTACTAGGCATAAGCCCAGTGGCAGGCACATAGCATTAGACATAAACGGTGGCCCTTTTCCATGGGAAACCAAAGTCTCCACCCCACGTTCCTGATGTCAGGTTTTAGGAGGCCTTTGGCACTACAAGGGCATAGAAACTTCCATCTGGTTGTAGATTGCACCTGGGAGATATCCTCATTTGTATGGAACTTCAGCACTCATAACCACAATGCCAGGCTGACAGCATTAGATACGAACGGTGGTCCTTTTCCATGGGAAACCAAAGTCTCCACCCCACGTTCCTGATGTCAGTTTTTTAGGAGGCCTTTTGCACTACAAGAACAGACAAACTTCCAACTGGTGGCATATTGCATCTTGGAGATATCTTCATTTGTATCGAGTATTAGTGGAATTAAAGTAGGCAGAAGCCCAGTGGCAAGTAGACAGCATTAAACACCAACGGTGGCCCATTTCCATGGGAAACCAAAGTCTCCAGTCCAGGCTCCTGATGTCAATTTGTAGGAGGCCTTTGGCACTACAGGGGCCGACAAACTTCCGTCAGGTGGTAGATTGCATCGGAGAGATTTCCAAATTTCTTTGGAATTTCAGCAGGCAGAAGCCCAGTGGAAGCAGACAGCATTAGACACGTACGCTGGCCGTTTTCCATGGGAAAACAAAGTCTCCACACCTGGTTCCCGATGTCAGTTTCTTAGGAGGGCTTCGAGAGTACAAGGGCAGAAAATCTTCCATCTGGTTGTAGATTGCACCTGGGAGATATCCTCATTTCTATCGAATTTTAGTGGAATTTTAGTAGGAAGAAGCCCAGTGGCAGGCAGACAGCATTAGACACGAACGGTGGCCCATTTCTATGGGAAACCAAAGTCTCCACCCCACGTTCCGGATATACGTTTCTCAGAGGCCTTGGCACTACAAGGGCAGACAAACTTCCACCTGGTGGTAGATTGCACCTGGGAGATATCCTCATTTGTATGGAACTTCATCAGTCATAACCACAGTGCCAGGCAGACAGCATTAGAGAGGAACGGTGGCCCTTTTCCATGTGAAAGCAAAATCTCCACACCACGTTCCAGATGTCAGGTTTTAGGAGGCCTTTGGCAGTACAACGGCAGACAAATTTCTGTCTGGTGGTTGAGTGCATCGGGGACATATCCTCATTTGCATGGAATTTCAGCAGGTAGAAGCCCAGTGGCAGGCAGACAGCATTAGACACGAACGCTGGCCCTTTTCCATGGAAAAACAAATTATGCATCCTATGTTCCTGATGTCAGTTTTTAGGAGGCCATTGGCGCTACACTGGCAGACAAATTTCCATGTGGCAATAGATTGCACTTCGGAGATGTCCTCATTTGTACAGAATTTTAGTGGTATTTTTGTACTCAGAAGCCCAGTGGCAGACAGACAGCATTAAAGATAAACGGTGGGCCTTTTCCATGGGAAACCAAAGTCTCCAGGCCAGGTTCCGAATGTCAGTTTGAAGGAGGCCTTTGGCACTGCAAGAGCAGACAAACTTCCATCTGGTGGCATATTGCATCTGGGAGATATCCTCATTTGTATGTAATTTTAGTAGCCATAAGCCCAGTGGCAAGCAGACAGCATTAGACACGAACGGTGGCCCTTTTCCATGGGAAACCAATGTCTCCGCCACAGGTTTCTGATGTGAATTTGGAGGAAGCCTTTGGCACTACAGGGGCCGACAAACTTCCGTCAGGTGGTAGATTGCATCGGAGAGATTTCCAAATTTCTTTGGAATTTCAGCAGGCAGAAGCCCAGTGGCAGGCAGACAGAATTAGACACGTACGCTGGCCGTTTTCCATGGGAAAACAAAGTCTCCACCCCTGGTTCCTGATGTCAGTTTCTTCGGAGGGCTTTGGTAGTACAAGGGCAGAAAATCTTCCATCTGGTTGTAGATTGCACCTGGGAGATATCCTCATTTCTATCGAATTTTAGTGGAATTTTAATAGGAAGAAGCCCAGTGGCAGGCAGACAGCATTAGACACGAACGGTGGCCCATTTCTATGGGAAACCAAAGTCTCCACCCCACGTTCCGGATATACGTTTCTCAGAGGCCTTGGCACTACAAGGGTAGAAAAACTTCCACCTGGTGGTAGATTGCACCTGGGAGATATCCTCATTTGTTATGGAACTTCATCAGTCATAACCACAGTGCCAGGCAGACAGCATTAGACACGAACGCTGGCCCATTTCCATGGGAAACCAAATCTCCCATCCACGTTCCGGATGTCAGTTTTTAGGAGGCCTTTGGCACTACAGGGGCAGATAAACTTCCGTCAGGTGGTTGATTGCATCGGAGAGATTTCCAACTATCTTTGGAATTTCAGCAGGCAGAAGATCAGTGGCAGGCAGAGAGCATTAGACACGAACGCTGGCCCTTTTCAGTGGGAAAAAAAAATCTTCACTCCTGGTTCCTGATGTCAGATTTTTAGGAGGCCTTTGCCACTACAAGGGCAGACAAACTTCCACCTGGTGGTAGATTGCTCCTGGGAGATATCCTCATATGTATGGACCTTCAGCAGTCATAACCACAGTGCCAGGCAGACAGCATTAGACAGGAACGGTGGTCCTTTTCCTAGGGAAATCAAAGTCTCCACACCACGTCCCCGATGTCAGGTTTTAGTAGGCCATTGACAGTACAAGGGCAGAAAAACTTCCGTCTGGTGGTTGATTGCATCGGGAAGATATCCTCATTTGTATGGAATTTCAGCAGATGGAAGCCCAGTGGCAGGCAGACAGCATTAGACACGAACGCTGGCCCTTTTCCATGGGAAAACAAAGTCTCCAACCCAGGCTCCTGATGTCAGTTTGTAGGAGGCCTTTGGCACTACAAGGGCAGACAAACTTCCATCTAGTGGTGGATCGCACCTCGTAGATGTCCTTATTTGTATGGAATTTTAGTGGTATTTTAGTACTCAGAAGCCCAGTTGCAGACCGAGAGCATTAAACATGAACGGTGGGCCTTTTCCATAGGAAACCAATGTCTCCAGGCCAGGTTCCGAATGTCAGTTTGAAGGAGACCCTTGGCACTGCAAGAGCAGACAAACTTCCATCTGGTGGCATGTTGCATCTGGGAGATATCCTCATTTGTATGGAACTTCAGCAGTCATAACCACAGTGGCAGGCAGACAGCATTAGACAGGAACGGTGGTCCTTTTCCATGGGAAACCAAAGTCTCCACCCTAGGTTTCTGATGGCAGTTTGTAGGAGGCCTTTGGAAACATAAGGGCAGAGAAACTTCCATCTGGTGTTTGATTGCACCTGGGAGATATTCGCATTTGTATGGAATTTTAGTGGAATTTTAGTAGGCAGAATCCCAGCGGCAGGCAGACAGAATCAGACATGAATAGTGGCCCATTTCCATGGGAAACCAAAGTCTCCACCCCAGGTTCCTGATGTCATTTTCTAGGAGGCCTCTGGCACTACAAGAGGAGACAAACTTCCAGCTGGTGGCATAATGCATCTGGGAGATATCCTCATTTGTATATAATTTTAGTAGCCATAAGCCCAGTGGCAGGCAGACAGCATTAGACAGGAACCGTGGCCCTTTCCCATGGGAAACCAAAGTCTCCACCCCAGCTTCTTGATGTCAATTTGTAGGAAGCCTTTTGCTCTACAGGGGCAGACAAACTACCATTTGGTGGTAGATTGCACGTCAGAGACATCTTCAATGGTATGGAATTTTATTGGAATTTTAATAGGCAGAAGCCTAGTGGTAGGCAAACATCATTAGACACGAACGGTGGCCCATTTCCTTGGGAAACCGAAGTCTCCACCCCACGTTCCTGATGTCAGTTTTTAGGAGGCCTTTGGCACTACAAGGGCAAACAAACTTCGAACTGGTGGTAGATTCCATCTGGGAGATATCCTCATTTGTGAGGAATTTCAGCAGGCGTAACCCAGTGGCAGGCAACAGAATTAGACAAGAACAGTACCCTTTTCCATTGGAAACAAAGTCTTCTTCCCACGTTCCTGATGTCAGTTTGTAGGAGGCATTTGGCACTATAAGGGCAGACTAATTTCCAACTGTTTGTAGATTTCATCTGGGAGATATCCTCATTTGTATGGAATTTTACTAGGCATAAGCCCAGTGGCAGGCACATAGCATTAGACACAAACGGTGGCCCTTTTCCATGGGAAACCAAAGTCTCCACCCCACGTTCCTGATGTCAGGTTTTAGGAGGCCTTTGGCACTACAAGGGCATAGAAACTTCCATCTGGTTGTAGATTGCACCTGGGAGATATCCTCATTTGTATGGAACTTCAGCACTCATAACCACAATGCCAGGCTGACAGCATTAGATACGAACGGTGGTCCTTTTCCATGGGAAACCAAAGTCTCCACCCCACGTTCCTGATGTCAGTTTTTTAGGAGGCCTTTTGCACTACAAGAACAGACAAACTTCCAACTGGTGGCATATTGCATCTTGGAGATATCTTCATTTGTATCGAGTATTAGTGGAATTAAAGTAGGCAGAAGCCCAGTGGCAAGTAGACAGCATTAAACACCAACGGTGGCCCATTTCCATGGGAAACCAAAGTCTCCAGTCCAGGCTCCTGATGTCAATTTGTAGGAGGCCTTTGGCACTACAGGGGCCGACAAACTTCCGTCAGGTGGTAGATTGCATCGGAGAGATTTCCAAATTTCTTTGGAATTTCAGCAGGCAGAAGCCCAGTGGAAGCAGACAGCATTAGACACGTACGCTGGCCGTTTTCCATGGGAAAACAAAGTCTCCACACCTGGTTCCCGATGTCAGTTTCTTAGGAGGGCTTCGAGAGTACAAGGGCAGAAAATCTTCCATCTGGTTGTAGATTGCACCTGGGAGATATCCTCATTTCTATCGAATTTTAGTGGAATTTTAGTAGGAAGAAGCCCAGTGGCAGGCAGACAGCATTAGACACGAACGGTGGCCCATTTCTATGGGAAACCAAAGTCTCCACCCCACGTTCCGGATATACGTTTCTCAGAGGCCTTGGCACTACAAGGGCAGACAAACTTCCACCTGGTGGTAGATTGCACCTGGGAGATATCCTCATTTGTATGGAACTTCATCAGTCATAACCACAGTGCCAGGCAGACAGCATTAGAGAGGAACGGTGGCCCTTTTCCATGTGAAAGCAAAATCTCCACACCACGTTCCAGATGTCAGGTTTTAGGAGGCCTTTGGCAGTACAACGGCAGACAAATTTCTGTCTGGTGGTTGAGTGCATCGGGGACATATCCTCATTTGCATGGAATTTCAGCAGGTAGAAGCCCAGTGGCAGGCAGACAGCATTAGACACGAACGCTGGCCCTTTTCCATGGAAAAACAAATTATGCATCCTATGTTCCTGATGTCAGTTTTTAGGAGGCCATTGGCGCTACACTGGCAGACAAATTTCCATGTGGCAATAGATTGCACTTCGGAGATGTCCTCATTTGTACAGAATTTTAGTGGTATTTTTGTACTCAGAAGCCCAGTGGCAGACAGACAGCATTAAAGATAAACGGTGGGCCTTTTCCATGGGAAACCAAAGTCTCCAGGCCAGGTTCCGAATGTCAGTTTGAAGGAGGCCTTTGGCACTGCAAGAGCAGACAAACTTCCATTTGGTGGCATATTGCATCTGGGAGATATCCTCATTTGTATGTAATTTTAGTAGCCATAAGCCCAGTGGCAAGCAGACAGCATTAGACACGAACGGTGGCCCTTTTCCATGGGAAACCAATGTCTCCGCCACAGGTTTCTGATGTGAATTTGGAGGAAGCCTTTGGCACTACAGGGGCCGACAAACTTCCGTCAGGTGGTAGATTGCATCGGAGAGATTTCCAAATTTCTTTGGAATTTCAGCAGGCAGAAGCCCAGTGGCAGGCAGACAGAATTAGACACGTACGCTGGCCGTTTTCCATGGGAAAACAAAGTCTCCACCCCTGGTTCCTGATGTCAGTTTCTTCGGAGGGCTTTGGTAGTACAAGGGCAGAAAATCTTCCATCTGGTTGTAGATTGCACCTGGGAGATATCCTCATTTCTATCGAATTTTAGTGGAATTTTAGTAGGAAGAAGCCCAGTGGCAGGCAGACAGCATTAGACACGAACGGTGGCCCATTTCTATGGGAAACCAAAGTCTCCACCCCACGTTCCGGATATACGTTTCTCAGAGGCCTTGGCACTACAAGGGTAGAAAAACTTCCACCTGGTGGTAGATTGCACCTGGGAGATATCCTCATTTGTATGGAACTTCATCAGTCATAACCACAGTGCCAGGCAGACAGCATTAGACACGAACGCTGGCCCATTTCCATGGGAAACCAAATCTCCCATCCACGTTCCGGATGTCAGTTTTTAGGAGGCCTTTGGCACTACAGGGGCAGATAAACTTCCGTCAGGTGGTTGATTGCATCGGAGAGATTTCCAACTATCTTTGGAATTTCAGCAGGCAGAAGATCAGTGGCAGGCAGAGAGCATTAGACACGAACGCTGGCCCTTTTCAGTGGGAAAAAAAAATCTTCACTCCTGGTTCCTGATGTCAGATTTTTAGGAGGCCTTTGCCACTACAAGGGCAGACAAACTTCCATCTGATGGTAAATTCCACCTGGGAGATATCCGCATTTGTATGGAATTTTACCAGGCATAAGCCCAGTGGTAGGCACATAGCATTAGACACAAAAGGTGCCCCTTTTCCATGGGAAACCAAAGTCTCCAACCCACGTTCCTGATGTCAGTTTTTAGGAGGTCCTTAGAACTATAAGGGCAGATGAACATCCACCTGGTGGTAGATTGCACCTGGGAGATATCCTCATTTTTATGGAACTTCAGCACTCATAACCACAATGCCAGGCAGACAGCATTAGCTACGGACTGTGGTCCTTTTCCATGGGAAACCAAAGTCTCCACGCCTGGTTCCTGATGTCAGTTTTTAGGAGGCATTTTGCACTACAAGAACAGACAAACTTCCAACTGGTGGCATATTGCATCTTGGAGATATCCTCATTTGTATGGAATTTTAGTGGAATTAAAGTAGGCAGAAGCCCAGTGGCAAGTAGACAGCATTAAACACTAAAGGTGGCCCATTTCCATGGGAAACCAAAGTCTCCACCCCACGTTCCTGATGTCCGTTTCTAGGAGGCCTTTTGCACTACAAGAACAGACAAACTTGCACCTGGTGGTAGATTGCACCTGGGAGATATCCTCATTTGTATAGAATTTCAGCAGCCATAACCACAGTGCCAGGCAGACAGCATTAGACAGGAACGCTGGCCCATTTCCATGGGAAACCAATGTCTCCACTCCAGATTCCTAATGTCAGTTTTTAGGAGGCCTTTGGCACTACAGGGGCAGACAAACTTCCGTCAGGTGGTTGATTGCATCGGAGAGATTTCCAAATATCTTTGGAATTTCAGCAGGCAGAAGCCCAGTGGCAAACAGACAGCATTAGACACGAACTGTGGCCAATTTCCTTGGGAAACCAAAGTCTCCACCCCACATTCCTCATTTCAGTTTTTACGAGGAGTTTGGCACTATAAGGGCAAACATACTTCCAACTGGTGGTAGATTCCATCAGGGAGATATCCTCATTTGTGAGGAATTTCAGCAGGCATAACCCCAGTGGCAGGCAGACACCATTAGACAAGAACGGTGGCCATTTTCCATGGGAAACAAAAATCTTCACCCGTGGTTCCTGATGTCAGGTTTTAGCAGGCCTTTGCCACTACAAGGGCAGACAAACTTCCATCTGATGGAAAATTCCATCTGGGAGATATCCTCATTTGTATGGAATTTTACTAGGCATAAGCCCAGTGGCAGGCACAGAGCATTAGACAGAAACGGTGCCCCTTTTCTATGGAAACCAAAGTCTCCACCTCACGTTTTTGATGTCAGTTTTTAGGAGGCCTTTGGCACTACAAGGGCAGACAAACTTCCAACTGGTGGTAGATTGCACCTCAGAGATGTCCCCATTTTTATGGAATTTTAGTGGTATTTTAGTACTCAGAAGCCCAGTTGCAGCCAGACAGCATTAAACATGAACGGTGGGCCTTTTTCATAGGAAACCAAAGTCTCCAGGTGAGGTTCTGAATGTCAGTTTGAAGGAGGCCTTTGGCACTGCAAGAGCAGACAAACTTCCATCTGGTGGGATATTGCATCTGGGAGATATCCTCATTTGTATGTAATTTCAGTAGTCATAAGCCCAGTGGCAAGGAGACAGCATTAAACACCAAGGGTGGCTCTTTTCCATGAGAAACCAAAGCGTCCTCTCCAGATTCCTGATGTCAGTTTGTAGGCGGCCGTTGGCATTACAAGGGCAGTCAAACTTCTATCTGGTGGTAGATTGCACCTAGAAAACATCCGCATTTGTATGGAATTTAAGTGGAATATTAATAGGCAGAAGCCTAGTGTCAGGCACATATAATTAGACAAGAACGCCGGCCCATTTCCATGGGAAACCAAATTCTCCACTCCTGGTTCCTGATGTCAATTTGTAGGAAGTTTTTGGCTCTACAGGGGCAGACAAACTTCCGACTGGTGGTTGATTGCATCGAGGAGATATCCTCATTTGTATGGAATTTCAGCAGACAGAAGCTCAGTGGCAGGCAGAAAGCATTAGACACGAACAGTGTACCTTTTCCACGGGAAACAAAAGTCTTCATCTCCTGTTCCTGATGTCTGTTTGTAGGAGGCCTTTGGCACTACAAGGGCAGACAAACTTCCGTCTGGTGGCTGATTGCACCAGGGAGATATCCTTATTTGTGAGGAATTTCAGCAGGCAGAACCCCAGTGGCAGGCAGACAGCATTAGACACGAACGGTGACCCATTTCCATGGGAAACCAAAGTCTCCAACCCAGGCTCCTGATGTCAGTTTTCAGGAGGTCTTTGGCATTAAAAGGGTAGACAAACTTCCATCTGGTGGGAAATTGCGTTTGGGAGATATCTTCATTTGTATGGAATTTTAGTAGGCATATGCCTCCAGGCAGGCAGACAGCATTAGACACAAACAGTGGCCATTTTCCATGGGAAACCAAAATCTCCACCCCATGTTGCAAATGTCACTTTGTAGGAGGCGTTTTCCGATATAAGGGAGGAGAAACTTCCATCTGGTTGTAGATTGCACCTGGGAGATATCCTCATTTCTATGGAATTTTAGTGGAATTTTAGTAGTCAGAATCCCAGCGGAAGGCAGAGAAAATTAGACAGGAACAGTGGCCCGTTTCCTAAGGAAACCAAAGTCTCCATCCCACATTCCTGATGTCAGGTTGTCAGAGGCCTTTGGCATTAAAAGGGCAGACAAACTTCCATCTGGTGGGAAATTGCATTTGGGAGATATCCTCATTTGTAGGGAATTTTAGTAGGTATATGACCACTGGCAGGAAGACAGCATTAAAGACCAAGGGTGGCCCTTTTCCATGGGAAAACAAAGCGTCCTCTCCAGATTCCTGATGTCAGTTTGTAGGAGGCCGTTGGCATTACAAGGGCAGAAAAAACTTTCAACTGGTGGTAGACTCCATCTGGGAGATATCCTCATTTGTATGGGTTTTTACTAGGCATAAGCCCAGTGGCAGGCACATAGCATTAGACACAAACGGTGGCCCATTTCCATGGGAAAAGAAAGTCTCCACCCCACGTTCCTGATGTCAGTTTTTAGGAGGCCTTTGGCACTACAAGGGCAGAGAAACATCCATCTAGTTTAGATTGCACCTGGGAGATATCATCATTTGTATAGAATTTTAGTGGAATTTTAGTAGGCATAAGCCCAGTGGCTGGCAGACAGCATTAGACACAAACGGTGGCCCATTTCCTTGGGAAACCAAAGTCTCCACCCCACGTTCCTGATGTCAGTTTTTAGGAGGCCTTTGGCACTACGAGGGCAGAGAAACGTCCACCTGGTTGTAGATTGCACCTGGGAGATATCCTCATTTGTATGGAACTTCAGCAGTCATAACCACAGTGGCAGGCAGGCAGCATTAGAATGGAAATAGAAAGGAACGGTGGTCCTTTTCCATGGGAAACCAAAGTCTCCGCCTCAGGTTCTTGATGTCAATTTGTAGGAAGCCTTTGGCTCTACAGGGGCAGACAAACTTCCATCTGGTGGTAGATTGCACCTGGGAGACATCCTCATTTGTAAAGAATTTTAGTGGAATTTTAGTAGGCAGAATCCCAGCGGCAGGCAGGCAGAATTAGACATGAATAGTGGCCCATTTCCTTGGGAAACCAAAGTCTCCATCTCACGTGCCTGATGTCAGTTTGTAGGAGGCCTTTGGCACTACAAGGGCAGACAAACTTCCAACTGGTGGTAGATTCCGTGTGGGAGATATCCTCATTTGTGAGGAATTTCAGCAGGCATAACCCCAGTGGCAGGCAGACAGCATTAGACAAGAACGGTGGCCCTTCTCCATGGGAAACCAAAATCTCCACCCCACGTTGCTGATGTCACTTTGTAGGAGGCGTTTTCCAATATAAGGGCAGAGAAACTTCCATCTTGTTGTAGATTGCCCCTGGGAGATATCCTCATTTCTATGGAGTTTTAGTGGAATTTTAGTAGGAAGAAGCACAGCGGCAGGCACATAGCATTAGACACAAACGGTGGCCCATTTCCATGGGAAACCAAAGTCTCCACCCCACGGTCCTGATGTCAGTTTTTAGCAGGCCTTTGGCACTACGAGGGCAGACAAACTTCCACCTGGTGGTAGATTGCACCTGGGAGATATCCTCATTTTTATGGAACTTCAGAAGTCATAACCACAGTGCCAGGCAGACAGCATTAGACAGGAACGGTGGTCCTTTTCCTAGGGAAACCAAAGTCTCCACCCTAGGTTCCTGAGGGCAGTTTGTAGGAGACCTTTGGAAACACAAGGGCAGAGTAACTTCCATCTGGTGGTAGATTACACCTGGGAGATATTCGCATTTGTATGGAATTTACGTGGAATTTTAGTAGGCAGAATCCCAGCGGCAGGCAGACAGAATTAGACATGAATAATGGCCCATTTCCATGGAAACCAAAGTCTCCACCCTAGGTTCCTGATGTCATTTTCTAGGAGACCTCTGGCACTAAAAGAGGAGACAAAATTCCAACTGGTGGCATATTGCATCTGGGAGATATCCTCATTTGTATGTAATTTTAGTAGCCATAAGCCCAGTGGCAGGCAGACAGCATTAGGCGTGAACAATGGACCTTTTCCATGGGAAACCAAAGTCTCCGCCCCAGGTTCCTGATGTCAATTTGTAGGAAGCCTTTGGCTCTACAGGGGCAGACAAACTTCCATCTGGTGGTAGATTGCACCTGGGAGACATCCTCATTTGTATGGAATTTTAGTGGGATTTTAATAGGCAGAAGCCTAGTGGCAGGCACACATCATTAGACACGAACGCTGGCCCATTTCCATGGTAAACCAAAGTCTCCACTCCGGATTCCGGGTGTCAGTTTGTAGGAGGCCTTTGGCACTACAAGAGCAGACAAAGTTCCATCTGGTGGTTGATTGCATCGAGGAGATATCCTCATTTGTATGGAATTTCAGCAGGCAGAAGCCCAGTGGAAGGCAGACAGCATTAGACAGGAACAATGGACCTTTTCCATGGGAAACCAAAGTCTCCACCTCACGTTCCTGATGTCAGTTTGTAGGAGGCCTTTGGAACTACAAGGGCAGGCAAACTTCAATCTGGTGGTAGATTGCAGCTGGGAGATATCCTCATTTGTATAGAATTTTAGTTTAATTTTAGTAGGCATAAGCCCAGTGGCTGCCAGACAGCATTAGACACGAACAGTGGCCCATTTCCTTGGGAAACCAAAGTCTTCACCATAGGTTCCTGATGGCATTTGGTAGGAGGCCTTTGGAAACACAAGGGGAGAGAATCTTCCATCTGGTGTTAGATTGTAGCTGGGAGATATCCTCATTTTTATGGAATTTTAGTGGAATTTAAGTAGACAGAATCCCAGCAGCAGGTAGACAGAATTAGACATGAATAGTAGCTCATTTCCATGGGAAACCAAAGTCTCCACCCCAGGTTCGTCATGTCATTTTCTAGGAGGCCTCTGGCACTACAGGAGGAGACAAAGTTCCAATTGGTGGCATATTGCATCTGGGAGATATCCTCATTTGTATGTAATTTTAGTACCCATAAGCCCAGTGGCAGGTAGACAGTATTAGACGCGAATGGTGGCCCTTTTCCATGGGAAACCAAAGTCTCCGCCTCAGGTTCTTGATGTCAATTTGTAGGAAGCCTTTGGCTCTACAGGGGCAGACAAACTTCCATCTGGTGGTAGATTGCACCTGGGAGACATCCTCATTCATATAGAATTTTAGTGGAATTTTAGTAGGCATAAGCCCAGTGGCTGGCAGACAGCATTAGACACGAACGGTGGTCCTTTTCCTTGGGAAACCAAAGTCTCCATCTCACGTGCCTGATGTCAGTTTGTAGGAGGCCTTTGGCACTACAAGGGCAGACAAACTTCCAACTGGTGGTAGATTCCGTGTGGGAGATATCCTCATTTGTGAGGAATTTCAGCAGGCATAACCCCAGTGGCAGGCAGACAGCATTAGACACAAACGGTGCCCCTTTTCCATGGGAAACCGAAGTCTCTACCCCACGTTCCTTATGTTAGTTTGTAAGAGGCGTTTGGAAGTACAAGGGCAGAAAAACTTCCATCTGGTGGTAGATTGCACCTGGGAGATATCCTCATTTTTATGGAATTTTAGTGGTATTAAAGTTGGCAGAAATCCAGCGGCAGGCAGACTGCTTTACACACGAACGCTGGCCCATATCCATGGGAAACCAAAGTCTCCACTCCAGGCTCCTCATGTCAGTTTGTAGAAGGCCTTTGGAAATACAAGGGCAGAAAAACTTATATCTGGCGATAGACTGCACCCGGGAGATGTCTTCATTTGTATGGAATTTCAGTGGAATTTCCGTTGGTAGAAGCCCAATGGCCGACAGACAGCAATAGACACGAACGGAGGCCCATTTCCATGAGAAACCAAGGTCTCTGCCCCAGGTTCCTGATGTCAGTTTTTAGGAGGCCTTTGGCACTAGAAGGGCAAACAAACTTCGAACTGGTGGTAGATTCCATCTGGGTGATATCCTCATTTGTGAGGAATTTCAGCAGGCATAACCCCAGTGGCAGGCAGACAGCATTAGACACGAACGGTGGCCCTTTTCCATGGGAAACCAAAATCTCCACCCCACGTTGCTGATGTCACATTGTAGGAGGCGTTTTCCAATATAACGGCAGAGAAACTTCCATCTTGTTGTAGATTGCACCTGGGAGATATCCTCATTTCTATGGAGTTTTAGTGGAATTTAAGTAGGAAGAAGCACAGTGGCAGGCAGACAGCATTAGACATAAACGGTGGCCCTTTTCCCATGGGCTGCCAAACTCTCCAAGCCACGTTCCTGATGTCAGGTTTTAGGAGGCCTTTGGCAGTACAAGGGCAAACAAACTTCCGTCTGGTGGCTGATTGCATCGGGGAGATATCCTCATTTGTATGGAATTTCAGCAGGTAAAAGCCCAGTGGCAGGCAGACAACATTAGACAGGAACACTGGCCCCTTTCCATGGAAAAACAAATTATCCATCCTATGTTCCTGATGTCAGTTTTTAGGAGGCTTTTGGCACTGCAAGGGCAGACAAACTTCCACCTGGTGGTAGATTGCACCTGGGAGATATCCTCAGTTTTATGGAATTTTAGTGGTATTTTAGTACTCAGAAGCCCAATGGCAGACAGACAGCATTAAACATGAATGGTGGGCCTTTTCTCTAGGAAACCAAAGTCTCCAGGGGAGGTTCCGAATGTCAGTTTGAAGGAGGCTTTTGGCACTGCAAGAGCAGACAAATTTCCATCTGGTGGCATATTGCGTCTGGGAGATATCCTCATTTGTATGTAATTTCAGTAGTCATAAGTCAGTGGCAAGGAGACAGCATTAAACACCAAGGGTGGCCTTTTTTCATGGGAAACCAAAGTGTCCTCTCGAGGTTCCTGATGTCAGTTTGTAGGAGGCCTTTGCATTACAAGGGCAGACAAACTTTCAACTGGTGGTAGACTCCATCTGGGAGATATCCTCATTTTTATGGAATTTTACTAGGCATAAGCCCAGTGGCAGGCACATAGCATTAGACACAAACGGTGGCCCATTTCCATGGGAAAACAAAGTCTCCACCGCACGTTCCTGATGTCAGTTTTTAGGAGGCCTTTGGCACTACAAGGGCAGACAAACTTCCACCTGGTGGTGGATTGCACCTGGGACATATCAACATTTGTATGGAACTGCAGCAGTCATAACCACAGTGCCAGGCAGACAGCATTAGACAGGAACGGTGGTCCTTTACCATGGGAAACCAAAGTCTACACCCTAGGTTCCTGATGGCAGTTTGTAGGAGGCCTTTGGAACCACAAGGGCAGAGAAACTTCCATGTGGTGTTAGATTGCACCCGGGAGATATTCTTATTTGTATGGAATTTTCGTGGAATTTTAGTAGGCAGAATCCCAGAGGCAGGCAGACAGAATTAGACACGAATAGTGGCCTATTTCCATGGGAAACCAAAGTCTCCAACCCAGGTTCCTGATGTCATTTTCTAGGAGGCCTCTGGCACTACAAGAGGAGACAAACTTCCAACTGGTGGCATATTGCATCTGGGAAATATCCTCATTTGTATGTAATTTTAGTAGCCATAAACCCAGTGGCAGGCAGACAGCATTAGACACAAACGGTGGCCCTTTTCCATGGGAAATCAAAGTCTACGCCCCAGGTTCCTGATGTTAATTTGTAGGAAGCCTTTGGCACTACAAGGGCAGACAAACTTCCATCTGGTGGTAGATTGCACCTGGGAGGTATCCTCATTTGTATAGAATTTTAGTGGAATTTTAGTAGGCATAAGCCCAGTATCTGGCAGACAGCATTAGACACGAACGGTGGCCCATTTCAATGGGAAACCAAAGCGTCCTCTCCAGAATCCTGATGTCAGTTTGTAGGAGACCGTTGGCACTACAAGGGCAGACAAACTTCCAACTGGTGGTAGATTCCATCTGGGAGATGTCCTCATTTGTGAGGATTTTCAGTTGGCATAACTCCAGCGGCAGGCAGACAGCATTAGACACGAACAGTGGCCCTTTTCCATGGGAAACCAAAATCTCCACCCCATGTTGCTGATGTCACATTGTAGGAAATGTTTTCCAATATAAGGGCAGACAAACTTCCATCTGGCGGTTAATTGCACCTGGGAGATATCCTCATTTTTATGGAGTTTTAGTGGAATTTTTGTACTCAGAAGCCCAATGGCAGACAGACAGCATTAAACATGAATGGTGGGCCTTTTCTATAGGAAACCAAAGTCTCCAGGGGAGGTTCCGAATGTCAGTTTGAAGGAGGCCTTTGGCACTGCAAGAGCAGACAAATTTCCATCTGGTGGCATATTGCGTCTGGGAGATATCCTCATTTGTATGTAATTTCAGTAGTCATAAGTCAGTGGCAAGGAGACAGCATTAAACACCAAGGGTGGCCTTTTTTCATGGGAAACCAAAGTGTCCTCTCGAGGTTCCTGATGTCAGTTTGTAGGAGGCCTTTGCATTACAAGGGCAGACAAACTTTCAACTGGTGGTAGACTCCATCTGGGAGATATCCTCATTTTTATGGAATTTTACTAGGCATAAGCCCAGTGGCAGGCACATAGCATTAGACACAAACGGTGGCCCATTTCCATGGGAAAACAAAGTCTCCACCGCACGTTCCTGATGTCAGTTTTTAGGAGGCCTTTGGCACTACAAAGGCAGACAAACTTCCACCTGGTGGTGGATTGCACCTGGGACATATCAACATTTGTATGGAACTGCAGCAGTCATAACCACAGTGCCAGGCAGACAGCATTAGACAGGAACGGTGGTCCTTTACCATGGGAAACCAAAGTCTACACCCTAGGTTCCTGATGGCAGTTTGTAGGAGGCCTTTGGAACCACAAGGGCAGAGAAACTTCCATGTGGTGTTAGATTGCACCCGGGAGATATTCTTATTTGTATGGAATTTTCGTGGAATTTTAGTAGGCAGAATCCCAGAGGCAGGCAGACAGAATTAGACACGAATAGTGGCCTATTTCCATGGGAAGCCAAAGTCTCCAACCCAGGTTCCTGATGTCATTTTCTAGGAGGCCTCTGGCACTACAAGAGGAGACAAACTTCCAACTGGTGGCATATTGCATCTGGGAAATATCCTCATTTGTATGTAATTTTAGTAGCCATAAACCCAGTGGCAGGCAGACAGCATTAGACACAAACGGTGGCCCTTTTCCATGGGAAATCAAAGTCTACGCCCCAGGTTCCTGATGTTAATTTGTAGGAAGCCTTTGGCACTACAAGGGCAGACAAACTTCCATCTGGTGGTAGATTGCACCTGGGAGGTATCCTCATTTGTATAGAATTTTAGTGGAATTTTAGTAGGCATAAGCCCAGTATCTGGCAGACAGCATTAGACACGAACGGTGGCCCATTTCAATGGGAAACCAAAGCGTCCTCTCCAGAATCCTGATGTCAGTTTGTAGGAGACCGTTGGCACTACAAGGGCAGACAAACTTCCAACTGGTGGTAGATTCCATCTGGGAGATGTCCTCATTTGTGAGGATTTTCAGTTGGCATAACTCCAGCGGCAGGCAGACAGCATTAGACACGAACAGTGGCCCTTTTCCATGGGAAACCAAAATCTCCACCCCATGTTGCTGATGTCACATTGTAGGAAATGTTTTCCAATATAAGGGCAGACAAACTTCCATCTGGCGGTTAATTGCACCTGGGAGATATCCTCATTTTTATGGAGTTTTAGTGGAATTTTTGTACTCAGAAGCCCAATGGCAGACAGACAGCATTAAACATGAATGGTGGGCCTTTTCTATAGGAAACCAAAGTCTCCAGGGGAGGTTCCGAATGTCAGTTTGAAGGAGGCCTTTGGCACTGCAAGAGCAGACAAATTTCCATCTGGTGGCATATTGCGTCTGGGAGATATCCTCATTTGTATGTAATTTCAGTAGTCATAAGTCAGTGGCAAGGAGACAGCATTAAACACCAAGGGTGGCCTTTTTTCATGGGAAACCAAAGTGTCCTCTCGAGGTTCCTGATGTCAGTTTGTAGGAGGCCTTTGCATTACAAGGGCAGACAAACTTTCAACTGGTGGTAGACTCCATCTGGGAGATATCCTCATTTTTATGGAATTTTACTAGGCATAAGCCCAGTGGCAGGCACATAGCATTAGACACAAACGGTGGCCCATTTCCATGGGAAAACAAAGTCTCCACCGCACGTTCCTGATGTCAGTTTTTAGGAGGCCTTTGGCACTACAAGGGCAGACAAACTTCCACCTGGTGGTGGATTGCACCTGGGACATATCAACATTTGTATGGAACTGCAGCAGTCATAACCACAGTGCCAGGCAGACAGCATTAGACAGGAACGGTGGTCCTTTACCATGGGAAACCAAAGTCTACACCCTAGGTTCCTGATGGCAGTTTGTAGGAGGCCTTTGGAACCACAAGGGCAGAGAAACTTCCATGTGGTGTTAGATTGCACCCGGGAGATATTCTTATTTGTATGGAATTTTCGTGGAATTTTAGTAGGCAGAATCCCAGAGGCAGGCAGACAGAATTAGACACGAATAGTGGCCTATTTCCATGGGAAACCAAAGTCTCCAACCCAGGTTCCTGATGTCATTTTCTAGGAGGCCTCTGGCACTACAAGAGGAGACAAACTTCCAACTGGTGGCATATTGCATCTGGGAAATATCCTCATTTATATGTAATTTTAGTAGCCATAAACCCAGTGGCAGGCAGACAGCATTAGACACAAACGGTGGCCCTTTTCCATGGGAAATCAAAGTCTACGCCCCAGGTTCCTGATGTTAATTTGTAGGAAGCCTTTGGCACTACAAGGGCAGACAAACTTCCATCTGGTGGTAGATTGCACCTGGGAGGTATCCTCATTTGTATAGAATTTTAGTGGAATTTTAGTAGGCATAAGCCCAGTATCTGGCAGACAGCATTAGACACGAACGGTGGCCCATTTCAATGGGAAACCAAAGCGTCCTCTCCAGAATCCTGATGTCAGTTTGTAGGAGACCGTTGGCACAACAAGGGCAGACAAACTTCCAACTGGTGGTAGATTCCATCTGGGAGATGTCCTCATTTGTGAGGATTTTAAGTTGGCATAACTCCAGCGGCAGGCAGACAGCATTAGACACAAACAGTGGCCCTTTTCCATGGGAAACCAAAATCTCCACCCCATGTTGCTGATGTCACATTGTAGGAAATGTTTTCCAATATAAGGGCAGACAAACTTCCATCTGGCGGTTAATTGCACCTGGGAGATATCCTCATTTTTATGGAGTTTTAGTGGAATTTTTGTACTCAGAAGCCCAATGGCAGACAGACAGCATTAAACATGAATGGTGGGCCTTTTCTATAGGAAACCAAAGTCTCCAGGGGAGGTTCCGAATGTCAGTTTGAAGGAGGCCTTTGGCACTGCAAGAGCAGACAAATTTCCATCTGGTGGCATATTGCGTCTGGGAGATATCCTCATTTGTATGTAATTTCAGTAGTCATAAGTCAGTGGCAAGGAGACAGCATTAAACACCAAGGGTGGCCTTTTTTCATGGGAAACCAAAGTGTCCTCTCGAGGTTCCTGATGTCAGTTTGTAGGAGGCCTTTGCATTACAAGGGCAGACAAACTTTCAACTGGTGGTAGACTCCATCTGGGAGATATCCTCATTTTTATGGAATTTTACTAGGCATAAGCCCAGTGGCAGGCACATAGCATTAGACACAAACGGTGGCCCATTTCCATGGGAAAACAAAGTCTCCACCGCACGTTCCTGATGTCAGTTTTTAGGAGGCCTTTGGCACTACAAGGGCAGACAAACTTCCACCTGGTGGTGGATTGCACCTGGGACATATCAACATTTGTATGGAACTGCAGCAGTCATAACCACAGTGCCAGGCAGACAGCATTAGACAGGAACGGTGGTCCTTTACCATGGGAAACCAAAGTCTACACCCTAGGTTCCTGATGGCAGTTTGTAGGAGGCCTTTGGAACCACAAGGGCAGAGAAACTTCCATGTGGTGTTAGATTGCACCCGGGAGATATTCTTATTTGTATGGAATTTTCGTGGAATTTTAGTAGGCAGAATCCCAGAGGCAGGCAGACAGAATTAGACACGAATAGTGGCCTATTTCCATGGGAAGCCAAAGTCTCCAACCCAGGTTCCTGATGTCATTTTCTAGGAGGCCTCTGGCACTACAAGAGGAGACAAACTTCCAACTGGTGGCATATTGCATCTGGGAAATATCCTCATTTGTATGTAATTTTAGTAGCCATAAACCCAGTGGCAGGCAGACAGCATTAGACACAAACGGTGGCCCTTTTCCATGGGAAATCAAAGTCTACGCCCCAGGTTCCTGATGTTAATTTGTAGGAAGCCTTTGGCACTACAAGGGCAGACAAACTTCCATCTGGTGGTAGATTGCACCTGGGAGGTATCCTCATTTGTATAGAATTTTAGTGGAATTTTAGTAGGCATAAGCCCAGTATCTGGCAGACAGCATTAGACACGAACGGTGGCCCATTTCAATGGGAAACCAAAGCGTCCTCTCCAGAATCCTGATGTCAGTTTGTAGGAGACCGTTGGCACTACAAGGGCAGACAAACTTCCAACTGGTGGTAGATTCCATCTGGGAGATGTCCTCATTTGTGAGGATTTTCAGTTGGCATAACTCCAGCGGCAGGCAGACAGCATTAGACACGAACAGTGGCCCTTTTCCATGGGAAACCAAAATCTCCACCCCATGTTGCTGATGTCACATTGTAGGAAATGTTTTCCAATATAAGGGCAGACAAACTTCCATCTGGCGGTTAATTGCACCTGGGAGATATCCTCATTTTTATGGAGTTTTAGTGGAATTTTTGTACTCAGAAGCCCAATGGCAGACAGACAGCATTAAACATGAATGGTGGGCCTTTTCTATAGGAAACCAAAGTCTCCAGGGGAGGTTCCGAATGTCAGTTTGAAGGAGGCCTTTGGCACTGCAAGAGCAGACAAATTTCCATCTGGTGGCATATTGCGTCTGGGAGATATCCTCATTTGTATGTAATTTCAGTAGTCATAAGTCAGTGGCAAGGAGACAGCATTAAACACCAAGGGTGGCCTTTTTTCATGGGAAACCAAAGTGTCCTCTCGAGGTTCCTGATGTCAGTTTGTAGGAGGCCTTTGCATTACAAGGGCAGACAAACTTTCAACTGGTGGTAGACTCCATCTGGGAGATATCCTCATTTTTATGGAATTTTACTAGGCATAAGCCCAGTGGCAGGCACATAGCATTAGACACAAACGGTGGCCCATTTCCATGGGAAAACAAAGTCTCCACCGCACGTTCCTGATGTCAGTTTTTAGGAGGCCTTTGGCACTACAAGGGCAGACAAACTTCCACCTGGTGGTGGATTGCACCTGGGACATATCAACATTTGTATGGAACTGCAGCAGTCATAACCACAGTGCCAGGCAGACAGCATTAGACAGGAACGGTGGTCCTTTACCATGGGAAACCAAAGTCTACACCCTAGGTTCCTGATGGCAGTTTGTAGGAGGCCTTTGGAACCACAAGGGCAGAGAAACTTCCATGTGGTGTTAGATTGCACCCGGGAGATATTCTTATTTGTATGGAATTTTCGTGGAATTTTAGTAGGCAGAATCCCAGAGGCAGGCAGACAGAATTAGACACGAATAGTGGCCTATTTCCATGGGAAACCAAAGTCTCCAACCCAGGTTCCTGATGTCATTTTCTAGGAGGCCTCTGGCACTACAAGAGGAGACAAACTTCCAACTGGTGGCATATTGCATCTGGGAAATATCCTCATTTATATGTAATTTTAGTAGCCATAAACCCAGTGGCAGGCAGACAGCATTAGACACAAACGGTGGCCCTTTTCCATGGGAAATCAAAGTCTACGCCCCAGGTTCCTGATGTTAATTTGTAGGAAGCCTTTGGCACTACAAGGGCAGACAAACTTCCATCTGGTGGTAGATTGCACCTGGGAGGTATCCTCATTTGTATAGAATTTTAGTGGAATTTTAGTAGGCATAAGCCCAGTATCTGGCAGACAGCATTAGACACGAACGGTGGCCCATTTCAATGGGAAACCAAAGCGTCCTCTCCAGAATCCTGATGTCAGTTTGTAGGAGACCGTTGGCACAACAAGGGCAGACAAACTTCCAACTGGTGGTAGATTCCATCTGGGAGATGTCCTCATTTGTGAGGATTTTAAGTTGGCATAACTCCAGCGGCAGGCAGACAGCATTAGACACAAACAGTGGCCCTTTTCCATGGGAAACCAAAATCTCCACCCCATGTTGCTGATGTCACATTGTAGGAAATGTTTTCCAATATAAGGGCAGACAAACTTCCATCTGGCGGTTAATTGCACCTGGGAGATATCCTCATTTTTATGGAGTTTTAGTGGAATTTTTGTACTCAGAAGCCCAATGGCAGACAGACAGCATTAAACATGAATGGTGGGCCTTTTCTATAGGAAACCAAAGTCTCCAGGGGAGGTTCCGAATGTCAGTTTGAAGGAGGCCTTTGGCACTGCAAGAGCAGACAAATTTCCATCTGGTGGCATATTGCGTCTGGGAGATATCCTCATTTGTATGTAATTTCAGTAGTCATAAGTCAGTGGCAAGGAGACAGCATTAAACACCAAGGGTGGCCTTTTTTCATGGGAAACCAAAGTGTCCTCTCGAGGTTCCTGATGTCAGTTTGTAGGAGGCCTTTGCATTACAAGGGCAGACAAACTTTCAACTGGTGGTAGACTCCATCTGGGAGATATCCTCATTTTTATGGAATTTTACTAGGCATAAGCCCAGTGGCAGGCACATAGCATTAGACACAAACGGTGGCCCATTTCCATGGGAAAACAAAGTCTCCACCGCACGTTCCTGATGTCAGTTTTTAGGAGGCCTTTGGCACTACAAGGGCAGACAAACTTCCACCTGGTGGTGGATTGCACCTGGGACATATCAACATTTGTATGGAACTGCAGCAGTCATAACCACAGTGCCAGGCAGACAGCATTAGACAGGAACGGTGGTCCTTTACCATGGGAAACCAAAGTCTACACCCTAGGTTCCTGATGGCAGTTTGTAGGAGGCCTTTGGAACCACAAGGGCAGAGAAACTTCCATGTGGTGTTAGATTGCACCCGGGAGATATTCTTATTTGTATGGAATTTTCGTGGAATTTTAGTAGGCAGAATCCCAGAGGCAGGCAGACAGAATTAGACACGAATAGTGGCCTATTTCCATGGGAAACCAAAGTCTCCAACCCAGGTTCCTGATGTCATTTTCTAGGAGGCCTCTGGCACTACAAGAGGAGACAAACTTCCAACTGGTGGCATATTGCATCTGGGAAATATCCTCATTTATATGTAATTTTAGTAGCCATAAACCCAGTGGCAGGCAGACAGCATTAGACACAAACGGTGGCCCTTTTCCATGGGAAATCAAAGTCTACGCCCCAGGTTCCTGATGTTAATTTGTAGGAAGCCTTTGGCACTACAAGGGCAGACAAACTTCCATCTGGTGGTAGATTGCACCTGGGAGGTATCCTCATTTGTATAGAATTTTAGTGGAATTTTAGTAGGCATAAGCCCAGTATCTGGCAGACAGCATTAGACACGAACGGTGGCCCATTTCAATGGGAAACCAAAGCGTCCTCTCCAGAATCCTGATGTCAGTTTGTAGGAGACCGTTGGCACAACAAGGGCAGACAAACTTCCAACTGGTGGTAGATTCCATCTGGGAGATGTCCTCATTTGTGAGGATTTTAAGTTGGCATAACTCCAGCGGCAGGCAGACAGCATTAGACACAAACAGTGGCCCTTTTCCATGGGAAACCAAAATCTCCACCCCATGTTGCTGATGTCACATTGTAGGAAATGTTTTCCAATATAAGGGCAGACAAACTTCCATCTGGCGGTTAATTGCACCTGGGAGATATCCTCATTTTTATGGAGTTTTAGTGGAATTTTTGTACTCAGAAGCCCAATGGCAGACAGACAGCATTAAACATGAATGGTGGGCCTTTTCTATAGGAAACCAAAGTCTCCAGGGGAGGTTCCGAATGTCAGTTTGAAGGAGGCCTTTGGCACTGCAAGAGCAGACAAATTTCCATCTGGTGGCATATTGCGTCTGGGAGATATCCTCATTTGTATGTAATTTCAGTAGTCATAAGTCAGTGGCAAGGAGACAGCATTAAACACCAAGGGTGGCCTTTTTTCATGGGAAACCAAAGTGTCCTCTCGAGGTTCCTGATGTCAGTTTGTAGGAGGCCTTTGCATTACAAGGGCAGACAAACTTTCAACTGGTGGTAGACTCCATCTGGGAGATATCCTCATTTTTATGGAATTTTACTAGGCATAAGCCCAGTGGCAGGCACATAGCATTAGACACAAACGGTGGCCCATTTCCATGGGAAAACAAAGTCTCCACCGCACGTTCCTGATGTCAGTTTTTAGGAGGCCTTTGGCACTACAAAGGCAGACAAACTTCCACCTGGTGGTGGATTGCACCTGGGACATATCAACATTTGTATGGAACTGCAGCAGTCATAACCACAGTGCCAGGCAGACAGCATTAGACAGGAACGGTGGTCCTTTACCATGGGAAACCAAAGTCTACACCCTAGGTTCCTGATGGCAGTTTGTAGGAGGCCTTTGGAACCACAAGGGCAGAGAAACTTCCATGTGGTGTTAGATTGCACCCGGGAGATATTCTTATTTGTATGGAATTTTCGTGGAATTTTAGTAGGCAGAATCCCAGCGGCAGGCAGACAGAATTAGACACGAATAGTGGCCTATTTCCATGGGAAACCAAAGTCTCCACCCCAGGTTCCTGATGTCATTTTCTAGGAGGCCTCTGGCACTATAAGAGGAGACAAACTTCCAACTGGTGGCATATTGCATCTGGGAAATATCCTCATTTGTATGTAATTTTAGTAGCCATAAACCCAGTGGCAGGCAGACAGCATTAGACACAAACGGTGGCCCTTTTCCATGGGAAATCAAAGTCTACGCCCCAGGTTCCTGATGTTAATTTGTAGGAAGCCTTTGGCACTACAAGGGCAGACAAACTTCCATCTGGTGGTAGATTGCACCTGGGAGGTATCCTCATTTGTATAGAATTTTAGTGGAATTTTAGTAGGCATAAGCCCAGTATCTGGCAGACAGCATGAGACACGAACGGTGGCCCATTCCAATGGGAAACCAAAGCGTCCTCTCCAGAATCCTGATGTCAGTTTGTAGGAGACCGTTGGCACTACAAGGGCAGACAAACTTCCAACTGGTGGTAGATTCCATCTGGGAGATGTCCTCATTTGTGAGGAATTTCAGTTGGCATAACTCCAGCGGCAGGCAGACAGCATTAGACACGAACAGTGGCCCTTTTCCATGGGAAACCAAAATCTCCACCCCATGTTGCTGATGTCACATTGTAGGAAATGTTTTCCAATATAAGGGCAGACAAACTTCCATCTGGCGGTAGATTGCACCTGGGAGATATCCTCATTTTTATGGAGTTTTAGTGGAATTTAGTAGGAAGAAACCCAGTGGCAGGCAGACAGCATTAGACACGAACAATGGCCCATTTGATGGGAAACCAAAGTCTCCACCCCACGTTCCTGATGTCAGTTTTTAGGAGGCCTTTGTCACTACAAGGGCAGACAAACTTCCGTCTGGTGGGTGATTGCATCGGGGAGATATCCTCATTTTTATGGAATTTCATCAGGTAGAAGCCCAGTGGCAGGCAGACAGCATTAGAGAGGAACGGTGGCCCTTTTCCATGGGAAAACAAAGTCTCCAACCCAGGCTCCTGATGTCAGTTTTTAGTAGGCCTTTGGCATTAAAAGGGCAGACAAACTTCCATCTGGTGGGAAATTTTGTTAGGGAGATATCCTCATTTGTATGTAATTTCAGTAGTGATAAGCCCAGAGGCAAGGAGGCAGCATTAAACACCAAAGGTGCCCCTTTTCCTTGAGAAACCAAAGCGTCCTCTCCAGAATCCTGATGTCAGTTTGTAGGAGACCGTAGGCATTACAAGGGCAGAGAAACTTTCATCTGGTGGTAGACTCTATCTGGGAGATATCCTCATTTGTACGGGATTTTACTAGGCATTATCCCAGTGGCAGTCACATAGCATTAGACACAAACGGTGGCCCATTTCCATGGGAAACCAAAGTCTCCACCCCACGTTCCCGATGTCAGGTTTTAGTAAGCCATTGACAGTACAAGGGCAGAAAAACTTCCGTCTGGTGGTTGATTGCATCGGGAAGATATCCTCATTTGTATGGAATTTCAGCAGATAGAAGCCCAGTGGCAGGCAGACAGCATTAGACATGAACGGTGGCCCTTTTCCATGGGAAAAAAAATCTCCAACCCAGGTTCCTGATGTCAGTTTGTAGGAGGCCTTTGGCACTACAAGGGCAGACAAACTTCCATCTAGTGGTGGATCGCACCTCGTAGATGTCCTTATTTGTATGGAATTTTAGTGGTATTTTAGTAATCAGAATCCCAGTTGCAGACCGACAGCATTAAAAATGAACGGTGGGCCTTTTCCATAGGAAACCAATGTCTCCAGGCCAGGTTCCGAATGTCAGTTTGAAGGAGGCCTTTGGCACTGCAAGAGCAGACAAACTTCCATCTGGTGGCATATTGCATCTGGGAGATATCCACATTTGTATGGAACTTCAGCAGTCATAACCACAGTGCCAGGCAGACAGCATTAGACAGGAACGGTGGTCCTTTTCCATGGGAAACCAAAGTCTCCACCCTAGGTTTCCGATGGCAGTTTGTAGGAGGCCTTTGGAAACATAAGGGCAGAGAAACTTCCATCTGGTGTTTGATTGCACCTGGGAGATATTCTTATTTGTATGGAATTTTAGTGGAATTTTAGTAGGCAGAATCCCAGCGGCAGGCAGACAGAATTAGACATGAATAGTGGCCCATTTCCATGGGAAACCAAAGTCTCCACCCCAGGTTCCTGATGTCATTTTCTAGGAGGCCTCTGGCATTACAAGAGGAGACAAACTTCCAACTGGTGGCATATTGCATCTGGGAAATATCCTCATTTGTATGTAATTTTAGTAGCCATAAACCCAGTGGCAGGCAGACAGCATTAGACAGGAACCGTGGCCCATTGCCATGGGAAACCAAAGTCTCCGCCCCAGCTTCTTGATGTCAATTTGTAGGAAGCCTTTTGCTCTACAGGGGCACACAAACTACCATTTGGTGGTAGATTGCACGTGAGAGACATCTTCAATGGTATGGAATTTTATTGGAATTTTAATAGGCAGAAGCCTAGTGGCAGGCAAACATCATTAGACACGAACGCTGTCCCATTTCCATGGGAAACCAAAGTCTCCACTCCAGGTTCCTGATGTCAGTTTTTAGGAGGCCTTTGGCACTACAAGGGCAGACAAAGTTCCGTCTGGTTGTTGATTGCATTGAGGAGATATCCTCATTTGTATGGAATTTCAGCAGGCAGAAGATCAGTGGCAGGCAGAGAGCATAGGACACGAACGGTGGACCTTTTTCATGGGAAACCGAAGTCTCCACCCCACGTTCCTGATGTCAGTTTTTAGGAGGCCTTTGGCACTACAAGGGCAAACAAACTTCGAACTGGTGGTAGATTCCATCTGGGAGATATCCTCATTTTTATGGAATTTCAGCAGGCAGAACCCAGTGGCTGGCAGACAGCATTAGACATGAACGGTACCACTTTTCCATTGGAAACAAAGTCTCCACCCCACGTTCCTGATGTCAGTTTGTAGGAGGCATTTGGCACTATAAGGGCAGACTAATTTCCAAATGGTTGTAGATTCCATCTGGGAGATATCCTCATTTGTATGGTATTTTACTAGGCATAAGCCCAGTGGCAGGCACATTGCATTAGACACAAACAGTGGCCCATTTCCATGGGAAACCAAAGTCTCTACCCCACGTTCCTGATGTCAGTTTTTAGGAGGCCTTTGGCACTACAAGGGCAGACAAACTTCCACCTCGTGGTAGATTGCACCTGGGAGATATGCTCATTTGTATGGAACTTCAGCACTCTTAACCACAATGCCAGGCTGACAGCATTAGATACGAACGGTGGTCCTTTTCCATGGGAAACCAAAGTCTCCACCCCACGTTCCTGATGTCAGTTCTTTGGGAGGCCTTTGCCACTACAAGGGCAGACAATCTTCCATCTGGTGGTAAATTGCATCTGCGAGATATCCTCACTTGTATGGAATTTTAGGAGGCATACACCCAGTGGCTGGCACACAGCATTAGGCATGAACAGTGGCCCTTTTTCATGGGAAACCAAATTATCCATCCTACGTTTCAGATGTCAGTTTATAGGAGACCTTTGGGACTACAAGGGTAGAGAAACTTCAAACCGGGGGTAGATTGCACCTGAGAGATATTCTCATTTGTATAGAATTTTAGAGGAATTTTAGTACGCAGAAACCCAGTGGCAGGTAGACAGAATTAGACATGAATAGTGGCCCTTTTCCAGGGGAAAACAAAGTCTCCAGGCCAGGTTCCTGATGTCACTTTTTAGGAGGTCTTTTGCACTACAAGAACAGGCAAACTTCCAACTGGTGGCATATTGCATCTTGGAGATATCTTCATTTCTATGGAATTTTAGCAGGCATACGCCCAGTGGCAGGCACACAGCATTAGGCATGAACAGTGCCCTATTCCACGGGAAACCAAATTATACATCCCACGTTTAAGAAGTGAGTTTATAGGAGCCCTTTGGCACTACAAGGGCAGAGAAACTTCAAACCGGGAGTAGATTGCACCTGCAAGATATTCTCAATTTTATAGAATTTTAGAGGAATTTCAGTCCGCCGAATCCCAGCAGCAGGCACACAGAATTAGAGATGAATAGTGGCCTTTTCCAGGGGAAAACAAAGTCTCCAGGCCAGGTTCCTGAAGTCAGTTTTTAGGAGGCCTTTTGCACAACAAGAACAGACAACCTTCCGACTGGTGGCATATTGCATCTTGGAGATATCCTCATTTGTATGGAATTCTAGTGGAATTAAAGTAGGCAGAAGCCCAGTGGCAAGTAGACAGCATTAAACACCAACGGTGGCCCTTTTCCATGGGAAACCAAAGTCTCCGCCCCAGGTTCCTGATGTCAATTTGCAGGAAGCCTTTGGCTCTACAGGGGCAGACAAACTTCCATCTGGTGGTAGATTGTACCTGGGAGACATCCTCATTTGTAAGGAATTTTATTGGAATTTTAGTATGCAGACGCCGAGTAGCCAGCAAACAGCATCAGACAAGAACGGTGGCCCTTTTCCATGGGAAATAAAAGTCTCCACCCCACATTCCTGATGTCCGTTTGTAGGAGGCCTTTGGCACTACAAGGCCAGGAAAATTTCCAACTGGTGGTAGATTGCATCTGGGAGACATCCTCATTTGTATGCAATTTTAGCAGTCATAAGCCCAGTGGCAGGCAGACAGCATTAGATTTGAATGGTGGTCCTTTTCCATGGGAAACCAAGGTCACCACCTCACGTTCCTGAAAGTCAGTTTGTAGGAGGCCTTTGGCACTACAAGGGCAGCCAAAATTCTATCTGGAGGTAGATTCCACCTGGGAGATGTCCTCATTTGTATGGAAATTCATCAGGCATGAGCCCAGTGGAAGGCAGGCAGCATTAGATTTGAACGGTGGCCCTTTTCCATGGGAAACCAAAGTCTCCACCTCACGTTCCTGATGACAATTTGTAGGAGGCCTTTGGAATTACACGGGAAGACAAACTTCCATCTGGTAGTAGATTGTTCCTGGGAGATATCCTCATTTCTATGCAATTTTAGAAGGCAGAACCACAGTGGCAGGTAGACTGCATTAGACACGAACAGTGGCCCCTTTCCATGGGAAACCAAAGTCTTCACTCCAGGTTCCTGATGTCTGTGTGTTGGAGGCCTTAACACTGCAAGGGCAGACAAACATCCAAGTGGTGGTGGATTCTATCTGGGAGATATCCCCATTTGTATGGAATTTAAGACGGCATAAGCCCAGTGGCCGGCAGACGGCATTAGACAAAAACGGTGGCATTTTTCCATGGGAAACCAAAGTCTCCACCTCACGTTCCTGATGTCAGTTTGTAAGACGCCTTAGGCACTACAAAGGCAAAGGAAAATTCATCTGGTGGTAGATTGCACCAGGGAGATATCCTCATTTGAATGGAATTTTAGTGGAATTTTAGTCGGCAGAATCCGAAATGTCGCCAGATAGCATTAGACAAGAAGGGTGGCCCTTTTCCATGGGAAACCAAAGTCTCCATCTCACGTTCCTGATGTCAGTTTGTAGGATGCCTTTGGCACTACAAAGGCAGATAAACTTCCATCTGGTGGTACATTCCATCTGGGAGATATCCTCATTTTTGTGGAATTTCAGCAGGCATGAGCCTAGTTCCAGGCAGACTGCATTAGACACTAACAGTGGCCCTTTTCAATGGGACACCAAAGTCTCCACCTCACGTTCCTTATGTCAATTTGTAGGAGGCCTTTGGAACGAGAAGGGCACACAAACTTCCATCTCTTGGGAGAATGCAACTGCGAGATATCCTCATTTGCATGGAATTTAAGTGGAATACTTGTGGGCAGAATCCCAGCGGCAGGTAGAGAGCATTAGACACGAACCGTGGCTCTTTTCCATGGGACACCAAAGCAGGGTTATGCCTGCTAAAATTCCATACAAATGAGGATATCTCGAAGATGCAATTTACCACAAGATGGAAGTTTGCATGACCTTGTAGTGGCAAAGGCCTACTAAAATCTGACATCGGGAACGTGGTGTGGAGACTTTGGTTTCCCATGGAAAAGGACTACCGTTCGTGTCTAATGCTGTCTGCCTGGCACTGTGGTTATGACTGCTGAAGTTCCATACAAATGTGGTTATCTCCCAGGTGCAATCTACAACCAGGTGGAAGTTTGTCTGTCCTTGTAGTGCCAAAGGCCTCCTAAAAACGAACATCAGAAACGCGGGCTGGAGACTTTGGTTTCCCATGGAAATGGGCCACCGTTCGTGTCTAATGCTGTCTGCCTGCCACTGGCCTACTTCCTACTAAAATTCCACTAAAATTCCAAAAACAATGAGGATATCTCCAAGGTGAAATCTACAACCAGATGGAAGTTTCTCTGCCCTTATATTGGAAAACACCTCCTACAAAGTGACATCAGCAACGTGGGGCGGAGATTTTGAATTCCCATGGAAAAGGGCCACCGTTCGTGTCTAACCATGTCTGCCTCCCACTGGGGTTATGCCTGCTGAAAATCCATACAAATGAGGATATCTCCCAGATGGAATCTACCACCAGTTGGAAGTTTGTCTGCCCTTGTAGTGCCAAAGGCCTCCTAAAAAAGGACATCAGGAACCTGGAGTGGAAACTTTGGTTTCCCATGGAAATGGGCCACTGTTCGTATCTAATGCTGTCTGCCTGGTATTGTGGTTATGAGTGCTGAAGTTCCATACAAATGAGGATATCTCCCAGGTGCAATCTACCACCAAATGGAAGTTTGTCTGCCCTTGTAGTGCCAAAGGCCTCCTAAATACTGACATAAGGAACGTGGATTGGACTTTGGTTTCCCATGGAAAAGGGGCACCGTTTGTGCCTAATGCTATGTGCCTGCCGCTGGGCTTATGCCTAGTAAAATTTCATACAAATGAGGATACCTCCCACATGGAATTTACCATCAGATGGAAGTTTGTCTGCCCTTGTAGTGGCAAAGGCCTCCTAAAAACTGACATCAGGAACGTGGGGTGGAGATTTTGGTTTCCCAAGGAAATTGGCCACCGTTCGTGTCTAATGCTCTCTGCCTGCCACTGGGCTTCTGCCTGCTGAAATTCCAAAGATATTTGGAAATCTCTCCGATGCAATCAACCACCTGACGGAAGTTTGTCTGCCCCTGTAGTGCCAAAGGCCTCTTAAACACTGACATCAGGAACCTGGAGTGGAGACTTTGGTTTGCCATGGAAATGGGCCACCGTTCGTTCCTAACGCTGTCTGCCTGCCACTGGGTTTCTTCCTACTAAAATTCCACTAAAATTCCATAGAAATAAGGATATCTCCCAAGTGCAATCTACAACCAGATGGAAGAATCTCTGCCCTTGTAGTACCAAAGCTCTCCTAAAAAACTGACATCAGAAACCAGGGGTGGAGACTTTGTTTTCCCATGGAAATGGGCCACCGTTGGTGGTTAATGCTATCTGCCTGCCACTGGGCTTCTGCCTGCTGAAATTCCAAAGAAATTTGGAAATCTCTCCCATGCAATCTACCTCCTGACGGAAGGTTTTCTGCCCCTGTAGTGCCAAATGCCTCCAAAAATTGACATCAGGAGCCTGGAGTGGAGACTTTGGTTTCCCATGGAAAAGGGCCACCGTTCGTGTCTAATGCTGTCTGCCTGCCACTGGGCTTATGGCTACTGAAATTACATACAAATGAGGATATCACCCAGATGCAATATGCCACCAGTTGGAAGTTTGTCTGTTCTTGTAGTGCAAAAGGCCTCCTAAAAACTGACATCAGGAACCTGGCCTGGAGACTTTGTTTTCCCCTAGAAAAGGGCCACTATTCATGTCTAATTCTGTGCGCTTGCTGCTGGGATTCTGCGTACTAAAATTGCTCTTAAATTCTATACAAATGAGAGTATCCCGCAGGTGCAATCTGCCCCCGGTTTGAAATTCCTCTGCCCTTGTAGTGCTAAAGGGTTCCTATAAACTGACATCTGAAACGTAGAATGGATGATTTGGTTTCCCATGGAAAAAGGCCACTGTTCATGCCTAATGCTGTGTGCCTGCCACTGGGCGTATGCCTGCTAAAATTCCATGCAAATGAGGATATCTCGCAGATGCAATTTACCACCAGATGAAAGTTTGCCTGCCCTTGTAGTGGCAAAGGCCTCCTAAAATCTGACATCGGGAACGTGGCTTGGAGACATTGGTTTCCCATGGAAAGGGACCACCGTTCGTATCTAATGCTGTCTGCCTGGCATTGTGGTTATGACTGCTGAAGTTCCATACAAATGAGGATATATCCCAGGTGAAATCTACCACCAGGTGGAAGCTTCTCTGCCCTTGTAGTCCCAAAGGCCTCCTTTAAACTGACATCAGGAACGCGGGATGGAGACTTTGTTTCCAATGGAAAATGGTACCGTTCATGTCTAATGCTGTCAGCCAGCCACTGGGTTACGCCTGCTGAAATTCCTCACAAATGAGGATATCTCCCAGATGGAATCTACCACCAGTTCGAAGTTTGTTTGCCCTTCTAGTGCCAAAGGCCTCCTAAAAACTGACATCAGGAACGTGGGGTGGAGACTTCGGTTTCCCATGAAAAAGGTCCACCGTTCGTGTCCTATGCTCTCTGCCTGCCACTGATCTTCTGCCTGCTGAAATTCCATACAAATGACGATATCTCCTCAATGCAATCAACAACCAGACGGAACTTTGTCTGCCCTTGTAGTGCCAAAGGCCTCCTACAAACTGACATCAGGAACCTGGAGTGGAGACTTTGGTTTCCCATGGAAATGGGACAGCGTTCGTGTCTAATGATGTTTGCCTGCCACTAGGCTTCTGCCTATTAAAATTCCAATAAAATTCCATACCATTGAAGATGTCTCTCACGTGCAATCTACCACCAAATGGAAGTTTGTCTGCCCCTGTACAGCAAAAGGCTTCCTACAAATTGACATCAAGAAGCTGGGGCGGAGACTTTGGTTTCCCATGGCAATGGGCCACGTTTCCTGTCTAATGCTGTCTGCCTGCCACTGGGTTTATGGCTACTAAAATTACATACAAATGAGGATATCTCCCAGATGCAATATGCCACCAGTTGGAAGTTTGTCTCCTCTTGTAGTGCCAGAGGCCTCCTAGAAAATGACATCAGGAACCTGGGGTGGAGACTTTGGTTTCCCATGGAAATGGGCCACTATTCATGTCTAATTCTGTCTGCCTGCCGCTGGGATTCTGCCTACTAAAATTCCACTAAAATTCCATACAAATGCGAATATCTCCCAGGTGCAATCAAACACCAGATGGAAGTTTCTCTGCCCTTATGTTTCCAAAGGCCTCCTACAAACTGCCATCGGAAACCTTGGGTGGAGACTTTGGTTCCCCATGGAAAAGGACCACCGTTCGTGTCTAATGCTGTCTGCCTGGCACTGTGGTTATGACTGCTGAAGTTCCATACAAATGTGGATATCTCCCAGATGCAATATGCCACCAGATGGAAGTTTGTCTGCTCTTGCAGTGCCAAAGGCCTCCTTCAAACTGACATTCGGAACCTGGCCTGGAGACATTGGTTTCCTATGGAAAAGGCCCACCGTTCATTTTTAATGCTGTCGGTCTGCAACTGGGATTCTGATTACTAAAATACCACTAAAATTCCATACAAATAAGGACATCTACGAGGTGCGATCCACCACTAGATGGAAGTTTGTCTGCCCTTGTAGTGCCAAAGGCCTCCTACAAACTGACATCAGGAGCCTGGGTTGGAGACTTTTTTTTCCCATGGAAAAGGGCCACCGTTCATGTCTAATGCTGTCTGCCTGCCACTGGGCTTCTATCTGCTGAAATTCCATACAAATGAGGATATCTTCCCGATGCAATCAACCACCAGACGGAAGTGTTTCTGCCCTTGTACTGTCAATGGCCTACTAAAACCTGACATCGGGAACGTGGGGTGGAGACTTTGGTTTCCCATGGAAATGGGCCACCGTTTGTGTCTAATGCTATGTGACTGCCACTGGGATAATGCCTAGTAAAATCCCGTACAAATGAGGATATCTCCCAGATAGAGTCTACCACCAGATGAAAGTTTGTCTGCCCTTGTAATGCCTACGGTCTCCTACAAACTGACATCAGGATTCTGGAGAGGATGCTTTGGTTTCCCATGGAAAAGGGGCACCTTTGGTGTTTAATGCTGCCTCCTTGCCTCTGGGCTTATCACTACTGAAATTACATACAAATGAGGATATCTCCCAAACAAAATTTCCCACCAGATGGAAGTTTGTCTGCCCTTTTAATGCCAAGGGCCTACTAAAAACTGACATCAGGAGCCTGGGTTGGAGACTTT
Organism: Phylloscopus collybita; assembly: GCA_027886175.1. NCBI lineage: Eukaryota > Metazoa > Chordata > Aves > Passeriformes > Phylloscopidae > Phylloscopus > Phylloscopus collybita. Next base: position 640,896 of record JAJNNQ010000091.1, on the reverse strand, counting down.
GTTTTCCCATGGAAAAGGGCCACCGTTCCTCTCTAATGCTGTCTGCCTGCCACTGGGCTTCTACCTGATGAAATTCCATAAAAATGAGGATATCTCCCCGATGCAATCAACCACCAGACGGAAGTTTGTCTGCCCTTGTAGTGACAAAGGCCTCCTAAAAACTGACATCAGGAACGTGGGGTGGAGACTTTGGTTTCCCATCAAATGGGCCATTGTTCGTGTCTAATGCTGTCTGCCTGCCACTGGGTTTCTTCCTAATAAAATTCCACTAAACCTCCATAAAAATGAGGATATCTCCAAGGTGCAATCTACCGCCAGATGGAAGTTTGCCTGCCCTTATATTGGAAAACGTTTCCTACAATGTGACATCAGCAACATGGGGTGGAGATTTTGGTATCCCATGGAAAAGGGCGACTGTTCGTTTCTAATGCTGTCTGCCAGATACTGGGCTTATGCCTACTAAAATTCCACTAAAATTCTATACAAATGAGGATACCTCCCAGGTGCAATCTACCACCAGATGGAAGTTTGTCTGCCCTTGTAGTGCCAAAGGCTTCCTACAAATTAACATCAGGAACCTGGGGTGGAGACTTTGGTTTCCCATGGAAAAGGGCCACCGTTCTTGTCTAATGATGTCTGCCTGCCACTGGGTTTATGGCTACTAAAATTACATACAAATGAGGATATTTCCCAGATGCAATATGCCACCAGTTGGAAGTTTGTCTCCTCTTGTAGTGCCAGAGGCCTCCTAGAAAATGACATCAGGAACCTGGGGTGGAGACTTTGGTTTCCCATGGAAATGAGCCACTATTCGTGTCTAATTCTGTCTGCCTGCCGCTGGGATTCTGTCTACTAAAATTCCACTAAATTTCCATACAAATGAGTATATCTCCCAGCTACAATCTAACACCAGATGGAAGATTCTCTGCCCTTGTGTTTCCAAAGGCCTCCTACAAAATGCCATCAGGAACCTGGAGTGGAGAATTTGCTTTCCCATGGAAAAGGACCACCGTTTCTGTCTAATGCTGTCTGCCTGGCACTGTGGTGATGACTGCTGAAGTTCCATACAAATGAGGATATCTCCCAGGTGTAATCTACCACTGGGTGGAAGTTTTTCTGCCTATGTAGTGCCAAAGGCCTCCTAAAAACTGACATCAGGAACGTGGGGTGGAGACATTGGTTTCCCATGGAAAAGGGGCACCGTTTGTGTCTAATGCTGTCTGGCTGCCACTGGGCTTATGCCTACTAAAATTCCACTAAAATTCTCTACAAATGAGGATACCTCCCAGGTGCAATCTATCATCAGATTGAAGTTTGCCTGCCCTTGTAGTTCCAAAGGCCTCCTACAAACTGACATCAGGAACGTGAGGTGGAGACTTTGGTTTCCCATGGAAAAGGTCCATTGTTCCTGTCTAATGCTGTCTGCCTGCCACTGGGCTTCTGCCTGCTGAAATTCCATACAAATGAGGATATCTCCTCGATGCAATCAACCACCAGATGGAACTTTGTCTGCTCTTGTAGTGCCAAAGGCCTCCTACAAACTGACACCAGGAACCCGGAGTGGAGACTTTGGTTTACCATGGAAATGGGCCAGCGTTCGTATCTAATGATGTGTGCCTGCCACTAGGCTTCTGCCTATTCAAATCCCACTAAAATTCCATACCATTGAAGATGTCTCTCACGTGCAATCTACCACCAGATGGAAGTTTGTCTGCCCCTGTAGAGCCAAAGGCTTCCTACAAATTGACATCAGGAACCTGGGGCGGACACTTTGTTTTCCCATGGAAAAAGTCCATTGTTCGTGTCTAATGCTGTCTGCCTGCCACTGGGCTTATGGGTACTAAAATTACATACAAATGAAAATATCTCCCAGATGCAATATGCCACCAGTTGGAAATTTGTCTCCTCTTGTAGTGCCAGAGGCCTCCTAGAAAATGACATCAGGAACCTAGGGTGGAGACTTTGGTTTCCATGGAAATGGGCCACTATTCATGTCTAATTCTGTCTGCCTGCCGCTGGGATTCTGCCTACTAAAATTCCACTTAAATTCCATAAAAATGAGAATATCTCCCAGGTGCAATCTACCACCAGATGGAAGTTACTCTGCCCTTGTGTTTCCAAAGGTCTCCTACAAACTGCCCTCAGGAACCTAGGGTGTAGACTTTGGTTTCCCTAGGAAAAGGACCACCGATCCTGTCTAATGCTGTCTGCCTGGCACTGTGGTTATGACTTCTTAAATACCAAAAAATGAGGATATCTCCCAGGTGCAATCTACCACCAGATGGAAGTTTGTCTGCCCTCGTAGTGCCAAAGGCCTCCTAAAAACTGACATCAGGACCGTAGGGTGGAGACTTTGGTTTCCCAAGGAAATGGGCCACCGTTTGTGTCTAATGCTGTCTGAAATCCACTGGGCTTATGCCTACTAAAATTCCACTAAAATTCTATACAAATGAGGATATCTCCCAGGTTCAATCTACAACCAGATGGAAGTTTCTCTGCCCTTGTAGTGCCAAAGGCCTCCTAAAAACTGACATCAGGAACGTGGGGTGGAGACATTGGTTTCCCATGGAAAAGGGGCACCGATCGTGTCTAATGCTGTCTGCTAGCCACTGGGCTTATGCCTACTAAAACTCGACTAAAATTCTATACAAATGAGGATATCTCCCAGGTGCAATCTACCACCAGATGGAAGTTTTTCTGCCCTTGTAGTTCCAAACACCTCCTACAAACTGACATCAGGAACGTGAGGTGGAGACTTTGGTTTCCCATGGAAAAGGGCCACCGTTCAAATCTAATGCTGTCTGCCTGCCCCTGGGCTTCTACCTGATGAATTTCCATACAAATGAGGACATCTCCCAGGTGGAATCTACCACCAGATAGAATTTTGGCTGCCCTTGTAGTGCCAAAGGCCTCCTACAAACTGACATTCAGGAACGTGAGGTGGTGACCTTGGTTTCCCATGGAAAAGGACCACCGTTCAAATCTAATGCTGTCTGCCTGCCACTGGGCTTATGGCTGCTAAAATTGCATACAAATGAGGATGTCTCCCAGATGCAATCTACCACCAGTTGGAAATTTTCCTGGCCTTGTAGTGCCAAAGGCCTCCTACAAACGGACATCAGGAATGTGGGGTGGAGACTTTTATTTCCCATGGAAAAGGGCCACCGTTCTTGTCTGATGCTGTTTGCTGGCTACTCAGCTTCTGCATATTAAATTCTAATAAAATTCCATACAAAGAAGGATATCTCCCTGATGGAATATACAACGAGATGGAAGTATGTAGCCCTTGTAGTGCCAAAGGCCTCCTGCAAATTGACATCAGTAACGTGGGGTGGAGACTTTGGTTTTCCATGGAAAAGGGCCACCGTTCCTGTCTAATGCTGTCTGCCTGCCACTGGGCTTATGCCTGCTGAAATTCCAGAGAAATGAGGATATCTCCCAGATGGAATCTACCGCCAGTTGGAAGTTTGTCTGCCCTTGTAGTTCCAAAGGCCTCCTACAAACTGACACCAGGAACCTGGAGTGGACACTTTGGTTTCCCATGGAAATGGGCCAGCGTTCGTGTCTAATGATGTGTTCCTGCCACTAGGGTTCTGCCTATTAAAATCCCACTAAAATTCCTTACAAATGAGGATGTCTCCCAGGTGCAATCTACCACCAGATGGAAGTTTGTCTGCCTCTGTAGAGCCAAAGGCTTCCTACAAATTGACATCAGGAACCTGGGGCGGAGACTTTGGTTTCCCATGGAAAAGGGCCACCGTTGGTGTTTAATGCTGTCTACTTGCCACTGGGCTTCTGCCTACTTTAATTCCACTAGAATTCCATACAAATGAGGATATCTCCAAGATGCAATATGCCACCAGCCGGAAGTATGTCTGTTCTTGTAGTGCAAAAGGCCTCCTAAAAACTGACTTCAGGAACCTGGCCTGGAGACTTTGTTTTCCCCTGGAAAAGGCCACTATTCATCTCTAATTCTGTGTGCCTGCCGCTGGGATTCGGCGGACTGAAATTCCTCTAAAATTCTATAAAACTGAGAATATCTTGCAGGTGCAATCTACTCCCGGTTTGAAGTTTCTCTGCCCTTGTAGTGCCAAAGGGCTCCTATAAACTCACTTCTTAAACGTGGGATGTATAATTTGGTTTCCCGTGGAATAGGGCACTGTTCATGCCTAATGCTGTGTGCCTGCCACTGGGCGTATGCCTGCTAAAATTCCATACAAATGAGGATATCTCGCAGATGCAATTTACCACCAGATGGAAGTTTGCCTGCCCTTGTAGTGGCAAAGGCCTCATAGAAACTGACATCAGGAACCGGGAGTGGTGACTTTGGTTTCCCATGCAAATGGGCCACCGTTCGTGTCTAATGCTGTCTGCTTGCCACTGGGCTTCTTCCTATTAAAATTCCACTAAAATTCCATAAAAATGAGGATATCTCCTAGGTGCAATCTACAACCAGATGGAAGATTCTCTGCCCTTGTAGTACCAAAGCCCACCTAAAAAACTGACATCAGGAACCAGCGGTAGAGACTTTGTTTTCCCATGGAAAAGGGCCACCGTTCATGTCTAATGCTGTCTGCCTGCCACTGGGCTTCTGCCTGCTGAAATTCCAAAGAAATTGGGAAATCTCTCCAATGCAATCAACCACCAGTTGGAAGTTTGTCTGCCCCTGTAGTGCCAAAGGCCTCCTACAAATTGACATCAGGAGCCTGGAGTGGAGAATTCGGTTTCGCATGGAAAAGGGCCACCGTTCGTGTCTAATGCTGTCTGCCGGCCACTGGGCTTATGGCTACAGAAATTACATACAAATGAGGATATCTCCCAGATGCAATATGCCACCAGTTGGAAGTTTGTCTGCTCTTCTAGTTCCAAAGGCCTCCTAGAAACGGACATCCGGAACATGGGGTGGAGACTTTGGTTTCCCATGGAAATGGGCCACCGTTTGTGTTTAATGCTGTCTACTTGCCACTGGGCTTCTGCCTACTTTAATTCCACTAAAATTCCATCCAAATGAGGATATCTCCAAGATGCAATATGCCACCAGTTGGAAGTTTGTCTCTTCTTGTAGTGCAAAAGGCCTCCTAAAAACTGACATCAGGAACCTGGCCTGCAGACTTTCATTTCCCCTGGAAAAGGGCCACTATTCATGTCTAATTCTGTCTGCCTGTTGCTTGGAATCTGCGTACTAAAATTCGCCTAAAATTCTTTACAAATGAGAATATCTCCCAGTTGCAATCTACCACCAGGTGGAAGTTTGTCTGCTCTTGTATTGCCAAAGGCCTCCTAAAAAATGACATCAGGAACATAGGATGGATAATTTGTTTTTCCATGGAAAAGGCCCATTGTTCATGTCTAATGCTGCAGCCTGCCAGTGGGTATATGCCTACTAAAATTCCATATGTATCAGGATATCTCCCAAATGCAATTTCCCTCCAGATGGAAGTTTGTCTACACTTTTAATGCCAAAGGCCTCCTAAAAACCGACATCAGAAGCCTGGGTTGGAGACTTCAGTTTCTCATGGAAAAGGGCCACCATTCGTGTCTAATGCTCTCTGCCTGCCACTGGGCTTCTACCTGCTGAAATTCCAGAGAAATGAGGATATCTCCCCGATGAAATCAACCACCAGACGGAAGTTTGTCTTCCCATGTACTGCCAAAGGCCTCCTAAAACCTGACATCGGGAACATAGTCTGGAGACTTTGGTTTCCCATGGAAAAGGGCCACCGTTCATGTCTAATGCTGTCTGCCTGCCACTGGGCTTTTGCCTGCTTAAATTCCAAAGAAATTGGGAAATCTCTCCGATGCAATCAACCACCTGACGGAAGTTTGTCTGCCCCTGTAGTGCCAAAGGCCTCCTACAAACTGACATCAGGAACGTGGGGTGGAGACATTGGTTTCCCATGGAAAAGGGGCACCGATCGTGTCTAATGCTGTCTGCTAGCCACTGGGCTTATGCCTACTAAAACTCGACTAAAATTCTATACAAATGAGGATATCTCCCAGGTGCAATCTACCACCAGATGGAAGTTTTTCTGCCCTTGTAGTTCCAAACACCTCCTACAAACTGACATCAGGAACGTGAGGTGGAGACTTTGGTTTCCCATGGAAAAGGGCCACCGTTCAAATCTAATGCTGTCTGCCTGCCCCTGGGCTTCTACCTGATGAATTTCCATACAAATGAGGACATCTCCCAGGTGGAATCTACCACCAGATAGAATTTTGGCTGCCCTTGTAGTGCCAAAGGCCTCCTACAAACTGACATTCAGGAACGTGAGGTGGTGACCTTGGTTTCCCATGGAAAAGGACCACCGTTCAAATCTAATGCTGTCTGCCTGCCACTGGGCTTATGGCTGCTAAAATTGCATACAAATGAGGATGTCTCCCAGATGCAATCTACCACCAGTTGGAAATTTTCCTGGCCTTGTAGTGCCAAAGGCCTCCTACAAACGGACATCAGGAATGTGGGGTGGAGACTTTTATTTCCCATGGAAAAGGGCCACCGTTCTTGTCTGATGCTGTTTGCTGGCTACTCAGCTTCTGCATATTAAATTCTAATAAAATTCCATACAAAGAAGGATATCTCCCTGATGGAATATACAACGAGATGGAAGTATGTAGCCCTTGTAGTGCCAAAGGCCTCCTGCAAATTGACATCAGTAACGTGGGGTGGAGACTTTGGTTTTCCATGGAAAAGGGCCACCGTTCCTGTCTAATGCTGTCTGCCTGCCACTGGGCTTATGCCTGCTGAAATTCCAGAGAAATGAGGATATCTCCCAGATGGAATCTACCGCCAGTTGGAAGTTTGTCTGCCCTTGTAGTTCCAAAGGCCTCCTACAAACTGACACCAGGAACCTGGAGTGGACACTTTGGTTTCCCATGGAAATGGGCCAGCGTTCGTGTCAAATGATGTGTTCCTGCCACTAGGGTTCTGCCTATTAAAATCCCACTAAAATTCCTTACAAATGAGGATGTCTCCCAGGTGCAATCTACCACCAGATGGAAGTTTGTCTGCCTCTGTAGAGCCAAAGGCTTCCTACAAATTGACATCAGGAACCTGGGGCGGAGACTTTGGTTTCCCATGGAAAAGGGCCACCGTTGGTGTTTAATGCTGTCTACTTGCCACTGGGCTTCTGCCTACTTTAATTCCACTAGAATTCCATACAAATGAGGATATCTCCAAGATGCAATATGCCACCAGCCGGAAGTATGTCTGTTCTTGTAGTGCAAAAGGCCTCCTAAAAACTGACTTCAGGAACCTGGCCTGGAGACTTTGTTTTCCCCTGGAAAAGGCCACTATTCATCTCTAATTCTGTGTGCCTGCCGCTGGGATTCGGCGGACTGAAATTCCTCTAAAATTCTATAAAACTGAGAATATCTTGCAGGTGCAATCTACTCCCGGTTTGAAGTTTCTCTGCCCTTGTAGTGCCAAAGGGCTCCTATAAACTCACTTCTTAAACGTGGGATGTATAATTTGGTTTCCCGTGGAATAGGGCACTGTTCATGCCTAATGCTGTGTGCCTGCCACTGGGCGTATGCCTGCTAAAATTCCATACAAATGAGGATATCTCGCAGATGCAATTTACCACCAGATGGAAGTTTGCCTGCCCTTGTAGTGGCAAAGGCCTCATAGAAACTGACATCAGGAACCGGGAGTGGTGACTTTGGTTTCCCATGCAAATGGGCCACCGTTCGTGTCTAATGCTGTCTGCTTGCCACTGGGCTTCTTCCTATTAAAATTCCACTAAAATTCCATAAAAATGAGGATATCTCCTAGGTGCAATCTACAACCAGATGGAAGATTCTCTGCCCTTGTAGTACCAAAGCCCACCTAAAAAACTGACATCAGGAACCAGCGGTAGAGACTTTGTTTTCCCATGGAAAAGGGCCACCGTTCATGTCTAATGCTGTCTGCCTGCCACTGGGCTTCTGCCTGCTGAAATTCCAAAGAAATTGGGAAATCTCTCCAATGCAATCAACCACCAGTTGGAAGTTTGTCTGCCCCTGTAGTGCCAAAGGCCTCCTACAAATTGACATCAGGAGCCTGGAGTGGAGAATTCGGTTTCGCATGGAAAAGGGCCACCGTTCGTGTCTAATGCTGTCTGCCGGCCACTGGGCTTATGGCTACAGAAATTACATACAAATGAGGATATCTCCCAGATGCAATATGCCACCAGTTGGAAGTTTGTCTGCTCTTCTAGTTCCAAAGGCCTCCTAGAAACGGACATCCGGAACATGGGGTGGAGACTTTGGTTTCCCATGGAAATGGGCCACCGTTTGTGTTTAATGCTGTCTACTTGCCACTGGGCTTCTGCCTACTTTAATTCCACTAAAATTCCATCCAAATGAGGATATCTCCAAGATGCAATATGCCACCAGTTGGAAGTTTGTCTCTTCTTGTAGTGCAAAAGGCCTCCTAAAAACTGACATCAGGAACCTGGCCTGCAGACTTTCATTTCCCCTGGAAAAGGGCCACTATTCATGTCTAATTCTGTCTGCCTGTTGCTTGGAATCTGCGTACTAAAATTCGCCTAAAATTCTTTACAAATGAGAATATCTCCCAGTTGCAATCTACCACCAGGTGGAAGTTTGTCTGCTCTTGTATTGCCAAAGGCCTCCTAAAAAATGACATCAGGAACATAGGATGGATAATTTGTTTTTCCATGGAAAAGGCCCATTGTTCATGTCTAATGCTGCAGCCTGCCAGTGGGTATATGCCTACTAAAATTCCATATGTATCAGGATATCTCCCAAATGCAATTTCCCTCCAGATGGAAGTTTGTCTACACTTTTAATGCCAAAGGCCTCCTAAAAACCGACATCAGAAGCCTGGGTTGGAGACTTCAGTTTCTCATGGAAAAGGGCCACCATTCGTGTCTAATGCTCTCTGCCTGCCACTGGGCTTCTACCTGCTGAAATTCCAGAGAAATGAGGATATCTCCCCGATGAAATCAACCACCAGACGGAAGTTTGTCTTCCCATGTACTGCCAAAGACCTCCTAAAACCTGACATCGGGAACATAGTCTGGAGACTTTGGTTTCCCATGGAAAAGGGCCACCGTTCATGTCTAATGCTGTCTGCCTGCCACTGGGCTTCTGCCTGCTTAAATTCCAAAGAAATTGGGAAATCTCTCCGATGCAATCAACCACCTGACGGAAGTTTGTCTGCCCCTGTAGTGCCAAAGGCCTCCTACAAACTGACATCAGGAACGTGGGGTGGAGACATTGGTTTCCCATGGAAAAGGGGCACCGATCGTGTCTAATGCTGTCTGCTAGCCACTGGGCTTATGCCTACTAAAACTCGACTAAAATTCTATACAAATGAGGATATCTCCCAGGTGCAATCTACCACCAGATGGAAGTTTTTCTGCCCTTGTAGTTCCAAACACCTCCTACAAACTGACATCAGGAACGTGAGGTGGAGACTTTGGTTTCCCATGGAAAAGGGCCACCGTTCAAATCTAATGCTGTCTGCCTGCCCCTGGGCTTCTACCTGATGAATTTCCATACAAATGAGGACATCTCCCAGGTGGAATCTACCACCAGATAGAATTTTGGCTGCCCTTGTAGTGCCAAAGGCCTCCTACAAACTGACATTCAGGAACGTGAGGTGGTGACCTTGGTTTCCCATGGAAAAGGACCACCGTTCAAATCTAATGCTGTCTGCCTGCCACTGGGCTTATGGCTGCTAAAATTGCATACAAATGAGGATGTCTCCCAGATGCAATCTACCACCAGTTGGAAATTTTCCTGGCCTTGTAGTGCCAAAGGCCTCCTACAAACGGACATCAGGAATGTGGGGTGGAGACTTTTATTTCCCATGGAAAAGGGCCACCGTTCTTGTCTGATGCTGTTTGCTGGCTACTCAGCTTCTGCATATTAAATTCTAATAAAATTCCATACAAAGAAGGATATCTCCCTGATGGAATATACAACGAGATGGAAGTATGTAGCCCTTGTAGTGCCAAAGGCCTCCTGCAAATTGACATCAGTAACGTGGGGTGGAGACTTTGGTTTTCCATGGAAAAGGGCCACCGTTCCTGTCTAATGCTGTCTGCCTGCCACTGGGCTTATGCCTGCTGAAATTCCAGAGAAATGAGGATATCTCCCAGATGGAATCTACCGCCAGTTGGAAGTTTGTCTGCCCTTGTAGTTCCAAAGGCCTCCTACAAACTGACACCAGGAACCTGGAGTGGACACTTTGGTTTCCCATGGAAATGGGCCAGCGTTCGTGTCTAATGATGTGTTCCTGCCACTAGGGTTCTGCCTATTAAAATCCCACTAAAATTCCTTACAAATGAGGATGTCTCCCAGGTGCAATCTACCACCAGATGGAAGTTTGTCTGCCTCTGTAGAGCCAAAGGCTTCCTACAAATTGACATCAGGAACCTGGGGCGGAGACTTTGGTTTCCCATGGAAAAGGGCCACCGTTGGTGTTTAATGCTGTCTACTTGCCACTGGGCTTCTGCCTACTTTAATTCCACTAGAATTCCATACAAATGAGGATATCTCCAAGATGCAATATGCCACCAGCCGGAAGTATGTCTGTTCTTGTAGTGCAAAAGGCCTCCTAAAAACTGACTTCAGGAACCTGGCCTGGAGACTTTGTTTTCCCCTGGAAAAGGCCACTATTCATCTCTAATTCTGTGTGCCTGCCGCTGGGATTCGGCGGACTGAAATTCCTCTAAAATTCTATAAAACTGAGAATATCTTGCAGGTGCAATCTACTCCCGGTTTGAAGTTTCTCTGCCCTTGTAGTGCCAAAGGGCTCCTATAAACTCACTTCTTAAACGTGGGATGTATAATTTGGTTTCCCGTGGAATAGGGCACTGTTCATGCCTAATGCTGTGTGCCTGCCACTGGGCGTATGCCTGCTAAAATTCCATACAAATGAGGATATCTCGCAGATGCAATTTACCACCAGATGGAAGTTTGCCTGCCCTTGTAGTGGCAAAGGCCTCATAGAAACTGACATCAGGAACCGGGAGTGGTGACTTTGGTTTCCCATGCAAATGGGCCACCGTTCGTGTCTAATGCTGTCTGCTTGCCACTGGGCTTCTTCCTATTAAAATTCCACTAAAATTCCATAAAAATGAGGATATCTCCTAGGTGCAATCTACAACCAGATGGAAGATTCTCTGCCCTTGTAGTACCAAAGCCCACCTAAAAAACTGACATCAGGAACCAGCGGTAGAGACTTTGTTTTCCCATGGAAAAGGGCCACCGTTCATGTCTAATGCTGTCTGCCTGCCACTGGGCTTCTGCCTGCTGAAATTCCAAAGAAATTGGGAAATCTCTCCAATGCAATCAACCACCAGTTGGAAGTTTGTCTGCCCCTGTAGTGCCAAAGGCCTCCTACAAATTGACATCAGGAGCCTGGAGTGGAGAATTCGGTTTCGCATGGAAAAGGGCCACCGTTCGTGTCTAATGCTGTCTGCCGGCCACTGGGCTTATGGCTACAGAAATTACATACAAATGAGGATATCTCCCAGATGCAATATGCCACCAGTTGGAAGTTTGTCTGCTCTTCTAGTTCCAAAGGCCTCCTAGAAACGGACATCCGGAACATGGGGTGGAGACTTTGGTTTCCCATGGAAATGGGCCACCGTTTGTGTTTAATGCTGTCTACTTGCCACTGGGCTTCTGCCTACTTTAATTCCACTAAAATTCCATCCAAATGAGGATATCTCCAAGATGCAATATGCCACCAGTTGGAAGTTTGTCTCTTCTTGTAGTGCAAAAGGCCTCCTAAAAACTGACATCAGGAACCTGGCCTGCAGACTTTCATTTCCCCTGGAAAAGGGCCACTATTCATGTCTAATTCTGTCTGCCTGTTGCTTGGAATCTGCGTACTAAAATTCGCCTAAAATTCTTTACAAATGAGAATATCTCCCAGTTGCAATCTACCACCAGGTGGAAGTTTGTCTGCTCTTGTATTGCCAAAGGCCTCCTAAAAAATGACATCAGGAACATAGGATGGATAATTTGTTTTTCCATGGAAAAGGCCCATTGTTCATGTCTAATGCTGCAGCCTGCCAGTGGGTATATGCCTACTAAAATTCCATATGTATCAGGATATCTCCCAAATGCAATTTCCCTCCAGATGGAAGTTTGTCTACACTTTTAATGCCAAAGGCCTCCTAAAAACCGACATCAGAAGCCTGGGTTGGAGACTTCAGTTTCTCATGGAAAAGGGCCACCATTCATGTCTAATGCTCTCTGCCTGCCACTGGGCTTCTACCTGCTGAAATTCCAGAGAAATGAGGATATCTCCCCGATGAAATCAACCACCAGACGGAAGTTTGTCTTCCCATGTACTGCCAAAGGCCTCCTAAAACCTGACATCGGGAACATAGTCTGGAGACTTTGGTTTCCCATGGAAAAGGGCCACCGTTCATGTCTAATGCTGTCTGCCTGCCACTGGGCTTCTGCCTGCTTAAATTCCAAAGAAATTGGGAAATCTCTCCGATGCAATCAACCACCTGACGGAAGTTTGTCTGCCCCTGTAGTGCCAAAGGCCTCCTACAAATTGACATCAGGAGCCTGGAGTGGAGAATTCGGTTTCCCATGGAAAAGGGCCACCGTTCGTGTCTAATGCTGTCTGCCGGCCACTGGGCTTCTGGCTACAGAAATTACATACAAATGAGGATATCTCCCAGATGCAATATGCCACCAGTTGGAAGTTTGTCTGCTCTTGTAGTTCCAAAGGCCTCCTAGAAACGGACATCCGGAACATGGGGTGGAGACTTTGGTTTCCCATGGAAATGGGCCACCGTTTGTGTTTAATGCTGTCTACTTGCCACTGGGCTTCTGCCTACTTTAATTCCACTAAAATTCCATCCAAATGAGGATATCTCCAAGATGCAATATGCCACCAGTTGGAAGTTTGTCTCTTCATGTAGTGCAAAAGGCCTCCTAAAAACTGACATCAGGAACCTGGCCTGCAGACTTTCATTTCCTCTGGAAAAGGGCCACTATTCATGTCTAATTCTGTCTGCCTGCCGCTTGGAATCTGTGTACTAAAATTCGTCTAAAATTCTTTACAAATGAGAATATCTCCCAGTTGCAATCTACCACCAGGTGGAAGTTTGTCTGCTCTTGTATTGCCAAAGACTTCCTAAAAATTGACATCAGGAACATAGGATGGATAATTTGTTTTTCCATGGAAAAGGCCCATTTTTCATGTCTAATGCTGCAGCCTGCCAGTGGGTATATGCCTACTAAAATTCCATATGTATGAGGATATCTCCCAAATGCAATTTCCCACCAGATGGATGTTTGTCTACACTTTTAATGCCAAAGGCCTCTTGAAAACCGACATCAGAAGCCTGGGTTGGAGACTTCAGTTTCCCATGGAAAAGGGCCACCGTTCGTGTCTAAGTCTGCCTGCCTGCCACTGGGCTTCTACCTGCTGAAATTCCATACAAATGAGGATATCTCCCCGATGTAATCAGCCACCAGACGGAAGTTTGTTTGCCCTTGTACTGGCAAAGGCCTCCTAAAACCTGACATCAGGAACGTGGTTTGGAGATTTTTGGCTGCCCATGGGAAAAGGGCCACCGTTCATGTCTAATGCTGTCTGCCTGGTACAGTGGTTATGACTGCTGAAGTTCCATAAAAATGAGGATATCTCCGTGATGCAATCAACCACAAGATAGAAACATGTCTGCCTTTGTAATACCAAAGGTCTCCTACAAACTGACATCAGGAACGTGTGATGGAGACTTTGGTTTCCCAAGGAAATGGGCCACCGTTCGTGTCTAATGCTCTCTGCCAGCCATTGGCCTTATGCCTACTAGAATTCCAATAAAATTCTGTACAAATGAGGGTATCTCCCAGGTGCAATATACCACCAGATGGAAGTTTGTCTGCCCTTGTAGTTCCAAAGGCCTCCTACAAACTGACATCAGGAACGTGAGGTGGAGACTTTGGTTTCCAAAGGAAAAGTTCCACAGTTCGTGTCTAATGCTGTCTGCCTGCCACTGAGCTTCTGCCTGTTGAAATTCCATAGAAATGAGGATATCTCCTCGATGCAATCAACCACCAGACGGAACTTTGTCTGCCTTTGTAGTGCCAAAGGCCTCCTTCAAACTGACATCAGGAACCTGGGGTTGAGACTTTGGTTTCCCATGGAAATGGACCAGCGTTCTTGTCTAATTCTGTCTGCCTGCCACTGGGCTTATGGCTATTAAAATTACATACAAATGAGGATGTCTCCCAGGTGCCATCTACCACCAGATGGAAGTTTGTCTGCCCCTGTAGAGCCAAAGGCTTCCTCCAAATTCACATCAGAAACCTGTGGCGGAGACATTGGTTTCCCATGGAAAAGGGCCACCGTTCGTGTCTAATGCTGTCTGCTTGCCACTGGGCTTATGGCTACTAGAATTACATACAAATGAGGATATCTCCCAGATGGAATATGCCACCAGATGGAAGTTTGTCTGCTCTTGCAGTGCCAAAGGCCTCCTTCAAACTGACATTCGGAACCTGGCCTGGAGACTTTGTTTTCCCATGGAAAAGGCCCACCGTTTATGTTTAATGCTGTCTGTCTGCCACTGGGCTTCTGAGTACTAAAATACCACTAAAATTCTGTACAAATGAGGACATCTACGAGGTGCGATCCACCACTAGATGGAAGTTTGTCTGCCCTTGTAGTGCCAAAGGCCTCCTACAAACTGACATCAGGAGCCTGGGATGGAGACTTTGTTTTCCCATGGAAAAGGGGCAGCATTCGTGTCTAATGCTGTCTGCCTGCCACTGGGCTTCTATCTGCTGAAATTCCATACAAATGAGGATATCTTCCCGATGCAATAACCACCAGACGGAAGTTTTTCTGCCCTTGTAGTTCCAAACGCCTTCTACAAATTGACATCAGGAACGTGGGGTGGAGACTTTGTTTTCCCATGGAAATGGGCCACCGTTTGTGTCTAATGCTATGTGACTGCCACTGGGATTATGCCTAGCAAAATCCCGTACAAATGAGGATATCTCCCAGATAGAGTCTACCACCAGATGAAAGTTTCTCTGCCCTTGTAATGCCAACGGCCTCCTACAAACTGACATCAGGATTCTGGAGAGGACGCTTTGGTTTCCCATGGAAAAGGGGCACCCTTGGTGTTTAACGCTGTCTCCTTGCCACTGGGCTTATGACTACTGAAATTACATACAAATGAGGATATCTCCCTAACGAAATTTCCCATCAGAGGGAAGTTTGTCTGCCCTTTTAATGCCAAAGGCCTACTAAAAACTGACATCAGGAGCCTGGGTTGGAGACTTTGTCTTCCCATGGAAAAGGGCCCCCGTTCCTCTCTAATGCTGTCTGCCTGCCATTGGGCTTCTACCTGCTGAAATTCCATAAAAATGAGGATATCTCAACAATGCAATCAACCACCAGACGGAAGTTTGTCTGCCCTTGTAGTGACAAAGACCTCCTAGAAAAGGACGTCAGGAACGCGGGGTGGGGACTTTGGTTTCCCATCAAATGGGCCATTGTTCGTGTCTAATGCTGTCTGCCTGCCACTGGGTTTCTTCCTACTAAAATTCCACTAATATTCCATAAAAATGAGGATATCTCCCAGGTGCAATCTACAACCAGATGGAAGTTTCTCTGCCCTTATATTGGAAAACGCCTCCCACAATGAGACATCAGCAACGTGGGGTGGAGATTTTGGTTTCCCATGGAAAAGGGCCACTGTTCGTGTCCAATGCTGTCTGCGTGCCACTTGGCTTCTGCCTTCTGAAATCCCATACAAATGAGCATATCTCCCCGATGCAATCAACCACCAGATGGAAGTTTTTCTGCCCTTGTATTGCCAAAGGCATCCTTCAAACTGACATCAGGAACATAGGATGGATAATTTGTCTTTCCATGGAAAAGGGCCACCGCTCTTGTCTAATGCTGTCTGCCTGCCAGTGGGCATATGCCTACTAAAGTTCCATACATATGAGGATATCTCCCAAATGCAATTTCCCACCAGATAGAAGTTTGTCTGCCCTTTTAATGCCAAAGGCCTCCTACAAACTGACATGAGGAGCCTGGGTTGGAGACTTTGGTTTCCCATGGATATTGGCCAGCGTTCGTGTGTAATGCTGTCTGCCTGCCGCTGGACTTCTACCTACTAAAATACCACTAAAATTCTATACAAATGACGATATCTCCCAGGTCCAATCTACCACCAGATGGAATTTTTTCTGCCCTTGTAGTTCCAATCACCTTTTACAGACTGACATCAGGAACGTGGGATGGAGACTTTGGTTTCCCAAGGAAATGGGCCACCGTTCGTATCTAATTCTGTCTGCCAGATACTGGGCTTGTGCCTACTAAAACTCCACTAAAATTCTATACAAATGAGGATACCTCCCAGGTGCAATTTACCAGCCGATGGAAGTTTGTATGACCTTGTAGTGCCAAAGGCTTCCTACAAATTAACATCAGGAACCTGGGGCGTGGACTTTGGTTTCCCATGGAAATAGGCCGCTATTCATGTCTAATTCTGTCTTCCTGCCACTGGGATTCTGCCTACTAAAATTCCACGAAAATTCCATACAAATAAGAATATCTCCCGGGTGCAATCTAACACCACATGGTAGTTTCTCTGCCCTTGTGGTTCCAAAGGCCTCCTACAAACTGCCATCAGGAACCTAGGGTGTAGACTTTGGTTTCCCTAGGAAAAGGACCACCGTTCCTGTCTAATGCTATCTGCCTGGCACTGTGGTTATGACGGCTGCAGTTCCATACAAATGTTTATATGTCCCAGGTGCAATCTACCACCAGGTGGAAGTTTGTCTGCCTTTGTAGTGCCAAAGGCCTCCTAAAAACTGACATCAGGAACGTGGGGTGGAGACTTTGTTTTCCCATGGAAATGGCCACTGTTGGTGTCTAATGCTATGTGCCTGCCACTGGGCTTATGCCTAGTAAAATTCCATACAAATGTGGATATCTCCCAGATGTACTCTACCACCAGTTGAAAGTTTGTCTGCCCTTGTAATGCAACGGCCTCCTACAAACTGACATCAGGAACTTGGAGAGGACGCTTTGGTTTCCCATGGAAAAGGGCCACCCTTGGTGTTTAATGCTGTCTCCTTGCCACTGACTTATGTCTACTGAAATTACATACAAATGAGGATATCTCCCAGACGCAATATGCCACCAGATGGAAATTTGTCTGCTCTTGCAGTGCCAAAGGCCTCCTTCAAACTGACATTCGGAACCTCACCTGGAGACTTTGGTTTCCTAAAGAAAAGGCCCACCATTCATGTTTAATGCTGTCTGTCTGCCATTGGCCTTCTGAGTACTAAAATACCACTAAAATTCCTCAAAAATGAGGATATCTCCCAGGTGCAATCTACCACCAGGTGGAAGTTTGTCTGCCCTTGCAGTGCCAAAAGCCTCCTAAAAACTAACATCAGGAACATAGGATGGATAATTTGTTTTTCCATGAAAAGGGGCCACTGTTCCTGTCTAATGCTGTCTGCCTGCCACTGGGCTTTTACCTGCTGAAATTCCATACAAATGAGGATATCTTCCCGATACAATCAGCCACCAGACGGAAGTTTGTTTGCCCTTGTACTGCCAAAGGCCTCCTAAAACCTGACATCAGGAACGTGGCTTGGAGACTTTGGCTGCCCATGGGAAAAGGGCCACCGTTTATGTCTAATGCTGTCTGCCTGCCACTGTGCTTCTTCCTAATAAAATTCCACTAAAACTCCATAGAAATGAGGATATCTTCCAGGTGCAATCTACAACACGATGGAAGTTTCTCTGCCCTTATATTGGATAACGCCTCCTACAAAGTGACATCAGCAACGTGGGGTGGAGATTTTGGTTTCCCATGGAAAAGGGCCACTGTTCGTGTCTAATGCTGTCTGCCTGCCACTGGGGTTATGCCTGCTGAAATTCCTCACAAATGAGGATATCTCCCAGATGGAATCTACCACCAGTTCGAAGTTTGTTTGCCCTTCTAGTGCCAAAGGCCTCCTAAAAACTGACATCAGGAACCTGGGGCGGAGACTTTGGTTTCTCATGGAAATGGGCCTCCGTTCGTGTCTAATGCTGTCTGTCGGCCATTGGGCTTCTACCCACGGAAATTCCACTGAAATTCCATACAAATGAAGACATCTCCCGGGTGCAGTCAATCGCCAGATATAAGTTTTTCTGCCCTTGTATTTCCAAAGGCCTTCTACAAACAGACATGAGGAACCTGGAGTGGAGACTTTGGTTTCCCATGGATATGGGCCAGCGTTCGTGTGTAAAGCAGTCTGCCTGCCGCTGGATTTCTGCCAACTTTAATACCACTAAAATTCCATACAAATGAGTATATCTCCCAGCTACAATCTAACACCAGATGGAAGATTCTCTGCCCTTGTGTTTCCAAAGGCCTCCTACAAAATGCCATCAGGAACCTGGAGTGGAGAATTTGCTTTCCCATGGAAAAGGACCACCGTTTCTGTCTAATGCTGTCTGCCTGGCACTGTGGTGATGACTGATGAAGTTCCATACAAATGAGGATATCTCCCAGGTGTAATCTACCACCGGGTGGAAGTTTTTCTGCCCTTGTAGTGCCAAAGGCCTCCTAAAAACTGACATCAGGAACGTGGGGTGAAGACTTTGGTTTCCCAAGGAAATGGGCCACCGTTCGTGTCTAATGCTGTCTGGCAGCCACTGGGCTTATGCCTACTAAAATTAAACTAAAATTCTATACAAATGAGGATATCTCCCAGGTGCAATCTACCACCACATTGAAGTTTGCCTGCCCTTGTAGTTCGAAAGGCCTCCTACAAACTGACATCAGGAACGTGAGGTGGAGACTTTGGTTTCCCATGGAAAAGGTCCATTGTTCCTGTCTAATGCTGTCTGCCTTCCACTGGGCTTCTGCCTGCTGAAATTCCATACAAATGAGGATATCTCCTCGATGCAATCAACCACCAGATGGAACTTCGTCTGCTCTTGTAGTGCCAAAGGCCTCCTACAAACTGACACCAGGAACCCGGAGTGGAGACTTTGGTTTACCATGGAAATGGGCCAGCGTTCGTGTCTAATGATGTGTGCCTGCCACTAGGCTTCTGCCTATTAAAATCCCACAAAAATTCCATACAAATGAGGATGTCTCCCAGGTGCAATCTACCACCAGATGGAAGTTTGTCTGCCCCTGTAGAGCCAAAGGGTTCCTACAAATTGACATCAGGAACCTGGGGCGGACACTTTGGTTTCCCATGGAAAAAGTCCATTGTTCGTGTCTAATGCTGTCTGCCTGCCGCTGGGCTTATGGGTACTAAAATTACATACAAATGAAAATATCTCCCAGATGCAATATGCCACCAGTTGGAAGTTTGTATCCTCTAGTAGTGCCAGAGGCCTCCTAGAAAATGACATCAGGAACCTAGGGTGGAGACTTTGGTTTCCATGGAAATGGGCCACTATTCATGTCTAATTCTGTCTGCCTGCCGCTGGGATTCTGCCTACTAAAATTCCACTTTAATTCCATACAAATGAGAATATCTCCCAGGTGCAATCTACCACCAGATGGAAGTTACTCTGCCCTTGTGTTTCCAAAGGTCTCCTACAAACTGCCCTCAGGAACCTATGGTGGAGACTTTGGTTTCCCTAGGAAAAGGAACACCGTTCCTGTCTAATGCTGTCTGCCTGGCACTGTGGTTATGACTTCTGAAGTACCATAAAAATGAGGATATCTCCCAGGTGCAATCTACCACCAGGTGGAAGTATGTCTGCCCTTGTAGTGCCAAAGGCCTCCTAAAAACTGACATCAGGACCGTAGGGTGGAGACTTTGGTTTCCCAAGGAAATGGGCCACCGTTTGTGTCTAATGCTGTCTGAAATCCACTGGGCTTATGCCTACTTAAATTCCACTAAAATTCCATACAAATGAGGATATCTCCCAGATTCAATCTACAACCAGATGGAAGTTTGTCTGCCCTTGTAGTGCCAAAGGCCTCCTAAAAACTGACATCAGGAACATGGGGTGGAGACATTGGTTTCCCTAGGAATTAGGCCACCGATCGTGTCTAATGCTGTCTGCTAGCCACTGGGCTTATGCCTACTAAAATTCCACTAAAATTCTATACAAATGAGGATATCTCCCAGGTGCAATCTACCACCAGATGGAAGTTTTTCTGCCCTTGTAGTTCCAAACACCTCCTACAAACTGACATCAGGAACGTGAGGTGGAGACTTTGGTTTCCCAAGGAAATGGGCCACCGTTCGTGTCTAATGCTCTCTGCCAGCCACTGGCCTTATGCCTACTAGAATTCCAATAAAATTCTGTACAAATGAGGATATCTCCCAGGTGCAATATACCACCAGATGGAATTTTGTCTTCCCTTGTAGTTCCAAAGGCCTCCTACAAACTGACATCAGGAACGTGAGGTGGAGACTTTGGTTTCCAAAGGAAAAGTTCCACAGTTCGTGTCTAATGCTTTCTGCCTGCCACTGAACTTCTGCCTGTTGAAATTCCATAGAAATGAGGATATCTCCTCGATGCAATCAACCACCAGACGGAACTTTGTCTGCCTTTGTAGTGCCAAAGGCCTCCTTCAAACTGACATCAGGAACCTGGGGTTGAGACTTTGGTTTCCCATGGAAATGGACCAGCATTCTTGTCTAATTCTGTCTGCCTGCCACTGGGCTTATGGCTATTAAAATTACATACAAATGAGGATGTCTCCCAGGTGCCATCTACCACCAGATGGAAGTTTGTCTGCCCCTGTAGAGCCAAAGGCTTCCTCCAAATTCACATCAGAAACCTGTGGCGGAGACATTGGTTTCCCATGGAAAAGGGCCACCGTTCGTGTCTAATGCTGTCTGCTTGCCACTGGGCTTATGGCTACTAAAATTACATACAAATGAGGATATCTCCCAGATGGAATATGCCACCAGATGGAAGTTTGTCTGCTCTTGCAGTGCCAAAGGCCTCCTTCAAACTGACATTCGGAACCTGGCCTGGAGACTTTGTTTTCCCATGGAAAAGGCCCACCGTTTATGTTTAATGCTGTCTGTCTGCCACTGGGCTTCTGAGTACAAAAATACCACTAAAATTCTGTACAAATGAGGACATCTCCGAAGTGCAATCTATTGCCACATGGAAATTTGTCTGCCAGTGTAGCGCCAATGGCCTCCTAAAAACTGACATCAGGAACATAGGATGCATAATTTGTTTTTCCATGGAAAAGGGCAACCGTTCGTGTCTAATGCTGTCTGCCTGCCACTGGGCTTCTACCTGCTGAAATTCCATACAAATGAGGATATGTCCCCGATGCACTCAACCACCAGACAGAAATTTGTCTGCCGTTGTACTGCCAAAGGCCTCCTAAAACCTGTCATCTGGAACGTGGTGTGGAGATTTTGCTTTCCCATGGAAAAGGGCCACCGTTCCTCTCTAATGCTGTCTGCCTGGCACTGTGGTTATGACTGATGAAGTTCCATACAAATGAGGATATCTCCCAGGTGCAATCTACCACCAGGTGGAAGTTTGTCTGCCCTTGTAGTGCCAAGGCCTCTGAGAAACGTATATCCGGAACGTGGGGTGGAGACTTTGGTTTCCCATAGAAATGGGCCACCGTTCGTGTCTAATGCTGTCTGCCTGCCACTGGGCTTCTTCCTACTAAAATTCCACTAAAATTCGATAGAAATGAGGATATCTCCCAGGTGCAATCTAGAACCAGATGGAAGATTTTCTGCCCTTGTACTCTCGAAGCCCTCCTAAGAAACTGACATCAGGAACCAGGGGTGGAGACTTTGTTTTCCCATGGAAAACGGCCAGCGTACGTGTCTAATGCTGTCTGCCTGCCAGTGGGCTTCTGCCTGCTGAAATTCCAAAGAAATTTGGAAATCTCTCCGATGCAATCTACCACCTGACGGAAGTTTGTCGGCCCCTGTAGTGCCAAAGGCCTCCTACAAATTGACATCAGGAGCCTGGACTGGAGACTTTGGTTTCCCATGGAAATGGGCCACCGTTGGTGTTTAATGCTGTCTACTTGCCACTGGGCTTCTGCCTACTTTAATTCCACTAATACTCGATACAAATGAAGATATCTCCAAGATGCAATATGCCACCAGTTGGAAGTTTGTCTGTTCTTGTAGTGCAAAAGGCCTCCTAAAAAACTGACATCAGGAACGTGGGGTGGAGACTTTGGTTTCCCATGGAAAAGGACCACCGTTCAAATCTAATGCTGTCAGCCTGGCATTGTGGTTATGGGTGCTGAAGTTCCATACAAATGAGGATATCTCCCAGGTGCAATCTACAACCAGATGGAAGTTTCTATGCCCTTGTAGTGCCAAAGGCCTCCTAAAACCTGACATCAGGAACGTGGGGTGGAGACTTTGGTTTCCCATGGAAAAGGGCCACCGTTTGTGTCTAATGCTATGTGCCTGCCACTGGGCTTATGCCTAGTAAAATTCCATACAAATGAGGATATCTCCCAGATGAAATCTACAAACAGTTGGAAATTAGTCTGCCCTTATAGTGCCAAATGCCTCCTACAAACTGACATCAGGAACGTGGGAAGAAGACTTTGTTTCCAATGGAAAAGGGTACTGTTCTTGTCTAATGCTGTTGCCTGCCACTGGGTTACGCCTGCTGAAATTCCTCACAAATGAGGATATCTCCCAGATGGAATCTACCACCAGTTCGAAGTTTGTTTGCCCTTGTAGTGCCAAAGGCCTCCTAAAAACTGACATCAGGAACGTGGGGTGGAGACTTCAGTTTCCCAAGGATATGGGCCACCGTTCGTGTCTAATGATGTTTGCCTGCCACTAGGCTTCTGCCTATTAAAATTCCAATAAAATTCCATACCATTGAAGATGTCTCTCACGTGCAATCTACCACCAAATGGTAGTTTGTGTGCCCCTGTAGAGCAAAAGGCTTCCTACAAATTGACATCAAGAAGCTGGGGTGGAGACTTTGGTTTCCCATGGGAAAGGGCCACGGTTCCTGTCTAATGCTGTCTGCCTGCCACTGGGCTTATGGCTACTAAAATTACATACAAATGAGGATATCTCCCAGATGCATTATGCCACCAGCTGGAAGTTTGTCTCCTCTTGTAGTGCCAGAGGCCTCCTAGAAAATGACATCAGGAACCTGGGGTGGAGACTTTGGTTTCCCATGGAAATGGGCCACTATTCATGTCTGATTCTGTCTGCCTGCCGCTGGGATTCTGCCTACTAAAATTCCACTAAAATTCCAAACAAATGCGAATATCTCCCAGGTGCAATCAAACACCAGATGGAAGTTTCTCTGCCCTTATGTTTCCAAAGGCCTCCTACAAACTGCCATCGGAAACCTAGGGTGGAGACTTTGGTTTCCCATGGAAAAGGACCACCGTTCCTGTCTAATGCTGTCTGCCTGGCACTGTGGTTATGACTGCTGAAGTTCCATACAAATGAGGATATCTCCCAGATGCAACATGCCACCGGATGGAAGTTTGTCTGCTCTTGAAGTGCCAAGGGTCTCCTTCAAACTGACATTCGAAACCTGGCCTGGAGACATTGGTTTCCTATGCAAAAAGGCCCACCGTTCATTTTTAATGCTGTCCGTCTGCAACTGGGATTCTGAGTACTATAATTCCACTAAAATTCTATACAAATGAGGATATCTCCCAGGTGCAATCTACCACCAGATGGAAGTTTGTCTGCTCTTGCAGTGCCAAAGGCCTCCTTTATACTGACATTCGGATCCTGGCGTGGAGACTTTGGTTTCCTATGGAAAAGGCCCACCGTTCATGTTTAATGCTCTCTGTCTGCAACTGGGCTTCTGAGTACTAAAATACCACTAAAATTCCATACAAATAAGGACATCTACGAGGTGCGATCCACCACTAGATGGAAGTTTGTCTGCCCTTGTAGTGCCAAAGGCCTCCTACAAACTGACATCAGGAGCCTGGGTTGGAGACTTTGTTTTCCCATGGAAAAGGGCCAGCGTTCGTGTCTAATGCTGTCTGCCTGCCACTGGGCTTCTATCTGCTGAAATTCCATACAAATGAGGATATCTTACCGATGCAATCGACCACCAGACGGAAGTTTTTCTGCCCTTGTACTATCAATGGCCTACTAAAACCTGACATCGGGAACGTGTTGTGGAGACTTTGATTTCCCTAGGAAAAGGACCACCGTTCCTGTCTAATGCTGTCTGCCTGGCACTGTGGTTATGACTGCTGAAGGTCCATACATATGAGGATATCTCCCAGGAGCAATCTACCACCAGGTGGAAGTTTGTCTGCCCTTGTAGTGCCAAAGGCCTCCTAGATACGGACATCAGGAACGTGGGGTGGAGACTTTGGTTTCCCATAAAAATGGGCCACCGTTCGTGTCTAATGCTGTCTGCCTGCCACTGGGGATCTTCGTAATAAAATTCCAATAAAATTCCATAGAAAAGAGGATATCTCCCAGGTGCAATCTACCACCAGATGGAAGTTTTTCTGCCCTTGTAGTTCCAAACGCCTTCTACAAATTGACATCAGGAACGTGGGGTGGAGACTTTGTTTTCCCATGGAAATGGGCCGCCGTTTGTGTCTAATGCTATGTGACTGCCACTGGGATTATGCCTAGCAAAATCCCGTACAAATGAGGATATCTCCCAGATAGAGTCTACCACCAGATGAAAGTTTCTCTGCCCTTGTAATGCCAACGGCCTCCTACAAACTGACATCAGGATTCTGGAGAGGACGCTTTGGTTTCCCATGGAAAAGGGGCACCCTTGGTGTTTAATGCTGTCTCCTTGCCACTGGGCTTATGACTACTGAAATTACATACAAATGAGGATATCTCCCTAACGAAATTTCCCATCAGAGGGAAGTTTGTCTGCCCTTTTAATGCCAAAGGCCTACTAAAAACTGACATCAGGAGCCTGGGTTGGAGACTTTGTTTTCCCATGGAAAAGGGCCACCGTTCCTCTCTAATGCTGTCTGCCTGCCACTGGGCTTCTACCTGATGAAATTCCTTAAAAATGAGGATATCTCAACGATGCAATCAACCACCAGACGGAAGTTTGTCTGCCCTTGTAGTGCCAAAGGCCTCCTAGAAAAGGACGTCAGGAACGTGGGGTGGAGACTTTGGTTTCCCATCAAATGGGCCATTGTTCGTGTCTAATGCTGTCTGCCTGCCACTGGGTTTCTTCCTACTAAAATTCCACTAAAATTCCATAAAAATGAGGATATCTCCCAGGTGCAATCTACAACCAGATGGAAGTTTCTCTGCCCTTATATTGGAAAACGCCTCCCACAATGAGACATCAGCAACGTGGGGTGGAGATTTTGGTTTCCCATGGAAAAGGGCCACTGTTCGTGTCCAATGCTGTCTGCGTGCCACTTGGCTTCTGCCTTCTGAAATCCCATACAAATGAGCATATCTCCCCGATGCAATCAACCACCAGATGGAAGTTTTTCTGCCCTTGTATTGCCAAAGGCATCCTTCAAACTGACATCAGGAACATAGGATGGATAATTTGTCTTTCCATGGAAAAGGGCCACCGTTCTTGTCTAATGTTGTCTGCCTGCCAGTGGGCATATGCCTACTAAAGTTCCATACATATGAGGATATCTCCCAAATGCAATTTCCCACCAGAGAGAAGTTTGTCTGCCCTTTTAATGCCAAAGGCCTCCTACAAACTGACATGAGGAGCCTGGAGTGGAGACTTTGGTTTCCCATGGATATTGGCCAGCGTTCGTGTGTAATGCTGTCTGCCTGCCGCTGGACTTCTACCTACTAAAATACCACTAAAATTCTATACAAATGACGATATCTCCCAGGTCCAATCTACCACCAGATGGAATTTTTTCTGCCCTTGTAGTTCCAATCACCTTTTACAGACTAACATCAGGAACGTGGGATGGAGACTTTGGTTTCCCAAGGAAATGGGCCACCGTTCGTGTCTAATTCTGTCTGCCAGATACTGGGCTTATGCCTACTAAAATTCCACTAAAATTCTATACAAATGAGGATACCTCCCAGGTGCAATCTACCACCAGATGGAAGTTTGTCTGCCCTTGTAGTGCCAAAGGCTTCCTACAAATTAACATCAGGAACCTGGGGCGTGGACTTTGGTTTCCCATGGAAATAGGCCGCTATTCATGTCTAATTCTGTCTTCCTGCCACTGGGATTCTGCCTACTAAAATTCCACGAAAATTCCATACAAATGAGAATATTTCCCGGGTGCAATCTAACACCACATGGAAGTTTCTCTGCCCTTCTGGTTCCAAAGGCCTCCTACAAACTGCCATCAGGAACCTAGGGTGTAGACTTTGGTTTCCCTAGGTAAAGGACCACCGTTCCTGTCTAATGCTGTCTGCCTGGCACTGTGGTTATGACTGCTGCAGTTCCATACAAATGTTGATATGTCCCAGGTGCAATCTACCACCAGGTGGAAGTTTGTCTGCCTTTGTAGTGCCAAAGGCCTCCTAAAAACTGACATCAGGAACGTGGGGTGGAGACTTTGTTTTCCCATGGAAATGGCCACTGTTGGTGTCTAATGCTATGTGCCTGCCACTGGGCTTATGCCTAGTAAAATTCCATACAAATGTGGATATCTCCCAGATGTAGTCTACCACCAGTTGAAAGTTTGTCTGCCCTTGTAATGCAACGGCCTCCTACAAACTGACATCAGGAACCTGGAGAGGACGCTTTGGTTTCCCATGGAAAAGGGCCACCCTTGGTGTTTAATGCTGTCTCCTTGCCACTTACTTATGTCTACCGAAATTACATACAAATGAGGATATATCCCAGACGCAATATGCCACCAGATGGAAATTTGTCTGCTTTTGCAGTGCCAAAGGCCTCCTTCAAACTGACATTCGGAACCTCACCTGGAGACTTTGGTTTCCTAAAGAAAAGGCCCACCATTCATGTTTAATGCTGTCTGTCTGCCATTGGGCTTCTGAGTACTAAAATACCACTAAAATTCCTCACAAATGAGGATATCTCCCAGGTGCAATCTACCACCAGGTGGAAGTTTGTCTGCCCTTGCAGTGCCAAAAGCCTCCTAAAAACTAACATCAGGAACATAGGATGGATAATTTGTTTTTCCATGGAAAGGGGCCACTGTTCGAGTCTAATGCTGTCTGCCTGCCAGTGGGCAGAAGCCTACCAAAATTCCCTACAAATGAGGATATCTCCCAAATGCAATTTCCCACCAGATGGAAGTTTGTCTGCCCTTTTAATGCCAAAGGCCTCCTACAAACTGACATCAGGAGCCTGGGTTGGAGACTTTGTTTTCCCATGGAAAAGGGCCACCGTTCCTGTGTAATGCTGTCTGCCTGCCACTGGGCTTCTACCTGCTGAAATTCCATACAAATGAGGATATCTCCCCGATGCAATCACCCACCAGATGGAAGTTTTTTTGCCCTTGTACTGCCAAAGGCCTCCTAAAACCTGACATCAGGAACGTGGCTTGGAGACTTTGGCCGCCCGTGGGAAAAGGGCCACCGTTCATGTCTAATGCTGTCTGCCTGCCACTGGGGTTATGCCTGCTGAAATTCCTCACAAATGAGGATATCTCCCAGATGGAATCTACCACCAGTTCAAAGTTTGTCTGCCCTTGCAGTGCCAAAAGCCTCCAAAAAACTGACATCAGGAACTTGGGGTGGAGACTTTAGTTTCTCATGGAAATGGGCCACCGTTCGTGTCTAATGCTGTCTGTCGGCCATTGGGCTTCTACCTACGAAAATTCCACTGAAATTCCATACAAATGAAGACATCACCCGGGTGCAGTCTACCGCCAGATATAAGTTTTTCTGCCCTTGTATTTCCAAAGGCATTCTACAAACTGACATGAGGAGCCTGGAGTGGAGACTTTGGTTTCCCATGGATATGGGCTGCGTTCGTGTGTAAAGCAGTCTGCCTGCCGCTGGATTTCTGCCAACTTTAATACCACTAAAATTCCATAAAAATGAGGATATCTCCCAGGTGCAATCTACCACCAGATGGAAGTTTTTCTGCCCTTGTACTTCCAAACGCCTCTAACAAACTAACATCAGGAACTTGGGGTGGAGACTTTAGTTTCTCATGGAAATGGGCCACCGCTCGTGTCTAATGCTGTCTGTCGGCCATCGGGCTTCTACCTACGAAAATTCCACTGAAATTCCATACAAATGAAGACATCACCCGGGTGCAGTCTACCGCCAGATATAAGTTTTTCTGCCCTTGTATTTCCAAAGGCCTTCTACAAACTGACATGAGGAGCCTGGAGTGGAGACTTTGGTTTCCCATGGATATGGGCCAGCGTTCGTGTGTAAAGCAGTCTGCCTGCCGCTGGACTTCTACCTACTAAAATACCACTAAAATTCTATACAAATGACGATATCTCCCAGGTCCAATCTACCACCAGATGGAAGTTTTTCTGCCCTTGTAGTTCCAATCACCTTTTACAGACTGACATCAGGAACGTGGGATGGAGACTTTGGTTTCCCAAGGAAATGGGCCACCGTTCGTGTCTAATTCTGTCTGCCAGATACTGGGCTTATGCCTACTAAAATTCCACTAAAATTCTATACAAATGAGGATACCTCCCAGGTGCAATCTACCACCAGATGGAAGTTTGTATGCCCTTGTAGTGCCAAAGGCTTCCTACAAATTAACATCAGGAACCTGGGGCGTGGACTTTGGTTTCCCATGGAAATAGGCCGCTATTCATGTCTAATTCTGTCTTCCTGCCACTAGGATTCTGCCTACTAAAATTCCACGAAAATTCCATACAAATGAGAATATCTCCCGGGTGCAATCTAACACCACATGGAAGTTTCTCTGCCCTTCTGGTTCCAAAGGCCTCCTACAAACTGCCATCAGGAACCTAGGGTGTAGACTTTGGTTTCCCTAGGAAAAGGACCACCGTTCCTGTCTAATGCTGTCTGCCTGGCACTGTGGTTATGACTGCTGCAGTTCCATACAAATGTTGATATGTCCCAGGTGCAATCTACCACCAGGTGGAAGTTTGTCTGCCTTTGTAGTGCCAAAGGCCTCCTAAAAACTGACATCAGGAACGTGGGGTGGAGACTTTGTTTTCCCATGGAAATGGCCACTGTTGGTGTCTAATGCTATGTGCCTGCCACTGGGCTTATGCCTAGTAAAATTCCATACAAATGTGGATATCTCCCAGATGTAGTCTACCACCAGTTGAAAGTTTGTCTGCCCTTGTAATGCAACGGCCTCCTACAAACTGACATCAGGAACCTGGAGAGGACGCTTTGGTTTCCCATGGAAAAGGGCCACCCTTGGTGTTTAATGCTGTCTCCTTGCCACTGACTTATGACTACTGAAATTACATACAAATGAGGATATCTCCCAGACGCAATATGCCACCAGATGGAAATTTGTCTGCTTTTGCAGTGCCAAAGGCCTCCTTCAAACTGACATTCGGAACCTCACCTGGAGACTTTGGTTTCCTAAAGAAAAGGCCCACCATTCATGTTTAATGCTGTCTGTCTGCCATTGGGCTTCTGAGTACTAAAATACCACTAAAATTCCTCACAAATGAGGATATCTCCCAGGTGCAATCTACCACCAGGTGGAAGTTTGTCTGCCCTTGCAGTGCCAAAAGCCTCCTAAAAACTAACATCAGGAACATAGGATGGATAATTTGTTTTTCCATGGAAAGGGGCCACTGTTCGTGTCTAATGCTGTCTGCCTGCCAGTGGGCAGAAGCCTACCAAAATTCCCTACAAATGAGGATATCTCCCAAATGCAATTTCCCACCAGATGGAAGTTTGTCTGCCCTTTTAATGCCAAAGGCCTCCTACAAACTGACATCAGGAGCCTGGGTTGGAGACTTTGTTTTCCCATGGAAAAGGGCCACCGTTCCTGTGTAATGCTGTCTGCCTGCCACTGGGCTTCTACCTGCTGAAATTCCATACAAATGAGGATATCTCCCCGATGCAATCACCCACCAGATGGAAGTTTTTTTGCCCTTGTACTGCCAAAGGCCTCCTAAAACCTGACATCAGGAACGTGGCTTGGAGACTTTGGCTGCCCATGGGAAAAGGGCCACCGTTCGTGTCTAATGCTGTCTGCCTGCCACTGGGGTTATGCCTGCTGAAATTCCTCACAAATGAGGATATCTCCCACAAGGAATCTACCACCAGTTGGAAGTTTGTCTGCCCTTGTAGTGCCAAAGGCCTCCTACAAACTGACATCAGGCACGTGAGATGGAGACTTTGGTTTCCCAAGGAAAAGGACCACCGTACGTGTCTAATGCTGTCTGCCAGACACTGGGCTTATGCCTACTAAAATTCCACTAAAATTCTATACAAATGAGGATATCTCCCAGGTGCAATCTACCACTAGATGGAAGTTTGTCTGCCCTTGTAGTTCCAAAGGCCTCCTACAAACTGACATCAGGAACGTGAGGTGGAGGCTTTGGTTTCCCATGGAAAAGGTCCATTGTTCGTGTCTAATGCTGTCTGCGTGCCACTGGGCTTCTGCCTGCTGAAATTCCATACAAATGAGGGTATCTCCTCGATGCAATCAACCACCAGACGGAACTTTGTCTGCCCTTGTAGTGCCAAAGGCCTCCTACAAACTGACATGAGGAACGTGGGATGGAGACTTTGGTTTCCCAAGGAAATGGGCCACCGTTCATGTCTAATGATGTGTGCCTGCAACTAGGCTTCTGCCTATTAAAATTCCACTAAAATACCATACAAATGAGGATGTCTCCCAGGTGCAATCTACCACCAGATGGAAGTTTGTCTGCCCCTTTAGAGCCAAAGGCTTCCTACAAATTGACATCAAGAACCTGAGGCGGAGACTTTGGTTTCCCATGGAAAAGGGCCACCGTTCTCGTCTAATACTCCCTGCCACTGGGCTTATGGCTATTAAAATTACATACAAATAAGGATATCTCCCAGATGCAATATGCCACCAATTGGAACTTTGTCTCCTCCTGTAGTGCCAGAAGCCTCCTAGAAAATGACATGAGGAACCTGGGCTGGAGACTTTGTTTTCCCATGGAAATGAGCCACTATTCATGTCTAATTCTGTCTACCTGCTGCTGGGATTCTGTCTAC
This sequence comes from Phylloscopus collybita, assembly GCA_027886175.1. NCBI lineage: Eukaryota > Metazoa > Chordata > Aves > Passeriformes > Phylloscopidae > Phylloscopus > Phylloscopus collybita. The sequence goes on along the minus strand of JAJNNQ010000091.1, from coordinate 609,897 downwards.
TAAAATTCCACTAAAATTCCATACAAATGAGTATATCTCCCAGGTGCAATCTAACACCAGATGGAAGATTCTCTGCCCTTGTGTTTCCAAAGGCCTCCTACAAACTGCCATCAGGAACCTGGGGTGGAGACTTTGGTTTCCCATGGAAAAGGACCACCGTTTCTGTCTAATGCTCTCTGCCTGGCACTGTGGTTATGAATGCTGAAGTTCCATACAAACGAGGATATCTCCCAGGTGTAATCTACCACCGGGTGGATGTTTTTCTGCCCCCGTAGTGCCAAAGGCCTCTTAAAAACTGACATCAGGAACAGGGGGTGGAGACTTTTGTTTCCCAAAGAAATGGGCCACCGTTCGTGTCTAATGCTGTCTGCCAGCCACTGGGCTTATGCCTACTAAAATTCCACTAAAATTCTATACAAATGAGGATATCTCCCAGGTGCAATCTACCACCAGATTGAAACTTGCCTGCCCTTGTAGTTCCAAAGGCCTCCTACAAACTGACATCAGGAACGTGAGGTGGAGACTTTGGTTTCCCATGGAAAAGGTCCATTGTTCGAGTCTAATTCTGTCTGCCTGCCACTGGGCTTCTGCCTGCTGAAATTCCATACAAATGAGGGTATCTCCTCGATTCAATCAACCACCAGACGGAACTTTGTCTGCCCTTGTAGTGCCAAAGGCCTCCTACAAACTGACATGAGGAACCGGGAGTGGAGACTTTGGTTTCCCATGGAAAAGGACCACCGTTCCTGTCTAATGCTGTCTGCCTGGCACTGTGGTTATGAGTGCTGAAGTTCCATACAAATGAGGATATCTCCCAGATGTAGTCTACCACCAGTTGAAAGTTTGTCTGCCCTTGTAATGCAACGGCCTCCTACAAACTGACATCAGGAACCTGGAGAGGATGCTTTGGTTTCCCATGGAAAAGGGCCACCCTTTGTGTTTAAGGCTGTCTCCTTGCCACTGACTTATGACTACTGAAATTACATACAAATGAGGATATCTCCCAGACGCAATATGCCACCAGATGGAAATTTGTCTGCTCTTGCAGTGCCAAAGGCCTCCTTCAAACTGACATTCGGAACCTCACCTGGAGACTTTGGTTTCCTAAAGAAAAGGCCCACCATTCATGTTTAATGCTGTCTGTCTACCATTGGGCTTCTGAGAACTAAAATACCACTAAAATTCCATAAAAATGAGGATATCTCCCAGGTGCAATCTACCACCACGTGGAAGTTTGTCTGCCCTTGCAGTGCCAAAAGCCTCCTAAAAACTAACATCAGGAACATAGGATGGATAATTTGTTTTTCCATGGAAAGGGGCCACCGTTTGTGTCTAATGCTATGTGTCTGCCACTGGGCTTATGCCTAGTAAAATCCCATACAAATGAGGATATCTCCCAGATGGAGTCTAGGACCAGATGAAAGTTTTTCTGCCCTTGTAATGCCAACGGCCTCCTACAAACTGACATCAGGAACATAGGATGGATAATTTGTTTTTCCATGGAAAAGGGCCACCGTTCATGTCTAATGCTACTGCCTGCCACTGGGAATTTATGCCTACTAAAGTTCGGCTTTCCACGTTCTTCCCCGGCTCTCTTTCGCTTCTCCGCACAAGCTGCGGCTGTACCCAAGACGCCGCTGGCTGTGGTTCCGCGAAGCGCTGCTTTCTCGGCAAAACGCAGCTTCTCGTTCTTGACAGCTCTGCTATGCAGAAGCACAGGAAAGCCGGCAGAGCTGCTCCTCTAGCTGCTCTACGCAGAGGCAACTGTAAATCAGCTAGACAGTGGTCCTGTTGTGGAAAAGGCAGGAAAGTGGCTGCAAAAGCGTTTTGGCTTGCTGGAAGCAGCAGCAAGCACGCGGGCTTCTCTGCACGCTGCAAACACAAAACAGAAGCACCTACACGGCGAGAGGAGACTGCCTGACACCTGCTGCACTCAGTACAGCTCTGGGCTGCTGCCAGGAAAGGTATTTCAAGGAACTAGCCACGGGGACTCTGCACTGTGCGGGGAGAGTTTCTACAAGGTGACCAGAAGCTGTTCGCCAGCACCCGCTTGCAGCGACCGAGTTCGGCTTTCCACGTTCTTCCCCGGCTCTCTTTCGCTTCTCCGCACAAGCTGCGGCTGTACCCAAGACGCCGCTGGCTGTGGTTCCGCGAAGCGCTGCTTTCTCGGCAAAACGCAGCTTCTCGTTCTTGACAGCTCTGCTATGCAGAAGCACAGGAAAGCCGGCAGAGCTGCTCCTCTAGCTGCTCTACGCAGAGGCAACTGTAAATCAGCTAGACAGTGATCCTGTTGTGGAAAAGGCAGGAAAGTGGCTGCAAAAGCGTTTTGGCTTGCTGGAAGCAGCAGCAAGCACGCGGGCTTCTCTGCACGCTGCAAACACAAAACAGAAGCACCTACACGGCGAGAGGAGACTGCCTGACACCTGCTGCACTCAGTACAGCTCTGGGCTGCTGCCAGGAAAGGTATTTCAAGGAACTAGCCACGGGGACTCTGCACTGTGCGGGGAGAGTTTCTACAAGGTGACCAGAAGCTGTTCGCCAGCACCCGCTTGCAGCGACCGAGTTCGGCTTTCCACGTTCTTCCCCGGCTCTCTTTCGCTTCTCCGCACAAGCTGCGGCTGTACCCAAGACGCCGCTGGCTGTGGTTCCGCGAAGCGCTGCTTTCTGGGCAAAACGCAGCTTCTCGTTCTTGACAGCTCTGCTATGCAGAAGCACAGGAAAGCCGGCAGAGCTGCTCCTCTAGCTGCTCTACGCAGAGGCAACTGTAAATCAGCTAGACAGTGATCCTGTTGTGGAAAAGGCAGGAAAGTGGCTGCAAAAGCGTTTTGGCTTGCTGGAAGCAGCAGCAAGCACGCGGGCTTCTCTGCACGCTGCAAACACAAAACAGAAGCACCTACACGGCGAGAGGAGACTGCCTGACACCTGCTGCACTCAGTACAGCTCTGGGCTGCTGCCAGGAAAGGTATTTCAAGGAACTAGCCACGGGGACTCTGCACTGTGCTGGGAGAGTTTCTACAAGGTGACCAGAAGCTGTTCGCCAGCACCCGCTTGCAGCGACCGAGTTCGGCTTTCCACGTTCTTCCCCGGCTCTCTTTCGCTTCTCCGCACAAGCTGCGGCTGTACCGCAGACGCCGCTGGCTGTGGTTCCGCGAAGCGCTGCTTTCTGGGCAAAACGCAGCTTCTCGTTCTTGACAGCTCTGCTATGCAGAAGCACAGGAAAGCCGGCAGAGCTGCTCCTCTAGCTGCTCTACGCAGAGGCAACTGTAAATCAGCTAGACAGTGATCCTGTTGTGGAAAAGGCAGGAAAGTGGCTGCAAAAGCGTTTTGGCTTGCTGGAAGCAGCAGCAAGCACGCGGGCTTCTCTGCACGCTGCAAACACAAAACAGAAGCACCTACACGGCGAGAGGAGACTGCCTGACACCTGCTGCACTCAGTACAGCTCTGGGCTGCTGCCAGGAAAGGTATTTCAAGGAACTAGCCACGGGGACTCTGCACTGTGCGGGGAGAGTTTCTACAAGGTGACCAGAAGCTGTTCGCCAGCACCCGCTTGCAGCGACCGAGTTCGGCTTTCCACGTTCTTCCCCGGCTCTCTTTCGCTTCTCCGCACAAGCTGCGGCTGTACCCAAGACGCCGCTGGCTGTGGTTCCGCGAAGCGCTGCTTTCTCGGCAAAACGCAGCTTCTCGTTCTTGACAGCTCTGCTATGCAGAAGCACAGGAAAGCCGGCAGAGCTGCTCCTCTAGCTGCTCTACGCAGAGGCAACTGTAAATCAGCTAGACAGTGATCCTGTTGTGGAAAAGGCAGGAAAGTGGCTGCAAAAGCGTTTTGGCTTGCTGGAAGCAGCAGCAAGCACGCGGGCTTCTCTGCACGCTGCAAACACAAAACAGAAGCACCTACACGGCGAGAGGAGACTGCCTGACACCTGCTGCACTCAGTACAGCTCTGGGCTGCTGCCAGGAAAGGTATTTCAAGGAACTAGCCACGGGGACTCTGCACTGTGCGGGGAGAGTTTCTACAAGGTGACCAGAAGCTGTTCGCCAGCACCCGCTTGCAGCGACCGAGTTCGGCTTTCCACGTTCTTCCCCGGCTCTCTTTCGCTTCTCCGCACAAGCTGCGGCTGTACCCAAGACGCCGCTGGCTGTGGTTCCGCGAAGCGCTGCTTTCTGGGCAAAACGCAGCTTCTCGTTCTTGACAGCTCTGCTATGCAGAAGCACAGGAAAGCCGGCAGAGCTGCTCCTCTAGCTGCTCTACGCAGAGGCAACTGTAAATCAGCTAGACAGTGATCCTGTTGTGGAAAAGGCAGGAAAGTGGCTGCAAAAGCGTTTTGGCTTGCTGGAAGCAGCAGCAAGCACGCGGGCTTCTCTGCACGCTGCAAACACAAAACAGAAGCACCTACACGGCGAGAGGAGACTGCCTGACACCTGCTGCACTCAGTACAGCTCTGGGCTGCTGCCAGGAAAGGTATTTCAAGGAACTAGCCACGGGGACTCTGCACTGTGCGGGGAGAGTTTCTACAAGGTGACCAGAAGCTGTTCGCCAGCACCCGCTTGCAGCGACCGAGTTCGGCTTTCCACGTTCTTCCCCGGCTCTCTTTCGCTTCTCCGCACAAGCTGCGGCTGTACCCAAGACGCCGCTGGCTGTGGTTCCGCGAAGCGCTGCTTTCTGGGCAAAACGCAGCTTCTCGTTCTTGACAGCTCTGCTATGCAGAAGCACAGGAAAGCCGGCAGAGCTGCTCCTCTAGCTGCTCTACGCAGAGGCAACTGTAAATCAGCTAGACAGTGATCCTGTTGTGGAAAAGGCAGGAAAGTGGCTGCAAAAGCGTTTTGGCTTGCTGGAAGCAGCAGCAAGCACGCGGGCTTCTCTGCACGCTGCAAACACAAAACAGAAGCACCTACACGGCGAGAGGAGACTGCCTGACACCTGCTGCACTCAGTACAGCTCTGGGCTGCTGCCAGGAAAGGTATTTCAAGGAACTAGCCACGGGGACTCTGCACTGTGCGGGGAGAGTTTCTACAAGGTGACCAGAAGCTGTTCGCCAGCACCCGCTTGCAGCGACCGAGTTCGGCTTTCCACGTTCTTCCCCGGCTCTCTTTCGCTTCTCCGCACAAGCTGCGGCTGTACCCAAGACGCCGCTGGCTGTGGTTCCGCGAAGCGCTGTTTTCTGGGCAAAACGCAGCTTCTCGTTCTTGACAGCTCTGCTATGCAGAAGCACAGGAAAGCCGGCAGAGCTGCTCCTCTAGCTGCTCTACGCAGAGGCAACTGTAAATCAGCTAGACAGTGATCCTGTTGTGGAAAAGGCAGGAAAGTGGCTGCAAAAGCGTTTTGGCTTGCTGGAAGCAGCAGCAAGCACGCGGGCTTCTCTGCACGCTGCAAACACAAAACAGAAGCACCTACACGGCGAGAGGAGACTGCCTGACACCTGCTGCACTCAGTACAGCTCTGGGCTGCTGCCAGGAAAGGTATTTCAAGGAACTAGCCACGGGGACTCTGCACTGTGCTGGGAGAGTTTCTACAAGGTGACCAGAAGCTGTTCGCCAACACCCGCTTGCAGCGACCGAGTTCGGCTTTCCACGTTCTTCCCCGCCTCTCTTTCGCTTCTCCGCACAAGCTGCGGCTGTACCGAAGACGCCGCTGGCTGTGGTTCCGCGAAGGGCTGCTTTCTGGGCAAAACGCAGCTTCTCGTTCTTGACAGCTCTGCTATGCAGAAGCACAGGAAAGCCGGCAGAGCTGCTCCTCTAGCTGCTCTACGCAGAGGCAACTGTAAATCAGCTAGACAGTGATCCTGTTGTGGAAAAGGCAGGAAAGTGGCTGCAAAAGCGTTTTGGCTTGCTGGAAGCAGCAGCAAGCACGCGGGCTTCTCTGCACGCTGCAAACACAAAACAGAAGCACCTACACGGCGAGAGGAGACTGCCTGACACCTGCTGCACTCAGTACAGCTCTGGGCTGCTGCCAGGAAAGGTATTTCAAGGAACTAGCCAAAGGGACTCTGCACTGTGCTGGGAGAGTTTCTACAAGGTGTCGAGAAGCTGTTGGCCAGCACCCGCTTGCAGCGACCGAGTTCGGCTTTCCACGTTCTTCCCCGGCTCTCTTTCGCTTCTCCGCACAAGCTGCGGCTGTACCCAAGACGTCGCTGGCTGTGGTTCCGCGAAGCGCTGCTTTCTCGGCAAAACGCAGCTTCTCGTTCTTGACAGCTCTGCTATGCAGAAGCACAGGAAAGCCGGCAGAGCTGCTCCTCTAGCTGCTCTACGCAGAGGCAACTGTAAATCAGCTAGACAGTGATCCTGTTGTGGAAAAGGCAGGAAAGTGGCTGCAAAAGCGTTTTGGCTTGCTGGAAGCAGCAGCAAGCACGCGGGCTTCTCTGCACGCTGCAAACACAAAACAGAAGCACCTACACGGCGAGAGGAGACTGCCTGACACCTGCTGCACTCAGTACAGCTCTGGGCTGCTGCCAGGAAAGGTATTTCAAGGAACTAGCCACGGGGACTCTGCACTGTGCTGGGAGAGTTTCTACAAGGTGACCAGAAGCTGTTCGCCAGCACCCGCTTGCAGCGACCGAGTTCGGCTTTCCACGTTCTTCCCCGGCTCTCTTTCGCTTCTCCGCACAAGCTGCGGCTGTACCCAAGACGCCGCTGGCTGTGGTTCCGCGAAGCGCTGCTTTCTGGGCAAAACGCAGCTTCTCGTTCTTGACAGCTCTGCTATGCAGAAGCACAGGAAAGCCGGCAGAGCTGCTCCTCTAGCTGCTCTACGCAGAGGCAACTGTAAATCAGCTAGACAGTGATCCTGTTGTGGAAAAGGCAGGAAAGTGGCTGCAAAAGCGTTTTGGCTTGCTGGAAGCAGCAGCAAGCACGCGGGCTTCTCTGCACGCTGCAAACACAAAACAGAAGCACCTACACGGCGAGAGGAGACTGCCTGACACCTGCTGCACTCAGTACAGCTCTGGGCTGCTGCCAGGAAAGGTATTTCAAGGAACTAGCCACGGGGACTCTGCACTGTGCTGGGAGAGTTTCTACAAGGTGACCAGAAGCTGTTCGCCAGCACACGCTTGCAGCGACCGAGTTCGGCTTTCCACGTTCTTCCCCGGCTCTCTTTCGCTTCTCCGCACAAGCTGCGGCTGTACCCAAGACGCCGCTGGCTGTGGTTCCGCGAAGCGCTGCTTTCTGGGCAAAACGCAGCTTCTCGTTCTTGACAGCTCTGCTATGCAGAAGCACAGGAAAGCCGGCAGAGCTGCTCCTCTAGCTGCTCTACGCAGAGGCAACTGTAAATCAGCTAGACAGTGATCCTGTTGTGGAAAAGGCAGGAAAGTGGCTGCAAAAGCGTTTTGGCTTGCTGGAAGCAGCAGCAAGCACGCGGGCTTCTCTGCACGCTGCAAACACAAAACAGAAGCACCTACACGGCGAGAGGAGACTGCCTGACACGTGCTGCACTCAGTACAGCTCTGGGCTGCTGCCAGGAAAGGTATTTCAAGGAACTAGCCACGGGGACTCTGCACTGTGCTGGGAGAGTTTCTACAAGGTGACCAGAAGCTGTTCGCCAGCACCCGCTTGCAGCGACCGAGTTCGGCTTTCCACGTTCTTCCCCGGCTCTCTTTCGCTTCTCCGCACAAGCTGCGGCTGTACCCAAGACGCCGCTGGCTGTGGTTCCGCGAAGCGCTGCTTTCTCGGCAAAACGCAGCTTCTCGTTCTTGACAGCTCTGCTATGCAGAAGCACAGGAAAGCCGGCAGAGCTGCTCCTCTAGCTGCTCTACGCAGAGGCAACTGTAAATCAGCTAGACAGTGATCCTGTTGTGGAAAAGGCAGGAAAGTGGCTGCAAAAGCGTTTTGGCTTGCTGGAAGCAGCAGCAAGCACGCGGGCTTCTCTGCACGCTGCAAACACAAAACAGAAGCACCTACACGGCGAGAGGAGACTGCCTGACACCTGCTGCACTCAGTACAGCTCTGGGCTGCTGCCAGGAAAGGTATTTCAAGGAACTAGCCACGGGGACTCTGCACTGTGCTGGGAGAGTTTCTACAAGGTGACCAGAAGCTGTTCGCCAGCACACGCTTGCAGCGACCGAGTTCGGCTTTCCACGTTCTTCCCCGGCTCTCTTTCGCTTCTCCGCACAAGCTGCGGCTGTACCGAAGACGCCGCTGGCTGTGGTTCCGCGAAGCGCTGCTTTCTGGGCAAAACGCAGCTTCTCGTTCTTGACAGCTCTGCTATGCAGAAGCACAGGAAAGCCGGCAGAGCTGCTCCTCTAGCTGCTCTACGCAGAGGCAACTGTAAATCAGCTAGACAGTGATCCTGTTGTGGAAAAGGCAGGAAAGTGGCTGCAAAAGCGTTTTGGCTTGCTGGAAGCAGCAGCAAGCACGCGGGCTTCTCTGCACGCTGCAAACACAAAACAGAAGCACCTACACGGCGAGAGGAGACTGCCTGACACCTGCTGCACTCAGTACAGCTCTGGGCTGCTGCCAGGAAAGGTATTTCAAGGAACTAGCCACGGGGACTCTGCACTGTGCGGGGAGAGTTTCTACAAGGTGACCAGAAGCTGTTCGCCAGCACCCGCTTGCAGCGACCGAGTTCGGCTTTCCACGTTCTTCCCCGGCTCTCTTTCGCTTCTCCGCACAAGCTGCGGCTGTACCGAAGACGCCGCTGGCTGTGGTTCCGCGAAGCGCTGCTTTCTCGGCAAAACGCAGCTTCTCGTTCTTGACAGCTCTGCTATGCAGAAGCACAGGAAAGCCGGCAGAGCTGCTCCTCTAGCTGCTCTACGCAGAGGCAACTGTAAATCAGCTAGACAGTGATCCTGTTGTGGAAAAGGCAGGAAAGTGGCTGCAAAAGCGTTTTGGCTTGCTGGAAGCAGCAGCAAGCACGCGGGCTTCTCTGCACGCTGCAAACACAAAACAGAAGCACCTACACGGCGAGAGGAGACTGCCTGACACCTGCTGCACTCAGTACAGCTCTGGGCTGCTGCCAGGAAAGGTATTTCAAGGAACTAGCCACGGGGACTCTGCACTGTGCTGGGAGAGTTTCTACAAGGTGACCAGAAGCTGTTCGCCAGCACCCGCTTGCAGCGACCGAGTTCGGCTTTCCACGTTCTTCCCCGGCTCTCTTTCGCTTCTCCGCACAAGCTGCGGCTGTACCCAAGACGCCGCTGGCTGTGGTTCCGCGAAGCGCTGCTTTCTCGGCAAAACGCAGCTTCTCGTTCTTGACAGCTCTGCTATGCAGAAGCACAGGAAAGCCGGCAGAGCTGCTCCTCTAGCTGCTCTACGCAGAGGCAACTGTAAATCAGCTAGACAGTGATCCTGTTGTGGAAAAGGCAGGAAAGTGGCTGCAAAAGCGTTTTGGCTTGCTGGAAGCAGCAGCAAGCACGCGGGCTTCTCTGCACGCTGCAAACACAAAACAGAAGCACCTACACGGCGAGAGGAGACTGCCTGACACCTGCTGCACTCAGTACAGCTCTGGGCTGCTGCCAGGAAAGGTATTTCAAGGAACTAGCCACGGGGACTCTGCACTGTGCTGGGAGAGTTTCTACAAGGTGACCAGAAGCTGTTCGCCAGCACCCGCTTGCAGCGACCGAGTTCGGCTTTCCACGTTCTTCCCCGGCTCTCTTTCGCTTCTCCGCACAAGCTGCGGCTGTACCCAAGACGCCGCTGGCTGTGGTTCCGCGAAGCGCTGCTTTCTGGGCAAAACGCAGCTTCTCGTTCTTGACAGCTCTGCTATGCAGAAGCACAGGAAAGCCGGCAGAGCTGCTCCTCTAGCTGCTCTACGCAGAGGCAACTGTAAATCAGCTAGACAGTGATCCTGTTGTGGAAAAGGCAGGAAAGTGGCTGCAAAAGCGTTTTGGCTTGCTGGAAGCAGCAGCAAGCACGCGGGCTTCTCTGCACGCTGCAAACACAAAACAGAAGCACCTACACGGCGAGAGGAGACTGCCTGACACCTGCTGCACTCAGTACAGCTCTGGGCTGCTGCCAGGAAAGGTATTTCAAGGAACTAGCCACGGGGACTCTGCACTGTGCTGGGAGAGTTTCTACAAGGTGACCAGAAGCTGTTCGCCAGCACCCGCTTGCAGCGACCGAGTTCGGCTTTCCACGTTCTTCCCCGGCTCTCTTTTCGCTTCTCCGCACAAGCTGCGGCTGTACCGAAGACGCCGCTGGCTGTGGTTCCGCGAAGCGCTGCTTTCTGGGCAAAACGCAGCTTCTCGTTCTTGACAGCTCTGCTATGCAGAAGCACAGGAAAGCCGGCAGAGCTGCTCCTCTAAGCTGCTCTACGCAGAGGCAACTGTAAATCAGCTAGACAGTGATCCTGTTGTGGAAAAGGCAGGAAAGTGGCTGCAAAAGCGTTTTGGCTTGCTGGAAGCAGCAGCAAGCACGCGGGCTTCTCTGCACGCTGCAAACACAAAACAGAAGCACCTACACGGCGAGAGGAGACTGCCTGACACCTGCTGCACTCAGTACAGCTCTGGGCTGCTGCCAGGAAAGGTATTTCAAGGAACTAGCCACGGGGACTCTGCACTGTGCTGGGAGAGTTTCTACAAGGTGACCAGAAGCTGTTCGCCAGCACCCGCTTGCAGCGACCGAGTTCGGCTTTCCACGTTCTTCCCCGGCTCTCTTTCGCTTCTCCGCACAAGCTGCGGCTGTACCGAAGACGCCGCTGGCTGTGGTTCCGCGAAGCGCTGCTTTCTCGGCAAAACGCAGCTTCTCGTTCTTGACAGCTCTGCTATGCAGAAGCACAGGAAAGCCGGCAGAGCTGCTCCTCTAGCTGCTCTACGCAGAGGCAACTGTAAATCAGCTAGACAGTGATCCTGTTGTGGAAAAGGCAGGAAAGTGGCTGCAAAAGCGTTTTGGCTTGCTGGAAGCAGCAGCAAGCACGCGGGCTTCTCTGCACGCTGCAAACACAAAACAGAAGCACCTACACGGCGAGAGGAGACTGCCTGACACCTGCTGCACTCAGTACAGCTCTGGGCTGCTGCCAGGAAAGGTATTTCAAGGAACTAGCCACGGGGACTCTGCACTGTGCTGGGAGAGTTTCTACAAGGTGACCAGAAGCTGTTCGCCAGCACCCGCTTGCAGCGACCGAGTTCGGCTTTCCACGTTCTTCCCCGGCTCTCTTTCGCTTCTCCGCACAAGCTGCGGCTGTACCCAAGACGCCGCTGGCTGTGGTTCCGCGAAGCGCTGCTTTCTCGGCAAAACGCAGCTTCTCGTTCTTGACAGCTCTGCTATGCAGAAGCACAGGAAAGCCGGCAGAGCTGCTCCTCTAGCTGCTCTACGCAGAGGCAACTGTAAATCAGCTAGACAGTGATCCTGTTGTGGAAAAGGCAGGAAAGTGGCTGCAAAAGCGTTTTGGCTTGCTGGAAGCAGCAGCAAGCACGCGGGCTTCTCTGCACGCTGCAAACACAAAACAGAAGCACCTACACGGCGAGAGGAGACTGCCTGACACCTGCTGCACTCAGTACAGCTCTGGGCTGCTGCCAGGAAAGGTATTTCAAGGAACTAGCCACGGGGACTCTGCACTGTGCGGGGAGAGTTTCTACAAGGTGACCAGAAGCTGTTCGCCAGCACCCGCTTGCAGCGACCGAGTTCGGCTTTCCACGTTCTTCCCCGGCTCTCTTTCGCTTCTCCGCACAAGCTGCGGCTGTACCGAAGACGCCGCTGGCTGTGGTTCCGCGAAGCGCTGCTTTCTCGGCAAAACGCAGCTTCTCGTTCTTGACAGCTCTGCTATGCAGAAGCACAGGAAAGCCGGCAGAGCTGCTCCTCTAGCTGCTCTACGCAGAGGCAACTGTAAATCAGCTAGACAGTGATCCTGTTGTGGAAAAGGCAGGAAAGTGGCTGCAAAAGCGTTTTGGCTTGCTGGAAGCAGCAGCAAGCACGCGGGCTTCTCTGCACGCTGCAAACACAAAACAGAAGCACCTACACGGCGAGAGGAGACTGCCTGACACCTGCTGCACTCAGTACAGCTCTGGGCTGCTGCCAGGAAAGGTATTTCAAGGAACTAGCCACGGGGACTCTGCACTGTGCTGGGAGAGTTTCTACAAGGTGACCAGAAGCTGTTCGCCAGCACCCGCTTGCAGCGACCGAGTTCGGCTTTCCACGTTCTTCCCCGGCTCTCTTTCGCTTCTCCGCACAAGCTGCGGCTGTACCCAAGACGCCGCTGGCTGTGGTTCCGCGAAGCGCTGCTTTCTGGGCAAAACGCAGCTTCTCGTTCTTGACAGCTCTGCTATGCAGAAGCACAGGAAAGCCGGCAGAGCTGCTCCTCTAGCTGCTCTACGCAGAGGCAACTGTAAATCAGCTAGACAGTGATCCTGTTGTGGAAAAGGCAGGAAAGTGGCTGCAAAAGCGTTTTGGCTTGCTGGAAGCAGCAGCAAGCACGCGGGCTTCTCTGCACGCTGCAAACACAAAACAGAAGCACCTACACGGCGAGAGGAGACTGCCTGACACCTGCTGCACTCAGTACAGCTCTGGGCTGCTGCCAGGAAAGGTATTTCAAGGAACTAGCCACGGGGACTCTGCACTGTGCTGGGAGAGTTTCTACAAGGTGACCAGAAGCTGTTGGCCAGCACCCGCTTGCAGCGACCGAGTTCGGCTTTCCACGTTCTTCCCCGGCTCTCTTTCGCTTCTCCGCACAAGCTGCGGCTGTACCCAAGACGCCGCTGGCTGTGGTTCCGCGAAGCGCTGCTTTCTGGGCAAAACGCAGCTTCTCGTTCTTGACAGCTCTGCTATGCAGAAGCACAGGAAAGCCGGCAGAGCTGCTCCTCTAGCTGCTCTACGCAGAGGCAACTGTAAATCAGCTAGACAGTGATCCTGTTGTGGAAAAGGCAGGAAAGTGGCTGCAAAAGCGTTTTGGCTTGCTGGAAGCAGCAGCAAGCACGCGGGCTTCTCTGCACGCTGCAAACACAAAACAGAAGCACCTACACGGCGAGAGGAGACTGCCTGACACCTGCTGCACTCAGTACAGCTCTGGGCTGCTGCCAGGAAAGGTATTTCAAGGAACTAGCCACGGGGACTCTGCACTGTGCGGGGAGAGTTTCTACAAGGTGACCAGAAGCTGTTCGCCAGCACCCGCTTGCAGCGACCGAGTTCGGCTTTCCACGTTCTTCCCCGGCTCTCTTTCGCTTCTCCGCACAAGCTGCGGCTGTACCGAAGACGCCGCTGGCTGTGGTTCCGCGAAGCGCTGCTTTCTCGGCAAAACGCAGCTTCTCGTTCTTGACAGCTCTGCTATGCAGAAGCACAGGAAAGCCGGCAGAGCTGCTCCTCTAGCTGCTCTACGCAGAGGCAACTGTAAATCAGCTAGACAGTGATCCTGTTGTGGAAAAGGCAGGAAAGTGGCTGCAAAAGCGTTTTGGCTTGCTGGAAGCAGCAGCAAGCACGCGGGCTTCTCTGCACGCTGCAAACACAAAACAGAAGCACCTACACGGCGAGAGGAGACTGCCTGACACCTGCTGCACTCAGTACAGCTCTGGGCTGCTGCCAGGAAAGGTATTTCAAGGAACTAGCCACGGGGACTCTGCACTGTGCTGGGAGAGTTTCTACAAGGTGACCAGAAGCTGTTCGCCAGCACCCGCTTGCAGCGACCGAGTTCGGCTTTCCACGTTCTTCCCCGGCTCTCTTTCGCTTCTCCGCACAAGCTGCGGCTGTACCCAAGACGCCGCTGGCTGTGGTTCCGCGAAGCGCTGCTTTCTCGGCAAAACGCAGCTTCTCGTTCTTGACAGCTCTGCTATGCAGAAGCACAGGAAAGCCGGCAGAGCTGCTCCTCTAGCTGCTCTACGCAGAGGCAACTGTAAATCAGCTAGACAGTGATCCTGTTGTGGAAAAGGCAGGAAAGTGGCTGCAAAAGCGTTTTGGCTTGCTGGAAGCAGCAGCAAGCACGCGGGCTTCTCTGCACGCTGCAAACACAAAACAGAAGCACCTACACGGCGAGAGGAGACTGCCTGACACCTGCTGCACTCAGTACAGCTCTGGGCTGCTGCCAGGAAAGGTATTTCAAGGAACTAGCCACGGGGACTCTGCACTGTGCGGGGAGAGTTTCTACAAGGTGACCAGAAGCTGTTCGCCAGCACCCGCTTGCAGCGACCGAGTTCGGCTTTCCACGTTCTTCCCCGCCTCTCTTTCGCTTCTCCGCACAAGCTGCGGCTGTACCCAAGACGCCGCTGGCTGTGGTTCCGCGAAGCGCTGCTTTCTCGGCAAAACGCAGCTTCTCGTTCTTGACAGCTCTGCTATGCAGAAGCACGGGAAAGCCGGCAGAGCTGCTCCTCTAGCTGCTCTACGCAGAGGCAACTGTAAATCAGCTAGACAGTGATCCTGTTGTGGAAAAGGCAGGAAAGTGGCTGCAAAAGCGTTTTGGCTTGCTGGAAGCAGCAGCAAGCACGCGGGCTTCTCTGCACGCTGCAAACACAAAACAGAAGCACCTACACGGCGAGAGGAGACTGCCTGACACCTGCTGCACTCAGTACAGCTCTGGGCTGCTGCCACGAAAGGTATTTCAAGGAACTAGCCACGGGGACTCTGCACTGTGCGGGGAGAGTTTCTACAAGGTGACCAGAAGCTGTTCGCCAGCACCCGCTTGCAGCGACCGAGTTCGGCTTTCCACGTTCTTCCCCGGCTCTCTTTCGCTTCTCCGCACAAGCTGCGGCTGTACCGAAGACGCCGCTGGCTGTGGTTCCGCGAAGCGCTGCTTTCTCGGCAAAACGCAGCTTCTCGTTCTTGACAGCTCTGCTATGCAGAAGCACAGGAAAGCCGGCAGAGCTGCTCCTCTAGCTGCTCTACGCAGAGGCAACTGTAAATCAGCTAGACAGTGATCCTGTTGTGGAAAAGGCAGGAAAGTGGCTGCAAAAGCGTTTTGGCTTGCTGGAAGCAGCAGCAAGCACGCGGGCTTCTCTGCACGCTGCAAACAAAAAACAGAAGCACCTACACGGCGAGAGGAGACTGCCTGACACCTGCTGCACTCAGTACAGCTCTGGGCTGCTGCCAGGAAAGGTATTTCAAGGAACTAGCCACGGGGACTCTGCACTGTGCGGGGAGAGTTTCTACAAGGTGACCAGAAGCTGTTCGCCAGCACCCGCTTGCAGCGACCGAGTTCGGCTTTCCACGTTCTTCCCCGGCTCTCTTTCGCTTCTCCGCACAAGCTGCGGCTGTACCCAAGACGCCGCTGGCTGTGGTTCCGCGAAGCGCTGCTTTCTGGGCAAAACGCAGCTTCTCGTTCTTGACAGCTCTGCTATGCAGAAGCACAGGAAAGCCGGCAGAGCTGCTCCTCTAGCTGCTCTACGCAGAGGCAACTGTAAATCAGCTAGACAGTGATCCTGTTGTGGAAAAGGCAGGAAAGTGGCTGCAAAAGCGTTTTGGCTTGCTGGAAGCAGCAGCAAGCACGCGGGCTTCTCTGCACGCTGCAAACACAAAACAGAAGCACCTACACGGCGAGAGGAGACTGCCTGACACCTGCTGCACTCAGTACAGCTCTGGGCTGCTGCCAGGAAAGGTATTTGAAGGAACTAGCCACGGGGACTCTGCACTGTGCTGGGAGAGTTTCTACAAGGTGACCAGAAGCTGTTCGCCAGCACCCGCTTGCAGCGACCGAGTTCGGCTTTCCACGTTCTTCCCCGGCTCTCTTTCGCTTCTCCGCACAAGCTGCGGCTGTACCCAAGACGCCGCTGGCTGTGGTTCCGCGAAGCGCTGCTTTCTGGGCAAAACGCAGCTTCTCGTTCTTGACAGCTCTGCTATGCAGAAGCACAGGAAAGCCGGCAGAGCTGCTCCTCTAGCTGCTCTACGCAGAGGCAACTGTAAATCAGCTAGACAGTGATCCTGTTGTGGAAAAGGCAGGAAAGTGGCTGCAAAAGCGTTTTGGCTTGCTGGAAGCAGCAGCAAGCACGCGGGCTTCTCTGCACGCTGCAAACACAAAACAGAAGCACCTACACGGCGAGAGGAGACTGCCTGACACCTGCTGCACTCAGTACAGCTCTGGGCTGCTGCCAGGAAAGGTATTTCAAGGAACTAGCCACGGGGACTCTGCACTGTGCTGGGAGAGTTTCTACAAGGTGACCAGAAGCTGTTCGCCAGCACCCGCTTGCAGCGACCGAGTTCGGCTTTCCACGTTCTTCCCCGGCTCTCTTTCGCTTCTCCGCACAAGCTGCGGCTGTACCCAAGACGCCGCTGGCTGTGGTTCCGCGAAGCGCTGCTTTCTGGGCAAAACGCAGCTTCTCGTTCTTGACAGCTCTGCTATGGAGAAGCACAGGAAAGCCGGCAGAGCTGCTCCTCTAGCTGCTCTACGCAGAGGCAACTGTAAATCAGCTAGACAGTGATCCTGTTGTGGAAAAGGCAGGAAAGTGGCTGCAAAAGCGTTTTGGCTTGCTGGAAGCAGCAGCAAGCACGCGGGCTTCTCTGCACGCTGCAAACACAAAACAGAAGCACCTACACGGCGAGAGGAGACTGCCTGACACCTGCTGCACTCAGTACAGCTCTGGGCTGCTGCCAGGAAAGGTATTTCAAGGAACTAGCCACGGGGACTCTGCACTGTGCTGGGAGAGTTTCTACAAGGTGACCAGAAGCTGTTCGCCAGCACCCGCTTGCAGCGACCGAGTTCGGCTTTCCACGTTCTTCCCCGGCTCTCTTTCGCTTCTCCGCACAAGCTGCGGCTGTACCCAAGACGCCGCTGGCTGTGGTTCCGCGAAGCGCTGCTTTCTCGGCAAAACGCAGCTTCTCGTTCTTGACAGCTCTGCTATGCAGAAGCACAGGAAAGCCGGCAGAGCTGCTCCTCTAGCTGCTCTACGCAGAGGCAACTGTAAATCAGCTAGACAGTGATCCTGTTGTGGAAAAGGCAGGAAAGTGGCTGCAAAAGCGTTTTGGCTTGCTGGAAGCAGCAGCAAGCACGCGGGCTTCTCTGCACGCTGCAAACACAAAACAGAAGCACCTACACGGCGAGAGGAGACTGCCTGACACCTGCTGCACTCAGTACAGCTCTGGGCTGCTGCCAGGAAAGGTATTTCAAGGAACTAGCCACGGGGACTCTGCACTGTGCTGGGAGAGTTTCTACAAGGTGACCAGAAGCTGTTCGCCAGCACCCGCTTGCAGCGACCGAGTTCGGCTTTCCACGTTCTTCCCCGGCTCTCTTTCGCTTCTCCGCACAAGCTGCGGCTGTACCGAAGACGCCGCTGGCTGTGGTTCCGCGAAGCGCTGCTTTCTCGGCAAAACGCAGCTTCTCGTTCTTGACAGCTCTGCTATGCAGAAGCACAGGAAAGCCGGCAGAGCTGCTCCTCTAGCTGCTCTACGCAGAGGCAACTGTAAATCAGCTAGACAGTGATCCTGTTGTGGAAAAGGCAGGAAAGTGGCTGCAAAAGCGTTTTGGCTTGCTGGAAGCAGCAGCAAGCACGCGGGCTTCTCTGCACGCTGCAAACACAAAACAGAAGCACCTACACGGCGAGAGGAGACTGCCTGACACCTGCTGCACTCAGTACAGCTCTGGGCTGCTGCCAAGAAAGGTATTTCAAGGAACTAGCCACGGGGACTCTGCACTGTGCTGGGAGAGTTTCTACAAGGTGACCAAAAGCTGTTCGCCAGCACCCGCTTGCAGCGACCGAGTTCGGCTTTCCACGTTCTTCCCCGGCTCTCTTTCGCTTCTCCGCACAAGCTGCGGCTGTACCGAAGACGCCGCTGGCTGTGGTTCCGCGAAGCGCTGCTTTCTCGGCAAAACGCAGCTTCTCGTTCTTGACAGCTCTGCTATGCAGAAGCACAGGAAAGCCGGCAGAGCTGCTCCTCTAGCTGCTCTACGCAGAGGCAACTGTAAATCAGCTAGACAGTGATCCTGTTGTGGAAAAGGCAGGAAAGTGGCTGCAAAAGCGTTTTGGCTTGCTGGAAGCAGCAGCAAGCACGCGGGCTTCTCTGCACGCTGCAAACACAAAACAGAAGCACCTACACGGCGAGAGGAGACTGCCTGACACCTGCTGCACTCAGTACAGCTCTGGGCTGCTGCCAGGAAAGGTATTTCAAGGAACTAGCCACGGGGACTCTGCACTGTGCGGGGAGAGTTTCTACAAGGTGACCAGAAGCTGTTCGCCAGCACCCGCTTGCAGCGACCGAGTTCGGCTTTCCACGTTCTTCCCCGGCTCTCTTTCGCTTCTCCGCACAAGCTGCGGCTGTACCCAAGACGCCGCTGGCTGTGGTTCCGCGAAGCGCTGCTTTCTGGGCAAAACGCAGCTTCTCGTTCTTGACAGCTCAGCTATGCAGAATCACAGGAAAGCCGGCAGAGCTGCTCCTCAAGCTGCTCTACGCAGAGGCAACTGTAAATCAGCTAGACAGTGATCCTGTTGTGGAAAAGGCAGGAAAGTGGCTGCAAAAGCGTTTTGGCTTGCTGGAAGCAGCAGCAAGCACGCGGGCTTCTCTGCACGCTGCAAACACAAAACAGAAGCACCTACACGGCGAGAGGAGACTGCCTGACACCTGCTGCACTCAGTACAGCTCTGGGCTGCTGCCAGGAAAGGTATTTCAAGGAACTAGCCACGGGGACTCTGCACTGTGCTGGGAGAGTTTCTACAAGGTGACCAGAAGCTGTTCGCCAACACCCGCTTGCAGCGACCGAGTTCGGCTTTCCACGTTCTTCCCCGCCTCTCTTTCGCTTCTCCGCACAAGCTGCGGCTGTACCGAAGACGCCGCTGGCTGTGGTTCCGCGAAGCGCTGCTTTCTGGGCAAAACGCAGCTTCTCGTTCTTGACAGCTCTGCTATGCAGAAGCACAGGAAAGCCGGCAGAGCTGCTCCTCTAGCTGCTCTACGCAGAGGCAACTGTAAATCAGCTAGACAGTGATCCTGTTGTGGAAAAGGCAGGAAAGTGGCTGCAAAAGCGTTTTGGCTTGCTGGAAGCAGCAGCAAGCACGCGGGCTTCTCTGCACGCTGCAAACACAAAACAGAAGCACCTACACGGCGAGAGGAGACTGCCTGACACCTGCTGCACTCAGTACAGCTCTGGGCTGCTGCCAGGAAAGGTATTTCAAGGAACTAGCCACGGGGACTCTGCACTGTGCTGGGAGAGTTTCTACAAGGTGACCAGAAGCTGTTCGCCAGCACCCGCTTGCAGCGACCGAGTTCGGCTTTCCACGTTCTTCCCCGGCTCTCTTTCGCTTCTCCGCACAAGCTGCGGCTGTACCCAAGACGCCGCTGGCTGTGGTTCCGCGAAGCGCTGCTTTCTGGGCAAAACGCAGCTTCTCGTTCTTGACAGCTCTGCTATGCAGAAGCACAGGAAAGCCGGCAGAGCTGCTCCTCTAGCTGCTCTACGCAGAGGCAACTGTAAATCAGCTAGACTGTGATCCTGTTGTGGAAAAGGCAGGAAAGTGGCTGCAAAAGCGTTTTGGCTTGCTGGAAGCAGCAGCAAGCACGCGGGCTTCTCTGCACGCTGCAAACACAAAACAGAAGCACCTACACGGCGAGAGGAGACTGCCTGACACCTGCTGCACTCAGTACAGCTCTGGGCTGCTGCCAGGAAAGTTATTTCAAGGAACTAGCCACGGGGACTCTGCACTGTGCTGGGAGAGTTTCTACAAGGTGACCAGAAGCTGTTCGCCAGCACCCGCTTGCAGCGACCGAGTTCGGCTTTCCACGTTCTTCCCCGGCTCTCTTTCGCTTCTCCGCACAAGCTGCGGCTGTACCCAAGACGCCGCTGGCTGTGGTTCCGCGAAGCGCTGCTTTCTGGGCAAAACGCAGCTTCTCGTTCTTGACAGCTCTGCTATGCAGAAGCACAGGAAAGCCGGCAGAGCTGCTCCTCTAGCTGCTCTACGCAGAGGCAACTGTAAATCAGCTAGACAGTGATCCTGTTGTGGAAAAGGCAGGAAAGTGGCTGCAAAAGCGTTTTGGCTTGCTGGAAGCAGCAGCAAGCACGCGGGCTTCTCTGCACGCTGCAAACACAAAACAGAAGCACCTACACGGCGAGAGGAGACTGCCTGACACGTGCTGCACTCAGTACAGCTCTGGGCTGCTGCCAGGAAAGGTATTTCAAGGAACTAGCCACGGGGACTCTGCACTGTGCTGGGAGAGTTTCTACAAGGTGACCAGAAGCTGTTCGCCAGCACCCGCTTGCAGCGACCGAGTTCGGCTTTCCACGTTCTTCCCCGGCTCTCTTTCGCTTCTCCGCACAAGCTGCGGCTGTACCGAAGACGCCGCTGGCTGTGGTTCCGCGAAGCGCTGCTTTCTGGGCAAAACGCAGCTTCTCGTTCTTGACAGCTCTGCTATGCAGAAGCACAGGAAAGCCGGCAGAGCTGCTCCTCTAGCTGCTCTACGCAGAGGCAACTGTAAATCAGCTAGACAGTGATCCTGTTGTGGAAAAGGCAGGAAAGTGGCTGCAAAAGCGTTTTGGCTTGCTGGAAGCAGCAGCAAGCACGCGGGCTTCTCTGCACGCTGCAAACACAAAACAGAAGCACCTACACGGCGAGAGGAGACTGCCTGACACCTGCTGCACTCAGTACAGCTCTGGGCTGCTGCCAGGAAAGGTATTTCAAGGAACTAGCCACGGGGACTCTGCACTGTGCTGGGAGAGTTTCTACAAGGTGACCAGAAGCTGTTCGCCAGCACCCGCTTGCAGCGACCGAGTTCGGCTTTCCACGTTCTTCCCCGGCTCTCTTTCGCTTCTCCGCACAAGCTGCGGCTGTACCCAAGACGCCGCTGGCTGTGGTTCCGCGAAGCGCTGCTTTCTGGGCAAAACGCAGCTTCTCGTTCTTGACAGCTCTGCTATGCAGAAGCACAGGAAAGCCGGCAGAGCTGCTCCTCTAGCTGCTCTACGCAGAGGCAACTGTAAATCAGCTAGACAGTGATCCTGTTGTGGAAAAGGCAGGAAAGTGGCTGCAAAAGCGTTTTGGCTTGCTGGAAGCAGCAGCAAGCACGCGGGCTTCTCTGCACGCTGCAAACACAAAACAGAAGCACCTACACGGCGAGAGGAGACTGCCTGACACCTGCTGCACTCAGTACAGCTCTGGGCTGCTGCCAGGAAAGGTATTTCAAGGAACTAGCCACGGGGACTCTGCACTGTGCTGGGAGAGTTTCTACAAGGTGACCAGAAGCTGTTCGCCAGCACCCGCTTGCAGCGACCGAGTTCGGCTTTCCACGTTCTTCCCCGGCTCTCTTTCGCTTCTCCGCACAAGCTGCGGCTGTACCCAAGACGCCGCTGGCTGTGGTTCCGCGAAGCGCTGCTTTCTGGGCAAAACGCAGCTTCTCGTTCTTGACAGCTCTGCTATGCAGAAGCACAGGAAAGCCGGCAGAGCTGCTCCTCTAGCTGCTCTACGCAGAGGCAACTGTAAATCAGCTAGACAGTGATCCTGTTGTGGAAAAGGCAGGAAAGTGGCTGCAAAAGCGTTTTGGCTTGCTGGAAGCAGCAGCAAGCACGCGGGCTTCTCTGCACGCTGCAAACACAAAACAGAAGCACCTACACGGCGAGAGGAGACTGCCTGACACGTGCTGCACTCAGTACAGCTCTGGGCTGCTGCCAGGAAAGGTATTTCAAGGAACTAGCCACGGGGACTCTGCACTGTGCTGGGAGAGTTTCTACAAGGTGACCAGAAGCTGTTCGCCAGCACACGCTTGCAGCGACCGAGTTCGGCTTTCCACGTTCTTCCCCGGCTCTCTTTCGCTTCTCCGCACAAGCTGCGGCTGTACCCAAGACGCCGCTGGCTGTGGTTCCGCGAAGCGCTGCTTTCTGGGCAAAACGCAGCTTCTCGTTCTTGACAGCTCTGCTATGCAGAAGCACAGGAAAGCCGGCAGAGCTGCTCCTCTAGCTGCTCTACGCAGAGGCAACTGTAAATCAGCTAGACAGTGATCCTGTTGTGGAAAAGGCAGGAAAGTGGCTGCAAAAGCGTTTTGGCTTGCTGGAAGCAGCAGCAAGCACGCGGGCTTCTCTGCACGCTGCAAACACAAAACAGAAGCACCTACACGGCGAGAGGAGACTGCCTGACACCTGCTGCACTCAGTACAGCTCTGGGCTGCTGCCAGGAAAGGTATTTCAAGGAACTAGCCACGGGGACTCTGCACTGTGCTGGGAGAGTTTCTACAAGGTGACCAGAAGCTGTTCGCCAGCACCCGCTTGCAGCGACCGAGTTCGGCTTTCCACGTTCTTCCCCGGCTCTCTTTCGCTTCTCCGCACAAGCTGCGGCTGTACCCAAGACGCCGCTGGCTGTGGTTCCGCGAAGCGCTGCTTTCTGGGCAAAACGCAGCTTCTCGTTCTTGACAGCTCTGCTATGGAGAAGCACAGGAAAGCCGGCAGAGCTGCTCCTCTAGCTGCTCTACGCAGAGGCAACTGTAAATCAGCTAGACAGTGATCCTGTTGTGGAAAAGGCAGGAAAGTGGCTGCAAAAGCGTTTTGGCTTGCTGGAAGCAGCAGCAAGCACGCGGGCTTCTCTGCACGCTGCAAACACAAAACAGAAGCACCTACACGGCGAGAGGAGACTGCCTGACACCTGCTGCACTCAGTACAGCTCTGGGCTGCTGCCAGGAAAGGTATTTCAAGGAACTAGCCACGGGGACTCTGCACTGTGCTGGGAGAGTTTCTACAAGGTGACCAGAAGCTGTTCGCCAGCACACGCTTGCAGCGACCGAGTTCGGCTTTCCACGTTCTTCCCCGGCTCTCTTTCGCTTCTCCGCACAAGCTGCGGCTGTACCGAAGACGCCGCTGGCTGTGGTTCCGCGAAGCGCTGCTTTCTGGGCAAAACGCAGCTTCTCGTTCTTGACAGCTCTGCTATGCAGAAGCACAGGAAAGCCGGCAGAGCTGCTCCTCTAGCTGCTCTACGCAGAGGCAACTGTAAATCAGCTAGACAGTGATCCTGTTGTGGAAAAGGCAGGAAAGTGGCTGCAAAAGCGTTTTGGCTTGCTGGAAGCAGCAGCAAGCACGCGGGCTTCTCTGCACGCTGCAAACACAAAACAGAAGCACCTACACGGCGAGAGGAGACTGCCTGACACCTGCTGCACTCAGTACAGCTCTGGGCTGCTGCCAGGAAAGGTATTTCAAGGAACTAGCCACGGGGACTCTGCACTGTGCGGGGAGAGTTTCTACAAGGTGACCAGAAGCTGTTCGCCAGCACCCGCTTGCAGCGACCGAGTTCGGCTTTCCACGTTCTTCCCCGGCTCTCTTTCGCTTCTCCGCACAAGCTGCGGCTGTACCGAAGACGCCGCTGGCTGTGGTTCCGCGAAGCGCTGCTTTCTCGGCAAAACGCAGCTTCTCGTTCTTGACAGCTCTGCTATGCAGAAGCACAGGAAAGCCGGCAGAGCTGCTCCTCTAGCTGCTCTACGCAGAGGCAACTGTAAATCAGCTAGACAGTGATCCTGTTGTGGAAAAGGCAGGAAAGTGGCTGCAAAAGCGTTTTGGCTTGCTGGAAGCAGCAGCAAGCACGCGGGCTTCTCTGCACGCTGCAAACACAAAACAGAAGCACCTACACGGCGAGAGGAGACTGCCTGACACCTGCTGCACTCAGTACAGCTCTGGGCTGCTGCCAGGAAAGGTATTTCAAGGAACTAGCCACGGGGACTCTGCACTGTGCTGGGAGAGTTTCTACAAGGTGACCAGAAGCTGTTCGCCAGCACCCGCTTGCAGCGACCGAGTTCGGCTTTCCACGTTCTTCCCCGGCTCTCTTTCGCTTCTCCGCACAAGCTGCGGCTGTACCCAAGACGCCGCTGGCTGTGGTTCCGCGAAGCGCTGCTTTCTCGGCAAAACGCAGCTTCTCGTTCTTGACAGCTCTGCTATGCAGAAGCACAGGAAAGCCGGCAGAGCTGCTCCTCTAGCTGCTCTACGCAGAGGCAACTGTAAATCAGCTAGACAGTGATCCTGTTGTGGAAAAGGCAGGAAAGTGGCTGCAAAAGCGTTTTGGCTTGCTGGAAGCAGCAGCAAGCACGCGGGCTTCTCTGCACGCTGCAAACACAAAACAGAAGCACCTACACGGCGAGAGGAGACTGCCTGACACCTGCTGCACTCAGTACAGCTCTGGGCTGCTGCCAGGAAAGGTATTTCAAGGAACTAGCCACGGGGACTCTGCACTGTGCTGGGAGAGTTTCTACAAGGTGACCAGAAGCTGTTCGCCAGCACCCGCTTGCAGCGACCGAGTTCGGCTTTCCACGTTCTTCCCCGGCTCTCTTTCGCTTCTCCGCACAAGCTGCGGCTGTACCGAAGACGCCGCTGGCTGTGGTTCCGCGAAGCGCTGCTTTCTGGGCAAAACGCAGCTTCTCGTTCTTGACAGCTCTGCTATGCAGAAGCACAGGAAAGCCGGCAGAGCTGCTCCTCTAAGCTGCTCTACGCAGAGGCAACTGTAAATCAGCTAGACAGTGATCCTGTTGTGGAAAAGGCAGGAAAGTGGCTGCAAAAGCGTTTTGGCTTGCTGGAAGCAGCAGCAAGCACGCGGGCTTCTCTGCACGCTGCAAACACAAAACAGAAGCACCTACACGGCGAGAGGAGACTGCCTGACACCTGCTGCACTCAGTACAGCTCTGGGCTGCTGCCAGGAAAGGTATTTCAAGGAACTAGCCACGGGGACTCTGCACTGTGCTGGGAGAGTTTCTACAAGGTGACCAGAAGCTGTTCGCCAGCACCCGCTTGCAGCGACCGAGTTCGGCTTTCCACGTTCTTCCCCGGCTCTCTTTTCGCTTCTCCGCACAAGCTGCGGCTGTACCGAAGACGCCGCTGGCTGTGGTTCCGCGAAGCGCTGCTTTCTGGGCAAAACGCAGCTTCTCGTTCTTGACAGCTCTGCTATGCAGAAGCACAGGAAAGCCGGCAGAGCTGCTCCTCTAAGCTGCTCTACGCAGAGGCAACTGTAAATCAGCTAGACAGTGATCCTGTTGTGGAAAAGGCAGGAAAGTGGCTGCAAAAGCGTTTTGGCTTGCTGGAAGCAGCAGCAAGCACGCGGGCTTCTCTGCACGCTGCAAACACAAAACAGAAGCACCTACACGGCGAGAGGAGACTGCCTGACACCTGCTGCACTCAGTACAGCTCTGGGCTGCTGCCAGGAAAGGTATTTCAAGGAACTAGCCACGGGGACTCTGCACTGTGCTGGGAGAGTTTCTACAAGGTGACCAGAAGCTGTTCGCCAGCACCCGCTTGCAGCGACCGAGTTCGGCTTTCCACGTTCTTCCCCGGCTCTCTTTCGCTTCTCCGCACAAGCTGCGGCTGTACCGAAGACGCCGCTGGCTGTGGTTCCGCGAAGCGCTGCTTTCTCGGCAAAACGCAGCTTCTCGTTCTTGACAGCTCTGCTATGCAGAAGCACAGGAAAGCCGGCAGAGCTGCTCCTCTAGCTGCTCTACGCAGAGGCAACTGTAAATCAGCTAGACAGTGATCCTGTTGTGGAAAAGGCAGGAAAGTGGCTGCAAAAGCGTTTTGGCTTGCTGGAAGCAGCAGCAAGCACGCGGGCTTCTCTGCACGCTGCAAACACAAAACAGAAGCACCTACACGGCGAGAGGAGACTGCCTGACACCTGCTGCACTCAGTACAGCTCTGGGCTGCTGCCAGGAAAGGTATTTCAAGGAACTAGCCACGGGGACTCTGCACTGTGCTGGGAGAGTTTCTACAAGGTGACCAGAAGCTGTTCGCCAGCACCCGCTTGCAGCGACCGAGTTCGGCTTTCCACGTTCTTCCCCGGCTCTCTTTCGCTTCTCCGCACAAGCTGCGGCTGTACCCAAGACGCCGCTGGCTGTGGTTCCGCGAAGCGCTGCTTTCTCGGCAAAACGCAGCTTCTCGTTCTTGACAGCTCTGCTATGCAGAAGCACAGGAAAGCCGGCAGAGCTGCTCCTCTAGCTGCTCTACGCAGAGGCAACTGTAAATCAGCTAGACAGTGATCCTGTTGTGGAAAAGGCAGGAAAGTGGCTGCAAAAGCGTTTTGGCTTGCTGGAAGCAGCAGCAAGCACGCGGGCTTCTCTGCACGCTGCAAACACAAAACAGAAGCACCTACACGGCGAGAGGAGACTGCCTGACACCTGCTGCACTCAGTACAGCTCTGGGCTGCTGCCAGGAAAGGTATTTCAAGGAACTAGCCACGGGGACTCTGCACTGTGCGGGGAGAGTTTCTACAAGGTGACCAGAAGCTGTTCGCCAGCACCCGCTTGCAGCGACCGAGTTCGGCTTTCCACGTTCTTCCCCGGCTCTCTTTCGCTTCTCCGCACAAGCTGCGGCTGTACCGAAGACGCCGCTGGCTGTGGTTCCGCGAAGCGCTGCTTTCTCGGCAAAACGCAGCTTCTCGTTCTTGACAGCTCTGCTATGCAGAAGCACAGGAAAGCCGGCAGAGCTGCTCCTCTAGCTGCTCTACGCAGAGGCAACTGTAAATCAGCTAGACAGTGATCCTGTTGTGGAAAAGGCAGGAAAGTGGCTGCAAAAGCGTTTTGGCTTGCTGGAAGCAGCAGCAAGCACGCGGGCTTCTCTGCACGCTGCAAACACAAAACAGAAGCACCTACACGGCGAGAGGAGACTGCCTGACACCTGCTGCACTCAGTACAGCTCTGGGCTGCTGCCAAGAAAGGTATTTCAAGGAACTAGCCACGGGGACTCTGCACTGTGCTGGGAGAGTTTCTACAAGGTGACCAAAAGCTGTTCGCCAGCACCCGCTTGCAGCGACCGAGTTCGGCTTTCCACGTTCTTCCCCGGCTCTCTTTCGCTTCTCCGCACAAGCTGCGGCTGTACCGAAGACGCCGCTGGCTGTGGTTCCGCGAAGCGCTGCTTTCTCGGCAAAACGCAGCTTCTCGTTCTTGACAGCTCTGCTATGCAGAAGCACAGGAAAGCCGGCAGAGCTGCTCCTCTAGCTGCTCTACGCAGAGGCAACTGTAAATCAGCTAGACAGTGATCCTGTTGTGGAAAAGGCAGGAAAGTGGCTGCAAAAGCGTTTTGGCTTGCTGGAAGCAGCAGCAAGCACGCGGGCTTCTCTGCACGCTGCAAACACAAAACAGAAGCACCTACACGGCGAGAGGAGACTGCCTGACACCTGCTGCACTCAGTACAGCTCTGGGCTGCTGCCAGGAAAGGTATTTCAAGGAACTAGCCACGGGGACTCTGCACTGTGCGGGGAGAGTTTCTACAAGGTGACCAGAAGCTGTTCGCCAGCACCCGCTTGCAGCGACCGAGTTCGGCTTTCCACGTTCTTCCCCGGCTCTCTTTCGCTTCTCCGCACAAGCTGCGGCTGTACCGAAGACGCCGCTGGCTGTGGTTCCGCGAAGCGCTGCTTTCTCGGCAAAACGCAGCTTCTCGTTCTTGACAGCTCTGCTATGCAGAAGCACAGGAAAGCCGGCAGAGCTGCTCCTCTAGCTGCTCTACGCAGAGGCAACTGTAAATCAGCTAGACAGTGATCCTGTTGTGGAAAAGGCAGGAAAGTGGCTGCAAAAGCGTTTTGGCTTGCTGGAAGCAGCAGCAAGCACGCGGGCTTCTCTGCACGCTGCAAACACAAAACAGAAGCACCTACACGGCGAGAGGAGACTGCCTGACACCTGCTGCACTCAGTACAGCTCTGGGCTGCTGCCAGGAAAGGTATTTCAAGGAACTAGCCACGGGGACTCTGCACTGTGCGGGGAGAGTTTCTACAAGGTGACCAGAAGCTGTTCGCCAGCACCCGCTTGCAGCGACCGAGTTCGGCTTTCCACGTTCTTCCCCGGCTCTCTTTCGCTTCTCCGCACAAGCTGCGGCTGTACCGAAGACGCCGCTGGCTGTGGTTCCGCGAAGCGCTGCTTTCTCGGCAAAACGCAGCTTCTCGTTCTTGACAGCTCTGCTATGCAGAAGCACAGGAAAGCCGGCAGAGCTGCTCCTCTAGCTGCTCTACGCAGAGGCAACTGTAAATCAGCTAGACAGTGATCCTGTTGTGGAAAAGGCAGGAAAGTGGCTGCAAAAGCGTTTTGGCTTGCTGGAAGCAGCAGCAAGCACGCGGGCTTCTCTGCACGCTGCAAACACAAAACAGAAGCACCTACACGGCGAGAGGAGACTGCCTGACACCTGCTGCACTCAGTACAGCTCTGGGCTGCTGCCAGGAAAGGTATTTCAAGAAACTAGCCACGGGGACTCTGCACTGTGCTGGGAGAGTTTCTACAAGGTGACCAGAAGCTGTTGGCCAGCACCCGCTTGCAGCGACCGAGTTCGGCTTTCCACGTTCTTCCCCGGCTCTCTTTCGCTTCTCCGCACAAGCTGCGGCTGTACCCAAGACGCCGCTGGCTGTGGTTCCGCGAAGCGCTGCTTTCTCGGCAAAACGCAGCTTCTCGTTCTTGACAGCTCAGCTATGCAGAAGCACAGGAAAGCCGGCAGAGCTGCTCCTCAAGCTGCTCTACGCAGAGGCAACTGTAAATCAGCTAGACAGTGATCCTGTTGTGGAAAAGGCAGGAAAGTGGCTGCAAAAGCGTTTTGGCTTGCTGGAAGCAGCAGCAAGCACGCGGGCTTCTCTGCACGCTGCAAACACAAAACAGAAGCACCTACACGGCGAGAGGAGACTGCCTGACACCTGCTGCACTCAGTACAGCTCTGGGCTGCTGCCAGGAAAGGTATTTCAAGGAACTAGCCACGGGGACTCTGCACTGTGCTGGGAGAGTTTCTACAAGGTGACCAGAAGCTGTTCGCCAACACCCGCTTGCAGCGACCGAGTTCGGCTTTCCACGTTCTTCCCCGCCTCTCTTTCGCTTCTCCGCACAAGCTGCGGCTGTACCGAAGACGCCGCTGGCTGTGGTTCCGCGAAGCGCTGCTTTCTGGGCAAAACGCAGCTTCTCGTTCTTGACAGCTCTGCTATGCAGAAGCACAGGAAAGCCGGCAGAGCTGCTCCTCTAGCTGCTCTACGCAGAGGCAACTGTAAATCAGCTAGACAGTGATCCTGTTGTGGAAAAGGCAGGAAAGTGGCTGCAAAAGCGTTTTGGCTTGCTGGAAGCAGCAGCAAGCACGCGGGCTTCTCTGCACGCTGCAAACACAAAACAGAAGCACCTACACGGCGAGAGGAGACTGCCTGACACCTGCTGCACTCAGTACAGCTCTGGGCTGCTGCCAGGAAAGGTATTTCAAGGAACTAGCCACGGGGACTCTGCACTGTGCTGGGAGAGTTTCTACAAGGTGACCAGAAGCTGTTCGCCAGCACCCGCTTGCAGCGACCGAGTTCGGCTTTCCACGTTCTTCCCCGGCTCTCTTTCGCTTCTCCGCACAAGCTGCGGCTGTACCCAAGACGCCGCTGGCTGTGGTTCCGCGAAGCGCTGCTTTCTGGGCAAAACGCAGCTTCTCGTTCTTGACAGCTCTGCTATGCAGAAGCACAGGAAAGCCGGCAGAGCTGCTCCTCTAGCTGCTCTACGCAGAGGCAACTGTAAATCAGCTAGACAGTGATCCTGTTGTGGAAAAGGCAGGAAAGTGGCTGCAAAAGCGTTTTGGCTTGCTGGAAGCAGCAGCAAGCACGCGGGCTTCTCTGCACGCTGCAAACACAAAACAGAAGCACCTACACGGCGAGAGGAGACTGCCTGACACGTGCTGCACTCAGTACAGCTCTGGGCTGCTGCCAGGAAAGGTATTTCAAGGAACTAGCCACGGGGACTCTGCACTGTGCTGGGAGAGTTTCTACAAGGTGACCAGAAGCTGTTCGCCAGCACCCGCTTGCAGCGACCGAGTTCGGCTTTCCACGTTCTTCCCCGGCTCTCTTTCGCTTCTCCGCACAAGCTGCGGCTGTACCGAAGACGCCGCTGGCTGTGGTTCCGCGAAGCGCTGCTTTCTGGGCAAAACGCAGCTTCTCGTTCTTGACAGCTCTGCTATGCAGAAGCACAGGAAAGCCGGCAGAGCTGCTCCTCTAAGCTGCTCTACGCAGAGGCAACTGTAAATCAGCTAGACAGTGATCCTGTTGTGGAAAAGGCAGGAAAGTGGCTGCAAAAGCGTTTTGGCTTGCTGGAAGCAGCAGCAAGCACGCGGGCTTCTCTGCACGCTGCAAACACAAAACAGAAGCACCTACACGGCGAGAGGAGACTGCCTGACACCTGCTGCACTCAGTACAGCTCTGGGCTGCTGCCAGGAAAGGTATTTCAAGGAACTAGCCACGGGGACTCTGCACTGTGCTGGGAGAGTTTCTACAAGGTGACCAGAAGCTGTTCGCCAGCACCCGCTTGCAGCGACCGAGTTCGGCTTTCCACGTTCTTCCCCGGCTCTCTTTCGCTTCTCCGCACAAGCTGCGGCTGTACCGAAGACGCCGCTGGCTGTGGTTCCGCGAAGCGCTGCTTTCTGGGCAAAACGCAGCTTCTCGTTCTTGACAGCTCTGCTATGCAGAAGCACAGGAAAGCCGGCAGAGCTGCTCCTCTAGCTGCTCTACGCAGAGGCAACTGTAAATCAGCTAGACAGTGATCCTGTTGTGGAAAAGGCAGGAAAGTGGCTGCAAAAGCGTTTTGGCTTGCTGGAAGCAGCAGCAAGCACGCGGGCTTCTCTGCACGCTGCAAACACAAAACAGAAGCACCTACACGGCGAGAGGAGACTGCCTGACACCTGCTGCACTCAGTACAGCTCTGGGCTGCTGCCAGGAAAGGTATTTCAAGGAACTAGCCACGGGGACTCTGCACTGTGCTGGGAGAGTTTCTACAAGGTGACCAGAAGCTGTTCGCCAGCACCCGCTTGCAGCGACCGAGTTCGGCTTTCCACGTTCTTCCCCGGCTCTCTTTCGCTTCTCCGCACAAGCTGCGGCTGTACCGAAGACGCCGCTGGCTGTGGTTCCGCGAAGCGCTGCTTTCTCGGCAAAACGCAGCTTCTCGTTCTTGACAGCTCTGCTATGCAGAAGCACAGGAAAGCCGGCAGAGCTGCTCCTCTAGCTGCTCTACGCAGAGGCAACTGTAAATCAGCTAGACAGTGATCCTGTTGTGGAAAAGGCAGGAAAGTGGCTGCAAAAGCGTTTTGGCTTGCTGGAAGCAGCAGCAAGCACGCGGGCTTCTCTGCACGCTGCAAACACAAAACAGAAGCACCTACACGGCGAGAGGAGACTGCCTGACACCTGCTGCACTCAGTACAGCTCTGGGCTGCTGCCAGGAAAGGTATTTCAAGGAACTAGCCACGGGGACTCTGCACTGTGCGGGGAGAGTTTCTACAAGGTGACCAGAAGCTGTTGGCCAGCACCCGCTTGCAGCGACCGAGTTCGGCTTTCCACGTTCTTCCCCGGCTCTCTTTCGCTTCTCCGCACAAGCTGCGGCTGTACCCAAGACGCCGCTGGCTGTGGTTCCGCGAAGCGCTGCTTTCTCGGCAAAACGCAGCTTCTCGTTCTTGACAGCTCAGCTATGCAGAAGCACAGGAAAGCCGGCAGAGCTGCTCCTCAAGCTGCTCTACGCAGAGGCAACTGTAAATCAGCTAGACAGTGATCCTGTTGTGGAAAAGGCAGGAAAGTGGCTGCAAAAGCGTTTTGGCTTGCTGGAAGCAGCAGCAAGCACGCGGGCTTCTCTGCACGCTGCAAACACAAAACAGAAGCACCTACACGGCGAGAGGAGACTGCCTGACACCTGCTGCACTCAGTACAGCTCTGGGCTGCTGCCAGGAAAGGTATTTCAAGGAACTAGCCACGGGGACTCTGCACTGTGCTGGGAGAGTTTCTACAAGGTGACCAGAAGCTGTTCGCCAGCACCCGCTTGCAGCGACCGAGTTCGGCTTTCCACGTTCTTCCCCGGCTCTCTTTCGCTTCTCCGCACAAGCTGCGGCTGTACCCAAGACGCCGCTGGCTGTGGTTCCGCGAAGCGCTGCTTTCTGGGCAAAACGCAGCTTCTCGTTCTTGACAGCTCTGCTATGCAGAAGCACAGGAAAGCCGGCAGAGCTGCTCCTCTAGCTGCTCTACGCAGAGGCAACTGTAAATCAGCTAGACAGTGATCCTGTTGTGGAAAAGGCAGGAAAGTGGCTGCAAAAGCGTTTTGGCTTGCTGGAAGCAGCAGCAAGCACGCGGGCTTCTCTGCACGCTGCAAACACAAAACAGAAGCACCTACACGGCGAGAGGAGACTGCCTGACACGTGCTGCACTCAGTACAGCTCTGGGCTGCTGCCAGGAAAGGTATTTCAAGGAACTAGCCACGGGGACTCTGCACTGTGCTGGGAGAGTTTCTACAAGGTGACCAGAAGCTGTTCGCCAGCACCCGCTTGCAGCGACCGAGTTCGGCTTTCCACGTTCTTCCCCGGCTCTCTTTCGCTTCTCCGCACAAGCTGCGGCTGTACCGAAGACGCCGCTGGCTGTGGTTCCGCGAAGCGCTGCTTTCTGGGCAAAACGCAGCTTCTCGTTCTTGACAGCTCTGCTATGCAGAAGCACAGGAAAGCCGGCAGAGCTGCTCCTCTAAGCTGCTCTACGCAGAGGCAACTGTAAATCAGCTAGACAGTGATCCTGTTGTGGAAAAGGCAGGAAAGTGGCTGCAAAAGCGTTTTGGCTTGCTGGAAGCAGCAGCAAGCACGCGGGCTTCTCTGCACGCTGCAAACACAAAACAGAAGCACCTACACGGCGAGAGGAGACTGCCTGACACCTGCTGCACTCAGTACAGCTCTGGGCTGCTGCCAGGAAAGGTATTTCAAGGAACTAGCCACGGGGACTCTGCACTGTGCTGGGAGAGTTTCTACAAGGTGACCAGAAGCTGTTCGCCAGCACCCGCTTGCAGCGACCGAGTTCGGCTTTCCACGTTCTTCCCCGGCTCTCTTTCGCTTCTCCGCACAAGCTGCGGCTGTACCGAAGACGCCGCTGGCTGTGGTTCCGCGAAGCGCTGCTTTCTGGGCAAAACGCAGCTTCTCGTTCTTGACAGCTCTGCTATGCAGAAGCACAGGAAAGCCGGCAGAGCTGCTCCTCTAGCTGCTCTACGCAGAGGCAACTGTAAATCAGCTAGACAGTGATCCTGTTGTGGAAAAGGCAGGAAAGTGGCTGCAAAAGCGTTTTGGCTTGCTGGAAGCAGCAGCAAGCACGCGGGCTTCTCTGCACGCTGCAAACACAAAACAGAAGCACCTACACGGCGAGAGGAGACTGCCTGACACCTGCTGCACTCAGTACAGCTCTGGGCTGCTGCCAGGAAAGGTATTTCAAGGAACTAGCCACGGGGACTCTGCACTGTGCTGGGAGAGTTTCTACAAGGTGACCAGAAGCTGTTCGCCAGCACCCGCTTGCAGCGACCGAGTTCGGCTTTCCACGTTCTTCCCCGGCTCTCTTTCGCTTCTCCGCACAAGCTGCGGCTGTACCGAAGACGCCGCTGGCTGTGGTTCCGCGAAGCGCTGCTTTCTCGGCAAAACGCAGCTTCTCGTTCTTGACAGCTCTGCTATGCAGAAGCACAGGAAAGCCGGCAGAGCTGCTCCTCTAGCTGCTCTACGCAGAGGCAACTGTAAATCAGCTAGACAGTGATCCTGTTGTGGAAAAGGCAGGAAAGTGGCTGCAAAAGCGTTTTGGCTTGCTGGAAGCAGCAGCAAGCACGCGGGCTTCTCTGCACGCTGCAAACACAAAACAGAAGCACCTACACGGCGAGAGGAGACTGCCTGACACCTGCTGCACTCAGTACAGCTCTGGGCTGCTGCCAGGAAAGGTATTTCAAGGAACTAGCCACGGGGACTCTGCACTGTGCGGGGAGAGTTTCTACAAGGTGACCAGAAGCTGTTGGCCAGCACCCGCTTGCAGCGACCGAGTTCGGCTTTCCACGTTCTTCCCCGGCTCTCTTTCGCTTCTCCGCACAAGCTGCGGCTGTACCCAAGACGCCGCTGGCTGTGGTTCCGCGAAGCGCTGCTTTCTCGGCAAAACGCAGCTTCTCGTTCTTGACAGCTCAGCTATGCAGAAGCACAGGAAAGCCGGCAGAGCTGCTCCTCAAGCTGCTCTACGCAGAGGCAACTGTAAATCAGCTAGACAGTGATCCTGTTGTGGAAAAGGCAGGAAAGTGGCTGCAAAAGCGTTTTGGCTTGCTGGAAGCAGCAGCAAGCACGCGGGCTTCTCTGCACGCTGCAAACACAAAACAGAAGCACCTACACGGCGAGAGGAGACTGCCTGACACCTGCTGCACTCAGTACAGCTCTGGGCTGCTGCCAGGAAAGGTATTTCAAGGAACTAGCCACGGGGACTCTGCACTGTGCTGGGAGAGTTTCTACAAGGTGACCAGAAGCTGTTCGCCAGCACCCGCTTGCAGCGACCGAGTTCGGCTTTCCACGTTCTTCCCCGGCTCTCTTTCGCTTCTCCGCACAAGCTGCGGCTGTACCCAAGACGCCGCTGGCTGTGGTTCCGCGAAGCGCTGCTTTCTGGGCAAAACGCAGCTTCTCGTTCTTGACAGCTCTGCTATGGAGAAGCACAGGAAAGCCGGCAGAGCTGCTCCTCTAGCTGCTCTACGCAGAGGCAACTGTAAATCAGCTAGACAGTGATCCTGTTGTGGAAAAGGCAGGAAAGTGGCTGCAAAAGCGTTTTGGCTTGCTGGAAGCAGCAGCAAGCACGCGGGCTTCTCTGCACGCTGCAAACACAAAACAGAAGCACCTACACGGCGAGAGGAGACTGCCTGACACCTGCTGCACTCAGTACAGCTCTGGGCTGCTGCCAGGAAAGGTATTTCAAGGAACTAGCCACGGGGACTCTGCACTGTGCTGGGAGAGTTTCTACAAGGTGACCAGAAGCTGTTCGCCAGCACCCGCTTGCAGCGACCGAGTTCGGCTTTCCACGTTCTTCCCCGGCTCTCTTTCGCTTCTCCGCACAAGCTGCGGCTGTACCCAAGACGCCGCTGGCTGTGGTTCCGCGAAGCGCTGCTTTCTCGGCAAAACGCAGCTTCTCGTTCTTGACAGCTCTGCTATGCAGAAGCACAGGAAAGCCGGCAGAGCTGCTCCTCTAGCTGCTCTACGCAGAGGCAACTGTAAATCAGCTAGACAGTGATCCTGTTGTGGAAAAGGCAGGAAAGTGGCTGCAAAAGCGTTTTGGCTTGCTGGAAGCAGCAGCAAGCACGCGGGCTTCTCTGCACGCTGCAAACACAAAACAGAAGCACCTACACGGCGAGAGGAGACTGCCTGACACGTGCTGCACTCAGTACAGCTCTGGGCTGCTGCCAGGAAAGGTATTTCAAGGAACTAGCCACGGGGACTCTGCACTGTGCTGGGAGAGTTTCTACAAGGTGACCAGAAGCTGTTCGCCAGCACCCGCTTGCAGCGACCGAGTTCGGCTTTCCACGTTCTTCCCCGGCTCTCTTTCGCTTCTCCGCACAAGCTGCGGCTGTACCGAAGACGCCGCTGGCTGTGGTTCCGCGAAGCGCTGCTTTCTGGGCAAAACGCAGCTTCTCGTTCTTGACAGCTCTGCTATGCAGAAGCACAGGAAAGCCGGCAGAGCTGCTCCTCTAAGCTGCTCTACGCAGAGGCAACTGTAAATCAGCTAGACAGTGATCCTGTTGTGGAAAAGGCAGGAAAGTGGCTGCAAAAGCGTTTTGGCTTGCTGGAAGCAGCAGCAAGCACGCGGGCTTCTCTGCACGCTGCAAACACAAAACAGAAGCACCTACACGGCGAGAGGAGACTGCCTGACACCTGCTGCACTCAGTACAGCTCTGGGCTGCTGCCAGGAAAGGTATTTCAAGGAACTAGCCACGGGGACTCTGCACTGTGCTGGGAGAGTTTCTACAAGGTGACCAGAAGCTGTTCGCCAGCACCCGCTTGCAGCGACCGAGTTCGGCTTTCCACGTTCTTCCCCGGCTCTCTTTCGCTTCTCCGCACAAGCTGCGGCTGTACCGAAGACGCCGCTGGCTGTGGTTCCGCGAAGCGCTGCTTTCTGGGCAAAACGCAGCTTCTCGTTCTTGACAGCTCTGCTATGCAGAAGCACAGGAAAGCCGGCAGAGCTGCTCCTCTAGCTGCTCTACGCAGAGGCAACTGTAAATCAGCTAGACAGTGATCCTGTTGTGGAAAAGGCAGGAAAGTGGCTGCAAAAGCGTTTTGGCTTGCTGGAAGCAGCAGCAAGCACGCGGGCTTCTCTGCACGCTGCAAACACAAAACAGAAGCACCTACACGGCGAGAGGAGACTGCCTGACACCTGCTGCACTCAGTACAGCTCTGGGCTGCTGCCAGGAAAGGTATTTCAAGGAACTAGCCACGGGGACTCTGCACTGTGCTGGGAGAGTTTCTACAAGGTGACCAGAAGCTGTTCGCCAGCACCCGCTTGCAGCGACCGAGTTCGGCTTTCCACGTTCTTCCCCGGCTCTCTTTCGCTTCTCCGCACAAGCTGCGGCTGTACCGAAGACGCCGCTGGCTGTGGTTCCGCGAAGCGCTGCTTTCTCGGCAAAACGCAGCTTCTCGTTCTTGACAGCTCTGCTATGCAGAAGCACAGGAAAGCCGGCAGAGCTGCTCCTCTAGCTGCTCTACGCAGAGGCAACTGTAAATCAGCTAGACAGTGATCCTGTTGTGGAAAAGGCAGGAAAGTGGCTGCAAAAGCGTTTTGGCTTGCTGGAAGCAGCAGCAAGCACGCGGGCTTCTCTGCACGCTGCAAACACAAAACAGAAGCACCTACACGGCGAGAGGAGACTGCCTGACACCTGCTGCACTCAGTACAGCTCTGGGCTGCTGCCAGGAAAGGTATTTCAAGGAACTAGCCACGGGGACTCTGCACTGTGCGGGGAGAGTTTCTACAAGGTGACCAGAAGCTGTTGGCCAGCACCCGCTTGCAGCGACCGAGTTCGGCTTTCCACGTTCTTCCCCGGCTCTCTTTCGCTTCTCCGCACAAGCTGCGGCTGTACCCAAGACGCCGCTGGCTGTGGTTCCGCGAAGCGCTGCTTTCTCGGCAAAACGCAGCTTCTCGTTCTTGACAGCTCAGCTATGCAGAAGCACAGGAAAGCCGGCAGAGCTGCTCCTCAAGCTGCTCTACGCAGAGGCAACTGTAAATCAGCTAGACAGTGATCCTGTTGTGGAAAAGGCAGGAAAGTGGCTGCAAAAGCGTTTTGGCTTGCTGGAAGCAGCAGCAAGCACGCGGGCTTCTCTGCACGCTGCAAACACAAAACAGAAGCACCTACACGGCGAGAGGAGACTGCCTGACACCTGCTGCACTCAGTACAGCTCTGGGCTGCTGCCAGGAAAGGTATTTCAAGGAACTAGCCACGGGGACTCTGCACTGTGCTGGGAGAGTTTCTACAAGGTGACCAGAAGCTGTTCGCCAGCACCCGCTTGCAGCGACCGAGTTCGGCTTTCCACGTTCTTCCCCGGCTCTCTTTCGCTTCTCCGCACAAGCTGCGGCTGTACCCAAGACGCCGCTGGCTGTGGTTCCGCGAAGCGCTGCTTTCTGGGCAAAACGCAGCTTCTCGTTCTTGACAGCTCTGCTATGGAGAAGCACAGGAAAGCCGGCAGAGCTGCTCCTCTAGCTGCTCTACGCAGAGGCAACTGTAAATCAGCTAGACAGTGATCCTGTTGTGGAAAAGGCAGGAAAGTGGCTGCAAAAGCGTTTTGGCTTGCTGGAAGCAGCAGCAAGCACGCGGGCTTCTCTGCACGCTGCAAACACAAAACAGAAGCACCTACACGGCGAGAGGAGACTGCCTGACACCTGCTGCACTCAGTACAGCTCTGGGCTGCTGCCAGGAAAGGTATTTCAAGGAACTAGCCACGGGGACTCTGCACTGTGCTGGGAGAGTTTCTACAAGGTGACCAGAAGCTGTTCGCCAGCACCCGCTTGCAGCGACCGAGTTCGGCTTTCCACGTTCTTCCCCGGCTCTCTTTCGCTTCTCCGCACAAGCTGCGGCTGTACCCAAGACGCCGCTGGCTGTGGTTCCGCGAAGCGCTGCTTTCTCGGCAAAACGCAGCTTCTCGTTCTTGACAGCTCTGCTATGCAGAAGCACAGGAAAGCCGGCAGAGCTGCTCCTCTAGCTGCTCTACGCAGAGGCAACTGTAAATCAGCTAGACAGTGATCCTGTTGTGGAAAAGGCAGGAAAGTGGCTGCAAAAGCGTTTTGGCTTGCTGGAAGCAGCAGCAAGCACGCGGGCTTCTCTGCACGCTGCAAACACAAAACAGAAGCACCTACACGGCGAGAGGAGACTGCCTGACACCTGCTGCACTCAGTACAGCTCTGGGCTGCTGCCAGGAAAGGTATTTCAAGGAACTAGCCACGGGGACTCTGCACTGTGCTGGGAGAGTTTCTACAAGGTGACCAAAAGCTGTTCGCCAGCACCCGCTTGCAGCGACCGAGTTCGGCTTTCCACGTTCTTCCCCGGCTCTCTTTCGCTTCTCCGCACAAGCTGCGGCTGTACCGAAGACGCCGCTGGCTGTGGTTCCGCGAAGCGCTGCTTTCTGGGCAAAACGCAGCTTCTCGTTCTTGACAGCTCTGCTATGCAGAAGCACAGGAAAGCCGGCAGAGCTGCTCCTCTAGCTGCTCTACGCAGAGGCAACTGTAAATCAGCTAGACAGTGATCCTGTTGTGGAAAAGGCAGGAAAGTGGCTGCAAAAGCGTTTTGGCTTGCTGGAAGCAGCAGCAAGCACGCGGGCTTCTCTGCACGCTGCAAACACAAAACAGAAGCACCTACACGGCGAGAGGAGACTGCCTGACACCTGCTGCACTCAGTACAGCTCTGGGCTGCTGTCAAGAAGGGTATTTCAAGGAACTAGCCACGGGGACTCTGCACTGTGCTGGGAGAGTTTCTACAAGGTGACCAAAAGCTGTTCGCCAGCACCCGCTTGCAGCGACCGAGTTCGGCTTTCCACGTTCTTCCCCGGCTCTCTTTCGCTTCTCCGCACAAGCTGCGGCTGTACCGAAGACGCCGCTGGCTGTGGTTCCGCGAAGCGCTGCTTTCTCGGCAAAACGCAGCTTCTCGTTCTTGACAGCTCTGCTATGCAGAAGCACAGGAAAGCCGGCAGAGCTGCTCCTCTAGCTGCTCTACGCAGAGGCAACTGTAAATCAGCTAGACAGTGATCCTGTTGTGGAAAAGGCAGGAAAGTGGCTGCAAAAGCGTTTTGGCTTGCTGGAAGCAGCAGCAAGCACGCGGGCTTCTCTGCACGCTGCAAACACAAAACAGAAGCACCTACACGGCGAGAGGAGACTGCCTGACACCTGCTGCACTCAGTACAGCTCTGGGCTGCTGCCAGGAAAGGTATTTCAAGGAACTAGCCACGGGGACTCTGCACTGTGCGGGGAGAGTTTCTACAAGGTGACCAGAAGCTGTTCGCCAGCACCCGCTTGCAGCGACCGAGTTCGGCTTTCCACGTTCTTCCCCGGCTCTCTTTCGCTTCTCCGCACAAGCTGCGGCTGTACCGAAGACGCCGCTGGCTGTGGTTCCGCGAAGCGCTGCTTTCTGGGCAAAACGCAGCTTCTCGTTCTTGACAGCTCTGCTATGCAGAAGCACAGGAAAGCCGGCAGAGCTGCTCCCCTAGCTGCTCTACGCAGAGGCAACTGTAAATCAGCTAGACAGTGATCCTGTTGTGGAAAAGGCAGGAAAGTGGCTGCAAAAGCGTTTTGGCTTGCTGGAAGCAGCAGCAAGCACGCGGGCTTCTCTGCACGCTGCAAACACAAAACAGAAGCACCTACACGGCGAGAGGAGACTGCCTGACACCTGCTGCACTCAGTACAGCTCTGGGCTGCTGCCAGGAAAGGTATTTCAAGGAACTAGCCACGGGGACTCTGCACTGTGCGGGGAGAGTTTCTACAAGGTGACCAGAAGCTGTTCGCCAGCACCCGCTTGCAGCGACCGAGTTCGGCTTTCCACGTTCTTCCCCGGCTCTCTTTCGCTTCTCCGCACAAGCTGCGGCTGTACCGAAGACGCCGCTGGCTGTGGTTCCGCGAAGCGCTGCTTTCTCGGCAAAACGCAGCTTCTCGTTCTTGACAGCTCTGCTATGCAGAAGCACAGGAAAGCCGGCAGAGCTGCTCCTCTAGCTGCTCTACGCAGAGGCAACTGTAAATCAGCTAGACAGTGATCCTGTTGTGGAAAAGGCAGGAAAGTGGCTGCAAAAGCGTTTTGGCTTGCTGGAAGCAGCAGCAAGCACGCGGGCTTCTCTGCACGCTGCAAACACAAAACAGAAGCACCTACACGGCGAGAGGAGACTGCCTGACACCTGCTGCACTCAGTACAGCTCTGGGCTGCTGCCAGGAAAGGTATTTCAAGGAACTAGCCACGGGGACTCTGCACTGTGCTGGGAGAGTTTCTACAAGGTGACCAGAAGCTGTTCGCCAGCACCCGCTTGCAGCGACCGAGTTCGGCTTTCCACGTTCTTCCCCGGCTCTCTTTCGCTTCTCCGCACAAGCTGCGGCTGTACCGAAGACGCCGCTGGCTGTGGTTCCGCGAAGCGCTGCTTTCTGGGCAAAACGCAGCTTCTCGTTCTTGACAGCTCTGCTATGCAGAAGCACAGGAAAGCCGGCAGAGCTGCTCCTCTAGCTGCTCTACGCAGAGGCAACTGTAAATCAGCTAGACAGTGATCCTGTTGTGGAAAAGGCAGGAAAGTGGCTGCAAAAGCGTTTTGGCTTGCTGGAAGCAGCAGCAAGCACGCGGGCTTCTCTGCACGCTGCAAACACAAAACAGAAGCACCTACACGGCGAGAGGAGACTGCCTGACACCTGCTGCACTCAGTACAGCTCTGGGCTGCTGTCAAGAAGGGTATTTCAAGGAACTAGCCACGGGGACTCTGCACTGTGCTGGGAGAGTTTCTACAAGGTGACCAAAAGCTGTTCGCCAGCACCCGCTTGCAGCGACCGAGTTCGGCTTTCCACGTTCTTCCCCGGCTCTCTTTCGCTTCTCCGCACAAGCTGCGGCTGTACCGAAGACGCCGCTGGCTGTGGTTCCGCGAAGCGCTGCTTTCTCGGCAAAACGCAGCTTCTCGTTCTTGACAGCTCTGCTATGCAGAAGCACAGGAAAGCCGGCAGAGCTGCTCCTCTAGCTGCTCTACGCAGAGGCAACTGTAAATCAGCTAGACAGTGATCCTGTTGTGGAAAAGGCAGGAAAGTGGCTGCAAAAGCGTTTTGGCTTGCTGGAAGCAGCAGCAAGCACGCGGGCTTCTCTGCACGCTGCAAACACAAAACAGAAGCACCTACACGGCGAGAGGAGACTGCCTGACACCTGCTGCACTCAGTACAGCTCTGGGCTGCTGCCACGAAAGGTATTTCAAGGAACTAGCCACGGGGACTCTGCACTGTGCGGGGAGAGTTTCTACAAGGTGACCAGAAGCTGTTCGCCAGCACCCGCTTGCAGCGACCGAGTTCGGCTTTCCACGTTCTTCCCCGGCTCTCTTTCGCTTCTCCGCACAAGCTGCGGCTGTACCGAAGACGCCGCTGGCTGTGGTTCCGCGAAGCGCTGCTTTCTGGGCAAAACGCAGCTTCTCGTTCTTGACAGCTCTGCTATGCAGAAGCACAGGAAAGCCGGCAGAGCTGCTCCCCTAGCTGCTCTACGCAGAGGCAACTGTAAATCAGCTAGACAGTGATCCTGTTGTGGAAAAGGCAGGAAAGTGGCTGCAAAAGCGTTTTGGCTTGCTGGAAGCAGCAGCAAGCACGCGGGCTTCTCTGCACGCTGCAAACACAAAACAGAAGCACCTACACGGCGAGAGGAGACTGCCTGACACCTGCTGCACTCAGTACAGCTCTGGGCTGCTGCCAGGAAAGGTATTTCAAGGAACTAGCCACGGGGACTCTGCACTGTGCGGGGAGAGTTTCTACAAGGTGACCAGAAGCTGTTCGCCAGCACCCGCTTGCAGCGACCGAGTTCGGCTTTCCACGTTCTTCCCCGGCTCTCTTTCGCTTCTCCGCACAAGCTGCGGCTGTACCGAAGACGCCGCTGGCTGTGGTTCCGCGAAGCGCTGCTTTCTCGGCAAAACGCAGCTTCTCGTTCTTGACAGCTCTGCTATGCAGAAGCACAGGAAAGCCGGCAGAGCTGCTCCTCTAGCTGCTCTACGCAGAGGCAACTGTAAATCAGCTAGACAGTGATCCTGTTGTGGAAAAGGCAGGAAAGTGGCTGCAAAAGCGTTTTGGCTTGCTGGAAGCAGCAGCAAGCACGCGGGCTTCTCTGCACGCTGCAAACACAAAACAGAAGCACCTACACGGCGAGAGGAGACTGCCTGACACCTGCTGCACTCAGTACAGCTCTGGGCTGCTGCCAGGAAAGGTATTTCAAGAAACTAGCCACGGGGACTCTGCACTGTGCTGGGAGAGTTTCTACAAGGTGACCAGAAGCTGTTGGCCAGCACCCGCTTGCAGCGACCGAGTTCGGCTTTCCACGTTCTTCCCCGGCTCTCTTTCGCTTCTCCGCACAAGCTGCGGCTGTACCCAAGACGCCGCTGGCTGTGGTTCCGCGAAGCGCTGCTTTCTCGGCAAAACGCAGCTTCTCGTTCTTGACAGCTCAGCTATGCAGAAGCACAGG
This sequence comes from Phylloscopus collybita, assembly GCA_027886175.1. Classification (NCBI taxonomy): domain Eukaryota; kingdom Metazoa; phylum Chordata; class Aves; order Passeriformes; family Phylloscopidae; genus Phylloscopus; species Phylloscopus collybita. Next base: position 567,750 of record JAJNNQ010000091.1, on the reverse strand, counting down.
AAAGCCGGCAGAGCTGCTCCTCAAGCTGCTCTACGCAGAGGCAACTGTAAATCAGCTAGACAGTGATCCTGTTGTGGAAAAGGCAGGAAAGTGGCTGCAAAAGCGTTTTGGCTTGCTGGAAGCAGCAGCAAGCACGCGGGCTTCTCTGCACGCTGCAAACACAAAACAGAAGCACCTACACGGCGAGAGGAGACTGCCTGACACCTGCTGCACTCAGTACAGCTCTGGGCTGCTGCCAGGAAAGGTATTTCAAGGAACTAGCCACGGGGACTCTGCACTGTGCTGGGAGAGTTTCTACAAGGTGACCAGAAGCTGTTCGCCAGCACCCGCTTGCAGCGACCGAGTTCGGCTTTCCACGTTCTTCCCCGCCTCTCTTTCGCTTCTCCGCACAAGCTGCGGCTGTACCGAAGACGCCGCTGGCTGTGGTTCCGCGAAGCGCTGCTTTCTCGGCAAAACGCAGCTTCTCGTTCTTGACAGCTCTGCTATGCAGAAGCACAGGAAAGCCGGCAGAGCTGCTCCTCTAGCTGCTCTACGCAGAGGCAACTGTAAATCAGCTAGACAGTGATCCTGTTGTGGAAAAGGCAGGAAAGTGGCTGCAAAAGCGTTTTGGCTTGCTGGAAGCAGCAGCAAGCACGCGGGCTTCTCTGCACGCTGCAAACACAAAACAGAAGCACCTACACGGCGAGAGGAGACTGCCTGACACCTGCTGCACTCAGTACAGCTCTGGGCTGCTGCCAGGAAAGGTATTTCAAGGAACTAGCCACGGGGACTCTGCACTGTGCGGGGAGAGTTTCTACAAGGTGACCAGAAGCTGTTCGCCAGCACCCGCTTGCAGCGACCGAGTTCGGCTTTCCACGTTCTTCCCCGGCTCTCTTTCGCTTCTCCGCACAAGCTGCGGCTGTACCGAAGACGCCGCTGGCTGTGGTTCCGCGAAGCGCTGCTTTCTGGGCAAAACGCAGCTTCTCGTTCTTGACAGCTCTGCTATGCAGAAGCACAGGAAAGCCGGCAGAGCTGCTCCTCTAGCTGCTCTACGCAGAGGCAACTGTAAATCAGCTAGACAGTGATCCTGTTGTGGAAAAGGCAGGAAAGTGGCTGCAAAAGCGTTTTGGCTTGCTGGAAGCAGCAGCAAGCACGCGGGCTTCTCTGCACGCTGCAAACACAAAACAGAAGCACCTACACGGCGAGAGGAGACTGCCTGACACCTGCTGCACTCAGTACAGCTCTGGGCTGCTGCCAGGAAAGGTATTTCAAGGAACTAGCCACGGGGACTCTGCACTGTGCGGGGAGAGTTTCTACAAGGTGACCAGAAGCTGTTCGCCAGCACCCGCTTGCAGCGACCGAGTTCGGCTTTCCACGTTCTTCCCCGGCTCTCTTTCGCTTCTCCGCACAAGCTGCGGCTGTACCGAAGACGCCGCTGGCTGTGGTTCCGCGAAGCGCTGCTTTCTCGGCAAAACGCAGCTTCTCGTTCTTGACAGCTCTGCTATGCAGAAGCACAGGAAAGCCGGCAGAGCTGCTCCTCTAGCTGCTCTACGCAGAGGCAACTGTAAATCAGCTAGACAGTGATCCTGTTGTGGAAAAGGCAGGAAAGTGGCTGCAAAAGCGTTTTGGCTTGCTGGAAGCAGCAGCAAGCACGCGGGCTTCTCTGCACGCTGCAAACACAAAACAGAAGCACCTACACGGCGAGAGGAGACTGCCTGACACCTGCTGCACTCAGTACAGCTCTGGGCTGCTGCCAGGAAAGGTATTTCAAGAAACTAGCCACGGGGACTCTGCACTGTGCTGGGAGAGTTTCTACAAGGTGACCAGAAGCTGTTCGCCAGCACCCGCTTGCAGCGACCGAGTTCGGCTTTCCACGTTCTTCCCCGGCTCTCTTTCGCTTCTCCGCACAAGCTGCGGCTGTACCCAAGACGCCGCTGGCTGTGGTTCCGCGAAGCGCTGCTTTCTCGGCAAAACGCAGCTTCTCGTTCTTGACAGCTCAGCTATGCAGAAGCACAGGAAAGCCGGCAGAGCTGCTCCTCAAGCTGCTCTACGCAGAGGCAACTGTAAATCAGCTAGACAGTGATCCTGTTGTGGAAAAGGCAGGAAAGTGGCTGCAAAAGCGTTTTGGCTTGCTGGAAGCAGCAGCAAGCACGCGGGCTTCTCTGCACGCTGCAAACACAAAACAGAAGCACCTACACGGCGAGAGGAGACTGCCTGACACCTGCTGCACTCAGTACAGCTCTGGGCTGCTGCCAGGAAAGGTATTTCAAGGAACTAGCCACGGGGACTCTGCACTGTGCTGGGAGAGTTTCTACAAGGTGACCAGAAGCTGTTCGCCAACACCCGCTTGCAGCGACCGAGTTCGGCTTTCCACGTTCTTCCCCGCCTCTCTTTCGCTTCTCCGCACAAGCTGCGGCTGTACCGAAGACGCCGCTGGCTGTGGTTCCGCGAAGCGCTGCTTTCTCGGCAAAACGCAGCTTCTCGTTCTTGACAGCTCTGCTATGCAGAAGCACAGGAAAGCCGGCAGAGCTGCTCCTCTAGCTGCTCTACGCAGAGGCAACTGTAAATCAGCTAGACAGTGATCCTGTTGTGGAAAAGGCAGGAAAGTGGCTGCAAAAGCGTTTTGGCTTGCTGGAAGCAGCAGCAAGCACGCGGGCTTCTCTGCACGCTGCAAACACAAAACAGAAGCACCTACACGGCGAGAGGAGACTGCCTGACACCTGCTGCACTCAGTACAGCTCTGGGCTGCTGCCAGGAAAGGTATTTCAAGGAACTAGCCACGGGGACTCTGCACTGTGCTGGGAGAGTTTCTACAAGGTGACCAGAAGCTGTTCGCCAGCACCCGCTTGCAGCGACCGAGTTCGGCTTTCCACGTATTTCCCCGGCTCTCTTTCGCTTCTCCGCACAAGCTGCGGCTGTACCCAAGACGCCGCTGGCTGTGGTTCCGCGAAGCGCTGCTTTCTGGGCAAAACGCAGCTTCTCGTTCTTGACAGCTCTGCTATGCAGAAGCACAGGAAAGCCGGCAGAGCTGCTCCTCTAGCTGCTCTACGCAGAGGCAACTGTAAATCAGCTAGACAGTGATCCTGTTGTGGAAAAGGCAGGAAAGTGGCTGCAAAAGCGTTTTGGCTTGCTGGAAGTAGCAGCAAGCACGCGGGCTTCTCTGCACGCTGCAAACACAAAACAGAAGCACCTACACGGCGAGAGGAGACTGCCTGACACCTGCTGCACTCAGTACAGCTCTGGGCTGCTGCCAGGAAAGGTATTTCAAGGAACTAGCCACGGGGACTCTGCACTGTGCTGGGAGAGTTTCTACAAGGTGACCAGAAGCTGTTCGCCAGCACCCGCTTGCAGCGACTGAGTTCGGCTTTCCACGTTCTTCCCCGGCTCTCTTTCGCTTCTCCGCACAAGCTGCGGCTGTACCGAAGACGCCGCTGGCTGTGGTTCCGCGAAGCGCTGCTTTCTGGGCAAAACGCAGCTTCTCGTTCTTGACAGCTCTGCTATGCAGAAGCACAGGAAAGCCGGCAGAGCTGCTCCTCTAGCTGCTCTACGCAGAGGCAACTGTAAATCAGCTAGACAGTGATCCTGTTGTGGAAAAGGCAGGAAAGTGGCTGCAAAAGCGTTTTGGCTTGCTGGAAGCAGCAGCAAGCACGCGGGCTTCTCTGCACGCTGCAAACACAAAACAGAAGCACCTACACGGCGAGAGGAGACTGCCTGACACCTGCTGCACTCAGTACAGCTCTGGGCTGCTGCCAGGAAAGGTATTTCAAGGAACTAGCCAAAGGGACTCTGCACTGTGCTGGGAGAGTTTCTACAAGGTGACCAGAAGCTGTTGGCCAGCACCCGCTTGCAGCGACCGAGTTCGGCTTTCCACATTCTTCCCCGGCTCTCTTTCGCTTCTCCGCACAAGCTGCGGCTGTACCCAAGACGCCGCTGGCTGTGGTTCCGCGAAGCGCTGCTTTCTCGGCAAAACGCAGCTTCTCGTTCTTGACAGCTCTGCTATGCAGAAGCACAGGAAAGCCGGCAGAGCTGCTCCTCTAGCTGCTCTACGCAGAGGCAACTGTAAATCAGCTAGACAGTGATCCTGTTGTGGAAAAGGCAGGAAAGTGGCTGCAAAAGCGTTTTGGCTTGCTGGAAGCAGCAGCAAGCACGCGGGCTTCTCTGCACGCTGCAAACACAAAACAGAAGCACCTACACGGCGAGAGGAGACTGCCTGACACCTGCTGCACTCAGTACAGCTCTGGGCTGCTGCCACGAAAGGTATTTCAAGGAACTAGCCACGGGGACTCTGCACTGTGCGGGGAGAGTTTCTACAAGGTTACCAGAAGCTGTTCGCCAGCACCCGCTTGCAGCGACCGAGTTCGGCTTTCCACGTTCTTCCCCGGCTCTCTTTCGCTTCTCCGCACAAGCTGCGGCTGTACCGAAGACGCCGCTGGCTGTGGTTCCGCGAAGCGCTGCTTTCTCGGCAAAACGCAGCTTCTCGTTCTTGACAGCTCTGCTATGCAGAAGCACAGGAAAGCCGGCAGAGCTGCTCCTCTAGCTGCTCTACGCAGAGGCAACTGTAAATCAGCTAGACAGTGATCCTGTTGTGGAAAAGGCAGGAAAGTGGCTGCAAAAGCGTTTTGGCTTGCTGGAAGCAGCAGCAAGCACGCGGGCTTCTCTGCACGCTGCAAACACAAAACAGAAGCACCTACACGGCGAGAGGAGACTGCCTGACACCTGCTGCACTCAGTACAGCTCTGGGCTGCTGCCAGGAAAGGTATTTCAAGGAACTAGCCACGGGGACTCTGCACTGTGCTGGGAGAGTTTCTACAAGGTGACCAGAAGCTGTTCGCCAGCACCCGCTTGCAGCGACCGAGTTCGGCTTTCCACGTTCTTCCCCGGCTCTCTTTCGCTTCTCCGCACAAGCTGCGGCTGTACCGAAGACGCCGCTGGCTGTGGTTCCGCGAAGCGCTGCTTTCTGGGCAAAACGCAGCTTCTCGTTCTTGACAGCTCTGCTATGCAGAAGCACAGGAAAGCCGGCAGAGCTGCTCCTCTAGCTGCTCTACGCAGAGGCAACTGTAAATCAGCTAGACAGTGATCCTGTTGTGGAAAAGGCAGGAAAGTGGCTGCAAAAGCGTTTTGGCTTGCTGGAAGCAGCAGCAAGCACGCGGGCTTCTCTGCACGCTGCAAACACAAAACAGAAGCACCTACACGGCGAGAGGAGACTGCCTGACACCTGCTGCACTCAGTACAGCTCTGGGCTGCTGCCAAGAAAGGTATTTCAAGGAACTAGCCACGGGGACTCTGCACTGTGCTGGGAGAGTTTCTACAAGGTGACCAAAAGCTGTTCGCCAGCACCCGCTTGCAGCGACCGAGTTCGGCTTTCCACGTTCTTCCCCGGCTCTCTTTCGCTTCTCCGCACAAGCTGCGGCTGTACCCAAGACGCCGCTGGCTGTGGTTCCGCGAAGCGCTGCTTTCTGGGCAAAACGCAGCTTCTCGTTCTTGACAGCTCTGCTATGCAGAAGCACAGGAAAGCCGGCAGAGCTGCTCCTCTAGCTGCTCTACGCAGAGGCAACTGTAAATCAGCTAGACAGTGATCCTGTTGTGGAAAAGGCAGGAAAGTGGCTGCAAAAGCGTTTTGGCTTGCTGGAAGCAGCAGCAAGCACGCGGGCTTCTCTGCACGCTGCAAACACAAAACAGAAGCACCTACATGGCGAGAGGAGACTGCCTGACACCTGCTGCACTCAGTACAGCTCTGGGCTGCTGCCAGGAAAGGTATTTCAAGGAACTAGCCACGGGGACTCTGCACTGTGCTGGGAGAGTTTCTACAAGGTGACCAGAAGCTGTTCGCCAGCACCCGCTTGCAGCGACCGAGTTCGGCTTTCCACGTTCTTCCCCGGCTCTCTTTCGCTTCTCCGCACAAGCTGCGGCTGTACCCAAGACGCCGCTGGCTGTGGTTCCGCGAAGCGCTGCTTTCTCGGCAAAACGCAGCTTCTCGTTCTTGACAGCTCTGCTATGCAGAAGCACAGGAAAGCCGGCAGAGCTGCTCCTCTAGCTGCTCTACGCAGAGGCAACTGTAAATCAGCTAGACAGTGATCCTGTTGTGGAAAAGGCAGGAAAGTGGCTGCAAAAGCGTTTTGGCTTGCTGGAAGCAGCAGCAAGCACGCGGGCTTCTCTGCACGCTGCAAACACAAAACAGAAGCACCTACACGGCGAGAGGAGACTGCCTGACACCTGCTGCACTCAGTACAGCTCTGGGCTGCTGCCAGGAAAGGTATTTCAAGAAACTAGCCACGGGGACTCTGCACTGTGCGGGGAGAGTTTCTACAAGGTGACCAGAAGCTGTTCGCCAGCACCCGCTTGCAGCGACCGAGTTCGGCTTTCCACGTTCTTCCCCGGCTCTCTTTCGCTTCTCCGCACAAGCTGCGGCTGTACCGAAGACGCCGCTGGCTGTGGTTCCGCGAAGCGCTGCTTTCTCGGCAAAACGCAGCTTCTCGTTCTTGACAGCTCTGCTATGCAGAAGCACAGGAAAGCCGGCAGAGCTGCTCCTCTAGCTGCTCTACGCAGAGGCAACTGTAAATCAGCTAGACAGTGATCCTGTTGTGGAAAAGGCAGGAAAGTGGCTGCAAAAGCGTTTTGGCTTGCTGGAAGCAGCAGCAAGCACGCGGGCTTCTCTGCACGCTGCAAACACAAAACAGAAGCACCTACACGGCGAGAGGAGACTGCCTGACACCTGCTGCACTCAGTACAGCTCTGGGCTGCTGCCAGGAAAGGTATTTCAAGGAACTAGCCACGGGGACTCTGCACTGTGCGGGGAGAGTTTCTACAAGGTGACCAGAAGCTGTTCGCCAGCACCCGCTTGCAGCGACCGAGTTCGGCTTTCCACGTTCTTCCCCGGCTCTCTTTCGCTTCTCCGCACAAGCTGCGGCTGTACCGAAGACGCCGCTGGCTGTGGTTCCGCGAAGCGCTGCTTTCTCGGCAAAACGCAGCTTCTCGTTCTTGACAGCTCTGGATGCAGAAGCACAGGAAAGCCGGCAGAGCTGCTCCTCTAGCTGCTCTACGCAGAGGCAACTGTAAATCAGCTAGACAGTGATCCTGTTGTGGAAAAGGCAGGAAAGTGGCTGCAAAAGCGTTTTGGCTTGCTGGAAGCAGCAGCAAGCACGCGGGCTTCTCTGCACGCTGCAAACACAAAACAGAAGCACCTACACGGCGAGAGGAGACTGCCTGACACCTGCTGCACTCAGTACAGCTCTGGGCTGCTGCCAGGAAAGGTATTTCAAGAAACTAGCCACGGGGGCTCTGCACTGTGCTGGCAGATTTTCTACAAGGTGACCAGAAGCTGTTGGCCAGCACCCGCTTGCAGCGACCGAGTTCGGCTTTCCACGTTCTTCCCCGGCTCTCTTTCGCTTCTCCGCACAAGCTGCGGCTGTACCGAAGACGCCGCTGGCTGTGGTTCCGCGAAGCGCTGCTTTCTCGGCAAAACGCAGCTTCTCGTTCTTGACAGCTCTGCTATGCAGAAGCACAGGAAAGCCGGCAGAGCTGCTCCTCTAGCTGCTCTACGCAGAGGCAACTGTAAATCAGCTAGACAGTGATCCTGTTGTGGAAAAGGCAGGAAAGTGGCTGCAAAAGCGTTTTGGCTTGCTGGAAGCAGCAGCAAGCACGCGGGCTTCTCTGCACGCTGCAAACACAAAACAGAAGCACCTACACGGCGAGAGGAGACTGCCTGACACCTGCTGCACTCAGTACAGCTCTGGGCTGCTGCCAGGAAAGGTATTTCAAGGAACTAGCCACGGGGACTCTGCACTGTGCGGGGAGAGTTTCTACAAGGTGACCAGAAGCTGTTCGCCAGCACCCGCTTGCAGCGACCGAGTTCGGCTTTCCACGTTCTTCCCCGGCTCTCTTTCGCTTCTCCGCACAAGCTGCGGCTGTACCGAAGACGCCGCTGGCTGTGGTTCCGCGAAGCGCTGCTTTCTCGGCAAAACGCAGCTTCTCGTTCTTGACAGCTCTGCTATGCAGAAGCACAGGAAAGCCGGCAGAGCTGCTCCTCTAGCTGCTCTACGCAGAGGCAACTGTAAATCAGCTAGACAGTGATCCTGTTGTGGAAAAGGCAGGAAAGTGGCTGCAAAAGCGTTTTGGCTTGCTGGAAGCAGCAGCAAGCACGCGGGCTTCTCTGCACGCTGCAAACACAAAACAGAAGCACCTACACGGCGAGAGGAGACTGCCTGACACCTGCTGCACTCAGTACAGCTCTGGGCTGCTGCCAGGAAAGGTATTTCAAGGAACTAGCCACGGGGACTCTGCACTGTGCTGGGAGAGTTTCTACAAGGTGACCAGAAGCTGTTCGCCAGCACCCGCTTGCAGCGACCGAGTTCGGCTTTCCACGTTCTTCCCCGGCTCTCTTTCGCTTCTCCGCACAAGCTGCGGCTGTACCGAAGACGCCGCTGGCTGTGGTTCCGCGAAGCGCTGCTTTCTCGGCAAAACGCAGCTTCTCGTTCTTGACAGCTCTGCTATGCAGAAGCACAGGAAAGCCGGCAGAGCTGCTCCTCTAGCTGCTCTACGCAGAGGCAACTGTAAATCAGCTAGACAGTGATCCTGTTGTGGAAAAGGCAGGAAAGTGGCTGCAAAAGCGTTTTGGCTTGCTGGAAGCAGCAGCAAGCACGCGGGCTTCTCTGCACGCTGCAAACACAAAACAGAAGCACCTACACGGCGAGAGGAGACTGCCTGACACCTGCTGCACTCAGTACAGCTCTGGGTTGCTGCCAGGAAAGGTATTTCAAGGAACTAGCCAAAGGGACTCTGCACTGTGCTGGGAGAGTTTCTACAAGGTGACCAGAAGCTGTTGGCCAGCACCCGCTTGCAGCGACCGAGTTCGGCTTTCCACGTTCTTCCCCGGCTCTCTTTCGCTTCTCCGCACAAGCTGCGGCTGTACCGAAGACGCCGCTGGCTGTGGTTCCGCGAAGCGCTGCTTTCTCGGCAAAACGCAGCTTCTCGTTCTTGACAGCTCTGCTATGCAGAAGCACAGGAAAGCCGGCAGAGCTGCTCCTCTAGCTGCTCTACGCAGAGGCAACTGTAAATCAGCTAGACAGTGATCCTGTTGTGGAAAAGGCAGGAAAGTGGCTGCAAAAGCGTTTTGGCTTGCTGGAAGCAGCAGCAAGCACGCGGGCTTCTCTGCACGCTGCAAACACAAAACAGAAGCACCTACACGGCGAGAGGAGACTGCCTGACACCTGCTGCACTCAGTACAGCTCTGGGCTGCTGCCAGGAAAGGTATTTCAAGGAACTAGCCACGGGGACTCTGCACTGTGCTGGGAGAGTTTCTACAAGGTGACCAGAAGCTGTTCGCCAGCACCCGCTTGCAGCGACCGAGTTCGCCTTTCCACGTATTTCCCCGGCTCTCTTTCGCTTCTCCGCACAAGCTGCGGCTGTACCGAAGACGCCGCTGGCTGTGGTTCCGCGAAGCGCTGCTTTCTGGGCAAAACGCAGCTTCTCGTTCTTGACAGCTCTGCTATGCAGAAGCACAGGAAAGCCGGCAGAGCTGCTCCTCTAGCTGCTCTACGCAGAGGCAACTGTAAATCAGCTAGACAGTGATCCTGTTGTGGAAAAGGCAGGAAAGTGGCTGCAAAAGCGTTTTGGCTTGCTGGAAGTAGCAGCAAGCACGCGGGCTTCTCTGCACGCTGCAAACACAAAACAGAAGCACCTACACGGCGAGAGGAGACTGCCTGACACCTGCTGCACTCAGTACAGCTCTGGGCTGCTGCCAGGAAAGGTATTTCAAGGAACTAGCCACGGGGACTCTGCACTGTGCTGGGAGAGTTTCTACAAGGTGACCAGAAGCTGTTCGCCAGCACCCGCTTGCAGCGACCGAGTTCGGCTTTCCACGTTCTTCCCCGGCTCTCTTTCGCTTCTCCGCACAAGCTGCGGCTGTACCGAAGACGCCGCTGGCTGTGGTTCCGCGAAGCGCTGCTTTCTGGGCAAAACGCAGCTTCTCGTTCTTGACAGCTCTGCTATGCAGAAGCACAGGAAAGCCGGCAGAGCTGCTCCTCTAGCTGCTCTACGCAGAGGCAACTGTAAATCAGCTAGACAGTGATCCTGTTGTGGAAAAGGCAGGAAAGTGGCTGCAAAAGCGTTTTGGCTTGCTGGAAGCAGCAGCAAGCACGCGGGCTTCTCTGCACGCTGCAAACACAAAACAGAAGCACCTACACGGCGAGAGGAGACTGCCTGACACCTGCTGCACTCAGTACAGCTCTGGGTTGCTGCCAGGAAAGGTATTTCAAGGAACTAGCCAAAGGGACTCTGCACTGTGCTGGGAGAGTTTCTACAAGGTGACCAGAAGCTGTTGGCCAGCACCCGCTTGCAGCGACCGAGTTCGGCTTTCCACGTTCTTCCCCGGCTCTCTTTCGCTTCTCCGCACAAGCTGCGGCTGTACCCAAGACGCCGCTGGCTGTGGTTCCGCGAAGCGCTGCTTTCTGGGCAAAACGCAGCTTCTCGTTCTTGACAGCTCTGCTATGCAGAAGCACAGGAAAGCCGGCAGAGCTGCTCCTCTAGCTGCTCTACGCAGAGGCAACTGTAAATCAGCTAGACAGTGATCCTGTTGTGGAAAAGGCAGGAAAGTGGCTGCAAAAGCGTTTTGGCTTGCTGGAAGCAGCAGCAAGCACGCGGGCTTCTCTGCACGCTGCAAACACAAAACAGAAGCACCTACACGGCGAGAGGAGACTGCCTGACACCTGCTGCACTCAGTACAGCTCTGGGCTGCTGCCACGAAAGGTATTTCAAGGAACTAGCCACGGGGACTCTGCACTGTGCGGGGAGAGTTTCTACAAGGTTACCAGAAGCTGTTCGCCAGCACCCGCTTGCAGCGACCGAGTTCGGCTTTCCACGTTCTTCCCCGGCTCTCTTTCGCTTCTCCGCACAAGCTGCGGCTGTACCGAAGACGCCGCTGGCTGTGGTTCCGCGAAGCGCTGCTTTCTCGGCAAAACGCAGCTTCTCGTTCTTGACAGCTCTGCTATGCAGAAGCACAGGAAAGCCGGCAGAGCTGCTCCTCTAGCTGCTCTACGCAGAGGCAACTGTAAATCAGCTAGACAGTGATCCTGTTGTGGAAAAGGCAGGAAAGTGGCTGCAAAAGCGTTTTGGCTTGCTGGAAGCAGCAGCAAGCACGCGGGCTTCTCTGCACGCTGCAAACACAAAACAGAAGCACCTACACGGCGAGAGGAGACTGCCTGACACCTGCTGCACTCAGTAAAGCTCTGGGCTGCTGCCAGGAAAGGTATTTCAAGGAACTAGCCACGGGGACTCTGCACTGTGCTGGGAGAGTTTCTACAAGGTGACCAGAAGCTGTTCGCCAGCACCCGCTTGCAGCGACCGAGTTCGGCTTTCCACGTTCTTCCCCGCCTCTCTTTCGCTTCTCCGCACAAGCTGCGGCTGTACCCAAGACGCCGCTGGCTGTGGTTCCGCGAAGCGCTGCTTTCTCGGCAAAACGCAGCTTCTCGTTCTTGACAGCTCTGCTATGCAGAAGCACAGGAAAGCCGGCAGAGCTGCTCCTCTAGCTGCTCTACGCAGAGGCAACTGTAAATCAGCTAGACAGTGATCCTGTTGTGGAAAAGGCAGGAAAGTGGCTGCAAAAGCGTTTTGGCTTGCTGGAAGCAGCAGCAAGCACGCGGGCTTCTCTGCACGCTGCAAACACAAAACAGAAGCACCTACACGGCGAGAGGAGACTGCCTGACACCTGCTGCACTCAGTACAGCTCTGGGCTGCTGCCAAGAAAGGTATTTCAAGGAACTAGTCACGGGGACTCTGCACTGTGCTGGGAGAGTTTCTACAAGGTGACCAAAAGCTGTTCGCCAGCACCCGCTTGCAGCGACTGAGTTCGGCTTTCCACGTTCTTCCCCGCCTCTCTTTCGCTTCTCCGCACAAGCTGCGGCTGTACCGAAGACGCCGCTGGCTGTGGTTCCGCGAAGCGCTGCTTTCTCGGCAAAACGCAGCTTCTCGTTCTTGACAGCTCTGCTATGCAGAAGCACAGGAAAGCCGGCAGAGCTGCTCCTCTAGCTGCTCTACGCAGAGGCAACTGTAAATCAGCTAGACAGTGATCCTGTTGTGGAAAAGGCAGGAAAGTGGCTGCAAAAGCGTTTTGGCTTGCTGGAAGCAGCAGCAAGCACGCGGGCTTCTCTGCACGCTGCAAACACAAAACAGAAGCACCTACACGGCGAGAGGAGACTGCCTGACACCTGCTGCACTCAGTACAGCTCTGGGCTGCTGCCAGGAAAGGTATTTCAAGGAACTAGCCACGGGGACTCTGCACTGTGCGGGGAGAGTTTCTACAAGGTGACCAGAAGCTGTTCGCCAGCACCCGCTTGCAGCGACCGAGTTCGGCTTTCCACGTTCTTCCCCGGCTCTCTTTCGCTTCTCCGCACAAGCTGCGGCTGTACCCAAGACGCCGCTGGCTGTGGTTCCGCGAAGCGCTGCTTTCTGGGCAAAACGCAGCTTCTCGTTCTTGACAGCTCTGCTATGCAGAAGCACAGGAAAGCCGGCAGAGCTGCTCCTCTAGCTGCTCTACGCAGAGGCAACTGTAAATCAGCTAGACAGTGATCCTGTTGTGGAAAAGGCAGGAAAGTGGCTGCAAAAGCGTTTTGGCTTGCTGGAAGCAGCAGCAAGCACGCGGGCTTCTCTGCACGCTGCAAACACAAAACAGAAGCACCTACACGGCGAGAGGAGACTGCCTGACACCTGCTGCACTCAGTAAAGCTCTGGGCTGCTGCCAGGAAAGGTATTTCAAGGAACTAGCCACGGGGACTCTGCACTGTGCTGGGAGAGTTTCTACAAGGTGACCAGAAGCTGTTCGCCAGCACCCGCTTGCAGCGACCGAGTTCGGCTTTCCACGTTCTTCCCCGCCTCTCTTTCGCTTCTCCGCACAAGCTGCGGCTGTACCCAAGACGCCGCTGGCTGTGGTTCCGCGAAGCGCTGCTTTCTCGGCAAAACGCAGCTTCTCGTTCTTGACAGCTCTGCTATGCAGAAGCACAGGAAAGCCGGCAGAGCTGCTCCTCTAGCTGCTCTACGCAGAGGCAACTGTAAATCAGCTAGACAGTGATCCTGTTGTGGAAAAGGCAGGAAAGTGGCTGCAAAAGCGTTTTGGCTTGCTGGAAGCAGCAGCAAGCACGCGGGCTTCTCTGCACGCTGCAAACACAAAACAGAAGCACCTACACGGCGAGAGGAGACTGCCTGACACCTGCTGCACTCAGTACAGCTCTGGGCTGCTGCCAGGAAAGGTATTTCAAGGAACTAGCCACGGGGACTCTGCACTGTGCGGGGAGAGTTTCTACAAGGTGACCAGAAGCTGTTCGCCAGCACCCGCTTGCAGCGACCGAGTTCGGCTTTCCACGTTCTTCCCCGGCTCTCTTTCGCTTCTCCGCACAAGCTGCGGCTGTACCCAAGACGCCGCTGGCTGTGGTTCCGCGAAGCGCTGCTTTCTGGGCAAAACGCAGCTTCTCGTTCTTGACAGCTCTGCTATGCAGAAGCACAGGAAAGCCGGCAGAGCTGCTCCTCTAGCTGCTCTACGCAGAGGCAACTGTAAATCAGCTAGACAGTGATCCTGTTGTGGAAAAGGCAGGAAAGTGGCTGCAAAAGCGTTTTGGCTTGCTGGAAGCAGCAGCAAGCACGCGGGCTTCTCTGCACGCTGCAAACACAAAACAGAAGCACCTACACGGCGAGAGGAGACTGCCTGACACCTGCTGCACTCAGTACAGCTCTGGGCTGCTGCCAGGAAAGGTATTTCAAGGAACTAGCCACGGGGACTCTGCACTGTGCTGGGAGAGTTTCTACAAGGTGACCAGAAGCTGTTCGCCAGCACCCGCTTGCAGCGACCGAGTTCGGCTTTCCACGTTCTTCCCCGGCTCTCTTTCGCTTCTCCGCACAAGCTGCGGCTGTACCCAAGACGCCGCTGGCTGTGGTTCCGCCAAGCGCTGCTTTCTGGGCAAAACGCAGCTTCTCGTTCTTGACAGCTCTGCTATGCAGAAGCACAGGAAAGCCGGCAGAGCTGCTCCTCTAGCTGCTCTACGCAGAGGCAACTGTAAATCAGCTAGACAGTGATCCTGTTGTGGAAAAGGCAGGAAAGTGGCTGCAAAAGCGTTTTGGCTTGCTGGAAGCAGCAGCAAGCACGCGGGCTTCTCTGCACGCTGCAAACACAAAACAGAAGCACCTACACGGCGAGAGGAGACTGCCTGACACCTGCTGCACTCAGTACAGCTCTGGGCTGCTGCCAGGAAAGGTATTTCAAGGAACTAGCCACGGGGACTCTGCACTGTGCGGGGAGAGTTTCTACAAGGTGACCAGAAGCTGTTCGCCAGCACCCGCTTGCAGCGACCGAGTTCGGCTTTCCACGTTCTTCCCTGGCTCTCTTTCGCTTCTCCGCACAAGCTGCGGCTGTACCGAAGACGCCGCTGGCTGTGGTTCCGCGAAGCGCTGCTTTCTGGGCAAAACGCAGCTTCTCGTTCTTGACAGCTCTGCTATGCAGAAGCACAGGAAAGCCGGCAGAGCTGCTCCTCTAGCTGCTCTACGCAGAGGCAACTGTAAATCAGCTAGACAGTGATCCTGTTGTGGAAAAGGCAGGAAAGTGGCTGCAAAAGCGTTTTGGCTTGCTGGAAGCAGCAGCAAGCACGCGGGCTTCTCTGCACGCTGCAAACACAAAACAGAAGCACCTACACGGCGAGAGGAGACTGCCTGACACCTGCTGCACTCAGTACAGCTCTGGGCTGCTGCCACGAAAGGTATTTCAAGGAACTAGCCACGGGGACTCTGCACTGTGCGGGGAGAGTTTCTACAAGGTTACCAGAAGCTGTTCGCCAGCACCCGCTTGCAGCGACCGAGTTCGGCTTTCCACGTTCTTCCCCGGCTCTCTTTCGCTTCTCCGCACAAGCTGCGGCTGTACCCAAGACGCCGCTGGCTGTGGTTCCGCGAAGCGCTGCTTTCTCGGCAAAACGCAGCTTCTCGTTCTTGACAGCTCTGCTATGCAGAAGCACAGGAAAGCCGGCAGAGCTGCTCCTCTAGCTGCTCTACGCAGAGGCAACTGTAAATCAGCTAGACAGTGATCCTGTTGTGGAAAAGGCAGGAAAGTGGCTGCAAAAGCGTTTTGGCTTGCTGGAAGCAGCAGCAAGCACGCGGGCTTCTCTGCACGCTGCAAACACAAAACAGAAGCACCTACACGGCGAGAGGAGACTGCCTGACACCTGCTGCACTCAGTACAGCTCTGGGCTGCTGCCAGGAAAGGTATTTCAAGGAACTAGCCACGGGGACTCTGCACTGTGCTGGGAGAGTTTCTACAAGGTGACCAGAAGCTGTTCGCCAGCACCCGCTTGCAGCGACCGAGTTCGGCTTTCCACGTTCTTCCCCGGCTCTCTTTCGCTTCTCCGCACAAGCTGCGGCTGTACCCAAGACGCCGCTGGCTGTGGTTCCGCGAAGCGCTGCTTTCTGGGCAAAACGCAGCTTCTCGTTCTTGACAGCTCTGCTATGCAGAAGCACAGGAAAGCCGGCAGAGCTGCTCCTCTAGCTGCTCTACGCAGAGGCAACTGTAAATCAGCTAGACAGTGATCCTGTTGTGGAAAAGGCAGGAAAGTGGTTGCAAAAGCGTTTTGGCTTGCTGGAAGCAGCAGCAAGCACGCGGGCTTCTCTGCACGCTGCAAACACAAAACAGAAGCACCTACACGGCGAGAGGAGACTGCCTGACACGTGCTGCACTCAGTACAGCTCTGGGCTGCTGCCAGGAAAGGTATTTCAAGGAACTAGCCACGGGGACTCTGCACTGTGCGGGGAGAGTTTCTACAAGGTGACCAGAAGCTGTTCGCCAGCACCCGCTTGCAGCGACCGAGTTCGGCTTTCCACGTTCTTCCCCGGCTCTCTTTCGCTTCTCCGCACAAGCTGCGGCTGTACCGAAGACGCCGCTGGCTGTGGTTCCGCGAAGCGCTGCTTTCTCGGCAAAACGCAGCTTCTCGTTCTTGACAGCTCTGCTATGCAGAAGCACAGGAAAGCCGGCAGAGCTGCTCCTCTAGCTGCTCTACGCAGAGGCAACTGTAAATCAGCTAGACAGTGATCCTGTTGTGGAAAAGGCAGGAAAGTGGCTGCAAAAGCGTTTTGGCTTGCTGGAAGCAGCAGCAAGCACGCGGGCTTCTCTGCACGCTGCAAACACAAAACAGAAGCACCTACACGGCGAGAGGAGACTGCCTGACACCTGCTGCACTCAGTACAGCTCTGGGCTGCTGCCAGGAAAGGTATTTCAAGGAACTAGCCACGGGGACTCTGCACTGTGCGGGGAGAGTTTCTACAAGGTGACCAGAAGCTGTTCGCCAGCACCCGCTTGCAGCGACCGAGTTCGGCTTTCCACGTTCTTCCCCGGCTCTCTTTCGCTTCTCCGCACAAGCTGCGGCTGTACCGAAGACGCCGCTGGCTGTGGTTCCGCGAAGCGCTGCTTTCTCGGCAAAACGCAGCTTCTCGTTCTTGACAGCTCTGGATGCAGAAGCACAGGAAAGCCGGCAGAGCTGCTCCTCTAGCTGCTCTACGCAGAGGCAACTGTAAATCAGCTAGACAGTGATCCTGTTGTGGAAAAGGCAGGAAAGTGGCTGCAAAAGCGTTTTGGCTTGCTGGAAGCAGCAGCAAGCACGCGGGCTTCTCTGCACGCTGCAAACACAAAACAGAAGCACCTACACGGCGAGAGGAGACTGCCTGACACCTGCTGCACTCAGTACAGCTCTGGGCTGCTGCCAGGAAAGGTATTTCAAGAAACTAGCCACGGGGGCTCTGCACTGTGCTGGCAGATTTTCTACAAGGTGACCAGAAGCTGTTGGCCAGCACCCGCTTGCAGCGACCGAGTTCGGCTTTCCACGTTCTTCCCCGGCTCTCTTTCGCTTCTCCGCACAAGCTGCGGCTGTACCGAAGACGCCGCTGGCTGTGGTTCCGCGAAGCGCTGCTTTCTCGGCAAAACGCAGCTTCTCGTTCTTGACAGCTCTGCTATGCAGAAGCACAGGAAAGCCGGCAGAGCTGCTCCTCTAGCTGCTCTACGCAGAGGCAACTGTAAATCAGCTAGACAGTGATCCTGTTGTGGAAAAGGCAGGAAAGTGGCTGCAAAAGCGTTTTGGCTTGCTGGAAGCAGCAGCAAGCACGCGGGCTTCTCTGCACGCTGCAAACACAAAACAGAAGCACCTACACGGCGAGAGGAGACTGCCTGACACCTGCTGCACTCAGTACAGCTCTGGGCTGCTGCCAGGAAAGGTATTTCAAGGAACTAGCCACGGGGACTCTGCACTGTGCGGGGAGAGTTTCTACAAGGTGACCAGAAGCTGTTCG
This sequence comes from Phylloscopus collybita, assembly GCA_027886175.1. NCBI lineage: Eukaryota > Metazoa > Chordata > Aves > Passeriformes > Phylloscopidae > Phylloscopus > Phylloscopus collybita. The sequence goes on along the minus strand of JAJNNQ010000091.1, from coordinate 550,467 downwards.
CCAGCACCCGCTTGCAGCGACCGAGTTCGGCTTTCCACGTTCTTCCCCGGCTCTCTTTCGCTTCTCCGCACAAGCTGCGGCTGTACCGAAGACGCCGCTGGCTGTGGTTCCGCGAAGCGCTGCTTTCTCGGCAAAACGCAGCTTCTCGTTCTTGACAGCTCTGCTATGCAGAAGCACAGGAAAGCCGGCAGAGCTGCTCCTCTAGCTGCTCTACGCAGAGGCAACTGTAAATCAGCTAGACAGTGATCCTGTTGTGGAAAAGGCAGGAAAGTGGCTGCAAAAGCGTTTTGGCTTGCTGGAAGCAGCAGCAAGCACGCGGGCTTCTCTGCACGCTGCAAACACAAAACAGAAGCACCTACACGGCGAGAGGAGACTGCCTGACACCTGCTGCACTCAGTACAGCTCTGGGCTGCTGCCAGGAAAGGTATTTCAAGGAACTAGCCACGGGGACTCTGCACTGTGCTGGGAGAGTTTCTACAAGGTGACCAGAAGCTGTTCGCCAGCACCCGCTTGCAGCGACCGAGTTCGGCTTTCCACGTTCTTCCCCGGCTCTCTTTCGCTTCTCCGCACAAGCTGCGGCTGTACCGAAGACGCCGCTGGCTGTGGTTCCGCGAAGCGCTGCTTTCTCGGCAAAACGCAGCTTCTCGTTCTTGACAGCTCTGCTATGCAGAAGCACAGGAAAGCCGGCAGAGCTGCTCCTCTAGCTGCTCTACGCAGAGGCAACTGTAAATCAGCTAGACAGTGATCCTGTTGTGGAAAAGGCAGGAAAGTGGCTGCAAAAGCGTTTTGGCTTGCTGGAAGCAGCAGCAAGCACGCGGGCTTCTCTGCACGCTGCAAACACAAAACAGAAGCACCTACACGGCGAGAGGAGACTGCCTGACACCTGCTGCACTCAGTACAGCTCTGGGTTGCTGCCAGGAAAGGTATTTCAAGGAACTAGCCAAAGGGACTCTGCACTGTGCTGGGAGAGTTTCTACAAGGTGACCAGAAGCTGTTGGCCAGCACCCGCTTGCAGCGACCGAGTTCGGCTTTCCACGTTCTTCCCCGGCTCTCTTTCGCTTCTCCGCACAAGCTGCGGCTGTACCGAAGACGCCGCTGGCTGTGGTTCCGCGAAGCGCTGCTTTCTCGGCAAAACGCAGCTTCTCGTTCTTGACAGCTCTGCTATGCAGAAGCACAGGAAAGCCGGCAGAGCTGCTCCTCTAGCTGCTCTACGCAGAGGCAACTGTAAATCAGCTAGACAGTGATCCTGTTGTGGAAAAGGCAGGAAAGTGGCTGCAAAAGCGTTTTGGCTTGCTGGAAGCAGCAGCAAGCACGCGGGCTTCTCTGCACGCTGCAAACACAAAACAGAAGCACCTACACGGCGAGAGGAGACTGCCTGACACCTGCTGCACTCAGTACAGCTCTGGGCTGCTGCCAGGAAAGGTATTTCAAGGAACTAGCCACGGGGACTCTGCACTGTGCTGGGAGAGTTTCTACAAGGTGACCAGAAGCTGTTCGCCAGCACCCGCTTGCAGCGACCGAGTTCGCCTTTCCACGTATTTCCCCGGCTCTCTTTCGCTTCTCCGCACAAGCTGCGGCTGTACCGAAGACGCCGCTGGCTGTGGTTCCGCGAAGCGCTGCTTTCTGGGCAAAACGCAGCTTCTCGTTCTTGACAGCTCTGCTATGCAGAAGCACAGGAAAGCCGGCAGAGCTGCTCCTCTAGCTGCTCTACGCAGAGGCAACTGTAAATCAGCTAGACAGTGATCCTGTTGTGGAAAAGGCAGGAAAGTGGCTGCAAAAGCGTTTTGGCTTGCTGGAAGTAGCAGCAAGCACGCGGGCTTCTCTGCACGCTGCAAACACAAAACAGAAGCACCTACACGGCGAGAGGAGACTGCCTGACACCTGCTGCACTCAGTACAGCTCTGGGCTGCTGCCAGGAAAGGTATTTCAAGGAACTAGCCACGGGGACTCTGCACTGTGCTGGGAGAGTTTCTACAAGGTGACCAGAAGCTGTTCGCCAGCACCCGCTTGCAGCGACCGAGTTCGGCTTTCCACGTTCTTCCCCGGCTCTCTTTCGCTTCTCCGCACAAGCTGCGGCTGTACCGAAGACGCCGCTGGCTGTGGTTCCGCGAAGCGCTGCTTTCTGGGCAAAACGCAGCTTCTCGTTCTTGACAGCTCTGCTATGCAGAAGCACAGGAAAGCCGGCAGAGCTGCTCCTCTAGCTGCTCTACGCAGAGGCAACTGTAAATCAGCTAGACAGTGATCCTGTTGTGGAAAAGGCAGGAAAGTGGCTGCAAAAGCGTTTTGGCTTGCTGGAAGCAGCAGCAAGCACGCGGGCTTCTCTGCACGCTGCAAACACAAAACAGAAGCACCTACACGGCGAGAGGAGACTGCCTGACACCTGCTGCACTCAGTACAGCTCTGGGTTGCTGCCAGGAAAGGTATTTCAAGGAACTAGCCAAAGGGACTCTGCACTGTGCTGGGAGAGTTTCTACAAGGTGACCAGAAGCTGTTGGCCAGCACCCGCTTGCAGCGACCGAGTTCGGCTTTCCACGTTCTTCCCCGGCTCTCTTTCGCTTCTCCGCACAAGCTGCGGCTGTACCCAAGACGCCGCTGGCTGTGGTTCCGCGAAGCGCTGCTTTCTGGGCAAAACGCAGCTTCTCGTTCTTGACAGCTCTGCTATGCAGAAGCACAGGAAAGCCGGCAGAGCTGCTCCTCTAGCTGCTCTACGCAGAGGCAACTGTAAATCAGCTAGACAGTGATCCTGTTGTGGAAAAGGCAGGAAAGTGGCTGCAAAAGCGTTTTGGCTTGCTGGAAGCAGCAGCAAGCACGCGGGCTTCTCTGCACGCTGCAAACACAAAACAGAAGCACCTACACGGCGAGAGGAGACTGCCTGACACCTGCTGCACTCAGTACAGCTCTGGGCTGCTGCCACGAAAGGTATTTCAAGGAACTAGCCACGGGGACTCTGCACTGTGCGGGGAGAGTTTCTACAAGGTTACCAGAAGCTGTTCGCCAGCACCCGCTTGCAGCGACCGAGTTCGGCTTTCCACGTTCTTCCCCGGCTCTCTTTCGCTTCTCCGCACAAGCTGCGGCTGTACCGAAGACGCCGCTGGCTGTGGTTCCGCGAAGCGCTGCTTTCTCGGCAAAACGCAGCTTCTCGTTCTTGACAGCTCTGCTATGCAGAAGCACAGGAAAGCCGGCAGAGCTGCTCCTCTAGCTGCTCTACGCAGAGGCAACTGTAAATCAGCTAGACAGTGATCCTGTTGTGGAAAAGGCAGGAAAGTGGCTGCAAAAGCGTTTTGGCTTGCTGGAAGCAGCAGCAAGCACGCGGGCTTCTCTGCACGCTGCAAACACAAAACAGAAGCACCTACACGGCGAGAGGAGACTGCCTGACACCTGCTGCACTCAGTAAAGCTCTGGGCTGCTGCCAGGAAAGGTATTTCAAGGAACTAGCCACGGGGACTCTGCACTGTGCTGGGAGAGTTTCTACAAGGTGACCAGAAGCTGTTCGCCAGCACCCGCTTGCAGCGACCGAGTTCGGCTTTCCACGTTCTTCCCCGCCTCTCTTTCGCTTCTCCGCACAAGCTGCGGCTGTACCCAAGACGCCGCTGGCTGTGGTTCCGCGAAGCGCTGCTTTCTCGGCAAAACGCAGCTTCTCGTTCTTGACAGCTCTGCTATGCAGAAGCACAGGAAAGCCGGCAGAGCTGCTCCTCTAGCTGCTCTACGCAGAGGCAACTGTAAATCAGCTAGACAGTGATCCTGTTGTGGAAAAGGCAGGAAAGTGGCTGCAAAAGCGTTTTGGCTTGCTGGAAGCAGCAGCAAGCACGCGGGCTTCTCTGCACGCTGCAAACACAAAACAGAAGCACCTACACGGCGAGAGGAGACTGCCTGACACCTGCTGCACTCAGTACAGCTCTGGGCTGCTGCCAAGAAAGGTATTTCAAGGAACTAGTCACGGGGACTCTGCACTGTGCTGGGAGAGTTTCTACAAGGTGACCAAAAGCTGTTCGCCAGCACCCGCTTGCAGCGACTGAGTTCGGCTTTCCACGTTCTTCCCCGCCTCTCTTTCGCTTCTCCGCACAAGCTGCGGCTGTACCGAAGACGCCGCTGGCTGTGGTTCCGCGAAGCGCTGCTTTCTCGGCAAAACGCAGCTTCTCGTTCTTGACAGCTCTGCTATGCAGAAGCACAGGAAAGCCGGCAGAGCTGCTCCTCTAGCTGCTCTACGCAGAGGCAACTGTAAATCAGCTAGACAGTGATCCTGTTGTGGAAAAGGCAGGAAAGTGGCTGCAAAAGCGTTTTGGCTTGCTGGAAGCAGCAGCAAGCACGCGGGCTTCTCTGCACGCTGCAAACACAAAACAGAAGCACCTACACGGCGAGAGGAGACTGCCTGACACCTGCTGCACTCAGTACAGCTCTGGGCTGCTGCCAGGAAAGGTATTTCAAGGAACTAGCCACGGGGACTCTGCACTGTGCGGGGAGAGTTTCTACAAAGTGACCAGAAGCTGTTCGCCAGCACCCGCTTGCAGCGACCGAGTTCGGCTTTCCACGTTCTTCCCCGGCTCTCTTTCGCTTCTCCGCACAAGCTGCGGCTGTACCCAAGACGCCGCTGGCTGTGGTTCCGCGAAGCGCTGCTTTCTGGGCAAAACGCAGCTTCTCGTTCTTGACAGCTCTGCTATGCAGAAGCACAGGAAAGCCGGCAGAGCTGCTCCTCTAGCTGCTCTACGCAGAGGCAACTGTAAATCAGCTAGACAGTGATCCTGTTGTGGAAAAGGCAGGAAAGTGGCTGCAAAAGCGTTTTGGCTTGCTGGAAGCAGCAGCAAGCACGCGGGCTTCTCTGCACGCTGCAAACACAAAACAGAAGCACCTACACGGCGAGAGGAGACTGCCTGACACCTGCTGCACTCAGTAAAGCTCTGGGCTGCTGCCAGGAAAGGTATTTCAAGGAACTAGCCACGGGGACTCTGCACTGTGCTGGGAGAGTTTCTACAAGGTGACCAGAAGCTGTTCGCCAGCACCCGCTTGCAGCGACCGAGTTCGGCTTTCCACGTTCTTCCCCGCCTCTCTTTCGCTTCTCCGCACAAGCTGCGGCTGTACCCAAGACGCCGCTGGCTGTGGTTCCGCGAAGCGCTGCTTTCTCGGCAAAACGCAGCTTCTCGTTCTTGACAGCTCTGCTATGCAGAAGCACAGGAAAGCCGGCAGAGCTGCTCCTCTAGCTGCTCTACGCAGAGGCAACTGTAAATCAGCTAGACAGTGATCCTGTTGTGGAAAAGGCAGGAAAGTGGCTGCAAAAGCGTTTTGGCTTGCTGGAAGCAGCAGCAAGCACGCGGGCTTCTCTGCACGCTGCAAACACAAAACAGAAGCACCTACACGGCGAGAGGAGACTGCCTGACACCTGCTGCACTCAGTACAGCTCTGGGCTGCTGCCAAGAAAGGTATTTCAAGGAACTAGTCACGGGGACTCTGCACTGTGCTGGGAGAGTTTCTACAAGGTGACCAAAAGCTGTTCGCCAGCACCCGCTTGCAGCGACTGAGTTCGGCTTTCCACGTTCTTCCCCGCCTCTCTTTCGCTTCTCCGCACAAGCTGCGGCTGTACCGAAGACGCCGCTGGCTGTGGTTCCGCGAAGCGCTGCTTTCTCGGCAAAACGCAGCTTCTCGTTCTTGACAGCTCTGCTATGCAGAAGCACAGGAAAGCCGGCAGAGCTGCTCCTCTAGCTGCTCTACGCAGAGGCAACTGTAAATCAGCTAGACAGTGATCCTGTTGTGGAAAAGGCAGGAAAGTGGCTGCAAAAGCGTTTTGGCTTGCTGGAAGCAGCAGCAAGCACGCGGGCTTCTCTGCACGCTGCAAACACAAAACAGAAGCACCTACACGGCGAGAGGAGACTGCCTGACACCTGCTGCACTCAGTACAGCTCTGGGCTGCTGCCAGGAAAGGTATTTCAAGGAACTAGCCACGGGGACTCTGCACTGTGCGGGGAGAGTTTCTACAAGGTGACCAGAAGCTGTTCGCCAGCACCCGCTTGCAGCGACCGAGTTCGGCTTTCCACGTTCTTCCCCGGCTCTCTTTCGCTTCTCCGCACAAGCTGCGGCTGTACCCAAGACGCCGCTGGCTGTGGTTCCGCGAAGCGCTGCTTTCTGGGCAAAACGCAGCTTCTCGTTCTTGACAGCTCTGCTATGCAGAAGCACAGGAAAGCCGGCAGAGCTGCTCCTCTAGCTGCTCTACGCAGAGGCAACTGTAAATCAGCTAGACAGTGATCCTGTTGTGGAAAAGGCAGGAAAGTGGCTGCAAAAGCGTTTTGGCTTGCTGGAAGCAGCAGCAAGCACGCGGGCTTCTCTGCACGCTGCAAACACAAAACAGAAGCACCTACACGGCGAGAGGAGACTGCCTGACACCTGCTGCACTCAGTACAGCTCTGGGCTGCTGCCAGGAAAGGTATTTCAAGGAACTAGCCACGGGGACTCTGCACTGTGCGGGGAGAGTTTCTACAAGGTGACCAGAAGCTGTTCGCCAGCACCCGCTTGCAGCGACCGAGTTCGGCTTTCCACGTTCTTCCCCGGCTCTCTTTCGCTTCTCCGCACAAGCTGCGGCTGTACCCAAGACGCCGCTGGCTGTGGTTCCGCCAAGCGCTGCTTTCTGGGCAAAACGCAGCTTCTCGTTCTTGACAGCTCTGCTATGCAGAAGCACAGGAAAGCCGGCAGAGCTGCTCCTCTAGCTGCTCTACGCAGAGGCAACTGTAAATCAGCTAGACAGTGATCCTGTTGTGGAAAAGGCAGGAAAGTGGCTGCAAAAGCGTTTTGGCTTGCTGGAAGCAGCAGCAAGCACGCGGGCTTCTCTGCACGCTGCAAACACAAAACAGAAGCACCTACACGGCGAGAGGAGACTGCCTGACACCTGCTGCACTCAGTACAGCTCTGGGCTGCTGCCAGGAAAGGTATTTCAAGGAACTAGCCACGGGGACTCTGCACTGTGCGGGGAGAGTTTCTACAAGGTGACCAGAAGCTGTTCGCCAGCACCCGCTTGCAGCGACCGAGTTCGGCTTTCCACGTTCTTCCCTGGCTCTCTTTCGCTTCTCCGCACAAGCTGCGGCTGTACCCAAGACGCCGCTGGCTGTGGTTCCGCGAAGCGCTGCTTTCTGGGCAAAACGCAGCTTCTCGTTCTTGACAGCTCTGCTATGCAGAAGCACAGGAAAGCCGGCAGAGCTGCTCCTCTAGCTGCTCTACGCAGAGGCAACTGTAAATCAGCTAGACAGTGATCCTGTTGTGGAAAAGGCAGGAAAGTGGCTGCAAAAGCGTTTTGGCTTGCTGGAAGCAGCAGCAAGCACGCGGGCTTCTCTGCACGCTGCAAACACAAAACAGAAGCACCTACACGGCGAGAGGAGACTGCCTGACACCTGCTGCACTCAGTACAGCTCTGGGCTGCTGCCACGAAAGGTATTTCAAGGAACTAGCCACGGGGACTCTGCACTGTGCGGGGAGAGTTTCTACAAGGTTACCAGAAGCTGTTCGCCAGCACCCGCTTGCAGCGACCGAGTTCGGCTTTCCACGTTCTTCCCCGGCTCTCTTTCGCTTCTCCGCACAAGCTGCGGCTGTACCCAAGACGCCGCTGGCTGTGGTTCCGCGAAGCGCTGCTTTCTCGGCAAAACGCAGCTTCTCGTTCTTGACAGCTCTGCTATGCAGAAGCACAGGAAAGCCGGCAGAGCTGCTCCTCTAGCTGCTCTACGCAGAGGCAACTGTAAATCAGCTAGACAGTGATCCTGTTGTGGAAAAGGCAGGAAAGTGGCTGCAAAAGCGTTTTGGCTTGCTGGAAGCAGCAGCAAGCACGCGGGCTTCTCTGCACGCTGCAAACACAAAACAGAAGCACCTACACGGCGAGAGGAGACTGCCTGACACCTGCTGCACTCAGTACAGCTCTGGGCTGCTGCCAGGAAAGGTATTTCAAGGAACTAGCCACGGGGACTCTGCACTGTGCTGGGAGAGTTTCTACAAGGTGACCAGAAGCTGTTCGCCAGCACCCGCTTGCAGCGACCGAGTTCGGCTTTCCACGTTCTTCCCCGGCTCTCTTTCGCTTCTCCGCACAAGCTGCGGCTGTACCCAAGACGCCGCTGGCTGTGGTTCCGCGAAGCGCTGCTTTCTGGGCAAAACGCAGCTTCTCGTTCTTGACAGCTCTGCTATGCAGAAGCACAGGAAAGCCGGCAGAGCTGCTCCTCTAGCTGCTCTACGCAGAGGCAACTGTAAATCAGCTAGACAGTGATCCTGTTGTGGAAAAGGCAGGAAAGTGGCTGCAAAAGCGTTTTGGCTTGCTGGAAGCAGCAGCAAGCACGCGGGCTTCTCTGCACGCTGCAAACACAAAACAGAAGCACCTACACGGCGAGAGGAGACTGCCTGACACGTGCTGCACTCAGTACAGCTCTGGGCTGCTGCCAGGAAAGGTATTTCAAGGAACTAGCCACGGGGACTCTGCACTGTGCGGGGAGAGTTTCTACAAGGTGACCAGAAGCTGTTCGCCAGCACCCGCTTGCAGCGACCGAGTTCGGCTTTCCACGTTCTTCCCCGGCTCTCTTTCGCTTCTCCGCACAAGCTGCGGCTGTACCGAAGACGCCGCTGGCTGTGGTTCCGCGAAGCGCTGCTTTCTCGGCAAAACGCAGCTTCTCGTTCTTGACAGCTCTGCTATGCAGAAGCACAGGAAAGCCGGCAGAGCTGCTCCTCTAGCTGCTCTACGCAGAGGCAACTGTAAATCAGCTAGACAGTGATCCTGTTGTGGAAAAGGCAGGAAAGTGGCTGCAAAAGCGTTTTGGCTTGCTGGAAGCAGCAGCAAGCACGCGGGCTTCTCTGCACGCTGCAAACACAAAACAGAAGCACCTACACGGCGAGAGGAGACTGCCTGACACCTGCTGCACTCAGTACAGCTCTGGGTTGCTGCCAGGAAAGGTATTTCAAGGAACTAGCCAAAGGGACTCTGCACTGTGCTGGGAGAGTTTCTACAAGGTGACCAGAAGCTGTTGGCCAGCACCCGCTTGCAGCGACCGAGTTCGGCTTTCCACGTTCTTCCCCGGCTCTCTTTCGCTTCTCCGCACAAGCTGCGGCTGTACCCAAGACGCCGCTGGCTGTGGTTCCGCGAAGCGCTGCTTTCTGGGCAAAACGCAGCTTCTCGTTCTTGACAGCTCTGCTATGCAGAAGCACAGGAAAGCCGGCAGAGCTGCTCCTCTAGCTGCTCTACGCAGAGGCAACTGTAAATCAGCTAGACAGTGATCCTGTTGTGGAAAAGGCAGGAAAGTGGCTGCAAAAGCGTTTTGGCTTGCTGGAAGCAGCAGCAAGCACGCGGGCTTCTCTGCACGCTGCAAACACAAAACAGAAGCACCTACACGGCGAGAGGAGACTGCCTGACACCTGCTGCACTCAGTACAGCTCTGGGCTGCTGCCACGAAAGGTATTTCAAGGAACTAGCCACGGGGACTCTGCACTGTGCGGGGAGAGTTTCTACAAGGTTACCAGAAGCTGTTCGCCAGCACCCGCTTGCAGCGACCGAGTTCGGCTTTCCACGTTCTTCCCCGGCTCTCTTTCGCTTCTCCGCACAAGCTGCGGCTGTACCGAAGACGCCGCTGGCTGTGGTTCCGCGAAGCGCTGCTTTCTGGGCAAAACGCAGCTTCTCGTTCTTGACAGCTCTGCTATGCAGAAGCACAGGAAAGCCGGCAGAGCTGCTCCTCTAGCTGCTCTACGCAGAGGCAACTGTAAATCAGCTAGACAGTGATCCTGTTGTGGAAAAGGCAGGAAAGTGGCTGCAAAAGCGTTTTGGCTTGCTGGAAGCAGCAGCAAGCACGCGGGCTTCTCTGCACGCTGCAAACACAAAACAGAAGCACCTACACGGCGAGAGGAGACTGCCTGACACCTGCTGCACTCAGTAAAGCTCTGGGCTGCTGCCAGGAAAGGTATTTCAAGGAACTAGCCACGGGGACTCTGCACTGTGCTGGGAGAGTTTCTACAAGGTGACCAGAAGCTGTTCGCCAGCACCCGCTTGCAGCGACCGAGTTCGGCTTTCCACGTTCTTCCCCGCCTCTCTTTCGCTTCTCCGCACAAGCTGCGGCTGTACCCAAGACGCCGCTGGCTGTGGTTCCGCGAAGCGCTGCTTTCTCGGCAAAACGCAGCTTCTCGTTCTTGACAGCTCTGCTATGCAGAAGCACAGGAAAGCCGGCAGAGCTGCTCCTCTAGCTGCTCTACGCAGAGGCAACTGTAAATCAGCTAGACAGTGATCCTGTTGTGGAAAAGGCAGGAAAGTGGCTGCAAAAGCGTTTTGGCTTGCTGGAAGCAGCAGCAAGCACGCGGGCTTCTCTGCACGCTGCAAACACAAAACAGAAGCACCTACACGGCGAGAGGAGACTGCCTGACACCTGCTGCACTCAGTACAGCTCTGGGCTGCTGCCAAGAAAGGTATTTCAAGGAACTAGTCACGGGGACTCTGCACTGTGCTGGGAGAGTTTCTACAAGGTGACCAAAAGCTGTTCGCCAGCACCCGCTTGCAGCGACTGAGTTCGGCTTTCCACGTTCTTCCCCGCCTCTCTTTCGCTTCTCCGCACAAGCTGCGGCTGTACCGAAGACGCCGCTGGCTGTGGTTCCGCGAAGCGCTGCTTTCTCGGCAAAACGCAGCTTCTCGTTCTTGACAGCTCTGCTATGCAGAAGCACAGGAAAGCCGGCAGAGCTGCTCCTCTAGCTGCTCTACGCAGAGGCAACTGTAAATCAGCTAGACAGTGATCCTGTTGTGGAAAAGGCAGGAAAGTGGCTGCAAAAGCGTTTTGGCTTGCTGGAAGCAGCAGCAAGCACGCGGGCTTCTCTGCACGCTGCAAACACAAAACAGAAGCACCTACACGGCGAGAGGAGACTGCCTGACACCTGCTGCACTCAGTACAGCTCTGGGCTGCTGCCAGGAAAGGTATTTCAAGGAACTAGCCACGGGGACTCTGCACTGTGCGGGGAGAGTTTCTACAAGGTGACCAGAAGCTGTTCGCCAGCACCCGCTTGCAGCGACCGAGTTCGGCTTTCCACGTTCTTCCCCGGCTCTCTTTCGCTTCTCCGCACAAGCTGCGGCTGTACCCAAGACGCCGCTGGCTGTGGTTCCGCGAAGCGCTGCTTTCTGGGCAAAACGCAGCTTCTCGTTCTTGACAGCTCTGCTATGCAGAAGCACAGGAAAGCCGGCAGAGCTGCTCCTCTAGCTGCTCTACGCAGAGGCAACTGTAAATCAGCTAGACAGTGATCCTGTTGTGGAAAAGGCAGGAAAGTGGCTGCAAAAGCGTTTTGGCTTGCTGGAAGCAGCAGCAAGCACGCGGGCTTCTCTGCACGCTGCAAACACAAAACAGAAGCACCTACACGGCGAGAGGAGACTGCCTGACACCTGCTGCACTCAGTAAAGCTCTGGGCTGCTGCCAGGAAAGGTATTTCAAGGAACTAGCCACGGGGACTCTGCACTGTGCTGGGAGAGTTTCTACAAGGTGACCAGAAGCTGTTCGCCAGCACCCGCTTGCAGCGACCGAGTTCGGCTTTCCACGTTCTTCCCCGCCTCTCTTTCGCTTCTCCGCACAAGCTGCGGCTGTACCCAAGACGCCGCTGGCTGTGGTTCCGCGAAGCGCTGCTTTCTCGGCAAAACGCAGCTTCTCGTTCTTGACAGCTCTGCTATGCAGAAGCACAGGAAAGCCGGCAGAGCTGCTCCTCTAGCTGCTCTACGCAGAGGCAACTGTAAATCAGCTAGACAGTGATCCTGTTGTGGAAAAGGCAGGAAAGTGGCTGCAAAAGCGTTTTGGCTTGCTGGAAGCAGCAGCAAGCACGCGGGCTTCTCTGCACGCTGCAAACACAAAACAGAAGCACCTACACGGCGAGAGGAGACTGCCTGACACCTGCTGCACTCAGTACAGCTCTGGGCTGCTGCCAGGAAAGGTATTTCAAGGAACTAGCCACGGGGACTCTGCACTGTGCGGGGAGAGTTTCTACAAGGTGACCAGAAGCTGTTCGCCAGCACCCGCTTGCAGCGACCGAGTTCGGCTTTCCACGTTCTTCCCCGGCTCTCTTTCGCTTCTCCGCACAAGCTGCGGCTGTACCCAAGACGCCGCTGGCTGTGGTTCCGCGAAGCGCTGCTTTCTGGGCAAAACGCAGCTTCTCGTTCTTGACAGCTCTGCTATGCAGAAGCACAGGAAAGCCGGCAGAGCTGCTCCTCTAGCTGCTCTACGCAGAGGCAACTGTAAATCAGCTAGACAGTGATCCTGTTGTGGAAAAGGCAGGAAAGTGGCTGCAAAAGCGTTTTGGCTTGCTGGAAGCAGCAGCAAGCACGCGGGCTTCTCTGCACGCTGCAAACACAAAACAGAAGCACCTACACGGCGAGAGGAGACTGCCTGACACCTGCTGCACTCAGTACAGCTCTGGGCTGCTGCCAGGAAAGGTATTTCAAGGAACTAGCCACGGGGACTCTGCACTGTGCTGGGAGAGTTTCTACAAGGTGACCAGAAGCTGTTCGCCAGCACCCGCTTGCAGCGACCGAGTTCGGCTTTCCACGTTCTTCCCCGGCTCTCTTTCGCTTCTCCGCACAAGCTGCGGCTGTACCCAAGACGCCGCTGGCTGTGGTTCCGCCAAGCGCTGCTTTCTGGGCAAAACGCAGCTTCTCGTTCTTGACAGCTCTGCTATGCAGAAGCACAGGAAAGCCGGCAGAGCTGCTCCTCTAGCTGCTCTACGCAGAGGCAACTGTAAATCAGCTAGACAGTGATCCTGTTGTGGAAAAGGCAGGAAAGTGGCTGCAAAAGCGTTTTGGCTTGCTGGAAGCAGCAGCAAGCACGCGGGCTTCTCTGCACGCTGCAAACACAAAACAGAAGCACCTACACGGCGAGAGGAGACTGCCTGACACCTGCTGCACTCAGTACAGCTCTGGGCTGCTGCCAGGAAAGGTATTTCAAGGAACTAGCCACGGGGACTCTGCACTGTGCGGGGAGAGTTTCTACAAGGTGACCAGAAGCTGTTCGCCAGCACCCGCTTGCAGCGACCGAGTTCGGCTTTCCACGTTCTTCCCTGGCTCTCTTTCGCTTCTCCGCACAAGCTGCGGCTGTACCGAAGACGCCGCTGGCTGTGGTTCCGCGAAGCGCTGCTTTCTGGGCAAAACGCAGCTTCTCGTTCTTGACAGCTCTGCTATGCAGAAGCACAGGAAAGCCGGCAGAGCTGCTCCTCTAGCTGCTCTACGCAGAGGCAACTGTAAATCAGCTAGACAGTGATCCTGTTGTGGAAAAGGCAGGAAAGTGGCTGCAAAAGCGTTTTGGCTTGCTGGAAGCAGCAGCAAGCACGCGGGCTTCTCTGCACGCTGCAAACACAAAACAGAAGCACCTACACGGCGAGAGGAGACTGCCTGACACCTGCTGCACTCAGTACAGCTCTGGGCTGCTGCCACGAAAGGTATTTCAAGGAACTAGCCACGGGGACTCTGCACTGTGCGGGGAGAGTTTCTACAAGGTTACCAGAAGCTGTTCGCCAGCACCCGCTTGCAGCGACCGAGTTCGGCTTTCCACGTTCTTCCCCGGCTCTCTTTCGCTTCTCCGCACAAGCTGCGGCTGTACCCAAGACGCCGCTGGCTGTGGTTCCGCGAAGCGCTGCTTTCTCGGCAAAACGCAGCTTCTCGTTCTTGACAGCTCTGCTATGCAGAAGCACAGGAAAGCCGGCAGAGCTGCTCCTCTAGCTGCTCTACGCAGAGGCAACTGTAAATCAGCTAGACAGTGATCCTGTTGTGGAAAAGGCAGGAAAGTGGCTGCAAAAGCGTTTTGGCTTGCTGGAAGCAGCAGCAAGCACGCGGGCTTCTCTGCACGCTGCAAACACAAAACAGAAGCACCTACACGGCGAGAGGAGACTGCCTGACACCTGCTGCACTCAGTACAGCTCTGGGCTGCTGCCAGGAAAGGTATTTCAAGGAACTAGCCACGGGGACTCTGCACTGTGCTGGGAGAGTTTCTACAAGGTGACCAGAAGCTGTTCGCCAGCACCCGCTTGCAGCGACCGAGTTCGGCTTTCCACGTTCTTCCCCGGCTCTCTTTCGCTTCTCCGCACAAGCTGCGGCTGTACCCAAGACGCCGCTGGCTGTGGTTCCGCGAAGCGCTGCTTTCTGGGCAAAACGCAGCTTCTCGTTCTTGACAGCTCTGCTATGCAGAAGCACAGGAAAGCCGGCAGAGCTGCTCCTCTAGCTGCTCTACGCAGAGGCAACTGTAAATCAGCTAGACAGTGATCCTGTTGTGGAAAAGGCAGGAAAGTGGTTGCAAAAGCGTTTTGGCTTGCTGGAAGCAGCAGCAAGCACGCGGGCTTCTCTGCACGCTGCAAACACAAAACAGAAGCACCTACACGGCGAGAGGAGACTGCCTGACACGTGCTGCACTCAGTACAGCTCTGGGCTGCTGCCAGGAAAGGTATTTCAAGGAACTAGCCACGGGGACTCTGCACTGTGCGGGGAGAGTTTCTACAAGGTGACCAGAAGCTGTTCGCCAGCACCCGCTTGCAGCGACCGAGTTCGGCTTTCCACGTTCTTCCCCGGCTCTCTTTCGCTTCTCCGCACAAGCTGCGGCTGTACCGAAGACGCCGCTGGCTGTGGTTCCGCGAAGCGCTGCTTTCTCGGCAAAACGCAGCTTCTCGTTCTTGACAGCTCTGCTATGCAGAAGCACAGGAAAGCCGGCAGAGCTGCTCCTCTAGCTGCTCTACGCAGAGGCAACTGTAAATCAGCTAGACAGTGATCCTGTTGTGGAAAAGGCAGGAAAGTGGCTGCAAAAGCGTTTTGGCTTGCTGGAAGCAGCAGCAAGCACGCGGGCTTCTCTGCACGCTGCAAACACAAAACAGAAGCACCTACACGGCGAGAGGAGACTGCCTGACACCTGCTGCACTCAGTAAAGCTCTGGGCTGCTGCCAGGAAAGGTATTTCAAGGAACTAGCCACGGGGACTCTGCACTGTGCTGGGAGAGTTTCTACAAGGTGACCAGAAGCTGTTCGCCAGCACCCGCTTGCAGCGACCGAGTTCGGCTTTCCACGTTCTTCCCCGGCTCTCTTTCGCTTCTCCGCACAAGCTGCGGCTGTACCGAAGACGCCGCTGGCTGTGGTTCCGCGAAGCGCTGCTTTCTCGGCAAAACGCAGCTTCTCGTTCTTGACAGCTCTGCTATGCAGAAGCACAGGAAAGCCGGCAGAGCTGCTCCTCTAGCTGCTCTACGCAGAGGCAACTGTAAATCAGCTAGACAGTGATCCTGTTGTGGAAAAGGCAGGAAAGTGGCTGCAAAAGCGTTTTGGCTTGCTGGAAGCAGCAGCAAGCACGCGGGCTTCTCTGCACGCTGCAAACACAAAACAGAAGCACCTACACGGCGAGAGGAGACTGCCTGACACCTGCTGCACTCAGTACAGCTCTGGGCTGCTGCCAGGAAAGGTATTTCAAGGAACTAGCCACGGGGACTCTGCACTGTGCTGGGAGAGTTTCTACAAGGTGACCAGAAGCTGTTCGCCAACACCCAATTGCAGCGACCGAGTTCGGCTTTCCACGTTCTTCCCCGCCTCTCTTTCGCTTCTCCGCACAAGCTGCGGCTGTACCGAAGACGCCGCTGGCTGTGGTTCCGCGAAGCGCTGCTTTCTGGGCAAAACGCAGCTTCTCGTTCTTGACAGCTCTGCTATGCAGAAGCACAGGAAAGCCGGCAGAGCTGCTCCTCTAACTGCTCTACGCAGAGGCAACTGTAAATCAGCTAGACAGTGATCCTGTTGTGGAAAAGGCAGGAAAGTGGCTGCAAAAGCGTTTTGGCTTGCTGGAAGCAGCAGCAAGCACGCGGGCTTCTCTGCACGCTGCAAACACAAAACAGAAGCACTTACACGGCGAGAGGAGACTGCCTGACACCTGCTGCACTCAGTACAGCTCTGGGCTGCTGCCAGGAAAGGTATTTCAAGGAACTAGCCACGGGGACTCTGCACTGTGCTGGGAGAGTTTCTACAAGGTTACCAGAAGCTGTTCGCCAGCACCCGCTTGCAGCGACCGAGTTCGGCTTTCCACGTTCTTCCCCGGCTCTCTTTCGCTTCTCCGCACAAGCTGCGGCTGTACCCAAGACGCCGCTGGCTGTGGTTCCGCGAAGCGCTGCTTTCTGGGCAAAACGCAGCTTCTCGTTCTTGACAGCTCTGCTAGGCAGAAGCACAGGAAAGCCGGCAGAGCTGCTCCTCTAGCTGCTCTACGCAGAGGCAACTGTAAATCAGCTAGACAGTGATCCTGTTGTGGAAATGGCAGGAAAGTGGCTGCAAAAGCGTTTTGGCTTGCTGGAAGCAGCAGCAAGCACGCGGGCTTCTCTGCACGCTGCAAACACAAAACAGAAGCACCTACACGGCGAGAGGAGACTGCCTGACACCTGCTGCACTCAGTACAGCTCTGGGCTGCTGCCAGGAAAGGTATTTCAAGGAACTAGCCACGGGGACTCTGCACTGTGCTGGGAGAGTTTCTACAAGGTGACCAGAAGCTGTTCGCCAACACCCGCTTGCAGCGACCGAGTTCGGCTTTCCACGTTCTTCCCCGGCTCTCTTTCGCTTCTCCGCACAAGCTGCGGCTGTACCGAAGACGCCGCTGGCTGTGGTTCCGCGAAGCGCTGCTTTCTGGGCAAAACGCAGCTTCTCGTTCTTGACAGCTCTGCTATGCAGAAGCACAGGAAAGCCGGCAGAGCTGCTCCTCTAGCTGCTCTACGCAGAGGCAACTGTAAATCAGCTAGACAGTGATCCTGTTGTGGAAATGGCAGGAAAGTGGCTGCAAAAGCGTTTTGGCTTGCTGGAAGCAGCAGCAAGCACGCGGGCTTCTCTGCACGCTGCAAACACAAAACAGAAGCACTTACAAGGCGAGAGGAGACTGCCTGACACCTGCTGCACTCAGTACAGCTCTGGGCTGCTGCCAGGAAAGGTATTTCAAGGAACTAGCCACGGGGACTCTGCACTGTGCTGGGAGAGTTTCTACAAGGTGACCAGAAGCTGTTCGCCAGCACCCGCTTGCAGCGACCGAGTTCGGCTTTCCACGTTCTTCCCCGGCTCTCTTTCGCTTCTCCGCACAAGCTGCGGCTGTACCGAAGACGCCGCTGGCTGTGGTTCCGCGAAGCGCTGCTTTCTGGGCAAAACGCAGCTTCTCGTTCTTGACAGCTCTGCTATGCAGAAGCACAGGAAAGCCGGCAGAGCTGCTCCTCTAGCTGCTCTACGCAGAGGCAACTGTAAATCAGCTAGACAGTGATCCTGTTGTGGAAAAGGCAGGAAAGTGGCTGCAAAAGCGTTTTGGCTTGCTGGAAGCAGCAGCAAGCACGCGGGCTTCTCTGCACGCTGCAAACACAAAACAGAAGCACCTACACGGCGAGAGGAGACTGCCTGACACCTGCTGCACTCAGTACAGCTCTGGGCTGCTGCCAGGAAAGGTATTTCAAGGAACTAGCCACGGGGACTCTGCACTGTGCGGGGAGAGTTTCTACAAGGTGACCAGAAGCTGTTCGCCAGCACCCGCTTGCAGCGACCGAGTTCGGCTTTCCACGTTCTTCCCCGGCTCTCTTTCGCTTCTCCGCACAAGCTGCGGCTGTACCGAAGACGCCGCTGGCTGTGGTTCCGCGAAGCGCTGCTTTCTCGGCAAAACGCAGCTTCTCGTTCTTGACAGCTCTGCTATGCAGAAGCACAGGAAAGCCGGCAGAGCTGCTCCTCTAGCTGCTCTACGCAGAGGCAACTGTAAATCAGCTAGACAGTGATCCTGTTGTGGAAAAGGCAGGAAAGTGGCTGCAAAAGCGTTTTGGCTTGCTGGAAGCAGCAGCAAGCACGCGGGCTTCTCTGCACGCTGCAAACACAAAACAGAAGCACCTACACGGCGAGAGGAGACTGCCTGACACCTGCTGCACTCAGTACAGCTCTGGGCTGCTGCCAGGAAAGGTATTTCAAGGAACTAGCCACGGGGACTCTGCACTGTGCTGGGAGAGTTTCTACAAGGTGACCAGAAGCTGTTCGCCAGCACCCGCTTGCAGCGACCGAGTTCGGCTTTCCACGTTCTTCCCCGGCTCTCTTTCGCTTCTCCGCACAAGCTGCGGCTGTACCCAAGACGCCGCTGGCTGTGGTTCCGCGAAGCGCTGCTTTCTGGGCAAAACGCAGCTTCTCGTTCTTGACAGCTCTGCTATGCAGAAGCACAGGAAAGCCGGCAGAGCTGCTCCTCTAGCTGCTCTACGCAGAGGCAACTGTAAATCAGCTAGACAGTGATCCTGTTGTGGAAAAGGCAGGAAAGTGGCTGCAAAAGCGTTTTGGCTTGCTGGAAGCAGCAGCAAGCACGCGGGCTTCTCTGCACGCTGCAAACACAAAACAGAAGCACCTACACGGCGAGAGGAGACTGCCTGACACCTGCTGCACTCAGTACAGCTCTGGGCTGCTGCCAGGAAAGGTATTTCAAGGAACTAGCCACGGGGACTCTGCACTGTGCGGGGAGAGTTTCTACAAGGTGACCAGAAGCTGTTCGCCAGCACCCGCTTGCAGCGACCGAGTTCGGCTTTCCACGTTCTTCCCCGGCTCTCTTTCGCTTCTCCGCACAAGCTGCGGCTGTACCGAAGACGCCGCTGGCTGTGGTTCCGCGAAGCGCTGCTTTCTGGGCAAAACGCAGCTTCTCGTTCTTGACAGCTCTGCTATGCAGAAGCACAGGAAAGCCGGCAGAGCTGCTCCTCTAGCTGCTCTACGCAGAGGCAACTGTAAATCAGCTAGACAGTGATCCTGTTGTGGAAAAGGCAGGAAAGTGGCTGCAAAAGCGTTTTGGCTTGCTGGAAGCAGCAGCAAGCACGCGGGCTTCTCTGCACGCTGCAAACACAAAACAGAAGCACCTACACGGCGAGAGGAGACTGCCTGACACCTGCTGCACTCAGTACAGCTCTGGGCTGCTGCCAGGAAAGGTATTTCAAGGAACTAGCCACGGGGACTCTGCACTGTGCTGGGAGAGTTTCTACAAGGTGACCAGAAGCTGTTCGCCAGCACCCGCTTGCAGCGACCGAGTTCGGCTTTCCACGTTCTTCCCCGGCTCTCTTTCGCTTCTCCGCACAAGCTGCGGCTGTACCCAAGACGCCGCTGGCTGTGGTTCCGCGAAGCGCTGCTTTCTGGGCAAAACGCAGCTTCTCGTTCTTGACAGCTCTGCTATGCAGAAGCACAGGAAAGCCGGCAGAGCTGCTCCTCTAGCTGCTCTACGCAGAGGCAACTGTAAATCAGCTAGACAGTGATCCTGTTGTGGAAAAGGCAGGAAAGTGGCTGCAAAAGCGTTTTGGCTTGCTGGAAGCAGCAGCAAGCACGCGGGCTTCTCTGCACGCTGCAAACACAAAACAGAAGCACCTACACGGCGAGAGGAGACTGCCTGACACCTGCTGCACTCAGTACAGCTCTGGGCTGCTGCCAGGAAAGGTATTTCAAGGAACTAGCCACGGGGACTCTGCACTGTGCTGGGAGAGTTTCTACAAGGTGACCAGAAGCTGTTCGCCAACACCCGCTTGCAGCGACCGAGTTCGGCTTTCCACGTTCTTCCCCGGCTCTCTTTCGCTTCTCCGCACAAGCTGCGGCTGTACCGAAGACGCCGCTGGCTGTGGTTCCGCGAAGCGCTGCTTTCTCGGCAAAACGCAGCTTCTCGTTCTTGACAGCTCTGCTATGCAGAAGCACAGGAAAGCCGGCAGAGCTGCTCCTCTAGCTGCTCTACGCAGAGGCAACTGTAAATCAGCTAGACAGTGATCCTGTTGTGGAAATGGCAGGAAAGTGGCTGCAAAAGCGTTTTGGCTTGCTGGAAGCAGCAGCAAGCACGCGGGCTTCTCTGCACGCTGCAAACACAAAACAGAAGCACCTACACGGCGAGAGGAGACTGCCTGACACCTGCTGCACTCAGTACAGCTCTGGGCTGCTGCCAGGAAAGGTATTTCAAGGAACTAGCCACGGGGACTCTGCACTGTGCGGGGAGAGTTTCTACAAGGTGACCAGAAGCTGTTCGCCAGCACCCGCTTGCAGCGACCGAGTTCGGCTTTCCACGTTCTTCCCCGGCTCTCTTTCGCTTCTCCGCACAAGCTGCGGCTGTACCGAAGACGCCGCTGGCTGTGGTTCCGCGAAGCGCTGCTTTCTGGGCAAAACGCAGCTTCTCGTTCTTGACAGCTCTGCTATGCAGAAGCACAGGAAAGCCGGCAGAGCTGCTCCTCTAGCTGCTCTACGCAGAGGCAACTGTAAATCAGCTAGACAGTGATCCTGTTGTGGAAAAGGCAGGAAAGTGGCTGCAAAAGCGTTTTGGCTTGCTGGAAGCAGCAGCAAGCACGCGGGCTTCTCTGCACGCTGCAAACACAAAACAGAAGCACCTACACGGCGAGAGGAGACTGCCTGACACCTGCTGCACTCAGTACAGCTCTGGGCTGCTGCCAGGAAAGGTATTTCAAGGAACTAGCCACGGGGACTCTGCACTGTGCTGGGAGAGTTTCTACAAGGTGACCAGAAGCTGTTCGCCAACACCCGCTTGCAGCGACCGAGTTCGGCTTTCCACGTTCTTCCCCGCCTCTCTTTCGCTTCTCCGCACAAGCTGCGGCTGTACCGAAGACGCCGCTGGCTGTGGTTCCGCGAAGCGCTGCTTTCTCGGCAAAACGCAGCTTCTCGTTCTTGACAGCTTTGCTATGCAGAAGCACAGGAAAGCCGGCAGAGCTGCTCCTCTAGCTGCTCTACGCAGAGGCAACTGTAAATCAGCTAGACAGTGATCCTGTTGTGGAAATGGCAGGAAAGTGGCTGCAAAAGCGTTTTGGCTTGCTGGAAGCAGCAGCAAGCACGCGGGCTTCTCTGCACGCTGCAAACACAAAACAGAAGCACCTACACGGCGAGAGGAGACTGCCTGACACCTGCTGCACTCAGTACAGCTCTGGGCTGCTGCCAGGAAAGGTATTTCAAGGAACTAGCCACGGGGACTCTGCACTGTGCTGGGAGAGTTTCTACAAGGTGACCAGAAGCTGTTCGCCAGCACCCGCTTGCAGCGACCGAGTTCGGCTTTCCACGTTCTTCCCCGGCTCTCTTTCGCTTCTCCGCACAAGCTGCGGCTGTACCCAAGACGCCGCTGGCTGTGGTTCCGCGAAGCGCTGCTTTCTGGGCAAAACGCAGCTTCTCGTTCTTGACAGCTCTGCTATGCAGAAGCACAGGAAAGCCGGCAGAGCTGCTCCTCTAGCTGCTCTACGCAGAGGCAACTGTAAATCAGCTAGACAGTGATCCTGTTGTGGAAAAGGCAGGAAAGTGGCTGCAAAAGCGTTTTGGCTTGCTGGAAGCAGCAGCAAGCACGCGGGCTTCTCTGCACGCTGCAAACACAAAACAGAAGCACCTACACGGCGAGAGGAGACTGCCTGACACCTGCTGCACTCAGTACAGCTCTGGGTTGCTGCCAGGAAAGGTATTTCAAGGAACTAGCCAAAGGGACTCTGCACTGTGCTGGGAGAGTTTCTACAAGGTGACCAGAAGCTGTTGGCCAGCACCCGCTTGCAGCGACCGAGTTCGGCTTTCCACGTTCTTCCCCGGCTCTCTTTCGCTTCTCCGCACAAGCTGCGGCTGTACCCAAGACGCCGCTGGCTGTGGTTCCGCGAAGCGCTGCTTTCTCGGCAAAACGCAGCTTCTCGTTCTTGACAGCTCTGCTATGCAGAAGCACAGGAAAGCCGGCAGAGCTGCTCCTCTAGCTGCTCTACGCAGAGGCAACTGTAAATCAGCTAGACAGTGATCCTGTTGTGGAAAAGGCAGGAAAGTGGCTGCAAAAGCGTTTTGGCTTGCTGGAAGCAGCAGCAAGCACGCGGGCTTCTCTGCACGCTGCAAACACAAAACAGAAGCACCTACACGGCGAGAGGAGACTGCCTGACACGTGCTGCACTCAGTACAGCTCTGGGCTGCTGCCAGGAAAGGTATTTCAAGGAACTAGCCACGGGGACTCTGCACTGTGCGGGGAGAGTTTCTACAAGGTTACCAGAAGCTGTTCGCCAGCACCCGCTTGCAGCGACCGAGTTCGGCTTTCCACGTTCTTCCCCGGCTCTCTTTCGCTTCTCCGCACAAGCTGCGGCTGTACCGAAGACGCCGCTGGCTGTGGTTCCGCGAAGCGCTGCTTTCTGGGCAAAACGCAGCTTCTCGTTCTTGACAGCTCTGCTATGCAGAAGCACAGGAAAGCCGGCAGAGCTGCTCCTCTAGCTGCTCTACGCAGAGGCAACTGTAAATCAGCTAGACAGTGATCCTGTTGTGGAAAAGGCAGGAAAGTGGCTGCAAAAGCGTTTTGGCTTGCTGGAAGCAGCAGCAAGCACGCGGGCTTCTCTGCACGCTGCAAACACAAAACAGAAGCACCTACACGGCGAGAGGAGACTGCCTGACACCTGCTGCACTCAGTACAGCTCTGGGCTGCTGCCAGGAAAGGTATTTCAAGGAACTAGCCACGGGGACTCTGCACTGTGCTGGGAGAGTTTCTACAAGGTGACCAGAAGCTGTTCGCCAGCACCCGCTTGCAGCGACCGAGTTCGGCTTTCCACGTTCTTCCCCGGCTCTCTTTCGCTTCTCCGCACAAGCTGCGGCTGTACCGAAGACGCCGCTGGCTGTGGTTCCGCGAAGCGCTGCTTTCTCGGCAAAACGCAGCTTCTCGTTCTTGACAGCTCTGCTATGCAGAAGCACAGGAAAGCCGGCAGAGCTGCTCCTCTAGCTGCTCTACGCAGAGGCAACTGTAAATCAGCTAGACAGTGATCCTGTTGTGGAAATGGCAGGAAAGTGGCTGCAAAAGCGTTTTGGCTTGCTGGAAGCAGCAGCAAGCACGCGGGCTTCTCTGCACGCTGCAAACACAAAACAGAAGCACCTACACGGCGAGAGGAGACTGCCTGACACCTGCTGCACTCAGTACAGCTCTGGGCTGCTGCCAGGAAAGGTATTTCAAGGAACTAGCCACGGGGACTCTGCACTGTGCGGGGAGAGTTTCTACAAGGTGACCAGAAGCTGTTCGCCAGCACCCGCTTGCAGCGACCGAGTTCGGCTTTCCACGTTCTTCCCCGGCTCTCTTTCGCTTCTCCGCACAAGCTGCGGCTGAACCGAAGACGCCGCTGGCTGTGGTTCCGCGAAGCGCTGCTTTCTCGGCAAAACGCAGCTTCTCGTTCTTGACAGCTCTGCTATGCAGAAGCACAGGAAAGCCGGCAGAGCTGCTCCTCTAGCTGCTCTACGCAGAGGCAACTGTAAATCAGCTAGACAGTGATCCTGTTGTGGAAAAGGCAGGAAAGTGGCTGCAAAAGCGTTTTGGCTTGCTGGAAGCAGCAGCAAGCACGCGGGCTTCTCTGCACGCTGCAAACACAAAACAGAAGCACCTACACGGCGAGAGGAGACTGCCTGACACCTGCTGCACTCAGTACAGCTCTGGGCTGCTGCCAGGAAAGGTATTTCAAGGAACTAGCCACGGGGACTCTGCACTGTGCTGGGAGAGTTTCTACAAGGTGACCAGAAGCTGTTCGCCAGCACCCGCTTGCAGCGACCGAGTTCGGCTTTCCACGTTCTTCCCCGGCTCTCTTTCGCTTCTCCGCACAAGCTGCGGCTGTACCCAAGACGCCGCTGGCTGTGGTTCCGCGAAGCGCTGCTTTCTGGGCAAAACGCAGCTTCTCGTTCTTGACAGCTCTGCTATGCAGAAGCACAGGAAAGCCGGCAGAGCTGCTCCTCTAGCTGCTCTACGCAGAGGCAACTGTAAATCAGCTAGACAGTGATCCTGTTGTGGAAAAGGCAGGAAAGTGGCTGCAAAAGCGTTTTGGCTTGCTGGAAGCAGCAGCAAGCACGCGGGCTTCTCTGCACGCTGCAAACACAAAACAGAAGCACCTACACGGCGAGAGGAGACTGCCTGACACCTGCTGCACTCAGTACAGCTCTGGGCTGCTGCCAGGAAAGGTATTTCAAGGAACTAGCCACGGGGACTCTGCACTGTGCTGGGAGAGTTTCTACAAGGTGACCAGAAGCTGTTCGCCAACACCCGCTTGCAGCGACCGAGTTCGGCTTTCCACGTTCTTCCCCGCCTCTCTTTCGCTTCTCCGCACAAGCTGCGGCTGTACCGAAGACGCCGCTGGCTGTGGTTCCGCGAAGCGCTGCTTTCTCGGCAAAACGCAGCTTCTCGTTCTTGACAGCTTTGCTATGCAGAAGCACAGGAAAGCCGGCAGAGCTGCTCCTCTAGCTGCTCTACGCAGAGGCAACTGTAAATCAGCTAGACAGTGATCCTGTTGTGGAAATGGCAGGAAAGTGGCTGCAAAAGCGTTTTGGCTTGCTGGAAGCAGCAGCAAGCACGCGGGCTTCTCTGCACGCTGCAAACACAAAACAGAAGCACCTACACGGCGAGAGGAGACTGCCTGACACCTGCTGCACTCAGTACAGCTCTGGGCTGCTGCCAGGAAAGGTATTTCAAGGAACTAGCCACGGGGACTCTGCACTGTGCTGGGAGAGTTTCTACAAGGTGACCAGAAGCTGTTCGCCAGCACCCGCTTGCAGCGACCGAGTTCGGCTTTCCACGTTCTTCCCCGGCTCTCTTTCGCTTCTCCGCACAAGCTGCGGCTGTACCGAAGACGCCGCTGGCTGTGGTTCCACGAAGCGCTGCTTTCTGGGCAAAACGCAGCTTCTCGTTCTTGACAGCTCTGCTATGCAGAAGCACAGGAAAGCCGGCAGAGCTGCTCCTCTAGCTGCTCTACGCAGAGGCAACTGTAAATCAGCTAGACAGTGATCCTGTTGTGGAAAAGGCAGGAAAGTGGCTGCAAAAGCGTTTTGGCTTGCTGGAAGCAGCAGCAAGCACGCGGGCTTCTCTGCACGCTGCAAACACAAAACAGAAGCACCTACACGGCGAGAGGAGACTGCCTGACACCTGCTGCACTCAGTACAGCTCTGGGCTGCTGCCAGGAAATGTATTTCAAGGAACTAGCCACGGGGACTCTGCACTGTGCGGGGAGAGTTTCTACAAGGTGACCAGAAGCTGTTCGCCAGCACCCGCTTGCAGCGACCGAGTTCGGCTTTCCACGTTCTTCCCCGGCTCTCTTTCGCTTCTCCGCACAAGCTGCGGCTGTACCGAAGACGCCGCTGGCTGTGGTTCCGCGAAGCGCTGCTTTCTCGGCCAAACGCAGCTTCTCGTTCTTGACAGCTCTGCTATGCAGAAGCACAGGAAAGCCGGCAGAGCTGCTCCTCTAGCTGCTCTACGCAGAGGCAACTGTAAATCAGCTAGACAGTGATCCTGTTGTGGAAAAGGCAGGAAAGTGGCTGCAAAAGCGTTTTGGCTTGCTGGAAGCAGCAGCAAGCACGCGGGCTTCTCTGCACGCTGCAAACACAAAACAGAAGCACCTACACGGCGAGAGGAGACTGCCTGACACCTGCTGCACTCAGTACAGCTCTGGGCTGCTGCCAGGAAAGGTATTTCAAGGAACTAGCCACGGGGACTCTGCACTGTGCTGGGAGAGTTTCTACAAGGTGACCAGAAGCTGTTCGCCAGCACCCGCTTGCAGCGACCGAGTTCGGCTTTCCACGTTCTTCCCCGGCTCTCTTTCGCTTCTCCGCACAAGCTGCGGCTGTACCCAAGACGCCGCTGGCTGTGGTTCCGCGAAGCGCTGCTTTCTCGGCAAAACGCAGCTTCTCGTTCTTGACAGCTCTGCTATGCAGAAGCACAGGAAAGCCGGCAGAGCTGCTCCTCTAGCTGCTCTACGCAGAGGCAACTGTAAATCAGCTAGACAGTGATCCTGTTGTGGAAAAGGCAGGAAAGTGGCTGCAAAAGCGTTTTGGCTTGCTGGAAGCAGCAGCAAGCACGCGGGCTTCTCTGCACGCTGCAAACACAAAACAGAAGCACCTACACGGCGAGAGGAGACTGCCTGACACCTGCTGCACTCAGTACAGCTCTGGGCTGCTGCCACGAAAGGTATTTCAAGGAACTAGCCACGGGGACTCTGCACTGTGCTGGGAGAGTTTCTACAAGGTGACCAAAAGCTGTTCGCCAGCACCCGCTTGCAGCGACCGAGTTCGGCTTTCCACGTTCTTCCCCGGCTCTCTTTCGCTTCTCCGCACAAGCTGCGGCTGTACCGAAGACGCCGCTGGCTGTGGTTCCGCGAAGCGCTGCTTTCTGGGCAAAACGCAGCTTCTCGTTCTTGACAGCTCTGCTATGCAGAAGCACAGGAAAGCCGGCAGAGCTGCTCCTCTAGCTGCTCTACGCAGAGGCAACTGTAAATCAGCTAGACAGTGATCCTGTTGTGGAAAAGGCAGGAAAGTGGCTGCAAAAGCGTTTTGGCTTGCTGGAAGCAGCAGCAAGCACGCGGGCTTCTCTGCACGCTGCAAACACAAAACAGAAGCACCTACACGGCGAGAGGAGACTGCCTGACACCTGCTGCACTCAGTACAGCTCTGGGCTGCTGCCAGGAAAGGTATTTCAAGGAACTAGCCACGGGGACTCTGCACTGTGCTGGGAGAGTTTCTACAAGGTGACCAGAAGCTGTTCGCCAGCACCCGCTTGCAGCGACCGAGTTCGGCTTTCCACGTTCTTCCCCGGCTCTCTTTCGCTTCTCCGCACAAGCTGCGGCTGTACCCAAGACGCCGCTGGCTGTGGTTCCGCGAAGCGCTGCTTTCTGGGCAAAACGCAGCTTCTCGTTCTTGACAGCTCTGCTATGCAGAAGCACAGGAAAGCCGGCAGAGCTGCTCCTCTAGCTGCTCTACGCAGAGGCAACTGTAAATCAGCTAGACAGTGATCCTGTTGTGGAAAAGGCAGGAAAGTGGCTGCAAAAGCGTTTTGGCTTGCTGGAAGCAGCAGCAAGCACGCGGGCTTCTCTGCACGCTGCAAACACAAAACAGAAGCACCTACACGGCGAGAGGAGACTGCCTGACACCTGCTGCACTCAGTACAGCTCTGGGCTGCTGCCAGGAAAGGTATTTCAAGGAACTAGCCACGGGGACTCTGCACTGTGCGGGGAGAGTTTCTACAAGGTGACCAGAAGCTGTTCGCCAGCACCCGCTTGCAGCGACCGAGTTCGGCTTTCCACGTTCTTCCCCGGCTCTCTTTCGCTTCTCCGCACAAGCTGCGGCTGTACCGAAGACGCCGCTGGCTGTGGTTCCGCGAAGCGCTGCTTTCTGGGCAAAACGCAGCTTCTCGTTCTTGACAGCTCTGCTATGCAGAAGCACAGGAAAGCCGGCAGAGCTGCTCCTCTAGCTGCTCTACGCAGAGGCAACTGTAAATCAGCTAGACAGTGATCCTGTTGTGGAAAAGGCAGGAAAGTGGCTGCAAAAGCGTTTTGGCTTGCTGGAAGCAGCAGCAAGCACGCGGGCTTCTCTGCACGCTGCAAACACAAAACAGAAGCACCTACACGGCGAGAGGAGACTGCCTGACACCTGCTGCACTCAGTACAGCTCTGGGCTGCTGCCACGAAAGGTATTTCAAGGAACTAGCCACGGGGACTCTGCACTGTGCGGGGAGAGTTTCTACAAGGTTACCAGAAGCTGTTCGCCAGCACCCGCTTGCAGCGACCGAGTTCGGCTTTCCACGTTCTTCCCCGCCTCTCTTTCGCTTCTCCGCACAAGCTGCGGCTGTACCGAAGACGCCGCTGGCTGTGGTTCCGCGAAGCGCTGCTTTCTCGGCAAAACGCAGCTTCTCGTTCTTGACAGCTCTGCTATGCAGAAGCACAGGAAAGCCGGCAGAGCTGCTCCTCTAGCTGCTCTACGCAGAGGCAACTGTAAATCAGCTAGACAGTGATCCTGTTGTGGAAAAGGCAGGAAAGTGGCTGCAAAAGCGTTTTGGCTTGCTGGAAGCAGCAGCAAGCACGCGGGCTTCTCTGCACGCTGCAAACACAAAACAGAAGCACCTACACGGCGAGAGGAGACTGCCTGACACCTGCTGCACTCAGTACAGCTCTGGGCTGCTGCCAGGAAAGGTATTTCAAGGAACTAGCCACGGGGACTCTGCACTGTGCTGGGAGAGTTTCTACAAGGTGACCAGAAGCTGTTCGCCAGCACCCGCTTGCAGCGACCGAGTTCGGCTTTCCACGTTCTTCCCCGGCTCTCTTTCGCTTCTCCGCACAAGCTGCGGCTGTACCCAAGACGCCGCTGGCTGTGGTTCCGCGAAGCGCTGCTTTCTGGGCAAAACGCAGCTTCTCGTTCTTGACAGCTCTGCTATGCAGAAGCACAGGAAAGCCGGCAGAGCTGCTCCTCTAGCTGCTCTACGCAGAGGCAACTGTAAATCAGCTAGACAGTGATCCTGTTGTGGAAAAGGCAGGAAAGTGGCTGCAAAAGCGTTTTGGCTTGCTGGAAGCAGCAGCAAGCACGCGGGCTTCTCTGCACGCTGCAAACACAAAACAGAAGCACCTACACGGCGAGAGGAGACTGCCTGACACCTGCTGCACTCAGTACAGCTCTGGGCTGCTGCCAGGAAAGGTATTTCAAGGAACTAGCCACGGGGACTCTGCACTGTGCGGGGAGAGTTTCTACAAGGTGACCAGAAGCTGTTCGCCAGCACCCGCTTGCAGCGACCGAGTTCGGCTTTCCACGTTCTTCCCCGGCTCTCTTTCGCTTCTCCGCACAAGCTGCGGCTGTACCGAAGACGCCGCTGGCTGTGGTTCCGCGAAGCGCTGCTTTCTGGGCAAAACGCAGCTTCTCGTTCTTGACAGCTCTGCTATGCAGAAGCACAGGAAAGCCGGCAGAGCTGCTCCTCTAGCTGCTCTACGCAGAGGCAACTGTAAATCAGCTAGACAGTGATCCTGTTGTGGAAAAGGCAGGAAAGTGGCTGCAAAAGCGTTTTGGCTTGCTGGAAGCAGCAGCAAGCACGCGGGCTTCTCTGCACGCTGCAAACACAAAACAGAAGCACCTACACGGCGAGAGGAGACTGCCTGACACCTGCTGCACTCAGTACAGCTCTGGGCTGCTGCCACGAAAGGTATTTCAAGGAACTAGCCACGGGGACTCTGCACTGTGCGGGGAGAGTTTCTACAAGGTGACCAGAAGCTGTTCGCCAGCACCCGCTTGCAGCGACCGAGTTCGGCTTTCCACGTTCTTCCCCGGCTCTCTTTCGCTTCTCCGCACAAGCTGCGGCTGTACCGAAGACGCCGCTGGCTGTGGTTCCGCGAAGCGCTGCTTTCTGGGCAAAACGCAGCTTCTCGTTCTTGACAGCTCTGCTATGCAGAAGCACAGGAAAGCCGGCAGAGCTGCTCCTCTAGCTGCTCTACGCAGAGGCAACTGTAAATCAGCTAGACAGTGATCCTGTTGTGGAAAAGGCAGGAAAGTGGCTGCAAAAGCGTTTTGGCTTGCTGGAAGCAGCAGCAAGCACGCGGGCTTCTCTGCACGCTGCAAACACAAAACAGAAGCACCTACACGGCGAGAGGAGACTGCCTGACACCTGCTGCACTCAGTACAGCTCTGGGCTGCTGCCAGGAAAGGTATTTCAAGGAACTAGCCACGGGGACTCTGCACTGTGCGGGGAGAGTTTCTACAAGGTGACCAGAAGCTGTTCGCCAGCACCCGCTTGCAGCGACCGAGTTCGGCTTTCCACGTTCTTCCCCGGCTCTCTTTCGCTTCTCCGCACAAGCTGCGGCTGTACCGAAGACGCCGCTGGCTGTGGTTCCGCGAAGCGCTGCTTTCTGGGCAAAACGCAGCTTCTCGTTCTTGACAGCTCTGCTATGCAGAAGCACAGGAAAGCCGGCAGAGCTGCTCCTCTAGCTGCTCTACGCAGAGGCAACTGTAAATCAGCTAGACAGTGATCCTGTTGTGGAAAAGGCAGGAAAGTGGCTGCAAAAGCGTTTTGGCTTGCTGGAAGCAGCAGCAAGCACGCGGGCTTCTCTGCACGCTGCAAACACAAAACAGAAGCACCTACACGGCGAGAGGAGACTGCCTGACACTTGCTGCACTCAGTAAAGCTCTGGGCTGCTGCCAGGAAAGGTATTTCAAGGAACTAGCCACGGGGACTCTGCACTGTGCTGGGAGAGTTTCTACAAGGTGACCAGAAGCTGTTCGCCAGCACCCGCTTGCAGCGACCGAGTTCGGCTTTCCACGTTCTTCCCCGGCTCTCTTTCGCTTCTCCGCACAAGCTGCGGCTGTACCGAAGACGCCGCTGGCTGTGGTTCCGCGAAGCGCTGCTTTCTGGGCAAAACGCAGCTTCTCGTTCTTGACAGCTCTGCTATGCAGAAGCACAGGAAAGCCGGCAGAGCTGCTCCTCTAGCTGCTCTACGCAGAGGCAAGTGTAAATCAGCTAGACAGTGATCCTGTTGTGGAAAAGGCAGGAAAGTGGCTGCAAAAGCGTTTTGGCTTGCTGGAAGCAGCAGCAAGCACGCGGGCTTCTCTGCACGCTGCAAACACAAAACAGAAGCACCTACACGGCGAGAGGAGACTGCCTGACACCTGCTGCACTCAGTACAGCTCTGGGCTGCTGCCAGGAAAGGTATTTCAAGGAACTAGCCACGGGGACTCTGCACTGTGCTGGGAGAGTTTCTACAAGGTGACCAGAAGCTGTTCGCCAACACCCGCTTGCAGCGACCGAGTTCGGCTTTCCACGTTCTTCCCCGGCTCTCTTTCGCTTCTCCGCACAAGCTGCGGCTGTACCGAAGACGCCGCTGGCTGTGGTTCCGCGAAGCGCTGCTTTCTCGGCAAAACGCAGCTTCTCGTTCTTGACAGCTCTGCTATGCAGAAGCACAGGAAAGCCGGCAGAGCTGCTCCTCTAGCTGCTCTACGCAGAGGCAACTGTAAATCAGCTAGACAGTGATCCTGTTGTGGAAATGGCAGGAAAGTGGCTGCAAAAGCGTTTTGGCTTGCTGGAAGCAGCAGCAAGCACGCGGGCTTCTCTGCACGCTGCAAACACAAAACAGAAGCACTTACACGGCGAGAGGAGACTGCCTGACACCTGCTGCACTCAGTACAGCTCTGGGCTGCTGCCAGGAAAGGTATTTCAAGGAACTAGCCACGGGGACTCTGCACTGTGCTGGGAGAGTTTCTACAAGGTTACCAGAAGCTGTTCGCCAGCACCCACTTGCAGCGACCGAGTTCGGCTTTCCACGTTCTTCCCCGGCTCTCTTTCGCTTCTCCGCACAAGCTGCGGCTGTACCCAAGACGCCGCTGGCTGTGGTTCCGCGAAGCGCTGCTTTCTGGGCAAAACGCAGCTTCTCGTTCTTGACAGCTCTGCTAGGCAGAAGCACAGGAAAGCCGGCAGAGCTGCTCCTCTAGCTGCTCTAGGCAGAGGCAACTGTAAATCAGCTAGACAGTGATCCTGTTGTGGAAATGGCAGGAAAGTGGCTGCAAAAGCGTTTTGGCTTGCTGGAAGCAGCAGCAAGCAAGCGGGCTTCTCTGCACGCTGCAAACACAAAACAGAAGCACTTACACGGCGAGAGGAGACTGCCTGACACCTGCTGCACTCAGTACAGCTCTGGGCTGCTGCCAGGAAAGGTATTTCAAGGAACTAGCCACGGGGACTCTGCACTGTGCTGGGAGAGTTTCTACAAGGTTACCAGAAGCTGTTCGCCAGCACCCGCTTGCAGCGACCGAGTTCGGCTTTCCACGTTCTTCCCCGGCTCTCTTTCGCTTCTCCGCACAAGCTGCGGCTGTACCCAAGACGCCACTGGCTGTGGTTCCGCGAAGCGCTGCTTTCTCGGCAAAACGCAGCTTCTCGTTCTTGACAGCTCTGCTATGCAGAAGCACAGGAAAGCCGGCAGAGCTGCTCCTCTAGCTGCTCTACGCAGAGGCAACTGTAAATCAGCTAGACAGTGATCCTGTTGTGGAAAAGGCAGGAAAGTGGCTGCAAAAGCGTTTTGGCTTGCTGGAAGCAGCAGCAAGCACGCGGGCTTCTCTGCACGCTGCAAACACAAAACAGAAGCACCTACACGGCGAGAGGAGACTGCCTGACACCTGCTGCACTCAGTACAGCTCTGGGCTGCTGCCAGGAAAGGTATTTCAAGGAACTAGCCACGGGGACTCTGCACTGTGCTGGGAGAGTTTCTACAAGGTGACCAGAAGCTGTTCGCCAACACCCGCTTGCAGCGACCGAGTTCGGCTTTCCACGTTCTTCCCCGCCTCTCTTTCGCTTCTCCGCACAAGCTGCGGCTGTACCGAAGACGCCGCTGGCTGTGGTTCCGCGAAGCGCTGCTTTCTGGGCAAAACGCAGCTTCTCGTTCTTGACAGCTCTGCTATGCAGAAGCACAGGAAAGCCGGCAGAGCTGCTCCTCTAGCTGCTCTACGCAGAGGCAACTGTAAATCAGCTAGACAGTGATCCTGTTGTGGAAATGGCAGGAAAGTGGCTGCAAAAGCGTTTTGGCTTGCTGGAAGCAGCAGCAAGCACGCGGGCTTCTCTGCACGCTGCAAACACAAAACAGAAGCACTTACAAGGCGAGAGGAGACTGCCTGACACCTGCTGCACTCAGTACAGCTCTGGGCTGCTGCCAGGAAAGGTATTTCAAGGAACTAGCCACGGGGACTCTGCACTGTGCTGGGAGAGTTTCTACAAGGTGACCAGAAGCTGTTCGCCAGCACCCGCTTGCAGCGACCGAGTTCGGCTTTCCACGTTCTTCCCCGGCTCTCTTTCGCTTCTCCGCACAAGCTGCGGCTGTACCCAAGACGCCGCTGGCTGTGGTTCCGCAAAGCGCTGCTTTCTGGGCAAAACGCAGCTTCTCGTTCTTGACAGCTCTGCTATGCAGAAGCACAGGAAAGCCGGCAGAGCTGCTCCTCTAGCTGCTCTACGCAGAGGCAACTGTAAATCAGCTAGACAGTGATCCTGTTGTGGAAAAGGCAGGAAAGTGGCTGCAAAAGCGTTTTGGCTTGCTGGAAGCAGCAGCAAGCACGCGGGCTTCTCTGCACGCTGCAAACACAAAACAGAAGCACCTACACGGCGAGAGGAGACTGCCTGACACCTGCTGCACTCAGTACAGCTCTGGGCTGCTGCCAGGAAAGGTATTTCAAGGAACTAGCCACGGGGACTCTGCACTGTGCTGGGAGAGTTTCTACAAGGTGACCAGAAGCTGTTCGCCAGCACCCGCTTGCAGCGACCGAGTTCGGCTTTCCACGTTCTTCCCCGGCTCTCTTTCGCTTCTCCGCACAAGCTGCGGCTGTACCGAAGACGCCGCTGGCTGTGGTTCCGCGAAGCGCTGCTTTCTCGGCAAAACGCAGCTTCTCGTTCTTGACAGCTCTGCTATGCAGAAGCACAGGAAAGCCGGCAGAGCTGCTCCTCTAGCTGCTCTACGCAGAGGCAACTGTAAATCAGCTAGACAGTGATCCTGTTGTGGAAATGGCAGGAAAGTGGCTGCAAAAGCGTTTTGGCTTGCTGGAAGCAGCAGCAAGCACGCGGGCTTCTCTGCACGCTGCAAACACAAAACAGAAGCACCTACACGGCGAGAGGAGACTGCCTGACACCTGCTGCACTCAGTACAGCTCTGGGCTGCTGCCAGGAAAGGTATTTCAAGGAACTAGCCACGGGGACTCTGCACTGTGCGGGGAGAGTTTCTACAAGGTGACCAGAAGCTGTTCGCCAGCACCCGCTTGCAGCGACCGAGTTCGGCTTTCCACGTTCTTCCCCGGCTCTCTTTCGCTTCTCCGCACAAGCTGCGGCTGTACCCAAGACGCCGCTGGCTGTGGTTCCGCGAAGCGCTGCTTTCTCGGCAAAACGCAGCTTCTCGTTCTTGACAGCTCTGCTATGCAGAAGCACAGGAAAGCCGGCAGAGCTGCTCCTCTAGCTGCTCTACGCAGAGGCAACTGTAAATCAGCTAGACAGTGATCCTGTTGTGGAAAAGGCAGGAAAGTGGCTGCAAAAGCGTTTTGGCTTGCTGGAAGCAGCAGCAAGCACGCGGGCTTCTCTGCACGCTGCAAACACAAAACAGAAGCACCTACACGGCGAGAGGAGACTGCCTGACACCTGCTGCACTCAGTACAGCTCTGGGCTGCTGCCAGGAAAGGTATTTCAAGGAACTAGCCACGGGGACTCTGCACTGTGCTGGGAGAGTTTCTACAAGGTGACCAGAAGCTGTTCGCCAGCACCCGCTTGCAGCGACCGAGTTCGGCTTTCCACGTTCTTCCCCGGCTCTCTTTCGCTTCTCCGCACAAGCTGCGGCTGTACCCAAGACGCCGCTGGCTGTGGTTCCGCGAAGCGCTGCTTTCTCGGCAAAACGCAGCTTCTCGTTCTTGACAGCTCTGCTATGCAGAAGCACAGGAAAGCCGGCAGAGCTGCTCCTCTAGCTGCTCTACGCAGAGGCAACTGTAAATCAGCTAGACAGTGATCCTGTTGTGGAAAAGGCAGGAAAGTGGCTGCAAAAGCGTTTTGGCTTGCTGGAAGCAGCAGCAAGCACGCGGGCTTCTCTGCACGCTGCAAACACAAAACAGAAGCACCTACATGGCGAGAGGAGACTGCCTGACACCTGCTGCACTCAGTACAGCTCTGGGCTGCTGCCAGGAAAGGTATTTCAAGGAACTAGCCACGGGGACTCTGCACTGTGCTGGGAGAGTTTCTACAAGGTGACCAGAAGCTGTTCGCCAACACCCGCTTGCAGCGACCGAGTTCGGCTTTCCACGTTCTTCCCCGCCTCTCTTTCGCTTCTCCGCACAAGCTGCGGCTGTACCGAAGACGCCGCTGGCTGTGGTTCCGCGAAGCGCTGCTTTCTCGGCAAAACGCAGCTTCTCGTTCTTGACAGCTCTGCTATGCAGAAGCACAGGAAAGCCGGCAGAGCTGCTCCTCTAGCTGCTCTACGCAGAGGCAACTGTAAATCAGCTAGACAGTGATCCTGTTGTGGAAATGGCAGGAAAGTGGCTGCAAAAGCGTTTTGGCTTGCTGGAAGCAGCAGCAAGCACGCGGGCTTCTCTGCACGCTGCAAACACAAAACAGAAGCACCTACACGGCGAGAGGAGACTGCCTGACACCTGCTGCACTCAGTACAGCTCTGGGCTGCTGCCAGGAAAGGTATTTCAAGGAACTAGCCACGGGGACTCTGCACTGTGCTGGGAGAGTTTCTACAAGGTGACCAGAAGCTGTTCGCCAGCACCCGCTTGCAGCGACCGAGTTCGGCTTTCCACGTTCTTCCCCGGCTCTCTTTCGCTTCTCCGCACAAGCTGCGGCTGTACCGAAGACGCCGCTGGCTGTGGTTCCGCGAAGCGCTGCTTTCTGGGCAAAACGCAGCTTCTCGTTCTTGACAGCTCTGCTATGCAGAAGCACAGGAAAGCCGGCAGAGCTGCTCCTCTAGCTGCTCTACGCAGAGGCAACTGTAAATCAGCTAGACAGTGATCCTGTTGTGGAAAAGGCAGGAAAGTGGCTGCAAAAGCGTTTTGGCTTGCTGGAAGCAGCAGCAAGCACGCGGGCTTCTCTGCACACTGCAAACACAAAACAGAAGCACCTACACGGCGAGAGGAGACTGCCTGACACGTGCTGCACTCAGTACAGCTCTGGGCTGCTGCCAGGAAAGTTATTTCAAGGAACTAGCCACGGGGACTCTGCACTGTGCGGGGAGAGTTTCTACAAGGTGACCAGAAGCTGTTCGCCAGCACCCGCTTGCAGCGACCGAGTTCGGCTTTCCACGTTCTTCCCCGGCTCTCTTTCGCTTCTCCGCACAAGCTGCGGCTGTACCGAAGACGCCGCTGGCTGTGGTTCCGCGAAGCGCTGCTTTCTGGGCAAAACGCAGCTTCTCGTTCTTGACAGCTCTGCTATGCAGAAGCACAGGAAAGCCGGCAGAGCTGCTCCTCTAGCTGCTCTACGCAGAGGCAACTGTAAATCAGCTAGACAGTGATCCTGTTGTGGAAAAGGCAGGAAAGTGGCTGCAAAAGCGTTTTGGCTTGCTGGAAGCAGCAGCAAGCACGCGAGCTTCTCTGCACGCTGCAAACACAAAACAGAAGCACCTACACGGCGAGAGGAGACTTCCTGACACCTGCTGCACTCAGTACAGCTCTGGGCTGCTGCCAGGAAAGGTATTTCAAGGAACTAGCCACGGGGACTCTGCACTGTGCTGGGAGAGTTTCTACAAGGTGACCAGAAGCTGTTCGCCAGCACCCGCTTGCAGCGACCGAGTTCGGCTTTCCACGTTCTTCCCCGGCTCTCTTTCGCTTCTCCGCA
Source organism: Phylloscopus collybita (assembly GCA_027886175.1). NCBI lineage: Eukaryota > Metazoa > Chordata > Aves > Passeriformes > Phylloscopidae > Phylloscopus > Phylloscopus collybita. Next base: position 514,469 of record JAJNNQ010000091.1, on the reverse strand, counting down.
CAAGCTGCGGCTGTACCCAAGACGCCGCTGGCTGTGGTTCCGCGAAGCGCTGCTTTCTCGGCAAAACGCAGCTTCTCGTTCTTGACAGCTCTGCTATGCAGAAGCACAAGAAAGCCGGCAGAGCTGCTCCTCTAGCTGCTCTACGCAGAGGCAACTGTAAATCAGCTAGACAGTGATCCTGTTGTGGAAAAGGCAGGAAAGTGGCTGCAAAAGCGTTTTGGCTTGCTGGAAGCAGCAGCAAGCACGCGGGCTTCTCTGCACGCTGCAAACACAAAACAGAAGCACCTACACGGCGAGAGGAGACTGCCTGACACCTGCTGCACTCAGTACAGCTCTGGGCTGCTGCCAGGAAAGGTATTTCAAGGAACTAGCCACGGGGACTCTGCACTGTGCTGGGAGAGTTTCTACAAGGTGACCAGAAGCTGTTCGCCAACACCCGCTTGCAGCGACCGAGTTCGGCTTTCCACGTTCTTCCCCGGCTCTCTTTCGCTTCTCCGCACAAGCTGCGGCTGTACCGAAGACGCCGCTGGCTGTGGTTCCGCGAAGCGCTGCTTTCTGGGCAAAACGCAGCTTCTCGTTCTTGACAGCTCTGCTATGCAGAAGCACAGGAAAGCCGGCAGAGCTGCTCCTCTAGCTGCTCTACGCAGAGGCAACTGTAAATCAGCTAGACAGTGATCCTGTTGTGGAAATGGCAGGAAAGTGGCTGCAAAAGCGTTTTGGCTTGCTGGAAGCAGCAGCAAGCACGCGGGCTTCTCTGCACGCTGCAAACACAAAACAGAAGCACCTACACGGCGAGAGGAGACTGCCTGACACCTGCTGCACTCAGTACAGCTCTGGGCTGCTGCCAGGAAAGGTATTTCAAGGAACTAGCCACGGGGACTCTGCACTGTGCGGGGAGAGTTTCTACAAGGTGACCAGAAGCTGTTCGCCAGCACCCGCTTGCAGCGACCGAGTTCGGCTTTCCACGTTCTTCCCCGGCTCTCTTTCGCTTCTCCGCACAAGCTGCGGCTGTACCGAAGACGCCGCTGGCTGTGGTTCCGCGAAGCGCTGCTTTCTGGGCAAAACGCAGCTTCTCGTTCTTGACAGCTCTGCTATGCAGAAGCACAGGAAAGCCGGCAGAGCTGCTCCTCTAGCTGCTCTACGCAGAGGCAACTGTAAATCAGCTAGACAGTGGTCCTGTTGTGGAAAAGGCAGGAAAGTGGCTGCAAAAGCGTTTTGGCTTGCTGGAAGCAGCAGCAAGCACGCGGGCTTCTCTGCACGCTGCAAACACAAAACAGAAGCACCTACACGGCGAGAGGAGACTGCCTGACACCTGCTGCACTCAGTACAGCTCTGGGCTGCTGCCAGGAAAGGTATTTCAAGGAACTAGCCACGGGGACTCTGCACTGTGCTGGGAGAGTTTCTACAAGGTGACCAGAAGCTGTTCGCCAGCACCCGCTTGCAGCGACCGAGTTCGGCTTTCCACGTTCTTCCCCGCCTCTCTTTCGCTTCTCCGCACAAGCTGCGGCTGTACCCAAGACGCCGCTGGCTGTGGTTCCGCGAAGCGCTGCTTTCTGGGCAAAACGCAGCTTCTCGTTCTTGACAGCTCTGCTATGCAGAAGCACAGGAAAGCCGGCAGAGCTGCTCCTCTAGCTGCTCTACGCAGAGGCAACTGTAAATCAGCTAGACAGTGATCCTGTTGTGGAAAAGGCAGGAAAGTGGCTGCAAAAGCGTTTTGGCTTGCTGGAAGCAGCAGCAAGCACGCGGGCTTCTCTGCACGCTGCAAACACAAAACAGAAGCACCTACACGGCGAGAGGAGACTGCCTGACACCTGCTGCACTCAGTACAGCTCTGGGCTGCTGCCAGGAAAGGTATTTCAAGGAACTAGCCACGGGGACTCTGCACTGTGCTGGGAGAGTTTCTACAAGGTGACCAGAAGCTGTTCGCCAACACCCGCTTGCAGCGACCGAGTTCGGCTTTCCACGTTCTTCCCCGCCTCTCTTTCGCTTCTCCGCACAAGCTGCGGCTGTACCGAAGACGCCGCTGGCTGTGGTTCCGCGAAGCGCTGCTTTCTGGGCAAAACGCAGCTTCTCGTTCTTGACAGCTCTGCTATGCAGAAGCACAGGAAAGCCGGCAGAGCTGCTCCTCTAGCTGCTCTACGCAGAGGCAACTGTAAATCAGCTAGACAGTGATCCTGTTGTGGAAAAGGCAGGAAAGTGGCTGCAAAAGCGTTTTGGCTTGCTGGAAGCAGCAGCAAGCACGCGGGCTTCTCTGCACGCTGCAAACACAAAACAGAAGCACCTACACGGCGAGAGGAGACTGCCTGACACCTGCTGCACTCAGTACAGCTCTGGGCTGCTGCCAGGAAAGGTATTTCAAGGAACTAGCCACGGGGACTCTGCACTGTGCTGGGAGAGTTTCTACAAGGTGACCAGAAGCTGTTCGCCAGCACCCGCTTGCAGCGACCGAGTTCGGCTTTCCACGTTCTTCCCCGGCTCTCTTTCGCTTCTCCGCACAAGCTGCGGCTGTACCCAAGACGCCGCTGGCTGTGGTTCCGCGAAGCGCTGCTTTCTGGGCAAAACGCAGCTTCTCGTTCTTGACAGCTCTGCTATGCAGAAGCACAGGAAAGCCGGCAGAGCTGCTCCTCTAGCTGCTCTACGCAGAGGCAACTGTAAATCAGCTAGACAGTGATCCTGTTGTGGAAAAGGCAGGAAAGTGGCTGCAAAAGCGTTTTGGCTTGCTGGAAGCAGCAGCAAGCACGCGGGCTTCTCTGCACGCTGCAAACACAAAACAGAAGCACCTACACGGCGAGAGGAGACTGCCTGACACCTGCTGCACTCAGTACAGCTCTGGGCTGCTGCCAGGAAAGGTATTTCAAGGAACTAGCCACGGGGACTCTGCACTGTGCTGGGAGAGTTTCTACAAGGTGACCAGAAGCTGTTCGCCAACACCCGCTTGCAGCGACCGAGTTCGGCTTTCCACGTTCTTCCCCGCCTCTCTTTCGCTTCTCCGCACAAGCTGCGGCTGTACCGAAGACGCCGCTGGCTGTGGTTCCGCGAAGCGCTGCTTTCTCGGCAAAACGCAGCTTCTCGTTCTTGACAGCTCTGCTATGCAGAAGCACAGGAAAGCCGGCAGAGCTGCTCCTCTAGCTGCTCTACGCAGAGGCAACTGTAAATCAGCTAGACAGTGATCCTGTTGTGGAAATGGCAGGAAAGTGGCTGCAAAAGCGTTTTGGCTTGCTGGAAGCAGCAGCAAGCACGCGGGCTTCTCTGCACGCTGCAAACACAAAACAGAAGCACCTACACGGCGAGAGGAGACTGCCTGACACCTGCTGCACTCAGTACAGCTCTGGGCTGCTGCCAGGAAAGGTATTTCAAGGAACTAGCCACGGGGACTCTGCACTGTGCTGGGAGAGTTTCTACAAGGTGACCAGAAGCTGTTCGCCAGCACCCGCTTGCAGCGACCGAGTTCGGCTTTCCACGTTCTTCCCCGGCTCTCTTTCGCTTCTCCGCACAAGCTGCGGCTGTACCCAAGACGCCGCTGGCTGTGGTTCCGCGAAGCGCTGCTTTCTGGGCAAAACGCAGCTTCTCGTTCTTGACAGCTCTGCTATGCAGAAGCACAGGAAAGCCGGCAGAGCTGCTCCTCTAGCTGCTCTACGCAGAGGCAACTGTAAATCAGCTAGACAGTGATCCTGTTGTGGAAAAGGCAGGAAAGTGGCTGCAAAAGCGTTTTGGCTTGCTGGAAGCAGCAGCAAGCACGCGGGCTTCTCTGCACGCTGCAAACACAAAACAGAAGCACCTACACGGCGAGAGGAGACTGCCTGACACCTGCTGCACTCAGTACAGCTCTGGGCTGCTGCCAGGAAAGGTATTTCAAGGAACTAGCCACGGGGACTCTGCACTGTGCTGGGAGAGTTTCTACAAGGTGACCAGAAGCTGTTCGCCAGCACCCGCTTGCAGCGACCGAGTTCGGCTTTCCACGTTCTTCCCCGGCTCTCTTTCGCTTCTCCGCACAAGCTGCGGCTGTACCCAAGACGCCGCTGGCTGTGGTTCCGCGAAGCGCTGCTTTCTGGGCAAAACGCAGCTTCTCGTTCTTGACAGCTCTGCTATGCAGAAGCACAGGAAAGCCGGCAGAGCTGCTCCTCTAGCTGCTCTACGCAGAGGCAACTGTAAATCAGCTAGACAGTGATCCTGTTGTGGAAAAGGCAGGAAAGTGGCTGCAAAAGCGTTTTGGCTTGCTGGAAGCAGCAGCAAGCACGCGGGCTTCTCTGCACGCTGCAAACACAAAACAGAAGCACCTACACGGCGAGAGGAGACTGCCTGACACCTGCTGCACTCAGTACACCTCTGGGCTGCTGCCAGGAAAGGTATTTCAAGGAACTAGCCACGGGGACTCTGCACTGTGCTGGGAGAGTTTCTACAAGGTGACCAGAAGCTGTTCGCCAACACCCGCTTGCAGCGACCGAGTTCGGCTTTCCACGTTCTTCCCCGCCTCTCTTTCGCTTCTCCGCACAAGCTGCGGCTGTACCCAAGACGCCGCTGGCTGTGGTTCCGCGAAGCGCTGCTTTCTCGGCAAAACGCAGCTTCTCGTTCTTGACAGCTCTGCTATGCAGAAGCACAGGAAAGCCGGCAGAGCTGCTCCTCTAGCTGCTCTACGCAGAGGCAACTGTAAATCAGCTAGACAGTGATCCTGTTGTGGAAAAGGCAGGAAAGTGGCTGCAAAAGCGTTTTGGCTTGCTGGAAGCAGCAGCAAGCACGCGGGCTTCTCTGCACGCTGCAAACACAAAACAGAAGCACCTACACGGCGAGAGGAGACTGCCTGACACCTGCTGCACTCAGTACAGCTCTGGGCTGCTGCCAGGAAAGGTATTTCAAGGAACTAGCCACGGGGACTCTGCACTGTGCTGGGAGAGTTTCTACAAGGTGACCAGAAGCTGTTCGCCAGCACCCGCTTGCAGCGACCGAGTTCGGCTTTCCACGTTCTTCCCCGGCTCTCTTTCGCTTCTCCGCACAAGCTGCGGCTGTACCCAAGACGCCGCTGGCTGTGGTTCCGCGAAGCGCTGCTTTCTGGGCAAAACGCAGCTTCTCGTTCTTGACAGCTCTGCTATGCAGAAGCACAGGAAAGCCGGCAGAGCTGCTCCTCTAGCTGCTCTACGCAGAGGCAACTGTAAATCAGCTAGACAGTGATCCTGTTGTGGAAAAGGCAGGAAAGTGGCTGCAAAAGCGTTTTGGCTTGCTGGAAGCAGCAGCAAGCACGCGGGCTTCTCTGCACGCTGCAAACACAAAACAGAAGCACCTACACGGTGAGAGGAGACTGCCTGACACCTGCTGCACTCAGTACAGCTCTGGGCTGCTGCCAGGAAAGGTATTTCAAGGAACTAGCCACGGGGACTCTGCACTGTGCTGGGAGAGTTTCTACAAGGTGACCAGAAGCTGTTCGCCAGCACCCGCTTGCAGCGACCGAGTTCGGCTTTCCACGTTCTTCCCCGGCTCTCTTTCGCTTCTCCGCACAAGCTGCGGCTGTACCCAAGACGCCGCTGGCTGTGGTTCCGCGAAGCGCTGCTTTCTGGGCAAAACGCAGCTTCTCGTTCTTGACAGCTCTGCTATGCAGAAGCACAGGAAAGCCGGCAGAGCTGCTCCTCTAGCTGCTCTACGCAGAGGCAACTGTAAATCAGCTAGACAGTGATCCTGTTGTGGAAAAGGCAGGAAAGTGGCTGCAAAAGCGTTTTGGCTTGCTGGAAGCAGCAGCAAGCACGCGGGCTTCTCTGCACGCTGCAAACACAAAACAGAAGCACCTACACGGCGAGAGGAGACTGCCTGACACCTGCTGCACTCAGTACAGCTCTGGGCTGCTGCCAGGAAAGGTATTTCAAGGAACTAGCCACGGGGACTCTGCACTGTGCTGGGAGAGTTTCTACAAGGTGACCAGAAGCTGTTCGCCAGCACCCGCTTGCAGCGACCGAGTTCGGCTTTCCACGTTCTTCCCCGGCTCTCTTTCGCTTCTCCGCACAAGCTGCGGCTGTACCCAAGACGCCGCTGGCTGTGGTTCCGCGAAGCGCTGCTTTCTCGGCAAAACGCAGCTTCTCGTTCTTGACAGCTCTGCTATGCAGAAGCACAGGAAAGCCGGCAGAGCTGCTCCTCTAGCTGCTCTACGCAGAGGCAACTGTAAATCAGCTAGACAGTGATCCTGTTGTGGAAAAGGCAGGAAAGTGGCTGCAAAAGCGTTTTGGCTTGCTGGAAGCAGCAGCAAGCACGCGGGCTTCTCTGCACGCTGCAAACACAAAACAGAAGCACCTACACGGCGAGAGGAGACTGCCTGACACCTGCTGCACTCAGTACAGCTCTGGGCTGCTGCCAGGAAAGGTATTTCAAGGAACTAGCCACGGGGACTCTGCACTGTGCTGGGAGAGTTTCTACAAGGTGACCAGAAGCTGTTCGCCAACACCCGCTTGCAGCGACCGAGTTCGGCTTTCCACGTTCTTCCCCGCCTCTCTTTCGCTTCTCCGCACAAGCTGCGGCTGTACCGAAGACGCCGCTGGCTGTGGTTCCGCGAAGCGCTGCTTTCTCGGCAAAACGCAGCTTCTCGTTCTTGACAGCTCTGCTATGCAGAAGCACAGGAAAGCCGGCAGAGCTGCTCCTCTAGCTGCTCTACGCAGAGGCAACTGTAAATCAGCTAGACAGTGATCATGTTGTGGAAATGGCAGGAAAGTGGCTGCAAAAGCGTTTTGGCTTGCTGGAAGCAGCAGCAAGCACGCGGGCTTCTCTGCACGCTGCAAACACAAAACAGAAGCACCTACACGGCGAGAGGAGACTGCCTGACACCTGCTGCACTCAGTACAGCTCTGGGCTGCTGCCAGGAAAGGTATTTCAAGGAACTAGCCACGGGGACTCTGCACTGTGCGGGGAGAGTTTCTACAAGGTGACCAGAAGCTGTTCGCCAGCACCCGCTTGCAGCGACCGAGTTCGGCTTTCCACGTTCTTCCCCGGCTCTCTTTCGCTTCTCCGCACAAGCTGCGGCTGTACCCAAGACGCCGCTGGCTGTGGTTCCGCGAAGCGCTGCTTTCTGGGCAAAACGCAGCTTCTCGTTCTTGACAGCTCTGCTATGCAGAAGCACAGGAAAGCCGGCAGAGCTGCTCCTCTAGCTGCTCTACGCAGAGGCAACTGTAAATCAGCTAGACAGTGATCCTGTTGTGGAAAAGGCAGGAAAGTGGCTGCAAAAGCGTTTTGGCTTGCTGGAAGCAGCAGCAAGCACGCGGGCTTCTCTGCACGCTGCAAACACAAAACAGAAGCACCTACACGGCGAGAGGAGACTGCCTGACACCTGCTGCACTCAGTACAGCTCTGGGCTGCTGCCAGGAAAGGTATTTCAAGGAACTAGCCACGGGGACTCTGCACTGTGCTGGGAGAGTTTCTACAAGGTGACCAGAAGCTGTTCGCCAGCACCCGCTTGCAGCGACCGAGTTCGGCTTTCCACGTTCTTCCCCGGCTCTCTTTCGCTTCTCCGCACAAGCTGCGGCTGTACCCAAGACGCCGCTGGCTGTGGTTCCGCGAAGCGCTGCTTTCTGGGCAAAACGCAGCTTCTCGTTCTTGACAGCTCTGCTATGCAGAAGCACAGGAAAGCCGGCAGAGCTGCTCCTCTAGCTGCTCTACGCAGAGGCAACTGTAAATCAGCTAGACAGTGATCCTGTTGTGGAAAAGGCAGGAAAGTGGCTGCAAAAGCGTTTTGGCTTGCTGGAAGCAGCAGCAAGCACGCGGGCTTCTCTGCATGCTGCAAACACAAAACAGAAGCACCTACACGGCGAGAGGAGACTGCCTGACACCTGCTGCACTCAGTACAGCTCTGGGCTGCTGCCAGGAAAGGTATTTCAAGGAACTAGCCACGGGGACTCTGCACTGTGCTGGGAGAGTTTCTACAAGGTGACCAGAAGCTGTTCGCCAACACCCGCTTGCAGCGACCGAGTTCGGCTTTCCACGTTCTTCCCCGGCTCTCTTTCGCTTCTCCGCACAAGCTGCGGCTGTACCCAAGACGCCGCTGGCTGTGGTTCCGCGAAGCGCTGCTTTCTCGGCAAAACGCAGCTTCTCGTTCTTGACAGCTCTGCTATGCAGAAGCACAGGAAAGCCGGCAGAGCTGCTCCTCTAGCTGCTCTACGCAGAGGCAACTGTAAATCAGCTAGACAGTGATCCTGTTGTGGAAATGGCAGGAAAGTGGCTGCAAAAGCGTTTTGGCTTGCTGGAAGCAGCAGCAAGCACGCGGGCTTCTCTGCACGCTGCAAACACAAAACAGAAGCACCTACACGGCGAGAGGAGACTGCCTGACACCTGCTGCACTCAGTACAGCTCTGGGCTGCTGCCAGGAAAGGTATTTCAAGGAACTAGCCACGGGGACTCTGCACTGTGCTGGGAGAGTTTCTACAAGGTGACCAGAAGCTGTTCGCCAACACCCGCTTGCAGCGACCGAGTTCGGCTTTCCACGTTCTTCCCCGGCTCTCTTTCGCTTCTCCGCACAAGCTGCGGCTGTACCCAAGACGCCGCTGGCTGTGGTTCCGCGAAGCGCTGCTTTCTGGGCAAAACGCAGCTTCTCGTTCTTGACAGCTCTGCTATGCAGAAGCACAGGAAAGCCGGCAGAGCTGCTCCTCTAGCTGCTCTACGCAGAGGCAACTGTAAATCAGCTAGACAGTGATCCTGTTGTGGAAAAGGCAGGAAAGTGGCTGCAAAAGCGTTTTGGCTTGCTGGAAGCAGCAGCAAGCACGCGGGCTTCTCTGCACGCTGCAAACACAAAACAGAAGCACCTACACGGCGAGAGGAGACTGCCTGACACCTGCTGCACTCAGTACAGCTCTGGGCTGCTGCCAGGAAAGGTATTTCAAGGAACTAGCCACGGGGACTCTGCACTGTGCTGGGAGAGTTTCTACAAGGTGACCAGAAGCTGTTCGCCAGCACCCGCTTGCAGCGACCGAGTTCGGCTTTCCACGTTCTTCCCCGGCTCTCTTTCGCTTCTCCGCACAAGCTGCGGCTGTACCCAAGACGCCGCTGGCTGTGGTTCCGCGAAGCGCTGCTTTCTGGGCAAAACGCAGCTTCTCGTTCTTGACAGCTCTGCTATGCAGAAGCACAGGAAAGCCGGCAGAGTTGCTCCTCTAGCTGCTCTACGCAGAGGCAACTGTAAATCAGCTAGACAGTGATCCTGTTGTGGAAAAGGCAGGAAAGTGGCTGCAAAAGCATTTTGGCTTGCTGGAAGCAGCAGCAAGCACGCGGGCTTCTCTGCACGCTGCAAACACAAAACAGAAGCACCTACACGGCGAGAGGAGACTGCCTGACACCTGCTGCACTCAGTACAGCTCTGGGCTGCTGCCAGGAAAGGTATTTCAAGGAACTAGCCACGGGGACTCTGCACTGTGCTGGGAGAGTTTCTACAAGGTGACCAGAAGCTGTTCGCCAGCACCCGCTTGCAGCGACCGAGTTCGGCTTTCCACGTTCTTCCCCGGCTCTCTTTCGCTTCTCCGCACAAGCTGCGGCTGTACCCAAGACGCCGCTGGCTGTGGTTCCGCGAAGCGCTGCTTTCTGGGCAAAACGCAGCTTCTCGTTCTTGACAGCTCTGCTATGCAGAAGCACAGGAAAGCCGGCAGAGCTGCTCCTCTAGCTGCTCTACGCAGAGGCAACTGTAAATCAGCTAGACAGTGATCCTGTTTTGGAAAAGGCAGGAAAGTGGCTGCAAAAGCGTTTTGGCTTGCTGGAAGCAGCAGCAAGCACGCGGGCTTCTCTGCACGCTGCAAACACAAAACAGAAGCACCTACACGGCGAGAGGAGACTGCCTGACACCTGCTGCACTCAGTACAGCTCTGGGCTGCTGCCAGGAAAGGTATTTCAAGGAACTAGCCACGGGGACTCTGCACTGTGCTGGGAGAGTTTCTACAAGGTGACCAGAAGCTGTTCGCCAACACCCGCTTGCAGCGACCGAGTTCGGCTTTCCACGTTCTTCCCCGCCTCTCTTTCGCTTCTCCGCACAAGCTGCGGCTGTACCGAAGACGCCGCTGGCTGTGGTTCCGCGAAGCGCTGCTTTCTGGGCAAAACGCAGCTTCTCGTTCTTGACAGCTCTGCTATGCAGAAGCACAGGAAAGCCGGCAGAGCTGCTCCTCTAGCTGCTCTACGCAGAGGCAACTGTAAATCAGCTAGACAGTGATCCTGTTGTGGAAAAGGCAGGAAAGTGGCTGCAAAAGCGTTTTGGCTTGCTGGAAGCAGCAGCAAGCACGCGGGCTTCTCTGCACGCTGCAAACACAAAACAGAAGCACCTACACGGCGAGAGGAGACTGCCTGACACCTGCTGCACTCAGTACAGCTCTGGGCTGCTGCCAGGAAAGGTATTTCAAGGAACTAGCCACGGGGACTCTGCACTGTGCTGGGAGAGTTTCTACAAGGTGACCAGAAGCTGTTCGCCAGCACCCGCTTGCAGCGACCGAGTTCGGCTTTCCACGTTCTTCCCCGGCTCTCTTTCGCTTCTCCGCACAAGCTGCGGCTGTACCCAAGACGCCGCTGGCTGTGGTTCCGCGAAGCGCTGCTTTCTGGGCAAAACGCAGCTTCTCGTTCTTGACAGCTCTGCTATGCAGAAGCACAGGAAAGCCGGCAGAGCTGCTCCTCTAGCTGCTCTACGCAGAGGCAACTGTAAATCAGCTAGACAGTGATCCTGTTGTGGAAAAGGCAGGAAAGTGGCTGCAAAAGCGTTTTGGCTTGCTGGAAGCAGCAGCAAGCACGCGAGCTTCTCTGCACGCTGCAAACACAAAACAGAAGCACCTACACGGCGAGAGGAGACTGCCTGACACCTGCTGCACTCAGTACAGCTCTGGGCTGCTGCCAGGAAAGGTATTTCAAGGAACTAGCCACGGGGACTCTGCACTGTGCTGGGAGAGTTTCTACAAGGTGACCAGAAGCTGTTCGCCAACACCCGCTTGCAGCGACCGAGTTCGGCTTTCCACGTTCTTCCCCGCCTCTCTTTCGCTTCTCCGCACAAGCTGCGGCTGTACCGAAGACGCCGCTGGCTGTGGTTCCGCGAAGCGCTGCTTTCTCGGCAAAACGCAGCTTCTCGTTCTTGACAGCTCTGCTATGCAGAAGCACAGGAAAGCCGGCAGAGCTGCTCCTCTAGCTGCTCTACGCAGAGGCAACTGTAAATCAGCTAGACAGTGATCCTGTTGTGGAAATGGCAGGAAAGTGGCTGCAAAAGCGTTTTGGCTTGCTGGAAGCAGCAGCAAGCACGCGGGCTTCTCTGCACGCTGCAAACACAAAACAGAAGCACCTACACGGCGAGAGGAGACTGCCTGACACCTGCTGCACTCAGTACAGCTCTGGGCTGCTGCCAGGAAAGGTATTTCAAGGAACTAGCCACGGGGACTCTGCACTGTGCTGGGAGAGTTTCTACAAGGTGACCAGAAGCTGTTCGCCAGCACCCGCTTGCAGCGACCGAGTTCGGCTTTCCACGTTCTTCCCCGGCTCTCTTTCGCTTCTCCGCACAAGCTGCGGCTGTACCCAAGACGCCGCTGGCTGTGGTTCCGCGAAGCGCTGCTTTCTGGGCAAAACGCAGCTTCTCGTTCTTGACAGCTCTGCTATGCAGAAGCACAGGAAAGCCGGCAGAGCTGCTCCTCTAGCTGCTCTACGCAGAGGCAACTGTAAATCAGCTAGACAGTGATCCTGTTGTGGAAAAGGCAGGAAAGTGGCTGCAAAAGCGTTTTGGCTTGCTGGAAGCAGCAGCAAGCACGCGGGCTTCTCTGCACGCTGCAAACACAAAACAGAAGCACCTACACGGCGAGAGGAGACTGCCTGACACCTGCTGCACTCAGTACAGCTCTGGGCTGCTGCCAGGAAAGGTATTTCAAGGAACTAGCCACGGGGACTCTGCACTGTGCTGGGAGAGTTTCTACAAGGTGACCAGAAGCTGTTCGCCAGCACCCTCTTGCAGCGACCGAGTTCGGCTTTCCACGTTCTTCCCCGGCTCTCTTTCGCTTCTCCGCACAAGCTGCGGCTGTACCCAAGACGCCGCTGGCTGTGGTTCCGCGAAGCGCTGCTTTCTGGGCAAAACGCAGCTTCTCGTTCTTGACAGCTCTGCTATGCAGAAGCACAGGAAAGCCGGCAGAGCTGCTCCTCTAGCTGCTCTACGCAGAGGCAACTGTAAATCAGCTAGACAGTGATCCTGTTGTGGAAAAGGCAGGAAAGTGGCTGCAAAAGCGTTTTGGCTTGCTGGAAGCAGCAGCAAGCATGCGGGCTTCTCTGCACGCTGCAAACACAAAACAGAAGCACCTACACGGCGAGAGGAGACTGCCTGACACCTGCTGCACTCAGTACAGCTCTGGGCTGCTGCCAGGAAAGGTATTTCAAGGAACTAGCCACGGGGACTCTGCACTGTGCGGGGAGAGTTTCTACAAGGTGACCAGAAGCTGTTCGCCAGCACCCGCTTGCAGCGACCGAGTTCGGCTTTCCACGTTCTTCCCCGGCTCTCTTTCGCTTCTCCGCACAAGCTGCGGCTGTACCGAAGACGCCGCTGGCTGTGGTTCCGCGAAGCGCTGCTTTCTGGGCAAAACGCAGCTTCTCGTTCTTGACAGCTCTGCTATGCAGAAGCACAGGAAAGCCGGCAGAGCTGCTCCTCTAGCTGCTCTACGCAGAGGCAACTGTAAATCAGCTAGACAGTGATCCTGTTGTGGAAAAGGCAGGAAAGTGGCTGCAAAAGCGTTTTGGCTTGCTGGAAGCAGCAGCAAGCACGCGGGCTTCTCTGCACGCTGCAAACACAAAACAGAAGCACCTACACGGCGAGAGGAGACTGCCTGACACCTGCTGCACTCAGTACAGCTCTGGGCTGCTGCCACGAAAGGTATTTCAAGGAACTAGCCACGGGGACTCTGCACTGTGCGGGGAGAGTTTCTACAAGGTTACCAGAAGCTGTTCGCCAGCACCCGCTTGCAGCGACCGAGTTCGGCTTTCCACGTTCTTCCCCGGCTCTCTTTCGCTTCTCCGCACAAGCTGCGGCTGTACCGAAGACGCCGCTGGCTGTGGTTCCGCGAAGCGCTGCTTTCTCGGCAAAACGCAGCTTCTCGTTCTTGACAGCTCTGCTATGCAGAAGCACAGGAAAGCCGGCAGAGCTGCTCCTCTAGCTGCTCTACGCAGAGGCAACTGTAAATCAGCTAGACAGTGATCCTGTTGTGGAAAAGGCAGGAAAGTGGCTGCAAAAGCGTTTTGGCTTGCTGGAAGCAGCAGCAAGCACGCGGGCTTCTCTGCACGCTGCAAACACAAAACAGAAGCACCTACACGGCGAGAGGAGACTGCCTGACACCTGCTGCACTCAGTACAGCTCTGGGCTGCTGCCAGGAAAGGTATTTCAAGGAACTAGCCACGGGGACTCTGCACTGTGCTGGGAGAGTTTCTACAAGGTGACCAGAAGCTGTTCGCCAGCACCCGCTTGCAGCGACCGAGTTCGGCTTTCCACGTTCTTCCCCGGCTCTCTTTCGCTTCTCCGCACAAGCTGCGGCTGTACCCAAGACGCCGCTGGCTGTGGTTCCGCGAAGCGCTGCTTTCTGGGCAAAACGCAGCTTCTCGTTCTTGACAGCTCTGCTATGCAGAAGCACAGGAAAGCCGGCAGAGCTGCTCCTCTAGCTGCTCTACGCAGAGGCAACTGTAAATCAGCTAGACAGTGATCCTGTTGTGGAAAAGGCAGGAAAGTGGCTGCAAAAGCGTTTTGGCTTGCTGGAAGCAGCAGCAAGCACGCGGGCTTCTCTGCACGCTGCAAACACAAAACAGAAGCACCTACACGGCGAGAGGAGACTGCCTGACACGTGCTGCACTCAGTACAGCTCTGGGCTGCTGCCAGGAAAGGTATTTCAAGGAACTAGCCACGGGGACTCTGCACTGTGCGGGGAGAGTTTCTACAAGGTGACCAGAAGCTGTTCGCCAGCACCCGCTTGCAGCGACCGAGTTCGGCTTTCCACGTTCTTCCCCGGCTCTCTTTCGCTTCTCCGCACAAGCTGCGGCTGTACCCAAGACGCCGCTGGCTGTGGTTCCGCGAAGCGCTGCTTTCTCGGCAAAACGCAGCTTCTCGTTCTTGACAGCTCTGCTATGCAGAAGCACAGGAAAGCCGGCAGAGCTGCTCCTCTAGCTGCTCTACGCAGAGGCAACTGTAAATCAGCTAGACAGTGATCCTGTTGTGGAAAAGGCAGGAAAGTGGCTGCAAAAGCGTTTTGGCTTGCTGGAAGCAGCAGCAAGCACGCGGGCTTCTCTGCACGCTGCAAACACAAAACAGAAGCACCTACACGGCGAGAGGAGACTGCCTGACACCTGCTGCACTCAGTACAGCTCTGGGCTGCTGCCAGGAAAGGTATTTCAAGGAACTAGCCACGGGGACTCTGCACTGTGCTGGGAGAGTTTCTACAAGGTGACCAGAAGCTGTTCGCCAGCACCCGCTTGCAGCGACCGAGTTCGGCTTTCCACGTTCTTCCCCGGCTCTCTTTCGCTTCTCCGCACAAGCTGCGGCTGTACCCAAGACGCCGCTGGCTGTGGTTCCGCGAAGCGCTGCTTTCTCGGCAAAACGCAGCTTCTCGTTCTTGACAGCTCTGCTATGCAGAAGCACAGGAAAGCCGGCAGAGCTGCTCCTCTAGCTGCTCTACGCAGAGGCAACTGTAAATCAGCTAGACAGTGATCCTGTTGTGGAAAAGGCAGGAAAGTGGCTGCAAAAGCGTTTTGGCTTGCTGGAAGCAGCAGCAAGCACGCGGGCTTCTCTGCACGCTGCAAACACAAAACAGAAGCACCTACACGGCGAGAGGAGACTGCCTGACACCTGCTGCACTCAGTACAGCTCTGGGCTGCTGCCAGGAAAGGTATTTCAAGGAACTAGCCACGGGGACTCTGCACTGTGCGGGGAGAGTTTCTACAAGGTGACCAGAAGCTGTTCGCCAGCACCCGCTTGCAGCGACCGAGTTCGGCTTTCCACGTTCTTCCCCGGCTCTCTTTCGCTTCTCCGCACAAGCTGCGGCTGTACCCAAGACGCCGCTGGCTGTGGTTCCGCGAAGCGCTGCTTTCTCGGCAAAACGCAGCTTCTCGTTCTTGACAGCTCTGCTATGCAGAAGCACAGGAAAGCCGGCAGAGCTGCTCCTCTAGCTGCTCTACGCAGAGGCAACTGTAAATCAGCTAGACAGTGATCCTGTTGTGGAAAAGGCAGGAAAGTGGCTGCAAAAGCGTTTTGGCTTGCTGGAAGCAGCAGCAAGCACGCGGGCTTCTCTGCACGCTGCAAACACAAAACAGAAGCACCTACACGGCGAGAGGAGACTGCCTGACACCTGCTGCACTCAGTACAGCTCTGGGCTGCTGCCAGGAAAGGTATTTCAAGGAACTAGCCACGGGGACTCTGCACTGTGCTGGGAGAGTTTCTACAAGGTGACCAGAAGCTGTTCGCCAGCACCCGCTTGCAGCGACCGAGTTCGGCTTTCCACGTTCTTCCCCGGCTCTCTTTCGCTTCTCCGCACAAGCTGCGGCTGTACCCAAGACGCCGCTGGCTGTGGTTCCGCGAAGCGCTGCTTTCTGGGCAAAACGCAGCTTCTCGTTCTTGACAGCTCTGCTATGCAGAAGCACAGGAAAGCCGGCAGAGCTGCTCCTCTAGCTGCTCTACGCAGAGGCAACTGTAAATCAGCTAGACAGTGATCCTGTTGTGGAAAAGGCAGGAAAGTGGCTGCAAAAGCGTTTTGGCTTGCTGGAAGCAGCAGCAAGCACGCGGGCTTCTCTGCACGCTGCAAACACAAAACAGAAGCACCTACACGGCGAGAGGAGACTGCCTGACACCTGCTGCACTCAGTACAGCTCTGGGCTGCTGCCACGAAAGGTATTTCAAGGAACTAGCCACGGGGACTCTGCACTGTGCGGGGAGAGTTTCTACAAGGTGACCAGAAGCTGTTCGCCAGCACCCGCTTGCAGCGACCGAGTTCGGCTTTCCACGTTCTTCCCCGGCTCTCTTTCGCTTCTCCGCACAAGCTGCGGCTGTACCGAAGACGCCGCTGGCTGTGGTTCCGCGAAGCGCTGCTTTCTCGGCAAAACGCAGCTTCTCGTTCTTGACAGCTCTGCTATGCAGAAGCACAGGAAAGCCGGCAGAGCTGCTCCTCTAGCTGCTCTACGCAGAGGCAACTGTAAATCAGCTAGACAGTGATCCTGTTGTGGAAAAGGCAGGAAAGTGGCTGCAAAAGCGTTTTGGCTTGCTGGAAGCAGCAGCAAGCACGCGGGCTTCTCTGCACGCTGCAAACACAAAACAGAAGCACCTACACGGCGAGAGGAGACTGCCTGACACCTGCTGCACTCAGTACAGCTCTGGGCTGCTGCCAGGAAAGGTATTTCAAGGAACTAGCCACGGGGACTCTGCACTGTGCTGGGAGAGTTTCTACAAGGTGACCAGAAGCTGTTCGCCAGCACCCGCTTGCAGCGACCGAGTTCGGCTTTCCACGTTCTTCCCCGGCTCTCTTTCGCTTCTCCGCACAAGCTGCGGCTGTACCCAAGACGCCGCTGGCTGTGGTTCCGCCAAGCGCTGCTTTCTCGGCAAAACGCAGCTTCTCGTTCTTGACAGCTCTGCTATGCAGAAGCACAGGAAAGCCGGCAGAGCTGCTCCTCTAGCTGCTCTACGCAGAGGCAACTGTAAATCAGCTAGACAGTGATCCTGTTGTGGAAAAGGCAGGAAAGTGGCTGCAAAAGCGTTTTGGCTTGCTGGAAGCAGCAGCAAGCACGCGGGCTTCTCTGCACGCTGCAAACACAAAACAGAAGCACCTACACGGCGAGAGGAGACTGCCTGACACCTGCTGCACTCAGTACAGCTCTGGGCTGCTGCCAGGAAAGGTATTTCAAGGAACTAGCCACGGGGACTCTGCACTGTGCTGGGAGAGTTTCTACAAGGTGACCAGAAGCTGTTCGCCAGCACCCGCTTGCAGCGACCGAGTTCGGCTTTCCACGTTCTTCC
Organism: Phylloscopus collybita; assembly: GCA_027886175.1. Lineage (NCBI taxonomy): Eukaryota > Metazoa > Chordata > Aves > Passeriformes > Phylloscopidae > Phylloscopus > Phylloscopus collybita. The sequence goes on along the minus strand of JAJNNQ010000091.1, from coordinate 497,527 downwards.
CCGGCTCTCTTTCGCTTCTCCGCACAAGCTGCGGCTGTACCCAAGACGCCGCTGGCTGTGGTTCCGCGAAGCGCTGCTTTCTCGGCAAAACGCAGCTTCTCGTTCTTGACAGCTCTGCTATGCAGAAGCACAGGAAAGCCGGCAGAGCTGCTCCTCTAGCTGCTCTACGCAGAGGCAACTGTAAATCAGCTAGACAGTGATCCTGTTGTGGAAAAGGCAGGAAAGTGGCTGCAAAAGCGTTTTGGCTTGCTGGAAGCAGCAGCAAGCACGCGGGCTTCTCTGCACGCTGCAAACACAAAACAGAAGCACCTACACGGCGAGAGGAGACTGCCTGACACCTGCTGCACTCAGTACAGCTCTGGGCTGCTGCCAGGAAAGGTATTTCAAGGAACTAGCCACGGGGACTCTGCACTGTGCTGGGAGAGTTTCTACAAGGTGACCAGAAGCTGTTCGCCAGCACCCGCTTGCAGCGACCGAGTTCGGCTTTCCACGTTCTTCCCCGGCTCTCTTTCGCTTCTCCGCACAAGCTGCGGCTGTACCCAAGACGCCGCTGGCTGTGGTTCCGCGAAGCGCTGCTTTCTCGGCAAAACGCAGCTTCTCGTTCTTGACAGCTCTGCTATGCAGAAGCACAGGAAAGCCGGCAGAGCTGCTCCTCTAGCTGCTCTACGCAGAGGCAACTGTAAATCAGCTAGACAGTGATCCTGTTGTGGAAAAGGCAGGAAAGTGGCTGCAAAAGCGTTTTGGCTTGCTGGAAGCAGCAGCAAGCACGCGGGCTTCTCTGCACGCTGCAAACACAAAACAGAAGCACCTACACGGCGAGAGGAGACTGCCTGACACCTGCTGCACTCAGTACAGCTCTGGGCTGCTGCCAGGAAAGGTATTTCAAGGAACTAGCCATGGGGACTCTGCACTGTGCGGGGAGAGTTTCTACAAGGTGACCAGAAGCTGTTCGCCAGCACCCGCTTGCAGCGACCGAGTTCGGCTTTCCACGTTCTTCCCCGGCTCTCTTTCGCTTCTCCGCACAAGCTGCGGCTGTACCCAAGACGCCGCTGGCTGTGGTTCCGCGAAGCGCTGCTTTCTGGGCAAAACGCAGCTTCTCGTTCTTGACAGCTCTGCTATGCAGAAGCACAGGAAAGCCGGCAGAGCTGCTCCTCTAGCTGCTCTACGCAGAGGCAACTGTAAATCAGCTAGACAGTGATCCTGTTGTGGAAAAGGCAGGAAAGTGGCTGCAAAAGCGTTTTGGCTTGCTGGAAGCAGCAGCAAGCACGCGGGCTTCTCTGCACGCTGCAAACACAAAACAGAAGCACCTACACGGCGAGAGGAGACTGCCTGACACCTGCTGCACTCAGTACAGCTCTGGGCTGCTGCCAGGAAAGGTATTTCAAGGAACTAGCCACGGGGACTCTGCACTGTGCTGGGAGAGTTTCTACAAGGTGACCAGAAGCTGTTCGCCAGCACCCGCTTGCAGCGACCGAGTTCGGCTTTCCACGTTCTTCCCCGGCTCTCTTTCGCTTCTCCGCACAAGCTGCGGCTGTACCCAAGACGCCGCTGGCTGTGGTTCCGCGAAGCGCTGCTTTCTGGGCAAAACGCAGCTTCTCGTTCTTGACAGCTCTGCTATGCAGAAGCACAGGAAAGCCGGCAGAGCTGCTCCTCTAGCTGCTCTACGCAGAGGCAACTGTAAATCAGCTAGACAGTGGTCCTGTTGTGGAAAAGGCAGGAAAGTGGCTGCAAAAGCGTTTTGGCTTGCTGGAAGCAGCAGCAAGCACGCGGGCTTCTCTGCACGCTGCAAACACAAAACAGAAGCACCTACACGGCGAGAGGAGACTGCCTGACACCTGCTGCACTCAGTACAGCTCTGGGCTGCTGCCAGGAAAGGTATTTCAAGGAACTAGCCACGGGGACTCTGCACTGTGCTGGGAGAGTTTCTACAAGGTGACCAGAAGCTGTTCGCCAACACCCGCTTGCAGCGACCGAGTTCGGCTTTCCACGTTCTTCCCCGCCTCTCTTTCGCTTCTCCGCACAAGCTGCGGCTGTACCCAAGACGCCGCTGGCTGTGGTTCCGCGAAGCGCTGCTTTCTGGGCAAAACGCAGCTTCTCGTTCTTGACAGCTCTGCTATGCAGAAGCACAGGAAAGCCGGCAGAGCTGCTCCTCTAGCTGCTCTACGCAGAGGCAACTGTAAATCAGCTAGACAGTGATCCTGTTGTGGAAAAGGCAGGAAAGTGGCTGCAAAAGCGTTTTGGCTTGCTGGAAGCAGCAGCAAGCACGCGGGCTTCTCTGCACGCTGCAAACACAAAACAGAAGCACCTACACGGCGAGAGGAGACTGCCTGACACCTGCTGCACTCAGTACAGCTCTGGGCTGCTGCCAGGAAAGGTATTTCAAGGAACTAGCCACGGGGACTCTGCACTGTGCTGGGAGAGTTTCTACAAGGTGACCAGAAGCTGTTCGCCAACACCCGCTTGCAGCGACCGAGTTCGGCTTTCCACGTTCTTCCCCGCCTCTCTTTCGCTTCTCCGCACAAGCTGCGGCTGTACCGAAGACGCCGCTGGCTGTGGTTCCGCGAAGCGCTGCTTTCTCGGCAAAACGCAGCTTCTCGTTCTTGACAGCTCTGCTATGCAGAAGCACAGGAAAGCCGGCAGAGCTGCTCCTCTAGCTGCTCTACGCAGAGGCAACTGTAAATCAGCTAGACAGTGATCCTGTTGTGGAAATGGCAGGAAAGTGGCTGCAAAAGCGTTTTGGCTTGCTGGAAGCAGCAGCAAGCACGCGGGCTTCTCTGCACGCTGCAAACACAAAACAGAAGCACCTACACGGCGAGAGGAGACTGCCTGACACCTGCTGCACTCAGTACAGCTCTGGGCTGCTGCCAGGAAAGGTATTTCAAGGAACTAGCCACGGGGACTCTGCACTGTGCTGGGAGAGTTTCTACAAGGTGACCAGAAGCTGTTCGCCAGCACCCGCTTGCAGCGACCGAGTTCGGCTTTCCACGTTCTTCCCCGGCTCTCTTTCGCTTCTCCGCACAAGCTGCGGCTGTACCGAAGACGCCGCTGGCTGTGGTTCCGCGAAGCGCTGCTTTCTGGGCAAAACGCAGCTTCTCGTTCTTGACAGCTCTGCTATGCAGAAGCACAGGAAAGCCGGCAGAGCTGCTCCTCTAGCTGCTCTACGCAGAGGCAACTGTAAATCAGCTAGACAGTGATCCTGTTGTGGAAAAGGCAGGAAAGTGGCTGCAAAAGCGTTTTGGCTTGCTGGAAGCAGCAGCAAGCACGCGGGCTTCTCTGCACGCTGCAAACACAAAACAGAAGCACCTACACGGCGAGAGGAGACTGCCTGACACCTGCTGCACTCAGTACAGCTCTGGGCTGCTGCCAGGAAAGGTATTTCAAGGAACTAGCCACGGGGACTCTGCACTGTGCTGGGAGAGTTTCTACAAGGTGACCAGAAGCTGTTCGCCAGCACCCGCTTGCAGCGACCGAGTTCGGCTTTCCACGTTCTTCCCCGGCTCTCTTTCGCTTCTCCGCACAAGCTGCGGCTGTACCCAAGACGCCGCTGGCTGTGGTTCCGCGAAGCGCTGCTTTCTCGGCAAAACGCAGCTTCTCGTTCTTGACAGCTCTGCTATGCAGAAGCACAGGAAAGCCGGCAGAGCTGCTCCTCTAGCTGCTCTACGCAGAGGCAACTGTAAATCAGCTAGACAGTGATCCTGTTGTGGAAAAGGCAGGAAAGTGGCTGCAAAAGCGTTTTGGCTTGCTGGAAACAGCAGCAAGCACGCGGGCTTCTCTGCACGCTGCAAACACAAAACAGAAGCACCTACACGGCGAGAGGAGACTGCCTGACACCTGCTGCACTCAGTACAGCTCTGGGCTGCTGCCAGGAAAGGTATTTCAAGGAACTAGCCACGGGGACTCTGCACTGTGCTGGGAGAGTTTCTACAAGGTGACCAGAAGCTGTTCGCCAACACCCGCTTGCAGCGACCGAGTTCGGCTTTCCACGTTCTTCCCCGGCTCTCTTTCGCTTCTCCGCACAAGCTGCGGCTGTACCGAAGACGCCGCTGGCTGTGGTTCCGCGAAGCGCTGCTTTCTGGGCAAAACGCAGCTTCTCGTTCTTGACAGCTCTGCTATGCAGAAGCACAGGAAAGCCGGCAGAGCTGCTCCTCTAGCTGCTCTACGCAGAGGCAACTGTAAATCAGCTAGACAGTGATCCTGTTGTGGAAAAGGCAGGAAAGTGGCTGCAAAAGCGTTTTGGCTTGCTGGAAGCAGCAGCAAGCACGCGGGCTTCTCTGCACGCTGCAAACACAAAACAGAAGCACCTACACGGCGAGAGGAGACTGCCTGACACCTGCTGCACTCAGTACAGCTCTGGGCTGCTGCCAGGAAAGGTATTTCAAGGAACTAGCCACGGGGACTCTGCACTGTGCTGGGAGAGTTTCTACAAGGTGACCAGAAGCTGTTCGCCAGCACCCGCTTGCAGCGACCGAGTTCGGCTTTCCACGTTCTTCCCCGGCTCTCTTTCGCTTCTCCGCACAAGCTGCGGCTGTACCCAAGACGCCGCTGGCTGTGGTTCCGCGAAGCGCTGCTTTCTGGGCAAAACGCAGCTTCTCGTTCTTGACAGCTCTGCTATGCAGAAGCACAGGAAAGCCGGCAGAGCTGCTCCTCTAGCTGCTCTACGCAGAGGCAACTGTAAATCAGCTAGACAGTGATCCTGTTGTGGAAAAGGCAGGAAAGTGGCTGCAAAAGCGTTTTGGCTTGCTGGAAGCAGCAGCAAGCACGCGGGCTTCTCTGCACGCTGCAAACACAAAACAGAAGCACCTACACGGCGAGAGGAGACTGCCTGACACCTGCTGCACTCAGTACAGCTCTGGGCTGCTGCCAGGAAAGGTATTTCAAGGAACTAGCCACGGGGACTCTGCACTGTGCTGGGAGAGTTTCTACAAGGTGACCAGAAGCTGTTCGCCAGCACCTGCTTGCAGCGACCGAGTTCGGCTTTCCACGTTCTTCCCCGGCTCTCTTTCGCTTCTCCGCACAAGCTGCGGCTGTACCCAAGACGCCGCTGGCTGTGGTTCCGCGAAGCGCTGCTTTCTGGGCAAAACACAGCTTCTCGTTCTTGACAGCTCTGCTATGCAGAAGCACAGGAAAGCCGGCAGAGCTGCTCCTCTAGCTGCTCTACGCAGAGGCAACTGTAAATCAGCTAGACAGTGATCCTGTTGTGGAAAAGGCAGGAAAGTGGCTGCAAAAGCGTTTTGGCTTGCTGGAAGCAGCAGCAAGCACGCGGGCTTCTCTGCACGCTGCAAACACAAAACAGAAGCACCTACACGGCGAGAGGAGACTGCCTGACACCTGCTGCACTCAGTACAGCTCTGGGCTGCTGCCAGGAAAGGTATTTCAAGGAACTAGCCACGGGGACTCTGCACTGTGCTGGGAGAGTTTCTACAAGGTGACCAGAAGCTGTTCGCCAGCACCCGCTTGCAGCGACCGAGTTCGGCTTTCCACGTTCTTCCCCGCCTCTCTTTCGCTTCTCCGCACAAGCTGCGGCTGTACCCAAGACGCCGCTGGCTGTGGTTCCGCGAAGCGCTGCTTTCTGGGCAAAACGCAGCTTCTCGTTCTTGACAGCTCTGCTATGCAGAAGCACAGGAAAGCCGGCAGAGCTGCTCCTCTAGCTGCTCTACGCAGAGGCAACTGTAAATCAGCTAGACAGTGATCCTGTTGTGGAAAAGGCAGGAAAGTGGCTGCAAAAGCGTTTTGGCTTGCTGGAAGCAGCAGCAAGCACGCGGGCTTCTCTGCACGCTGCAAACACAAAACAGAAGCACCTACACGGCGAGAGGAGACTGCCTGACACCTGCTGCACTCAGTACAGCTCTGGGCTGCTGCCAGGAAAGGTATTTCAAGGAACTAGCCACGGGGACTCTGCACTGTGCTGGGAGAGTTTCTACAAGGTGACCAGAAGCTGTTCGCCAGCACCCGCTTGCAGCGACCGAGTTCGGCTTTCCACGTTCTTCCCCGGCTCTCTTTCGCTTCTCCGCACAAGCTGCGGCTGTACCCAAGACGCCGCTGGCTGTGGTTCCGCGAAGCGCTGCTTTCTGGGCAAAACGCAGCTTCTCGTTCTTGACAGCTCTGCTATGCAGAAGCACAGGAAAGCCGGCAGAGCTGCTCCTCTAGCTGCTCTACGCAGAGGCAACTGTAAATCAGCTAGACAGTGATCCTGTTGTGGAAAAGGCAGGAAAGTGGCTGCAAAAGCGTTTTGGCTTGCTGGAAGCAGCAGCAAGCACGCGGGCTTCTCTGCACGCTGCAAACACAAAACAGAAGCACCTACACGGCGAGAGGAGACTGCCTGACACCTGCTGCACTCAGTACAGCTCTGGGCTGCTGCCAGGAAAGGTATTTCAAGGAACTAGCCACGGGGACTCTGCACTGTGCTGGGAGAGTTTCTACAAGGTGACCAGAAGCTGTTCGCCAACACCCGCTTGCAGCGACCGAGTTCGGCTTTCCACGTTCTTCCCCGGCTCTCTTTCGCTTCTCCGCACAAGCTGCGGCTGTACCCAAGACGCCGCTGGCTGTGGTTCCGCGAAGCGCTGCTTTCTGGGCAAAACGCAGCTTCTCGTTCTTGACAGCTCTGCTATGCAGAAGCACAGGAAAGCCGGCAGAGCTGCTCCTCTAGCTGCTCTACGCAGAGGCAACTGTAAATCAGCTAGACAGTGATCCTGTTGTGGAAAAGGCAGGAAAGTGGCTGCAAAAGCGTTTTGGCTTGCTGGAAACAGCAGCAAGCACGCGGGCTTCTCTGCACGCTGCAAACACAAAACAGAAGCACCTACACGGCGAGAGGAGACTGCCTGACACCTGCTGCACTCAGTACAGCTCTGGGCTGCTGCCAGGAAAGGTATTTCAAGGAACTAGCCACGGGGACTCTGCACTGTGCTGGGAGAGTTTCTACAAGGTGACCAGAAGCTGTTCGCCAGCACCCGCTTGCAGCGACCGAGTTCGGCTTTCCACGTTCTTCCCCGCCTCTCTTTCGCTTCTCCGCACAAGCTGCGGCTGTACCCAAGACGCCGCTGGCTGTGGTTCCGCGAAGCGCTGCTTTCTCGGCAAAACGCAGCTTCTCGTTCTTGACAGCTCTGCTATGCAGAAGCACAGGAAAGCCGGCAGAGCTGCTCCTCTAGCTGCTCTACGCAGAGGCAACTGTAAATCAGCTAGACAGTGATCCTGTTGTGGAAATGGCAGGAAAGTGGCTGCAAAAGCGTTTTGGCTTGCTGGAAGAAGCAGCAAGCACGCGGGCTTCTCTGCACGCTGCAAACACAAAACAGAAGCACCTACACGGCGAGAGGAGACTGCCTGACACCTGCTGCACTCAGTACAGCTCTGGGCTGCTGCCAGGAAAGGTATTTCAAGGAACTAGCCACGGGGACTCTGCACTGTGCTGGGAGAGTTTCTACAAGGTGACCAGAAGCTGTTCGCCAGCACCCGCTTGCAGCGACCGAGTTCGGCTTTCCACGTTCTTCCCCGGCTCTCTTTCGCTTCTCCGCACAAGCTGCGGCTGTACCGAAGACGCCGCTGGCTGTGGTTCCGCGAAGCGCTGCTTTCTGGGCAAAACGCAGCTTCTCGTTCTTGACAGCTCTGCTATGCAGAAGCACAGGAAAGCCGGCAGAGCTGCTCCTCTAGCTGCTCTACGCAGAGGCAACTGTAAATCAGCTAGACAGTGATCCTGTTGTGGAAAAGGCAGGAAAGTGGCTGCAAAAGCGTTTTGGCTTGCTGGAAGCAGCAGCAAGCACGCGGGCTTCTCTGCACGCTGCAAACACAAAACAGAAGCACCTACACGGCGAGAGGAGACTGCCTGACACCTGCTGCACTCAGTACAGCTCTGGGCTGCTGCCAGGAAAGGTATTTCAAGGAACTAGCCACGGGGACTCTGCACTGTGCTGGGAGAGTTTCTACAAGGTGACCAGAAGCTGTTCGCCAGCACCCGCTTGCAGCGACCGAGTTCGGCTTTCCACGTTCTTCCCCGGCTCTCTTTCGCTTCTCCGCACAAGCTGCGGCTGTACCCAAGACGCCGCTGGCTGTGGTTCCGCGAAGCGCTGCTTTCTGGGCAAAACGCAGCTTCTCGTTCTTGACAGCTCTGCTATGCAGAAGCACAGGAAAGCCGGCAGAGCTGCTCCTCTAGCTGCTCTACGCAGAGGCAACTGTAAATCAGCTAGACAGTGATCCTGTTGTGGAAAAGGCAGGAAAGTGGCTGCAAAAGCGTTTTGGCTTGCTGGAAGCAGCAGCAAGCACGCGGGCTTCTCTGCACGCTGCAAACACAAAACAGAAGCACCTACACGGCGAGAGGAGACTGCCTGACACCTGCTGCACTCAGTACAGCTCTGGGCTGCTGCCAGGAAAGGTATTTCAAGGAACTAGCCACGGGGACTCTGCACTGTGCTGGGAGAGTTTCTACAAGGTGACCAGAAGCTGTTCGCCAGCACCCGCTTGCAGCGACCGAGTTCGGCTTTCCACGTTCTTCCCCGGCTCTCTTTCGCTTCTCCGCACAAGCTGCGGCTGTACCCAAGACGCCGCTGGCTGTGGTTCCGCGAAGCGCTGCTTTCTGGGCAAAACGCAGCTTCTCGTTCTTGACAGCTCTGCTATGCAGAAGCACAGGAAAGCCGGCAGAGCTGCTCCTCTAGCTGCTCTACGCAGAGGCAACTGTAAATCAGCTAGACAGTGATCCTGTTGTGGAAAAGGCAGGAAAGTGTCTGCAAAAGCGTTTTGGCTTGCTGGAAGCAGCAGCAAGCACGCGGGCTTCTCTGCACGCTGCAAACACAAAACAGAAGCACCTACACGGCGAGAGGAGACTGCCTGACACCTGCTGCACTCAGTACAGCTCTGGGCTGCTGCCAGGAAAGGTATTTCAAGGAACTAGCCACGGGGACTCTGCACTGTGCTGGGAGAGTTTCTACAAGGTGACCAGAAGCTGTTCGCCAGCACCCGCTTGCAGCGACCGAGTTCGGCTTTCCACGTTCTTCCCCGCCTCTCTTTCGCTTCTCCGCACAAGCTGCGGCTGTACCCAAGACGCCGCTGGCTGTGGTTCCGCGAAGCGCTGCTTTCTCGGCAAAACGCAGCTTCTCGTTCTTGACAGCTCTGCTATGCAGAAGCACAGGAAAGCCGGCAGAGCTGCTCCTCTAGCTGCTCTACGCAGAGGCAACTGTAAATCAGCTAGACAGTGATCCTGTTGTGGAAATGGCAGGAAAGTGGCTGCAAAAGCGTTTTGGCTTGCTGGAAGCAGCAGCAAGCACGCGGGCTTCTCTGCACGCTGCAAACACAAAACAGAAGCACCTACACGGCGAGAGGAGACTGCCTGACACCTGCTGCACTCAGTACAGCTCTGGGCTGCTGCCAGGAAAGGTATTTCAAGGAACTAGCCACGGGGACTCTGCACTGTGCGGGGAGAGTTTCTACAAGGTGACCAGAAGCTGTTCGCCAGCACCCGCTTGCAGCGACCGAGTTCGGCTTTCCACGTTCTTCCCCGGCTCTCTTTCGCTTCTCCGCACAAGCTGCGGCTGTACCCAAGACGCCGCTGGCTGTGGTTCCGCGAAGCGCTGCTTTCTCGGCAAAACGCAGCTTCTCGTTCTTGACAGCTCTGCTATGCAGAAGCACAGGAAAGCCGGCAGAGCTGCTCCTCTAGCTGCTCTACGCAGAGGCAACTGTAAATCAGCTAGACAGTGATCCTGTTGTGGAAATGGCAGGAAAGTGGCTGCAAAAGCGTTTTGGCTTGCTGGAAGCAGCAGCAAGCACGCGGGCTTCTCTGCACGCTGCAAACACAAAACAGAAGCACCTACACGGCGAGAGGAGACTGCCTGACACCTGCTGCACTCAGTACAGCTCTGGGCTGCTGCCAGGAAAGGTATTTCAAGGAACTAGCCACGGGGACTCTGCACTGTGCTGGGAGAGTTTCTACAAGGTGACCAGAAGCTGTTCGCCAGCACCCGCTTGCAGCGACCGAGTTCGGCTTTCCACGTTCTTCCCCGGCTCTCTTTCGCTTCTCCGCACAAGCTGCGGCTGTACCCAAGACGCCGCTGGCTGTGGTTCCGCGAAGCGCTGCTTTCTGGGCAAAACGCAGCTTCTCGTTCTTGACAGCTCTGCTATGCAGAAGCACAGGAAAGCCGGCAGAGCTGCTCCTCTAGCTGCTCTACGCAGAGGCAACTGTAAATCAGCTAGACAGTGATCCTGTTGTGGAAAAGGCAGGAAAGTGGCTGCAAAAGCGTTTTGGCTTGCTGGAAGCAGCAGCAAGCACGCGGGCTTCTCTGCACGCTGCAAACACAAAACAGAAGCACCTACACGGCGAGAGGAGACTGCCTGACACCTGCTGCACTCAGTACAGCTCTGGGCTGCTGCCAGGAAAGGTATTTCAAGGAACTAGCCACGGGGACTCTGCACTGTGCTGGGAGAGTTTCTACAAGGTGACCAGAAGCTGTTCGCCAGCACCCGCTTGCAGCGACCGAGTTCGGCTTTCCACGTTCTTCCCCGGCTCTCTTTCGCTTCTCCGCACAAGCTGCGGCTGTACCCAAGACGCCGCTGGCTGTGGTTCCGCGAAGCGCTGCTTTCTGGGCAAAACGCAGCTTCTCGTTCTTGACAGCTCTGCTATGCAGAAGCACAGGAAAGCCGGCAGAGCTGCTCCTCTAGCTGCTCTACGCAGAGGCAACTGTAAATCAGCTAGACAGTGATCCTGTTGTGGAAAAGGCAGGAAAGTGGCTGCAAAAGCGTTTTGGCTTGCTGGAAGCAGCAGCAAGCACGCGGGCTTCTCTGCACGCTGCAAACACAAAACAGAAGCACCTACACGGCGAGAGGAGACTGCCTGACACCTGCTGCACTCAGTACAGCTCTGGGCTGCTGCCAGGAAAGGTATTTCAAGGAACTAGCCACGGGGACTCTGCACTGTGCTGGGAGAGTTTCTACAAGGTGACCAGAAGCTGTTCGCCAACACCCGCTTGCAGCGACCGAGTTCGGCTTTCCACGTTCTTCCCCGGCTCTCTTTCGCTTCTCCGCACAAGCTGCGGCTGTACCCAAGACGCCGCTGGCTGTGGTTCCGCGAAGCGCTGCTTTCTGGGCAAAACGCAGCTTCTCGTTCTTGACAGCTCTGCTATGCAGAAGCACAGGAAAGCCGGCAGAGCTGCTCCTCTAGCTGCTCTACGCAGAGGCAACTGTAAATCAGCTAGACAGTGATCCTGTTGTGGAAAAGGCAGGAAAGTGGCTGCAAAAGCGTTTTGGCTTGCTGGAAGCAGCAGCAAGCACGCGGGCTTCTCTGCACGCTGCAAACACAAAACAGAAGCACCTACACGGCGAGAGGAGACTGCCTGACACCTGCTGCACTCAGTACAGCTCTGGGCTGCTGCCAGGAAAGGTATTTCAAGGAACTAGCCACGGGGACTCTGCACTGTGCTGGGAGAGTTTCTACAAGGTGACCAGAAGCTGTTCGCCAGCACCCGCTTGCAGCGACCGAGTTCGGCTTTCCACGTTCTTCCCCGGCTCTCTTTCGCTTCTCCGCACAAGCTGCGGCTGTACCCAAGACGCCGCTGGCTGTGGTTCCGCCAAGCGCTGCTTTCTGGGCAAAACGCAGCTTCTCGTTCTTGACAGCTCTGCTATGCAGAAGCACAGGAAAGCCGGCAGAGCTGCTCCTCTAGCTGCTCTACGCAGAGGCAACTGTAAATCAGCTAGACAGTGATCCTGTTGTGGAAAAGGCAGGAAAGTGGCTGCAAAAGCGTTTTGGCTTGCTGGAAGCAGCAGCAAGCACGCGGGCTTCTCTGCACGCTGCAAACACAAAACAGAAGCACCTACACGGCGAGAGGAGACTGCCTGACACCTGCTGCACTCAGTACAGCACTGGGCTGCTGCCAGGAAAGGTATTTCAAGGAACTAGCCACGGGGACTCTGCACTGTGCTGGGAGAGTTTCTACAAGGTGACCAGAAGCTGTTCGCCAACACCCGCTTGCAGCGACCGAGTTCGGCTTTCCACGTTCTTCCCCGCCTCTCTTTCGCTTCTCCGCACAAGCTGCGGCTGTACCGAAGACGCCGCTGGCTGTGGTTCCGCGAAGCGCTGCTTTCTGGGCAAAACGCAGCTTCTCGTTCTTGACAGCTCTGCTATGCAGAAGCACAGGAAAGCCGGCAGAGCTGCTCCTCTAGCTGCTCTACGCAGAGGCAACTGTAAATCAGCTAGACAGTGATCCTGTTGTGGAAAAGGCAGGAAAGTGGCTGCAAAAGCGTTTTGGCTTGCTGGAAGCAGCAGCAAGCACGCGGGCTTCTCTGCACGCTGCAAACACAAAACAGAAGCACCTACACGGCGAGAGGAGACTGCCTGACACCTGCTGCACTCAGTACAGCTCTGGGCTGCTGCCAGGAAAGGTATTTCAAGGAACTAGCCACGGGGACTCTGCACTGTGCTGGGAGAGTTTCTACAAGGTGACCAGAAGCTGTTCGCCAGCACCCGCTTGCAGCGACCGAGTTCGGCTTTCCACGTTCTTCCCCGGCTCTCTTTCGCTTCTCCGCACAAGCTGCGGCTGTACCCAAGACGCCGCTGGCTGTGGTTCCGCGAAGCGCTGCTTTCTGGGCAAAACGCAGCTTCTCGTTCTTGACAGCTCTGCTATGCAGAAGCACAGGAAAGCCGGCAGAGCTGCTCCTCTAGCTGCTCTACGCAGAGGCAACTGTAAATCAGCTAGACAGTGATCCTGTTGTGGAAAAGGCAGGAAAGTGGCTGCAAAAGCGTTTTGGCTTGCTGGAAGCAGCAGCAAGCACGCGGGCTTCTCTGCACGCTGCAAACACAAAACAGAAGCACCTACACGGCGAGAGGAGACTGCCTGACACCTGCTGCACTCAGTACAGCTCTGGGCTGCTGCCAGGAAAGGTATTTCAAGGAACTAGCCACGGGGACTCTGCACTGTGCTGGGAGAGTTTCTACAAGGTGACCAGAAGCTGTTCGCCAACACCCGCTTGCAGCGACCGAGTTCGGCTTTCCACGTTCTTCCCCGCCTCTCTTTCGCTTCTCCGCACAAGCTGCGGCTGTACCGAAGACGCCGCTGGCTGTGGTTCCGCGAAGCGCTGCTTTCTGGGCAAAACGCAGCTTCTCGTTCTTGACAGCTCTGCTATGCAGAAGCACAAGAAAGCCGGCAGAGCTGCTCCTCTAGCTGCTCTACGCAGAGGCAACTGTAAATCAGCTAGACAGTGATCCTGTTGTGGAAAAGGCAGGAAAGTGGCTGCAAAAGCGTTTTGGCTTGCTGGAAGCAGCAGCAAGCACGCGGGCTTCTCTGCACGCTGCAAACACAAAACAGAAGCACCTACACGGCGAGAGGAGACTGCCTGACACCTGCTGCACTCAGTACAGCTCTGGGCTGCTGCCAGGAAAGGTATTTCAAGGAACTAACCACGGGGACTCTGCACTGTGCTGGGAGAGTTTCTACAAGGTGACCAGAAGCTGTTCGCCAGCACCCGCTTGCAGCGACCGAGTTCGGCTTTCCACGTTCTTCCCCGGCTCTCTTTCGCTTCTCCGCACAAGCTGCGGCTGTACCCAAGACGCCGCTGGCTGTGGTTCCGCGAAGCGCTGCTTTCTGGGCAAAACGCAGCTTCTCGTTCTTGACAGCTCTGCTATGCAGAAGCACAGGAAAGCCGGCAGAGCTGCTCCTCTAGCTGCTCTACGCAGAGGCAACTGTAAATCAGCTAGACAGTGATCCTGTTGTGGAAAAGGCAGGAAAGTGGCTGCAAAAGCGTTTTGGCTTGCTGGAAGCAGCAGCAAGCACGCGGGCTTCTCTGCACGCTGCAAACACAAAACAGAAGCACCTACACGGCGAGAGGAGACTGCCTGACACCTGCTGCACTCAGTACAGCTCTGGGCTGCTGCCAGGAAAGGTATTTCAAGGAACTAGCCACGGGGACTCTGCACTGTGCTGGGAGAGTTTCTACAAGGTGACCAGAAGCTGTTCGCCAACACCCGCTTGCAGCGACCGAGTTCGGCTTTCCACGTTCTTCCCCGCCTCTCTTTCGCTTCTCCGCACAAGCTGCGGCTGTACCGAAGACGCCGCTGGCTGTGGTTCCGCGAAGCGCTGCTTTCTGGGCAAAACGCAGCTTCTCGTTCTTGACAGCTCTGCTATGCAGAAGCACAGGAAAGCCGGCAGAGCTGCTCCTCTAGCTGCTCTACGCAGAGGCAACTGTAAATCAGCTAGACAGTGATCCTGTTGTGGAAAAGGCAGGAAAGTGGCTGCAAAAGCGTTTTGGCTTGCTGGAAGCAGCAGCAAGCACGCGGGCTTCTCTGCACGCTGCAAACACAAAACAGAAGCACCTACACGGCGAGAGGAGACTGCCTGACACGTGCTGCACTCAGTACAGCTCTGGGCTGCTGCCAGGAAAGGTATTTCAAGGAACTAGCCACGGGGACTCTGCACTGTGCTGGGAGAGTTTCTACAAGGTGACCAGAAGCTGTTCGCCAACACCCGCTTGCAGCGACCGAGTTCGGCTTTCCACGTTCTTCCCCGCCTCTCTTTCGCTTCTCCGCACAAGCTGCGGCTGTACCGAAGACGCCGCTGGCTGTGGTTCCGCGAAGCGCTGCTTTCTCGGCAAAACGCAGCTTCTCGTTCTTGACAGCTCTGCTATGCAGAAGCACAGGAAAGCCGGCAGAGCTGCTCCTCTAGCTGCTCTACGCAGAGGCAACTGTAAATCAGCTAGACAGTGATCCTGTTGTGGAAATGGCAGGAAAGTGGCTGCAAAAGCGTTTTGGCTTGCTGGAAGCAGCAGCAAGCACGCGGGCTTCTCTGCACGCTGCAAACACAAAACAGAAGCACCTACACGGCGAGAGGAGACTGCCTGACACCTGCTGCACTCAGTACAGCTCTGGGCTGCTGCCAGGAAAGGTATTTCAAGGAACTAGCCACGGGGACTCTGCACTGTGCTGGGAGAGTTTCTACAAGGTGACCAGAAGCTGTTCGCCAGCACCCGCTTGCAGCGACCGAGTTCGGCTTTCCACGTTCTTCCCCGGCTCTCTTTCGCTTCTCCGCACAAGCTGCGGCTGTACCGAAGACGCCGCTGGCTGTGGTTCCGCGAAGCGCTGCTTTCTGGGCAAAACGCAGCTTCTCGTTCTTGACAGCTCTGCTATGCAGAAGCACAGGAAAGCCGGCAGAGCTGCTCCTCTAGCTGCTCTACGCAGAGGCAACTGTAAATCAGCTAGACAGTGATCCTGTTGTGGAAAAGGCAGGAAAGTGGCTGCAAAAGCGTTTTGGCTTGCTGGAAGCAGCAGCAAGCACGCGGGCTTCTCTGCACGCTGCAAACACAAAACAGAAGCACCTACACGGCGAGAGGAGACTGCCTGACACCTGCTGCACTCAGTACAGCTCTGGGCTGCTGCCAGGAAAGGTATTTCAAGGAACTAGCCACGGGGACTCTGCACTGTGCTGGGAGAGTTTCTACAAGGTGACCAGAAGCTGTTCGCCAGCACCCGCTTGCAGCGACCGAGTTCGGCTTTCCACGTTCTTCCCCGGCTCTCTTTCGCTTCTCCGCACAAGCTGCGGCTGTACCCAAGACGCCGCTGGCTGTGGTTCCGCGAAGCGCTGCTTTCTGGGCAAAACGCAGCTTCTCGTTCTTGACAGCTCTGCTATGCAGAAGCACAGGAAAGCCGGCAGAGCTGCTCCTCTAGCTGCTCTACGCAGAGGCAACTGTAAATCAGCTAGACAGTGATCCTGTTGTGGAAAAGGCAGGAAAGTGGCTGCAAAAGCGTTTTGGCTTACTGGAAGCAGCAGCAAGCACGCGGGCTTCTCTGCACGCTGCAAACACAAAACAGAAGCACCTACACGGCGAGAGGAGACTGCCTGACACCTGCTGCACTCAGTACAGCTCTGGGCTGCTGCCAGGAAAGGTATTTCAAGGAACTAGCCACGGGGACTCTGCACTGTGCTGGGAGAGTTTCTACAAGGTGACCAGAAGCTGTTCGCCAGCACCCGCTTGCAGCGACCGAGTTCGGCTTTCCACGTTCTTCCCCGGCTCTCTTTCGCTTCTCCGCACAAGCTGCGGCTGTACCCAAGACGTCGCTGGCTGTGGTTCCGCGAAGCGCTGCTTTCTGGGCAAAACGCAGCTTCTCGTTCTTGACAGCTCTGCTATGCAGAAGCACAGGAAAGCCGGCAGAGCTGCTCCTCTAGCTGCTCTACGCAGAGGCAACTGTAAATCAGCTAGACAGTGATCCTGTTGTGGAAAAGGCAGGAAAGTGGCTGCAAAAGCGTTTTGGCTTGCTGGAAGCAGCAGCAAGCACGCGGGCTTCTCTGCACGCTGCAAACACAAAACAGAAGCACCTACACGGCGAGAGGAGACTGCCTGACACCTGCTGCACTCAGTACAGCTCTGGGCTGCTGCCAGGAAAGGTATTTCAAGGAACTAGCCACGGGGACTCTGCACTGTGCTGGGAGAGTTTCTACAAGGTGACCAGAAGCTGTTCGCCAACACCCGCTTGCAGCGACCGAGTTCGGCTTTCCACGTTCTTCCCCGGCTCTCTTTCGCTTCTCCGCACAAGCTGCGGCTGTACCCAAGACGCCGCTGGCTGTGGTTCCGCGAAGCGCTGCTTTCTGGGCAAAACGCAGCTTCTCGTTCTTGACAGCTCTGCTATGCAGAAGCACAGGAAAGCCGGCAGAGCTGCTCCTCTAGCTGCTCTACGCAGAGGCAACTGTAAATCAGCTAGACAGTGATCCTGTTGTGGAAAAGGCAGGAAAGTGGCTGCAAAAGCGTTTTGGCTTGCTGGAAGCAGCAGCAAGCACGCGGGCTTCTCTGCACGCTGCAAACACAAAACAGAAGCACCTACACGGCGAGAGGAGACTGCCTGACACCTGCTGCACTCAGTACAGCTCTGGGCTGCTGCCAGGAAAGGTATTTCAAGGAACTAGCCACGGGGACTCTGCACTGTGCTGGGAGAGTTTCTACAAGGTGACCAGAAGCTGTTCGCCAGCACCCGCTTGCAGCGACCGAGTTCGGCTTTCCACGTTCTTCCCCGGCTCTCTTTCGCTTCTCCGCACAAGCTGCGGCTGTACCCAAGACGCCGCTGGCTGTGGTTCCGCGAAGCGCTGCTTTCTGGGCAAAACGCAGCTTCTCGTTCTTGACAGCTCTGCTATGCAGAAGCACAGGAAAGCCGGCAGAGCTGCTCCTCTAGCTGCTCTACGCAGAGGCAACTGTAAATCAGCTAGACAGTGATCCTGTTGTGGAAAAGGCAGGAAAGTGGCTGCAAAAGCGTTTTGGCTTGCTGGAAGCAGCAGCAAGCACGCGGGCTTCTCTGCACGCTGCAAACACAAAACAGAAGCACCTACACGGCGAGAGGAGACTGCCTGATACCTGCTGCACTCAGTACAGCTCTGGGCTGCTGCCAGGAAAGGTATTTCAAGGAACTAGCCACGGGGACTCTGCACTGTGCTGGGAGAGTTTCTACAAGGTGACCAGAAGCTGTTCGCCAACACCCGCTTGCAGCGACCGAGTTCGGCTTTCCACGTTCTTCCCCGCCTCTCTTTCGCTTCTCCGCACAAGCTGCGGCTGTACCGAAGACGCCGCTGGCTGTGGTTCCGCGAAGCGCTGCTTTCTCGGCAAAACGCAGCTTCTCGTTCTTGACAGCTCTGCTATGCAGAAGCACAGGAAAGCCGGCAGAGCTGCTCCTCTAGCTGCTCTACGCAGAGGCAACTGTAAATCAGCTAGACAGTGATCCTGTTGTGGAAATGGCAGGAAAGTGGCTGCAAAAGCGTTTTGGCTTGCTGGAAGCAGCAGCAAGCACGCGGGCTTCTCTGCACGCTGCAAACACAAAACAGAAGCACCTACACGGCGAGAGGAGACTGCCTGACACCTGCTGCACTCAGTACAGCTCTGGGCTGCTGCCAGGAAAGGTATTTCAAGGAACTAGCCACGGGGACTCTGCACTGTGCTGGGAGAGTTTCTACAAGGTGACCAGAAGCTGTTCGCCAGCACCCGCTTGCAGCGACCGAGTTCGGCTTTCCACGTTCTTCCCCGCCTCTCTTTCGCTTCTCCGCACAAGCTGCGGCTGTACCGAAGACGCCGCTGGCTGTGGTTCCGCGAAGCGCTGCTTTCTGGGCAAAACGCAGCTTCTCGTTCTTGACAGCTCTGCTATGCAGAAGCACAGGAAAGCCGGCAGAGCTGCTCCTCTAGCTGCTCTACGCAGAGGCAACTGTAAATCAGCTAGACAGTGATCCTGTTGTGGAAAAGGCAGGAAAGTGGCTGCAAAAGCGTTTTGGCTTGCTGGAAGCAGCAGCAAGCACGCGGGCTTCTCTGCACGCTGCAAACACAAAACAGAAGCACCTACACGGCGAGAGGAGACTGCCTGACACCTGCTGCACTCAGTACAGCTCTGGGCTGCTGCCAGGAAAGGTATTTCAAGGAACTAGCCACGGGGACTCTGCACTGTGCTGGGAGAGTTTCTACAAGGTGACCAGAAGCTGTTCGCCAGCACCCGCTTGCAGCGACCGAGTTCGGCTTTCCACGTTCTTCCCCGGCTCTCTTTCGCTTCTCCGCACAAGCTGCGGCTGTACCGAAGACGCCGCTGGCTGTGGTTCCGCGAAGCGCTGCTTTCTGGGCAAAACGCAGCTTCTCGTTCTTGACAGCTCTGCTATGCAGAAGCACAGGAAAGCCGGCAGAGCTGCTCCTCTAGCTGCTCTACGCAGAGGCAACTGTAAATCAGCTAGACAGTGATCCTGTTGTGGAAAAGGCAGGAAAGTGGCTGCAAAAGCGTTTTGGCTTGCTGGAAGCAGCAGCAAGCACGCGGGCTTCTCTGCACGCTGCAAACACAAAACAGAAGCACCTACACGGCGAGAGGAGACTGCCTGACACCTGCTGCACTCAGTACAGCTCTGGGCTGCTGCCAGGAAAGGTATTTCAAGGAACTAGCCACGGGGACTCTGCACTGTGCTGGGAGAGTTTCTACAAGGTGACCAGAAGCTGTTCGCCAGCACCCGCTTGCAGCGACCGAGTTCGGCTTTCCACGTTCTTCCCCGGCTCTCTTTCGCTTCTCCGCACAAGCTGCGGCTGTACCCAAGACGCCGCTGGCTGTGGTTCCGCGAAGCGCTGCTTTCTGGGCAAAACGCAGCTTCTCGTTCTTGACAGCTCTGCTATGCAGAAGCACAGGAAAGCCGGCAGAGCTGCTCCTCTAGCTGCTCTACGCAGAGGCAACTGTAAATCAGCTAGACAGTGATCCTGTTGTGGAAAAGGCAGGAAAGTGGCTGCAAAAGCGTTTTGGCTTGCTGGAAGCAGCAGCAAGCACGCGGGCTTCTCTGCACGCTGCAAACACAAAACAGAAGCACCTACACGGCGAGAGGAGACTGCCTGACACCTGCTGCACTCAGTACAGCTCTGGGCTGCTGCCAGGAAAGGTATTTCAAGGAACTAGCCACGGGGACTCTGCACTGTGCTGGGAGAGTTTCTACAAGGTGACCAGAAGCTGTTCGCCAGCACCCGCTTGCAGCGACCGAGTTCGGCTTTCCACGTTCTTCCCCGGCTCTCTTTCGCTTCTCCGCACAAGCTGCGGCTGTAACGAAGACGCCGCTGGCTGTGGTTCCGCGAAGCGCTGCTTTCTGGGCAAAACGCAGCTTCTCGTTCTTGACAGCTCTGCTATGCAGAAGCACAGGAAAGCCGGCAGAGCTGCTCCTCTAGCTGCTCTACGCAGAGGCAACTGTAAATCAGCTAGACAGTGATCCTGTTGTGGAAAAGGCAGGAAAGTGGCTGCAAAAGCGTTTTGGCTTGCTGGAAGCAGCAGCAAGCACGCGGGCTTCTCTGCACGCTGCAAACACAAAACAGAAGCACCTACACGGCGAGAGGAGACTGCCTGACACCTGCTGCACTCAGTACAGCTCTGGGCTGCTGCCAGGAAAGGTATTTCAAGGAACTAGCCACGGGGACTCTGCACTGTGCTGGGAGAGTTTCTACAAGGTGACCAGAAGCTGTTCGCCAACACCCGCTTGCAGCGACCGAGTTCGGCTTTCCACGTTCTTCCCCGCCTCTCTTTCGCTTCTCCGCACAAGCTGCGGCTGTACCGAAGACGCCGCTGGCTGTGGTTCCGCGAAGCGCTGCTTTCTGGGCAAAACGCAGCTTCTCGTTCTTGACAGCTCTGCTATGCAGAAGCACAGGAAAGCCGGCAGAGCTGCTCCTCTAGCTGCTCTACGCAGAGGCAACTGTAAATCAGCTAGACAGTGATCCTGTTGTGGAAAAGGCAGGAAAGTGGCTGCAAAAGCGTTTTGGCTTGCTGGAAGCAGCAGCAAGCACGCGGGCTTCTCTGCACGCTGCAAACACAAAACAGAAGCACCTACACGGCGAGAGGAGACTGCCTGACACCTGCTGCACTCAGTACAGCTCTGGGCTGCTGCCAGGAAAGGTATTTCAAGGAACTAGCCACGGGGACTCTGCACTGTGCTGGGAGAGTTTCTACAAGGTGACCAGAAGCTGTTCGCCAGCACCCGCTTGCAGCGACCGAGTTCGGCTTTCCACGTTCTTCCCCGGCTCTCTTTCGCTTCTCCGCACAAGCTGCGGCTGTACCCAAGACGCCGCTGGCTGTGGTTCCGCGAAGCGCTGCTTTCTGGGCAAAACGCAGCTTCTCGTTCTTGACAGCTCTGCTATGCAGAAGCACAGGAAAGCCGGCAGAGCTGCTCCTCTAGCTGCTCTACGCAGAGGCAACTGTAAATCAGCTAGACAGTGATCCTGTTGTGGAAAAGGCAGGAAAGTGGCTGCAAAAGCGTTTTGGCTTGCTGGAAGCAGCAGCAAGCACGCGGGCTTCTCTGCACGCTGCAAACACAAAACAGAAGCACCTACACGGCGAGAGGAGACTGCCTGACACCTGCTGCACTCAGTACAGCTCTGGGCTGCTGCCAGGAAAGGTATTTCAAGGAACTAGCCACGGGGACTCTGCACTGTGCTGGGAGAGTTTCTACAAGGTGACCAGAAGCTGTTCGCCAGCACCCGCTTGCAGCGACCGAGTTCGGCTTTCCACGTTCTTCCCCGGCTCTCTTTCGCTTCTCCGCACAAGCTGCGGCTGTACCCAAGACGCCGCTGGCTGTGGTTCCGCGAAGCGCTGCTTTCTGGGCAAAACGCAGCTTCTCGTTCTTGACAGCTCTGCTATGCAGAAGCACAGGAAAGCCGGCAGAGCTGCTCCTCTAGCTGCTCTACGCAGAGGCAACTGTAAATCAGCTAGACAGTGATCCTGTTGTGGAAAAGGCAGGAAAGTGGCTGCAAAAGCGTTTTGGCTTGCTGGAAGCAGCAGCAAGCACGCGGGCTTCTCTGCACGCTGCAAACACAAAACAGAAGCACCTACACGGCGAGAGGAGACTGCCTGACACCTGCTGCACTCAGTACAGCTCTGGGCTGCTGCCAGGAAAGGTATTTCAAGGAACTAGCCACGGGGACTCTGCACTGTGCTGGGAGAGTTTCTACAAGGTGACCAGAAGCTGTTCGCCAGCACCCGCTTGCAGCGACCGAGTTCGGCTTTCCACGTTCTTCCCCGGCTCTCTTTCGCTTCTCCGCACAAGCTGCGGCTGTACCCAAGACGCCGCTGGCTGTGGTTCCGCGAAGCGCTGCTTTCTGGGCAAAACGCAGCTTCTCGTTCTTGACAGCTCTGCTATGCAGAAGCACAGGAAAGCCGGCAGAGCTGCTCCTCTAGCTGCTCTACGCAGAGGCAACTGTAAATCAGCTAGACAGTGATCCTGTTGTGGAAAAGGCAGGAAAGTGGCTGCAAAAGCGTTTTGGCTTACTGGAAGCAGCAGCAAGCACGCGGGCTTCTCTGCACGCTGCAAACACAAAACAGAAGCACCTACACGGCGAGAGGAGACTGCCTGACACCTGCTGCACTCAGTACAGCTCTGGGCTGCTGCCAGGAAAGGTATTTCAAGGAACTAGCCACGGGGACTCTGCACTGTGCTGGGAGAGTTTCTACAAGGTGACCAGAAGCTGTTCGCCAGCACCCGCTTGCAGCGACCGAGTTCGGCTTTCCACGTTCTTCCCCGGCTCTCTTTCGCTTCTCCGCACAAGCTGCGGCTGTACCCAAGACGTCGCTGGCTGTGGTTCCGCCAAGCGCTGCTTTCTCGGCAAAACGCAGCTTCTCGTTCTTGACAGCTCTGCTATGCAGAAGCACAGGAAAGCCGGCAGAGCTGCTCCTCTAGCTGCTCTACGCAGAGGCAACTGTAAATCAGCTAGACAGTGATCCTGTTGTGGAAAAGGCAGGAAAGTGGCTGCAAAAGCGTTTTGGCTTGCTGGAAGCAGCAGCAAGCACGCGGGCTTCTCTGCACGCTGCAAACACAAAACAGAAGCACCTACACGGCGAGAGGAGACTGCCTGACACCTGCTGCACTCAGTACAGCTCTGGGCTGCTGCCAGGAAAGGTATTTGAAGGAACTAGCCACGGGGACTCTGCACTGTGCGGGGAGAGTTTCTACAAGGTGACCAGAAGCTGTTCGCCAGCACCCGCTTGCAGCGACCGAGTTCGGCTTTCCACGTTCTTCCCCGGCTCTCTTTCGCTTCTCCGCACAAGCTGCGGCTGTACCCAAGACGCCGCTGGCTGTGGTTCCGCGAAGCGCTGCTTTCTCGGCAAAACGCAGCTTCTCGTTCTTGACAGCTCTGCTATGCAGAAGCACAGGAAAGCCGGCAGAGCTGCTCCTCTAGCTGCTCTACGCAGAGGCAACTGTAAATCAGCTAGACAGTGATCCTGTTGTGGAAAAGGCAGGAAAGTGGCTGCAAAAGCGTTTTGGCTTGCTGGAAGCAGCAGCAAGCACGCGGGCTTCTCTGCACGCTGCAAACACAAAACAGAAGCACCTACACGGCGAGAGGAGACTGCCTGACACCTGCTGCACTCAGTACAGCTCTGGGCTGCTGCCAGGAAAGGTATTTCAAGGAACTAGCCACGGGGACTCTGCACTGTGCTGGGAGAGTTTCTACAAGGTGACCAGAAGCTGTTCGCCAGCACCCGCTTGCAGCGACCGAGTTCGGCTTTCCACGTTCTTCCCCGGCTCTCTTTCGCTTCTCCGCACAAGCTGCGGCTGTAACGAAGACGCCGCTGGCTGTGGTTCCGCGAAGCGCTGCTTTCTGGGCAAAACGCAGCTTCTCGTTCTTGACAGCTCTGCTATGCAGAAGCACAGGAAAGCCGGCAGAGCTGCTCCTCTAGCTGCTCTACGCAGAGGCAACTGTAAATCAGCTAGACAGTGATCCTGTTGTGGAAAAGGCAGGAAAGTGGCTGCAAAAGCGTTTTGGCTTGCTGGAAGCAGCAGCAAGCACGCGGGCTTCTCTGCACGCTGCAAACACAAAACAGAAGCACCTACACGGCGAGAGGAGACTGCCTGACACCTGCTGCACTCAGTACAGCTCTGGGCTGCTGCCAGGAAAGGTATTTCAAGGAACTAGCCACGGGGACTCTGCACTGTGCTGGGAGAGTTTCTACAAGGTGACCAGAAGCTGTTCGCCAGCACCCGCTTGCAGCGACCGAGTTCGGCTTTCCACGTTCTTCCCCGGCTCTCTTTCGCTTCTCCGCACAAGCTGCGGCTGTACCCAAGACGCCGCTGGCTGTGGTTCCGCGAAGCGCTGCTTTCTGGGCAAAACGCAGCTTCTCGTTCTTGACAGCTCTGCTATGCAGAAGCACAGGAAAGCCGGCAGAGCTGCTCCTCTAGCTGCTCTACGCAGAGGCAACTGTAAATCAGCTAGACAGTGATCCTGTTGTGGAAAAGGCAGGAAAGTGGCTGCAAAAGCGTTTTGGCTTGCTGGAAGCAGCAGCAAGCACGCGGGCTTCTCTGCACGCTGCAAACACAAAACAGAAGCACCTACACGGCGAGAGGAGACTGCCTGACACCTGCTGCACTCAGTACAGCTCTGGGCTGCTGCCAGGAAAGGTATTTCAAGGAACTAGCCACGGGGACTCTGCACTGTGCTGGGAGAGTTTCTACAAGGTGACCAGAAGCTGTTCGCCAACACCCGCTTGCAGCGACCGAGTTCGGCTTTCCACGTTCTTCCCCGCCTCTCTTTCGCTTCTCCGCACAAGCTGCGGCTGTACCGAAGACGCCGCTGGCTGTGGTTCCGCGAAGCGCTGCTTTCTCGGCAAAACGCAGCTTCTCGTTCTTGACAGCTCTGCTATGCAGAAGCACAGGAAAGCCGGCAGAGCTGCTCCTCTAGCTGCTCTACGCAGAGGCAACTGTAAATCAGCTAGACAGTGATCCTGTTGTGGAAATGGCAGGAAAGTGGCTGCAAAAGCGTTTTGGCTTGCTGGAAGCAGCAGCAAGCACGCGGGCTTCTCTGCACGCTGCAAACACAAAACAGAAGCACCTACACGGCGAGAGGAGACTGCCTGACACCTGCTGCACTCAGTACAGCTCTGGGCTGCTGCCAGGAAAGGTATTTCAAGGAACTAGCCACGGGGACTCTGCACTGTGCTGGGAGAGTTTCTACAAGGTGACCAGAAGCTGTTCGCCAGCACCCGCTTGCAGCGACCGAGTTCGGCTTTCCACGTTCTTCCCCGGCTCTCTTTCGCTTCTCCGCACAAGCTGCGGCTGTACCCAAGACGCCGCTGGCTGTGGTTCCGCGAAGCGCTGCTTTCTGGGCAAAACGCAGCTTCTCGTTCTTGACAGCTCTGCTATGCAGAAGCACAGGAAAGCCGGCAGAGCTGCTCCTCTAGCTGCTCTACGCAGAGGCAACTGTAAATCAGCTAGACAGTGATCCTGTTGTGGAAAAGGCAGGAAAGTGGCTGCAAAAGCGTTTTGGCTTGCTGGAAGCAGCAGCAAGCACGCGGGCTTCTCTGCACGCTGCAAACACAAAACAGAAGCACCTACACGGCGAGAGGAGACTGCCTGACACCTGCTGCACTCAGTACAGCTCTGGGCTGCTGCCAGGAAAGGTATTTCAAGGAACTAGCCACGGGGACTCTGCACTGTGCTGGGAGAGTTTCTACAAGGTGACCAGAAGCTGTTCGCCAGCACCCGCTTGCAGCGACCGAGTTCGGCTTTCCACGTTCTTCCCCTGCTCTCTTTCGCTTCTCCGCACAAGCTGCGGCTGTACCCAAGACGCCGCTGGCTGTGGTTCCGCCAAGCGCTGCTTTCTCGGCAAAACGCAGCTTCTCGTTCTTGACAGCTCTGCTATGCAGAAGCACAGGAAAGCCGGCAGAGCTGCTCCTCTAGCTGCTCTACGCAGAGGCAACTGTAAATCAGCTAGACAGTGATCCTGTTGTGGAAAAGGCAGGAAAGTGGCTGCAAAAGCGTTTTGGCTTGCTGGAAGCAGCAGCAAGCACGCGGGCTTCTCTGCACGCTGCAAACACAAAACAGAAGCACCTACACGGCGAGAGGAGACTGCCTGACACCTGCTGCACTCAGTACAGCTCTGGGCTGCTGCCAGGAAAGGTATTTCAAGGAACTAGCCACGGGGACTCTGCACTGTGCTGGGAGAGTTTCTACAAGGTGACCAGAAGCTGTTCGCCAGCACCCGCTTGCAGCGACCGAGTTCGGCTTTCCACGTTCTTCCCCGGCTCTCTTTCGCTTCTCCGCACAAGCTGCGGCTGTACCCAAGACGCCGCTGGCTGTGCTTCCGCGAAGCGCTGCTTTCTGGGCAAAACGCAGCTTCTCGTTCTTGACAGCTCTGCTATGCAGAAGCACAGGAAAGCCGGCAGAGCTGCTCCTCTAGCTGCTCTACGCAGAGGCAACTGTAAATCAGCTAGACAGTGATCCTGTTGTGGAAAAGGCAGGAAAGTGGCTGCAAAAGCGTTTTGGCTTGCTGGAAGCAGCAGCAAGCACGCGGGCTTCTCTGCACGCTGCAAACACAAAACAGAAGCACCTACACGGCGAGAGGAGACTGCCTGACACCTGCTGCACTCAGTACAGCTCTGGGCTGCTGCCAGGAAAGGTATTTCAAAGAACTAGCCACGGGGACTCTGCACTGTGCGGGGAGAGTTTCTACAAGGTGACCAGAAGCTGTTCGCCAGCACCCGCTTGCAGCGACCGAGTTCGGCTTTCCACGTTCTTCCCCGGCTCTCTTTCGCTTCTCCGCACAAGCTGCGGCTGTACCGAAGACGCCGCTGGCTGTGGTTCCGCGAAGCGCTGCTTTCTGGGCAAAACGCAGCTTCTCGTTCTTGACAGCTCTGCTATGCAGAAGCACAGGAAAGCCGGCAGAGCTGCTCCTCTAGCTGCTCTACGCAGAGGCAACTGTAAATCAGCTAGACAGTGATCCTGTTGTGGAAAAGGCAGGAAAGTGGCTGCAAAAGCGTTTTGGCTTGCTGGAAGCAGCAGCAAGCACGCGGGCTTCTCTGCACGCTGCAAACACAAAACAGAAGCACCTACACGGCGAGAGGAGACTGCCTGACACGTGCTGCACTCAGTACAGCTCTGGGCTGCTGCCAGGAAAAGTATTTCAAGGAACTAGCCACGGGGACTCTGCACTGTGCGGGGAGAGTTTCTACAAGGTGACCAGAAGCTGTTCGCCAGCACCCGCTTGCAGCGACCGAGTTCGGCTTTCCACGTTCTTCCCCGGCTCTCTTTCGCTTCTCCGCACAAGCTGCGGCTGTACCCAAGACGCCGCTGGCTGTGCTTCCGCGAAGCGCTGCTTTCTCGGCAAAACGCAGCTTCTCGTTCTTGACAGCTCTGCTATGCAGAAGCACAGGAAAGCCGGCAGAGCTGCTCCTCTAGCTGCTCTACGCAGAGGCAACTGTAAATCAGCTAGACAGTGATCCTGTTGTGGAAAAGGCAGGAAAGTGGCTGCAAAAGCGTTTTGGCTTGCTGGAAGCAGCAGCAAGCACGCGGGCTTCTCTGCACGCTGCAAACACAAAACAGAAGCACCTACACGGCGAGAGGAGACTGCCTGACACCTGCTGCACTCAGTACAGCTCTGGGCTGCTGCCAGGAAAGGTATTTCAAGGAACTAGCCACGGGGACTCTGCACTGTGCGGGGAGAGTTTCTACAAGGTGACCAGAAGCTGTTCGCCAGCACCCGCTTGCAGCGACCGAGTTCGGCTTTCCACGTTCTTCCCCGGCTCTCTTTCGCTTCTCCGCACAAGCTGCGGCTGTACCGAAGACGCCGCTGGCTGTGGTTCCGCGAAGCGCTGCTTTCTGGGCAAAACGCAGCTTCTCGTTCTTGACAGCTCTGCTATGCAGAAGCACAGGAAAGCCGGCAGAGCTGCTCCTCTAGCTGCTCTACGCAGAGGCAACTGTAAATCAGCTAGACAGTGATCCTGTTGTGGAAAAGGCAGGAAAGTGGCTGCAAAAGCGTTTTGGCTTGCTGGAAGCAGCAGCAAGCACGCGGGCTTCTCTGCACGCTGCAAACACAAAACAGAAGCACCTACACGGCGAGAGGAGACTGCCTGACACCTGCTGCACTCAGTACAGCTCTGGGCTGCTGCCAGGAAAGGTATTTCAAGGAACTAGCCACGGGGACTCTGCACTGTGCTGGGAGAGTTTCTACAAGGTGACCAGAAGCTGTTCGCCAGCACCCGCTTGCAGCGACCGAGTTCGGCTTTCCACGTTCTTCCCCTGCTCTCTTTCGCTTCTCCGCACAAGCTGCGGCTGTACCGAAGACGCCGCTGGCTGTGGTTCCGCGAAGCGCTGCTTTCTGGGCAAAACGCAGCTTCTCGTTCTTGACAGCTCTGCTATGCAGAAGCACAGGAAAGCCGGCAGAGCTGCTCCTCTAGCTGCTCTACGCAGAGGCAACTGTAAATCAGCTAGACAGTGATCCTGTTGTGGAAAAGGCAGGAAAGTGGCTGCAAAAGCGTTTTGGCTTGCTGGAAGCAGCAGCAAGCACGCGGGCTTCTCTGCACGCTGCAAACACAAAACAGAAGCACCTACACGGCGAGAGGAGACTGCCTGACACCTGCTGCACTCAGTACAGCTCTGGGCTGCTGCCAGGAAAGGTATTTCAAGGAACTAGCCACGGGGACTCTGCACTGTGCTGGGAGAGTTTCTACAAGGTGACCAGAAGCTGTTCGCCAGCACCCGCTTGCAGCGACCGAGTTCGGCTTTCCACGTTCTTCCCCGGCTCTCTTTCGCTTCTCCGCACAAGCTGCGGCTGTAACGAAGACGCCGCTGGCTGTGGTTCCGCGAAGCGCTGCTTTCTGGGCAAAACGCAGCTTCTCGTTCTTGACAGCTCTGCTATGCAGAAGCACAGGAAAGCCGGCAGAGCTGCTCCTCTAGCTGCTCTACGCAGAGGCAACTGTAAATCAGCTAGACAGTGATCCTGTTGTGGAAAAGGCAGGAAAGTGGCTGCAAAAGCGTTTTGGCTTGCTGGAAGCAGCAGCAAGCACGCGGGCTTCTCTGCACGCTGCAAACACAAAACAGAAGCACCTACACGGCGAGAGGAGACTGCCTGACACCTGCTGCACTCAGTACAGCTCTGGGCTGCTGCCAGGAAAGGTATTTCAAGGAACTAGCCACGGGGACTCTGCACTGTGCTGGGAGAGTTTCTACAAGGTGACCAGAAGCTGTTCGCCAGCACCCGCTTGCAGCGACCGAGTTCGGCTTTCCACGTTCTTCCCCGGCTCTCTTTCGCTTCTCCGCACAAGCTGCGGCTGTACCCAAGACGCCGCTGGCTGTGGTTCCGCGAAGCGCTGCTTTCTGGGCAAAACGCAGCTTCTCGTTCTTGACAGCTCTGCTATGCAGAAGCACAGGAAAGCCGGCAGAGCTGCTCCTCTAGCTGCTCTACGCAGAGGCAACTGTAAATCAGCTAGACAGTGATCCTGTTGTGGAAAAGGCAGGAAAGTGGCTGCAAAAGCGTTTTGGCTTGCTGGAAGCAGCAGCAAGCACGCGGGCTTCTCTGCACGCTGCAAACACAAAACAGAAGCACCTACACGGCGAGAGGAGACTGCCTGACACCTGCTGCACTCAGTACAGCTCTGGGCTGCTGCCAGGAAAGGTATTTCAAGGAACTAGCCACGGGGACTCTGCACTGTGCTGGGAGAGTTTCTACAAGGTGACCAGAAGCTGTTCGCCAACACCCGCTTGCAGCGACCGAGTTCGGCTTTCCACGTTCTTCCCCGCCTCTCTTTCGCTTCTCCGCACAAGCTGCGGCTGTACCGAAGACGCCGCTGGCTGTGGTTCCGCGAAGCGCTGCTTTCTCGGCAAAACGCAGCTTCTCGTTCTTGACAGCTCTGCTATGCAGAAGCACAGGAAAGCCGGCAGAGCTGCTCCTCTAGCTGCTCTACGCAGAGGCAACTGTAAATCAGCTAGACAGTGATCCTGTTGTGGAAATGGCAGGAAAGTGGCTGCAAAAGCGTTTTGGCTTGCTGGAAGCAGCAGCAAGCACGCGGGCTTCTCTGCACGCTGCAAACACAAAACAGAAGCACCTACACGGCGAGAGGAGACTGCCTGACACCTGCTGCACTCAGTACAGCTCTGGGCTGCTGCCAGGAAAGGTATTTCAAGGAACTAGCCACGGGGACTCTGCACTGTGCTGGGAGAGTTTCTACAAGGTGACCAGAAGCTGTTCGCCAGCACCCGCTTGCAGCGACCGAGTTCGGCTTTCCACGTTCTTCCCCGGCTCTCTTTCGCTTCTCCGCACAAGCTGCGGCTGTACCCAAGACGCCGCTGGCTGTGGTTCCGCGAAGCGCTGCTTTCTGGGCAAAACGCAGCTTCTCGTTCTTGACAGCTCTGCTATGCAGAAGCACAGGAAAGCCGGCAGAGCTGCTCCTCTAGCTGCTCTACGCAGAGGCAACTGTAAATCAGCTAGACAGTGATCCTGTTGTGGAAAAGGCAGGAAAGTGGCTGCAAAAGCGTTTTGGCTTGCTGGAAGCAGCAGCAAGCACGCGGGCTTCTCTGCACGCTGCAAACACAAAACAGAAGCACCTACACGGCGAGAGGAGACTGCCTGACACCTGCTGCACTCAGTACAGCTCTGGGCTGCTGCCAGGAAAGGTATTTCAAGGAACTAGCCACGGGGACTCTGCACTGTGCTGGGAGAGTTTCTACAAGGTGACCAGAAGCTGTTCGCCAGCACCCGCTTGCAGCGACCGAGTTCGGCTTTCCACGTTCTTCCCCTGCTCTCTTTCGCTTCTCCGCACAAGCTGCGGCTGTACCCAAGACGCCGCTGGCTGTGGTTCCGCCAAGCGCTGCTTTCTCGGCAAAACGCAGCTTCTCGTTCTTGACAGCTCTGCTATGCAGAAGCACAGGAAAGCCGGCAGAGCTGCTCCTCTAGCTGCTCTACGCAGAGGCAACTGTAAATCAGCTAGACAGTGATCCTGTTGTGGAAAAGGCAGGAAAGTGGCTGCAAAAGCGTTTTGGCTTGCTGGAAGCAGCAGCAAGCACGCGGGCTTCTCTGCACGCTGCAAACACAAAACAGAAGCACCTACACGGCGAGAGGAGACTGCCTGACACCTGCTGCACTCAGTACAGCTCTGGGCTGCTGCCAGGAAAGGTATTTCAAGGAACTAGCCACGGGGACTCTGCACTGTGCTGGGAGAGTTTCTACAAGGTGACCAGAAGCTGTTCGCCAGCACCCGCTTGCAGCGACCGAGTTCGGCTTTCCACGTTCTTCCCCGGCTCTCTTTCGCTTCTCCGCACAAGCTGCGGCTGTACCCAAGACGCCGCTGGCTGTGCTTCCGCGAAGCGCTGCTTTCTGGGCAAAACGCAGCTTCTCGTTCTTGACAGCTCTGCTATGCAGAAGCACAGGAAAGCCGGCAGAGCTGCTCCTCTAGCTGCTCTACGCAGAGGCAACTGTAAATCAGCTAGACAGTGATCCTGTTGTGGAAAAGGCAGGAAAGTGGCTGCAAAAGCGTTTTGGCTTGCTGGAAGCAGCAGCAAGCACGCGGGCTTCTCTGCACGCTGCAAACACAAAACAGAAGCACCTACACGGCGAGAGGAGACTGCCTGACACCTGCTGCACTCAGTACAGCTCTGGGCTGCTGCCAGGAAAGGTATTTCAAAGAACTAGCCACGGGGACTCTGCACTGTGCGGGGAGAGTTTCTACAAGGTGACCAGAAGCTGTTCGCCAGCACCCGCTTGCAGCGACCGAGTTCGGCTTTCCACGTTCTTCCCCGGCTCTCTTTCGCTTCTCCGCACAAGCTGCGGCTGTACCGAAGACGCCGCTGGCTGTGGTTCCGCGAAGCGCTGCTTTCTCGGCAAAACGCAGCTTCTCGTTCTTGACAGCTCTGCTATGCAGAAGCACAGGAAAGCCGGCAGAGCTGCTCCTCTAGCTGCTCTACGCAGAGGCAACTGTAAATCAGCTAGACAGTGATCCTGTTGTGGAAAAGGCAGGAAAGTGGCTGCAAAAGCGTTTTGGCTTGCTGGAAGCAGCAGCAAGCACGCGGGCTTCTCTGCACGCTGCAAACACAAAACAGAAGCACCTACACGGCGAGAGGAGACTGCCTGACACGTGCTGCACTCAGTACAGCTCTGGGCTGCTGCCAGGAAAAGTATTTCAAGGAACTAGCCACGGGGACTCTGCACTGTGCGGGGAGAGTTTCTACAAGGTGACCAGAAGCTGTTCGCCAGCACCCGCTTGCAGCGACCGAGTTCGGCTTTCCACGTTCTTCCCCGGCTCTCTTTCGCTTCTCCGCACAAGCTGCGGCTGTACCCAAGACGCCGCTGGCTGTGCTTCCGCGAAGCGCTGCTTTCTCGGCAAAACGCAGCTTCTCGTTCTTGACAGCTCTGCTATGCAGAAGCACAGGAAAGCCGGCAGAGCTGCTCCTCTAGCTGCTCTACGCAGAGGCAACTGTAAATCAGCTAGACAGTGATCCTGTTGTGGAAAAGGCAGGAAAGTGGCTGCAAAAGCGTTTTGGCTTGCTGGAAGCAGCAGCAAGCACGCGGGCTTCTCTGCACGCTGCAAACACAAAACAGAAGCACCTACACGGCGAGAGGAGACTGCCTGACACCTGCTGCACTCAGTACAGCTCTGGGCTGCTGCCAGGAAAGGTATTTCAAGGAACTAGCCACGGGGACTCTGCACTGTGCGGGGAGAGTTTCTACAAGGTGACCAGAAGCTGTTCGCCAGCACCCGCTTGCAGCGACCGAGTTCGGCTTTCCACGTTCTTCCCCGGCTCTCTTTCGCTTCTCCGCACAAGCTGCGGCTGTACCCAAGACGCCGCTGGCTGTGCTTCCGCGAAGCGCTGCTTTCTCGGCAAAACGCAGCTTCTCGTTCTTGACAGCTCTGCTATGCAGAAGCACAGGAAAGCCGGCAGAGCTGCTCCTCTAGCTGCTCTACGCAGAGGCAACTGTAAATCAGCTAGACAGTGATCCTGTTGTGGAAAAGGCAGGAAAGTGGCTGCAAAAGCGTTTTGGCTTGCTGGAAGCAGCAGCAAGCACGCGGGCTTCTCTGCACGCTGCAAACACAAAACAGAAGCACCTACACGGCGAGAGGAGACTGCCTGACACCTGCTGCACTCAGTACAGCTCTGGGCTGCTGCCAGGAAAGGTATTTCAAGGAACTAGCCACGGGGACTCTGCACTGTGCTGGGAGAGTTTCTACAAGGTGACCAGAAGCTGTTCGCCAGCACCCGCTTGCAGCGACCGAGTTCGGCTTTCCACGTTCTTCCCCTGCTCTCTTTCGCTTCTCCGCACAAGCTGCGGCTGTACCGAAGACGCCGCTGGCTGTGGTTCCGCGAAGCGCTGCTTTCTCGGCAAAACGCAGCTTCTCGTTCTTGACAGCTCTGCTATGCAGAAGCACAGGAAAGCCGGCAGAGCTGCTCCTCTAGCTGCTCTACGCAGAGGCAACTGTAAATCAGCTAGACAGTGATCCTGTTGTGGAAAAGGCAGGAAAGTGGCTGCAAAAGCGTTTTGGCTTGCTGGAAGCAGCAGCAAGCACGCGGGCTTCTCTGCACGCTGCAAACACAAAACAGAAGCACCTACACGGCGAGAGGAGACTGCCTGACACCTGCTGCACTCAGTACAGCTCTGGGCTGCTGCCAGGAAAGGTATTTCAAGGAACTAGCCACGGGGACTCTGCACTGTGCTGGGAGAGTTTCTACAAGGTGACCAGAAGCTGTTCGCCAGCACCCGCTTGCAGCGACCGAGTTCGGCTTTCCACGTTCTTCCCCGGCTCTCTTTCGCTTCTCCGCACAAGCTGCGGCTGTAACGAAGACGCCGCTGGCTGTGGTTCCGCGAAGCGCTGCTTTCTGGGCAAAACGCAGCTTCTCGTTCTTGACAGCTCTGCTATGCAGAAGCACAGGAAAGCCGGCAGAGCTGCTCCTCTAGCTGCTCTACGCAGAGGCAACTGTAAATCAGCTAGACAGTGATCCTGTTGTGGAAAAGGCAGGAAAGTGGCTGCAAAAGCGTTTTGGCTTGCTGGAAGCAGCAGCAAGCACGCGGGCTTCTCTGCACGCTGCAAACACAAAACAGAAGCACCTACACGGCGAGAGGAGACTGCCTGACACCTGCTGCACTCAGTACAGCTCTGGGCTGCTGCCAGGAAAGGTATTTCAAGGAACTAGCCACGGGGACTCTGCACTGTGCTGGGAGAGTTTCTACAAGGTGACCAGAAGCTGTTCGCCAACACCCGCTTGCAGCGACCGAGTTCGGCTTTCCACGTTCTTCCCCGCCTCTCTTTCGCTTCTCCGCACAAGCTGCGGCTGTACCGAAGACGCCGCTGGCTGTGGTTCCGCGAAGCGCTGCTTTCTGGGCAAAACGCAGCTTCTCGTTCTTGACAGCTCTGCTATGCAGAAGCACAGGAAAGCCGGCAGAGCTGCTCCTCTAGCTGCTCTACGCAGAGGCAACTGTAAATCAGCTAGACAGTGATCCTGTTGTGGAAAAGGCAGGAAAGTGGCTGCAAAAGCGTTTTGGCTTGCTGGAAGCAGCAGCAAGCACGCGGGCTTCTCTGCACGCTGCAAACACAAAACAGAAGCACCTACACGGCGAGAGGAGACTGCCTGACACCTGCTGCACTCAGTACAGCTCTGGGCTGCTGCCAGGAAAGGTATTTCAAGGAACTAGCCACGGGGACTCTGCACTGTGCTGGGAGAGTTTCTACAAGGTGACCAGAAGCTGTTCGCCAGCACCCGCTTGCAGCGACCGAGTTCGGCTTTCCACGTTCTTCCCCGGCTCTCTTTCGCTTCTCCGCACAAGCTGCGGCTGTACCCAAGACGCCGCTGGCTGTGCTTCCGCGAAGCGCTGCTTTCTGGGCAAAACGCAGCTTCTCGTTCTTGACAGCTCTGCTATGCAGAAGCACAGGAAAGCCGGCAGAGCTGCTCCTCTAGCTGCTCTACGCAGAGGCAACTGTAAATCAGCTAGACAGTGATCCTGTTGTGGAAAAGGCAGGAAAGTGGCTGCAAAAGCGTTTTGGCTTGCTGGAAGCAGCAGCAAGCACGCGGGCTTCTCTGCACGCTGCAAACACAAAACAGAAGCACCTACACGGCGAGAGGAGACTGCCTGACACCTGCTGCACTCAGTACAGCTCTGGGCTGCTGCCAGGAAAGGTATTTCAAGGAACTAGCCACGGGGACTCTGCACTGTGCTGGGAGAGTTTCTACAAGGTGACCAGAAGCTGTTCGCCAGCACCCGCTTGCAGCGACCGAGTTCGGCTTTCCACGTTCTTCCCCGGCTCTCTTTCGCTTCTCCGCACAAGCTGCGGCTGTACCCAAGACGCCGCTGGCTGTGGTTCCGCCAAGCGCTGCTTTCTGGGCAAAACGCAGCTTCTCGTTCTTGACAGCTCTGCTATGCAGAAGCACAGGAAAGCCGGCAGAGCTGCTCCTCTAGCTGCTCTACGCAGAGGCAACTGTAAATCAGCTAGACAGTGATCCTGTTGTGGAAAAGGCAGGAAAGTGGCTGCAAAAGCGTTTTGGCTTGCTGGAAGCAGCAGCAAGCACGCGGGCTTCTCTGCACGCTGCAAACACAAAACAGAAGCACCTACACGGCGAGAGGAGACTGCCTGACACCTGCTGCACTCAGTACAGCTCTGGGCTGCTGCCAGGAAAGGTATTTCAAGGAACTAGCCACGGGGACTCTGCACTGTGCTGGGAGAGTTTCTACAAGGTGACCAGAAGCTGTTCGCCAGCACCCGCTTGCAGCGACCGAGTTCGGCTTTCCACGTTCTTCCCCGGCTCTCTTTCGCTTCTCCGCACAAGCTGCGGCTGTACCCAAGACGCCGCTGGCTGTGGTTCCGCGAAGCGCTGCTTTCTGGGCAAAACGCAGCTTCTCGTTCTTGACAGCTCTGCTATGCAGAAGCACAGGAAAGCCGGCAGAGCTGCTCCTCTAGCTGCTCTACGCAGAGGCAACTGTAAATCAGCTAGACAGTGATCCTGTTGTGGAAAAGGCAGGAAAGTGGCTGCAAAAGCGTTTTGGCTTACTGGAAGCAGCAGCAAGCACGCGGGCTTCTCTGCACGCTGCAAACACAAAACAGAAGCACCTACACGGCGAGAGGAGACTGCCTGACACCTGCTGCACTCAGTACAGCTCTGGGCTGCTGCCAGGAAAGGTATTTCAAGGAACTAGCCACGGGGACTCTGCACTGTGCTGGGAGAGTTTCTACAAGGTGACCAGAAGCTGTTCGCCAGCACCCGCTTGCAGCGACCGAGTTCGGCTTTCCACGTTCTTCCCCGGCTCTCTTTCGCTTCTCCGCACAAGCTGCGGCTGTACCCAAGACGTCGCTGGCTGTGGTTCCGCCAAGCGCTGCTTTCTCGGCAAAACGCAGCTTCTCGTTCTTGACAGCTCTGCTATGCAGAAGCACAGGAAAGCCGGCAGAGCTGCTCCTCTAGCTGCTCTACGCAGAGGCAACTGTAAATCAGCTAGACAGTGATCCTGTTGTGGAAAAGGCAGGAAAGTGGCTGCAAAAGCGTTTTGGCTTGCTGGAAGCAGCAGCAAGCACGCGGGCTTCTCTGCACGCTGCAAACACAAAACAGAAGCACCTACACGGCGAGAGGAGACTGCCTGACACCTGCTGCACTCAGTACAGCTCTGGGCTGCTGCCAGGAAAGGTATTTCAAGGAACTAGCCACGGGGACTCTGCACTGTGCTGGGAGAGTTTCTACAAGGTGACCAGAAGCTGTTCGCCAGCACCCGCTTGCAGCGACCGAGTTCGGCTTTCCACGTTCTTCCCCGGCTCTCTTTCGCTTCTCCGCACAAGCTGCGGCTGTACCCAAGACGCCGCTGGCTGTGGTTCCGCCAAGCGCTGCTTTCTGGGCAAAACGCAGCTTCTCGTTCTTGACAGCTCTGCTATGCAGAAGCACAGGAAAGCCGGCAGAGCTGCTCCTCTAGCTGCTCTACGCAGAGGCAACTGTAAATCAGCTAGACAGTGATCCTGTTGTGGAAAAGGCAGGAAAGTGGCTGCAAAAGCGTTTTGGCTTGCTGGAAGCAGCAGCAAGCACGCGGGCTTCTCTGCACGCTGCAAACACAAAACAGAAGCACCTACACGGCGAGAGGAGACTGCCTGACACCTGCTGCACTCAGTACAGCTCTGGGCTGCTGCCAGGAAAGGTATTTCAAGGAACTAGCCACGGGGACTCTGCACTGTGCTGGGAGAGTTTCTACAAGGTGACCAGAAGCTGTTCGCCAGCACCCGCTTGCAGCGACCGAGTTCGGCTTTCCACGTTCTTCCCCGGCTCTCTTTCGCTTCTCCGCACAAGCTGCGGCTGTACCCAAGACGCCGCTGGCTGTGGTTCCGCGAAGCGCTGCTTTCTGGGCAAAACGCAGCTTCTCGTTCTTGACAGCTCTGCTATGCAGAAGCACAGGAAAGCCGGCAGAGCTGCTCCTCTAGCTGCTCTACGCAGAGGCAACTGTAAATCAGCTAGACAGTGATCCTGTTGTGGAAAAGGCAGGAAAGTGGCTGCAAAAGCGTTTTGGCTTACTGGAAGCAGCAGCAAGCACGCGGGCTTCTCTGCACGCTGCAAACACAAAACAGAAGCACCTACACGGCGAGAGGAGACTGCCTGACACCTGCTGCACTCAGTACAGCTCTGGGCTGCTGCCAGGAAAGGTATTTCAAGGAACTAGCCACGGGGACTCTGCACTGTGCTGGGAGAGTTTCTACAAGGTGACCAGAAGCTGTTCGCCAGCACCCGCTTGCAGCGACCGAGTTCGGCTTTCCACGTTCTTCCCCGGCTCTCTTTCGCTTCTCCGCACAAGCTGCGGCTGTACCCAAGACGTCGCTGGCTGTGGTTCCGCCAAGCGCTGCTTTCTCGGCAAAACGCAGCTTCTCGTTCTTGACAGCTCTGCTATGCAGAAGCACAGGAAAGCCGGCAGAGCTGCTCCTCTAGCTGCTCTACGCAGAGGCAACTGTAAATCAGCTAGACAGTGATCCTGTTGTGGAAAAGGCAGGAAAGTGGCTGCAAAAGCGTTTTGGCTTGCTGGAAGCAGCAGCAAGCACGCGGGCTTCTCTGCACGCTGCAAACACAAAACAGAAGCACCTACACGGCGAGAGGAGACTGCCTGACACGTGCTGCACTCAGTACAGCTCTGGGCTGCTGCCAGGAAAGGTATTTCAAGGAACTAGCCACGGGGACTCTGCACTGTGCGGGGAGAGTTTCTACAAGGTGACCAGAAGCTGTTCGCCAGCACCCGCTTGCAGCGACCGAGTTCGGCTTTCCACGTTCTTCCCCGGCTCTCTTTCGCTTCTCCGCACAAGCTGCGGCTGTACCCAAGACGCCGCTGGCTGTGGTTCCGCGAAGCGCTGTTTTCTGGGCAAAACGCAGCTTCTCGTTCTTGACAGCTCTGCTATGCAGAAGCACAGGAAAGCCGGCAGAGCTGCTCCTCTAGCTGCTCTACGCAGAGGCAACTGTAAATCAGCTAGACAGTGATCCTGTTGTGGAAAAGGCAGGAAAGTGGCTGCAAAAGCGTTTTGGCTTGCTGGAAGCAGCAGCAAGCACGCGGGCTTCTCTGCACGCTGCAAACACAAAACAGAAGCACCTACACGGCGAGAGGAGACTGCCTGACACCTGCTGCACTCAGTACAGCTCTGGGCTGCTGCCAGGAAAGGTATTTCAAGGAACTAGCCACGGGGACTCTGCACTGTGCTGGGAGAGTTTCTACAAGGTGACCAGAAGCTGTTCGCCAGCACCCGCTTGCAGCGACCGAGTTCGGCTTTCCACGTTCTTCCCCGGCTCTCTTTCGCTTCTCCGCACAAGCTGCGGCTGTACCCAAGACGCCGCTGGCTGTGCTTCCGCGAAGCGCTGCTTTCTGGGCAAAACGCAGCTTCTCGTTCTTGACAGCTCTGCTATGCAGAAGCACAGGAAAGCCGGCAGAGCTGCTCCTCTAGCTGCTCTACGCAGAGGCAACTGTAAATCAGCTAGACAGTGATCCTGTTGTGGAAAAGGCAGGAAAGTGGCTGCAAAAGCGTTTTGGCTTGCTGGAAGCAGCAGCAAGCACGCGGGCTTCTCTGCACGCTGCAAACACAAAACAGAAGCACCTACACGGCGAGAGGAGACTGCCTGACACCTGCTGCACTCAGTACAGCTCTGGGCTGCTGCCAGGAAAGGTATTTCAAGGAACTAGCCACGGGGACTCTGCACTGTGCTGGGAGAGTTTCTACAAGGTGACCAGAAGCTGTTCGCCAGCACCCGCTTGCAGCGACCGAGTTCGGCTTTCCACGTTCTTCCCCGGCTCTCTTTCGCTTCTCCGCACAAGCTGCGGCTGTACCCAAGACGCCGCTGGCTGTGGTTCCGCGAAGCGCTGCTTTCTGGGCAAAACGCAGCTTCTCGTTCTTGACAGCTCTGCTATGCAGAAGCACAGGAAAGCCGGCAGAGCTGCTCCTCTAGCTGCTCTACGCAGAGGCAACTGTAAATCAGCTAGACAGTGATCCTGTTGTGGAAAAGGCAGGAAAGTGGCTGCAAAAGCGTTTTGGCTTGCTGGAAGCAGCAGCAAGCACGCGGGCTTCTCTGCACGCTGCAAACACAAAACAGAAGCACCTACACGGCGAGAGGAGACTGCCTGACACGTGCTGCACTCAGTACAGCTCTGGGCTGCTGCCAGGAAATGTATTTGAAGGAACTAGCCACGGGGACTCTGCACTGTGCGGGGAGAGTTTCTACAAGGTGACCAGAAGCTGTTCGCCAGCACCCGCTTGCAGCGACCGAGTTCGGCTTTCCACGTTCTTCCCCGGCTCTCTTTCGCTTCTCCGCACAAGCTGCGGCTGTACCGAAGACGCCGCTGGCTGTGGTTCCGCGAAGCGCTGCTTTCTCGGCAAAACGCAGCTTCTCGTTCTTGACAGCTCTGCTATGCAGAAGCACAGGAAAGCCGGCAGAGCTGCTCCTCTAGCTGCTCTACGCAGAGGCAACTGTAAATCAGCTAGACAGTGATCCTGTTGTGGAAAAGGCAGGAAAGTGGCTGCAAAAGCGTTTTGGCTTGCTGGAAGCAGCAGCAAGCACGCGGGCTTCTCTGCACGCTGCAAACACAAAACAGAAGCACCTACACGGCGAGAGGAGACTGCCTGACACCTGCTGCACTCAGTACAGCTCTGGGCTGCTGCCAGGAAAGGTATTTCAAGGAACTAGCCACGGGGACTCTGCACTGTGCTGGGAGAGTTTCTACAAGGTGACCAGAAGCTGTTCGCCAGCACCCGCTTGCAGCGACCGAGTTCGGCTTTCCACGTTCTTCCCCGGCTCTCTTTCGCTTCTCCGCACAAGCTGCGGCTGTACCGAAGACGCCGCTGGCTGTGATTCTGCGAAGCGCTGCTTTCTGGGCAAAACGCAGCTTCTCGTTCTTGACAGCTCTGCTATGCAGAAGCACAGGAAAGCCGGCAGAGCTGCTCCTCTAGCTGCTCTACGCAGAGGCAACTGTAAATCAGCTAGACAGTGATCCTGTTGTGGAAAAGGCAGGAAAGTGGCTGCAAAAGCGTTTTGGCTTGCTGGAAGCAGCAGCAAGCACGCGGGCTTCTCTGCACGCTGCAAACACAAAACAGAAGCACCTACACGGCGAGAGGAGACTGCCTGACACCTGCTGCACTCAGTACAGCTCTGGGCTGCTGCCAGGAAAGGTATTTCAAGGAACTAGCCACGGGGACTCTGCACTGTGCTGGGAGAGTTTCTACAAGGTGACCAGAAGCTGTTCGCCAGCACCCGCTTGCAGCGACCGAGTTCGGCTTTCCACGTTCTTCCCCTGCTCTCTTTCGCTTCTCCGCACAAGCTGCGGCTGTACCGAAGACGCCGCTGGCTGTGGTTCCGCGAAGCGCTGCTTTCTCGGCAAAACGCAGCTTCTCGTTCTTGACAGCTCTGCTATGCAGAAGCACAGGAAAGCCGGCAGAGCTGCTCCTCTAGCTGCTCTACGCAGAGGCAACTGTAAATCAGCTAGACAGTGATCCTGTTGTGGAAAAGGCAGGAAAGTGGCTGCAAAAGCGTTTTGGCTTGCTGGAAGCAGCAGCAAGCACGCGGGCTTCTCTGCACGCTGCAAACACAAAACAGAAGCACCTACACGGCGAGAGGAGACTGCCTGACACCTGCTGCACTCAGTATAGCTCTGGGCTGCTGCCAGGAAAGGT
Source organism: Phylloscopus collybita (assembly GCA_027886175.1). Classification (NCBI taxonomy): domain Eukaryota; kingdom Metazoa; phylum Chordata; class Aves; order Passeriformes; family Phylloscopidae; genus Phylloscopus; species Phylloscopus collybita. Next base: position 457,227 of record JAJNNQ010000091.1, on the reverse strand, counting down.
ATTTCAAGGAACTAGCCACGGGGACTCTGCACTGTGCTGGGAGAGTTTCTACAAGGTGACCAGAAGCTGTTCGCCAGCACCCGCTTGCAGCGACCGAGTTCGGCTTTCCACGTTCTTCCCCGGCTCTCTTTCGCTTCTCCGCACAAGCTGCGGCTGTAACGAAGACGCCGCTGGCTGTGGTTCCGCGAAGCGCTGCTTTCTGGGCAAAACGCAGCTTCTCGTTCTTGACAGCTCTGCTATGCAGAAGCACAGGAAAGCCGGCAGAGCTGCTCCTCTAGCTGCTCTACGCAGAGGCAACTGTAAATCAGCTAGACAGTGATCCTGTTGTGGAAAAGGCAGGAAAGTGGCTGCAAAAGCGTTTTGGCTTGCTGGAAGCAGCAGCAAGCACGCGGGCTTCTCTGCACGCTGCAAACACAAAACAGAAGCACCTACACGGCGAGAGGAGACTGCCTGACACCTGCTGCACTCAGTACAGCTCTGGGCTGCTGCCAGGAAAGGTATTTCAAGGAACTAGCCACGGGGACTCTGCACTGTGCTGGGAGAGTTTCTACAAGGTGACCAGAAGCTGTTCGCCAACACCCGCTTGCAGCGACCGAGTTCGGCTTTCCACGTTCTTCCCCGCCTCTCTTTCGCTTCTCCGCACAAGCTGCGGCTGTACCGAAGACGCCGCTGGCTGTGGTTCCGCGAAGCGCTGCTTTCTGGGCAAAACGCAGCTTCTCGTTCTTGACAGCTCTGCTATGCAGAAGCACAGGAAAGCCGGCAGAGCTGCTCCTCTAGCTGCTCTACGCAGAGGCAACTGTAAATCAGCTAGACAGTGATCCTGTTGTGGAAAAGGCAGGAAAGTGGCTGCAAAAGCGTTTTGGCTTGCTGGAAGCAGCAGCAAGCACGCGGGCTTCTCTGCACGCTGCAAACACAAAACAGAAGCACCTACACGGCGAGAGGAGACTGCCTGACACCTGCTGCACTCAGTACAGCTCTGGGCTGCTGCCAGGAAAGGTATTTGAAGGAACTAGCCACGGGGACTCTGCACTGTGCTGGGAGAGTTTCTACAAGGTGACCAGAAGCTGTTCGCCAGCACCCGCTTGCAGCGACCGAGTTCGGCTTTCCACGTTCTTCCCCGGCTCTCTTTCGCTTCTCCGCACAAGCTGCGGCTGTACCCAAGACGCCGCTGGCTGTGCTTCCGCGAAGCGCTGCTTTCTGGGCAAAACGCAGCTTCTCGTTCTTGACAGCTCTGCTATGCAGAAGCACAGGAAAGCCGGCAGAGCTGCTCCTCTAGCTGCTCTACGCAGAGGCAACTGTAAATCAGCTAGACAGTGATCCTGTTGTGGAAAAGGCAGGAAAGTGGCTGCAAAAGCGTTTTGGCTTGCTGGAAGCAGCAGCAAGCACGCGGGCTTCTCTGCACGCTGCAAACACAAAACAGAAGCACCTACACGGCGAGAGGAGACTGCCTGACACCTGCTGCACTCAGTACAGCTCTGGGCTGCTGCCAGGAAAGGTATTTCAAGGAACTAGCCACGGGGACTCTGCACTGTGCTGGGAGAGTTTCTACAAGGTGACCAGAAGCTGTTCGCCAGCACCCGCTTGCAGCGACCGAGTTCGGCTTTCCACGTTCTTCCCCGGCTCTCTTTCGCTTCTCCGCACAAGCTGCGGCTGTACCCAAGACGCCGCTGGCTGTGGTTCCGCCAAGCGCTGCTTTCTGGGCAAAACGCAGCTTCTCGTTCTTGACAGCTCTGCTATGCAGAAGCACAGGAAAGCCGGCAGAGCTGCTCCTCTAGCTGCTCTACGCAGAGGCAACTGTAAATCAGCTAGACAGTGATCCTGTTGTGGAAAAGGCAGGAAAGTGGCTGCAAAAGCGTTTTGGCTTGCTGGAAGCAGCAGCAAGCACGCGGGCTTCTCTGCACGCTGCAAACACAAAACAGAAGCACCTACACGGCGAGAGGAGACTGCCTGACACCTGCTGCACTCAGTACAGCTCTGGGCTGCTGCCAGGAAAGGTATTTCAAGGAACTAGCCACGGGGACTCTGCACTGTGCTGGGAGAGTTTCTACAAGGTGACCAGAAGCTGTTCGCCAGCACCCGCTTGCAGCGACCGAGTTCGGCTTTCCACGTTCTTCCCCGGCTCTCTTTCGCTTCTCCGCACAAGCTGCGGCTGTACCCAAGACGCCGCTGGCTGTGGTTCCGCGAAGCGCTGCTTTCTGGGCAAAACGCAGCTTCTCGTTCTTGACAGCTCTGCTATGCAGAAGCACAGGAAAGCCGGCAGAGCTGCTCCTCTAGCTGCTCTACGCAGAGGCAACTGTAAATCAGCTAGACAGTGATCCTGTTGTGGAAAAGGCAGGAAAGTGGCTGCAAAAGCGTTTTGGCTTACTGGAAGCAGCAGCAAGCACGCGGGCTTCTCTGCACGCTGCAAACACAAAACAGAAGCACCTACACGGCGAGAGGAGACTGCCTGACACCTGCTGCACTCAGTACAGCTCTGGGCTGCTGCCAGGAAAGGTATTTCAAGGAACTAGCCACGGGGACTCTGCACTGTGCTGGGAGAGTTTCTACAAGGTGACCAGAAGCTGTTCGCCAGCACCCGCTTGCAGCGACCGAGTTCGGCTTTCCACGTTCTTCCCCGGCTCTCTTTCGCTTCTCCGCACAAGCTGCGGCTGTACCCAAGACGTCGCTGGCTGTGGTTCCGCCAAGCGCTGCTTTCTCGGCAAAACGCAGCTTCTCGTTCTTGACAGCTCTGCTATGCAGAAGCACAGGAAAGCCGGCAGAGCTGCTCCTCTAGCTGCTCTACGCAGAGGCAACTGTAAATCAGCTAGACAGTGATCCTGTTGTGGAAAAGGCAGGAAAGTGGCTGCAAAAGCGTTTTGGCTTGCTGGAAGCAGCAGCAAGCACGCGGGCTTCTCTGCACGCTGCAAACACAAAACAGAAGCACCTACACGGCGAGAGGAGACTGCCTGACACCTGCTGCACTCAGTACAGCTCTGGGCTGCTGCCAGGAAAGGTATTTCAAGGAACTAGCCACGGGGACTCTGCACTGTGCTGGGAGAGTTTCTACAAGGTGACCAGAAGCTGTTCGCCAGCACCCGCTTGCAGCGACCGAGTTCGGCTTTCCACGTTCTTCCCCGGCTCTCTTTCGCTTCTCCGCACAAGCTGCGGCTGTACCCAAGACGCCGCTGGCTGTGGTTCCGCGAAGCGCTGCTTTCTGGGCAAAACGCAGCTTCTCGTTCTTGACAGCTCTGCTATGCAGAAGCACAGGAAAGCCGGCAGAGCTGCTCCTCTAGCTGCTCTACGCAGAGGCAACTGTAAATCAGCTAGACAGTGATCCTGTTGTGGAAAAGGCAGGAAAGTGGCTGCAAAAGCGTTTTGGCTTGCTGGAAGCAGCAGCAAGCACGCGGGCTTCTCTGCACGCTGCAAACACAAAACAGAAGCACCTACACGGCGAGAGGAGACTGCCTGACACCTGCTGCACTCAGTACAGCTCTGGGCTGCTGCCAGGAAAGGTATTTCAAGGAACTAGCCACGGGGACTCTGCACTGTGCTGGGAGAGTTTCTACAAGGTGACCAGAAGCTGTTCGCCAGCACCCGCTTGCAGCGACCGAGTTCGGCTTTCCACGTTCTTCCCCGGCTCTCTTTCGCTTCTCCGCACAAGCTGCGGCTGTACCCAAGACGCCGCTGGCTGTGGTTCCGCGAAGCGCTGCTTTCTGGGCAAAACGCAGCTTCTCGTTCTTGACAGCTCTGCTATGCAGAAGCACAGGAAAGCCGGCAGAGCTGCTCCTCTAGCTGCTCTACGCAGAGGCAACTGTAAATCAGCTAGACAGTGATCCTGTTGTGGAAAAGGCAGGAAAGTGGCTGCAAAAGCGTTTTGGCTTACTGGAAGCAGCAGCAAGCACGCGGGCTTCTCTGCACGCTGCAAACACAAAACAGAAGCACCTACACGGCGAGAGGAGACTGCCTGACACCTGCTGCACTCAGTACAGCTCTGGGCTGCTGCCAGGAAAGGTATTTCAAGGAACTAGCCACGGGGACTCTGCACTGTGCTGGGAGAGTTTCTACAAGGTGACCAGAAGCTGTTCGCCAGCACCCGCTTGCAGCGACCGAGTTCGGCTTTCCACGTTCTTCCCCGGCTCTCTTTCGCTTCTCCGCACAAGCTGCGGCTGTACCCAAGACGTCGCTGGCTGTGGTTCCGCCAAGCGCTGCTTTCTCGGCAAAACGCAGCTTCTCGTTCTTGACAGCTCTGCTATGCAGAAGCACAGGAAAGCCGGCAGAGCTGCTCCTCTAGCTGCTCTACGCAGAGGCAACTGTAAATCAGCTAGACAGTGATCCTGTTGTGGAAAAGGCAGGAAAGTGGCTGCAAAAGCGTTTTGGCTTGCTGGAAGCAGCAGCAAGCACGCGGGCTTCTCTGCACGCTGCAAACACAAAACAGAAGCACCTACACGGCGAGAGGAGACTGCCTGACACGTGCTGCACTCAGTACAGCTCTGGGCTGCTGCCAGGAAAGGTATTTCAAGGAACTAGCCACGGGGACTCTGCACTGTGCGGGGAGAGTTTCTACAAGGTGACCAGAAGCTGTTCGCCAGCACCCGCTTGCAGCGACCGAGTTCGGCTTTCCACGTTCTTCCCCGGCTCTCTTTCGCTTCTCCGCACAAGCTGCGGCTGTACCCAAGACGCCGCTGGCTGTGGTTCCGCGAAGCGCTGTTTTCTGGGCAAAACGCAGCTTCTCGTTCTTGACAGCTCTGCTATGCAGAAGCACAGGAAAGCCGGCAGAGCTGCTCCTCTAGCTGCTCTACGCAGAGGCAACTGTAAATCAGCTAGACAGTGATCCTGTTGTGGAAAAGGCAGGAAAGTGGCTGCAAAAGCGTTTTGGCTTGCTGGAAGCAGCAGCAAGCACGCGGGCTTCTCTGCACGCTGCAAACACAAAACAGAAGCACCTACACGGCGAGAGGAGACTGCCTGACACCTGCTGCACTCAGTACAGCTCTGGGCTGCTGCCAGGAAAGGTATTTCAAGGAACTAGCCACGGGGACTCTGCACTGTGCTGGGAGAGTTTCTACAAGGTGACCAGAAGCTGTTCGCCAGCACCCGCTTGCAGCGACCGAGTTCGGCTTTCCACGTTCTTCCCCTGCTCTCTTTCGCTTCTCCGCACAAGCTGCGGCTGTACCGAAGACGCCGCTGGCTGTGGTTCCGCGAAGCGCTGCTTTCTGGGCAAAACGCAGCTTCTCGTTCTTGACAGCTCTGCTATGCAGAAGCACAGGAAAGCCGGCAGAGCTGCTCCTCTAGCTGCTCTACGCAGAGGCAACTGTAAATCAGCTAGACAGTGATCCTGTTGTGGAAAAGGCAGGAAAGTGGCTGCAAAAGCGTTTTGGCTTGCTGGAAGCAGCAGCAAGCACGCGGGCTTCTCTGCACGCTGCAAACACAAAACAGAAGCACCTACACGGCGAGAGGAGACTGCCTGACACCTGCTGCACTCAGTACAGCTCTGGGCTGCTGCCAGGAAAGGTATTTCAAGGAACTAGCCACGGGGACTCTGCACTGTGCTGGGAGAGTTTCTACAAGGTGACCAGAAGCTGTTCGCCAGCACCCGCTTGCAGCGACCGAGTTCGGCTTTCCACGTTCTTCCCCGGCTCTCTTTCGCTTCTCCGCACAAGCTGCGGCTGTACCCAAGACGCCGCTGGCTGTGGTTCCGCGAAGCGCTGCTTTCTGGGCAAAACGCAGCTTCTCGTTCTTGACAGCTCTGCTATGCAGAAGCACAGGAAAGCCGGCAGAGCTGCTCCTCTAGCTGCTCTACGCAGAGGCAACTGTAAATCAGCTAGACAGTGATCCTGTTGTGGAAAAGGCAGGAAAGTGGCTGCAAAAGCGTTTTGGCTTGCTGGAAGCAGCAGCAAGCACGCGGGCTTCTCTGCACGCTGCAAACACAAAACAGAAGCACCTACACGGCGAGAGGAGACTGCCTGACACGTGCTGCACTCAGTACAGCTCTGGGCTGCTGCCAGGAAATGTATTTGAAGGAACTAGCCACGGGGACTCTGCACTGTGCGGGGAGAGTTTCTACAAGGTGACCAGAAGCTGTTCGCCAGCACCCGCTTGCAGCGACCGAGTTCGGCTTTCCACGTTCTTCCCCGGCTCTCTTTCGCTTCTCCGCACAAGCTGCGGCTGTACCGAAGACGCCGCTGGCTGTGGTTCCGCGAAGCGCTGCTTTCTCGGCAAAACGCAGCTTCTCGTTCTTGACAGCTCTGCTATGCAGAAGCACAGGAAAGCCGGCAGAGCTGCTCCTCTAGCTGCTCTACGCAGAGGCAACTGTAAATCAGCTAGACAGTGATCCTGTTGTGGAAAAGGCAGGAAAGTGGCTGCAAAAGCGTTTTGGCTTGCTGGAAGCAGCAGCAAGCACGCGGGCTTCTCTGCACGCTGCAAACACAAAACAGAAGCACCTACACGGCGAGAGGAGACTGCCTGACACCTGCTGCACTCAGTACAGCTCTGGGCTGCTGCCAGGAAAGGTATTTCAAGGAACTAGCCACGGGGACTCTGCACTGTGCTGGGAGAGTTTCTACAAGGTGACCAGAAGCTGTTCGCCAGCACCCGCTTGCAGCGACCGAGTTCGGCTTTCCACGTTCTTCCCCGGCTCTCTTTCGCTTCTCCGCACAAGCTGCGGCTGTAACGAAGACGCCGCTGGCTGTGGTTCCGCGAAGCGCTGCTTTCTGGGCAAAACGCAGCTTCTCGTTCTTGACAGCTCTGCTATGCAGAAGCACAGGAAAGCCGGCAGAGCTGCTCCTCTAGCTGCTCTACGCAGAGGCAACTGTAAATCAGCTAGACAGTGATCCTGTTGTGGAAAAGGCAGGAAAGTGGCTGCAAAAGCGTTTTGGCTTGCTGGAAGCAGCAGCAAGCACGCGGGCTTCTCTGCACGCTGCAAACACAAAACAGAAGCACCTACACGGCGAGAGGAGACTGCCTGACACCTGCTGCACTCAGTACAGCTCTGGGCTGCTGCCAGGAAAGGTATTTCAAGGAACTAGCCACGGGGACTCTGCACTGTGCTGGGAGAGTTTCTACAAGGTGACCAGAAGCTGTTCGCCAGCACCCGCTTGCAGCGACCGAGTTCGGCTTTCCACGTTCTTCCCCGGCTCTCTTTCGCTTCTCCGCACAAGCTGCGGCTGTACCCAAGACGCCGCTGGCTGTGGTTCCGCGAAGCGCTGCTTTCTGGGCAAAACGCAGCTTCTCGTTCTTGACAGCTCTGCTATGCAGAAGCACAGGAAAGCCGGCAGAGCTGCTCCTCTAGCTGCTCTACGCAGAGGCAACTGTAAATCAGCTAGACAGTGATCCTGTTGTGGAAAAGGCAGGAAAGTGGCTGCAAAAGCGTTTTGGCTTGCTGGAAGCAGCAGCAAGCACGCGGGCTTCTCTGCACGCTGCAAACACAAAACAGAAGCACCTACACGGCGAGAGGAGACTGCCTGACACCTGCTGCACTCAGTACAGCTCTGGGCTGCTGCCAGGAAAGGTATTTCAAGGAACTAGCCACGGGGACTCTGCACTGTGCTGGGAGAGTTTCTACAAGGTGACCAGAAGCTGTTCGCCAACACCCGCTTGCAGCGACCGAGTTCGGCTTTCCACGTTCTTCCCCGCCTCTCTTTCGCTTCTCCGCACAAGCTGCGGCTGTACCGAAGACGCCGCTGGCTGTGGTTCCGCGAAGCGCTGCTTTCTCGGCAAAACGCAGCTTCTCGTTCTTGACAGCTCTGCTATGCAGAAGCACAGGAAAGCCGGCAGAGCTGCTCCTCTAGCTGCTCTACGCAGAGGCAACTGTAAATCAGCTAGACAGTGATCCTGTTGTGGAAATGGCAGGAAAGTGGCTGCAAAAGCGTTTTGGCTTGCTGGAAGCAGCAGCAAGCACGCGGGCTTCTCTGCACGCTGCAAACACAAAACAGAAGCACCTACACGGCGAGAGGAGACTGCCTGACACCTGCTGCACTCAGTACAGCTCTGGGCTGCTGCCAGGAAAGGTATTTCAAGGAACTAGCCACGGGGACTCTGCACTGTGCTGGGAGAGTTTCTACAAGGTGACCAGAAGCTGTTCGCCAGCACCCGCTTGCAGCGACCGAGTTCGGCTTTCCACGTTCTTCCCCGGCTCTCTTTCGCTTCTCCGCACAAGCTGCGGCTGTACCCAAGACGCCGCTGGCTGTGGTTCCGCGAAGCGCTGCTTTCTGGGCAAAACGCAGCTTCTCGTTCTTGACAGCTCTGCTATGCAGAAGCACAGGAAAGCCGGCAGAGCTGCTCCTCTAGCTGCTCTACGCAGAGGCAACTGTAAATCAGCTAGACAGTGATCCTGTTGTGGAAAAGGCAGGAAAGTGGCTGCAAAAGCGTTTTGGCTTGCTGGAAGCAGCAGCAAGCACGCGGGCTTCCCTGCACGCTGCAAACACAAAACAGAAGCACCTACACGGCGAGAGGAGACTGCCTGACACCTGCTGCACTCAGTACAGCTCTGGGCTGCTGCCAGGAAAGGTATTTCAAGGAACTAGCCACGGGGACTCTGCACTGTGCTGGGAGAGTTTCTACAAGGTGACCAGAAGCTGTTCGCCAGCACCCGCTTGCAGCGACCGAGTTCGGCTTTCCACGTTCTTCCCCGGCTCTCTTTCGCTTCTCCGCACAAGCTGCGGCTGTACCCAAGACGCCGCTGGCTGTGGTTCCGCCAAGCGCTGCTTTCTCGGCAAAACGCAGCTTCTCGTTCTTGACAGCTCTGCTATGCAGAAGCACAGGAAAGCCGGCAGAGCTGCTCCTCTAGCTGCTCTACGCAGAGGCAACTGTAAATCAGCTAGACAGTGATCCTGTTGTGGAAAAGGCAGGAAAGTGGCTGCAAAAGCGTTTTGGCTTGCTGGAAGCAGCAGCAAGCACGCGGGCTTCTCTGCACGCTGCAAACACAAAACAGAAGCACCTACACGGCGAGAGGAGACTGCCTGACACCTGCTGCACTCAGTACAGCTCTGGGCTGCTGCCAGGAAAGGTATTTCAAGGAACTAGCCACGGGGACTCTGCACTGTGCTGGGAGAGTTTCTACAAGGTGACCAGAAGCTGTTCGCCAGCACCCGCTTGCAGCGACCGAGTTCGGCTTTCCACGTTCTTCCCCGGCTCTCTTTCGCTTCTCCGCACAAGCTGCGGCTGTACCCAAGACGCCGCTGGCTGTGCTTCCGCGAAGCGCTGCTTTCTGGGCAAAACGCAGCTTCTCGTTCTTGACAGCTCTGCTATGCAGAAGCACAGGAAAGCCGGCAGAGCTGCTCCTCTAGCTGCTCTACGCAGAGGCAACTGTAAATCAGCTAGACAGTGATCCTGTTGTGGAAAAGGCAGGAAAGTGGCTGCAAAAGCGTTTTGGCTTGCTGGAAGCAGCAGCAAGCACGCGGGCTTCTCTGCACGCTGCAAACACAAAACAGAAGCACCTACACGGCGAGAGGAGACTGCCTGACACCTGCTGCACTCAGTACAGCTCTGGGCTGCTGCCAGGAAAGGTATTTCAAAGAACTAGCCACGGGGACTCTGCACTGTGCGGGGAGAGTTTCTACAAGGTGACCAGAAGCTGTTCGCCAGCACCCGCTTGCAGCGACCGAGTTCGGCTTTCCACGTTCTTCCCCGGCTCTCTTTCGCTTCTCCGCACAAGCTGCGGCTGTACCGAAGACGCCGCTGGCTGTGGTTCCGCGAAGCGCTGCTTTCTCGGCAAAACGCAGCTTCTCGTTCTTGACAGCTCTGCTATGCAGAAGCACAGGAAAGCCGGCAGAGCTGCTCCTCTAGCTGCTCTACGCAGAGGCAACTGTAAATCAGCTAGACAGTGATCCTGTTGTGGAAAAGGCAGGAAAGTGGCTGCAAAAGCGTTTTGGCTTGCTGGAAGCAGCAGCAAGCACGCGGGCTTCTCTGCACGCTGCAAACACAAAACAGAAGCACCTACACGGCGAGAGGAGACTGCCTGACACGTGCTGCACTCAGTACAGCTCTGGGCTGCTGCCAGGAAAAGTATTTCAAGGAACTAGCCACGGGGACTCTGCACTGTGCGGGGAGAGTTTCTACAAGGTGACCAGAAGCTGTTCGCCAGCACCCGCTTGCAGCGACCGAGTTCGGCTTTCCACGTTCTTCCCCGCCTCTCTTTCGCTTCTCCGCACAAGCTGCGGCTGTACCCAAGACGCCGCTGGCTGTGGTTCCGCGAAGCGCTGCTTTCTCGGCAAAACGCAGCTTCTCGTTCTTGACAGCTCTGCTATGCAGAAGCACAGGAAAGCCGGCAGAGCTGCTCCTCTAGCTGCTCTACGCAGAGGCAACTGTAAATCAGCTAGACAGTGATCCTGTTGTGGAAAAGGCAGGAAAGTGGCTGCAAAAGCGTTTTGGCTTGCTGGAAGCAGCAGCAAGCACGCGGGCTTCTCTGCACACTGCAAACACAAAACAGAAGCACCTACACGGCGAGAGGAGACTGCCTGACACCTGCTGCACTCAGTACAGCTCTGGGCTGCTGCCAGGAAAGGTATTTCAAGGAACTAGCCACGGGGACTCTGCACTGTGCTGGGAGAGTTTCTACAAGGTGACCAGAAGCTGTTCGCCAGCACCCGCTTGCAGCGACCGAGTTCGGCTTTCCACGTTCTTCCCCGGCTCTCTTTCGCTTCTCCGCACAAGCTGCGGCTGTACCCAAGACGCCGCTGGCTGTGGTTCCGCGAAGCGCTGCTTTCTGGGCAAAACGCAGCTTCTCGTTCTTGACAGCTCTGCTATGCAGAAGCACAGGAAAGCCGGCAGAGCTGCTCCTCTAGCTGCTCTACGCAGAGGCAACTGTAAATCAGCTAGACAGTGATCCTGTTGTGGAAAAGGCAGGAAAGTGGCTGCAAAAGCGTTTTGGCTTGCTGGAAGCAGCAGCAAGCACGCGGGCTTCTCTGCACGCTGCAAACACAAAACAGAAGCACCTACACGGCGAGAGGAGACTGCCTGACACGTGCTGCACTCAGTACAGCTCTGGGCTGCTGCCAGGAAAGGTATTTCAAGGAACTAGCCACGGGGACTCTGCACTGTGCTGGGAGAGTTTCTACAAGGTGACCAGAAGCTGTTCGCCAGCACCCGCTTGCAGCGACCGAGTTCGGCTTTCCACGTTCTTCCCCGGCTCTCTTTCGCTTCTCCGCACAAGCTGCGGCTGTACCGAAGACGCCGCTGGCTGTGGTTCCGCGAAGCGCGGCTTTCTCGGCAAAACGCAGCTTCTCGTTCTTGACAGCTCTGCTATGCAGAAGCACAGGAAAGCCGGCAGAGCTGCTCCTCTAGCTGCTCTACGCAGAGGCAACTGTAAATCAGCTAGACAGTGATCCTGTTGTGGAAAAGGCAGGAAAGTGGCTGCAAAAGCGTTTTGGCTTGCTGGAAGCAGCAGCAAGCACGCGGGCTTCTCTGCACGCTGCAAACACAAAACAGAAGCACCTACACGGCGAGAGGAGACTGCCTGACACCTGCTGCACTCAGTACAGCTCTGGGCTGCTGCCAGGAAAGGTATTTCAAGGAACTAGCCACGGGGACTCTGCACTGTGCGGGGAGAGTTTCTACAAGGTGACCAGAAGCTGTTCGCCAGCACCCGCTTGCAGCGACCGAGTTCGGCTTTCCACGTTCTTCCCCGGCTCTCTTTCGCTTCTCCGCACAAGCTGCGGCTGTACCCAAGACGCCGCTGGCTGTGGTTCCGCGAAGCGCTGCTTTCTGGGCAAAACGCAGCTTCTCGTTCTTGACAGCTCTGCTATGCAGAAGCACAGGAAAGCCGGCAGAGCTGCTCCTCTAGCTGCTCTACGCAGAGGCAACTGTAAATCAGCTAGACAGTGATCCTGTTGTGGAAAAGGCAGGAAAGTGGCTGCAAAAGCGTTTTGGCTTGCTGGAAGCAGCAGCAAGCACGCGGGCTTCTCTGCACGCTGCAAACACAAAACAGAAGCACCTACACGGCGAGAGGAGACTGCCTGACACCTGCTGCACTCAGTACAGCTCTGGGCTGCTGCCAGGAAAGGTATTTCAAGGAACTAGCCACGGGGACTCTGCACTGTGCTGGGAGAGTTTCTACAAGGTGACCAGAAGCTGTTCGCCAGCACCCGCTTGCAGCGACCGAGTTCGGCTTTCCACGTTCTTCCCCGGCTCTCTTTCGCTTCTCCGCACAAGCTGCGGCTGTACCCAAGACGCCGCTGGCTGTGGTTCCGCGAAGCGCTGCTTTCTGGGCAAAACGCAGCTTCTCGTTCTTGACAGCTCTGCTATGCAGAAGCACAGGAAAGCCGGCAGAGCTGCTCCTCTAGCTGCTCTACGCAGAGGCAACTGTAAATCAGCTAGACAGTGATCCTGTTGTGGAAAAGGCAGGAAAGTGGCTGCAAAAGCGTTTTGGCTTGCTGGAAGCAGCAGCAAGCACGCGGGCTTCTCTGCACGCTGCAAACACAAAACAGAAGCACCTACACGGCGAGAGGAGACTGCCTGACACCTGCTGCACTCAGTACAGCTCTGGGCTGCTGCCAGGAAAGGTATTTCAAGGAACTAGCCACGGGGACTCTGCACTGTGCTGGGAGAGTTTCTACAAGGTGACCAGAAGCTGTTCGCCAGCACCCGCTTGCAGCGACCGAGTTCGGCTTTCCACGTTCTTCCCCGGCTCTCTTTCGCTTCTCCGCACAAGCTGCGGCTGTACCCAAGACGCCGCTGGCTGTGGTTCCGCCAAGCGCTGCTTTCTCGGCAAAACGCAGCTTCTCGTTCTTGACAGCTCTGCTATGCAGAAGCACAGGAAAGCCGGCAGAGCTGCTCCTCTAGCTGCTCTACGCAGAGGCAACTGTAAATCAGCTAGACAGTGATCCTGTTGTGGAAAAGGCAGGAAAGTGGCTGCAAAAGCGTTTTGGCTTGCTGGAAGCAGCAGCAAGCACGCGGGCTTCTCTGCACGCTGCAAACACAAAACAGAAGCACCTACACGGCGAGAGGAGACTGCCTGACACCTGCTGCACTCAGTACAGCTCTGGGCTGCTGCCAGGAAAGGTATTTCAAGGAACTAGCCACGGGGACTCTGCACTGTGCTGGGAGAGTTTCTACAAGGTGACCAGAAGCTGTTCGCCAGCACCCGCTTGCAGCGACCGAGTTCGGCTTTCCACGTTCTTCCCCGGCTCTCTTTCGCTTCTCCGCACAAGCTGCGGCTGTACCCAAGACGCCGCTGGCTGTGCTTCCGCGAAGCGCTGCTTTCTGGGCAAAACGCAGCTTCTCGTTCTTGACAGCTCTGCTATGCAGAAGCACAGGAAAGCCGGCAGAGCTGCTCCTCTAGCTGCTCTACGCAGAGGCAACTGTAAATCAGCTAGACAGTGATCCTGTTGTGGAAAAGGCAGGAAAGTGGCTGCAAAAGCGTTTTGGCTTGCTGGAAGCAGCAGCAAGCACGCGGGCTTCTCTGCACGCTGCAAACACAAAACAGAAGCACCTACACGGCGAGAGGAGACTGCCTGACACCTGCTGCACTCAGTACAGCTCTGGGCTGCTGCCAGGAAAGGTATTTCAAAGAACTAGCCACGGGGACTCTGCACTGTGCGGGGAGAGTTTCTACAAGGTGACCAGAAGCTGTTCGCCAGCACCCGCATGCAGCGACCGAGTTCGGCTTTCCACGTTCTTCCCCGGCTCTCTTTCGCTTCTCCGCACAAGCTGCGGCTGTACCCAAGACGCCGCTGGCTGTGGTTCCGCGAAGCGCTGCTTTCTCGGCAAAACGCAGCTTCTCGTTCTTGACAGCTCTGCTATGCAGAAGCACAGGAAAGCCGGCAGAGCTGCTCCTCTAGCTGCTCTACGCAGAGGCAACTGTAAATCAGCTAGACAGTGATCCTGTTGTGGAAAAGGCAGGAAAGTGGCTGCAAAAGCGTTTTGGCTTGCTGGAAGCAGCAGCAAGCACGCGGGCTTCTCTGCACGCTGCAAACACAAAACAGAAGCACCTACACGGCGAGAGGAGACTGCCTGACACGTGCTGCACTCAGTACAGCTCTGGGCTGCTGCCAGGAAAAGTATTTCAAGGAACTAGCCACGGGGACTCTGCACTGTGCGGGGAGAGTTTCTACAAGGTGACCAGAAGCTGTTCGCCAGCACCCGCTTGCAGCGACCGAGTTCGGCTTTCCACGTTCTTCCCCGGCTCTCTTTCGCTTCTCCGCACAAGCTGCGGCTGTACCCAAGACGCCGCTGGCTGTGGTTCCGCGAAGCGCTGCTTTCTGGGCAAAACGCAGCTTCTCGTTCTTGACAGCTCTGCTATGCAGAAGCACAGGAAAGCCGGCAGAGCTGCTCCTCTAGCTGCTCTACGCAGAGGCAACTGTAAATCAGCTAGACAGTGATCCTGTTGTGGAAAAGGCAGGAAAGTGGCTGCAAAAGCGTTTTGGCTTGCTGGAAGCAGCAGCAAGCACGCGGGCTTCTCTGCACGCTGCAAACACAAAACAGAAGCACCTACACGGCGAGAGGAGACTGCCTGACACCTGCTGCACTCAGTACAGCTCTGGGCTGCTGCCAGGAAAGGTATTTCAAGGAACTAGCCACGGGGACTCTGCACTGTGCTGGGAGAGTTTCTACAAGGTGACCAGAAGCTGTTCGCCAGCACCCGCTTGCAGCGACCGAGTTCGGCTTTCCACGTTCTTCCCCGGCTCTCTTTCGCTTCTCCGCACAAGCTGCGGCTGTACCCAAGACGCCGCTGGCTGTGCTTCCGCGAAGCGCTGCTTTCTCGGCAAAACGCAGCTTCTCGTTCTTGACAGCTCTGCTATGCAGAAGCACAGGAAAGCCGGCAGAGCTGCTCCTCTAGCTGCTCTACGCAGAGGCAACTGTAAATCAGCTAGACAGTGATCCTGTTGTGGAAAAGGCAGGAAAGTGGCTGCAAAAGCGTTTTGGCTTGCTGGAAGCAGCAGCAAGCACGCGGGCTTCTCTGCACGCTGCAAACACAAAACAGAAGCACCTACACGGCGAGAGGAGACTGCCTGACACGTGCTGCACTCAGTACAGCTCTGGGCTGCTGCCAGGAAAGGTATTTCAAGGAACTAGCCACGGGGACTCTGCACTGTGCTGGGAGAGTTTCTACAAGGTGACCAGAAGCTGTTCGCCAGCACCCGCTTGCAGCGACCGAGTTCGGCTTTCCACGTTCTTCCCCGGCTCTCTTTCGCTTCTCCGCACAAGCTGCGGCTGTACCCAAGACGCCGCTGGCTGTGCTTCCGCGAAGCGCGGCTTTCTCGGCAAAACGCAGCTTCTCGTTCTTGACAGCTCTGCTATGCAGAAGCACAGGAAAGCCGGCAGAGCTGCTCCTCTAGCTGCTCTACGCAGAGGCAACTGTAAATCAGCTAGACAGTGATCCTGTTGTGGAAAAGGCAGGAAAGTGGCTGCAAAAGCGTTTTGGCTTGCTGGAAGCAGCAGCAAGCACGCGGGCTTCTCTGCACGCTGCAAACACAAAACAGAAGCACCTACACGGCGAGAGGAGACTGCCTGACACCTGCTGCACTCAGTACAGCTCTGGGCTGCTGCCAGGAAAGGTATTTCAAGGAACTAGCCACGGGGACTCTGCACTGTGCTGGGAGAGTTTCTACAAGGTGACCAGAAGCTGTTGGCCAGCACCCGCTTGCAGCGACCGAGTTCGGCTTTCCACGTTCTTCCCCGGCTCTCTTTCGCTTCTCCGCACAAGCTGCGGCTGTACCCAAGACGCCGCTGGCTGTGGTTCCGCGAAGCGCTGCTTTCTCGGCAAAACGCAGCTTCTCGTTCTTGACAGCTCCGCTATGCAGAAGCACAGGAAAGCCGGCAGAGCTGCTCCTCTAGCTGCTCTACGCAGAGGCAACTGTAAATCAGCTAGACAGTGATCCTGTTGTGGAAAAGGCAGGAAAGTGGCTGCAAAAGCGTTTTGGCTTGCTGGAAGCAGCAGCAAGCACGCGGGCTTCTCTGCACGCTGCAAACACAAAACAGAAGCACCTACACGGCGAGAGGAGACTGCCTGACACCTGCTGCACTCAGTACAGCTCTGGGCTGCTGCCAGGAAAGGTATTTCAAGGAACTAGCCACGGGGACTCTGCACTGTGCTGGGAGAGTTTCTACAAGGTGACCAGAAGCTGTTCGCCAGCACCCGCTTGCAGCGACCGAGTTCGGCTTTCCACGTTCTTCCCCGGCTCTCTTTCGCTTCTCCGCACAAGCTGCGGCTGTACCCAAGACGCCGCTGGCTGTGCTTCCGCGAAGCGCTGCTTTCTCGGCAAAACGCAGCTTCTCGTTCTTGACAGCTCTGCTATGCAGAAGCACAGGAAAGCCGGCAGAGCTGCTCCTCTAGCTGCTCTACGCAGAGGCAACTGTAAATCAGCTAGACAGTGATCCTGTTGTGGAAAAGGCAGGAAAGTGGCTGCAAAAGCGTTTTGGCTTGCTGGAAGCAGCAGCAAGCACGCGGGCTTCTCTGCACGCTGCAAACACAAAACAGAAGCACCTACACGGCGAGAGGAGACTGCCTTACACCTGCTGCACTCAGTACAGCTCTGGGCTGCTGCCAGGAAAGGTATTTCAAGGAACTAGCCACGGGGACTCTGCACTGTGCGGGGAGAGTTTCTACAAGGTGACCAGAAGCTGTTCGCCAGCACCCGCTTGCAGCGACCGAGTTCGGCTTTCCACGTTCTTCCCCGGCTCTCTTTCGCTTCTCCGCACAAGCTGCGGCTGTACCGAAGACGCCGCTGGCTGTGGTTCCGCGAAGCGCTGCTTTCTGGGCAAAACGCAGCTTCTCCTTCTTGACAGCTCTGCTATGCAGAAGCACAGGAAAGCCGGCAGAGCTGCTCCTCTAGCTGCTCTACGCAGAGGCAACTGTAAATCAGCTAGACAGTGATCCTGTTGTGGAAAAGGCAGGAAAGTGGCTGCAAAAGCGTTTTGGCTTGCTGGAAGCAGCAGCAAGCACGCGGGCTTCTCTGCACGCTGCAAACACAAAACAGAAGCACCTACACGGCGAGAGGAGACTGCCTGACACCTGCTGCACTCAGTACAGCTCTGGGCTGCTGCCAGGAAAGGTATTTCAAGGAACTAGCCACGGGGACTCTGCACTGTGCGGGGAGAGTTTCTACAAGGTGACCAGAAGCTGTTCGCCAGCACCCGCTTGCAGCGACCGAGTTCGGCTTTCCACGTTCTTCCCCGGCTCTCTTTCGCTTCTCCGCACAAGCTGCGGCTGTACCCAAGACGCCGCTGGCTGTGCTTCCGCGAAGCGCTGCTTTCTCGGCAAAACGCAGCTTCTCGTTCTTGACAGCTCTGCTATGCAGAAGCACAGGAAAGCCGGCAGAGCTGCTCCTCTAGCTGCTCTACGCAGAGGCAACTGTAAATCAGCTAGACAGTGATCCTGTTGTGGAAAAGGCAGGAAAGTGGCTGCAAAAGCGTTTTGGCTTGCTGGAAGCAGCAGCAAGCACGCGGGCTTCTCTGCACGCTGCAAACACAAAACAGAAGCACCTACACGGCGAGAGGAGACTGCCTGACACCTGCTGCACTCAGTACAGCTCTGGGCTGCTGCCAGGAAAGGTATTTCAAGGAACTAGCCACGGGGACTCTGCACTGTGCGGGGAGAGTTTCTACAAGGTGACCAGAAGCTGTTCGCCAGCACCCGCTTGCAGCGACCGAGTTCGGCTTTCCACGTTCTTCCCCGGCTCTCTTTCGCTTCTCCGCACAAGCTGCGGCTGTACCCAAGACGCCGCTGGCTGTGCTTCCGCGAAGCGCTGCTTTCTCGGCAAAACGCAGCTTCTCGTTCTTGACAGCTCTGCTATGCAGAAGCACAGGAAAGCCGGCAGAGCTGCTCCTCTAGCTGCTCTACGCAGAGGCAACTGTAAATCAGCTAGACAGTGATCCTGTTGTGGAAAAGGCAGGAAAGTGGCTGCAAAAGCGTTTTGGCTTGCTGGAAGCAGCAGCAAGCACGCGGGCTTCTCTGCACGCTGCAAACACAAAACAGAAGCACCTACACGGCGAGAGGAGACTGCCTGACACCTGCTGCACTCAGTACAGCTCTGGGCTGCTGCCAGGAAAGGTATTTCAAGGAACTAGCCACGGGGACTCTGCACTGTGCGGGGAGAGTTTCTACAAGGTGACCAGAAGCTGTTCGCCAGCACCCGCTTGCAGCGACCGAGTTCGGCTTTCCACGTTCTTCCCCGGCTCTCTTTCGCTTCTCCGCACAAGCTGCGGCTGTACCGAAGACGCCGCTGGCTGTGGTTCCGCGAAGCGCTGCTTTCTCGGCAAAACGCAGCTTCTCGTTCTTGACAGCTCTGCTATGCAGAAGCACAGGAAAGCCGGCAGAGCTGCTCCTCTAGCTGCTCTACGCAGAGGCAACTGTAAATCAGCTAGACAGTGATCCTGTTGTGGAAAAGGCAGGAAAGTGGCTGCAAAAGCGTTTTGGCTTGCTGGAAGCAGCAGCAAGCACGCGGGCTTCTCTGCACGCTGCAAACACAAAACAGAAGCACCTACACGGCGAGAGGAGACTGCCTGACACCTGCTGCACTCAGTACAGCTCTGGGCTGCTGCCAGGAAAGGTATTTCAAGGAACTAGCCACGGGGACTCTGCACTGTGCGGGGAGAGTTTCTACAAGGTGACCAGAAGCTGTTCGCCAGCACCCGCTTGCAGCGACCGAGTTCGGCTTTCCACGTTCTTCCCCGGCTCTCTTTCGCTTCTCCGCACAAGCTGCGGCTGTACCCAAGACGCCGCTGGCTGTGCTTCCGCGAAGCGCTGCTTTCTCGGCAAAACGCAGCTTCTCGTTCTTGACAGCTCTGCTATGCAGAAGCACAGGAAAGCCGGCAGAGCTGCTCCTCTAGCTGCTCTACGCAGAGGCAACTGTAAATCAGCTAGACAGTGATCCTGTTGTGGAAAAGGCAGGAAAGTGGCTGCAAAAGCGTTTTGGCTTGCTGGAAGCAGCAGCAAGCACGCAGGCTTCTCTGCACGCTGCAAACACAAAACAGAAGCACCTACACGGCGAGAGGAGACTGCCTGACACCTGCTGCACTCAGTACAGCTCTGGGCTGCTGCCAGGAAAGGTATTTGAAGGAACTAGCCACGGGGACTCTGCACTGTGCTGGGAGAGTTTCTACAAGGTGACCAGAAGCTGTTCGCCAGCACCCGCTTGCAGCGACCGAGTTCGGCTTTCCACGTTCTTCCCCGGCTCTCTTTCGCTTCTCCGCACAAGCTGCGGCTGTACCCAAGACGCCGCTGGCTGTGGTTCCGCGAAGCGCTGCTTTCTGGGCAAAACGCAGCTTCTCGTTCTTGACAGCTCTGCTATGCAGAAGCACAGGAAAGCCGGCAGAGCTGCTCCTCTAGCTGCTCTACGCAGAGGCAACTGTAAATCAGCTAGACAGTGATCCTGTTGTGGAAAAGGCAGGAAAGTGGC
This sequence comes from Phylloscopus collybita, assembly GCA_027886175.1. NCBI lineage: Eukaryota > Metazoa > Chordata > Aves > Passeriformes > Phylloscopidae > Phylloscopus > Phylloscopus collybita. The sequence continues at coordinate 437,917 of JAJNNQ010000091.1, read as the reverse complement.
TGCAAAAGCGTTTTGGCTTGCTGGAAGCAGCAGCAAGCACGCGGGCTTCTCTGCACGCTGCAAACACAAAACAGAAGCACCTACACGGCGAGAGGAGACTGCCTGACACCTGCTGCACTCAGTACAGCTCTGGGCTGCTGCCAGGAAAGGTATTTCAAGGAACTAGCCACGGGGACTCTGCACTGTGCTGGGAGAGTTTCTACAAGGTGACCAGAAGCTGTTCGCCAGCACCCGCTTGCAGCGACCGAGTTCGGCTTTCCACGTTCTTCCCCGGCTCTCTTTCGCTTCTCCGCACAAGCTGCGGCTGTACCCAAGACGCCGCTGGCTGTGGTTCCGCGAAGCGCTGCTTTCTGGGCAAAACGCAGCTTCTCGTTCTTGACAGCTCTGCTATGCAGAAGCACAGGAAAGCCGGCAGAGCTGCTCCTCTAGCTGCTCTACGCAGAGGCAACTGTAAATCAGCTAGACAGTGATCCTGTTGTGGAAAAGGCAGGAAAGTGGCTGCAAAAGCGTTTTGGCTTGCTGGAAGCAGCAGCAAGCACGCGGGCTTCTCTGCACGCTGCAAACACAAAACAGAAGCACCTACACGGCGAGAGGAGACTGCCTGACACGTGCTGCACTCAGTACAGCTCTGGGCTGCTGCCAGGAAAGGTATTTCAAGGAACTAGCCACGGGGACTCTGCACTGTGCTGGGAGAGTTTCTACAAGGTGACCAGAAGCTGTTCGCCAGCACCCGCTTGCAGCGACCGAGTTCGGCTTTCCACGTTCTTCCCCGGCTCTCTTTCGCTTCTCCGCACAAGCTGCGGCTGTACCGAAGACGCCGCTGGCTGTGGTTCCGCGAAGCGCGGCTTTCTCGGCAAAACGCAGCTTCTCGTTCTTGACAGCTCTGCTATGCAGAAGCACAGGAAAGCCGGCAGAGCTGCTCCTCTAGCTGCTCTACGCAGAGGCAACTGTAAATCAGCTAGACAGTGATCCTGTTGTGGAAAAGGCAGGAAAGTGGCTGCAAAAGCGTTTTGGCTTGCTGGAAGCAGCAGCAAGCACGCGGGCTTCTCTGCACGCTGCAAACACAAAACAGAAGCACCTACACGGCGAGAGGAGACTGCCTGACACCTGCTGCACTCAGTACAGCTCTGGGCTGCTGCCAGGAAAGGTATTTCAAGGAACTAGCCACGGGGACTCTGCACTGTGCTGGGAGAGTTTCTACAAGGTGACCAGAAGCTGTTGGCCAGCACCCGCTTGCAGCGACCGAGTTCGGCTTTCCACGTTCTTCCCCGGCTCTCTTTCGCTTCTCCGCACAAGCTGCGGCTGTACCCAAGACGCCGCTGGCTGTGGTTCCGCGAAGCGCTGCTTTCTCGGCAAAACGCAGCTTCTCGTTCTTGACAGCTCTGCTATGCAGAAGCACAGGAAAGCCGGCAGAGCTGCTCCTCTAGCTGCTCTACGCAGAGGCAACTGTAAATCAGCTAGACAGTGATCCTGTTGTGGAAAAGGCAGGAAAGTGGCTGCAAAAGCGTTTTGGCTTGCTGGAAGCAGCAGCAAGCACGCGGGCTTCTCTGCACGCTGCAAACACAAAACAGAAGCACCTACACAGCGAGAGGAGACTGCCTGACACCTGCTGCACTCAGTACAGCTCTGGGCTGCTGCCAGGAAAGGTATTTCAAGGAACTAGCCACGGGGACTCTGCACTGTGCTGGGAGAGTTTCTACAAGGTGACCAGAAGCTGTTCGCCAGCACCCGCTTGCAGCGACCGAGTTCGGCTTTCCACGTTCTTCCCCGGCTCTCTTTCGCTTCTCCGCACAAGCTGCGGCTGTACCCAAGACGCCGCTGGCTGTGCTTCCGCGAAGCGCTGCTTTCTCGGCAAAACGCAGCTTCTCGTTCTTGACAGCTCTGCTATGCAGAAGCACAGGAAAGCCGGCAGAGCTGCTCCTCTAGCTGCTCTACGCAGAGGCAACTGTAAATCAGCTAGACAGTGATCCTGTTGTGGAAAAGGCAGGAAAGTGGCTGCAAAAGCGTTTTGGCTTGCTGGAAGCAGCAGCAAGCACGCGGGCTTCTCTGCACGCTGCAAACACAAAACAGAAGCACCTACACGGCGAGAGGAGACTGCCTTACACCTGCTGCACTCAGTACAGCTCTGGGCTGCTGCCAGGAAAGGTATTTCAAGGAACTAGCCACGGGGACTCTGCACTGTGCGGGGAGAGTTTCTACAAGGTGACCAGAAGCTGTTCGCCAGCACCCGCTTGCAGCGACCGAGTTCGGCTTTCCACGTTCTTCCCCGGCTCTCTTTCGCTTCTCCGCACAAGCTGCGGCTGTACCGAAGACGCCGCTGGCTGTGGTTCCGCGAAGCGCTGCTTTCTGGGCAAAACGCAGCTTCTCCTTCTTGACAGCTCTGCTATGCAGAAGCACAGGAAAGCCGGCAGAGCTGCTCCTCTAGCTGCTCTACGCAGAGGCAACTGTAAATCAGCTAGACAGTGATCCTGTTGTGGAAAAGGCAGGAAAGTGGCTGCAAAAGCGTTTTGGCTTGCTGGAAGCAGCAGCAAGCACGCGGGCTTCTCTGCACACTGCAAACACAAAACAGAAGCACCTACACGGCGAGAGGAGACTGCCTGACACCTGCTGCACTCAGTACAGCTCTGGGCTGCTGCCAGGAAAGGTATTTCAAGGAACTAGCCACGGGGACTCTGCACTGTGCGGGGAGAGTTTCTACAAGGTGACCAGAAGCTGTTCGCCAGCACCCGCTTGCAGCGACCGAGTTCGGCTTTCCACGTTCTTCCCCGGCTCTCTTTCGCTTCTCCGCACAAGCTGCGGCTGTACCCAAGACGCCGCTGGCTGTGCTTCCGCGAAGCGCTGCTTTCTCGGCAAAACGCAGCTTCTCGTTCTTGACAGCTCTGCTATGCAGAAGCACAGGAAAGCCGGCAGAGCTGCTCCTCTAGCTGCTCTACGCAGAGGCAACTGTAAATCAGCTAGACAGTGATCCTGTTGTGGAAAAGGCAGGAAAGTGGCTGCAAAAGCGTTTTGGCTTGCTGGAAGCAGCAGCAAGCACGCGGGCTTCTCTGCACGCTGCAAACACAAAACAGAAGCACCTACACGGCGAGAGGAGACTGCCTGACACCTGCTGCACTCAGTACAGCTCTGGGCTGCTGCCAGGAAAGGTATTTCAAGGAACTAGCCACGGGGACTCTGCACTGTGCTGGGAGAGTTTCTACAAGGTGACCAGAAGCTGTTCGCCAGCACCCGCTTGCAGCGACCGAGTTCGGCTTTCCACGTTCTTCCCCGGCTCTCTTTCGCTTCTCCGCACAAGCTGCGGCTGTACCCAAGACGCCGCTGGCTGTGCTTCCGCGAAGCGCTGCTTTCTCGGCAAAACGCAGCTTCTCGTTCTTGACAGCTCTGCTATGCAGAAGCACAGGAAAGCCGGCAGAGCTGCTCCTCTAGCTGCTCTACGCAGAGGCAACTGTAAATCAGCTAGACAGTGATCCTGTTGTGGAAAAGGCAGGAAAGTGGCTGCAAAAGCGTTTTGGCTTGCTGGAAGCAGCAGCAAGCACGCGGGCTTCTCTGCACGCTGCAAACACAAAACAGAAGCACCTACACGGCGAGAGGAGACTGCCTGACACCTGCTGCACTCAGTACAGCTCTGGGCTGCTGCCAGGAAAGGTATTTCAAGGAACTAGCCACGGGGACTCTGCACTGTGCGGGGAGAGTTTCTACAAGGTGACCAGAAGCTGTTCGCCAGCACCCGCTTGCAGCGACCGAGTTCGGCTTTCCACGTTCTTCCCCGGCTCTCTTTCGCTTCTCCGCACAAGGTGCGGCTGTACCCAAGACGCCGCTGGCTGTGGTTCCGCGAAGCGCTGCTTTCTCGGCAAAACGCAGCTTCTCGTTCTTGACAGCTCTGCTATGCAGAAGCACAGGAAAGCCGGCAGAGCTGCTCCTCTAGCTGCTCTACGCAGAGGCAACTGTAAATCAGCTAGACAGTGATCCTGTTGTGGAAAAGGCAGGAAAGTGGCTGCAAAAGCGTTTTGGCTTGCTGGAAGCAGCAGCAAGCACGCGGGCTTCTCTGCACGCTGCAAACACAAAACAGAAGCACCTACACGGCGAGAGGAGACTGCCTGACACCTGCTGCACTCAGTACAGCTCTGGGCTGCTGCCAGGAAAGGTATTTCAAGGAACTAGCCACGGGGACTCTGCACTGTGCGGGGAGAGTTTCTACAAGGTGACCAGAAGCTGTTCGCCAGCACCCGCTTGCAGCGACCGAGTTCGGCTTTCCACGTTCTTCCCCGGCTCTCTTTCGCTTCTCCGCACAAGCTGCGGCTGTACCCAAGACGCCGCTGGCTGTGCTTCCGCGAAGCGCTGCTTTCTCGGCAAAACGCAGCTTCTCGTTCTTGACAGCTCTGCTATGCAGAAGCACAGGAAAGCCGGCAGAGCTGCTCCTCTAGCTGCTCTACGCAGAGGCAACTGTAAATCAGCTAGACAGTGATCCTGTTGTGGAAAAGGCAGGAAAGTGGCTGCAAAAGCGTTTTGGCTTGCTGGAAGCAGCAGCAAGCACGCAGGCTTCTCTGCACGCTGCAAACACAAAACAGAAGCACCTACACGGCGAGAGGAGACTGCCTGACACCTGCTGCACTCAGTACAGCTCTGGGCTGCTGCCAGGAAAGGTATTTGAAGGAACTAGCCACGGGGACTCTGCACTGTGCTGGGAGAGTTTCTACAAGGTGACCAGAAGCTGTTCGCCAGCACCCGCTTGCAGCGACCGAGTTCGGCTTTCCACGTTCTTCCCCGGCTCTCTTTCGCTTCTCCGCACAAGCTGCGGCTGTACCCAAGACGCCGCTGGCTGTGGTTCCGCGAAGCGCTGCTTTCTGGGCAAAACGCAGCTTCTCGTTCTTGACAGCTCTGCTATGCAGAAGCACAGGAAAGCCGGCAGAGCTGCTCCTCTAGCTGCTCTACGCAGAGGCAACTGTAAATCAGCTAGACAGTGATCCTGTTGTGGAAAAGGCAGGAAAGTGGCTGCAAAAGCGTTTTGGCTTGCTGGAAGCAGCAGCAAGCACGCGGGCTTCTCTGCACGCTGCAAACACAAAACAGAAGCACCTACACGGCGAGAGGAGACTGCCTGACACCTGCTGCACTCAGTACAGCTCTGGGCTGCTGCCAGGAAAGGTATTTCAAGGAACTAGCCACGGGGACTCTGCACTGTGCTGGGAGAGTTTCTACAAGGTGACCAGAAGCTGTTCGCCAGCACCCGCTTGCAGCGACCGAGTTCGGCTTTCCACGTTCTTCCCCGGCTCTCTTTCGCTTCTCCGCACAAGCTGCGGCTGTACCCAAGACGCCGCTGGCTGTGGTTCCGCGAAGCGCTGCTTTCTGGGCAAAACGCAGCTTCTCGTTCTTGACAGCTCTGCTATGCAGAAGCACAGGAAAGCCGGCAGAGCTGCTCCTCTAGCTGCTCTACGCAGAGGCAACTGTAAATCAGCTAGACAGTGATCCTGTTGTGGAAAAGGCAGGAAAGTGGCTGCAAAAGCGTTTTGGCTTGCTGGAAGCAGCAGCAAGCACGCGGGCTTCTCTGCACGCTGCAAACACAAAACAGAAGCACCTACACGGCGAGAGGAGACTGCCTGACACGTGCTGCACTCAGTACAGCTCTGGGCTGCTGCCAGGAAAGGTATTTCAAGGAACTAGCCACGGGGACTCTGCACTGTGCTGGGAGAGTTTCTACAAGGTGACCAGAAGCTGTTCGCCAGCACCCGCTTGCAGCGACCGAGTTCGGCTTTCCACGTTCTTCCCCGGCTCTCTTTCGCTTCTCCGCACAAGCTGCGGCTGTACCGAATACGCCGCTGGCTGTGGTTCCGCGAAGCGCGGCTTTCTCGGCAAAACGCAGCTTCTCGTTCTTGACAGCTCTGCTATGCAGAAGCACAGGAAAGCCGGCAGAGCTGCTCCTCTAGCTGCTCTACGCAGAGGCAACTGTAAATCAGCTAGACAGTGATCCTGTTGTGGAAAAGGCAGGAAAGTGGCTGCAAAAGCGTTTTGGCTTGCTGGAAGCAGCAGCAAGCACGCGGGCTTCTCTGCACGCTGCAAACACAAAACAGAAGCACCTACACGGCGAGAGGAGACTGCCTGACACCTGCTGCACTCAGTACAGCTCTGGGCTGCTGCCAGGAAAGGTATTTCAAGGAACTAGCCACGGGGACTCTGCACTGTGCTGGGAGAGTTTCTACAAGGTGACCAGAAGCTGTTGGCCAGCACCCGCTTGCAGCGACCGAGTTCGGCTTTCCACGTTCTTCCCCGGCTCTCTTTCGCTTCTCCGCACAAGCTGCGGCTGTACCCAAGACGCCGCTGGCTGTGGTTCCGCGAAGCGCTGCTTTCTCGGCAAAACGCAGCTTCTCGTTCTTGACAGCTCTGCTATGCAGAAGCACAGGAAAGCCGGCAGAGCTGCTCCTCTAGCTGCTCTACGCAGAGGCAACTGTAAATCAGCTAGACAGTGATCCTGTTGTGGAAAAGGCAGGAAAGTGGCTGCAAAAGCGTTTTGGCTTGCTGGAAGCAGCAGCAAGCACGCGGGCTTCTCTGCACGCTGCAAACACAAAACAGAAGCACCTACACAGCGAGAGGAGACTGCCTGACACCTGCTGCACTCAGTACAGCTCTGGGCTGCTGCCAGGAAAGGTATTTCAAGGAACTAGCCACGGGGACTCTGCACTGTGCTGGGAGAGTTTCTACAAGGTGACCAGAAGCTGTTCGCCAGCACCCGCTTGCAGCGACCGAGTTCGGCTTTCCACGTTCTTCCCCGGCTCTCTTTCGCTTCTCCGCACAAGCTGCGGCTGTACCCAAGACGCCGCTGGCTGTGCTTCCGCGAAGCGCTGCTTTCTCGGCAAAACGCAGCTTCTCGTTCTTGACAGCTCTGCTATGCAGAAGCACAGGAAAGCCGGCAGAGCTGCTCCTCTAGCTGCTCTACGCAGAGGCAACTGTAAATCAGCTAGACAGTGATCCTGTTGTGGAAAAGGCAGGAAAGTGGCTGCAAAAGCGTTTTGGCTTGCTGGAAGCAGCAGCAAGCACGCGGGCTTCTCTGCACGCTGCAAACACAAAACAGAAGCACCTACACGGCGAGAGGAGACTGCCTTACACCTGCTGCACTCAGTACAGCTCTGGGCTGCTGCCAGGAAAGGTATTTCAAGGAACTAGCCACGGGGACTCTGCACTGTGCGGGGAGAGTTTCTACAAGGTGACCAGAAGCTGTTCGCCAGCACCCGCTTGCAGCGACCGAGTTCGGCTTTCCACGTTCTTCCCCGGCTCTCTTTCGCTTCTCCGCACAAGCTGCGGCTGTACCGAAGACGCCGCTGGCTGTGGTTCCGCGAAGCGCTGCTTTCTGGGCAAAACGCAGCTTCTCCTTCTTGACAGCTCTGCTATGCAGAAGCACAGGAAAGCCGGCAGAGCTGCTCCTCTAGCTGCTCTACGCAGAGGCAACTGTAAATCAGCTAGACAGTGATCCTGTTGTGGAAAAGGCAGGAAAGTGGCTGCAAAAGCGTTTTGGCTTGCTGGAAGCAGCAGCAAGCACGCGGGCTTCTCTGCACACTGCAAACACAAAACAGAAGCACCTACACGGCGAGAGGAGACTGCCTGACACCTGCTGCACTCAGTACAGCTCTGGGCTGCTGCCAGGAAAGGTATTTCAAGGAACTAGCCACGGGGACTCTGCACTGTGCGGGGAGAGTTTCTACAAGGTGACCAGAAGCTGTTCGCCAGCACCCGCTTGCAGCGACCGAGTTCGGCTTTCCACGTTCTTCCCCGGCTCTCTTTCGCTTCTCCGCACAAGCTGCGGCTGTACCCAAGACGCCGCTGGCTGTGCTTCCGCGAAGCGCTGCTTTCTCGGCAAAACGCAGCTTCTCGTTCTTGACAGCTCTGCTATGCAGAAGCACAGGAAAGCCGGCAGAGCTGCTCCTCTAGCTGCTCTACGCAGAGGCAACTGTAAATCAGCTAGACAGTGATCCTGTTGTGGAAAAGGCAGGAAAGTGGCTGCAAAAGCGTTTTGGCTTGCTGGAAGCAGCAGCAAGCACGCGGGCTTCTCTGCACGCTGCAAACACAAAACAGAAGCACCTACACGGCGAGAGGAGACTGCCTGACACCTGCTGCACTCAGTACAGCTCTGGGCTGCTGCCAGGAAAGGTATTTCAAGGAACTAGCCACGGGGACTCTGCACTGTGCTGGGAGAGTTTCTACAAGGTGACCAGAAGCTGTTCGCCAGCACCCGCTTGCAGCGACCGAGTTCGGCTTTCCACGTTCTTCCCCGGCTCTCTTTCGCTTCTCCGCACAAGCTGCGGCTGTACCCAAGACGCCGCTGGCTGTGCTTCCGCGAAGCGCTGCTTTCTCGGCAAAACGCAGCTTCTCGTTCTTGACAGCTCTGCTATGCAGAAGCACAGGAAAGCCGGCAGAGCTGCTCCTCTAGCTGCTCTACGCAGAGGCAACTGTAAATCAGCTAGACAGTGATCCTGTTGTGGAAAAGGCAGGAAAGTGGCTGCAAAAGCGTTTTGGCTTGCTGGAAGCAGCAGCAAGCACGCGGGCTTCTCTGCACGCTGCAAACACAAAACAGAAGCACCTACACGGCGAGAGGAGACTGCCTGACACCTGCTGCACTCAGTACAGCTCTGGGCTGCTGCCAGGAAAGGTATTTCAAGGAACTAGCCACGGGGACTCTGCACTGTGCGGGGAGAGTTTCTACAAGGTGACCAGAAGCTGTTCGCCAGCACCCGCTTGCAGCGACCGAGTTCGGCTTTCCACGTTCTTCCCCGGCTCTCTTTCGCTTCTCCGCACAAGGTGCGGCTGTACCCAAGACGCCGCTGGCTGTGGTTCCGCGAAGCGCTGCTTTCTCGGCAAAACGCAGCTTCTCGTTCTTGACAGCTCTGCTATGCAGAAGCACAGGAAAGCCGGCAGAGCTGCTCCTCTAGCTGCTCTACGCAGAGGCAACTGTAAATCAGCTAGACAGTGATCCTGTTGTGGAAAAGGCAGGAAAGTGGCTGCAAAAGCGTTTTGGCTTGCTGGAAGCAGCAGCAAGCACGCGGGCTTCTCTGCACGCTGCAAACACAAAACAGAAGCACCTACACGGCGAGAGGAGACTGCCTGACACCTGCTGCACTCAGTACAGCTCTGGGCTGCTGCCAGGAAAGGTATTTCAAGGAACTAGCCACGGGGACTCTGCACTGTGCGGGGAGAGTTTCTACAAGGTGACCAGAAGCTGTTCGCCAGCACCCGCTTGCAGCGACCGAGTTCGGCTTTCCACGTTCTTCCCCGGCTCTCTTTCGCTTCTCCGCACAAGCTGCGGCTGTACCCAAGACGCCGCTGGCTGTGCTTCCGCGAAGCGCTGCTTTCTCGGCAAAACGCAGCTTCTCGTTCTTGACAGCTCTGCTATGCAGAAGCACAGGAAAGCCGGCAGAGCTGCTCCTCTAGCTGCTCTACGCAGAGGCAACTGTAAATCAGCTAGACAGTGATCCTGTTGTGGAAAAGGCAGGAAAGTGGCTGCAAAAGCGTTTTGGCTTGCTGGAAGCAGCAGCAAGCACGCAGGCTTCTCTGCACGCTGCAAACACAAAACAGAAGCACCTACACGGCGAGAGGAGACTGCCTGACACCTGCTGCACTCAGTACAGCTCTGGGCTGCTGCCAGGAAAGGTATTTGAAGGAACTAGCCACGGGGACTCTGCACTGTGCTGGGAGAGTTTCTACAAGGTGACCAGAAGCTGTTCGCCAGCACCCGCTTGCAGCGACCGAGTTCGGCTTTCCACGTTCTTCCCCGGCTCTCTTTCGCTTCTCCGCACAAGCTGCGGCTGTACCCAAGACGCCGCTGGCTGTGGTTCCGCGAAGCGCTGCTTTCTGGGCAAAACGCAGCTTCTCGTTCTTGACAGCTCTGCTATGCAGAAGCACAGGAAAGCCGGCAGAGCTGCTCCTCTAGCTGCTCTACGCAGAGGCAACTGTAAATCAGCTAGACAGTGATCCTGTTGTGGAAAAGGCAGGAAAGTGGCTGCAAAAGCGTTTTGGCTTGCTGGAAGCAGCAGCAAGCACGCGGGCTTCTCTGCACGCTGCAAACACAAAACAGAAGCACCTACACGGCGAGAGGAGACTGCCTGACACCTGCTGCACTCAGTACAGCTCTGGGCTGCTGCCAGGAAAGGTATTTCAAGGAACTAGCCACGGGGACTCTGCACTGTGCTGGGAGAGTTTCTACAAGGTGACCAGAAGCTGTTCGCCAGCACCCGCTTGCAGCGACCGAGTTCGGCTTTCCACGTTCTTCCCCGGCTCTCTTTCGCTTCTCCGCACAAGCTGCGGCTGTACCCAAGACGCCGCTGGCTGTGGTTCCGCGAAGCGCTGCTTTCTGGGCAAAACGCAGCTTCTCGTTCTTGACAGCTCTGCTATGCAGAAGCACAGGAAAGCCGGCAGAGCTGCTCCTCTAGCTGCTCTACGCAGAGGCAACTGTAAATCAGCTAGACAGTGATCCTGTTGTGGAAAAGGCAGGAAAGTGGCTGCAAAAGCGTTTTGGCTTACTGGAAGCAGCAGCAAGCACGCGGGCTTCTCTGCACGCTGCAAACACAAAACAGAAGCACCTACACGGCGAGAGGAGACTGCCTGACACCTGCTGCACTCAGTACAGCTCTGGGCTGCTGCCAGGAAAGGTATTTGAAGGAACTAGCCACGGGGACTCTGCACTGTGCTGGGAGAGTTTCTACAAGGTGACCAGAAGCTGTTCGCCAGCACCCGCTTGCAGCGACCGAGTTCGGCTTTCCACGTTCTTCCCCGGCTCTCTTTCGCTTCTCCGCACAAGCTGCGGCTGTACCCAAGACGTCGCTGGCTGTGGTTCCGCGAAGCGCTGCTTTCTCGGCAAAACGCAGCTTCTCGTTCTTGACAGCTCTGCTATGCAGAAGCACAGGAAAGCCGGCAGAGCTGCTCCTCTAGCTGCTCTACGCAGAGGCAACTGTAAATCAGCTAGACAGTGATCCTGTTGTGGAAAAGGCAGGAAAGTGGCTGCAAAAGCGTTTTGGCTTGCTGGAAGCAGCAGCAAGCACGCGGGCTTCTCTGCACGCTGCAAACACAAAACAGAAGCACCTACACGGCGAGAGGAGACTGCCTGACACCTGCTGCACTCAGTACAGCTCTGGGCTGCTGCCAGGAAAGGTATTTCAAGGAACTAGCCACGGGGACTCTGCACTGTGCGGGGAGAGTTTCTACAAGGTGACCAGAAGCTGTTCGCCAGCACCCGCTTGCAGCGACCGAGTTCGGCTTTCCACGTTCTTCCCCGGCTCTCTTTCGCTTCTCCGCACAAGCTGCGGCTGTACCCAAGACGCCGCTGGCTGTGGTTCCGCGAAGCGCTGCTTTCTGGGCAAAACGCAGCTTCTCGTTCTTGACAGCTCTGCTATGCAGAAGCACAGGAAAGCCGGCAGAGCTGCTCCTCTAGCTGCTCTACGCAGAGGCAACTGTAAATCAGCTAGACAGTGATCCTGTTGTGGAAAAGGCAGGAAAGTGGCTGCAAAAGCGTTTTGGCTTGCTGGAAGCAGCAGCAAGCACGCGGGCTTCTCTGCACGCTGCAAACACAAAACAGAAGCACCTACACGGCGAGAGGAGACTGCCTGACACCTGCTGCACTCAGTACAGCTCTGGGCTGCTGCCAGGAAAGGTATTTCAAGGAACTAGCCACGGGGACTCTGCACTGTGCTGGGAGAGTTTCTACAAGGTGACCAGAAGCTGTTCGCCAGCACCCGCTTGCAGCGACCGAGTTCGGCTTTCCACGTTCTTCCCCGCCTCTCTTTCGCTTCTCCGCACAAGCTGCGGCTGTACCCAAGACGCCGCTGGCTGTGGTTCCGCGAAGCGCTGCTTTCTGGGCAAAACGCAGCTTCTCGTTCTTGACAGCTCTGCTATGCAGAAGCACAGGAAAGCCGGCAGAGCTGCTCCTCTAGCTGCTCTACGCAGAGGCAACTGTAAATCAGCTAGACAGTGATCCTGTTGTGGAAAAGGCAGGAAAGTGGCTGCAAAAGCGTTTTGGCTTGCTGGAAGCAGCAGCAAGCACGCGGGCTTCTCTGCACGCTGCAAACACAAAACAGAAGCACCTACACGGCGAGAGGAGACTGCCTGACACCTGCTGCACTCAGTACAGCTCTGGGCTGCTGCCAGGAAAGGTATTTCAAGGAACTAGCCACGGGGACTCTGCACTGTGCGGGGAGAGTTTCTACAAGGTGACCAGAAGCTGTTCGCCAGCACCCGCTTGCAGCGACCGAGTTCGGCTTTCCACGTTCTTCCCCGGCTCTCTTTCGCTTCTCCGCACAAGCTGCGGCTGTACCCAAGACGCCGCTGGCTGTGGTTCCGCGAAGCGCTGCTTTCTCGGCAAAACGCAGCTTCTCGTTCTTGACAGCTCTGCTATGCAGAAGCACAGGAAAGCCGGCAGAGCTGCTCCTCTAGCTGCTCTACGCAGAGGCAACTGTAAATCAGCTAGACAGTGATCCTGTTGTGGAAAAGGCAGGAAAGTGGCTGCAAAAGCGTTTTGGCTTGCTGGAAGCAGCAGCAAGCACGCGGGCTTCTCTGCACGCTGCAAACACAAAACAGAAGCACCTACACGGCGAGAGGAGACTGCCTGACACCTGCTGCACTCAGTACAGCTCTGGGCTGCTGCCAGGAAAAGTATTTCAAGGAACTAGCCACGGGGACTCTGCACTGTGCGGGGAGAGTTTCTACAAGGTGACCAGAAGCTGTTCGCCAGCACCCGCTTGCAGCGACCGAGTTCGGCTTTCCACGTTCTTCCCCGGCTCTCTTTCGCTTCTCCGCACAAGCTGCGGCTGTACCCAAGACGCCGCTGGCTGTGGTTCCGCGAAGCGCTGCTTTCTGGGCAAAACGCAGCTTCTCGTTCTTGACAGCTCTGCTATGCAGAAGCACAGGAAAGCCGGCAGAGCTGCTCCTCTAGCTGCTCTACGCAGAGGCAACTGTAAATCAGCTAGACAGTGATCCTGTTGTGGAAAAGGCAGGAAAGTGGCTGCAAAAGCGTTTTGGCTTGCTGGAAGCAGCAGCAAGCACGCGGGCTTCTCTGCACGCTGCAAACACAAAACAGAAGCACCTACACGGCGAGAGGAGACTGCCTGACACCTGCTGCACTCAGTACAGCTCTGGGCTGCTGCCAGGAAAGGTATTTCAAGGAACTAGCCACGGGGACTCTGCACTGTGCTGGGAGAGTTTCTACAAGGTGACCAGAAGCTGTTCGCCAGCACCCGCTTGCAGCGACCGAGTTCGGCTTTCCACGTTCTTCCCCGCCTCTCTTTCGCTTCTCCGCACAAGCTGCGGCTGTACCCAAGACGCCGCTGGCTGTGGTTCCGCGAAGCGCTGCTTTCTGGGCAAAACGCAGCTTCTCGTTCTTGACAGCTCTGCTATGCAGAAGCACAGGAAAGCCGGCAGAGCTGCTCCTCTAGCTGCTCTACGCAGAGGCAACTGTAAATCAGCTAGACAGTGATCCTGTTGTGGAAAAGGCAGGAAAGTGGCTGCAAAAGCGTTTTGGCTTGCTGGAAGCAGCAGCAAGCACGCGGGCTTCTCTGCACGCTGCAAACACAAAACAGAAGCACCTACACGGCGAGAGGAGACTGCCTGACACCTGCTGCACTCAGTACAGCTCTGGGCTGCTGCCAGGAAAGGTATTTCAAGGAACTAGCCACGGGGACTCTGCACTGTGCGGGGAGAGTTTCTACAAGGTGACCAGAAGCTGTTCGCCAGCACCCGCTTGCAGCGACCGAGTTCGGCTTTCCACGTTCTTCCCCGGCTCTCTTTCGCTTCTCCGCACAAGCTGCGGCTGTACCCAAGACGCCGCTGGCTGTGGTTCCGCGAAGCGCTGCTTTCTCGGCAAAACGCAGCTTCTCGTTCTTGACAGCTCTGCTATGCAGAAGCACAGGAAAGCCGGCAGAGCTGCTCCTCTAGCTGCTCTACGCAGAGGCAACTGTAAATCAGCTAGACAGTGATCCTGTTGTGGAAAAGGCAGGAAAGTGGCTGCAAAAGCGTTTTGGCTTGCTGGAAGCAGCAGCAAGCACGCGGGCTTCTCTGCACGCTGCAAACACAAAACAGAAGCACCTACACGGCGAGAGGAGACTGCCTGACACCTGCTGCACTCAGTACAGCTCTGGGCTGCTGCCAGGAAAAGTATTTCAAGGAACTAGCCACGGGGACTCTGCACTGTGCGGGGAGAGTTTCTACAAGGTGACCAGAAGCTGTTCGCCAGCACCCGCTTGCAGCGACCGAGTTCGGCTTTCCACGTTCTTCCCCGGCTCTCTTTCGCTTCTCCGCACAAGCTGCGGCTGTACCCAAGACGCCGCTGGCTGTGGTTCCGCGAAGCGCTGCTTTCTGGGCAAAACGCAGCTTCTCGTTCTTGACAGCTCTGCTATGCAGAAGCACAGGAAAGCCGGCAGAGCTGCTCCTCTAGCTGCTCTACGCAGAGGCAACTGTAAATCAGCTAGACAGTGATCCTGTTGTGGAAAAGGCAGGAAAGTGGCTGCAAAAGCGTTTTGGCTTGCTGGAAGCAGCAGCAAGCACGCGGGCTTCTCTGCACGCTGCAAACACAAAACAGAAGCACCTACACGGCGAGAGGAGACTGCCTGACACCTGCTGCACTCAGTACAGCTCTGGGCTGCTGCCAGGAAAGGTATTTCAAGGAACTAGCCACGGGGACTCTGCACTGTGCTGGGAGAGTTTCTACAAGGTGACCAGAAGCTGTTCGCCAGCACCCGCTTGCAGCGACCGAGTTCGGCTTTCCACGTTCTTCCCCGGCTCTCTTTCGCTTCTCCGCACAAGCTGCGGCTGTACCGAAGACGCCGCTGGCTGTGGTTCCGCCAAGCGCTGCTTTCTCGGCAAAACGCAGCTTCTCGTTCTTGACAGCTCTGCTATGCAGAAGCACAGGAAAGCCGGCAGAGCTGCTCCTCTAGCTGCTCTACGCAGAGGCAACTGTAAATCAGCTAGACAGTGATCCTGTTGTGGAAAAGGCAGGAAAGTGGCTGCAAAAGCGTTTTGGCTTGCTGGAAGCAGCAGCAAGCACGCGGGCTTCTCTGCACGCTGCAAACACAAAACAGAAGCACCTACACGGCGAGAGGAGACTGCCTGACACCTGCTGCACTCAGTACAGCTCTGGGCTGCTGCCAGGAAAGGTATTTCAAGGAACTAGCCACGGGGACTCTGCACTGTGCGGGGAGAGTTTCTACAAGGTGACCAGAAGCTGTTCGCCAGCACCCGCTTGCAGCGACCGAGTTCGGCTTTCCACGTTCTTCCCCGGCTCTCTTTCGCTTCTCCGCACAAGCTGCGGCTGTACCGAAGACGCCGCTGGCTGTGGTTCCGCGAAGCGCTGCTTTCTGGGCAAAACGCAGCTTCTCGTTCTTGACAGCTCTGCTATGCAGAAGCACAGGAAAGCCGGCAGAGCTGCTCCTCTAGCTGCTCTACGCAGAGGCAACTGTAAATCAGCTAGACAGTGATCCTGTTGTGGAAAAGGCAGGAAAGTGGCTGCAAAAGCGTTTTGGCTTGCTGGAAGCAGCAGCAAGCACGCGGGCTTCTCTGCACGCTGCAAACACAAAACAGAAGCACCTACACGGCGAGAGGAGACTGCCTGACACCTGCTGCACTCAGTACAGCTCTGGGCTGCTGCCAGGAAAGGTATTTCAAGGAACTAGCCACGGGGACTCTGCACTGTGCGGGGAGAGTTTCTACAAGGTGACCAGAAGCTGTTCGCCAGCACCCGCTTGCAGCGACCGAGTTCGGCTTTCCACGTTCTTCCCCGCCTCTCTTTCGCTTCTCCGCACAAGCTGCGGCTGTACCGAAGACGCCGCTGGCTGTGGTTCCGCGAAGCGCTGCTTTCTGGGCAAAACGCAGCTTCTCGTTCTTGACAGCTCTGCTATGCAGAAGCACAGGAAAGCCGGCAGAGCTGCTCCTCTAGCTGCTCTACGCAGAGGCAACTGTAAATCAGCTAGACAGTGATCCTGTTGTGGAAAAGGCAGGAAAGTGGCTGCAAAAGCGTTTTGGCTTGCTGGAAGCAGCAGCAAGCACGCAGGCTTCTCTGCACGCTGCAAACACAAAACAGAAGCACCTACACGGCGAGAGGAGACTGCCTGACACCTGCTGCACTCAGTACAGCTCTGGGCTGCTGCCAGGAAAGGTATTTGAAGGAACTAGCCACGGGGACTCTGCACTGTGCTGGGAGAGTTTCTACAAGGTGACCAGAAGCTGTTCGCCAGCACCCGCTTGCAGCGACCGAGTTCGGCTTTCCACGTTCTTCCCCGGCTCTCTTTCGCTTCTCCGCACAAGCTGCGGCTGTACCCAAGACGCCGCTGGCTGTGGTTCCGCGAAGCGCTGCTTTCTGGGCAAAACGCAGCTTCTCGTTCTTGACAGCTCTGCTATGCAGAAGCACAGGAAAGCCGGCAGAGCTGCTCCTCTAGCTGCTCTACGCAGAGGCAACTGTAAATCAGCTAGACAGTGATCCTGTTGTGGAAAAGGCAGGAAAGTGGCTGCAAAAGCGTTTTGGCTTGCTGGAAGCAGCAGCAAGCACGCGGGCTTCTCTGCACGCTGCAAACACAAAACAGAAGCACCTACACGGCGAGAGGAGACTGCCTGACACCTGCTGCACTCAGTACAGCTCTGGGCTGCTGCCAGGAAAGGTATTTCAAGGAACTAGCCACGGGGACTCTGCACTGTGCTGGGAGAGTTTCTACAAGGTGACCAGAAGCTGTTCGCCAGCACCCGCTTGCAGCGACCGAGTTCGGCTTTCCACGTTCTTCCCCGGCTCTCTTTCGCTTCTCCGCACAAGCTGCGGCTGTACCCAAGACGCCGCTGGCTGTGGTTCCGCGAAGCGCTGCTTTCTGGGCAAAACGCAGCTTCTCGTTCTTGACAGCTCTGCTATGCAGAAGCACAGGAAAGCCGGCAGAGCTGCTCCTCTAGCTGCTCTACGCAGAGGCAACTGTAAATCAGCTAGACAGTGATCCTGTTGTGGAAAAGGCAGGAAAGTGGCTGCAAAAGCGTTTTGGCTTACTGGAAGCAGCAGCAAGCACGCGGGCTTCTCTGCACGCTGCAAACACAAAACAGAAGCACCTACACGGCGAGAGGAGACTGCCTGACACCTGCTGCACTCAGTACAGCTCTGGGCTGCTGCCAGGAAAGGTATTTGAAGGAACTAGCCACGGGGACTCTGCACTGTGCTGGGAGAGTTTCTACAAGGTGACCAGAAGCTGTTCGCCAGCACCCGCTTGCAGCGACCGAGTTCGGCTTTCCACGTTCTTCCCCGGCTCTCTTTCGCTTCTCCGCACAAGCTGCGGCTGTACCCAAGACGTCGCTGGCTGTGGTTCCGCGAAGCGCTGCTTTCTCGGCAAAACGCAGCTTCTCGTTCTTGACAGCTCTGCTATGCAGAAGCACAGGAAAGCCGGCAGAGCTGCTCCTCTAGCTGCTCTACGCAGAGGCAACTGTAAATCAGCTAGACAGTGATCCTGTTGTGGAAAAGGCAGGAAAGTGGCTGCAAAAGCGTTTTGGCTTGCTGGAAGCAGCAGCAAGCACGCGGGCTTCTCTGCACGCTGCAAACACAAAACAGAAGCACCTACACGGCGAGAGGAGACTGCCTGACACCTGCTGCACTCAGTACAGCTCTGGGCTGCTGCCAGGAAAGGTATTTCAAGGAACTAGCCACGGGGACTCTGCACTGTGCGGGGAGAGTTTCTACAAGGTGACCAGAAGCTGTTCGCCAGCACCCGCTTGCAGCGACCGAGTTCGGCTTTCCACGTTCTTCCCCGGCTCTCTTTCGCTTCTCCGCACAAGCTGCGGCTGTACCCAAGACGCCGCTGGCTGTGGTTCCGCGAAGCGCTGCTTTCTGGGCAAAACGCAGCTTCTCGTTCTTGACAGCTCTGCTATGCAGAAGCACAGGAAAGCCGGCAGAGCTGCTCCTCTAGCTGCTCTACGCAGAGGCAACTGTAAATCAGCTAGACAGTGATCCTGTTGTGGAAAAGGCAGGAAAGTGGCTGCAAAAGCGTTTTGGCTTGCTGGAAGCAGCAGCAAGCACGCGGGCTTCTCTGCACGCTGCAAACACAAAACAGAAGCACCTACACGGCGAGAGGAGACTGCCTGACACCTGCTGCACTCAGTACAGCTCTGGGCTGCTGCCAGGAAAGGTATTTCAAGGAACTAGCCACGGGGACTCTGCACTGTGCTGGGAGAGTTTCTACAAGGTGACCAGAAGCTGTTCGCCAGCACCCGCTTGCAGCGACCGAGTTCGGCTTTCCACGTTCTTCCCCGGCTCTCTTTCGCTTCTCCGCACAAGCTGCGGCTGTACCGAAGACGCCGCTGGCTGTGCTTCCGCGAAGCGCTGCTTTCTGGGCAAAACGCAGCTTCTCGTTCTTGACAGCTCTGCTATGCAGAAGCACAGGAAAGCCGGCAGAGCTGCTCCTCTAGCTGCTCTACGCAGAGGCAACTGTAAATCAGCTAGACAGTGATCCTGTTGTGGAAAAGGCAGGAAAGTGGCTGCAAAAGCGTTTTGGCTTGCTGGAAGCAGCAGCAAGCACGCGGGCTTCTCTGCACGCTGCAAACACAAAACAGAAGCACCTACACGGCGAGAGGAGACTGCCTGACACCTGCTGCACTCAGTACAGCTCTGGGCTGCTGCCAGGAAAGGTATTTCAAGGAACTAGCCACGGGGACTCTGCACTGTGCTGGGAGAGTTTCTACAAGGTGACCAGAAGCTGTTCGCCAGCACCCGCTTGCAGCGACCGAGTTCGGCTTTCCACGTTCTTCCCCGGCTCTCTTTCGCTTCTCCGCACAAGCTGCGGCTGTACCCAAGACGCCGCTGGCTGTGCTTCCGCGAAGCGCTGCTTTCTCGGCAAAACGCAGCTTCTCGTTCTTGACAGCTCTGCTATGCAGAAGCACAGGAAAGCCGGCAGAGCTGCTCCTCTAGCTGCTCTACGCAGAGGCAACTGTAAATCAGCTAGACAGTGATCCTGTTGTGGAAAAGGCAGGAAAGTGGCTGCAAAAGCGTTTTGGCTTGCTGGAAGCAGCAGCAAGCACGCGGGCTTCTCTGCACGCTGCAAACACAAAACAGAAGCACCTACACGGCGAGAGGAGACTGCCTGACACCTGCTGCACTCAGTACAGCTCTGGGCTGCTGCCAGGAAAGGTATTTCAAGGAACTAGCCACGGGGACTCTGCACTGTGCGGGGAGAGTTTCTACAAGGTGACCAGAAGCTGTTCGCCAGCACCCGCTTGCAGCGACCGAGTTCGGCTTTCCACGTTCTTCCCCGGCTCTCTTTCGCTTCTCCGCACAAGCTGCGGCTGTACCCAAGACGCCGCTGGCTGTGGTTCCGCGAAGCGCTGCTTTCTCGGCAAAACGCAGCTTCTCGTTCTTGACAGCTCTGCTATGCAGAAGCACAGGAAAGCCGGCAGAGCTGCTCCTCTAGCTGCTCTACGCAGAGGCAACTGTAAATCAGCTAGACAGTGATCCTGTTGTGGAAAAGGCAGGAAAGTGGCTGCAAAAGCGTTTTGGCTTGCTGGAAGCAGCAGCAAGCACGCGGGCTTCTCTGCACGCTGCAAACACAAAACAGAAGCACCTACACGGCGAGAGGAGACTGCCTGACACCTGCTGCACTCAGTACAGCTCTGGGCTGCTGCCAGGAAAAGTATTTCAAGGAACTAGCCACGGGGACTCTGCACTGTGCTGGGAGAGTTTCTACAAGGTGACCAGAAGCTGTTCGCCAGCACCCGCTTGCAGCGACCGAGTTCGGCTTTCCACGTTCTTCCCCGGCTCTCTTTCGCTTCTCCGCACAAGCTGCGGCTGTACCCAAGACGCCGCTGGCTGTGGTTCCGCGAAGCGCTGCTTTCTCGGCAAAACGCAGCTTCTCGTTCTTGACAGCTCTGCTATGCAGAAGCACAGGAAAGCCGGCAGAGCTGCTCCTCTAGCTGCTCTACGCAGAGGCAACTGTAAATCAGCTAGACAGTGATCCTGTTGTGGAAAAGGCAGGAAAGTGGCTGCAAAAGCGTTTTGGCTTGCTGGAAGCAGCAGCAAGCACGCGGGCTTCTCTGCACGCTGCAAACACAAAACAGAAGCACCTACACGGCGAGAGGAGACTGCCTGACACCTGCTGCACTCAGTACAGCTCTGGGCTGCTGCCAGGAAAGGTATTTCAAGGAACTAGCCACGGGGACTCTGCACTGTGCTGGGAGAGTTTCTACAAGGTGACCAGAAGCTGTTCGCCAGCACCCGCTTGCAGCGACCGAGTTCGGCTTTCCACGTTCTTCCCCGGCTCTCTTTCGCTTCTCCGCACAAGCTGCGGCTGTACCGAAGACGCCGCTGGCTGTGGTTCCGCCAAGCGCTGCTTTCTGGGCAAAACGCAGCTTCTCGTTCTTGACAGCTCTGCTATGCAGAAGCACAGGAAAGCCGGCAGAGCTGCTCCTCTAGCTGCTCTACGCAGAGGCAACTGTAAATCAGCTAGACAGTGATCCTGTTGTGGAAAAGGCAGGAAAGTGGCTGCAAAAGCGTTTTGGCTTGCTGGAAGCAGCAGCAAGCACGCGGGCTTCTCTGCACGCTGCAAACACAAAACAGAAGCACCTACACGGCGAGAGGAGACTGCCTGACACCTGCTGCACTCAGTACAGCTCTGGGCTGCTGCCAGGAAAGGTATTTCAAGGAACTAGCCACGGGGACTCTGCACTGTGCTGGGAGAGTTTCTACAAGGTGACCAGAAGCTGTTCGCCAGCACCCGCTTGCAGCGACCGAGTTCGGCTTTCCACGTTCTTCCCCGGCTCTCTTTCGCTTCTCCGCACAAGCTGCGGCTGTACCCAAGACGCCGCTGGCTGTGCTTCCGCGAAGCGCTGCTTTCTCGGCAAAACGCAGCTTCTCGTTCTTGACAGCTCTGCTATGCAGAAGCACAGGAAAGCCGGCAGAGCTGCTCCTCTAGCTGCTCTACGCAGAGGCAACTGTAAATCAGCTAGACAGTGATCCTGTTGTGGAAAAGGCAGGAAAGTGGCTGCAAAAGCGTTTTGGCTTGCTGGAAGCAGCAGCAAGCACGCGGGCTTCTCTGCACGCTGCAAACACAAAACAGAAGCACCTACTGCCTGACACCTGCTGCACTCAGTACAGCTCTGGGCTGCTGCCAGGAAAGGTATTTCAAGGAACTAGCCACGGGGACTCTGCACTGTGCGGGGAGAGTTTCTACAAGGTGACCAGAAGCTGTTCGCCAGCACCCGCTTGCAGCGACCGAGTTCGGCTTTCCACGTTCTTCCCCGCCTCTCTTTCGCTTCTCCGCACAAGCTGCGGCTGTACCCAAGACGCCGCTGGCTGTGCTTCCGCGAAGCGCTGCTTTCTCGGCAAAACGCAGCTTCTCGTTCTTGACAGCTCTGCTATGCAGAAGCACAGGAAAGCCGGCAGAGCTGCTCCTCTAGCTGCTCTACGCAGAGGCAACTGTAAATCAGCTAGACAGTGATCCTGTTGTGGAAAAGGCAGGAAAGTGGCTGCAAAAGCGTTTTGGCTTGCTGGAAGCAGCAGCAAGCACGCGGGCTTCTCTGCACGCTGCAAACACAAAACAGAAGCACCTACACGGCGAGAGGAGACTGCCTGACACCTGCTGCACTCAGTACAGCTCTGGGCTGCTGCCAGGAAAGGTATTTCAAGGAACTAGCCACGGGGACTCTGCACTGTGCGGGGAGAGTTTCTACAAGGTGACCAGAAGCTGTTCGCCAGCACCCGCTTGCAGCGACCGAGTTCGGCTTTCCACGTTCTTCCCCGGCTCTCTTTCGCTTCTCCGCACAAGCTGCGGCTGTACCGAAGACGCCGCTGGCTGTGGTTCCGCGAAGCGCTGCTTTCTCGGCAAAACGCAGCTTCTCGTTCTTGACAGCTCTGCTATGCAGAAGCACAGGAAAGCCGGCAGAGCTGCTCCTCTAGCTGCTCTACGCAGAGGCAACTGTAAATCAGCTAGACAGTGATCCTGTTGTGGAAAAGGCAGGAAAGTGGCTGCAAAAGCGTTTTGGCTTGCTGGAAGCAGCAGCAAGCACGCGGGCTTCTCTGCACGCTGCAAACACAAAACAGAAGCACCTACACGGCGAGAGGAGACTGCCTGACACCTGCTGCACTCAGTACAGCTCTGGGCTGCTGCCACGAAAGGTATTTCAAGGAACTAGCCACGGGGACTCTACACTGAGCGGGGAGAGTTTCTACAAGGTGACCAGAAGCTGTTCGCCAGCACCCGCTTGCAGCGACCGAGTTCGGCTTTCCACGTTCTTCCCCGCCTCTCTTTCGCTTCTCCGCACAAGCTGCGGCTGTACCCAAGACGCCGCTGGCTGTGGTTCCGCGAAGCGCTGCTTTCTGGGCAAAACGCAGCTTCTCGTTCTTGACAGCTCTGCTATGCAGAAGCACAGGAAAGCCGGCAGAGCTGCTCCTCTAGCTGCTCTACGCAGAGGCAACTGTAAATCAGCTAGACAGTGATCCTGTTGTGGAAAAGGCAGGAAAGTGGCTGCAAAAGCGTTTTGGCTTGCTGGAAGCAGCAGCAAGCACGCAGGCTTCTCTGCACGCTGCAAACACAAAACAGAAGCACCTACACGGCGAGAGGAGACTGCCTGACACCTGCTGCACTCAGTACAGCTCTGGGCTGCTGCCAGGAAAGGTATTTGAAGGAACTAGCCACGGGGACTCTGCACTGTGCTGGGAGAGTTTCTACAAGGTGACCAGAAGCTGTTCGCCAGCACCCGCTTGCAGCGACCGAGTTCGGCTTTCCACGTTCTTCCCCGGCTCTCTTTCGCTTCTCCGCACAAGCTGCGGCTGTACCCAAGACGCCGCTGGCTGTGGTTCCGCGAAGCGCTGCTTTCTGGGCAAAACGCAGCTTCTCGTTCTTGACAGCTCTGCTATGCAGAAGCACAGGAAAGCCGGCAGAGCTGCTCCTCTAGCTGCTCTACGCAGAGGCAACTGTAAATCAGCTAGACAGTGATCCTGTTGTGGAAAAGGCAGGAAAGTGGCTGCAAAAGCGTTTTGGCTTGCTGGAAGCAGCAGCAAGCACGCGGGCTTCTCTGCACGCTGCAAACACAAAACAGAAGCACCTACACGGCGAGAGGAGACTGCCTGACACCTGCTGCACTCAGTACAGCTCTGGGCTGCTGCCAGGAAAGGTATTTCAAGGAACTAGCCACGGGAACTCTGCACTGTGCTGGGAGAGTTTCTACAAGGTGACCAGAAGCTGTTCGCCAGCACCCGCTTGCAGCGACCGAGTTCGGCTTTCCACGTTCTTCCCCGGCTCTCTTTCGCTTCTCCGCACAAGCTGCGGCTGTACCCAAGACGCCGCTGGCTGTGGTTCCGCGAAGCGCTGCTTTCTGGGCAAAACGCAGCTTCTCGTTCTTGACAGCTCTGCTATGCAGAAGCACAGGAAAGCCGGCAGAGCTGCTCCTCTAGCTGCTCTACGCAGAGGCAACTGTAAATCAGCTAGACAGTGATCCTGTTGTGGAAAAGGCAGGAAAGTGGCTGCAAAAGCGTTTTGGCTTACTGGAAGCAGCAGCAAGCACGCGGGCTTCTCTGCACGCTGCAAACACAAAACAGAAGCACCTACACGGCGAGAGGAGACTGCCTGACACCTGCTGCACTCAGTACAGCTCTGGGCTGCTGCCAGGAAAGGTATTTGAAGGAACTAGCCACGGGGACTCTGCACTGTGCTGGGAGAGTTTCTACAAGGTGACCAGAAGCTGTTCGCCAGCACCCGCTTGCAGCGACCGAGTTCGGCTTTCCACGTTCTTCCCCGGCTCTCTTTCGCTTCTCCGCACAAGCTGCGGCTGTACCCAAGACGTCGCTGGCTGTGGTTCCGCGAAGCGCTGCTTTCTCGGCAAAACGCAGCTTCTCGTTCTTGACAGCTCTGCTATGCAGAAGCACAGGAAAGCCGGCAGAGCTGCTCCTCTAGCTGCTCTACGCAGAGGCAACTGTAAATCAGCTAGACAGTGATCCTGTTGTGGAAAAGGCAGGAAAGTGGCTGCAAAAGCGTTTTGGCTTGCTGGAAGCAGCAGCAAGCACGCGGGCTTCTCTGCACGCTGCAAACACAAAACAGAAGCACCTACACGGCGAGAGGAGACTGCCTGACACCTGCTGCACTCAGTACAGCTCTGGGCTGCTGCCAGGAAAGGTATTTCAAGGAACTAGCCACGGGGACTCTGCACTGTGCGGGGAGAGTTTCTACAAGGTGACCAGAAGCTGTTCGCCAGCACCCGCTTGCAGCGACCGAGTTCGGCTTTCCACGTTCTTCCCCGGCTCTCTTTCGCTTCTCCGCACAAGCTGCGGCTGTACCCAAGACGCCGCTGGCTGTGGTTCCGCGAAGCGCTGCTTTCTGGGCAAAACGCAGCTTCTCGTTCTTGACAGCTCTGCTATGCAGAAGCACAGGAAAGCCGGCAGAGCTGCTCCTCTAGCTGCTCTACGCAGAGGCAACTGTAAATCAGCTAGACAGTGATCCTGTTGTGGAAAAGGCAGGAAAGTGGCTGCAAAAGCGTTTTGGCTTGCTGGAAGCAGCAGCAAGCACGCGGGCTTCTCTGCACGCTGCAAACACAAAACAGAAGCACCTACACGGCGAGAGGAGACTGCCTGACACCTGCTGCACTCAGTACAGCTCTGGGCTGCTGCCAGGAAAGGTATTTCAAGGAACTAGCCACGGGGACTCTGCACTGTGCTGGGAGAGTTTCTACAAGGTGACCAGAAGCTGTTCGCCAGCACCCGCTTGCAGCGACCGAGTTCGGCTTTCCACGTTCTTCCCCTGCTCTCTTTCGCTTCTCCGCACAAGCTGCGGCTGTACCGAAGACGCCGCTGGCTGTGCTTCCGCGAAGCGCTGCTTTCTGGGCAAAACGCAGCTTCTCGTTCTTGACAGCTCTGCTATGCAGAAGCACAGGAAAGCCGGCAGAGCTGCTCCTCTAGCTGCTCTACGCAGAGGCAACTGTAAATCAGCTAGACAGTGATCCTGTTGTGGAAAAGGCAGGAAAGTGGCTGCAAAAGCGTTTTGGCTTGCTGGAAGCAGCAGCAAGCACGCGGGCTTCTCTGCACGCTGCAAACACAAAACAGAAGCACCTACACGGCGAGAGGAGACTGCCTGACACCTGCTGCACTCAGTACAGCTCTGGGCTGCTGCCAGGAAAGGTATTTCAAGGAACTAGCCACGGGGACTCTGCACTGTGCTGGGAGAGTTTCTACAAGGTGACCAGAAGCTGTTCGCCAGCACCCGCTTGCAGCGACCGAGTTCGGCTTTCCACGTTCTTCCCCGGCTCTCTTTCGCTTCTCCGCACAAGCTGCGGCTGTACCCAAGACGCCGCTGGCTGTGCTTCCGCGAAGCGCTGCTTTCTCGGCAAAACGCAGCTTCTCGTTCTTGACAGCTCTGCTATGCAGAAGCACAGGAAAGCCGGCAGAGCTGCTCCTCTAGCTGCTCTACGCAGAGGCAACTGTAAATCAGCTAGACAGTGATCCTGTTGTGGAAAAGGCAGGAAAGTGGCTGCAAAAGCGTTTTGGCTTGCTGGAAGCAGCAGCAAGCACGCGGGCTTCTCTGCACGCTGCAAACACAAAACAGAAGCACCTACACGGCGAGAGGAGACTGCCTGACACGTGCTGCACTCAGTACAGCTCTGGGCTGCTGCCAGGAAAGGTATTTCAAGGAACTAGCCACGGGGACTCTGCACTGTGCGGGGAGAGTTTCTACAAGGTGACCAGAAGCTGTTCGCCAGCACCCGCTTGCAGCGACCGAGTTCGGCTTTCCACGTTCTTCCCCGGCTCTCTTTCGCTTCTCCGCACAAGCTGCGGCTGTACCCAAGACGCCGCTGGCTGTGGTTCCGCGAAGCGCTGCTTTCTCGGCAAAACGCAGCTTCTCGTTCTTGACAGCTCTGCTATGCAGAAGCACAGGAAAGCCGGCAGAGCTGCTCCTCTAGCTGCTCTACGCAGAGGCAACTGTAAATCAGCTAGACAGTGATCCTGTTGTGGAAAAGGCAGGAAAGTGGCTGCAAAAGCGTTTTGGCTTGCTGGAAGCAGCAGCAAGCACGCGGGCTTCTCTGCACGCTGCAAACACAAAACAGAAGCACCTACACGGCGAGAGGAGACTGCCTGACACCTGCTGCACTCAGTACAGCTCTGGGCTGCTGCCAGGAAAAGTATTTCAAGGAACTAGCCACGGGGACTCTGCACTGTGCGGGGAGAGTTTCTACAAGGTGACCAGAAGCTGTTCGCCAGCACCCGCTTGCAGCGACCGAGTTCGGCTTTCCACGTTCTTCCCCGGCTCTCTTTCGCTTCTCCGCACAAGCTGCGGCTGTACCCAAGACGCCGCTGGCTGTGGTTCCGCGAAGCGCTGCTTTCTGGGCAAAACGCAGCTTCTCGTTCTTGACAGCTCTGCTATGCAGAAGCACAGGAAAGCCGGCAGAGCTGCTCCTCTAGCTGCTCTACGCAGAGGCAACTGTAAATCAGCTAGA
The DNA here is from genome assembly GCA_027886175.1 of Phylloscopus collybita. Classification (NCBI taxonomy): domain Eukaryota; kingdom Metazoa; phylum Chordata; class Aves; order Passeriformes; family Phylloscopidae; genus Phylloscopus; species Phylloscopus collybita. Next base: position 411,520 of record JAJNNQ010000091.1, on the reverse strand, counting down.
CAGTGATCCTGTTGTGGAAAAGGCAGGAAAGTGGCTGCAAAAGTGTTTTGGCTTGCTGGAAGCAGCAGCAAGCACGCGGGCTTCTCTGCACGCTGCAAACACAAAACAGAAGCACCTACACGGCGAGAGGAGACTGCCTGACACCTGCTGCACTCAGTACAGCTCTGGGCTGCTGCCAGGAAAGGTATTTCAAGGAACTAGCCACGGGGACTCTGCACTGTGCTGGGAGAGTTTCTACAAGGTGACCAGAAGCTGTTCGCCAGCACCCGCTTGCAGCGACCGAGTTCGGCTTTCCACGTTCTTCCCCGGCTCTCTTTCGCTTCTCCGCACAAGCTGCGGCTGTACCGAAGACGCCGCTGGCTGTGGTTCCGCCAAGCGCTGCTTTCTCGGCAAAACGCAGCTTCTCGTTCTTGACAGCTCTGCTATGCAGAAGCACAGGAAAGCCGGCAGAGCTGCTCCTCTAGCTGCTCTACGCAGAGGCAACTGTAAATCAGCTAGACAGTGATCCTGTTGTGGAAAAGGCAGGAAAGTGGCTGCAAAAGCGTTTTGGCTTGCTGGAAGCAGCAGCAAGCACGCGGGCTTCTCTGCACGCTGCAAACACAAAACAGAAGCACCTACACGGCGAGAGGAGACTGCCTGACACCTGCTGCACTCAGTACAGCTCTGGGCTGCTGCCAGGAAAGGTATTTCAAGGAACTAGCCACGGGGACTCTGCACTGTGCTGGGAGAGTTTCTACAAGGTGACCAGAAGCTGTTCGCCAGCACCCGCTTGCAGCGACCGAGTTCGGCTTTCCACGTTCTTCCCCGGCTCTCTTTCGCTTCTCCGCACAAGCTGCGGCTGTACCCAAGACGCCGCTGGCTGTGGTTCCGCGAAGCGCTGCTTTCTCGGCAAAACGCAGCTTCTCGTTCTTGACAGCTCTGCTATGCAGAAGCACAGGAAAGCCGGCAGAGCTGCTCCTCTAGCTGCTCTACGCAGAGGCAACTGTAAATCAGCTAGACAGTGATCCTGTTGTGGAAAAGGCAGGAAAGTGGCTGCAAAAGCGTTTTGGCTTGCTGGAAGCAGCAGCAAGCACGCGGGCTTCTCTGCACGCTGCAAACACAAAACAGAAGCACCTACACGGCGAGAGGAGACTGCCTGACACCTGCTGCACTCAGTACAGCTCTGGGCTGCTGCCAGGAAAGGTATTTCAAAGAACTAGCCACGGGGACTCTGCACTGTGCGGGGAGAGTTTCTACAAGGTGACCAGAAGCTGTTCGCCAGCACCCGCTTGCAGCGACCGAGTTCGGCTTTCCACGTTCTTCCCCGGCTCTCTTTCGCTTCTCCGCACAAGCTGCGGCTGTACCGAAGACGCCGCTGGCTGTGGTTCCGCGAAGCGCTGCTTTCTCGGCAAAACGCAGCTTCTCGTTCTTGACAGCTCTGCTATGCAGAAGCACAGGAAAGCCGGCAGAGCTGCTCCTCTAGCTGCTCTACGCAGAGGCAACTGTAAATCAGCTAGACAGTGATCCTGTTGTGGAAAAGGCAGGAAAGTGGCTGCAAAAGCGTTTTGGCTTGCTGGAAGCAGCAGCAAGCACGCGGGCTTCTCTGCACGCTGCAAACACAAAACAGAAGCACCTACACGGCGAGAGGAGACTGCCTGACACGTGCTGCACTCAGTACAGCTCTGGGCTGCTGCCAGGAAAAGTATTTCAAGGAACTAGCCACGGGGACTCTGCACTGTGCGGGGAGAGTTTCTACAAGGTGACCAGAAGCTGTTCGCCAGCACCCGCTTGCAGCGACCGAGTTCGGCTTTCCACGTTCTTCCCCGGCTCTCTTTCGCTTCTCCGCACAAGCTGCGGCTGTACCCAAGACGCCGCTGGCTGTGCTTCCGCGAAGCGCTGCTTTCTCGGCAAAACGCAGCTTCTCGTTCTTGACAGCTCTGCTATGCAGAAGCACAGGAAAGCCGGCAGAGCTGCTCCTCTAGCTGCTCTACGCAGAGGCAACTGTAAATCAGCTAGACAGTGATCCTGTTGTGGAAAAGGCAGGAAAGTGGCTGCAAAAGCGTTTTGGCTTGCTGGAAGCAGCAGCAAGCACGCGGGCTTCTCTGCACGCTGCAAACACAAAACAGAAGCACCTACACGGCGAGAGGAGACTGCCTGACACCTGCTGCACTCAGTACAGCTCTGGGCTGCTGCCAGGAAAGGTATTTCAAGGAACTAGCCACGGGGACTCTGCACTGTGCTGGGAGAGTTTCTACAAGGTGACCAGAAGCTGTTGGCCAGCACCCGCTTGCAGCGACCGAGTTCGGCTTTCCACGTTCTTCCCCGGCTCTCTTTCGCTTCTCCGCAGAAGCTGCGGCTGTACCCAAGACGCCGCTGGCTGTGCTTCCGCGAAGCGCTGCTTTCTCGGCAAAACGCAGCTTCTCGTTCTTGACAGCTCTGCTATGCAGAAGCACAGGAAAGCCGGCAGAGCTGCTCCTCTAGCTGCTCTACGCAGAGGCAACTGTAAATCAGCTAGACAGTGATCCTGTTGTGGAAAAGGCAGGAAAGTGGCTGCAAAAGCGTTTTGGCTTGCTGGAAGCAGCAGCAAGCACGCGGGCTTCTCTGCACGCTGCAAACACAAAACAGAAGCACCTACACGGCGAGAGGAGACTGCCTGACACCTGCTGCACTCAGTACAGCTCTGGGCTGCTGCCAGGAAAGGTATTTCAAGGAACTAGCCACGGGGACTCTGCACTGTGCTGGGAGAGTTTCTACAAGGTGACCAGAAGCTGTTCGCCAGCACCCGCTTGCAGCGACCGAGTTCGGCTTTCCACGTTCTTCCCCGGCTCTCTTTCGCTTCTCCGCACAAGCTGCGGCTGTACCCAAGACGCCGCTGGCTGTGCTTCCGCGAAGCGCTGCTTTCTGGGCAAAACGCAGCTTCTCGTTCTTGACAGCTCTGCTATGCAGAAGCACAGGAAAGCCGGCAGAGCTGCTCCTCTAGCTGCTCTACGCAGAGGCAACTGTAAATCAGCTAGACAGTGATCCTGTTGTGGAAAAGGCAGGAAAGTGGCTGCAAAAGCGTTTTGGCTTGCTGGAAGCAGCAGCAAGCACGCGGGCTTCTCTGCACGCTGCAAACACAAAACAGAAGCACCTACACGGCGAGAGGAGACTGCCTTACACCTGCTGCACTCAGTACAGCTCTGGGCTGCTGCCAGGAAAGGTATTTCAAGGAACTAGCCACGGGGACTCTGCACTGTGCGGGGAGAGTTTCTACAAGGTGACCAGAAGCTGTTCGCCAGCACCCGCTTGCAGCGACCGAGTTCGGCTTTCCACGTTCTTCCCCGGCTCTCTTTCGCTTCTCCGCACAAGCTGCGGCTGTACCGAAGACGCCGCTGGCTGTGGTTCCGCGAAGCGCTGCTTTCTGGGCAAAACGCAGCTTCTCCTTCTTGACAGCTCTGCTATGCAGAAGCACAGGAAAGCCGGCAGAGCTGCTCCTCTAGCTGCTCTACGCAGAGGCAACTGTAAATCAGCTAGACAGTGATCCTGTTGTGGAAAAGGCAGGAAAGTGGCTGCAAAAGCGTTTTGGCTTGCTGGAAGCAGCAGCAAGCACGCGGGCTTCTCTGCACGCTGCAAACACAAAACAGAAGCACCTACACGGCGAGAGGAGACTGCCTGACACCTGCTGCACTCAGTACAGCTCTGGGCTGCTGCCAGGAAAGGTATTTCAAGGAACTAGCCACGGGGACTCTGCACTGTGCGGGGAGAGTTTCTACAAGGTGACCAGAAGCTGTTCGCCAGCACCCGCTTGCAGCGACCGAGTTCGGCTTTCCACGTTCTTCCCCGGCTCTCTTTCGCTTCTCCGCACAAGCTGCGGCTGTACCCAAGACGCCGCTGGCTGTGCTTCCGCGAAGCGCTGCTTTCTGGGCAAAACGCAGCTTCTCGTTCTTGACAGCTCTGCTATGCAGAAGCACAGGAAAGCCGGCAGAGCTGCTCCTCTAGCTGCTCTACGCAGAGGCAACTGTAAATCAGCTAGACAGTGATCCTGTTGTGGAAAAGGCAGGAAAGTGGCTGCAAAAGCGTTTTGGCTTGCTGGAAGCAGCAGCAAGCACGCGGGCTTCTCTGCACGCTGCAAACACAAAACAGAAGCACCTACACGGCGAGAGGAGACTGCCTGACACCTGCTGCACTCAGTACAGCTCTGGGCTGCTGCCAGGAAAGGTATTTCAAGGAACTAGCCACGGGGACTCTGCACTGTGCGGGGAGAGTTTCTACAAGGTGACCAGAAGCTGTTCGCCAGCACCCGCTTGCAGCGACCGAGTTCGGCTTTCCACGTTCTTCCCCGGCTCTCTTTCGCTTCTCCGCACAAGCTGCGGCTGTACCGAAGACGCCGCTGGCTGTGGTTCCGCGAAGCGCTGCTTTCTCGGCAAAACGCAGCTTCTCGTTCTTGACAGCTCTGCTATGCAGAAGCACAGGAAAGCCGGCAGAGCTGCTCCTCTAGCTGCTCTACGCAGAGGCAACTGTAAATCAGCTAGACAGTGATCCTGTTGTGGAAAAGGCAGGAAAGTGGCTGCAAAAGCGTTTTGGCTTGCTGGAAGCAGCAGCAAGCACGCGGGCTTCTCTGCACGCTGCAAACACAAAACAGAAGCACCTACACGGCGAGAGGAGACTGCCTGACACCTGCTGCACTCAGTACAGCTCTGGGCTGCTGCCAGGAAAGGTATTTCAAGGAACTAGCCACGGGGACTCTGCACTGTGCGGGGAGAGTTTCTACAAGGTGACCAGAAGCTGTTCGCCAGCACCCGCTTGCAGCGACCGAGTTCGGCTTTCCACGTTCTTCCCCGGCTCTCTTTCGCTTCTCCGCACAAGCTGCGGCTGTACCGAAGACGCCGCTGGCTGTGGTTCCGCGAAGCGCTGCTTTCTCGGCAAAACGCAGCTTCTCGTTCTTGACAGCTCTGCTATGCAGAAGCACAGGAAAGCCGGCAGAGCTGCTCCTCTAGCTGCTCTACGCAGAGGCAACTGTAAATCAGCTAGACAGTGATCCTGTTGTGGAAAAGGCAGGAAAGTGGCTGCAAAAGCGTTTTGGCTTGCTGGAAGCAGCAGCAAGCACGCGGGCTTCTCTGCACGCTGCAAACACAAAACAGAAGCACCTACACGGCGAGAGGAGACTGCCTGACACCTGCTGCACTCAGTACAGCTCTGGGCTGCTGCCAGGAAAGGTATTTCAAGGAACTAGCCACGGGGACTCTGCACTGTGCGGGGAGAGTTTCTACAAGGTGACCAGAAGCTGTTCGCCAGCACCCGCTTGCAGCGACCGAGTTCGGCTTTCCACGTTCTTCCCCGGCTCTCTTTCGCTTCTCCGCACAAGCTGCGGCTGTACCCAAGACGCCGCTGGCTGTGCTTCCGCGAAGCGCTGCTTTCTCGGCAAAACGCAGCTTCTCGTTCTTGACAGCTCTGCTATGCAGAAGCACAGGAAAGCCGGCAGAGCTGCTCCTCTAGCTGCTCTACGCAGAGGCAACTGTAAATCAGCTAGACAGTGATCCTGTTGTGGAAAAGGCAGGAAAGTGGCTGCAAAAGCGTTTTGGCTTGCTGGAAGCAGCAGCAAGCACGCAGGCTTCTCTGCACGCTGCAAACACAAAACAGAAGCACCTACACGGCGAGAGGAGACTGCCTTACACCTGCTGCACTCAGTACAGCTCTGGGCTGCTGCCAGGAAAGGTATTTCAAGGAACTAGCCACGGGGACTCTGCACTGTGCGGGGAGAGTTTCTACAAGGTGACCAGAAGCTGTTCGCCAGCACCCGCTTGCAGCGACCGAGTTCGGCTTTCCACGTTCTTCCCCGGCTCTCTTTCGCTTCTCCGCACAAGCTGCGGCTGTACCGAAGACGCCGCTGGCTGTGGTTCCGCGAAGCGCTGCTTTCTGGGCAAAACGCAGCTTCTCGTTCTTGACAGCTCTGCTATGCAGAAGCACAGGAAAGCCGGCAGAGCTGCTCCTCTAGCTGCTCTACGCAGAGGCAACTGTAAATCAGCTAGACAGTGATCCTGTTGTGGAAAAGGCAGGAAAGTGGCTGCAAAAGCGTTTTGGCTTGCTGGAAGCAGCAGCAAGCACGCGGGCTTCTCTGCACGCTGCAAACACAAAACAGAAGCACCTACACGGCGAGAGGAGACTGCCTGACACCTGCTGCACTCAGTACAGCTCTGGGCTGCTGCCAGGAAAGGTATTTCAAGGAACTAGCCACGGGGACTCTGCACTGTGCGGGGAGAGTTTCTACAAGGTGACCAGAAGCTGTTCGCCAGCACCCGCTTGCAGCGACCGAGTTCGGCTTTCCACGTTCTTCCCCGGCTCTCTTTCGCTTCTCCGCACAAGCTGCGGCTGTACCGAAGACGCCGCTGGCTGTGGTTCCGCGAAGCGCTGCTTTCTCGGCAAAACGCAGCTTCTCGTTCTTGACAGCTCTGCTATGCAGAAGCACAGGAAAGCCGGCAGAGCTGCTCCTCTAGCTGCTCTACGCAGAGGCAACTGTAAATCAGCTAGACAGTGATCCTGTTGTGGAAAAGGCAGGAAAGTGGCTGCAAAAGCGTTTTGGCTTGCTGGAAGCAGCAGCAAGCACGCGGGCTTCTCTGCACGCTGCAAACACAAAACAGAAGCACCTACACGGCGAGAGGAGACTGCCTGACACCTGCTGCACTCAGTACAGCTCTGGGCTGCTGCCAGGAAAGGTATTTCAAGGAACTAGCCACGGGGACTCTGCACTGTGCGGGGAGAGTTTCTACAAGGTGACCAGAAGCTGTTCGCCAGCACCCGCTTGCAGCGACCGAGTTCGGCTTTCCACGTTCTTCCCCGGCTCTCTTTCGCTTCTCCGCACAAGCTGCGGCTGTACCCAAGACGCCGCTGGCTGTGCTTCCGCGAAGCGCTGCTTTCTCGGCAAAACGCAGCTTCTCGTTCTTGACAGCTCTGCTATGCAGAAGCACAGGAAAGCCGGCAGAGCTGCTCCTCTAGCTGCTCTACGCAGAGGCAACTGTAAATCAGCTAGACAGTGATCCTGTTGTGGAAAAGGCAGGAAAGTGGCTGCAAAAGCGTTTTGGCTTGCTGGAAGCAGCAGCAAGCACGCGGGCTTCTCTGCACGCTGCAAACACAAAACAGAAGCACCTACACGGCGAGAGGAGACTGCCTGACACCTGCTGCACTCAGTACAGCTCTGGGCTGCTGCCAGGAAAGGTATTTCAAGGAACTAGCCACGGGGACTCTGCACTGTGCGGGGAGAGTTTCTACAAGGTGACCAGAAGCTGTTCGCCAGCACCCGCTTGCAGCGACCGAGTTCGGCTTTCCACGTTCTTCCCCGGCTCTCTTTCGCTTCTCCGCACAAGCTGCGGCTGTACCGAAGACGCCGCTGGCTGTGGTTCCGCGAAGCGCTGCTTTCTCGGCAAAACGCAGCTTCTCGTTCTTGACAGCTCTGCTATGCAGAAGCACAGGAAAGCCGGCAGAGCTGCTCCTCTAGCTGCTCTACGCAGAGGCAACTGTAAATCAGCTAGACAGTGATCCTGTTGTGGAAAAGGCAGGAAAGTGGCTGCAAAAGCGTTTTGGCTTGCTGGAAGCAGCAGCAAGCACGCGGGCTTCTCTGCACGCTGCAAACACAAAACAGAAGCACCTACACGGCGAGAGGAGACTGCCTGACACCTGCTGCACTCAGTACAGCTCTGGGCTGCTGCCACGAAAGGTATTTCAAGGAACTAGCCACGGGGACTCTGCACTGTGCGGGGAGAGTTTCTACAAGGTGACCAGAAGCTGTTCGCCAGCACCCGCTTGCAGCGACCGAGTTCGGCTTTCCACGTTCTTCCCCGGCTCTCTTTCGCTTCTCCGCACAAGCTGCGGCTGTACCGAAGACGCCGCTGGCTGTGGTTCCGCGAAGCGCTGCTTTCTCGGCAAAACGCAGCTTCTCGTTCTTGACAGCTCTGCTATGCAGAAGCACAGGAAAGCCGGCAGAGCTGCTCCTCTAGCTGCTCTACGCAGAGGCAACTGTAAATCAGCTAGACAGTGATCCTGTTGTGGAAAAGGCAGGAAAGTGGCTGCAAAAGCGTTTTGGCTTGCTGGAAGCAGCAGCAAGCACGCGGGCTTCTCTGCACGCTGCAAACACAAAACAGAAGCACCTACACGGTGTGAAGACTTTGGTTTCCCATAGAAATGGGCCACTATTCATGTCTAATTCTGTCTGCCTGCCGCCGGCATTCTGCTACTAAAATTCCACTAAAATTCCATACAAATGAGAATATCTCCCAGGTGTAATCGAACACCAGATGGAAGTTTCTCTGCCGCTGTGCTTCCAAAGGCCTCCTACAAACTGACATCAGGAACCTAGGGTGGAAACTTTGGTTTCCCATGGAAAAGGACCACCATTCGTGTCTAATGCTCTCTGCCTGGCACTGTGGTTATGACTGCTGAAGTTCCATACAAATGAGGATATCTCCCAGGTGCAATCTACCACCAGGTGGAAGTTTGTCTGCCCTTGTAGTGCCAAAGGCCTCCTAAAAACTGACATCAGGAACGTGGGGTGGAGACTTTGTTTTCCCAAGGAAATGGGCCACCGTTTGTGTCTAATGCTATGTGTCTGCCACTGGGCTTATGCCTAGTAAAATCCCATACAAATGAGGATATCTCCCAGATGGAGTCTACGACCAGATGAAAGTTTGTCTGCCCTTTTAATGCCAACGGCCTCCTACAAACTGACATCAGGAACATAGGATGGATAATTTGGTTTTCCATGGAAAAGGGCCACCGTTCATGTCTAATGCTACTGCCTGCCACTGGGAATTTATGCCTACTAAAATTCCATACATATGAGGATATCTCCCAAATGCAATTTCCCACCAGATGGAAGTTTGTCTACCCTTATAATGCCAAAGGCCTCCTAAAAAATGACATCAGGAGCCTGGGTTGGAGACTTTGGTTTCCCATGGAAAAGGGCCACCCTTCATTTCTAATGCTGTCTGCCTGCCACTGGGCTTCTACCTGCTGAAATTCCATACAAATGAGGATATGTCCCCGATGCAATCAACCACCAGACGGAAATTTGTCTTCCTATGTACTGCCAAAGCCTCCTAAAACCTGACATCGGGAACGTGGTGTGGAGACTTTGGTTTCCATGGAAAAGGACCACGGTTCGTGTCTAATGCTGTCTGCCTGCCAGTGAGCATATGCCTACTAAAATTCCCTACAAATGAGGATATCTCCCAAATGCAATTGCCCACCAGATGGAAGTTTGTCTGCCTTTTTAATTCCAAAGGCCTCCTAGAAACTGACATCAGGAGCCTGGGTTGGAGACTTTATTTTCCCATGGAAAAGGGCCACCGTTCGTGTCTAATGCTGTCTGCCTGGCACTGGGCTTCTACCTGCTGAAATTCCATACAAATGAGGATTTGTCCCTGATGCAATCAACCACCTGACAGAAGTTTGTCTGTCCTTGTACTGCCAAAGGCCTCCTAAAACCTGACATCGGGAATGTGGTGTGGAGGCTTTAGTTTCCCATGGAAAAGGACTACCGTTCGTGTCTAATGCTGTCTGCCTGGCACTGTGGTTATGACTGCTGAAGTTCCATACAAATGAGGATATCTCCCAGATGAAATATGCCACCAGATGGAAGTTTGTCTGCTCTTGCAGTGCCAAAAGCCTCCTTCAATCTGATATTTGGAACCTGGCCTGGAGACTTTGGTTTCCTATGGTAAAGGCCCACCGTTCGTGTTTAATGCTGTCTGTCTCCCACTTGTCTACTGAGTTCTAAAATTCCACAAAAATTCCATACAAATGAGGACATCTCCGAGGTGCAATCTACCCCCAGAAGGGAGTTTGTCAGCCCTTGTAGTGCCAAAGGCTCCCTTCAAACTGACATCAGGAACATAGGAAGGATAATTGGTTTTTCCATGGAAAAGGGCCACTGTTCGTGTCTAATGCTGTCTGCCTGCCACTGGGAATATGCATTTGGGAGATATCCTCATTTGTATGGAATTTTAGTGGTCTTTTAGTACTCAGAAACCCAGTTGCAGACAGACAGCATTAAACATGAATGGTGGGCCTTTTCCATAGGAAACCAAAGTCTCCAGGCCACGTTCCAAATGTCAGTTTGAAGGAGGCCTTTGGCACTGCATAAGCAGACAAACTTCCATCTGGTGGCATATTGCATCTGGGAGACATCCTCATTTGTATGTAATTTCATTAGTCATAAGCCCAGTGGCAAGGAGACAGCATTAAACACCAAGGCTGGCCCTTTTCCATGGGAAACCAAAGCGTCCTCTCCAGATTCCTGATGTCAGTTTGTAGGAGGCCGTTGCATTACAAGGGGAGACAAACTTTCAACTGGTGGTAGACTCCGTCTGTGAGATATCCTCATTTGTATAGGATTTTACTAGGCATAAGCCCAGTGGCAGGCAGACAGCATTAGACACAAACAGTGGCCCATTTCCACGGGAAAACAAACTCTCCACCCACGTTCCTGATGTCAGTTTTTAGGAGGCCTTTGGCTCTACGAGGGCAGACAAACTTCCACCTGGTGGTAGATTGCACCTGGGAGATATCCTCATTTGTATGGAACTTCAGCAGTCATAACCACAGTGCCAGGCACACAGCATTAGACAGGAACAGTGGTCATTTTTTCATGGGAAACCAAAGTCTCCACCCTAGGTTCCTGATGGCAGTTTGTAGGAGGCCTTTGGAAACACAAGGGCAGAGAAACTTCCATCTGGTGTTAGATTGCACCTGGGAGTTATTCTCATTTGTATGGAATTTTAGTGGAATTTTAGTAGGCAGAATCCCAACGGTAGGCAGACAGAATTAGACATGAATAGTGGCCCATTTCCATGGGAAACCAAAGTCTCCACTCCAGGTTCCTGATGTCAGTTTTTAGGAGGCCTTTGGCACTAAAAGGGCAGACAAATTTCCGTCAGGTGGTTGATTGCATCGGAGAGATTTCAAAATTTTTTTTGGATTTCAGCAGGCAGAGGCCCATTGGAAGGCAAACAGCATTAGACAAGAACGGTAGCCCATTCCCTTGGGAAACCAAAGTCTCCACCCCGCGTTCCTGATGTCCGTTTCTAGGAGGCCTTGGCACTACAAGGGCAGACAAACTTTCACCTGGTGATAGATTGCACCTGGGAGATATCCTCATTTGTATGGATCTTCAGCAGTCATCACCACAGTGCCAGGCAGACAGCATTAGACACGAACGCTGGCACTTTTCCATGGGTAACCAAAGTCTCCACTCCAGGCTCCTCATGGCAATTTGTAGGAGGCCTTCGGCACTACAGGGGCAGACAAACTTCCGTCAGGTGGTTGATTACATCGGAGAGATTTCCAAATTTTTTTTGAATTTCAGCAGGCAGAAACTCATTGGCAGGCAGAAAGCATTAGACATGAACGCTGGTCCTTTTCCATGGGAAATCAAAGTCTCCACCCATGGTTCCTGATGTCAGTTTTTTAGGAGGGCTTTGGTACTACAAGGGCAGAGAATCTTCCATCTGGTTGTAGATTGCACCTGGGATATATCCTTATTTCTATAGAATTTTAGTGGAATATTAATAGGAAGAAACCAAGTGGCAGGCAGACAGCATTAGACACGAACGGTGGCCCATTTCCATGGGAAACCAAAGTCTCCACCCCACGTTCCTGATGTCCGTTTCTAGGAGGCCTTTGGCACTACAAGGGCAGACAAACTTCCACCTGGTGGTAGATTGCACCTGGGAGATATCCTCATTTGTATGGAACTTCAGCAGTCATCACCACAGTGCCAGGCAGACAGCATTAGACACGAACGCTGGCCCATTTCCATGGGAAACCAAAGTCTCCCATCCAGGTTCCGGATGTCAGTTTTTAGGAGGCCTTTGGCACTACAGGGGCAGATAAACTTCCGTCAGGTGGTTGTTTGCATCGGAGAGATTTCCAATTATCTTTGGAATTTCAGCAGGCAGAAGATCAGTGGCAGGCAGTGAGCATTAGACACGAACGCTGGCCCTTTTCAGTGGGAAAAAAAATCTTCACTCCTGGTTCCTGATGTCAGATTTTTAGGAAGCCTTTGCCACTACAAGGACAGACAAACTTCCATCTGATGGTGAATTCCACCTGGGAGATATCCGCATTTGTATGGAATTTTACCAGGCATAAGCCCAGTGGCAGGCACATAGCATTAGACACAAAAGGTGCCCCTTTTCCATGGGAAACCAAAGCCTCCAACCCACGTTCCTGATGTCAGTTTGTAGGAGGCCTTTGGAACTACAAGGGCAGACAAACTTCCATCTAGTGGTAGATTGCACCTGGGAGATATCTTCATTTGTATAGAATTTTAGTGGAATTTTAGTAGGCATAAGCCCAGTGTCTGGCAGACAGCATTAGACACGTACGGTGGTCCTTTTCCTTGGGAAACCAATGTCTCCATCTCACGTGCCTGATGTCAGTTTGTAGGAGGCCTTTGGCACTACAAGGGCAGACAAATTTCCAACTGGTGGTAGATTCCTTGTGGGAGATATCCTCATTTGTGAGGAATTTCAGCAGGCATAACCCCAGTGGCAGGCAGACAGCATTAGACACAAACGGTGCCCCTTTTCCATGGGAAACCGAAGTCTCTACCCCACGTTCCTGATGTTAGTTTGTAAGAGGCGTTTGGAAGTACAAGGGCAGAAAAACTTCCATCTGGTGGTAGATTGCACCTGGGAGATATCCTCATTTTTATGGAATTTTAGTGGTATTAAAGTAGGCAGAAATCCAGCGGCAGGCAGACTGCTTTACACACGAACGCTGGCCCATATCCATGGGAAACCAAAGTCTCCACTCCAGGCTCCTCATGTCAGTTTGTAGAAGGCCTTTGGAAATACAAGGGCAGAAAAACTTATATCTGGCGGTAGACTGCACCCGGGTGATGTCTTCAATTGTATGGAATTTCAGTGGAATTTTCGTAGGTAGAAACCCGATGGCCGACAGACAGCATTAGACACGAACAGTGGCCCCTTTCCATGGAAAAACAAATTATCCATCCTATGTTCCTGATGTTAGTTTTTAGGAGGCTTTTGGCACTGCAAGGGCAGACAAACTTCCACGTGGTGGTAGATTGCACCTGGGAGATATCCTCATTTTTATGGAATTTTAGTGGTATTTTAGTTCTCAGAAGCCCAATGGCAGACAGACAGCATTAAACATGAATGGTGGGCCTTTTCTTTAGGAAACCAAAGTCTCCAGGTGAGGTTCCGAATGTCAGTTCGAAGGAGGCCTTTGGCACTGCAAGAGCAGACAAATTTCCATCTGGTGGCATATTGCGTCTGGGAGATATCCTCATTTGTATGTAATTTCAGTAGTCATAAGTCAGTGGCAAGGAGACAGCATTAAACACAAAGGGTGGCCCTTTTCCATGGGAAACCAAAGCGTCCTCTCCAGGTTCCTGATGTCAGTTTTTAGGAGGCCGTTGCATTACAAGGGCAGACAAACTTTCAACTGGTGGTAGACTACATCTGGGAGATATCCTTATTTGTATGGAACTTCAGCACTCATAACCACAGTGCCAGGCAGACAGCATTAGACAGGAACGCTGGTCCTTTTCCATGGGAAACCAAAGTCTCCACTCCCGGTTCCTGGTGTCAGTTTGTAGGAGGCCTTTGGCACTACAAGGGCAGACAAAGTTCCGTCTGGTGGTTGATTGAATCGAGGATATACCCTCATTTGTATGGAATTTCAGCAGGCAGAAGCCCAGTGGCAGGCAGACAGAATTAGACTCGAACAATGGACCTTTTCCATGGGAAACCAAAGTCTCCACCCATGGTTCCTGATGTCAGTTTGTAGGAGGCCTTTAGAACTACAAGGGCAGGCAAATTTCAATCTGGTGGTAGATTGCACCTGGGAGATATCCTCATTTGTATAGAATTTTAGTGGAATTTTAGTAGGCATAAGCCCAGTGTCTGGCAGACAGCATTAGACACGTACGGTGGTCCTTTTCCTTGGGAAACCAAAGTCTCCATCTCACGTGCCTGATGTCAGTTTGTAGGAGGCCTTTGGCACTACAAGGGCAGACAAACTTCCAACTGGTGGTAGATTCCTTGTGGGAGATATCCTCATTTGTGAGGAATTTCAGCAGGCATAACCCCAGTGGCAGGCAGACAGCATTAGACACAAACGGTGCCCCTTTTCCATGGGAAACCGAAGTCTCTACCCCACGTTCCTGATGTTAGTTTGTAAGAGGCGTTTGGAAGTACAAGGGCAGAAAAACTTCCATCTGGTGGTAGATTGCACCTGGGAGATATCCTCATTTTTATGGAATTTTAGTGGTATTAAAGTTGGCAGAAATCCAGCGGCAGGCAGACTGCTTTACACACGAACGCTGGCCCATATCCATGGGAAACCAAAGTCTCCACTCCAGGCTCCTCATGTCAGTTTGTAGAATGCCTTTGGAAATACAGGGGCAGAAAAACTTATATCTGGCGGTAGACTGCACCCGGGTGATGTCTTCATTTGTATGGAATTTCAGTGGAATTTTCGTAGGTAGAAGCCCAATGGCCGACAGACAGCATTAGACACGAATGGTGGCCCATTTCCATGAGAAACCAAAGTCTCCACCCCAAGTTCCTGATGTCAGTTTTTTGGAGGCTTTTGGCACTAGAAGGGCAAACAAACTTCGAACTGGTGGTAGATTCCATCTGGGAGATATCCTCATTTGTGAGGAATTTCAGCAGGCATAACCCCAGTGGCAGGCAGACAGCATTAGACATGAACGGTGGCCCTTTTCCCATGGGCAGCCAAAGTCTCCAAGCCACGTTCCTGATATCAGGTTTTAGGCGGCCTTTGGCAGTACAAGGGCAAAAAAACTTCCATCTGGTGGGTGATTGCATCGGGGAGATATCCTCATTTGTATGGAATTTCAGCAGGTAGAAGCCCAGTGGCAGGCAGACAGCATTACACAGGAACGGTGGCCCTTTTCCATGGGAAAACAAAGTCTCCAACCCAGGCTCCTGATGTCAGTTTGTAGGAGGCCTTTGGCATTAAAAGGGCAGACAAACTTCCATCTGGTGGGAAATTGCATTTGGGAGATATCCTCATTTGTAGGGAATTTTGGTAGGCTTCTGCCCACTGGCAGGCAGACAGCATTAGACACGAACAGTGGGCCCTTTCCATGGAAAAACAAATTATCCATCCTATGTTCCTGATGTTAGTTTTTAGGAGGCTTTTGGCACTGCAAGGGCAGACAAACTTCCACCTGGTGGTAGATTGCACCTGGGAGATATCCTCATTTGTGAGGAATTTAAGTGGTATTTTAGTACTCAGAAGCCCAATGGCAGACAGACAGCATTAAACATGAATGGTGGGCCTTTTCTTTAGGAAACCAAAGTCTCCAGGTGAGGTTCCGAATGTCAGTTTGAAGGAGGCCTTTGGCACTGCGAAAGCAGACAAATTTCCATCTGGTGGCATATTGCGTCTTGGATATATCCTCATTTGTATGTAATTTCAGTAGACATAAGTCAGTGGCAAGGAGACAGCATTAAACACCAAGGGTGGCCCTTTTCCATGGGAAACCAAAGCGTCCTCTCCAGGTTCCTGATGTCAGTTTGTAGGAGGCCGTTGCATTACAAGGGCAGACAAACTTTCAACTGGTGGTAGACTACATCTGGGAGATATCCACATTTGTATGGAATTTTACTAGGCATAAGCCCAGTGGCAGGCACATAGCATTAGACACCAACAGTGGCCATTTCCATGGGAAAACAAAGTCTCCACCCCACGTTCCTGATGTCAGTTTTTAGGAGGCCTTTGGCACTACAAAGGCAGACAAACTTCCACCTGGTGGTAGATTGCACCTGGGACATATCAACATTTGTATGGAACTGCAGCAGTCATAACCACAGTGCCAGGCAGACAGCATTAGACAGGAACGGTGGTCCTTTTCCATGGGAAACCAAAGTCTACACCCTAGGTTCCTGATGGCAGTTTGTAGGAGGCCTTTGGAACCAGAGGGGCAGAGAAACTTCCATGTGGTGTTAGATTGCACCCAGGAGATATTCTTATTTGTATGGAATTTTCAGGGAATTTTAGTAGGCAGAATCCCAGTGGCAGGAAGACAGAATTAGACATGAATAGCGGCCTATTTCCATGGGAAACCAAAGTCCACGCCCCAGGTTCCTGATGTTAATTTGTAGGAAGCCTTTGGCACTACAAGGGCAGACAAACTTCCATCTGGTGGTAGATTGCACCTGGGAGGTATCCTCATTTGTATAGAATTTTAGTGGAATTTTAGTAGGCATAAGCCCAGTATCTGGCAGACAGAATTAGACACGAACGGTGGCCCATTTCCTTGGGAAACCAAAGTCTCCATCCCACGTTCCTGATGTCAGTCTGTAAATGGTGATTGGAACTACAAGGGCAGAAAAAATTCCATCTGGTGGTAGATTGGACCTGGGAGATATCGTCATTTGTATAGAATTTTAGTGGTATTAAAGTAGGCAGAAATCCAGCGGCAGGCAGACTGCTTTACACACGGACGCTGGCCCATATCCATGGGAAACCAAAGTCTCCACTCCAGGCTCCTCATGTCAGTTTGTAGAAGGCCTTTGGAAATACAAGGGCAGAAAAACTTATATCTGGCGGTAGACTGCACCCGGGTGATGTCTTCATTTGTATGGAATTTCAGTGGAATTTTCGTAGGTAGAAGCCCAATGGCCGACAGACAGCATTAGACACGAACGGTGGCCCCTTTCCATGAGAAACTAAAGTCTCCACCCCAGGTTCCTGATGTCAGTTTTTAGGAGGCTTTTGGCACTGCAAGGGCAGACAAACTTCCACCTGGTGGTAGATTGCACCTGGGAGATATCCTCATTTTTATGGAATTTTAGTGGTATTTTAGTTCTCAGAAGCCCAATGGCAGACAGACAGCATTAAACATGAATGGTGGGCCTTTTCTTTAGGAAACCAAAGTCTCCAGGTGAGGTTCCGAATGTCAGTTCGAAGGAGGCCTTTGGCACTGCAAGAGCAGACAAATTTCCATCTGGTGGCATATTGCGTCTGGGAGATATCCTCATTTGTATGTAATTTCAGTAGTCATAAGTCAGTGGCAAGGAGACAGCATTAAACACAAAGGGTGGCCCTTTTCCATGGGAAACCAAAGCGTCCTCTCCAGGTTCCTGATGTCAGTTTTTAGGAGGCCGTTGCATTACAAGGGCAGACAAACTTTCAACTGGTGGTAGACTACATCTGGGAGATATCCTTATTTGTATGGAACTTCAGCACTCATAACCACAGTGCCAGGCAGACAGCATTAGACAGGAACGCTGGTCCTTTTCCATGGGAAACCAAAGTCTCCACTCCCGGTTCCTGGTGTCAGTTTGTAGGAGGCCTTTGGCACTACAAGGGCAGACAAAGTTCCGTCTGGTGGTTGATTGAATCGAGGATATACCCTCATTTGTATGGAATTTCAGCAGGCAGAAGCCCAGTGGCAGGCAGACAGAATTAGACTCGAACAATGGACCTTTTCCATGGGAAACCAAAGTCTCCACCCATGGTTCCTGATGTCAGTTTGTAGGAGGCCTTTGGAACTACAAGGGCAGGCAAATTTCAATCTGGTGGTAGATTGCACCTGGGAGATATCCTCATTTGTATAGAATTTTAGTGGAATTTTAGTAGGCATAAGCCCAGTGTCTGGCAGACAGCATTAGACACGTACGGTGGTCCTTTTCCTTGGGAAACCAAAGTCTCCATCTCACGTGCCTGATGTCAGTTTGTAGGAGGCCTTTGGCACTACAAGGGCAGACAAACTTCCAACTGGTGGTAGATTCCTTGTGGGAGATATCCTCATTTGTGAGGAATTTCAGCAGGCATAACCCCAGTGGCAGGCAGACAGCATTAGACACAAACGGTGCCCCTTTTCCATGGGAAACCGAAGTCTCTACCCCACGTTCCTGATGTTAGTTTGTAAGAGGCGTTTGGAAGTACAAGGGCAGAAAAACTTCCATCTGGTGGTAGATTGCACCTGGGAGATATCCTCATTTTTATGGAATTTTAGTGGTATTAAAGTTGGCAGAAATCCAGCGGCAGGCAGACTGCTTTACACACGAACGCTGGCCCATATCCATGGGAAACCAAAGTCTCCACTCCAGGCTACTCATGTCAGTTTGTAGAATGCCTTTGGAAATACAAGGGCAGATAATCTTATATCTGACGGTAGACTGCACCCGGGTGATGTCTTCATTTGTATGGGATTTCAGTGGAATTTTCGTAGGTAGAAGCCCAATGGCCGACAGACAGCATTAGACACAAACGGTGGCCCATTTCCATGAGAAACTAAAGTCTCCACCCGAAGTTCCTGATGTCAGTTTTTTGGAGGCTTTTGGCACTGCAAGGGCAGACAAAATTTGAACTGGTGGTAGATTCCATCTGGGAGATATCCTCATTTGTGAGGAATTTCAGCAGGCATAACCCCAGTGGCAGGCAGACAGCATTAGACATGAACGGTGGCCCTTTTCCCACGGGCGGCCAAAGTCTCCAAGCCACGTTCCTGATGTCAGGTTTTAGGAGGCCTTTGGCAGTACAAGGGCAAAAAAACTTCCATCTGGTGGGTGATTGCATCGGGGAGATATCCTCATTTGTATGGAATTTCAGCAGGTAGAAGCCCAGTGGCAGGCAGACAGCATTACACAGGAACGGTGGCCCTTTTCCATGGGAAAACAAAGTCTCCAACCCAGGCTCCTGATGTCAGTTTGTAGGAGGCCTTTGGCATTAAAAGGGCAGACAAACTTCGATCTGGTGGGAAATTGCATTTGGGAGATATCCTCATTTGTAGGGAATTTTGGTAAGCTTCTGCCCACTGGCAGGCAGACAGCATTAGACACGAACAGTGGCCCCTTTCCATGGAAAAACAAATTATCCATCCTATGTTCCTGATGTTAGTTTTTAGGAGGCTTTTGGCACTGCAAGGGCAGACAAACTTCCACCTGGTGGTAGATTGCACCTGGGAGATATCCTCATTTGTGAGGAATTTTAGTGGTATTTTAGTACTCAGAAGCCCAATGGCAGACAGACAGCATTAAACATGAATGGTGGGCCTTTTCTTTAGGAAACCAAAGTCTCCAGGGGAGGTTCTGAATGTCAGTTTGAAGGAGGCCTTTGGCACTGCAAAAGCAGACAAATTTCCATCTGGTGGCATATTGCGTCTGGGATATATCCTCATTTGTATGTAATTTCAGTAGACATAAGTCAGTGGCAAGGAGACAGCATTAAACACCAAGGGTGGCCCTTTTCCATGGGAAACCAAAGCGTCCTCTCCAGGTTCCTGATGTCAGTTTGTAGGAGGCCGTTGCATTACAAGGGCAGACAAACTTTCAACTGGTGGTAGACTACATCTGGGAGATATCCACATTTGTATGGAATTTTACTAGGCATAAGCCCAGTGGCAGGCACATAGCATTAGACACCAACAGTGGCCATTTCCATGGGAAAACAAAGTCTCCACCCCACGTTCCTGATGTCAGTTTTTAGGAGGCCTTTGGCACTACAAAGGCAGACAAACTTCCACCTGGTGGTAGATTGCACCTGGGACATATCAACATTTGTATGGAACTGCAGCAGTCATAACCACAGTGCCAGGCAGACAGCATTAGACAGGAACGGTGGTCCTTTTCCATGGGAAACCAAAGTCTACACCCTAGGTTCCTGATGGCAGTTTGTAGGAGGCCTTTGGAACCAGAAGGGCAGAGAAACTTCCATGTGGTGTTAGATTGCACCCGGGAGATATTCTTATTTGTATGGAATTTTCGTGGAATTTTAGTAGGCAGAATCCCAGTGGCAGGAAGACAGAATTAGACATGAATAGCGGCCTATTTCCATGGGAAACCAAAGTCCACGCCCCAGGTTCCTGATGTTAATTTGTCGGAAGCCTTTGGCACTACAAGGGCAGACAAACTTCCATCTGGTGGTAGATTGCACCTGGGAGGTATCCTCATTTGTATAGAATTTTAGTGGGATTTTAGTAGGCATAAGCCCAGTATCTGGCAGACAGAATTAGACACGAACCGTGGCCCATTTCCTTGGGAAACCAAAGTCTCCATCCCACGTTCCTGATGTCAGTCTGTAAAAGGTGATTAGAACTACAAGGGCAGAAAAAATTCCATCTGGTGGTAGATTGGACCTGGGAGATATCGTCATTTGTATAGAATTTTAGTGGTATTTTAGTAGGTAGAAGTCCAGCGGCAGGCAGACAGCATTACACACGAACGCTGGCCAATATCCATGGGAAACCAAAGTCTCCAACCCAGGCTCCTCATGTCAGTTTGTAGGAGGCCTTTGGCATTAAAAGGGCAGACAAACTTCTATCTGGTGGGAAATTGCATTTGGGAGATATCCTCATATGTATGGAACTTTAGTAGGCATATGCCCACTGGCAGGCAGACAGCATTAGACAAGAACGGTGGCCCTTTTCCATGGAAAGACAAATTATCCATCCTATGTTCCTGATGTCAGTTTGAAGGATGCCTTTGGCAATACAAGGGCAGAAAAACTTCCATCTGGTGGTTGATTGCATCGGGGAGATATGCTCATTTGTTTGGGATTTCAGAAGGCAGAAGCCAAGTGGCACGCAGACAGCATTGGACACGAACAGTGGCCCTTTTCCATGGGAAACCAAAATCTCCACCCCACGTTGCTGATGTCTCATTGTGGGAGGCGTTTTCCAATATAAGGGCAGAGAAACTTCCATCTGGTTGTAGATTGCACCTGGGAGATATCCTCATTTTTATGGAATTTTAGTGGAATTTTAGTAGGAAGAAACCCAGTGGCAGGCAGACAGCATTAGACACGAACAATGGCCCATTTGATGGGAAACCAAAGTCTCCACCCCGCGTTCCTGACGTCCGTTTCTAGGAGGCCTTTGGCACTACAAGGGCAGACAAACTTCCGTCTGGTGGTTGATTGCATCGTTGAGATATCCTCATTTTTATGGAATTTCAGCAGGTAGATGCCCAGTGGCAGGCAGACAGCATTAGAGAGGAACGGTGGCCCATTTCCATGGGAAAACAAAGTCTCCACCCCACGTTCCTGATGTCAATTTGTAGAAAGCGTTTGGAACTACAAGGGCAGAAAAACTTCCATCTGGTGGTAGATTGCACCTGGGAGATATCCTCTTTTCTATGGAATTTTATTGGAATTTTATTACGAAGATCCCCAGTGGCAGGCAGACAGCATTAGACACGAACGGTGGCCCATTTTTATGGGAAACCAAAGTCTCCACCCCACGTTCCTGATGTCCGTATCTAGGAGGCCTTTGGCACTACAAGGGCAGACAAACTTCCACCTGGTGGTAGATTGCTCTTGGGAGATATCCTCATATGTATGGACCTTCAGCAGTCATAACCACAGTGCCAGGCAGACAGCATTAGACAGGAACGGTGGTCCTTTTCCTAGGGAAATCAAAGTCTCCACACCACGTTCCCGATGTCAGGTTTTAGTAGGCCATTGATAGTACAAGGGCAGAAAAACTTCCGTCTGGTGGTTGATTGCATCGGGAAGATATCCTCATTTGTATGGAATTTCAGCAGATAGAAGCCCAGTGGCAGGCAGACAGCATTAGACACGAACGCTGGCCCTTTTCCATGGGAAAACAAAATCTCCAACCCAGGCTCCTGATGTCAGTTTGTAGGAGGCCTTTGGCACTACAAGGGCAGACAAACTTCCATCTAGTGGTGGATCGCACCTCGTAGATGTCCTTATTTGTATGGAATTTTAGTGGTATTTTAGTACTCAGAAGCCCAGTTGCAGACAGAGAGCATTAAACATGAACGGTGGGCCTTTTCCATAGGAAACCAAAGTCTCCAGGCCAGGTTCCGAATGTCAGTATAAAGGAGGCCTTTGGCACTGCAAGAGCAGACAAACTTCCATCTGGTGGTAGATTGCACCTGGGAGATATCCTCTTTTGTATAGAATTTTAGTGGAATTATAGTACTCAGAATCCCAGTTGCAGACCGACAGCATTAAAAATGAACGGTGGGCCTTTTCCATAGGAAACCAATGTCTCCAGGCCAGGTTCCGAATGTCAGTTTGAAGGAGACCCTTGGCACTGCAAGAGCAGACAAACTTCCATCTGGTGGCATGTTGCATCTGGGAGATATCCTCATTTGTATGGAACTTCAGCAGTCATAACCACAGTGGCAGGCAGACAGCATTAGACAGGAACGGTGGTCCTTTTCCATGGGAAACCAAAGTCTCCACCCTAGGTTTCTGATGGCAGTTTGTAGGAGGCCTTTGGAAACATAAGGGCAGAGAAACTTCCATCTGGTGTTTGATTATACCTGGGAGATATTCGCATTTGTATGGAATTTTAGTGGAATTTTAGTAGGCAGAATCCCAGCGGCAGGCAGACAGAATCAGACATGAATAGTGGCCCATTTCCATGGGAAACCAAAGTCTCCACCCATGGTTCCTGATGTCAGTTTGTAGGAGGCCTTTGGAACTACAAGGGCAGGCAAATTTCAATCTGGTGGTAGATTGCACCTGGGAGATATCCTCATTTGTATAGAATTTTAGTGGAATTTTAGTAGGCATAAGCCCAGTGTCTGGCAGACAGCATTAGACACGTACGGTGGTCCTTTTCCTTGGGAAACCAAAGTCTCCATCTCACGTGCCTGATGTCAGTTTGTAGGAGGCCTTTGGCACTACAAGGGCAGACAAACTTCCAACTGGTGGTAGATTCCTTGTGGGAGATATCCTCATTTGTGAGGAATTTCAGCAGGCATAACCCCAGTGGCAGGCAGACAGCATTAGACACAAACGGTGCCCCTTTTCCATGGGAAACCGAAGTCTCTACCCCACGTTCCTGATGTTAGTTTGTAAGAGGCGTTTGGAAGTACAAGGGCAGAAAAACTTCCATCTGGTGGTAGATTGCACCTGGGAGATATCCTCATTTTTATGGAATTTTAGTGGTATTAAAGTTGGCAGAAATCCAGCGGCAGGCAGACTGCTTTACACACGAACGCTGGCCCATATCCATGGGAAACCAAAGTCTCCACTCCAGGCTACTCATGTCAGTTTGTAGAATGCCTTTGGAAATACAAGGGCAGATAATCTTATATCTGACGGTAGACTGCACCCGGGTGATGTCTTCATTTGTATGGGATTTCAGTGGAATTTTCGTAGGTAGAAGCCCAATGGCCGACAGACAGCATTAGACACAAACGGTGGCCCATTTCCATGAGAAACTAAAGTCTCCACCCGAAGTTCCTGATGTCAGTTTTTTGGAGGCTTTTGGCACTGCAAGGGCAGACAAAATTTGAACTGGTGGTAGATTCCATCTGGGAGATATCCTCATTTGTGAGGAATTTCAGCAGGCATAACCCCAGTGGCAGGCAGACAGCATTAGACATGAACGGTGGCCCTTTTCCCACGGGCGGCCAAAGTCTCCAAGCCACGTTCCTGATGTCAGGTTTTAGGAGGCCTTTGGCAGTACAAGGGCAAAAAAACTTCCATCTGGTGGGTGATTGCATCGGGGAGATATCCTCATTTGTATGGAATTTCAGCAGGTAGAAGCCCAGTGGCAGGCAGACAGCATTACACAGGAACGGTGGCCCTTTTCCATGGGAAAACAAAGTCTCCAACCCAGGCTCCTGATGTCAGTTTGTAGGAGGCCTTTGGCATTAAAAGGGCAGACAAACTTCGATCTGGTGGGAAATTGCATTTGGGAGATATCCTCATTTGTAGGGAATTTTGGTAAGCTTCTGCCCACTGGCAGGCAGACAGCATTAGACACGAACAGTGGCCCCTTTCCATGGAAAAACAAATTATCCATCCTATGTTCCTGATGTTAGTTTTTAGGAGGCTTTTGGCACTGCAAGGGCAGACAAACTTCCACCTGGTGGTAGATTGCACCTGGGAGATATCCTCATTTGTGAGGAATTTTAGTGGTATTTTAGTACTCAGAAGCCCAATGGCAGACAGACAGCATTAAACATGAATGGTGGGCCTTTTCTTTAGGAAACCAAAGTCTCCAGGGGAGGTTCTGAATGTCAGTTTGAAGGAGGCCTTTGGCACTGCAAAAGCAGACAAATTTCCATCTGGTGGCATATTGCGTCTGGGATATATCCTCATTTGTATGTAATTTCAGTAGACATAAGTCAGTGGCAAGGAGACAGCATTAAACACCAAGGGTGGCCCTTTTCCATGGGAAACCAAAGCGTCCTCTCCAGGTTCCTGATGTCAGTTTGTAGGAGGCCGTTGCATTACAAGGGCAGACAAACTTTCAACTGGTGGTAGACTACATCTGGGAGATATCCACATTTGTATGGAATTTTACTAGGCATAAGCCCAGTGGCAGGCACATAGCATTAGACACCAACAGTGGCCATTTCCATGGGAAAACAAAGTCTCCACCCCACGTTCCTGATGTCAGTTTTTAGGAGGCCTTTGGCACTACAAAGGCAGACAAACTTCCACCTGGTGGTAGATTGCACCTGGGACATATCAACATTTGTATGGAACTGCAGCAGTCATAACCACAGTGCCAGGCAGACAGCATTAGACAGGAACGGTGGTCCTTTTCCATGGGAAACCAAAGTCTACACCCTAGGTTCCTGATGGCAGTTTGTAGGAGGCCTTTGGAACCAGAAGGGCAGAGAAACTTCCATGTGGTGTTAGATTGCACCCGGGAGATATTCTTATTTGTATGGAATTTTCGTGGAATTTTAGTAGGCAGAATCCCAGTGGCAGGAAGACAGAATTAGACATGAATAGCGGCCTATTTCCATGGGAAACCAAAGTCCACGCCCCAGGTTCCTGATGTTAATTTGTCGGAAGCCTTTGGCACTACAAGGGCAGACAAACTTCCATCTGGTGGTAGATTGCACCTGGGAGGTATCCTCATTTGTATAGAATTTTAGTGGGATTTTAGTAGGCATAAGCCCAGTATCTGGCAGACAGAATTAGACACGAACCGTGGCCCATTTCCTTGGGAAACCAAAGTCTCCATCCCACGTTCCTGATGTCAGTCTGTAAAAGGTGATTAGAACTACAAGGGCAGAAAAAATTCCATCTGGTGGTAGATTGGACCTGGGAGATATCGTCATTTGTATAGAATTTTAGTGGTATTTTAGTAGGTAGAAGTCCAGCGGCAGGCAGACAGCATTACACACGAACGCTGGCCAATATCCATGGGAAACCAAAGTCTCCAACCCAGGCTCCTCATGTCAGTTTGTAGGAGGCCTTTGGCATTAAAAGGGCAGACAAACTTCTATCTGGTGGGAAATTGCATTTGGGAGATATCCTCATATGTATGGAACTTTAGTAGGCATATGCCCACTGGCAGGCAGACAGCATTAGACAAGAACGGTGGCCCTTTTCCATGGAAAGACAAATTATCCATCCTATGTTCCTGATGTCAGTTTGAAGGATGCCTTTGGCAATACAAGGGCAGAAAAACTTCCATCTGGTGGTTGATTGCATCGGGGAGATATGCTCATTTGTTTGGGATTTCAGAAGGCAGAAGCCAAGTGGCACGCAGACAGCATTGGACACGAACAGTGGCCCTTTTCCATGGGAAACCAAAATCTCCACCCCACGTTGCTGATGTCTCATTGTGGGAGGCGTTTTCCAATATAAGGGCAGAGAAACTTCCATCTGGTTGTAGATTGCACCTGGGAGATATCCTCATTTTTATGGAATTTTAGTGGAATTTTAGTAGGAAGAAACCCAGTGGCAGGCAGACAGCATTAGACACGAACAATGGCCCATTTGATGGGAAACCAAAGTCTCCACCCCGCGTTCCTGACGTCCGTTTCTAGGAGGCCTTTGGCACTACAAGGGCAGACAAACTTCCGTCTGGTGGTTGATTGCATCGTTGAGATATCCTCATTTTTATGGAATTTCAGCAGGTAGATGCCCAGTGGCAGGCAGACAGCATTAGAGAGGAACGGTGGCCCATTTCCATGGGAAAACAAAGTCTCCACCCCACGTTCCTGATGTCAATTTGTAGAAAGCGTTTGGAACTACAAGGGCAGAAAAACTTCCATCTGGTGGTAGATTGCACCTGGGAGATATCCTCTTTTCTATGGAATTTTATTGGAATTTTATTACGAAGATCCCCAGTGGCAGGCAGACAGCATTAGACACGAACGGTGGCCCATTTTTATGGGAAACCAAAGTCTCCACCCCACGTTCCTGATGTCCGTATCTAGGAGGCCTTTGGCACTACAAGGGCAGACAAACTTCCACCTGGTGGTAGATTGCTCTTGGGAGATATCCTCATATGTATGGACCTTCAGCAGTCATAACCACAGTGCCAGGCAGACAGCATTAGACAGGAACGGTGGTCCTTTTCCTAGGGAAATCAAAGTCTCCACACCACGTTCCCGATGTCAGGTTTTAGTAGGCCATTGATAGTACAAGGGCAGAAAAACTTCCGTCTGGTGGTTGATTGCATCGGGAAGATATCCTCATTTGTATGGAATTTCAGCAGATAGAAGCCCAGTGGCAGGCAGACAGCATTAGACACGAACGCTGGCCCTTTTCCATGGGAAAACAAAATCTCCAACCCAGGCTCCTGATGTCAGTTTGTAGGAGGCCTTTGGCACTACAAGGGCAGACAAACTTCCATCTAGTGGTGGATCGCACCTCGTAGATGTCCTTATTTGTATGGAATTTTAGTGGTATTTTAGTACTCAGAAGCCCAGTTGCAGACAGAGAGCATTAAACATGAACGGTGGGCCTTTTCCATAGGAAACCAAAGTCTCCAGGCCAGGTTCCGAATGTCAGTATAAAGGAGGCCTTTGGCACTGCAAGAGCAGACAAACTTCCATCTGGTGGTAGATTGCACCTGGGAGATATCCTCTTTTGTATAGAATTTTAGTGGAATTATAGTACTCAGAATCCCAGTTGCAGACCGACAGCATTAAAAATGAACGGTGGGCCTTTTCCATAGGAAACCAATGTCTCCAGGCCAGGTTCCGAATGTCAGTTTGAAGGAGACCCTTGGCACTGCAAGAGCAGACAAACTTCCATCTGGTGGCATGTTGCATCTGGGAGATATCCTCATTTGTATGGAACTTCAGCAGTCATAACCACAGTGGCAGGCAGACAGCATTAGACAGGAACGGTGGTCCTTTTCCATGGGAAACCAAAGTCTCCACCCTAGGTTTCTGATGGCAGTTTGTAGGAGGCCTTTGGAAACATAAGGGCAGAGAAACTTCCATCTGGTGTTTGATTATACCTGGGAGATATTCGCATTTGTATGGAATTTTAGTGGAATTTTAGTAGGCAGAATCCCAGCGGCAGGCAGACAGAATCAGACATGAATAGTGGCCCATTTCCATGGGAAACCAAAGTCTCCACCCCAGGTTCCTGATGTCATTTTCTAGGAGGCCTCTGGCACTACAAGAGGAGACAAACTTCCAGCTGGTGGCATAATGCATCTGGGAGATATCCTCATTTGTATGGAATTTCAGCAGGTAGAAGCCCAGTGGCACGCAGACAGCATTAGACACGAACAATGGACCTTTTCCATGGGAAACCAAAGCCTCCACCTCACGTTCCTGATGTCAGTTTGTAGGAGGCCTTTGGAACTACAAGGGCAGACAAACTTCCATCTAGTGGTAGATTGCACCTGGGAGATATCTTCATTTGTATAGAATTTTAGTGGAATTTTAGTAGGCATAAGCCCAGTGTCTGGCAGACAGCATTAGACACGTACGGTGGTCCTTTTCCTTGGGAAACCAAAGTCTCCATCTCACGTGCCTGATGTCAGTTTTTAGGAGGCTTTTGGCACTGCAAGGGCAGACAAACTTTGAACTGGTGGTAGATTCCATCTGGGAGATATCCTCATTTGTGAGGAATTTCAGCAGGCATAACCCCAGTGGCAGGCAGACAGCATTAGACATGAACGCTGGCCCTTTTCCCACGGGCAGCCAAAGTCTCCAAGCCACGTTCCTGATATCAGGTTTTAGGAGGCCTTTGGCAGTACAAGGGCAAAAAAACTTCCATCTGGTGGGTGATTGCATCGGGGAGATATCCTCATTTGTATGGAATTTCAGCAGGTAGAAGCCCAGTGCCAGGCAGACAGCATTACACAGGAACGGTGGCCCTTTTCCATGGGAAAACAAAGTCTCCAACCCAGGCTCCTGATGTCAGTTTGTAGGAGGCCTTTGGCATTAAAAGGGCAGACAAACTTCCATCTGGTGGGAAATTGCATTTGGGAGATATCCTCATTTGTAGGGAATTTTGGTAGGCTTCTGCCCACTGGCAGGCAGACAGCATTAGACACGAACAGTGGCCCCTTTCCATGGAAAAACAAATTATCCATCCTATGTTCCTGATGTTAGTTTTTAGGAGGCTTTTGGCACTGCAAGGGCAGACAAACTTCCACCTGGTGGTAGATTGCACCTGGGAGATATCCTCATTTGTGAGGCATTTTAGTGGTATTTTAGTACTCAGAAGCCCAATGGCAGACAGACAGCATTACACATGAATGGTGGGCCTTTTCTTTAGGAAACCAAAGTCTCCAGGTGAGGTTCCGAATGTCAGTTTAAAGGAGGCCTTTGGCACTGCAAGAGCAGACAAATTTCCATCTGGTGGCATATTGCGTCTGGGATATATCCTCATTTGTATGTAATTTCAGTAGACATAAGTCAGTGGCAAGGAGACAGCATTAAACACCAAGGGTGGCCCTTTTCCATGGGAAACCAAAGCGTCCTCTCCAGGTTCCTGATGTCAGTTTGTAGGAGGCCGTTGCATTACAAGGGCAGACAAACTTTCAACTGGTGGTAGACTACATCTGGGAGATATCCTCATTTGTATGGAATTTTACTAGGCATAAGTCCAGTGGCAGGCACATAGCATTAGACACCAACAGTGGCCATTTCCATGGGAAAACAAAGTCTCCACCCCACGTTCCTGATGTCAGTTTTTAGGAGGCCTTTGGCACTACAAAGGCAGACAATCTTCCACCTGGTGGTAGATTGCACCTGGGACATATCTACATTTGTATGGAACTGCAGCAGTCATAACCACAGTGCCAGGCAGACAGCATTAGACAGGAACGGTGGTCCTTTTCCTAGGGAAACCAAAGTCTACACCCTAGGTTCCTGATGGCAGTTTGTAGGAGGCCTTTGGAACGAGAAGGGCAGAGAAACTTCCATGTGGTGTTAGATTGCACCCAGGAGATATTCTTATTTGTATGGAATTTTCAGGGAATTTTAGTAGGCAGAATCCCAGTGGCAGGAAGACAGAATTAGACATGAATAGCGGCCTATTTCCATGGGAAACCAAAGTCCACGCCCCAGGTTCCTGATGTTAATTTGTAGGAAGCCTTTGGCACTACAAGGGCATACAAACTTCCATCTGGTGGTAGATTGCACCTGGGAGGTATCCTCATTTGTATAGAATTTTAGTGGAATTTTAGTAGGCATAAGCCCAGTATCTGGCAGACAGAATTAGACACGAACGGTGGCCCATTTCCTTGGGAAACCAAAGTCTCCATCCCACGTTCCTGATGTCAGTCTGTAAAAGGTGATTGGAACTACAAGGGCAGAAAAAATTCCATCTGGTGGTAGATTGGACCTGGGAGATATCGTCATTTGTATAGAATTTTAGTGGTATTTTAGTAGGTAGAAGTCCAGCGGCAGGTAGACTGCTTTACACACGAACGCTGGCCCATATCCATGGGAAACCAAAGTCTCCAACCCAGGCTCCTCATGTCAGTTTGTAGGAGGCCTTTGGCATTAAAAGGGCAGACAAACTTCTATCTGGTGGGAAATTGCATTTGGGAGATATCCTCATATGTATGGAACTTTAGTAGGCATATGCCCACTGGCAGGCAGACAGCATTAGACAAGAACGGTGGCCCTTTTCCATGGAAAGACAAATTATCCATCCTATGTTCCTGATGTCAGTTTGAAGGATGCCTTTGGCAATACAAGGGCAGAGAAACTTCCATCTGGTGGTTGATTGCATCGGGGAGATATGCTCATTTGTATGGGATTTCAGAAGGCATTAGCCAAGTGGCACGCAGACAGCATTGGACACGAACAGTGGCCCTTTTCCATGGGAAACCAAAATCTCCACCCCACGTTGCTGATGTCTCATTGTGGGAGGTGTTTTCCAATATAAGGGCAGAGAAACTTCCATCTGGTTGTAGATTTCACCTGGGAGATATCCTCATTTTTATGGAATTTTAGTGGAATAATAGTAGGAAGAAACCCAGTGGCAGGCAGACAGCATTAGACACGAACAATGGCCCATTTGATGGGAAACCAAAGTCTCCACCCCGCGTTCCTGACATCCGTTTCTAGGAGGCCTTTGGCACTACAAGGGCAGACAAACTTCCGTCTGGTGGTTGAATGCATCGTTGAGATATCCTCATTTTTATGGAATTTCAGCAGGTAGAAGCCCAATGGCAGGCAGACAGCATTAGACAGGAACGGTGGCCCTTTTCCATGGGAAAACAAAGTCTCCAACCCAGGCTCCTGATGTCAGTTTTTAGTAGGCCTTTGGAATTAAAAGGGCAGACAAACTTCCCTCTGATGGGAAATTTCGTTAGGGAGATATCCTCATTTGTATGTAATTTCAGTAGTCATAAGCCCAGTGGCAAGGAGACAGCATTAAACACCAAGGGTGCCCCTTTTCCATGGGAAACCAAAGCGTCCTCTCCAGAATCCTGATGTCAGTTTGTAGGAGGCCGTTGGCATTACAAGGGCAGAGAAACTTTCATCTGGTGGTAGACTCTATCTGGGAGATATCCTCATTTGTACGGGATTTTGCTAGGCATAATCCCAGTGGCAGTCACATAGCATTAGACACAAACGGTGGCCCATTTCCATGGGAAAACAAAGTCTCCACCCCACGTTCCTGATGTCAATTTGTAGAAGGCGTTTGGAACTACAAGGGCAGAAAAACTTCCATCTGGTGGTAGATTGCACCTGGGAGATATCCTCTTTTCTATGGAATTTTATTGGAATTTTATTACGAAGATCCCCAGTGGCAGGCAGACAGCATTAGAAACGAACGGTGGCCCATTTTTATGGGAAACCAAAGTCTCCACCCCACGTTCCTGATGTCCGTATCTAGGAGGCCTTTGGCACTACAAGGGCAGACAAACTTCCACCTGGTGGTAGATTGCTCCTGGGAGATATCCTCATATGTATGGACCTTCAGCAGTCATAACCACAGTGCCAGGCAGACAGCATTAGACAGGAACGGTGGTCCTTTTCCTAGGGAAATCAAAGTCTCCACACCACGTTCCCGATGTCAGGTTTTAGTAGGCCATTGACAGTACAAGGGCAGAAAAACTTCCGTCTGGTGGTTGATTGCATCGGGAAGATATCCTCATTTGTATGGAATTTCAGCAGATGGAAGCCCAGTGGCAGGCAGACAGCATTAGACACGAACGCTGGCCCTTTTCCATGGGAAAACAAAGTCTCCAACCCAGGCTCCTGATGTCAGTTTGTAGGAGGCCTTTGGCACTACAAGGGCAGACAAACTTCCATCTAGTGGTGGATCGCACCTCGTAGATGTCCTTATTTGTATGGAATTTTAGTGGTATTTTAGTACTCAGAAGCCCAGTTGCAGACCGAGAGCATTAAACATGAACGGTGGGCCTTTTCCATAGGAAACCAATGTCTCCAGGCCAGGTTCCGAATGTCAGTTTGAAGGAGACCCTTGGCACTGCAAGAGCAGACAAACTTCCATCTGGTGGCATGTTGCATCTGGGAGATATCCTCATTTGTATGGAACTTCAGCAGTCATAACCACAGTGGCAGGCAGACAGCATTAGACAGGAACGGTGGTCCTTTTCCATGGGAAACCAAAGTCTCCACCCTAGGTTTCTGATGGCAGTTTGTAGGAGGCCTTTGGAAACATAAGGGCAGAGAAACTTCCATCTGGTGTTTGATTGCACCTGGGAGATATTCGCATTTGTATGGAATTTTAGTGGAATTTTAGTAGGCAGAATCCCAGCGGCAGGTAGACAGAATTAGACATGAATAGTGGCCAATTTCCATGGGAAACCAAAGTCTCCACCCCAGGTTCCTGATGTCATTTTCTAGGAGGCCTCTGGAACTACAAGAGGAGACAAAGTTCCAATTGGTGGCATATTTCATCTGGGAGATATCCTTATTTGTATGTAATTTTAATAGCCATAAGCCCAGTGGCAGGGAGACAGTATAAGATGCGAACAGTGGCCCTTTTCCATGGGAAACCAAAGTCTCCGCCTCAGGTTCTTGATGTCAATTTGTAGGAAGCCTTTGGCTCTACAGGGGCAGACAAACTTCCATCTGGTGGTAGATTGCACCTGGGAGACATCCTCATTTGTATGGTATTTTAGTGGAGTTTTAATAGGCAGAAGCCTAGTTGCAGGCACACGTCATTAGACATGAACGGTGGCCCATTTCCTTGGGAAACCAAAGTCTCCATCCCACGTTCCTCATGTCAGTTTGTAGGAGGCCTATGGCACTACAAGGACAGACAAAGTTCCGTCTGGTGGTTGATTGCATCGAGGAGATACCCTCATTTGTATGGAATTTCAGCAGGCAGAAGCCCAGTGGCACGCAGACAGCATTAGACACGAACAATGGACCTTTTCCATGGGAAACCAAAGCCTCCACCTCACGTTCCTGATGTCAGTTTGTAGGAGGCCTTTGGAAGTACAAGGGCAGACAAACTTCCATCTAGTGGTAGATTGCACCTGGGAGATATCCTCATTTGTATAGAATTTTAGTGGAATTTTAGTAGGCATAAGCCCAGTGTCTGGCAGACAGCATTAGACACGTACGGTGGTCCTTTTCCTTGGGAAACCAAAGTCTCCATCTCACGTGCCTGATGTCAGTTTGTAGGAGGCCTTTGGCACTACAAGGGCAGACAAACTTCCAACTGGTGGTAGATTCCTTGTGGGAGATATCCTCATTTGTGAGGAATTTCAGCAGGCATAACCCCAGTGGCAGGCAGACAGCATTAGACACAAACGGTGCCCCTTTTCCATGGGAAACCGAAGTCTCTACCCCACGTACCTGATGTTAGTTTGTAAGAGGCGTTTGGAAGTACAAGGGCAGAAAAACTTCCATCTGGTGGTAGATTGCACCTGGGAGATATCCTCATTTTTATGGAATTTTAGTGGTATTAAAGTTGGCAGAAATCCAGCGGCAGGCAGACTGTTTTACACACGAACGCTGGCCCATATCCATGGGAAACCAAAGTCTCCACTCCAGGCTCCTCATGTCAGTTTGTAGAAGGTCTTTGGAAATACAAGGGCAGAAAAACTTATATCTGACGGTAGACTGCACCCGGGTGATGTCTTCATTTGTATGGAATTTCAGTGGAATTTTCGTAGGTAGAAGCCCGATGGCCGACAGACAGCATTAGACACGAACAGTGGCCCCTTTCCATGGAGAAACGAATTATCCATCCTATGTTCCTGATGTTAGTTTTTAGGAGGCTTTTGGCACTGCAAGGGTAGACAAACTTCCACGTGGTGGTAGATTGCACCTGGGAGATATCCTCATTTTTATGGAATTTTAGTGGTATTTTAGTTCTCAGAAGCCCAATGGCAGACAGACAGCATTAAACATGAATGGTGGGCCTTTTCTTTAGGAAACCAAAGTCTCCAGGTGAGGTTCCGAATGTCAGTTTGAAGGAGGCCTTTGGCACTGCAAGAGCAGACAAATTTCCATCTGGTGGCATATTGCGTCTGGGAGATATCCTCATTTGTATGTAATTTCAGTAGTCATAAGCCCAGTGGCAAGCAGACAGCACTAGACACGAACGGTGGCCCTTTTCCATGGGAAACCAAAGCGTCCTCTCCAGGTTCCTGATGTCAGTTTGTAGGAGGCCTTTGGCACTACAAGGGCAGACAAACTTCCAACTGGTGGTAGATTCCTTGTGGGAGATATCCTCATTTGTGAGGAATTTCAGCAGGCATAACCCCAGTGGCAGGCAGACAGCATTAGACACAAACGGTGCCCCTTTTCCATGGGAAACTGAAGTCTCTACCCCACATTCCTGATGTTAGTTTGTAAGAGGCGTTTGGAAGTACAAGGGCAGAAAAACTTCCATCTGGTGGTAGATTGCACCTGGGAGATATCCTCATTTTATGGAATTTTAGTGGTATTAAAGTAGGCAGAAATCCAGCGGCAGGCAGACTGCTTTACACACGAACGCTGGCCCATATCCATGGGAAACCAAAGTCTCCACTCCAGGCTCCTCATGTCAGTTTGTAGAAGGTCTTTGGAAATACAAGGGCAGAAAAACTTATATCTGGC
Organism: Phylloscopus collybita; assembly: GCA_027886175.1. Lineage (NCBI taxonomy): Eukaryota > Metazoa > Chordata > Aves > Passeriformes > Phylloscopidae > Phylloscopus > Phylloscopus collybita. The sequence continues at coordinate 377,336 of JAJNNQ010000091.1, read as the reverse complement.
GGTAGACTGCACCCGGGTGATGTCTTCATTTGTATGGAATTTCAGTGGAATTTTCGTAGGTAGAAGCCCGATGGCCGACAGACAGCATTAGAAACGAACAGTGGCCCCTTTCCATGGAAAAACAAATTATCCATCCTATGTTCCTGATGTTAGTTTTTAGGAGGCTTTTGGCACTGCAAGGGCAGACAAACTTCCACCTGGTGGTAGATTGCACCTGGGAGATATCCTCATTTTTATGGAATTTTAGTGGTATTTCAGTTCTCAGAAGCCCAATGGCAGACAGACAGCATTAAACATGAATGGTGGGCCTTTTCTATAGGAAACCAAAGTCTCCAGGTGAGGTTCCGAATGTCAGTTTGAAGGAGGCCTTTGGCACTGCAAGAGCAGACAAATTTCCATCTGGTGGCATATTGCGTCTGGGAGATATCCTCATTTGTATGTAATTTCAGTAGTCGTCAGTCAGTGGCAAGGAGACAGCATTAAACACAAAGGGTGGCCCTTTTCCATGGGAAACCAAAGCGTCCTCTCCAGGTTCCTGATGTCAGTTTGTAGGAGGCCGTTGCATTACAAGGGCAGACAAACTTTCAACTGGTGGTAGACTACATCTGGGAGATATCCTCATTTGTATGGAACTTCAGCACTCATAACCACAGTGCCAGGCAGACAGCATTAGACAGGAACGGTGGTCCTTTTCCATGGGAAACCAAAGTCTCCACTCCCGGTTCCTGGTGTCAGTTTGTAGGAGGCCTTTGGCACTACAAGGGCAGACAAAGTTCCGTCTGGTGGTTGATTGAATCGAGGATATACCCTCATTTGTATGGAATTTCAGCAGGCAGAAGCTCAGTGGCAGGCAGACAGAATTAGACTCGAACAATGGACCTTTTCCATGGGAAACCAAAGTCTCCACCCATGGTTCCTGATGTCAGTTTGTAGGAGGCCTTTGGAACTACAAGGGCAGGCAAATTTCAATCTGGTGGTAGATTGCACCTGGGAGATATCCTCATTTGTATAGAATTTTAGTGGAATTTTAGTAGGCATAAGCCCAGTGGCTGGCAGACAGCATTAGACAGGAACGGTGGCCCATTTCTTTGGGAAACCAAAGTCTTCACCCCCCGTTCCTGATGTCAGTTTTTAAGAGGCCTTTGGCACTACGGGGGCAGAAAAACTTCCACCCGGTGGTAGATTACACCTGGGAGATATCCTCGTTTGTATGGAACTTCAGCAGTCATAACCACAGTGCCAGGCAGAGAGCATTAGACAGAAACGGTGGTCCTTTTCCATGGGAAACCAAAGTCTCCACCCCAGGTTCCTGATGGCAGTTTGTAGGAGGCCTTTGGAAACACAAGGGCAGAGAATCTTCCATCTGGTGTTAGATTGCGCCTGGGAGATATACTCATTTGTATGGAATTTTAGTGGAATTTTAGTAGACAGAATCCCAGCAGCAGGTAGACAGAATTAGACATGAATAGTGGCTCATTTCCATGGGAAACCAAAGTCTCCAACCCAGGTTCCTCATGTCATTTTCTAGGAGGCTTCTGGCACTTCAGGAGGAGACAAAGTTCCAATTGGTGGCATATTGCATCTGGGAGATATCCTTATTTGTATGTAATTTTAATAGCCATAAGCCCAGTGTCAGGGAGACAGTATAAGACGCGAACGGTGGCCCTTTTCCATGGGAAACCAAAGTCTCCGCCTCAGGTTCTTGATGTCAATTTGTAGGAAGCCTTTGGCTCTACAGGGGCAGACAAACTTCCATCTGGTGGTAGATTGCACCTGGGAGACATCCTCATTTGTATGGTATTTTAGTGGAATTTTAATAGGCAGAAGCCGAGTTGCAGGCACACATCATTAGACATGAACGGTGGCCCATTTCCTTGGGAAACCAAAGTCTCCATCCCACGTTCCTCATGTCAGTTTGTAGGAGGCCTATGGCACTACAAGGACAGACAAAGTTCCGTCTGGTGGTTGATTGCATCGAGGAGATACCCTCATTTGTATGGAATTTCAGCAGGCAGAAGCCCAGTGGCACGCAGACAGCATTAGACACGAACAATGGACCTTTTCCATGGGAAAACAAAGTCTCCACCCCACGTTCCTGATGTCCGTTTCTAGGAGGCCTTGGCACTACAAGGGCAGACAAACTTCCACCTGGTGGTAGATTGCACCTGGGAGATATCCTCATTTGTATGGATCTTCAGCAGTCATCACCACAGTGCCAGGCAGACAGCATTAGACACGAACGCTGGCACTTTTCCGTGGGTAACCAAAGTCTCCACTCCAGGCTCCTCATGGCAATTTGTAGGAGGCCTTTGGCACTACAGGGGCAGACAAACTTCCGTCAGGTGGTTGATTACATCGGAGAGATTTCCAAATTTTTTTTGAATTTCAGCAGGCAGAAACTCATTGGCAGGCAGAAAGCATTAGACATGAACGCTGGTCATTTTCCATGGGAAATCAAAGTCTCCACCCATGGTTCCTGATGTCAGTTTTTTAGGAGGGCTTTGGTACTACAAGGGCAGAGAATCTTCCATCTGGTTGTAGATTGCACCTGGGATATATCCTTATTTCTATAGAATTTTAGTGGAATATTAATAGGAAGAAACCAAGTGGCAGGCAGACAGCATTAGACACGAACGGTGGCCCATTTCCATGGGAAACCAAAGTCTCCACCCCACGTTCCTGATGTCCGTTTCTAGAAGGCCTTTGGCACTACAAGGGCAGACAAACTTCCACCTGGTGGTAGATTGCACCTGGGAGATATCCTCATTTGTATGGAACTTCAGCAGTCATCACCACAGTGCCAGGCAGACAGCATTAGACACGAACGCTGGCCCATTTCCATGGGACACCAAAGTCTCCCATCCAGGTTCCGGATGTCAGTTTTTAGGAGGCCTTTGGCACTACAGGGGCAGATAAACTTCCGTCAGGTGGTTGTTTGCATCGGAGAGATTTCCAACTATCTTTGGAATTTCAGCAGGCAGAAGATCAGTGGCAGGCAGAGAGCATTAGACACGAACGCTGGCCCTTTTCAGTGGGAAAAAAAAAATCTTCACTCCTGGTTCCTGATGTCAGATTTTTAGGAGGCCTTTGCCACTACAAGGACAGACAAACTTCCATCTGATGGTGAATTCCACCTGGGAGATATCCGCATTTGTATGGAATTTTACCAGGCATAAGCCCAGTGGCAGGCACATAGCATTAGACACAAAAGGTGCCCCTTTTCCATGGGAAACCAAAGTCTCCAACCCACGTTCCTGATGTCAGTTTGTGGGAGGCCTTTGGAACTACAAGGGCAGACAAACTTCCATCTAGTGGTAGATTGCACCTGGGAGATATCTTCATTTGTATAGAATTTTAGTGGAATTTTAGTAGGCATAAGCCCAGTGTCTGGCAGAAAGCATTAGACACGTACGGCGGTCCTTTTCCTTGGGAAACCAAAGTCTCCATCTCATCTGCCTGATGTCAGTTTGTAGGAGGCCTTTGGCACTACAAGGGCAGACAAACTTCCAACTGGTGGTAGATTCCTTGTGGGAGATATCCTCATTTGTGAGGAATTTCAGCAGGCATAACCCCAGTGGCAGGCAGACAGCATTAGACACAAACGGTGCCCCTTTTCCATGGGAAACCAAAGTCTCCACCCTAGGTTCCTGATGGAAGTTTGTAGGAGGCCTTTGGAACCACAAGGGCAGAGAAATTTCCATCTGGTGTTAGATTGCACCTGGGAGATATTCTCATTTGTATGGAATTTCAGTAGTCATAAGCCCATTGGCAAGCAGACAGCATTAAACACCAAGGGTGGCCCTTTTCCATGGGAAACCAAAGCGTCCTCTCCAGATTCCAGATGTCAGTTTGTAGGAGGCCGTTGTCATTACAAGGGCAGTCAAACTTCTATCTGGTGGTAGATTGCACCTGGAAGACATCCGCATTTGTATGGAATTTAAGTGGAATATTAATAGGCAGAAGCCTAGTGTCAGGCACATATAATTAGACACGAACGCCGGCCCATTTCCATGGGAAACCAAAGTCTCCACTCCAGGTTCCTGATGTCAATTTGTAGGAAGCCTTTGGCTCTACAGGGGCAGACAAACTTCCGACTGGTGGTTGATTGCATCGAGGAGATACCCTCATTTGTATGGAATTTCAGCAGACAGAAGCTCAGTGGCAGGCAGAAAGCATTAGACACGAACAGTGTACCTTTTCCACGGGAAACAAAAGTCTTCATCTCCTGTTCCTGATGTCTGTTTGTAGGAGGCCTTTGGCACTACAAGGGCAGACAAACTTCCGTCTGGTGGCTGATTGCACCAGGGAGATATCCTTATTTGTGAGGAATTTCAGCAGGCAGAACCCCAGTGGCGGGCAGACAGCATTAGACACGAACGGTGACCCATTTCCATGGGAAACCAAAGTCTCCAACCCAGGCTCCTGATGTCAGTTTTCAGGAGGTCTTTGGCATTAAAAGGGTAGACAAACTTCCATCTGGTGGGAAATTGCGTTTGGGAGATATCTTCATTTGTATGGAATTTTAGTAGGCATATGCCTCCAGGCAGGCAGACAGCATTAGACACAAACAGTGGCCATTTTCCATGGGAAACCAAAATCTCCACCCGATGTTGCAAATGTCACTTTGTAGGAGGCGTTTTCCGATATAAGGGAGGAGAAACTTCCATCTGTTTGTAGATTGCACCTAGGAGATATCCTCATTTCTATGGAATTTTAGTGGAATTTTAGTAGGCAGAATCCCAGCGGAAGGCAGAGAAAATTAGACAGGAACAGTGGCCCGTTTCCTAAGGAAACCAAAGTCTCCATCCCACATTCCTGATGTCAGGTTGTCAGAGGCCTTTGGCATTAAAAGGGCAGACAAACTTCCATCTGGTGGGAAATTGCATTTGGGAGATATCCTCATTTGTAGGGAATTTTAGTAGGTATATGACCACTGGCAGGAAGACAGCATTAAACACCAAGGGTGGCCCTTTTCCATGGGAAACCAAAGCGTCCTCTCCAGATTCCTGATGTCAGTTTGTAGGAGGCCGGTGGCATTACAAGGGCAGAAAAAACTTTCAACTGGTGGTAGACTCCATCTGGGAGATATCCTCATTTGTATGGGTTTTTACTAGGCATAAGCCCAGTGGCAGGCACATAGCATTAGACACAAACGGTGGCCCATTTCCATGCGAAAAGAAAGTCTCCACCCCACGTTCCTGATGTCAGTTTTTAGGAGGCCTTTGGCACTACAAGGGCAGAGAAACATCCATCTAGTTTAGATTGCACCTGGGAGATATCCTCATTTGTATAGAATTTTAGTGGAATTTTAGTAGGCATAAGCCCAGTGGCTGGCAGACAGCATTAGACACAAACGGTGGCCCATTTCCTTGGGAAACCAAAGTCTCCACCCCACGTTCCTGATGTCAGTTTTTAGGAGGCCTTTGGCACTACGAGGGCAGACAAACGTCCACCTGGTTGTAGATTGCACCTGGGAGATATCCTCATTTGTATGGAACTTCAGCAGTCATAACCACAGTGGCAGGCAGGCAGCATTAGAATGGAAATAGAAAGGAACGGTGGTCCTTTTCCATGGGAAACCAAAGTCTCCACCCCACGTTCCTGATGTCAATTTGTAGGAAGCCTTTGGCTCTGCAGGGGCAGACAAACTTCCATCTGGTGTTAGATTGCACCTGGGAGATATTCTCATTTGTATGGAATTTAAGTGGAATTTTAGTAGGCAGAATCCCAGCGGCAGGCAGGCAGAATTAGACATGAATAGTGGCCCATTTCCATGGGAAACCAAAGTCTCCACCCCAGGTTCCTCATGTAATTTTTTAGGAGGCCTCTAGCACTACAAGAGGAGACTAACTTCCAACTGCTGGCAATTTGCATCTGGGAGATATTCTCATTTGTATGTAATTTTGGTAGCCATAAGCCCAGTAGCAGGCAGACAGCATAAGACACGAACGGTGGCCCTTTTCCATGGGAAACCAAAGTCTCCGCCCCAGGTTCCTGATGTCAATTTGTAGGAAGCCTTTGGCTCTACAGGGGCAGACAAACTTCCATCTGGTGGTAGATTGCACCTGGGAGACATCCTCATTTGTAAGGAATTTTAGTGGTATTTTAATAGGCAGAAGCCTAGTGGCAGGAACACATCATTAGACACGAACGCTGGCCGATTTTCATGGGAAACCAAAGTGTCCGCCCCAGGTTCCTGATGTCAATTTGTAGGAAGCCTTTGGCTCTACAGGGGCAGACAAACTTCCATCTGGTGGTAGATTGCACCCAGGAGATGTCTTCATTTGTCTGGAATTTCAGTGGAATTTTCGTATGAATAATCCCAATGGCTGGCAGAAATCATTAGATACGAACGGTGGCATATTTCCATGAGAAACCAAAGACTCCAGCCCAGGTTCCTGATGTCAGTTTTTAGGAGGCCTTTGGCCCTACAAGGGCAAACAAACTTCGAACTGGTGGTGGATTCCATCTGGGAGATATCCTCATTTGTATGGGATTTTACTAGGCATAAGCCCAGTGGCAGGCACATAGCATTAGACACAAACGGTGGCCCATTTCCATGGGAAACCAAAGTCTCCACCCCACGGTCCTGATGTCAGTTTTTAGGAGGCCTTTGGCACTACGAGGGCAGACAAACTTCGAACTGGTGGTGGATTCCATCTGGGTGATATCCTCATTTGTATGGAACTTCAGCAGGCATAATCCCAGTGGCAGGCAGACACCAATAGACACGAACGGTGACCCTTTTCCATGGGAAACCAAAATCTCCGCGCTCGTTGCTGATGTCACTTTGTAGGAGGCCTTTTCCAACATACAGGCAGAGAAACTTCCATCTGGTTGTAGATTGCACCTCGGAGACATCCTCGTTTCTATGGAATTTTAGTGGAATTTTAGTAGGAAGAAGCCCAGTGGCAGGCAGACAGCATTACACACGAACGGTGGCCCATTTCTATAGGAAACCAAAGTCTCCACCCCACGTTCCTGATGTCCGTTTCTAGGAAGGCTTTGGCACTACAAGGGCAGACAATCTTCCATCTGCTGGTTGATTCAATCGGGGAGAAATCCTCATTTGTATGGAATTTCAGCAGGTAGAAGCCCAGTGGCAGGCAGACAGCATTAGACATGAACGCTGGCCCTTTTCCCATGGGCAGCCAAAGTCTCCATGCCACGTTCCTGATGTCAGGTTTTAGGAGGCCTTTGGCAGTACAAGGGCAAACAAACTTCCGTCTGGTGGCTGATTGCATCGGGGAGATATCCTCATTTGTATGGAATTTCAGCAGATAGAAGCCCAGTGGCAGGCAGACAGCATTAGACACGAATGGTGGCCCTTTTCCATGGGAAAACCAGGTCTCCAACCCAGGCCCCTGGTATCAGTTTGTAGGAGGCCATTGGCATTAAAAGGGCAGAGAAACTTCCATCTTGTGGGAAATTCCATCTGGGAGATATCCTCATTTGTATGGAATTCTACAAGGCTTATGCCCACGGGCAGGCAGACAGCATTAGACAAGAACGGTGGCCCTTTTCAATGGAAAAACAAATTATCCAGCCTATGTTCCTGATGTCAGTTTTTAGGAGGCCTTTGGCACTACAAGGGCAGACAAACTTGCATCTGGCGGTAGATTGCACCTCGGAGATGTCCTCATTTTTATGGAATTGTAGTGGTATTTTAGTACTCAGAAGCCCAGTTGCAGCCAGACAGCATTAAACATGAACGGTGGGCCTTTTTCATAGGAAACCAAAGTCTCCAGGTGAGGTTCTGAATGTCAGTTTGAAGGAGGCCTTTGGCACTGCAAGAGCAGACAAACTTCCATCTGGTGGGATATTGCATCTGGGAGATATCCTCATTTGTATGTAATTTCAGTAGTCATAAGCCCAGTGGCAAGGAGACAGCATTAAACACCAAGGCTGGCCCTTTTCCATGAGAAACCAAAGCGTCCTCTCCAGATTCCTGATGTCAGTTTGTAGGAGGCCGTTGGCATTACAAGGGCAGACAAACTTTCATCTGGTCGTAGACTCCATCTGGGAGATATCCTCATTTGTATGGGATTTTACTAGGCATAAGCCCAGTGGCAGGCACATAGCATTAGACACAAACGGTGGCCCATTTCCATGGGAAACCAAAGTCTCCACCCCACGGTCCTGATGTCAGTTTTTAGGAGGCCTTTGGCACTACGAGGGCAGACAAACTTCGAGCCGGTGGTAGATTACACCTGGGAGATATCCTCATTTGTATGGAACTTCAGCAGTCATAACCACAGTGCCAGGCAGACAGCATTAGACAGGAACGGTGGTCCTTTTCCATGGGAAACCAAAGTCTCCACCCTAGGTTCCTGATGGAAGTTTGTAGGAGGCCTTTGGAACCACAAGGGCAGAGAAATTTCCATCTGGTGTTAGATTGCACCTGGGAGATATTCTCATTTGTATGGAATTTCAGTAGTCATAAGCCCATTGGCAAGCAGACAGCATTAAACACCAAGGGTGGCCCTTTTCCATGGGAAACCAAAGCGTCCTCTCCAGATTCCAGATGTCAGTTTGTAGGAGGCCGTTGTCATTACAAGGGCATAGAAACATCCATCTAGTTTAGATTGCACCTGGGAGATATCCTCATTTGTATAGAATTTTAGTGGAATTTTAGTAGGCATAAGCCCAGTGGCTGGCAGACAGCATTAGACACAAAAGGTGGCCCATTTCCTTGGGAAACCAAAGTCTCCACCCCACGTTCCTGATGTCAGTTTTTAGGAGGCCTTTGGCACTACGAGGGCAGACAAACGTCCACCTGGTTGTAGATTGCACCTGGGAGATATCCTCATTTGTATGGAACTTCAGCAGTCATAACCACAGTGCCAGGCAGGCAGCATTAGAATGGAAATAGAAAGGAACGGTGGTCCTTTTCCATGGGAAACCAAAGTCTCCACCCCACGTTCCTGATGTCAATTTGTAGGAAGCCTTTGGCTCTGCAGGGGCAGACAAACTTCCATCTGGTGTTAGATTGCACCTGGGAGATATTCTCATTTGTATGGAATTTAAGTGCAATTTTAGTAGGCAGAATCCCAGCGGCAGGCAGGCAGAATTAGACATGAATAGTGGCCCATTTCCATGGGAAACCAAAGTCTCCACCCCAGGTTCCTCATGTAATTTTTTAGGAGGCCTCTAGCACTACAAGAGGAGACTAACTTCCAACTGCTGGCAATTTGCATCTGGGAGATATTCTCATTTGTATGTAATTTTGGTAGCCATAAGCCCAGTAGCAGGCAGACAGCATAAGACACGAACGGTGGCCCTTTTCCATGGGAAACCAAAGTCTCCGCCCCAGGTTCCTGATGTCAATTTGTAGGAAGCCTTTGGCTCTACAGGGGCAGACAAACTTCCATCTGGTGGTAGATTGCACCTGGGAGACATCCTCATTTGTAAGGAATTTTAGTGGTATTTTAATAGGCAGAAGCCTAGTGGCAGGAACACATCATTAGACACGAACGCTGGCCCATTTTCATGGGAAACCAAAGTGTCCGCCCCAGGTTCCTGATGTCAATTTGTAGGAAGCCTTTGGCTCTACAGGGGCAGACAAACTTCCATCTGGTGGTAGATTGCACCCGGGAGATGTCTTCATTTGTCTGGAATTTCAGTGGAATTTTCTTATGAATAGTCCCAATGGCTGGCAGAAATCATTAGATACGAACGGTGGCATATTTCCATGAGAAACCAAAGACTCCAGCCCAGGTTCCTGATGTCAGTTTTTAGGAGGCCTTTGGCCCTACAAGGGCAAACAAACTTCGAACTGGTGGTGGATTCCATCTGGGAGATATCCTCATTTGTATGGGATTTTACTAGGCATAAGCCCAGTGGCAGGCACATAGCATTAGACACAAACGGTGGCCCATTTCCATGGGAAACCAAAGTCTCCACCCCATGGTCCTGATGTCAGTTTTTAGGAGGCCTTTGGCACTACGAGGGCAGACAAACTTCGAACTGGTGGTGGATTCCATCTGGGTGATATCCTCATTTGTATGGAACTTCAGCAGGCATAATCCCAGTGGCAGGCAGACACCAATAGACACGAACGGTGACCCTTTTCCATGGGAAACCAAAATCTCCGCGCTCGTTGCTGATGTCACTTTGTAGGAGGCCTTTTCCAACATACAGGCAGAGAAACTTCCATCTGGTTGTAGATTGCACCTCGGAGACATCCTCGTTTCTATGGAATTTTAGTGGAATTTTAGTAGGAAGAAGCCCAGTGGCAGGCAGACAGCATTACACACGAACGGTGGCCCATTTCTATAGGAAACCAAAGTCTCCACCCCACGTTCCTGATGTCCGTTTCTAGGAAGGCTTTGGCACTACAAGGGCAGACAATCTTCCATCTGCTGGTTGATTCAATCGGGGAGAAATCCTCATTTGTATGGAATTTCAGCAGGTAGAAGCCCAGTGGCAGGCAGACAGCATTAGACATGAACGCTGGCCCTTTTCCCATGGGCAGCCAAAGTCTCCATGCCACGTTCCTGATGTCAGGTTTTAGGAGGCCTTTGGCAGTACAAGGGCAAACAAACTTCCGTCTGGTGGCTGATTGCATCGGGGAGATATCCTCATTTGTATGGAATTCTACTAGGCTTATGCCCACTGGCAGGCAGACAGCATTAGACAAGAACGGTGGCCCTTTTCAATGGAAAAACAAATTATCCAGCCTATGTTCCTGATGTCAGTTTTTAGGAGGCCTTTGGCACTACAAGGGCAGACAAACTTGCATCTGGCGGTAGATTGCACCTCGGAGATGTCCTCATTTTTATGGAATTGTAGTGGTATTTTAGTACTCAGAAGCCCAGTTGCAGCCAGACAGCATTAAACATGAACGGTGGGCCTTTTTCATAGGAAACCAAAGTCTCCAGGTGAGGTTCTGAATGTCAGTTTGAAGGAGGCCTTTGGCACTGCAAGAGCAGACAAACTTCCATCTGGTGGGATATTGCATCTGGGAGATATCCTCATTTGTATGTAATTTCAGTAGTCATAAGCCCAGTGGCAAGGAGACAGCATTAAACACCAAGGCTGGCCCTTTTCCATGAGAAACCAAAGCGTCCTCTCCAGATTCCTGATGTCAGTTTGTAGGAGGCCGTTGGCATTACAAGGGCAGACAAACTTTCATCTGGTCGTAGACTCCATCTGGGAGATATCCTCATTTGTATGGGATTTTACTAGGCATAAGCCCAGTGGCAGGCACATAGCATTAGACACAAACGGTGGCCCATTTCCATGGGAAACCAAAGTCTCCACCCCACGGTCCTGATGTCAGTTTTTAGGAGGCCTTTGGCACTACGAGGGCAGACAAACTTCGAGCCGGTGGTAGATTACACCTGGGAGATATCCTCATTTGTATGGAACTTCAGCAGTCATAACCACAGTGCCAGGCAGACAGCATTAGACAGGAACGGTGGTCCTTTTCCATGGGAAACCAAAGTCTCCACCCTAGGTTCCTGATGGAAGTTTGTAGGAGGCCTTTGGAACCACAAGGGCAGAGAAATTTCCATCTGGTGTTAGATTGCACCTGGGAGATATTCTCATTTGTATGGAATTTCAGTAGTCATAAGCCCATTGGCAAGCAGACAGCATTAAACACCAAGGGTGGCCCTTTTCCATGGGAAACCAAAGCGTCCTCTCCAGATTCCAGATGTCAGTTTGTAGGAGGCCGTTGTCATTACAAGGGCATAGAAACATCCATCTAGTTTAGATTGCACCTGGGAGATATCCTCATTTGTATAGAATTTTAGTGGAATTTTAGTAGGCATAAGCCCAGTGGCTGGCAGACAGCATTAGACACAAAAGGTGGCCCATTTCCTTGGGAAACCAAAGTCTCCACCCCACGTTCCTGATGTCAGTTTTTAGGAGGCCTTTGGCACTACGAGGGCAGACAAACGTCCACCTGGTTGTAGATTGCACCTGGGAGATATCCTCATTTGTATGGAACTTCAGCAGTCATAACCACAGTGCCAGGCAGGCAGCATTAGAATGGAAATAGAAAGGAACGGTGGTCCTTTTCCATGGGAAACCAAAGTCTCCACCCCACGTTCCTGATGTCAATTTGTAGGAAGCCTTTGGCTCTGCAGGGGCAGACAAACTTCCATCTGGTGTTAGATTGCACCTGGGAGATATTCTCATTTGTATGGAATTTAAGTGCAATTTTAGTAGGCAGAATCCCAGCGGCAGGCAGGCAGAATTAGACATGAATAGTGGCCCATTTCCATGGGAAACCAAAGTCTCCACCCCAGGTTCCTCATGTAATTTTTTAGGAGGCCTCTAGCACTACAAGAGGAGACTAACTTCCAACTGCTGGCAATTTGCATCTGGGAGATATTCTCATTTGTATGTAATTTTGGTAGCCATAAGCCCAGTAGCAGGCAGACAGCATAAGACACGAACGGTGGCCCTTTTCCATGGGAAACCAAAGTCTCCGCCCCAGGTTCCTGATGTCAATTTGTAGGAAGCCTTTGGCTCTACAGGGGCAGACAAACTTCCATCTGGTGGTAGATTGCACCTGGGAGACATCCTCATTTGTAAGGAATTTTAGTGGTATTTTAATAGGCAGAAGCCTAGTGGCAGGAACACATCATTAGACACGAACGCTGGCCCATTTTCATGGGAAACCAAAGTGTCCGCCCCAGGTTCCTGATGTCAATTTGTAGGAAGCCTTTGGCTCTACAGGGGCAGACAAACTTCCATCTGGTGGTAGATTGCACCCGGGAGATGTCTTCATTTGTCTGGAATTTCAGTGGAATTTTCTTATGAATAGTCCCAATGGCTGGCAGAAATCATTAGATACGAACGGTGGCATATTTCCATGAGAAACCAAAGACTCCAGCCCAGGTTCCTGATGTCAGTTTTTAGGAGGCCTTTGGCCCTACAAGGGCAAACAAACTTCGAACTGGTGGTGGATTCCATCTGGGAGATATCCTCATTTGTATGGGATTTTACTAGGCATAAGCCCAGTGGCAGGCACATAGCATTAGACACAAACGGTGGCCCATTTCCATGGGAAACCAAAGTCTCCACCCCATGGTCCTGATGTCAGTTTTTAGGAGGCCTTTGGCACTACGAGGGCAGACAAACTTCGAACTGGTGGTGGATTCCATCTGGGTGATATCCTCATTTGTATGGAACTTCAGCAGGCATAATCCCAGTGGCAGGCAGACACCAATAGACACGAACGGTGACCCTTTTCCATGGGAAACCAAAATCTCCGCGCTCGTTGCTGATGTCACTTTGTAGGAGGCCTTTTCCAACATACAGGCAGAGAAACTTCCATCTGGTTGTAGATTGCACCTCGGAGACATCCTCGTTTCTATGGAATTTTAGTGGAATTTTAGTAGGAAGAAGCCCAGTGGCAGGCAGACAGCATTACACACGAACGGTGGCCCATTTCTATAGGAAACCAAAGTCTCCACCCCACGTTCCTGATGTCCGTTTCTAGGAAGGCTTTGGCACTACAAGGGCAGACAATCTTCCATCTGCTGGTTGATTCAATCGGGGAGAAATCCTCATTTGTATGGAATTTCAGCAGGTAGAAGCCCAGTGGCAGGCAGACAGCATTAGACATGAACGCTGGCCCTTTTCCCATGGGCAGCCAAAGTCTCCATGCCACGTTCCTGATGTCAGGTTTTAGGAGGCCTTTGGCAGTACAAGGGCAAACAAACTTCCGTCTGGTGGCTGATTGCATCGGGGAGATATCCTCATTTGTATGGAATTCTACTAGGCTTATGCCCACTGGCAGGCAGACAGCATTAGACAAGAACGGTGGCCCTTTTCAATGGAAAAACAAATTATCCAGCCTATGTTCCTGATGTCAGTTTTTAGGAGGCCTTTGGCACTACAAGGGCAGACAAACTTGCATCTGGCGGTAGATTGCACCTCGGAGATGTCCTCATTTTTATGGAATTGTAGTGGTATTTTAGTACTCAGAAGCCCAGTTGCAGCCAGACAGCATTAAACATGAACGGTGGGCCTTTTTCATAGGAAACCAAAGTCTCCAGGTGAGGTTCTGAATGTCAGTTTGAAGGAGGCCTTTGGCACTGCAAGAGCAGACAAACTTCCATCTGGTGGGATATTGCATCTGGGAGATATCCTCATTTGTATGTAATTTCAGTAGTCATAAGCCCAGTGGCAAGGAGACAGCATTAAACACCAAGGCTGGCCCTTTTCCATGAGAAACCAAAGCGTCCTCTCCAGATTCCTGATGTCAGTTTGTAGGAGGCCGTTGGCATTACAAGGGCAGACAAACTTTCATCTGGTCGTAGACTCCATCTGGGAGATATCCTCATTTGTATGGGATTTTACTAGGCATAAGCCCAGTGGCACGCACATAGCATTAGACACAAACGGTGGCCCATTTCCATGGGAAACCAAAGTCTCCACCCCACGGTCCTGATGTCAGTTTTTAGGAGGCCTTTGGCACTACGAGGGGAGACAAACTTCGAGCCGGTGGTAGATTACACCTGGGAGATATCCTCATTTGTATGGAACTTCAGCAGTCATAACCACAGTGCCAGGCAGACAGCATTAGACAGGAACGGTGGTCCTTTTCCATGGGAAACCAAAGTCTCCACCCTAGGTTCCTGATGGAAGTTTGTAGGAGGCCTTTGGAACCACAAGGGCAGAGAAATTTCCATCTGGTGTTAGATTGCACCTGGGAGATATTCTCATTTGTATGGAATTTCAGTAGTCATAAGCCCATTGGCAAGCAGACAGCATTAAACACCAAGGGTGGCCCTTTTCCATGGGAAACCAAAGCGTCCTCTCCAGATTCCAGATGTCAGTTTGTAGGAGGCCGTTGTCATTACAAGGGCATAGAAACATCCATCTAGTTTAGATTGCACCTGGGAGATATCCTCATTTGTATAGAATTTTAGTGGAATTTTAGTAGGCATAAGCCCAGTGGCTGGCAGACAGCATTAGACACAAACGGTGGCCCATTTCCTTGGGAAACCAAAGTCTCCACCCCACGTTCCTGATGTCAGTTTTTAGGAGGCCTTTGGCACTACGAGGGCAGACAAACGTCCACCTGGTTGTAGATTGCACCTGGGAGATATCCTCATTTGTATGGAACTTCAGCAGTCATAACCACAGTGGCAGGCAGGCAGCATTAGAATGGAAATAGAAAGGAACGGTGGTCCTTTTCCATGGGAAACCAAAGTCTCCACCCCACGTTCCTGATGTCAATTTGTAGGAAGCCTTTGGCTCTGCAGGGGCAGACAAACTTCCATCTGGTGTTAGATTGCACCTGGGAGATATTCTCATTTGTATGGAATTTAAGTGCAATTTTAGTAGGCAGAATCCCAGCGGCAGGCAGGCAGAATTAGACATGAATAGTAGCTCATTTTCTTGGGAAACCAAAATCTCCACCCCAGGTTCCTCATGTAATTTTTTAGGAGGCCTCTAGCACTACAAGAGGAGACTAACTTCCACCTGCTGGCAATTTTCATCTGGGAGATATCCTCATTTGTATGTAATTTTGGTAGCCATAAGCCCAGTAGCAGGCAGACAGCATAAGACACGAACGGTGGTCCTTTTCCATGGGAAACCAAAGTCTCCGCCCCAGGTTCCTGATGTCAATTTGTAGGAAGCCTTTGGCTCTACAGGGGCAGACAAACTTCCATCTGGTGGTAGATTGCACCTGGGAGACATCCTCATTTGTAAGGAATTTTAGTGGGATTTTAATAGGCAGAAGCCTAGTGGCAGGAACACATCATTAGACACGAACGCTGGCCCATTTTCATGGGAAACCAAAGTGTCTGCCCCAGGTTCCTGATGTCAATTTGTAGGAAGCCTTTGGCTCTACAGGGGCAGACAAACTTCCATCTGGTGGTAGATTGCACCTGGGAGACATCCTCATTTGTATGGAATTTGAGTGGGATTTTAATAGGCAGAAGCCTAGTGGCAGGCACACATAATTAGACACGAACGCTTGACCATTTCCATAGTAAACCAAAGTCTCCACTCCGGGTTCCGGGTGTGAATTTGTAGGAGGCCTTTGGCACTACAAGAGCAGACAAGGTTCTATCTGGTGGTTGATTGCATCGAGGAGATATCCTCATTTGTATGGAATTTCAGCAGGCAGAAGCCCAGTGGCAGGCAGACAGCATTAGACAGGAACAATGGACCTTTTCCTTGGGAAACCAAAGTCTCCACCTCACGTTCCTGATGTCAGTTTGTAGGAGGCCTTTGGAAATATAAGGGCAGGCAAACTTCAACCTGGTGGTAGATTGCACCTGGGAGATATCCTCATTTGTATTGAATTTTAGTTTATTTTTAGTAGGCATAAGCCCAGTGGCTGCCAGACAGCATTAGACACGAACGGTGGCCGATTTCCTTGGGAAACCAAAGTCTTCACCCCACGTTCCTGATGTCAGTTTTTAGGAGGCCTTTGGCACTACAAGGGCAGAAAAACTTCCACCCGGTGGTAGATTACACCTGGGAGATATCCTCATTTGTATGGAACTTCAGCAGTCATCACCACAGTGCCAGGCAGACAGCATTAGACAGAAACGGTGGTCCTTTTCCATGGGAAACCAAAGTCTCCACTCCAGGTTCCTGATGGCATTTTGTAGGAGGCCTTTGGAAACACAAGGGCAGAGAATCTTCCATCTGGTGTTAGATTGTAGCTGGGAGATATACTCATTTGTATGGAATTTTAGTGGAATTTTAGTAGACAGAATCCCAGCTGCAGGTAGACAGAATTAGACATGAATAGTAGCTCATTTCCATGGGAAACCAAAGTCTACACCCCAGGTTCCTCATGTCATTTTTTAGGAGGCCTCTTGCACTACAGGAGGAGACAAAGTTTCAATTGGTGGCATATTGCATCTGGGAGATATCCTCATTTGTATGTAATTTTTGTACCCATAAGCCCAGTGGCAGGTAGACAGTATTAGATGCGAACGGTGGCCCTTTTCCATGGGAAACCAAAGTCTCCGCCTCAGGTTCTTGATGTCAATTTGTAGGAAGCCTTTGGCTCTACAGGGGCAGACAAACTTCCATCTGGTGGTAGATTGCACCTGGGAGACATCCTCATTTGTATAGAATTTTAGTGGAATTTTAGTAGGCATAAGCCCAGTGGCTGGCAGAAAGCATTAGACACGAACGGTGGTCCATTTCCTTGGGAAACCAAAGTCTCCATCTCACGTGCCTGATGTCAGTTTGTAGGAGGCCTTTGGCACTACAAGGGCAGACAAACTTCCAACTGGTGGTAGATTCCGTGTGGGAGATATCCTCATTTGTGAGGAATTTCAGCAGGTATAACCCCAGTGGCAGGCAGACAGCATTAGACAAGAACGGTGGCCCTATTCCATGGGAAACCAAAATCTCCACCCCACGTTGCTGATGTCACTTTGTAGGAGGCGTTTTCCAATATAAGGGCAGAGAAACTTCCATCTTGTTGTAGATTGCCCCTGGGAGATATCCTCATTTCTATGGAGTTTTAGTGGAATTTTAGTAGGAAGAAGCACAGTGGCAAGCAGACAGCATTAGACATAAACGGTGGCCCTTTTCCCATGGGCAGCCAAAGTCTCCAAGGCACGTTCCTGATGTCAGGTTTTAGGAGGCCTTTGGCTGTACAAGGGCAAACAAACTTCCGTCTGGTGGCTGATTGTATCGGGGAGATATCCTCATTTGTATGGAATTTCCGCAGGTAAAAGCCGAGTGGCAGGCACATAGCATTAGACACAAACGGTGGCCCATTTCCATGGGAAAAGAAAGTCTCCACCCCACGTTCCTGATGTCAGTTTTTAGGAGGCCTTTGGCACTACAAGGGCAGAGAAACTTCCATCTGGTTGTAGATTGCACCTGAGAGATATCCTCATTTGTATAGAATTTTAGTGGAATTTTAGTAGGCATAAGCCCAGTGCCTGGCAGACAGCATTAGACACAAACGGTGGCCCATTTCCTTGGGAAACCAAAGTCTCCACTCCACGTTCCTGATGTCAGTTTTTAGGAGGCCTTTGGCACTACGAGGGCAGACGAACTTCCACCTGGTGGTAGATTGCACCTGGGAGATATCCTCATTTGTATGGAATTTGAGTGGAATTTTAGTAGGCAGAATCCCAACGGCAGGCGGACAGAATTAGACATGAATAGTGGCCCATTTCCATGGGAAACCAAAGTCTCCACCCCAGGTTCCTGATGTCATTTTCTAAGATGCCTCTGGCACTACAAGAGGAGACAAACTTCCAACTGGTGGCATATTGCATCTGGGATATATCCTCATTTGTGAGGAATTTCAGCACGCATAACCCCAGTGACAGGCAGACAGCCTTAGACACGAACAGTGGCCCTTTTCCATGGGAAACCAAAATCTCCACCCCATGTTGCAAATGTCACTTTGTAGGAGGTGTTTTCCAATATAAGGGCAGAGAAACTTCTATCTGGTTGTACATTACACCTGAGAGATATCTTCATTTCTATTGAATTTTAGTGCAATTTTAGTAGGAAGAAGCCCAGTGGCAGGCAGACAGCATTAAACACGAACAATGGCCCATTTCTATGGGAAACCAAAGTCTCCACCCCACGTTCCTGATGTCCGTTTCTAGAAGGCCTTTGGAACTACAAGTGCAGACAAACTTCCGTCTGGTGGATGATTGCATCGTGGAGATATCCTCATTTGTATGGAATTTCAGCAGGTAGAAGCCCAGTGGCAGGCAGACAGCATTAGACATGAACGGTGGCCCTTTTCCCATGGGCAGCCAAAAAACTCCAAACCACATTCCTGATGTCAGGTTTTAGGAGGCCTTTGCCAGTACAAGGGCAAACAAATTTCCTTCTGGTGGCTGATTACATCGGGGAGATATCCTCATTTGTATGGAATTTCAGCAGGTAGAAGCCCAGTGGCAGGCAGAGAAACTTAGACACGTACGGTGGCCCTTTTCCATGGGAAAACAAAGTCTCCAACCCAGGCTCCTGATGTCAGTTTGTAGGAGGGCTGTGGCATTAAAAGGGCAGACAAACTTCCATCTGGTGGGAAATTGCATTTGGGAGATATCCTCATTTGTAGGGAAATTTAGTCGGCATATGTCCACTGGCAGGCAGACAGCATTAAAAAACAAAGGTGGCCCTTTTCCATGGGAAACCAATGCGTCCTCTCCACATACCTGATGTCAGTTTGTATGAGGCTGTTGGCCCACCGTTCATTTTTAATGCTGTCGATCTGCAACTGGGATTCTGATTACTAAAATACCACTAAAATTCCATACAAATAAGGACATCTACGAGGTGCGATCCACCACTAGATGGAAGTTTGTCTGCCCTTGTAGTGCCAAAGGCCTCCTACAAACTGACATCAGGAACCTGGGTTGGAGACTTTTTTTTCCCATGGAAAAGGGCCACCGTTCATGTCTAATGCTGTCTGCCTGCCACTGGGCTTCTATCTGCTGAAATTCCATACAAATGAGGATATCTTCCCGATGAAATCTACCACCAGACGGAAGTTTTTCTGCCCTTGTACTGTCAATGGCCTACTAAAACCTGACATCGGGAACGTGGGGTGGAGACTTTGGTTTCCCATGGAAATGGGCCACCGTTTGTGTCTAATGCTATGTGACTGCCACTGGGATTATGCCTAGTAAAATCCCGTACAAATGAGGATATCTCCCAGATAGAGTCTACCACCAGATGAAAGTTTCTCTGCCCTTGTAATGCCTACGGTCTCCTACAAACTGACATCACGATTCTGGAGAGGACGCTTTGGTTTCTCATGGAAAAGGGGCACCTTTGGTGTTTAATGCTGCCTCCTTGCCTCTGGGCTTATCACTACTGAAATTACATACAAATGAGGATATCTCCCTAACAAAATTTCCCACCAGATGGAAGTTTCTCTGCCCTTTTAATGCCAAAGGCCTCCTACAAACTGCCATCAGGAACCTAGGGTGGAGACTTTGGTTTCCCATGGTAAAGGACCACCGTTCCTGTCTAATGCTGTCTGCCTGGCACTGTGGTTATGACTGCTGCAGTTCCATACAAATGTTGATATGTCCCAGGTGCAATCCACTACCAGGTGGAAGTTTGTCTGCCCTTGTAGTGCCAAAGGCCTTCTAAAAACTGACATCAGGAACGTGTGGTGGAGACTTTGTTTTCCCATGGAAATGGGCCACCGTTTGTGTCTAATGCTATGTGCCTGCCACTGGGCTTATGCCTAGTAAAATTCCATAAAAATGGGGATATCTCCCAGATGGAGTCCACCACCAGTTGAAAGTTTGTCTGCCCTTGTAATGCAAAGGCCTCCTACAAACTGACATCAGGAACCTCGAGAGGACACTTTGGTTTCCCATGAAAAAAGGCCACCCTTGGTGTTTAATGCTGTCTCCTTGCCACTGACTTATGACTACTGAAATTACATACAAATGAGGATATCTCCCAGACGCAATATGCCACCAAATGGAAATTCGTCTGCTCTTGCGGTGCCAAAGGCCTCCTTCAAACTGACATTCGGAACCTCACCTGGAGACTTTGGTTTCCTATAGAAAAGGCCCACCATTCATGTTTAATGCTGTCTGTCTGCCATTGGGCTTCTGAGTACTAAAATACCACTAAAATTCCATAAAAATGAGGATATCTCCCAGGTGCACTCTACCACCAGGTGGAAGTTTGTCTGCCCTTGCAGTGCCAAAAGCCTCCTAAAAACTGACATCAGGAACATAGGATGGATAATTTGTTTTTCCATGGAAAGGGGCCAGTGTTCCTGTCTAATGTTGTCTGCCTGCCACTGGGCTTTTACCTGCTGAAATTCCATACAAATGAGGATATCTCCCCGATGCAATCAGCCACCAGACGGAAGTTTGTTTGCCCTTGTACTGCCAAAGGCCTCCTAAAACCTGACATCAGGAACGTGGCTTGGAGACTTTGGCTGCCCATGGGAAAAGGGCCACCGTTTATGTCTAATGCTGTCTGCCTGCCACTGTGCTTCTTCCTACTAAAATTCCACTAAAACTCCATAGAAATGAGGATATCTCCCAGGTGCAATCTACAACAAGATGGAAGTTTCTCTGCCGTTATATTGGAAAACGCCTCCTACAAAGTGACATCAGCAACGTGGGGTGGAGATTTTGGTTTCCCATGGAAAAGGGCCACCGTTCGTGTCTAATGCTGTCTGCCTGCCACTGGGGTTATGCCTGCTGAAATTCCTCACAAATGAGGATATCACCCAGATGGAATCTACCACCAGTTCGAAGTTTGTTTGCCCTTCTAGTGCCAAAGGCCTCCTAAAAACTGACATCAGGAACCTGGGGCAGAGACCTTGGTTTCTCATGGAAATGGGCCTCCGTTCGTGTCTATTGCTGTCTGTCGGCCATTGGGCTTCTACCTACGGAAATTCCACTGAAATTCCATACAAATGAAGACATCTCCCGGGTGCAGTCTATCGCCAGATATAAGTTTTTCTGCCCTTGTATTTCCAAAGGCGTTCTACAAACTGACATGAGGAGCCTGGAGTGGAGACTTTGGTTTCCCATGGATATGGGCCAGCGTTCGTGTGTAAAGCAGTCTGCCTGCCGCTGGATTTCTGCCTACTTTAATACCACTAAAATTCCATAAAAATGAGGATATCTCCCAGGTGCAATCTACCACCAGATGGAAGTTTTTCTGCCCTTGTACTTCCAAACACCTCCTACAAAGTGACATCAGCAACGTGGGGTGGAGATTTTGGTTTCCCATGGAAAAGGGCCACCGTTCTTGTCTAATGCTGTCTGCCTGCCACTGGGGTTATGCCTGCTGAAATTCCTCACAAATGAGGATATCTCCCACAAGGAATCTACCACCAGTTGGAAGTTTGTCTGCCCTTGTAGTGCCAAAGGCCTCCTACAAACTGACATCAGGCACGTGAGATGGAGACTTTGGTTTCCCAAGGAAATGGACCACCGTTCGTGTCTAATGCTTTCTGCCAGCCACTGGGCTTATGCCTACTAAAATTCCACTAAAATTCTATACAAATGAGGATGTCTCCAGGGTGCAATCTACCACCAGATGGAAGTTTGTCTGCCCCTGTAGAGCCAAAGGCTTCCTACAAATTGACATCAAGAACCTGAGGCGGAGACTTTAGTTTCCCATGGAAAAGGGCCACCGTTCGCGTCTAATACTGTCTACCTGCCACTGGGCTTATGGGTACAAAAATTACATACAAATGAGGATATCTCCCAGATGCAATATGCCACCAATTGGAACTTTGTCTCCTCCTGTAGTGCAAGAGGCCTCCTAGAAAATGACATGAGGAACCTGGGGTGTAGACTTTGGTTTCCCATGGAAATGAGCTACTATTCATGTCTAATTCTGTCTACCTGCAGCTGGGATTCTGTCTACTAAAATTCCACTAAAATTCCATACAAATGAGTATATCTCCCAGCTACAATCTAACACCAGATGGAAGATTCTCTGCCCTTGTGTTTCCAAAGGCCTCCTACAAAATGCCATCAGGAACCTGGAGTGGAGACTTTGGTTTCCCATGGAAAAGGACCACCGTTTCTGTCTAATGCTGTCTGCCTGGCACTGTGGTGATGACTGCTGAAGTTCCATACAAATGAGGATATCTCCCAGGTGTAATCTACCACTGGGTGGAAGTTTTTCTGCCCTTGTAGTGCCAAAGGCCTCCTAAAAACTGACATCAGGAACGTGGGGTGAAGACTTTGGTTTCCCAAGGAAATCGGCCACCGTTCGTGTCTAATGCTGTCTGGCAGCCGCTGGGCTTATGCCTACTAAAAATAAACTAAATTCAATACAAATGAGGATATCTCCCAGGTGCAATCTACCACCAGATTGAAGTTTGCCTGCCCTTATAGTTCCAAAGGCCTCCTACAAACTGACATCAGGAACGTGAGGTGGAGACTTTGGTTTCCCATGGAAAAGGTCCATTGTTCCTTTCTAATGCTGTCTGCCTGCCACTGGGCTTCTGCCTGCTGAAATTCCATACAAATGAGGATATCTCCTCGATGCAATCAACCACCAGATAGAACTTTGTCTGCTCTTGTAGTGCCAAAGTCCTCCTACAAACTGACTCCCGGAACCCGGAGTGGAGACTTTGGTTTACCATAGAAATGGGCCAGCGTTCGTGTCTAATGATGTGTGCCTGCCACTAGGCTTCTGCCTATTAAAATCCCACTAAAATTCCATACAAATGAGGATGTCTCCCAGGTGCAATCTACCACCAGATGGAAGTTTGTCTGCCCCTGTAGAGCCAAAGGCTTCCTACAAATTGACATCAGGAACCTGGGGCAGACACTTTGGTTTCCCATGAAAATGGGCCAGCGTTCGTGTCTAATGATGTGTTCCTGCCACTAGGCTTCTGCCTACTAAAATCCCACTAAAATTCCTTACAAATGAGGATGTCTCCCAGGTGCAATCTACCACCAGATGGAAGTTTGTCTGCCCCTGTAGAGCCAAAGGCTTCCTACAAATTGACATCAGGAACCTGGGGCGGAGACTTTGGTTTCCCATGGAAAAGGACCACCGTTCGTGTCTTATGCTGTCTGCCTGCTACTGGGCTTATGGCTACCAAAATTACATACAAATGAGGATATCTCCCAGATGCAAATTGCCAGCAGTTGGAAGTTAGTCTCCTCTTGTAGTGCTAGAGGCCTCCTAAAAAATTACATGAGGAACCTGGGGTGGAGACTTTGGTTTCCCATGGAAATGGGCCACTATTCATGTCTAATTCTGCCTGCCTGCCGCTGGGATTCTGCCTACTAAAATTCCACTTAAATTCCATACAAATGAGAATATCTCCCAGGTGCAATCTAACACCAGATGGAAGTTTGTCTGCCCCTGCAGAGCCAAAGGCCTCCTTCAAACTGACATTCAGAACCTCACCTGGAGACTTTGGTTTCCTATGAAAAAGGCCCACCGTTCATGTTTAATGCTGTCTGGCTGCAACTGGGCTTCTGAGTACTAAAATACCACTAAAATTCCATAAAAATGAGGACATCTCCGAGGTGCAATCTACCGCCAGATGCAAGTTTGTCTGCCCTTGTAGTGCCAAAGGCCTCCCAAAAACTGACATCAGGAACATAGGCTGGATAATTTGTTTTTCCATTGAAAAGGGCCACCGTTCTTGTCTAATGCTGTCTGCCTGCCCGTGGGCATAAGCCTACTAAAATTACCTACAAATGAGGATATCTCCCAGATGGAATTTCCCACAAGATGGAAGTTTCTCTGCCCTTTTAATGCCAAAGGCCTCCTACAAACTGATACCAGGGGCCTGGGTTGGAGACCTGGTTTTCCCATGGAAAAGGGCCACCATTCGTGTCTAATGCTGTCTGCCTGCCACTGGGCTTCTACCTGCTGAAATTCCATACAAATGAGGATATCTCCCCGATGCAATCAGCCACCAGACGGAAGTTTGTTTGCCCTTGTACTGCCAAAGGCCTCCTAAAACCTGACATCAGGAACGTGGCATGGAGACTTTGGCTGCCCATGGGAAAAGGGCCAGCGTTCATGTCTAATGCTGTCTGCCTGCCACTGGGCTTCTACCTGCTGAAATTCCATACAAATGAGGATTTCTCCCCGATTGAATCAACCAGCAGATGGAAGATTGTCTGCCCTTGTAGTGCCAAAGGCCTCCTAAAACCTGACATCAGGAACGTGGCATGGAGACTTTGGCTGCCCATGGGAAAAGGGCCAGCGTTCATGTCTAATGCTGTCTGCCTGCCACTGGGCTTCTTCCTACTAAAATTCCACTAAAATTCCATAGAAACGAGGATGTCTCCGAGGTGCAATCTACAACCAGATGGAAGTTTCTCTGCCTGTATGTTGGAAAAGGCCTCCTACAAAGTGACATCAGCAACGAGCGCGGAGATTTTGGTTTCCCATGGAAAAGGGTCACCGTTCGTGTCTATTGGTGTCTGCCTGCCACTGGGATCATGCCTGCTGAAGTTCCATACAAATGAGGATATCACCCAGATGGAATCCACCACCAGTTCGAAGTTTGTTTGCCCTCGTAGTGCCAAAGGCCTCCTAAAAACTGACATCAGGACCGTGGGGTGGAGACTTTGGTTTCCCATGGAAATGGGCCACCGTTTGTGTCTAATGCTATGTGCCTGCCACTGGGCTTATGCCTAGTAAAATCCCATACAAATGAGGATATCTCCCAGATGGAGTCTACGACCAGATGAAAGTTTGTCTGCCCTTGTAATGCCAACGGCCTCCTACAAACTGACATCAGGAATCTGGAGAGGACGCTTTGGTTTCTCATGGAAAAGGGCCAGCCTTGGTGTTTAATGCTGTCTCCTTGCCACTGGGCTTATGACTACTGAAATTACATACAAATGAGGATATCTCCCAGATGCAATATCCCACCAGATGGAAGTTTGTCTGCTCTTGCAGTGCCAAAGGCCTCCTTCAAACTGGCATTCGGAACCTCACCTGGAGACTTTGGTTTCCTATGAAAAAGGCCCACCGTTCATGTTTAATGCTGTCTGGCTGCAACTGGGCTTCTGAGTACTAAAATACCACTAAAATTCCATAAAAATGAGGACATCTCTGAGGTGCAATCCACCACCAGTTGGAAGTTTGTCTGCCCTTGTAGTGCCAAAGGCCTCCTAAAAACTGACATCAGGAACGTGAGGTGGAGACTTTGGTTTCCATAGAAAAGGGGCACCGTTTCTGTCTAATGCTCTGTGCCTGCCACTGGGCTTATGCCTAGTAAAATTCCATACAAATGAGGATATCTCCCAGATGGAATTTTCCATCAGATGGAAGTTTGTCTGCCCTTGTAGTGGCAAAGGCCTGCTAAAACCTGACATCAGGAACCACAGGTGAAGATTTTTGTTTCCCATGGAAAATGGCCACCGTTCGTGTCTAATGGTGTCTGCCTGCCACTGGGGTTATGCCTGCTGAAATTCCTCACAAATGAGGATATCTCCCTGATGGAATCTACCACCAGTTGGAAGTATGTCTGCCCTTATAGTGCCTAAGTCCTCCTAAAAACTGACATCAGGAACGTGGGGTGGAGACTTTGGTTTCCCAAGGAAATTGGCCACAGTTCGTGTCTAATGCTGTCTGCCTGCCACTGGGCTTCTGCCTGCTGAAATTCCAAAGATATTTGGAAATCTCTCCGATGCAATCAACCACCTGACGGAAGTTTGTCTGCTCCTGTAGTGCCAAATACCTCCTAAAAACTGACATCAGGAACCTGGAGTGGAGACATTGGTTTCCCATGGAAATGGGGCACCGTTCGTGTCTAATGCTCTGTGCTTGCCACTGGGCTTATGCCTAGTAAAATTCCATACAAATGGGATATCTCCCAGATGGAATTTACCATCAGATGGAAGTTTGTCTGCCCTTGTAGTGGCAAAGGCCTCCTAAAATACTGACATCAGAAACCAGGGGTGGAGATTTTCTTTTCCCATTGAAAAGGGCCACCGTTAGTGTCGAATGGTGTCTGCCTGCCACTGGGGTTATGCCTGCTGAAATTCCTCACAAATGAGGATATCTCCCTGATGGAATCTACCACCAGTTGGAAGTATGTTTGCCCTTATAGTGCCAAACTCCTCGTAAAAACTGAAATGAGGAATGTGGGGTGGAGACTTTGGTTTCCCAAGGAAATTGGCCACAGTTCGTGTCTAATGCTGTCTGTTTGCCACTGGGCTTCTGCCTGCTGAAATTCCAAAGATATTTGGAAATCTCTCTGATGCAATCAACCACCTGACGGAAGTTTGTCTGCCCCTGTAGTGCCAAAGGCCTCCTAAAAACTGACATTAGGAATCTGGAGTGGAGACATTGGTTTCCCATGGAAATGGGCCAGCGTTCCTGTCTAATGCTGTCTACCTGGCACTGTGGTTATGGCTGCTGAAATTCTATACAAATGAGGATATCTCCCAGGTGCAATCTACCACCAGGTGCAAGTTTGTCTGTTCTTGTAGTGCAAAAGGCCTCCTAGAAACGGACATCAGGAACGTGGGGTGGAGACTTTGGTTTCCCATGGAAATGGGCCACCGTTAGTGTTTAATGCTGTCTACTTGCCACTGGGCTTCTGCCTACTTTAATTCCACTAAAATTCCATACAAATGAGGATATCTCCAAGATGCAATATGCCACCAGTTGGAAGTTTGTCTGTTCTTGTAGTGCAAAATGCCTCCTAAAAACTGACATCAGGAACCAGGCGTGGAGACTTTGGTTTCCCATGGAAAAGGACCACCGTCCGTATCTAATGCTGTCTGCCTGGCATTGTGGTTATGAGTGCTGAAGTTCCATAAAAATGAGGATATCTCCCAGGTGCAATCACCAGGTGGATGTTCATCCGCCCTTATAGTTCTAAGGACCTCCTAAAAACTGACATCAGGAACGTGGGTTGGAGACTTTGGTTTCCCATGGAAAAGGGGCACCTTTTGTGTCTAATGCTATGTGCCTACCACTGGGCTTATGCCTGGTAAAATTCCATACAAATGCGGATATCTCCCAGATGGAATTTACCATCAGATGGAAGTTTGTCTGCCCTTGTAGTGGCAAAGGCCTCCTAAAAATCTGACATCAGGAACCAGGAGTGAAGATTTTTTTTTCCCACTGAAAAGGGCCAGCGTTCGTGTCTAATGCTCTCTGCCTGCCACTGATCTTCTGCCTGCTGAAATTCCAAAGATAGTTGGAAATCTCTCCGATGCAATCAACCACCTGACGGAAGTTTATCTGCCCCTGTCGTGCCAAAGGCCTCCTAAAAACTGACATCCGGAACGTGGATGGGAGACTTTGGTTTCCCATGGAAATGGGCCAGCGTTCGTGCCTAATGCTGTCTGCCTGGCAGGCACTGTGGTTATGACTGATGAAGTTCCATACAAATGAGGATATCTCCCAGGTGCAATCTACCACCAGGTGGAAGTTTTTCTACCCTTGTAGTGCCAAGGCCTCTGAGAAACGTATATCCGGAACGTGGGGTGGAGACTTTGGTTTCCCATGGAAATGGGCCACCGTTCGTGTCTAATGCTGTCTGCCTGCCACTGGGTTTCTTCCTATTAAAATTCCACTAAAATTCGATAGAAATGAGGATATCTCCCAGGTGCAATCTACAACCAGATGGAAGTTTCTCCTCCCTTATATCGGAAAACGCCTCCTACAAAGTGACATTTGCAACATGGGGTGGAGATTTTGGTTTCCCATGGAAAATGGCCACTGTTTGTGTCTAATGCTGTCTGCCTGCCTGGGGGCATATGCCTACTAAAATTCCATACAAATGAGGATATCTCCCAAACGCAATTTCCCACCAGATGGAAGTTTGTCTACCCTTTTAATGCCAAAGACCTCCTGAAAACTGACATCAGGAGCCTGGGTTGGAGACTTTGGTTTCCCATGGAAATGGGCCACCGTTCGTGTCTAATGCTGTCTGCCCGCCACTGGGGTTCTGCCTGCTGAAATTCCTCACAAATAAGGATATCTCCCTGGTGAAATCAGCCACCAGACGGAAGTTTGTCTGCCCTTGTAGTGTCAAAGGCGTCCTACAAACAGACATCAGGAACAGGAGATGAAGACTTTTGTTTCCCGTGGAAAAGGTACACTGTTTGTGTCTAATGCTTTCTGCCTGCCACTGAGCTTCTGTCTGCTGAAATTCCATACAAATGAGGATATCTCCTCGATGCAATCAACCACCAGTCGGAAGTTTGTCTGCCCCTGTAGAGCCAAAGGCTTCCTACAAATTGACATCAGGAACCTGGAGTGGAGACTTTGGTTTCCCATGGAAATGGGCCAGTGTTCGTGTCTAATTATATGTGCCTGCCACTAGGCTTCTGCCTATTAATATTCCACTTAAATTCCATACAAATGCGGATGTCTTCCAGGTGCAATCTACCACCAGATAGAAGTTTGACTGCCCTTGTAATGACAACGGCCTCCTACAAACTGACATCTGGAATCTGGAGAGGACGCTTTGGTTTCCCATGGAAAAGGGCCACCCTTGGTGTTTAATGCTGTCTGCTTGCCAATGGGCTTATGACTACTGATATTCCATGCAAATGAGAATATCTCCCAGGTGCAATCTAACACCAGATGGAAATTTCTCTGCCCTTGTGGTTCCAAAGGCCTCCTACAAACTTCCATCAGGAACCTAGGGTGGAGACTTTGGTTTCCCATGGAAAAGGACCACTGTTCCTGTCTAATGCTGTCTGCCTGGCACTGTTGTTATGACTGCTGAAGTTCCATACAAATGAGGATATCTCCCAGGTGTAATCTACCACCGGCTCGAAGTTTGTCTGCCCTCGTAGTGCCAAAGGCCTCCTAAAAACTGACATCAGGAACGTGGGGTGGAGACTTTGGTTTCCCATGGAAATGGGCCACCGTTTGTGTCTAATGCTATGTGCCTGCCACTGGGCTTATGCCTAGTAAAATCCCATACAAATGAGGATATCTCCCAGATGGAGTCTACGACCAGATGAAAGTTTGTCTGCCCTTGTAATGCCAACGGCCTTCTACAAACTGACATCAGGAATCTGGAGAGGACGCTTTGGTTTCTCATGGAAATGGGCCACCCTTGGTGTTTAATGCTGTCTCCTTGCCACTGAGCTTATGACTACTGAAATTACATACAAATGAGGATATCTCCCAGATGCAATATCCCACCAGATGGAAGTTTGTCTGCTCTTGCAGTGCCAAAGGCCTCCTTCAAACTGACATTCAGAACCTCACCTGGAGACTTTGGTTTCCTATGAAAAATGCCCACCGTTCATGTTTAATGCTGTCTGGCTGCAACTGGGCTTCTGAGTACTAAAATACCACTAAAATTCCATAAAAATGAGGACATCTCCGAGGTGCAATCTACCGCCAGATGCAAGTTTGTCTGCCCTTGTAGAACCAAAGGCCTCCTAAAAACTGACATCAGGAACATAGGCTGGATAATTTGTTTTTCCATTGAAAAGGGCCACCGTTCTTGTCTAATGCTGTCTGCCTGCCAGTGGGCATAAGCCTACTAAAATTACCTACAAATGAGGATATCTCCCAAATGCAATTTCCCACAATATGGAAGTTTCTCTGCCCTTTTAATGCCAATGGCCTCCTACAAACTGATACCAGGGGCCTGGGTTGGAGACCTGGTTTTCCCATTGAAAAGGGCCACCATTCGTGTCTAATGCTGTCTGCCTGCCACTGGACTTCTACCTGCTGAAATTCCATACAAATGAGGATATCTCCCCGATGCAATCAGCCACCAGACGGAAGTTTGTTTGCCCTTGTACTGCCAAAGGCCTCCTAAAACCTGACATCAGGAACGTGGCATGGAGACTTTGGCTGCCCATGGGAAAAGGGCCAGCGTTCATGTCTAATGCTGTCTGCCTGCCACTGGGCTTCTACCTGCTGAAATTCCATACAAATGAGGATTTCTCCCCGATTGAATCAACCAGCAGATGGAAGATTGTCTGCCCTTGTAGTGCCAAAGGCCTCCTAAAACCTGACATCAGGAACGTGGCATGGAGACTTTGGCTGCCCATGGGAAAAGGGCCAGCGTTCATGTCTAATGCTGTCTGCCTGCCACTGGGCTTCTACCTGCTGAAATTCCATACAAATGAGGATTTCTCCCCGATTGAATCAACCAGCAGATGGAAGATTGTCTGCCCTTGTAGTGCCAAAGCCTTCCTAGAAACGGACATCAGGAACGTGGGGTGGAGACTTTGGTTTCCTATAGAAATGGGCCACCGTTCGTGTGTAATGCTGTCTGCCTGCCACTGGGCTTCTTCCTACTAAAATTCCACCAAAATTCCATAGAAACGAGGATATCTCCGAGGTGCAATCTACAACCAGATGGAAGTTTCTCTGCCTGTATGTTGGAAAAGGCCTCCTACAAAGTGACATCAGCAACGAGCGCGGAGATTTTGGTTTCCCATGGAAAAGGGCCACCGTTCGTGTCTAATGGTGTCTGCCTGCCACTGGGGTTATGCCTGCTAAAATTCCTCACAAATGAGGATATCTCCCAGATGGAATCCACCACCAGTTCGAAGTTTGTCTGCCCTCGTAGTGCCAAAGGCCTCCTAAAAAATGACATCAGGAACCTGGGCTGGAGTCTTTGGTTTCTCATGGAAATATGCCACCGTTCGTATCTAATGATTTCTGCCAGCCATTGGGATTATTCCTACGAAAATTCCACTGAAATTCCAGACAAATGAAGACATCTCCCGGGTGCAATCTACCACCAGATGGAAGTTTGTCTGCCCCTGTAGAGCCAAAGGCTTCCTACAAATTGACATCAGGAACCTGGGGCGGAGATTTTGGTTTCCCAAGAAAAAGGGCCACCATTCGTGTCTAATGCTGTCTGCCTGCCACTGGGATTATGGCTACTTAAATTACATACAAATGAGGATATCTCCCAGGTGCAATCTACCAGCAGTTGGAAGTTTTTCTACTCTTGTAGTGCCAGAGGCTTCCTAGGAAATGACATCAGGAACGTGGGGTGGAGACTTTGGTTTCCCATGGAAAAGGACCACTGTTCCTGTCTAATGCTGTCTGCCTGGCACTGTGATTATGACTGCGAAGTTCCATACAAATGAGGATATCTCCCAGGTGCAATCTACCACCAGGTGGAAGTTTGTCTGCCCTTGTAGTGCCAAAGGCCTCCTAAAAACTGACATCAGGAATGTGGGGTGGAGACTTTGGTTTCCCATGGAAATGGGCCACCGTTTGTGTCTAATGCTATGTGCCTGCCACTGGGCTTATGCCTAGTAAAATCCCATACAAATGAGGATATCTCCCAGATGGAGTCTACCACCAGTTAAATGATTGTCTGCCCTTGTAATGTTAACGGCCTCCTACAAACTGACATCAGGAATCTGGAGAAGGCGCTTTGGTTTCCCATGTAAAAGGGCCACCCTTGTTGTTTAATGCTGTCTCCTTGCCACTGGGCTTATGACTACTGAAATTACATACTAATGAGGATATCTCCCAGATGCAATATGCCACCAGATGGAAGTTTGTCTGCTCTTGCAGGGCCAAAGGCCTCCTTCAAACTGACATTCAGAACCTCACCTGGAGACTTTGGGTTTCTATAGAAAAGGCCCACCATTCATGTTTAATGCTCTCTGTCTTCCACAGGGTTTCTGAGTACTAATATACCACAAAAATTCCATACAAATGAGGACATCTCTGAGGTGCAATCTACCGCCAGGTGGAAGTTTGTCTGCCCTTGCAGTGCCAAAGGCCTCCTTCAAACTGACATCAGGAACATAGGATGGATAATTTGTTTTTCCATGGAAAAGGGCCACTGTTCGAGTCTAATGCTGTCTGCCTGCCACTGGGCATATGCCTACTATAATTCCTTACAAATGAGGATATCTCCCAAATGCAATTTCCCACCAGATTGAAGTTTGTCTACCCTTTTAATGCCAAAGGCCTCCTAAAAACTGACATCGGGAACGTGGGATGGAGACTTTGGTTTCCCAAGGAAATGGGCCTCCGTTCGTGTCTAATGCTGTCGGCCAGCTACTGGGCTTATGACTACTAAAATTCCACCAAAATTCCATACACATGAGGATATCTCCCAGGTGCAGTCTACCACCAGATGGAAGTTTGTCTACCCTTTTTACGCCAAAGGCCTCCTAAAAACTGACATCAGGAACCTAGGGTGGAGACTTTGGTTTCCTATGGAAATGGGCCACTATTCCTGTCTAATTCTGTCTGCCTGCCGCTGGGATTCTGCCTGCTAAAATTCCATTTAATTCCATACATATGAGGATATCTCCCAGTTGCAATCTAACACCAGATGGAAGTTTCTCTGCCCTTGTGGTTCCAAAGGCCTCCTACAAACTGACATCAGGAACCTGGGGTGGAGACTTTGGTTTCCCATGGAAAAGGACCACTGTTCCTGTCGAATGCTGCCTGCCTGGCACTGTGGTTATGACTGCTGAAGTTCCATACAAATGAGGGTATCTCCCAGGTGCAATCTAGCACCAGGTGGAAGTTTGTCTGCCCTTGTAGTGCCAAAGGCCTCCTAAAAACTGACAGCAGGAACGTGGGGTGGAGACTTTGGTTTCCCATGGAAATGGGCCACCCTTTGTGTCTAATGCTATGTGCCTTCCACTGGGCGTATGCCTAGTAAAATTCCATACAAATGAGGATATCTCCCAGATGGAGTCTACCACCAGTCGAAAGTGTGTCTGCCCTTGTAATGACAACGGCCTCTGACAAACTGACATTAGGAATCAGGCGAGGACGCTTTGGTTTCCCATGGAAAAGGACCACCCTTGGTGTTTAATGCTGTCTCCTTGCCACTGGGCTTATGACTACTGAAATTACATACAAATGAGGATATCTCCCAGATGCAAGATGCCACCTGATGGAAGTTTGTCTGCTCTTGCAGTGCCAAAGGCCTCCTTCAAACTGACATTCGGAACCTCACCTGGAGACTTTGGTTTCCTATGGAAAAGGCCCACCGTTCATGTTTAATGCTGTCGGTCTACCACTGGGCTTCTGAGCACTAAAATACCACTAAAATACAATAAAAATGGGGATATCTCCAAGGTGCAATCTACCGCCAGATGGAAGTTTGTCTGCCCTTGTAGTGCCAAAGGCCTCCTAAAAACTAACATCAGGAACATAGGATGGATAATTTGTTTTTCCATGGAAAAGGGCCACCTTTCTTGTCTAATGCTGTCTGCCTGCCAGTGGGCATATGCCTACTAAAATTCCCTACAAATGAGGATATCTCCCAAATGCAATTTCCCACCAGATGGAAGTTTGTCTGCCCTTTTAATGCCAAAGCCCTCCGACAAACTCACTTCAGGAGCCTGGGGTGGAGACTTTGTTTTCCCATGGAAAAGGGTCACCGTTCGTGTCTAATGCTGTCTGCCTGCCACTGGGCTTCTACCTGCTGAAATTCCATACAAATGAGGATATCTCCCCGATGCAATCAACCACCTGACAGAAGTTTGTCTGCGATTGTACTGCCAAAGGCCTCCTAAAACCTGACATCGGGAACGTGGTGTGGAGACTTTAGTTTCCCATGGAAAAGGACCACCGTTCGTGTCTAATGCTGTCTTCCTGGCACTGTGGTTATGACTGCTGAAGTTCCATACAAATGAGGATATCTCCCAGATGAAATATGCCACCAGATTGAAGTTTGTCTGCTCTTGCAGTGCCAAAGGCCTCCGTCAAACTGATATCCGGAACATGGCTGAGAGACTTTGTTTTCCTATGGAAAAGGCCCACCGTTCGTGTTTAATGCTGTCTGTCTGCCACTGGGCATATGCCTTCTAAAATTCCATACAAATGAGGATATCTCCCAAATGCAATTTCCCACCAGATGGAAGTTTGTCTGCCCTTGTAGTGCCAAAGGCCTTCTAAAAACTGACATCAGGAACGTGCCGTAGAGACTTTGGTTTCCCATGGAAAAGGTCCACCGTTTGTGTCTAATGCTCTGTGCCTGCCACTGGGCTTATGCTTAGGAAAATTCCATACAAATGAGGATATCTCCCAGATGGAATCTACCACCAGTTGAAAGTTTGTCTGCCCTTGTAATGCCAAGGGCCTCCTACAAACTGACATCAGGAATCTGGAGAGGACGCTTTGGTTTCCCATGGAAAGGGGCCACCGTTTGTAATTAATACTGTGTCCTGGCCACTGGGCTTATGACTACTGAAATTACATAAAAATGAGGATATCGCCCAGATGCAATATGCCACCAGATGGAAGTTTGTCTGCTCTTGTTGTGCCAAAGGCCTCCTACAAACTGATATCAGGAATGTGGAGTTGAGTCCCCTCCATAGCCCTCAATATCCCCTCTGGAGCCCCCAATGTCTCCTCCATAGCCCCCAATGTACCCTCCATAGCCCTCCATGTCTCGTATGGAGCCCCCAATATCACCTCCATAGCCCCCAATGTACCACCATAGACCTCAATGTCCCCTATGGAGCCCCAATGTCCCATACGGAGCCGCCAATATCCCCTCCATAGCCCCCAATGTCCCCTCCAAAGCCCTCAATGTCTTTTATGGAGTCCCCAATGTCCCCTATGGCGCCCCCAATGTCCCCTACATAGGCCACAATGTTCACACCATAGCCCTCAATGTCCCTTATGGAGCCCGCAATGTCCTCTCCATAGCCCCCAATCTCCCCTCCATAGCCCACAATATCCCACCCATAGCCCTCAATGTCCCCTATGGAGCCCCCAATGTCTCTAATAGAGCCCCCAATGTCCCCTCCATAGCCCGCAATGTCCCCTATGGAGCCGTCAATGTCCCCTCTAGAGCCCGCAATGTCCCCTAAAGAGCCCCTAATGTCCCCCAAGGAAACCCCCAATGTCCCATCTGGAGCCCCCAATGTCCACTCCATAGCCAACAATGTCCAATATGGAGTTCCCAAAGTCCCCTATGGAGCCCCCAATGTCCCCTCCAAAGCCCCCAATGTCCCCTCTGGAGCCCCCAATGTCCACTCCATAGCCCACAATGTCCAATATGGAGTTCCCAAAGTCCCCAATGGAGCCCCCAATGTCCCCTTCACAGCCCTCAGTGTCCCCACCATAGCCCACAATGACCCCTCCCTAGCCCTCAGTGTTCCCTCCATAGCCCCCAATGTCCCTTCAGGTGACCCCAATGTCCCCTCCATAGCCCTCAGTGCCCCCTCCAAAGCCCCCAATGTCCCCTCCATGCCCCTAATGGCCCATCCAAACCCCCAATGGCCCCTCCATAGTCGCCAATGTACCCTCTAGAGCCCCCAATGTCCCCTCCATAGCCCACAATATCCCCTCCATAGGTCTCAATGTCCCCTCTGTAGCCCCCCAATGTCCCTTCCATAGCCCTCAATGTCCCTTAAGGAGCCCCCAATGTCCCCTCCATAGCCCACAATATCCCCTCCATAGGTTTCAATGTCCCCTCTGTAGCCCCCCAATGTCCCTTCCATAGCCCTCAATGTCCTCTCTGGAGCCCTCAATGTCCCCTCTGTAGCCCCCAGGGTCACATCCATAGCCTCATATGTCCCCTCTGCAGCCCCCTCATGACCCCTCCATTGTCCTCAATGTCCCCTCCATAGCCCCCAATGTCCTCTATGGAGCCCCCAATGTCCCCTCTGGAACCCAAAATGTCCCCTCCATAGCCCTCAATTTCCCCTCGGCAGCCCCCAATGTCCACTCCGTAGCCCACAATGTCCCCTCTGGAGCACTCAATGTTTCCTATGGAGCCCCCAATGTCCCCTCCATAGCCATCAATATCTCCTATGGAGCCCCCAATGCCCCCTCTTGAGTCCCCAATGTCCCCTCTGGAGCCCCCAATGTCCCCTCCATAGCCCTCAATATTCACTCTCTAGTACCCAGTGTCACCTTCATAGCCCTCAATGTCCCCTATGGAGCCCCCAATGCCCCCTCCATAGCCTCCTATGTCCCCTCCATAGCCCTCAATGTTCCCTCTGGAGCCCTCAATGTCCCCTCTGGAGCCCTCAAAGTCCCCTCCATAGCCCCCAAT
The DNA here is from genome assembly GCA_027886175.1 of Phylloscopus collybita. Classification (NCBI taxonomy): domain Eukaryota; kingdom Metazoa; phylum Chordata; class Aves; order Passeriformes; family Phylloscopidae; genus Phylloscopus; species Phylloscopus collybita. Next base: position 340,969 of record JAJNNQ010000091.1, on the reverse strand, counting down.
GTCCCCTCTGGAGCCCTTAATGTTCCCTCTGTAGCGCCCAGTGTCCCCTATGGATCCCCCAATGTCCCCTCCATAGCCCCCAATGTCCCCTCCATAGCGCCCAATGTCTCCTCTGGAGCCCTCAATGTCCCCTCCATAGCCCTCAATGTCCCCTCTTGAGCCCCCAATGTCCTCTATGGAGCCCCCAATGTACCCTCCATTGCCCTCAGTATCGCCTCTGGAGTTGTCAATGTCCCCTCCATAGCCCTCAATGTCTCCTATGGAGCCCCTAATGTCGTCTCCATAGCCCCCCCATGTCCCCTCTGGAGCCCCCCATGTCCCCTCCATAGCCCTCAATGTCCCCTCCATAGCCCTCAATGTCTCCTATGGAGCCCCTAATGTCCCCTCCATAGCCCCCAATGTCCCCTCTGGAGCCCCCCATGTCCCCTCCATAGCCCTCAATGTCCCCTCCATAGCCCTCAATGTCTCCTATGGAGCCCCTAATGTCCCCTCCATAGCCCCCAATGTCCCCTCTGGAGCCCCCCATGTCCCCTCCATAGCCTTCAATGTCCCCTACATAGCCCTCAATGTCCCCTCCATCGTCCTAAATGTCCCCTGTGGAGCCCCCAATATCCCCTCCATTGCTCTCAATGGCCCCTCTGGAGCCTTCAATGTCCCCTCCATAGCCTTCAATGTCCCCTATGGTGCCCTCAATATCCCCTCCATAGCCTTCAATGTCCCCTATGGAGCCCTCAATGTCCCCTCTGGTTCCCCAAATGTCCCCTCCGTAGCCCCCAATGTCCCCTCATGGCCCCCAAATTACCCTTCATAGCCCTCAATGTCCCCTCCGGAGCCCTCAATGTCCCCTCCATAGCCCTCAATGTCCCCTCCACAGCCCCCAGTGTCCCCTCTTGAGCCCCTAATGTCCCCTCCATAGCCCTCAATGTCTCCTCTGGAGCCCTCAATGTCCCCTCCATAGACCTCGATGTCCCCTATGGAGGCTCGAATGTCCCCTTTGTAGGCCCCAAAGTACCTTCCATAGCCCTCAATGTCCCCTCCATAGCCCTCAATGTCCCTTAAAGAGCCCCCAATGTCCCCTCCATAGCCATCAAAATCCCCTCTGGAGCCCTCAATGTCCCCTGCAAAGCCCTCAATATCCCCTATGGAGCCTCCAATGTCCCCTCTGTAGCCCCCAGTGTCACCTCCATAGCCCTTAATGTCCCCTACAGAGCCCCAAATGTCCCGTCTGTAGCTCTCAATGTCCCTTCTGGAGCCCCCAATGTCCCCTATGGAGCCACCAATGTCCCCTCTCTAGCCCCCAATGTCCCCTCACGAGCACCCAATGTCCCCTCCATACCCCTCAATGTCTCCTCTGGAGCCCCCAATGTCCCCTATGGAGCCCCCAATGTCCCCTCCATAGCCCCCTATGTCTTCTCCCTAGCCCTCAATGTCCCCTCTGGATCCCCCAATGTCCTCTCCGTAGCCCCCAATGTCCCCTACATAGCCCTCAATGTCCCCTCCATAGCCCTCAATGTCCCCTATGGAGCCCCCAATGTCCCCTCCATAGCCCCCAATGTCCCCTCTGGAGCCCTCAATGTCCCCTATGGTGCCCCCAATATCCCCTCCATAGCCCCCAATGTCCCGTCTGCAGCCCTCAATGTCCCCTATGGTGCCCCCAATGTCCCCTCCATAGCCCCCAATGTCCCGTCTGCAGCCCTCAATGTCCCCTCTGGAGCCCCCAATGTCCCCTATGGAGCCCCCAATGTCCCCTATGGAGCCCTTAATGTCCCCTATGGAGCCCTCAATGTCCCCACCATAGCCCTCAATATCCCCTCCATAGCGCCCAATGTCCGCTATGGAGCCCCCAATGTCCCCTATGGAGCCCCCAATGTCCCCTCCATGGCCCCCAATATCCCCTCCATAGCGCCCAATGTCCCCTATGGAGCCCCCAACGTCCCCTCCATCGCCCCGATTGTCCCCTATGGAGCTGCCAATGTCCCCTCAGGAGCCCTCAATGTCCCTTCCATAGCCCCCTATGTCCTCTCCCTAGCCCTCAATGTCCCCTCTGGATCTCCCAATGTCCCCTCCGTAGCCCCCAATGTCCCGTCATGGCCCCCAAAGTCCCCTCCATGGCCCTCCATGTCCCCTGTGGAGCCCCCAATATCCCCTCCATTGCTCTCAATGGCCTCTCTGGAGCCCTCAATGTCCCCTCCATAGTCTTCAATGTCCCTTATGGAGCCCCCAGTATCCCCTCTTGAGCCCCCAATGTCCCCTCCATAGCCGTCAATGTCCCCTCTGGAGCCCTCAATGTCCCCTCCATGGCCTTCAATGTCCCCTATGGAGCCCTCAATGTCCCCTCTGGATCCCCCAATGTCCCCCCCGTAGCCCCCAATGTCCCCTCATGGCCCCCAAAGTACCCTCCATAGCCCCCAGTGTCCCCTCTTGAGCCCCCAATGTCCCCTCCATAGCCATCAATGTCCCCTCTGGAGCCCTCAATGTCCCCTCTGTAGCCCCCAGTGTCACCTCCATAGTCCTTAATGTCATCTATAGAGCCCCAAATATCCCATCTGTAGCCCTCAATGTCCTCTCTGGAGCCCTCAATGTCCCCTATGGAGCCCCAAATGTCCCCTCTCTAGCCCCCAGTGTCCCCTCACGAGCACCCAATGTCCCCTCCATAGCCCTCAATGACCCCTCTGTAGCCCCCAGTGTCACCTCCTTAGCCCGCAATGACCACTCCATAGCCTTCAGTGTCCCCTCCATAGGCCCTAATGTCCCCTCAGGAGCCCCCAATGTCCCCTCCATAGCCCCCAATGTCTCCTCCATAGCCCTCAGTGTCCCCTCCATAGCCTTCAATGTGCCCTATGGAGCCCCCAATGTCCCCTTTGTAGCCCCCAAAGTACCCTCCATAGCCGTCAATGTCCCGTATGGAGCCCTCAATGTCCCCTATGGGGCCCCCAATGTCCCCTCCATAGCTCCCTATGTCCTCTCCCTAGCCCTCAATGTCCCCTCTGGATCCCCCAATGTCCCCTACATAGCCCTCAATGTCCCCTCTGGAGCCGCTAGTGTGATTCCATAGCCCTCAATGTCCCCTCTGGAGCCTTCAATGTCCCCTCTGTAACCCCCAGTGTCAACTCCATAGTCCCCAATGTCTCCTCCATAGCCCGCAATGTCCCGTACGGACGCCTCAATGTCCCCTATGGAGGCCCCAATGTCCGCTCCATAGACCCCAGTGTCCCCTCCAGAGCCCTTCGTGTACCCTCCATAACATCCAATGTCCCCTCAGGAGCCCCCAATGTCCCCTACATAGCCCTCAATGTCCCCTATGGAGCCTCCAATGTCCCGTCTGTAGCTCTCAATGTCCATTCTATAGCCCTCAATGTCCCCTCTGGAGCCCCCAATGTCCCCTCCATAGCCCCTAATGTCCCCTATGGAGCTCCCAATGTCTTTTCCAAAGCCTTCAATGTCCCCTATGGAGCCCCCAATGTCCCCTGCATAGCCCACAATGTCCCCTCCAGAGCCCTCAATGTCCCCTCTGGAGCCCCCAATGTCTCCTAAGGAGCCCCCAATGTCCCCTCCATAGCCCTCTATGTCCCCTCTGGAGCCCTCGTTGTCCCTAATGGAGCCCCCAATGTCCCCTCTAAAGCCATCAGCTTAGATGGAGACTTTGAACTTCATGTACTAACGTGCTGTGCAAATGATACTAAGAGCTGGAATTCTCAGTTATTCCTGTGCTTTTTCCAGGTCCATATCTAACCCTTGAGACTGACTTTTTTCCCTGGAAACAAATCATGGTTTACTAACAGAGAAATCCAAACCAAAGCAAACAAAAACACCACAAAACAAACCCCCGAAAAACAGCCCACCTCCCGAAAAAACCACAAAAAGAGAAAATATGCCAATATTATTTTAATAAAAATGAAATCTTTACCCTTGGAAAACCAGGCTAATTTAATTGTAATTAATTGTCCTTCTGCTGTGTTAGGTTAATGAATTCATATTTAAAAAATTGGTTAAAACATGAACACGAATTTAAAAAAAAATACAGAAATAGAACAATATAAATAATAAAAATAGAAATATAAAACAAAAAATATCAATAATATAAAGACAATATATCATATTACATGTTGCATATATTATATGAGATATAATATAGATAGGAATATAAAAGATAAGTTATAAATAGCAATATAAAAATAAAAAAAAGATTAAAAATTTGGAAATATAACTTAAAGACTTTTTTGATTTCAATTTCATTGGTGACAGGGTTCTCGTAGTTGTGGTTGGGAGACTGTTGTGGCATTTAATTTAGAGAATGTTTGGAAGGGGATTTTTGGACGCCTTTTTGGCCTCCGCTCTCTGCCTGTCCCCGACCCAGGGCTGAGCTCGGGTGCAGTGCTGCCACCGTGTGGACAGAGCGCGGTACTGCAGCGCTCCCATGCCCGTCCCCAACGCGTGTGACAGCCCCTGGCTGAGCTTAAGGGCAGTGCTGTCACCGTGTGGACAGAGCGCGGTACTGCAGCGCTCCCATGCCCGTCCCCAACGCGTGTGACAGCCCCTGGCTGAGCTTAAGGGCAGTGCTGTCACCGTGTGGACAGAGCGCGGTACTGGAGCACTCTCCCGAGCCCAGCCCGATGCGCGTGGCAGCCCCGGACTGTGAGCTTGCCGGCACTGCTTGACGTTTCCAAGATGGCGGCAAAAAGGGCGGGAAAAAAGCAAGGACCCTGGTGGCATCTAGCCAGCTGCCTGCGCAAAAACCCGACCACAGCGCCGGCCGAGAGTGATTTTTCTGGGGTGTTTCCAGGTGCGCGGGTACGAGCTGGAGGTTCGGCGGTGCCCCCGAGGGGTTCCGACAGTCGATTTAGTCAGGCACTTCTGTGTGGAGCCGGGGGGACCATAAGGGTGCCACAAAAAAGATGGCGGATCGACCAGAACTGGCTTCAGCCACAACCAAGATGGCGGCGAGTGGAAAAAAGGGCGGGAAAAATCAAAGACCCCGAAGGCGTCTAACTGACTGCCTGTGCACAACCCCGACCAGACTGCTTCACAGATTAAGTTCTCCGTGGCGTTTCCAGGTGTGTGGACAGGGTCTGTGGGCTCAGCTATGCCGCGGCCTGGTTCAAGCAGTAGATTTAGTCAGGCGTCTCTGTTTGAAGCCGGAGGGGGCCTTAAGAGTGCCACAAAAAAGATGGCGTCTCAACCGGAAGTGGCTTCAGACACAACCAAGATGGCGGCGAGTGAGGGCGGAAGTCATGTGACATCCCTCTCAAGATGGCTGCTGGGCTACTGTAATATTTTAAAATATTAATCGCATAACTTTATATTAATAGAGATTTTTGTAGGATCTTTTATGTGTTTAGTGAAAGGATTTTTAAGAGTATTAGTTTTGTTTAGTTTTGTTTTTTTAATATAAAAAAAAGACGCCGCTCTTGACAGCGTATCCATGGTAACTTTGGGGCTTCTCCAGCCCGCATCTCGATGGTAACTTCCGGGACGCTCTGGCCAGCATCTCTATGCTAACTTCCGGGACGCTCTGGCCTGCGTCTCTATTGTATTTTTGCGGGCCGCTCTGGCCCGCGTCTCTATGGTAAGCTCCGGGCCGCTCTATCCTTCGTGTCTATGGTAATTTCTGTGCTTCTCTGTCCCGCGTCTCCATGATAACTTCCGGGCCGCTGCGTCTCTCGTTTCCATGGTAACACCCCGGGCCGCTTTGAACCACGTGTCTCTGTGAAGTTCTGGTCGCGTGTCGGGGGCGGGGGTCCCGTCGGAGCCGCTCCGCCCCACCTCGCTGCTCTCGGGGGGAATCCCGCCGGCTGCCGCTGCTTCCGGGTGGGCTCGGGGGAATTTTGGGGTCTCCGGGGGGATTTTGGGGTTTCCAGGGTCGGGGGAGGCGCGGTTTGGGGTCTCCGGGGGTTTTTGGCGGGCCCCGAGGGGTCCCGGGGGTGCCGGCCCCGCCGTGCGGCTGACGGTGACGGCGCTGCGGGGCCGGCTGGAAGTGCCGCCTGCGGGTATCGCGGGCAGGGGCTGGGGGGGTTCGGGGGGATTTGGAGGGCTTTATAGGATTTGGGGAACTTTGGGGCAGTTTGGGGGAGCGGTTCAATGGGGTTTTGGGGCAGTTTGGGGGGATGTTTGGGTGGAGTGTTGGGGGTGGTTCGGGGGTTTGGGGGTTCTGGGGGGATTATGAGGATTGTATGGGTGGGTTTTGGGGATGGGTTTGGGGTTTCTGCGATGGTTTGGGGCAGTTTGGGGGGGTTTTGGGGTTCTGGGATTTTTTTTTAAAATAATTATAGTAAAAAGTGTCAAGTTTGAAGGTTTTCTCATTAAAAAAAATGTAATATCTAGCAAGAAAACCAAAATATTAAAAAAGGTTAATTAACATTTTATTATTTTTAAATTTAGGTTGTAGTGTGTTAAAGAAGAAAAAAAGAGATTTGGAGGTATTGCTGGACAATGGGGCTTGTGTCAGAAAGGCAGCTAACACAGCTCCGGGAGTATCTGGATTCTGCAGGGGCAGGGAAAGCTTACTTTGGATGAACATCCAAATGTGCCAAGCCAGGAAAGACCCACCCCATTGTGTCCAAGGAACAGCAATTAGGCCATTTAGGATTTAAGTATTAATGGGATTTTAATGGGATAGTTAAAAATGCAGTACTACAGAGAGATGAATTATGGTAAATAAACACTTCGCAAGTTGGCTGGTGCTGTTGGTAAATTGGGATTTACCAACAGGAATTTGGTAAATGTCCTTGAAATGTGCCCTACGATGAGGCAAAACTCCAACTAGGATGGAAAACTGGCATTTGCAATAAATACTCCCTTACTAAAATCAAAAAGAGGAAAAACATCAAAGGAAAGGAAGGAAAAATATCTAAATCTCATCCTGCCTGGAAGACAAGCTCAGGCATTTCTAACACTGAAAACTTTGGAAACAGTTAGCAGTTTCATGGTGGAAGTTCGTGGAATGCTGACATAAAATCTTCTTCCTCTGCTCAGATTTTAAAGGGAAGTGAGAACTAAACATCTCAAGTAACTCCTATCCAACAATCATCTGTATTCTGTGGGAGTAACATTGCAAAGAAACTCCAGGCGTACTTGTATCTGACATCTGAAGCTCTTAGCAGAGCTGGGAAGTTTCAATAGAAGAAAAGAGCCACCACAATTGCTGGAATAACAAAATTCAACTTGGCAAACGTCAGGAACTTTATTTACAAATCCATGGAGGAGGAGGAGGAGAAGGATGACACCAGGAACACACTCCAGCTGAAAGCAACGATTTATTTGGAAAAGGCGGGAAATCCAACTGACAGCCTCTGGTCATGGCCAAGCAATTCTCCAGGAGTCGGAGACAAAAGTGGGAACCTTGGACTGGGACAAGGCCTTCCACTGGCCTGGCTTCCTTGGCTCTCTCCTTTTTTGCCAACTACCTGAAGAGGAAAAAAAACCAGGAATACAGTTCCAAACCTGGGCAGGACATCCTTGGCTCAAGCAGACTGAAGCGCAACTCCCAGGGAGCGAGGCCAGGCTGTGCGCCGGGGAGCTCCGGGAATCTGGGATTGCCCGTGGCATTCAAGGGCTGGAAAAGCACAGCCAGCTGCCGGCTTTAGTGCCGGGACACAGCAAGGCCTGGCCCCAGGGGCAGCAGTTGGAGCTGGGCCTGCAGGAGAACGCCCCAAACCCAGCTTAAACATCCAGCAGGACACCCAGCACGCTCCAGGATGAACTCAGGTGGGAGAATCCCCCCGGATGCTCCACGTTCCTCGCCGCTGGCAGCTTTGCCAGGGCCTCCCTCAAAATTCCTACCTCACCGTGCAGCTCCTACAAAACAGGAGAGCCTATGGAAACCATCCAGAAATGCACGGATCTCCAGTTCTTAAGAGCCAAAGCGGCAGCAAAAGGTGTCCCAACTGTCCTGCAAACCAGCAGGTCTGAGGAGATGCAGGGCTCTGTTCCACAGGGGACACAAGTGCCCCTCAGCCAGCCAAGATTCTCTCGGGCTCTTCCCTCTGCTCCCTGCGGACACGAGCAGCAGTTTTTCCCTAGGGTTCCCCTTTCCATCAAGGCAATGACTTCTGTTCTTCTCCGACTCCATGTTCAGGAAGGAAAAAAGGAATATTAGCATTACACAGACTGTCCAGAAGGGTGTGACTGAGGCAGGATCAGCTCCCAGTCCACTGCTGCTTCTGGATTTCTGGGCAGTTCCTTCCCATCCTGCCCTTCCCAGCACCATTCCCTGGGTGCCATATCCAAAGACACCTTCTCCATGCAGCTTAAAAAGCCACAGAAACCCAAAGAAAGAAGATCAAAAATCAATTCACATGTTTCTAGTCTGGGGAGAATGAGGGAGGTCTAAAATCTGTATTTATTTTAGAACAGTAGAGCCAATTTTAAGGACCTTGAGTATCAGTGAAGGGCAGCAAAAGCTGATAAACTCCTTTATTAAGTTAGTAGGAGCAGAAAAACAAAGTTTTAAGATCAAGTTTTGCTGCTAAAAATTAAGGAGGTGCCATGTTGGTGTTAGTGCTTTTAACCTTCTGACATTAGAGGGTATTTGTACCATAAATGCCTGAAGTGTCCTAAAATGATATTATGATATCCTCTATCATTCTCCCCGAAATTATCTATCTCTCAACCATATTATCAAACACAAACAAACAAACAAAATCATTCATGTTCGTGCAAACGTCTGAATGCCACACAGGAGAACGTGCATTTTCATTTTGAAGTAATTTTATTTTACATTTCTCCAGAGTTCCGAGCAGAGCGTCTGTATTACTGAAGGAAAACAATACAGATCAGAGAAGCTTATCAATCAGCAGTACGACGTCCCTTTCACACAGTGGGTGCACCTATCCTCTGGATCTCCCCTACAGTCCTGGCAGTCCATCTTTGCCCTGACAGAGAAAACTGCATGGTTTAAAGGGTGCTGAGATAAAGAAGGATACATTAGGAGGGCCATGGATATAAAATAAATGAAAAGCATCTGTAAGAGTTTCTTTCCGTATACAAAATAACTTTTCTTTTGGGGTTGATTTTCATTTTTTTTAAATTGACAGTCTGTACACAGATAAACCTTTCACCAGAAATCATTTAAAAATGCTGGTGTCACAAGGAAAAAGGAGCCACTAAACAACCCATCCTGCAAACTCATAAGCCTCTCCTCGGCTGCGGGTGTCTATCTTTGGGACCAGCCCTGCCCCGGGAGGGACACTGCTGCTGATGAGTTCAGGGCCCCCAGAGCACGGAAGAACAGATCACCACTTTGCCAGCTAAACCAGTGCACCGAGCGCCCCATCCAGTCCTTTCCTGAACAGCTCCACTGAGGGTGACTCCACCACTTCCCTGGGCAGCCCTTACCACTGCCTGACCATCCTTTCCATGAAAAAATTCTTCCTAATGTCCAGCCTGAACCTCCCCCGGTGCAGCTTGAGGCTATGACCTCTCGTCCTGTTGCTTGGTACCTGGGGAAGAGGCCACTCCACAATCTGGTTACAGTGTCCGTGCAGGGAGACAACCCGCAGATTATTTGCAAGTATGTTCTAGAACACGTGGAGAACAAGTCATTCGGGCACTGCACTGAGCGTGATATTTTCATACCCCTGGCCGGCTGAGTTTCCATAGCACAAGTCAGTGATGCACTCAGTAGTCCTGTTTGCAGCTCTTCTGCCCAGGGCTGCCAGGCTCCAAAGAGCTGAATTACAGAGTACATGTCAGTGGAACTCGCACACAAGGTGAGTAACCTTGTACCAAGGAGATGCATGGTCAGGTAGGGTCATCTATAGCTTTTAGGATGTCAGATTTGTTTTGCCACCTTGCTGTACTACTCTAAAACCTAAGGCAAGAAACTTTGTTTTAAAATGAAGACTATTGCATTTCTAGTGTTCCCCCGCCATTAGTCACCATTAGAACAGAGATAGGAATTACCAGCTTGTGCTGCTTCCAAAATCTTGTACAAAAATAGATCACTATGTCCTTTGCGCAGTCTCAAAAATCTCCAGACTCTTCTTTCACCTCTCGCTTCCAACAGGTACGGTCAGGTCCCATTCCTGGCCTTGTGTTTCGGTCAAAACCACAGACAAATTAAGTTTGTATTCACTTCCCTTGGAATGGCTACTTGGAATCCGTTCTGTTCCCATTCTCATTGATTGCATTTCTTTACATTTCCTTTTTTTTTTTGTCCAAAGGAAATGCATTGGCAGTGCAAACACAAAGTAGGTACAATGAGACTCCTGCCCACCTCCCCTCCCCAACGAGCAGGGGAGTGGCAGCACTCAGCACCCAGGCTTATTGCCAAATCACCCCAGCATTGCCAAAAGGCCTCCCAAGGCATTACTTGCATGCACAGGACTCCACTGTCATGTTGGGGTACACCTTCAGCACCACGTTTTTGTTTTCATCAAAGAATAAGATACTAAGAGAAGACATCTTGTCAGGCCCACAGCAAGGCTCGGGAATGCCAGGGACGACTCCAACAGCTCTCACACTGCTCTGGATGGTGGCGTGGTTGGATGGCTTCATGGCCTGAAAGAGAAAGACGTGGTAGTTACCACACCCACGCTGCCATGGATTTACGTACTCTACAATGACATTGCTTTGTTGAAGGGCCCTGTCGAGACCCCTCAGCTGAAACATCTGTAGCCAGTGGCACTGCTGAGGAACTGAGCCTCCAAGACAGCTGTACCTCATACTAAAGTAACATTTTCCTCCAGAGAAGAAGCTTCAAAGGTTTCCTAAAAAGCTAAAACTTCAAAGTTTCCTAAATTTATGAAAAGGGACACACTTGGGTTTGCTCTAGCAGATCTGAAAGCAGATCTGCCTGGTGAAGTAATTGCTTGGTCTCAAAACCAGAAACTATTAAGGTGCTCATAGAAACAAAAAACCAACACAGAAAAGAAAACCAAGTTTTACTCCGAACCCTAAAATGCTTCCCTGTATAAGAGATAGGTGAGCATGAAAAATGCATAAGACAAAGCTTTTAGCCAGGGACTTTTGGCTCGGTTTTTAGAGTTGTTCTTACACACACTCTGGGAATCAAAACAGTTCAGTGTGTACCCCATCACATGTCGCTGGGAAATACACAGAACAAGGTCATTTTGGCCAAATGTTCAAGTTGCAGTTTTGCTGCAATGACAGATGATTTGTTTCCAGGGAAAAAAGTCAGTCTCAAGGGTTAGATATGGACCTGGAAAAAGCACAGGAATAACTGAGAATTCCAGCTCTTAGTATCATTTGCACAGCACGTTAGTACATGAAGTTCAAAGTCTCCATCTAAGCTGATGGCTTTAGAGTGGACATTGGGGGCTATGGAGGGGACATTGAGGGCTCCATTAGGGACAACGAGGGCTCCAGAGGGGACATAGAAGGCTATGGAGGGGACATTGGGGGCTCCTTAGGAGACATTGGGGGCTCCAGAGGAGACATTGAGGGCTATGGAGAGGACATTGTGGGCTATGCAGGGGACATTGGGGGCTCCATAGGGGACATTGAAGGCTTTGGAAAAGACATTGGGAGCTCCATAGGGGACATTAGGGGCTATGGAGGGGAAATTGGGGGCTATGGAGGGGACATTGGGGGCTCAAGAGGGGAAACTGGGGGCTATGGAGGGTACTTTGGGGGCCATGAGGGGACATTGGGGGCTACGGGGGGGGGACATTGGGGGATCCAGAGGGGACATTGAAGGCTCCATAGGGGACATTGAAGGCCATGGAGGGGACATTGAGGGCTCCAGACGGGACATTGACGGCTATGGAGGGGACATTGGGGGCACCATAGGGGACATTGAGGGCTCCAGAGGGGACATTGGGGGCTATGGAGGGGACATTGGGGGCTCCATAGGGGACATTGAGGGCTATGGAGGGGACATTGAGGGCTATGTAGGGGACATTGGGGGCTACGGAGAGGACATTGGGGGATCCAGAGGGGACATTGAGGGCTAGGGAGAAGACATAGTGGGCTATGGAGGGGACATTGGGGGCTCCATAGGGGACATTGGGGGCTCCAGAGGAGACATTGAGGGGTATGGAGGGGACATTGGGTGCTCGTGAGGGGACATTGGGGGCTAGAGAGGGGACATTGGTGGCTCCATAGGGGACATTGGGGGCTCCAGAAGGGACATTGAGAGCTACAGACGGGACATTTGGGGCTCTGTAGGGGACATTAAGGGCTATGGAGGTGACACTGGGGGCTACAGAGGGGACATTGGAGGCTCCATAGGGGATATTGAGGGCTTTGCAGGGGACATTGAGGGCTCCAGAGGGGATTTTGATGGCTATGGAGGGGACATTGGGGGCTCTTTAAAGGACATTGAGGGCTATGGAGGGGACATTGAGGGCTATGGAAGGTACTTTGGGGCCTACAAAGGGGACATTCGAGCCTCCATAGGGGACATCGAGGTCTATGGAGGGGACATTGAGGGCTCCAGAGGAGACATTGAGGGCTATGGAGGGGACATTAGGGGCTCAAGAGGGGACACTGGGGGCTGTGGAGGGGACATTGAGGGCTATGGAGGGGACATTGAGGGCTCCGGAGGGGACATTGAGGGCTATGAAGGGTAATTTGGGGGCCATGAGGGGACATTGGGCGCTACGGAGGGGACATTTGGGGAACCAGAGGGGACATTGAGGGCTCCATAGGGGACATTGAAGGCTATGGAGGGGATATTGAGGGCACCATAGGGGACATTGAAGGCTATGGAGGGGACATTGAAGGCTCCAGAGGGGCCATTGAGAGCAATGGAGGGGATATTGGGGGCTCCACAGGGGACATTTAGGGCGATGGAGGGGACATTGAGGGCTATGTAGGGGACATTGGGGCTACGGAGAGGACATTGGGGGATCCAGAGGGGACATTGAGGGCTAGGGAGAAGACATAGGGGGCTATGGAGGGGACATTGGGGGCTCCAGAGGGGACATTGGAGGCTCCAGAGGGGACATTGAGGGCTATGGAGGGGACATTGGGGGCTCCATAGGGGACATTGGGGGCTCCAGAGGGGATGTTGGGGGCTTTGGAGAGGACACTGAAGGCTTTGAAGGGGTCATTGAGAGCTATGGAGCGAACATTGAGGGCTGTGGAGGGGACATTGGGGGATCCTGAGGGGACATTGGGTTCTCAAGAAGGGACATTGGGGGCTCCATAGGGGACATATAGGTCTCCAGAGGGGACATTGAGGGCTATTAAGGGGACATTGGGTGCTCAGGAGGGGACATTGGGGGCTCCATAGTGGAAATTGCGGGCTCTAGAGGGGACATTGAGGGCTCCAGAGGGAACATTGGGGGCTCCATAGGGGACATTGAGAGCTATGGAGGTGAAACAGGGGGCTACAGAGGGGATATTGAGGGCTATGGGGGGGACATTGGGTGCTCAAGAGGGGATATTGGGGGCTCCAGAGTGGACATTGAGGGCTCCGTAGGTGACATTGAGGGCTAGGGAGGGGACATTGAGGGCTATGGAGGGGATATGGGGGGCTCCAGAGGGGACATTGGGGGCTATGGAGGGGACATTAGGAGTTCCATAGGAGACATTGAGGGCTATGGAGGGGACATTGAGGGCTATGGAGGGGACATGGGGGGCTCCAGAGGGGACATGGGGGGCTATGGAGACGACATTAGGGGCTCCATAGGAGACATTGAGGGCTATGGAGGGGACATTGACAACTCCAGAGGCGATACTGAGGGCAATGGAGGGTACATTGGGGGCTCCATAGGGGACATTGGGGGCTCAAGAGGGGACATTGAGGGCTATGGAGGGGACATTGAGGGCTCCAGAGGAGACATTGGGCGCTATGGAGGGGACATTGGGGGCTATGGAGGGGACATTGAGGGCTCCAGAGGGGACATTGAGGGCTATGGAGGGGACATTGGGGGCTATGGAGGGGGCATTGGGGGCTCCATAGGGGACATTGAGGGCTATGAAGGTGACACTGGGTACTAGAGAGTGAATATTGAGGGCTATGGAGGGGACATTGGGGGCTCCAGAGGGGACATTGGGGACTCAAGAGGGGGCATTGGGGGCTCCATAGGAGATATTGATGGCTATGGAGGGGACATTGGGGGCTCCATAGGAAACATTGAGTGCTCCAGAGGGGACATTGTGGGCTACGGAGTGGACATTGGGGGCTGCCGAGGGGAAATTGAGGGCTATGGAGGGGACATTTTGGGTTCCAGAGGGGACATTGGGGGCTCTATAGAGGACATTGGGGGCTATGGAGGGGACATTGAGGACTATGGAGGGGTCATGGGGGGGCTGCAGAGGGGACATTGGAGGCTATGGATGTGACCCTGGGGGCTACAGAGGGGACATTGACGGCTCCAGAGAGAACATTGAGGGCTATGGAAGGGACATTGGGGAGCTACAGAGGGGACATTGAGACCTATGGAGGGGATATTGTGGGCTATGGAGGGGACATTGGGGGCTCCTTAAGGGACATTGAGGGCTATGGAAGGGACATTGGGGGGCTACAGAGGGGAGATTGAGACCTATGGAGGGGATATTGTGGGCTATGGAGGGGACATTGGGGGCTCTAGAGAGTACATTGGCGACTATGGAGGGGCCATTGGGGGTTTGGATGGACCATTAGGGGCATGGAGGGGACATTGGGGGCTTTGGAGGGGGCACTGAGGGCTATGGAGGGGACATTGGGGTCACCTGAAGGGACATTGGGGGCTATGGATGGAACACTGAGGGCTAGGGAGGGGTCATTGTGGGCTATGGTGGGGACACTGAGGGCTGTGAAGGGGACATTGGGGGCTCCATTGGGGACTTTGGGAACTCCATATTGGACATTGTGGGCTATGGAGTGGACATTGGGGGCTCCAGAGAGGACATTGGGGGCATTGGAGAGGACATTGGGGGCTCCATAGGGGACTTTGGGAACTCCATATTGGACATTGTGGGCTATGGAGAGGACATTGGGGGCTCCAGAGGGGACATTGGGGGCTTTGGAGATGACATTGGGGGCTCCATAGGGGACATTGACGGCTCCATAGGGGACATTGCGGGCTATGGAGGGGACATTGGGGGCTCCATAAGGGACATTGGGGGCTCCATAGGGGACATTGAGGGCTATGGGTGGGATATTGTGGGCTATGGAGGGGAGATTGGGGGCTATGGAGAGGACATTGCGGACTCCATAAGGGACATTGAGGGCTATGGTGTGAACATTGTGGCCTATGTAGGGGACATTGGGGGCGCCATAGGGGACACTGGGGACTCCATAAAAGACATTGAGGGCTTTGGAGGGGACATTGGGGGCTATGGAGGGGATATTGGCGGCTCCGTATGGGACATTGGGGCTCCATAGGGGACATTGAGGTCTATGGTGGTACATTGGGGGCTATAAAGGTGATATTGGGGGCTCCATACGAGACATGGAGGGCTATGGAGGGCACATTGGGGGCTATGGAGAAGACATTGGGGGCTCCAGAGGGGATATTGAGGGCTATGGAGGGGACTCAACTCCACATTCCTGATATCAGTTTGTAGGAGGCCTTTCGCACAACAAGAGCAGACAAACTTCCATCTGGTGGCATATTGCATCTGGGAGATATCCTCATTTTTATGTAATTTCAGTAGTCATAAGCCCAGTGGCCAGGAGACAGCATTAATTACCAACGGTGGCCCCTTTCCATGGGAAACCAAAGCGTCCTCTCCAGATTCCTGATGTCAGTTTGTAGGAGGCCCTTGGCATTACAAGGGCAGACAAACTTTCAACTGGTGGTAGATTCCATCTGGGAGATATCCTCATTTGTATGGAATTTTCCTAGGCATAAGCCCAGTGGCAGGCACAGAGCATTAGACACAAACGGTGGACCTTTTCCATGGGAAACCAAAGTCTCTACGGCACGTTCCTGATGTCAGTTTTTAGAAGGCCTTTGGCACTACAAGGGCAGACAAACTTCCATCTGGTGGGAAATTGCATTTGGGAGATATCCTCATTTGTATGGAATTTTAGAAGGCATATGCCCAGTGGCAGACAGACAGCATTAAACACGAACGGTGGGCCTTTTCCATAGGAAAGCAAAGTCTCTCGGCCATGTTCCGGATATCAGTTTGACGGAGGCCTTTGGCACTGCAAGAGCAGACAAACTTCAATCTGGTGGCATATTTCATCTGGGAGATATCCTCATTTGTATGGAACTTCAGCAGTCATAACCACAGTGCCAGGAAGACAGCATTAGACACGAACGGTGGTCCTTTTCCATGGGAAACCAAAGTCTCCACACCACGTTCCCGATGTCAGGTTTTAGGAGGCCTTTGGCAGTACAAGCGCAGACAAACTTCCGTCAGGTGGTTGATTGCATTTGTATGGAATTTCAGCAGGTAGAAGCCCAGTGGCAGGCAGACAGCATTAGACACAAACGGTGACCCTTTTCCATGGGAAAACAAAGTCTCCACCCTAGGCTCCTGAAGTGAGTTTGTCAGAGGCCTTTGGCATTAAAAGGGCAGACAAACTTCCATCTGGTGGGAAATTGCATTTGGGAGATATCCTCATTTGTATGGAATTTTAGTAGGCATATGCCCACTGGCAGGCAGACAGCATTAGACACGAAAGCTGGGCCTTTTTCATAGGAAACCAAAGTCTCGAGGTGAGGTTCTGAATGTCAGTTTGAAGGAGGCCTTTGGCACTGCAAGAGCAGACAAACTTCCATCTGGTGGGATATTGCATCTGGGAGATATCCTCATTTGTATGTAATTTCAGTAGTCATAAGCCCAGTGGCAAGGAGACAGCATTAAACACCAAGGGTGGCCCTTTTCCATGGGAAACCAAAGCGTCCTCTCCAGATTCCTGATGTCAGTTTGTAGGAGGCCGTTGGCATTACAAGGGCAGACAAACTTTCATCTGGTCGTAGACTCCATCTGGGAGATATCCTCATTTGTATGGGATTTTACTAGGCATAAGCCCAGTTGCAGGCACATAGCATTAGACACAAACGGTGGCCCATTTCCATGGGAAAACAAAGTCTCCACCCCACGTTCCTGATGTCAGTTTTTAGGAGGGCTTTGGCACTACGAGGGCAGAGAAACTTCGAGCCGGTGGTAGATTACACCTGGGAGATATCCTCATTTGTATGGAACTTCAGCAGTCATAGCCACAGTGCCAGGCAGACAGCATTAGACAGGAACGGTCGTCCTTTTCCATGGGAAACCAAAGTCTCCACCCTAGGTTCCTGATGGAAGTTTGTAGGAGGCCTTTGGAACCACAAGGGCAGAGAAATTTCCATCTGGTGTTAGATTGCACCTGGGAGATATTCTCATTTTTATGGAATTTCAGTAGTCATAAGCCCATTGGCAAGTAGCCAGCATTAAAGACCAAGGGTGGCCCTTTTCCATGGGAAACCAAAGCGTCCTGTCCAGATTCCAGATGTCAGTTTGTAGGAGGCTGTTGTCATTACAAGGGCAGTCAAACTTCTATCTGGTGGTAGATTGCACCTGGAAGACATCCTCATTTGTATGGAATTTAAGTGGAATATTAATAGGCAGAAGCCTAGTGGCAGGCACATATAATTAGACACGAACGCTGGCCCATTTCCATGGGAAACCAAAGTCTCCACTCCAGGTTCCTGATGTCAATTTGTAGGAAGCCTTTGGCTCTACAGGGGCAGACAAACTTCTGTCTGGTGGTTGATTGCATCGAGGAGATATCGTCATTTGTATGGAATTTCAGCAGAGAGAAGCTCAGTGGCAGGCAGACAGCATTAGACACGAACAGTGTACCTTTTCCATGGGAAACAAAAGTCTTCATCCCCTGTTCCTGATGTCTGTTTGTAAGAGGCCTTTGGTACTACAAGGGCAGACAAACTTCCGTCTGGTGGCTGATTGCATCAGGGAGATATCGTTATTTGTGAGGAATTTCAGCAGGCAGAACCCCAGTGGCAGGTAAACAGCATTAGATACGAACGGTGGCCCATTTCCATGGGAAACCAAAGTCTCCAACCCAGGCTCCTGATGTCAGTTTTCAGGAGGTCTTTGGCATTAAAAGGGTAGACAAACTTCCATCTGGTGGGAAATTGCGTTTGGGAGATATCCTCATTTGTATGGAATTTTAGTAGGCATATGCCCCCAGGCAGGCAGACAGCATTAGACACAAACAGTGGCCATTTTCCATGGGAAACCAAAATCTCCACCCCATGTTGCAAATGTCACTTTGTAGGAAGCGTTTTCCGATATAAGGGAGGAGAAACTTCCATCTGGTTGTAGATTGCACCTGGGAGATATCCTCATTTCTATGGAATTTTAGTGAAATTTTAGTAGGCAGAATCCCAGCGGAAGGCAGAGAGAATTAGACAGGAACAGTGGCCCGTTTCCTAAGGAAACCAAAGTCTCCATCCCACATTCCTGATGTCAGGTTGTCGGAGGCCTTTGGCATTAAAAGGGCAGACAAACTTCCATCTGGTGGGAAATTGCATTTGGGAGATATCCTCATTTGTATGGAATTTTAGTAGGTATATGCCCACTGGCAGGAAGACAGCATTAAACACCAAGGGTGCCCCTTTTAAATGGGAAACCAAAGCGTCCTCTCCAGATTCCTGATGTCAGTTTGTAGGAGGCCGTTGACATTACAAGGGCAGAAAAAACTTTCAACTGGTGGTAGACTCTATCTGGGAGATATCCTCATTTGTATGGGTTTTTACTAGGCATAAACCCAGTGGCAGGCACCTAGCATTAGACACAAACGGTGGCCCATTTCCATGCGAAAAGAGAGTCTCCACCCCACGTTCCTGATGTCAGATTTTAGGAGGTCTTTGGCACTACAAGGGCAGAGAAACATCCATCTAGTTTAGATTGCACCTGGGAGATATCCTCATTTGTATAGAATTTTAGTGGAATTTTCGTAGGCATAAGCCCAGTGGCTCGCAGACAGCATTAGACACAAACGGTGGCCCATTTCCTTGGGAAACCAAAGTCTCCACCCCACGTTCCTGATGTCAGTTTTTAGGAGGCCTTTGGCACTACGAGGGCAGACAAACGTCCACCTGGTTGTAGATTGCACCTGGGAGATATCCTCATTTATATGGAACTTCAGCAGTCATAACCACAGTGGCAGGCAGGCAGCATTAGAATGGAAATAGAAAGGAACGGTGGTCCTTTTCCATGGGAAACCAAAGTCTCTGCCCCAGGTTCCTGATGTCAATTTGTAGGAAGCCTTTGGCTCTGCAGGGGCAGACAAACTTCCATCTGGTGGTAGATTGCACCTGGGAGATATTCTCATTTGTATGGAATTTAAGTGGAATTTTAGTAGGCAAAATCCCAGCGGCAGGCAGGCAGAATTAGACATGAATAGTGGCCCATTTCCATGGGAAACCAAAGTCTCCACCCCAGGTTCCTGATGTAATTTTTTAGGAGGCCTCTGGCACTACAAGAGGAGATTAACTTCCAACTGCTGGCATATTGCATCTTGGAGATATCCTCATTTGTATGTAATTTCGGTAGCCATAAGCCCAGTAGCAGGCAGACAGGATAAGACACGAACGGTGGCCCTTTTCCATGGGAAACCAAAGTCTCCGCCCCAGGTTCCTGATGTCAATTTGTAGGAAGCCTTTGGCTCTACAGGGGCAGACAAACTTCCATCTGGTGGTAGATTGCACCTGGGAGACATCCTCATTTGTAAGGAATTTTAGTGGGATTTTAATAGGCCGAAGCCTAGTGGCAGGAACACATCATTAGACACGAACGCTGGCCCATTTCCATGGGAAACCAAAGTCTCCACTCCAGGTCCCTGGTGTCAGTTTGTAGGAGGCCTTTGGCACTACGAGGGCAGACAAACTTCCATCTGGTGGTAGATTGCACCTGGGAGATATCCTCATTTATATGGAACTTCAGCAGTCATAACCTCAGTGCCAGGCAGACAGCATTAGACAGGAACGGTGGTCCTTTTCCATGGGAAACCAAAGTCTCCACCCCAGGTTCCTGATGGCAGTTTGTAGGAGGCCTTTGGCACTAAAAGGGCAGACAAAGTTCCATCTGGTGATTGATTGCATCAAGGAGATATTCTCATTTGTATGGAATTTCAGCAGACAGAAGCCCAGTGGCAGGCAGACAGCATTAGACACGAACAATGGACCTTTTCCATGGGAAACCAAAGTCTCCAACCCACGTTCATGACGTCAGTTTGTAAGAGGCATTTGGAACTACAAGGGCGGAAAAACTTCCATCTGGTGGTAGATTGCACCGGGGAGATATCCTCATTTCCATGGAATTTTAGTGGAATTTTAGTTGGAAGAAGCCCAGTGGCAGGCACATAGCATTAGACACAAACGGTGGCCCATTTCCATGGGAAAAGAAAGTCTCCACCCCACGTTCCTGATGTCAGTTTTTAGGAGGCCTTTGGCACTACAAGGGCAGAGAAACTTCCATCTGGTTGTAGATTGCACCTGAGAGATATCCTCATTTGTATAGAGTTTTAGTGGAATTTTAGTAGGCATAAGCCCAGTGGCTGGCAGAAGGCATTAGACACAAACGGTGGCCCATTTCCTTGGGAAACCAAAGTCTCCACAAAACGTTCCTGATGTCAGTTTTTAGGAGGCCTCTGGCACTACAAGAGTAGACAAACTTCCAACTGGTGGCATATTGCATCTGGGATATATCCTCATTTGTGAGGAATTTCAGCACGCATAACCCCAGTGACAGGCAGACAGCCTTAGACACGAACAGTGGCCCTTTTCCATGGGAAACCAAAACCTCCACCCCATGTTGCAAATGTCACTTTGTAGGAGGTGTTTTCCAATATAAGGGCAGAGAAACTTCCATCTGGTGGTAGATTACACCTGAGAGATATCCTCATTTCTATTGAATTTTAGTGCAATTTTAGTAGGAAGAAGCCCAGTGGCAGGCAGACAGCATTAAACACGAACAATGGCCCATTTCTATGGGAAACCAAAGTCTCCACCCCACGTTCCTGATGTCCGTTTCTAGAAGGCCTTTGGAACTACAAGGGCAGACAAACTTCCGTCTAGTGGTTGATTGCATCGTGGAGATATCCTCATTTGTATGGAATTTCAGCAGGTAGAAGCCCAGTGGCAGGCAGACAGCATTAGACATGAACGGTGGCCCTTTTCCCATGGGCAGCCAAAAATCTCCAAACCACGTTCCTGATGTCAGGTTTTAGGAGGCCTTTGCCAGTACAAGGGCAAACAAACTTCCGCCTGGTGGCTGATTACATCGGGGAGATATCCTCATTTGTATGGAATTTCAGCAGGTAGAAGCCCAGTGGCAGGCAGAGAGACTTAGACACGTACGTGGCCCTTTTCCATGGGAATACAAAGTCTCCAACCCAGGCTCCTGATGTCAGTTTGTAGGAGGGCTTTGGCATTAAAAGGGCAGACAAACTTCCATCTGGTGGGAAATTGCATTTGGGAGATATCCTCATTTGTAGGGAATTTTAGTCGGCATATGTCCACTGGCAGGCAGACAGCATTAAACACCAAGGGTGGCCCATTTCCATGGGAAACCAATGCGTCCTCTCCAGATTCCTGATGTCAGTTTGTATGAGGCCGTTGGCATTAGAAGGGCATACAAACTTTCAACTGGTGGTAGTCTCCATCTGGGCGATATCCCCATTTGTAAGGGATTTTACTAGGCATAAGCCCAGTCGCAGGCACATAGCATTAGACACAAACTGTGGCCCATTTCCATGGGAAACCAAAGTCTCCACCCTAGGTTCCTGATGTCAGTTTGTAGGAAGCCTTTGGCTCTACAGGGGCAGACAAACTTCCATCTGGTGGTAGATTGCACCTGGGAGACGTCCTCATTTGTATGTAATTTTAGTACCCATAAGCCCAGTGGCAGGCAGACAGCATTAGCCACGAACGGTGGACCTTTTCCATGGGAAACCAAAGTGTCCGCCCCAGGTTCCTGATGTTAATTTGTAGGAAGCCTTTGGCTCTACAGGGGCAGAGGAACTTCCATCTTGTGGTAGATTGCACCTGGGGGACATCCTCATTTGTATGGAAATTTTTTGGGATTTTAATAGGCAGAAGCCTAGTGGCAGGCACACATCATTACACACGAACAATGGACCTTTTCCATGGGAAACCAAAGTCTCCACCTCACGTTCCTGATGTCAGTTTGTAGGAGGCCTTTGGAACTCCACGGGCAGACGAACTTCCATCTGGTGGTAGATTGCACCTGGGAGATATCCTCATTTGAATAGAATTTTAGTGGAATTTTAGTAGGCATAACCACAGTGCCAGGCAGACAGCATTAGACACGAACGGTGGCCCTTTTCCATGGGAAACCAAAGTTTCCATTCCACGTTCCTGATGTCAGTCTGTAGGAGGCCTTTGGCACTACAAGGGCAGGCAAACTTCCAACTGGTGGTAGATTCCATCTGGGAGATATCCTCATTTGTGGGGAATTTCTGCAGGCATAACCCCAGTGGCAGGCAGACAGCATTAGACACGAACGGTGCCCCTTTTCCATGGGAAACCAATGTCTCCACCCCACGTTCCTGATGTCAGTTTTTAGGAGGCCTTTGGCACTACAAGGGCAGAGAAACTTCCATCTGGTTGTAGATTGAACCTTGGAGATATCCTCATTTGTATAGAATTTTAGTGGAATTCTAGTAGGCATAAGCCCAGTGGCTTTCAGACAGCATTAGACACAAACGGTGGGCCATTTCCTTGGGAAACCAAAGTCTCCACCCTACGGTCCTGATGTCAGTTTTTAGGAGGCCTTTGGCACTACGAGGGCAGACAAACTTCCATCTGGTGGTAGATTGCACCTGGGAAATATCCTCATTTGTATGGAACTTCAGCAGTCATAACCTCAGTGCCAGGCAGACAGCATTAGACAGGAACGGTGGTCCTTTTCCATGGGAAACCAAAGTCTCCACCCTAGGTTCCTGAGGGCAGTTTGTAGGAGACCTTTGGAAACACAAGGGCAGAGTAACTTCCATTTGGTGGTAGATTGCACCTGGAAGATATTCTCATTTGTATGGAATTTAAGTGGAATTTTAGTAGGCAGAATCCCAGCGGCAGGCAGACAGAATTAGACATGAATAGTGGCCCATTTCCATGGAAACCAAAGTCTCCACCACAGGTTCCTCATGTCATTTTCTAGGAGGCCTCTGGCACTACAAGAGGAGACAAACTTCCAACTGGTGGCATATTGCATCTGGGAGATATCCTTATTTGTATGTAATTTTAGTAGCCATAAGCCCAGTGGCAGGCAGACAGCATTAGACACGAACAATGGACCTTTTCCATGGGAAACCAAAGTGTGCGCCCCAGGTTCCTGATGTCAATTTGTAGGAAGCCTTTGGCTCTACAGGGGCAGACAAACTTCCATCTGGTGGTAGATTGCACCTGGGAGACATCCTCATTTGTATGGAATTTTAATGGGATTTTAATAGGCAGAAGCCTAGTGGCAGGCACACATCATTAGACACGAACGCTGGCCCATTTCCATGGTAAACCAAAGTCTCCACTCCGGGTTCCGGGTGTCAGTTTGTAGGAGGCCTTTGGCACTACAAGAGCAGACAAAGTTCCATCTGGTGGTTGATTGCATCGAGGAGATATCCTCATTTGTATGGAATTTCAGCAGGCAGAAGCCCAGTGGCAGGCAGACAGCATTAGACAGGAACAATGGACCTTTTCCATGGGAAACCAAAGTCTCCACCTCACGTTCCTGATGTCAGTTTTTAGGAGGCCTTTGGAACTACAAGGGCAGGCAAACTTTAATCTGGTGGTAGATTGCACCTGGGAGATATCCTCATTTGTATAGAATTTTAGTTTAATTTAAGTAGGCAGAAGCCCAGTGGCTGCCAGACAGCATTAGACACGAACGGTGGCCCATTTCCATGGGAAACCAAAGTCTCCACCTCACGTTCTCTGATGTCAGTTTTTAGGAGGCCTTTGGCACTACAAGGGCAGACAAACTTCCAACTTGTGGTAGATTGCACCTTGGAGATGTCCTCATTTGTATGGAATTTTAGTGGAATTTTAGTACTCAGAAGCCCAGTTGCAGAACGACAGCATTAAACAAGAACGGTGGGCCTTTTCCATAGGAAACCAAAGGTCCAGGCCAGGTTCCAGATATCACTTTGAACGAGGCCTTTGGCACTGCAAGAGCAGACAAACTTCCATCTGGTGGCATATTGCATCTTGGAGATATCCTCATTTGTATGGAATTCTAGTGGAATTAAAGTAGGCAGAAGCCCAGTGGCAAGTAGACAGCATTAAACACCAACAGTGGTCATTTTCCATGGGAAACCAAAGTCTCCGCCCCAGGTTCCTGATGTCAATTTGTAGGAAGCCTTTAGCTCTACAGGGGCAGACAAACTTCCATCTGGTGGTAGATTGCACCTGGAAGACATCCTCATTTGTTAGGAATTTTAGTGGGATTTTAATAGGCAGAAGCCGAGTGGCAGGAACACATCATTGGACACGAACGCTGGCCCATTTCCATGGGAAACCAAAGTGTCCACTCCAGGTTCCTGGTGTCAGTTCGTAGGAGGCCTTTGGAACTACAAGGGCAGACAAACTTCCAACTGGTGGTAGATTCCATCTGGGAGATATCCTCATTTGTGAGGAATTTCAGCCGGCATAAGCCCAGTAGCAGGCAGACAGCATTAGACAGGAACGGTGGCCCTTTTCCATGGAAAACCAAAGTCTCCACCCCACGTTACTGATGTCAATTTGCAGGAGGCCTTTGGCACTACAAGGGCTACATACTTCCATCTCGTTGTATATTCCATCAGGGAGATATCCTTCTTTGTATGGAATTTTATTAGAATTTTAGTATGCGGAAGCCGAGTAGCCAGCAAACAGCATCAGACAAGAACGGTGGCCCTTTTCCATGGGAAATAAAAGTCTCCACCCCACATTCCTGATGTCCGTTTGTAGGAGGCCTTTGGCACTACAAGGCCAGGAAAATTTCCAACTGGTGGTAGATTGCATCTGGGAGACATCCTCATTTGTATGCAATTTTAGCAGCCATAAGCCCAGTGGCAGGCAGACAGCATTAGATTTGAACGGTGGTACTTTTCCATGGGAAACCAAGGTCAACACCTCACGTTCCTGAATGTCAGTTTGTAGGAGGCCTTTGGAACTACAAGGGCAGACAAACTTCCGTCTGGTGGCTGATTACATCGGGGAGATATCCTCATTTGTATGGAATTTCAGCAGGTAGAAGCCCAGTGCAGGCAGAGAGACTTAGACACGAACAGTGGCCCTTTTCCATGGGAAACCGAAGTCTCCAACCCAGGCTTCTGATGTCGGTTTTCAGGAGGCCTTTGGCATTAAAAGTGTAGACAAACATCCATCTGGTGGGAAATTGCATTTGGGAGATATCCTCATACGTATGGAATTTTAGTAGCCATATACCCAACGGCAGGAAGCAGCATTAGACATGAACAATGGGCCTTTTCCATGGAAAAACAAATTATCCATCCTCACGTTCCTGATGTCATGTTTTAGGAGGCCTTTGGCACTACAAGAGCAGACAAACTTCAACCTGGTGGTAGATTGCACCTGGGGGATAACCTCATTTGTATGGAAATTCAGCAGTCATAACCACAGTGCCAGGCAGACAGCATTAGACACGAACGGTGGCCCTTTTCCATGGGAAAACAAAGTCTCCACCCCTGGTTCCTGATGTCATTTTCTAGGAGGCCTCTGGCACTACAGGAGGAGACAAACTTCCAACTGGTGGCATATTGCATCTGGGAGATATCCTTATTTGTATGTAATATTAGTAGCCATAATCCCAGTGGGAAGCAGACAGCATTAGACACGAACGGTGGCCCTTTTCCATGGGAAACCAAAGTCTCCGCCCCAGGTTTCTGATGTCAATTTGTAGGAAGCCTTTGGCTCTACAGGGGCAGACAAACTTCCATCTGGTGGTAGATGGCACCTGGGAGACATCCTCATTTGTATGTAATTTTAGTAGCCATAAACCCACTGGCAGGCAGACAGAATTAGACACGAATGCTGGTCCATTTACATGGGAAACCAAAGTCTCCAAACCACGTTCCTGATGTCAGTTTGTAGGAGGCCTTTAGTACTACAAGGGCAGACATACTTCTATCTTGTGGTTGATTGCATCGCGGAGATATCCTCATTTTTATGGAACTTTAGCAGTCATAACCACTGTACCAGGCAGACAGCATTAGACAGGAACAGTGGTCCTTTTCCATGGGAAACCAAAATCTCCAGACTATGTTCCCGATGTCAGGTTTTAGGAGGCCTTTGGCAGTACATGGGAAGACAAACTTCCGTCTGGTGGTTGATTTCATCGGGGAGATATCCTCATTTGTATGGAATTTCAGCAGGTAGAAGCCCAGTGGCAGGCAGATAGCATTAGACACGAATGGTGGCCCTTTTCCATGAGAAACCGAAGTCTCCAACCCAGGCTTCTGATGTCGGTTTGTAGGAGGCCTTTGGAATTAAAAGGGCAGACAAACTTCCATCTGGAGGGAAATTGCATTTGGGAGATATCCTGATACGTATGGAATTTTAGTAGGCATATACCCACTGGCAGGCTGCAGCATTAGACATGAACAATGGGCCTTTTCCATGGAAAAACAAATTATCCATCCTATGTTCCTGATGTCATTTTTTAGGAGGCCTTTGGCAATACAAGAGCAGACAAACTTCCACCTGGTGGTAGATTGCACCTGGGAGATATTCTCATTTGTAAAGAATTTTAGGCGAATTTTAGTACGCAGATTCCAAGCAACAGGCAGACAGAATTAGACATGAATAGTGGCCCTTTTCCAGGGGAAATGAAAGTCTGCAGGCCAGGTTCCTGATGTCAGTTTTTAGGAGGCCTTTTGCACTACAAGAAGAGACAAACTTCCAACTGGTGGCATATTGCATCTTGGAGATATCCTCATTTGGATGGAATTTTAGTGGAATTAAAGTAGGCAGAAGCCCAGTGGCAAGTAGACAGCATTAAACACTAACGGTGGCCCATTTCCATGGGAAACCAAAGTCTCCACCCCATGTTCCGGATGTCCGTTTCTAGGAGGCCTTTGGAACTAGAAGAGCAGACAAACTTCCAACTGGTGGCATATTGCATCTGGGAGATATCCTCATTTGTATGTAATTTCTGTAGCCAGAAGCCCAGTGGCCGGCAGACAGCATTAGACACAAACGGTGGCCCTTTTCCATGGGAAACCGAATTCTCCACTCCAGTCTCCTGATGTCAATTTGTAGGAGGCCTTTGGCACTACAGGGGCAGACAAACTTCCAACTGGTGGTTGATTGCATTGGAGAGATTTCCCAATTTCTTTGGAATTTCAGCAGGCAGAAGCCCAGTGGCAGGCAGACAGCATTAGACATGAACGGTGGCCCTTTTCCCTGGGAAAACAAAGTCTCTACCGCTGGTTCCTGATGTCAGTTTTTTAGGTGGGCTTTGGTACTACAAGGGCAGAGAATCTTCCATCTGGTGGTAGATTGCACCTAGGAGATATCCTCATTTTTATGGAATTTTAGTGGAATTTTAATAGGAAGAAGCCCAGTGGCAGGCAGACAGCATTAGACACGACTGGTGGCCCATTTGCATGGGAAACCAAAGTCACCACTCCCGGTTCCTGATGTCAGTTTGTAGGAGGCCTTTGGCACTACAAGGGCAGGCAAACTTCCATCTGGTGGTAAATTGCATCTGCGAGATATCCTCATTTGTATGGAATTTTAGCAGGCATACGCCCAGTGGCAGGCACACAGCATTAGGCATGAACAGTGCCCTATTCCACGGGAAACCAAATTATACATCCCATGTTTAAGAAGTGAGTTTATAGGAGCCCTTTGGCACTACAAGGGCAGAGAAACTTCAAACCGGGAGTAGATTGCACCTGCAAGATATTCTCAATTTTATAGAATTTTAGAGGAATTTCAGTACGCCGAATCCCACCGGCAGGCACACAGAATTAGACATGAATAGTGGCCTTTTCCAGGCGAAACCAAAGTCTCCAGGCCAGGTTCCTGATGTCAGTTTTTAGGAGGCCTTTTGCACTACAAGAACAGACATACTTCCGGCTGGTGGCATATTGCATCTTGGAGATATCCTCATTTGAATTGAATTCAAGTGGAATGAAAGTAGGCAGAAGCCCAGTGGCAAGTAGACAGCATTAAACACCAACAGTGGCCGTTTTCCATGGGAAACCAAAGTCTCCGCCCCAGGTTCCTGATGTCAATTTGTAGGAAGCCTTTGGCTCTACAGGGGCAGACAAACTTCCATCTGGTGGTAGATTGCACCTGGGAGACATCCTCATTTGTAAGGAATTTTAGTGGGATTTTAATAGGCAGAAGCCTAGTGGCAGGAACACATCATTAGACACGAACGCTGGCCCATTTCCATGGGAAACCAAAGTGTCCACTCCAGGTTCCTGGTGTCAGTTTGTAGGAGGCCTTTGGAACTACAAGGGCAGACAAACTTCCAACTGGTGGTAGATTCCATCTGGGAGATAGCCTCATTTCTCTGGAATTTCAGCAGGCATAAGCCCAGTGGCAGGCAGACAGCATTAGACAGGAACGGTGGCCCTTTTCCATGGAAAACCAAAGTCTCCACCCCACGTTACTGATGTCAATTTGCAGGAGGCCTTTGGCACTACAAGGGCTACATACTTCCATCTCGTTGTATATTCCATCAGGGAGATATCCTTCTTTGTATGGAATTTTATTAGAATTTAATATGCAGAAGCTGAGTAGCCAGCAAACAGCATCAGACAAGAACGGTGGCCCTTTTCCATGGGAAATAAAAGTCTCCAGCCCACATTCCTGATGTCCGTTTGTAGGAGGCCTTTGGCACTACAAGGCCAGGAAAATTTCCAGCTGGTGGTAGATTGCATCTGGGAGACATCCTCATTTGTATGCAATTTTAGCAGCCATAAGCCCAGTGGCAGGCAGACAGCATTAGATTTGAACGGTGGTCCTTTTCCATGGGAAACCAAGGTCACCACCTCACGTTCCTGAATGTCAGTTTGTAGGAGGCCTTTGGCACTACAAGGGCAGCCAAAATTCTATCTGGTGGTAGATTCCACCTGGGAGATGTCCTCATTTGTATGGAAATTCATCAGGCATGAGCCCAGTGGAAGGCAGACAGCATTAGATTTGAACGGTGGCCCTTTTCCATGGGAAACCAAAGTCTCCACCTCACGTTCCTGATGACAATTTGTAGGAGGCCTTTGGAATTACACGGGAAGACAAATTCCCATCTGGAAGTAGATTGTTCCTGGGAGATATCCTCATTTCTATGCAATTTTAGAAGGCAGAACCACAGTGGCAGGTAGACTGCATTAGACACGAACAGTGGCCCCTTTCCATGGGAAACCAAAGTCTTCACTCCAGGTTCCTGATGTCTGTGTGTTGGAGGCATTAACACTGCAAGGGCAGACAAACATGCAAGTGGTGGTGGATTCTATCTGGGAGATATCCCCATTTGTATGGAATTTAAGACGGCATAAGCCCAGTGGCCGGCAGACAGCATTAGACAACAACGGTGGCATTTTTCCATGGGAAACCAAAGTCTCCACCTCACGTTCCTGATGTCAGTTTGTAAGACGCCTTAGGCACTACAAAGGCAAAGGAAAATTCATCTGGTGGTAGATTGCACCAGGGAGATATCCTCATTTGAATGGAATTTTAGACGAATTTTAGTCGGCAGAATCCGAAAAGTCGCCAGATAGCATTAGACAAGAACGGTGGCCCTTTTCCCTGGGAAACCAAAGTCTCCATCTCACGTTCCTGATGTCAGTTTGTAGGATGCCTTTGGCACTACAAAGGCAGATAAACTTCCATCTGGTGGTAGATTCCATCTGGGAGACATCCTCATTTTTGTGGAATTTCAGCAGGCATGAGCCTAGTTCCAGGCAGACTGCATTAGACACTAACAGTGGCCCTTTTCAATGGGACACCAAAGTCTCCACCTCACGTTCCTTATGTCAATTTGTAAGAGGCCTTTGGAACTACAAGGGCACACAAACTTCCATCTCTTGGGAGAATGCAAATGCGAGATATCCTCATTTGCATGGAATTTAAGTGGAATTCTTGTGGGCAGAATCCCAGCGGCAGGTAGAGAGCATTAGACACGAACCGTGGCTCTTTTCCATGGGACACCAAAGAAGGATTATGCCTGCTAAAATTCCATACAAATGAGGATATCTCGCAGATGCAATTTACCACAAGATGGAAGTTTGCCTGACCTTGTAGTGGCAAAGGTCTACTAAAATCTGACATCGGGAACGTGGTGTGGAGACTTTGGTTTCCCATGGAAAAAAAATACCGTTCGTGTCTAATGCTGTCTGCCTGGCACTGTGGTTATGACTGCTGAAGTTCCATACAAATGAGGTCATCTCCCAGGTGCAATCTACAACCAGGTGGAAGTTTGTCTGCCCTTGTAGTGCCAAAGGCCTCCTAAAAACGAACATCAGAAACGCGGGCTGGAGACTTTGGTTTCCCATGGAAATGGGCCACCGTTCGTGTCTAATGCTGTCTGCCTGCCACTGGCCTACTTCCTACTAAAATTCCACTAAAATTCCAAAATAAATGAGGATATCTCCCAGGTGCAATCTACAACCAGATGGAAGTTTCTCTGCCCTTATATTGGAAAACACCTCCTACAAAGTGACATCAGCAACGTGGGGTGGAGATTTTGAATTCCCATGGAAAAGGGCCACCGTTCGTGTCTAACCATGTCTGCCTCCCACTGGGGTTATGCCTGCTGAAATTCCATACAAATGAGGATATCTCCCAGATGGAATCTACCACCAGTTCGAAGTTTGTCTGCCCTTGTAGTGCCAAAGGCCTCCTAAAAAAGGACATCAGGAACCTGGAGTGGAAACTTTGGTTTCCCATGGAAATGGGCCACTGTTCGTATCTAATGCTGTCTGCCTGGTATTGTGGTTATGAGTGCTGAAGTTCCATACAAATGAGGATATCTCCCAGGTGCAATCTACCACCAAATGGAAGTTTGTCTGCCCTTGTAGTGCCAAAGGCCTCCTAAATACTGACATCAGGAACGTGGATTGGACTTTGGTTTCCCATGGAAAAGGGGCACCGTTTGTGCCTAATGCTATGTGCCTGCCGCTGGGCTTATGCCTAGTAAAATTCCATACAAATGAGGATACCTCCCACATGGAATTTACCATCAAATGGAAGTTTGTCTGCCCTTGTAGTGGCAAAGGCCTCCTAAAAAACTGACATCAGGAACCAGGGGTGGAGATTTTTGTTTCCCATGGAAAAGGGCCACCGTTCGTGTCTAATGCTGTCTGCCTGCCACTGGGGTTATGCCTGCTGAAATTCCTCACAAATGAGGGTATCTCCCTGATGGAATCTTCCACCAGTTGGAAGTATGTCTGCCCTTATAGTGCCAAAGTCCTCCTAAAAACTGACATCAGGAACGTGGGGTGGAGATTTTGGTTTCCCAAGGAAATTGGCCACCGTTCGTGTCTAATGCTCTCTGCCTGCCACTGGGCTTCTGCCTGCTGAAATTCCAAAGATATTTGGAAATCTCTCCGATGCAATCAACCACCTGACGGAAGTTTGTCTGCCCCTGTAGTGCCAAAGGCCTCTTAAACACTGACATCAGGAACCTGGAGTGGAGACTTTGGTTTCCCATGGAAATGGGCCACCGTTCGTTCCTAACGCTGTCTGCCTGCCACTGGGTTTCTTCCTACTAAAATTCCACTAAAATTCCATAGAAATAAGGATATCTCCCAAGTGCAATCTACAACCAGATGGAAGAATCTCTGCCCTTGTAGTACCAAAGCTCTCCTAAAAAACTGACATCAGAAACCAGGGGTGGAGACTTTGTTTTCCCATGGAAATGGGCCACCATTGGTGTTTAATGCTATCTGCCTGCCACTGGGCTTCTGCCTGCTGAAATTCCAAAGAAATTTGGAAATCTCTCCGATGCAATCTACCTCCTGACGGAAGTTTTTCTGCCCCTGTAGTGCCAAATGCCTCCTACAAATTGACATCAGGAACCTGGAGTGGAGACTTTGGTTTCCCATGGAAAAGGGCCACCATTCGTGTCTAATGCTGTCTGCCTGCCACTGGGCTTATGGCTACTGAAATTACATACAAATGGGAATATCACCCAGATACAATATGCCACCAGTTGCAAGTTTGTCTGCTCTTGTAGTGCCAAAGGCATCCTAGAAATGGACATCAGGAACGTGGGGTGGAGACTTTGGTTTCCCATGGAAATGGGCCACCGTTGGTGTTTAATGCTGTCGACATGCCACCGGGCTTCTGTCACTTTAATTCCACTAAAATTCCATAGAAATGAGGATATCTCCAAGATGCAATATGCCACCAGTTGGAAGTTTGTCTGTTCTTGTAGTGCAAAAGGCCTCCTAAAAACTGACATCAGGAACCTGGCCTGGAGACTTTGTTTTCCCCTGGAAAAGGGCCAGTATTCATGTCTAATTCTGTGTGCCTGCTGCTGGGATTCTGCGTACTAAAATTGCTCTTAAATTCTATACAAATGAGAATATCCCGCAGGTGCAATCTGCCCCCGGTTTAAAGTTTCTCTGCCCTTGTAGTGCTAAAGGGCTCCTATAAACTGACATCTGAAACGCAGAATGGATGATTTGGTTTCCCATGGAAAAAGGCCACTGTTCATGCCTAATGCTGTGTGCCTGCCACTGGGCGTATGCCTGCTAAAATTCCATGCAAATGAGGATATCTCGCAGATGCAATTTACCACCAGATGAAAGTTTGCCTGCCCTTGTAGTGGCAAAGGCCTCCTAAAATCTGACATCGGGAACGTGGTTTGGAGACTTTGGTTTCCCATTGAAAAGGACCACCGTTCGTATCTAATGCTGTCTGCCTGGCATTGTGATTATGACTGCTGAAGTTCCATACAAATAAGGATATATCCCAGGTGAAATCTACCACCAGGTGGAAGCTTCTCTGCCCTTGTAGTCCCAAAGGCCTCCTTTAAACTGACATCAGGACATCGGGTTGGAGACTTTGGTTTCCCATAGAAATGGGCCACCGCTCATGTCTAATGCTGTCTGCCTGCCACGGGCCTTCTTCCTACTAATATTCCACTAAATTTCCATAGAAATGAGGGTATCTCCCAGGTGCAATCTACAACCAGATGGAAGATTCCCTGCCCTTGTAGTAGCAAAGCCTTCCTAAAAAACTGACATCAGCAACGTGGGGTGGAGTCTATGTTTTCCCATGGAAAAGGGCCACCGTTCGTGTCTAATGCTGTCTGCCTGCCACTGGGCTTCTGCCTGCTGGAATTCCCAAAGAATTTGGAAATTTCTCCGATGCAATCAACCACCTGACGGAAGTTCCTCTGCCCCTGTGGTGCCAAAGGCATCCTACAAATTGACATCAGGAGCCTGGAGTGGAGTCTTTGGTTTCCCATGGAAAAGGGCCACCATTCGTGTCTAATGCTGTCTGCCGGCCACTGGGCTTATGGCTACTGAAATTACATACAAATGAGGATATCTCCCCAATGCAATAAGCCGGCAGTTGGAAGTTTGTCTGCTCTTGTAGTGCAAAAGTCCTCCTATAAACGAACATAAGGCACGTGGTGTGGAGACTTTGGTTTCCCATGGAAATGGGCCACCGTTGGTGTTTAATGCTGTCTACTTGCCACTGGGCTTCTGACTTCTTTAATTCCACTAAAATTCCATACAAATGAGGATATCTCCCAGATGGAATCTACCACCAGTTCGAAGTTTGTCTGCCCTTGTAGTGCCAAAGGCCTCCTAAAAAAGGACATCAGGAACCTGGAGTGGAAACTTTGGTTTCCCATGGAAATGGGCCACTGTTCGTATCTAATGCTGTCTGCCTGGTATTGTGGTTATGAGTGCTGAAGTTCCATACAAATGAGGATATCTCCCAGGTGCAATCTACCACCAAATGGAAGTTTGTCTGCCCTTGTAGTGCCAAAGGCCTCCTAAATACTGACATCAGGAACGTGGATTGGACTTTGGTTTCCCATGGAAAAGGGGCACCGTTTGTGCCTAATGCTATGTGCCTGCCGCTGGGCTTATGCCTAGTAAAATTCCATACAAATGAGGATACCTCCCACATGGAATTTACCATCAAATGGAAGTTTGTCTGCCCTTGTAGTGGCAAAGGCCTCCTAAAAAACTGACATCAGGAACCAGGGGTGGAGATTTTTGTTTCCCATGGAAAAGGGCCACCGTTCGTGTCTAATGCTGTCTGCCTGCCACTGGGGTTATGCCTGCTGAAATTCCTCACAAATGAGGGTATCTCCCTGATGGAATCTTCCACCAGTTGGAAGTATGTCTGCCCTTATAGTGCCAAAGTCCTCCTAAAAACTGACATCAGGAACGTGGGGTGGAGATTTTGGTTTCCCAAGGAAATTGGCCACCGTTCGTGTCTAATGCTCTCTGCCTGCCACTGGGCTTCTGCCTGCTGAAATTCCAAAGATATTTGGAAATCTCTCCGATGCAATCAACCACCTGACGGAAGTTTGTCTGCCCCTGTAGTGCCAAAGGCCTCTTAAACACTGACATCAGGAACCTGGAGTGGAGACTTTGGTTTCCCATGGAAATGGGCCACCGTTCGTTCCTAACGCTGTCTGCCTGCCACTGGGTTTCTTCCTACTAAAATTCCACTAAAATTCCATAGAAATAAGGATATCTCCCAAGTGCAATCTACAACCAGATGGAAGAATCTCTGCCCTTGTAGTACCAAAGCTCTCCTAAAAAACTGACATCAGAAACCAGGGGTGGAGACTTTGTTTTCCCATGGAAATGGGCCACCATTGGTGTTTAATGCTATCTGCCTGCCACTGGGCTTCTGCCTGCTGAAATTCCAAAGAAATTTGGAAATCTCTCCGATGCAATCTACCTCCTGACGGAAGTTTTTCTGCCCCTGTAGTGCCAAATGCCTCCTACAAATTGACATCAGGAACCTGGAGTGGAGACTTTGGTTTCCCATGGAAAAGGGCCACCATTCGTGTCTAATGCTGTCTGCCTGCCACTGGGCTTATGGCTACTGAAATTACATACAAATGGGAATATCACCCAGATACAATATGCCACCAGTTGCAAGTTTGTCTGCTCTTGTAGTGCCAAAGGCATCCTAGAAATGGACATCAGGAACGTGGGGTGGAGACTTTGGTTTCCCATGGAAATGGGCCACCGTTGGTGTTTAATGCTGTCGACATGCCACCGGGCTTCTGTCACTTTAATTCCACTAAAATTCCATAGAAATGAGGATATCTCCAAGATGCAATATGCCACCAGTTGGAAGTTTGTCTGTTCTTGTAGTGCAAAAGGCCTCCTAAAAACTGACATCAGGAACCTGGCCTGGAGACTTTGTTTTCCCCTGGAAAAGGGCCAGTATTCATGTCTAATTCTGTGTGCCTGCTGCTGGGATTCTGCGTACTAAAATTGCTCTTAAATTCTATACAAATGAGAATATCCCGCAGGTGCAATCTGCCCCCGGTTTAAAGTTTCTCTGCCCTTGTAGTGCTAAAGGGCTCCTATAAACTGACATCTGAAACGCAGAATGGATGATTTGGTTTCCCATGGAAAAAGGCCACTGTTCATGCCTAATGCTGTGTGCCTGCCACTGGGCGTATGCCTGCTAAAATTCCATGCAAATGAGGATATCTCGCAGATGCAATTTACCACCAGATGAAAGTTTGCCTGCCCTTGTAGTGGCAAAGGCCTCCTAAAATCTGACATCGGGAACGTGGTTTGGAGACTTTGGTTTCCCATTGAAAAGGACCACCGTTCGTATCTAATGCTGTCTGCCTGGCATTGTGATTATGACTGCTGAAGTTCCATACAAATAAGGATATATCCCAGGTGAAATCTACCACCAGGTGGAAGCTTCTCTGCCCTTGTAGTCCCAAAGGCCTCCTTTAAACTGACATCAGGACATCGGGTTGGAGACTTTGGTTTCCCATAGAAATGGGCCACCGCTCATGTCTAATGCTGTCTGCCTGCCACGGGCCTTCTTCCTACTAATATTCCACTAAATTTCCATAGAAATGAGGGTATCTCCCAGGTGCAATCTACAACCAGATGGAAGATTCCCTGCCCTTGTAGTAGCAAAGCCTTCCTAAAAAACTGACATCAGGAACCAGGGGTGGAGTCTATGTTTTCCCATGGAAAAGGGCCACCGTTCGTGTCTAATGCTGTCTGCCTGCCACTGGGCTTCTGCCTGCTGGAATTCCCAAAGAATTTGGAAATTTCTCCGATGCAATCAACCACCTGACGGAAGTTCCTCTGCCCCTGTGGTGCCAAAGGCATCCTACAAATTGACATCAGGAGCCTGGAGTGGAGTCTTTGGTTTCCCATGGAAAAGGGCCACCATTCGTGTCTAATGCTGTCTGCCGGCCACTGGGCTTATGGCTACTGAAATTACATACAAATGAGGATATCTCCCCAATGCAATAAGCCGGCAGTTGGAAGTTTGTCTGCTCTTGTAGTGCAAAAGTCCTCCTATAAACGAACATAAGGCACGTGGTGTGGAGACTTTGGTTTCCCATGGATATGGGCCACCGTTGGTGTTTAATGCTGTCTACTTGCCACTGGGCTTCTGACTTCTTTAATTCCACTAAAATTCCATACAAATGAGGATATCTCCAAGACGCAATATGCCACCAGTTGGAAGTTTGTCTGTTCTTGTAGTGCAAATGCCTCCTAAAAACTGACATCTGGAACCTGGCCTGGAGACTTTGTTTTCCCCTGGAAAACGGCCACTATTCATGTCTAATTCTGTGTGCCTGCAGATGGGATTCTGCGTACTAAAATTCCTCTAAAATTCTATACAAATGGGAATATTTCGCAGGTGCAATCCTCCCCCAGTTTGAAGTTTCTCTGCCGTTGTAGTGCCAAAGGGCTCTGTCTTGGGTTGTGGAGCTGGGTTTTGTGTATTCTATTTACATCTGTTTTGGGGCCTGATGACCCACCTTGATAGGCCATTGTTACCTTCCCCAGCCTGTGCGGTGCATTTGCATTTCTATACATCTCACGCCCTGGCGGTAGGGGGTGGGGGGGAGGGGAGGTGGCCGGGTGGGGTCGGTGCTGCTCTGTTGCAGGAGCGGGGTGCGCGGCGCTTCCTTCGCGGCCGTGTGGGAAGAGCTGCTTCGTCTCCTGTGCTCGTCATCCTGTCTCCCTCCTGGCCGTCCCTGAACCGGTTTCTTCGCAGAATCATCTCTGCTCCAACAGGATCACGTCTGCCACTCCAGAAGTGTTTGGACTGTTTACGTTTGGACTGTTATCAACATCCTGAATCACAGGGTCAGATTGAAACTCTGACTTTGTCAGGGTTTTCTTCTAAAATTATTGTTTATTTGTTTATTTGTTTGTTTGGTTGGGTGGTTTTGTTTCCTATCATATTTGTATTGTTAAACCTCCTAGTAAAGAACTGTTATTCCTATTCCCAACATCTTCGCCTGAGAGCCCTTGATTGCAAAATTATAATTCGTCGGGGTGCGAGGGGTTGGTATTCTCCATCCTAGGGGAACCTCAGTTTCCCTGGCAGATACCTGTCTTTCTAAACCAAGACAGATTTTGGCGCCCAAGGGTGGGGCACGAGGGCATTGAGAGAGAGGAATAACAGTTCTTGGGTATTAGATAAAAGCCCACTGGCCAGAATAATGTGGTCTAGCTTTCCCTGGTTTGGGTGGCACGTGGTGGTGGCTGTATTTCTGCCATTTGCTACTCCTTATGTTAATATGGGTCCTATGACTAAGGCTACTGTGGCGGGCATTCAGTTTGTTTTGTGGATTAATAAGGTGAGAAAT
This sequence comes from Phylloscopus collybita, assembly GCA_027886175.1. Taxonomy (NCBI): domain Eukaryota; kingdom Metazoa; phylum Chordata; class Aves; order Passeriformes; family Phylloscopidae; genus Phylloscopus; species Phylloscopus collybita. Next base: position 303,304 of record JAJNNQ010000091.1, on the reverse strand, counting down.
TCATGGATTTTTAACTTCCTCTGGAAAGCAAGCACATGGATTCATAGCTATCATAGGCTAACTCTGTGCTTCTGGGGTTACTTTAACAATGGTACCTATTGTAAGGAAATGGCACCGGGGAAAATTTTCTCCCAGCCCTTCACACAGTTTTTTGGGTCCACCCCACCAGTTTTTGAAGGGTTGAAATCTCTGAGTGCTAATGATATCATACAGTGGCTGGTGTTGCTGGTATGCCTGTTCTGTTTGGCATTCAGAGATAAGGGGAAATTGGCCTGGGTAAGCACCTTAATAAGTACCCCAGAGAATAAGAATGCAGCCCAAGAGTCCGCTCCTGCCCCACAGCCTGCCTCAGAGATAAACGACCTGGTTTGGGTGGGGGCTCTGATTAAGGAGATGCAAGAAAAGATGAGCCAGATGCTGAGGGAGTACATCTCCCCAGCTAGTGGGAAATCCTTCCCCTGCCCTGACAAAAGAGAGCCTGATGGTGCAGCAATGAAACCCACAGAGATTACAACTGCTCAGGTCCCAGCTGAACCACAGGGGCAGTCACAGCCAGCGGCAGTTGCCCCTGTGGAAACAAAGAAATCTAAGGTGAAAACAGCAAACCCAGACAATAAGAAAGGAGGGCCCTCACAACCTGCAGGGGAATCACATGTTCAGATCATCACCGAGTCCCTGTCGTACGAAAGTCTCCGTAACCTGCAAAAAGATATCGTACGGCGGGGGCGTGAGGCTTACACAGCCTGGCTACTTCGGGTTTGGGACCTCATGGGTACTGGTGTGCAATTGGACAGTGGTGAGGCAAGGAATTTGGGACCCTTGACCCAGGACTCAGGTATAAATCAGGTATTTGTAAGAGAGCCAGGACCCCTTTCCCTTTGGGAGCGGCTTTTAATGAGTGTGAGAGAGAGATTTATCCACAAAGAAAGAATGCAGGAGCACCACCATAGAATGCGCTGGAAAACTCTGGAGGAAGGGATCCAACAGCTGAGGGAAGTGGCGGTGCTGGAGGTACTTTTTGGGAGGAGTGGACAGCATGATAATGACCCTGACAAGGTTAAATGCACAGGGCAGATGTTGTGGAATCTGGCAAATCTAGGGCCATCTCAGTACACCACCTTTATTGCAACAATTAATGCTGAGGACAATCGAGAGACAGTGGGGTCTGTTGCCAATAAGCTTAGGAACTATGAAAGTATGATCAATGGCCCGATGCAGGCTCATATCTCTGCCGTGGTTAAAGAACTCAAAGAAGAGATAAGGGGGGTGAGGGAGGAGATGAGGACAAACAGTTCCAATGTGGCACCAGTGCGAGTCACAGGCCCCAGAGTTAGAGCCCAACGACCCCCAGCTCGAGAGAGAGGGTACACCCCAAGAGCTGACCTGTGGTTTTATCTGCGTGACCATGGGGAAGACATGGGAATGTGGGATGGGAAACCCACTTCTGTCCTGGCAGCACGGGTGCGTGAGCTCAAGGAGAGGAACAATCACCAAGGGGGATCTACGAAAATGAAAGTAGCCTCAGCCTCCTATAACCAAGCTGCCAATGCTGTGTTGAATCCCCTTGAAGGAACCTCTAGTATGTATGCTCAGGGAGGGGATAACCAGTGCTAGAGGGGCCCTGCCTCTAGCCAGGTAGAGGAAAGGGATAATCGGATCTATTGGACTGTGTGGATCCGATGGCCTGGCACATCTGACCCACAAAAATACACGGCTTTGGTTGACACTGGTGCCCAATGTACCCTGATGCCATCAGGGTATGTAGGAACAGAACCCATTTCTATTTCTGGGGTGACAGGAGGGTCCCAGCAGCTGACTGTAGTGGAAGCCGAAGTGAGTTTAACTGGGAATGGGTGGCAGAAACACCCCATTGTGACTGGCCCAGAGGCCCCGTGCATCCTCGGCATAGACTATCTCAGAAATGGATATTTCAAAGACCCAAAAGGATATCGTTGGGCTTTTGGAGTAGCTGCTGTAGAGACGGAAGAGATCAAACAACTGAATACCTTGCCTGGTCTCTCAGATGACCCTTCTGCTGTGGGACTGCTAAGAGTTGAAGAACAACAGGTACCAATTGCCACAGCAACAGTGCACCGTCGGCAATACCGCACTGACAGAGACTCTGTGACCCCGATCCATGAGATGATTCGTAAACTGGAGAGCCAAGGGGCGGTCAGTAAGGCTCATTCACCTTTTAACAGCCCCATCTGGCCTGTGCGTAAGCCCAGTGGGGAATGGAGACTGACTGTAGATTATCGTGGTCTGAATGAGGTCACGCCACCACTGAGCGCTGCTGTGCCAGACATGTTGGAGTTGCAGTATGAGCTGGAGTCCAAGGCAGCAAAGTGGTACGCGACCATTGACATTGCCAATGCCTTCTTCTCCATTCCTGTGGCAGCAGAGTGCAGACCCCAGTTTGCTTTCACCTGGAGGGGTGTGCAGTACACCTGGAATCGGCTGCCCCAGGGGTGGAAGCACAGTCCCACCATCTGCCATGGACTGATCCAGGATGCACTGGAAAAGGGTGAGGCTCCGGACCATCTACAGTACATAGATGACATCATTGTGTGGGGGAACACGGCAATGGAAGTCTTTGAGAAAGGAGAGAAGATCATCCAAATTCTCCTGGAAGCCGGTTTTGCCATCAAGAAGAGCAAAGTCAAGGGACCTGCCCAAGAGATCCAGTTCCTGGGAGTGAAGTGGCAAGATGGACGGCGTCAGATTCCCACTGAGGTCATCAATAAGATCACTGCCATGTCCCCACCAACCAACAAGAAGGAAACACAAGCTTTCCTAGGGGCCATTGGCTTTTGGAGGATGCACATCCCTGAGTACAGTCAGATTGTGAGCCCTCTCTACCTGGTTACCCGCAAGAAGAACGATTTCCACTGGGGCCCTGAACAGCAACACGCCTTTGCCCAGATCAAGCAGGAAATCGCACATGCAGTAGCCCTTGGCCCAGTCAGGACGGGAACAGAGGTAAAGAACGTGCTCTACTCTGCAACCGGGAGCCATGGTCTGTCCTGGAGCCTGTGGCAGAAGGTGCCAGGTGAGACTCGAGGCCGGCCACTGGGATTCTGGAGCCGAAGCTACAGAGGGTCTGAAGCCAATTACACTCCCACAGAGAAGGAGATCTTGGCCGCCTACGAAGGAGTTCAAGCTGCCTCAGAGGTGATTGGCACTGAAGCACAACTCCTCCTGGCACCCCGACTACCGGTGCTGGGGTGGATGTTTAAAGGAAAGGTTCCCTCCACCCACCATGCCACCGATGCTACATGGAGCAAATGGATCGCCCTCATCACTCAGCGCGCCCGTATTGGTAACCCGAATCGCCCTGGGATTTTGGAAGTAATCACCAACTGGCCAGAAGCTGAGAACTTCAGTCTCACTGACGAGGAAGAACAAGTAACCCGGGCTGAAGAAGCTCCACCATACAACCAACTGCCAGCAGAAGAAACACGCTACGCTCTTTTCACTGATGGTTCCTGTCGCATCGTAGGGATGAACCGGAAGTGGAAAGCAGCCGTATGGAGCCCCACAAGACAAGTTGCACACGCCACTGAAGGAGAAGGTGGGTCAAGCCAGCTTGCTGAACTCAAAGCTGTTCAATTGGCCCTGGACATTGCTGAAAGAGAGAAGTGGCCGAAGCTCTACCTCTACACTGATTCGTGGATGGTGGCTAATGCTCTGTGGGGCTGGCTGGAAAGGTGGAAAAAAGCCAACTGGCAGCGTAGGGGAAAACCAATCTGGGCTGCTGATGAGTGGAAGGACATTGCCATCAGGGTAGGGAAACTACCTGTGAAAGTCCGTCATGTGGATGCCCATGTCCCCAAGAGTCGGGCTAATGAGGAGCACCGGAACAACGAGCAAGTAGATCAAGCTGCGAGGATAAAGGTATCCAAGGTAGACTTGGATTGGCAACACAAGGGAGAGTTGTTCCTAGCTCGGTGGGCCCATGATGCTTCAGGTCATCAGGGCAGAGATGCCACCTATAAGTGGGCACGAGACCGAGGGGTGGATCTAACCATGAACAGTATTTCACAGGTTATCCACGACTGTGAGACGTGTGCTGCCATCAAGCAGGCCAAGCGGGTGAAGCCCCTCTGGTACGGTGGACGGTGGTCCAAGTACAAGTATGGGGAGGCCTGGCAGATCGATTACATCACACTGCCCCAAACCCGCCAAGGCAAGCGCTACGTGCTGACCATGGTGGAAGCCACCACTGGGTGGCTGGAGACCTACCCTGTGCCTCATGCCACCGCCCGGAACACCATCCTGGGCCTGGAAAAACAAGTCCTGTGGAGACATGGCACCCCTGAGAGAATTGAGTCGGACAACGGGACTCATTTTAAGAACAGCCTCATAAACACCTGGGCTAAGGAACACGGCATTGAATGGATATATCACATCCCTTATCATGCACCAGCTGCCGGGAAAGTTGAACGGTGCAATGGACTGCTTAAGACCACCCTGAAAGCACTTGGCGGGGGGACCTTCAGAAATTGGGAAGTGAACTTAGCAAAGGCCACCTGGATGGTCAACACCCGAGGGTCTATTAATCGAGCTGGTCCTGCCCAGTCTACCCCTTTGCACACAGTGGATGGAGACAAAGTCCCTGTAGTACATATGAGAGGTATCTTAGGAAAGACGGTTTGGGTAAACCCCACCTTGGGCAAAGGTGAACCCACCCGTGGGATTGTTTTTGCTCAAGGACCTGGTAACACTTGGTGGGTGATGCAGAAAGATGGGAAAACCAGTTGTGTACCACAGGAAAACCTAATCCTGAGTGAGAACTGAGTGTGAGGGTTCATTCTGTATAGTGGAGTTTATTAATTTAGGTATGATACAGATGGTAATAGAATAAGGGGTGGAACGTTGTCTTGGGTTGTGGAGCTGGGTTTTGTGTATTCTATTTACATTTGTTTTGGGGCCTGATGACCCACCTTGATAGGCCATTGTTACCTTCCCCAGCCTGTGCGGTGCATTTGCATTTCTATACATCTCATGCCCTGGCGGTGGGGGGTGGGGGGGAGGGGGGGGGTGGCCGGGGGTTGGCGGTTCGGCCCTGCTGCAGGAGCTGGGTGCTCGGCGCTTCCTTCGCTGCGGGGTGGCAAGATCTTTGTCTCCTGTGCTCGCCATCCTGTCTCCCTCCTCGCCATCCCTGAACCGGCTTCTTTGCAGAATCATCTCTGCTCCAACAGGATCACGTCTGCCACTCCAGAAGTGTTTGGACTGTTTACGTTTGGACTGTTATCAACATCCTGAATCACAGGGTCAGATTGAAACTCTGACTTTGTCAGGGTTTTCTTCTAAAATTATTGTTTATTTGTTTATTTGTTTGTTTGGTTGGGTGGTTTTGTTTCCTATCATATTTGTATTGTTAAACCTCCTAGTAAAGAACTGTTATTCCTATTCCCAACATCTTCGCCTGAGAGCCCTTGATTGCAAAATTATAATTCGTCGGGGTGCGAGGGGTTGGTATTCTCCATCCTAGGGGAACCTCAGTTTCCCTGGCAGATACCTGTCTTTCTAAACCAAGACAGGCTCCTATAAACTGACATCTGAAACATAGGATGGATAATTTGGTTTCCCATGGAAAAGGGCCACTGTTCATGCCTAATGCTGTGAGCCTGCCACTGGGCGTATGCCTGCTAAAATTCCATACAAATGAGGATATCTCGCAGATGCAATTTACCACGAGATGGAAGTTTGTCTGCCCTCGTAGTGCCAAAGGCCTCCAAAAAACTGATGTCAGGAACATGGGGTGAAGACTTTGGTTTCCCATGGAAAAGGTCCACCGTTCGTTTCTAATGCTGTCTGCCTGGCTTTGAGATTATGAGTGCTGAAGTTCCATACAAATGAGGATATCTCCCAGGTGCAATCTACCACCAGATGGAAGTTTGTCTGCCCTTGTAGTGCCAAAGGCCTCCTAAAAACTGACATCAGGAATGTGGGGTGGAGACTTTGGTTTCCAATGGAAAAGGGCCACCGTTTGTGTCTAATGCTATGTGCCTGCCACTTGGCTTATGCCTTGTAAAATTCCATACAAATGAGGATATCTCCCAGATGGAGTCTACGACCAGATGAAAGTTTTTCTGCCCTTTTAATGCCAACGGCCTCCTACAAACTGACATCAGGAACATAGGATGGATAATTTGTTTTTCCATGGAAAAGGGCCACCGTTCGTGTCTAATGCTACTGCCTGCCACTGGGAATTTATGCCTACTAAAATTCCATACATATGAGGATATCTCCCAAATGCAATTTCCCACCAGATGGAAATTTGTCTACCCTTATAATGCCAAAGGCCTCCTAAAAAATGACATCAGGAGCCTGGGTTGGAGACTTTGGTTTCCCTAGGAAAAGGGCCACCCTTCATTTCTAATGCTGTCTGCCTGCCACTGGGCTTCTACCTGCTGAAATTCCATACAAATGACGATATGTCCCCGATGCAATCAACCACCAGACGGAAATTTGTCTTCCTATGTACTGCCAAAGCCTCCTAAAACCTGACATCGGGAACGTGGTGTGGAGACTTTGGTTTCCATGGAAAAGGACCACGGTTCGTGTCTAATGCTGTCTGCCTGGCACTGTGTTTATGACTGCTGAAGTTCCATACAAATGAGGATATCTCCCAGGTGCAATCTACCACCAGATGGAAGTTTGTCTGCCCTTGAAGTTCCAAAGGCCTCCTAGAAACGGACATCAGGACCGTGGGGTGGAGACTTTGGTTTCCCATGGAAAAGGTCGACTGTTCGTGTCTAATGCTGTCTGCCTGCCACTTAGCTTCTGCCTGCTGAAATTCCATACAAATGAGGATATCTCCTCGATTCAATCAACCACCTGACAGAAGTTTGTCTGCCCTTGTAGTGCTTAAACCCTCCTACAAACTGACATCAGGAACCTGGAGTGGAGACTTTGGTTTCCCATGGAAATGGGACAGCGTTCGTGTCTAATGATGTCTGCCTGCCAGTGAGCATATGCCTACTAAAATTCCCTACAAATGAGGATATCTCCCAAATGCAATTGCCCACCAGATGGAAGTTTGTCTGCCCTTTTAATTCCAAAGGCCTCCTACAAACTGACATCAGGAGCCTGGGTTGGAGACTTTATTTTCCCATGGAAAAGGGCCACCGTTCGTGTCTAATGCTGTCTGCCTGGCACTGGGCTTCTACCTGCTGAAATTCCATACAAATGAGGATTTGTCCCCGATGCAATCAACCACCTGACAGAAGTTTTTCTGTCCTTGTACTGCCAAAGGCCTCCTAAAACCTGACATCGGGAATGTGGTGTGGAGGCTTTAGTTTCCCATGGAAAAGGACTAACGTTCGTGTCTAATGCTGTCTGCCTGGCACTGTGGTTATGACTGCTGAAGTTCCATACAAATGAGGATATCTCCCAGATGAAATATGCCACCAGATGGAAGTTTGTCTGCTCTTGCAGTGCCAAAGGCCTCCTTCAATCTGATAATTTGAACCTGGCCTGGAGACTTTGGTTTCCTATGGTAAAGGCCCACCGTTCGTGTTTAATGCTGTCTGTCTCCCACTTGTGTACTGAGTTCTAAAATTCCACAAAAATTCCATACAAATGAGGACATCTCCGAGGTGCAATCTACCGCCAGAAGGGAGTTTGTCAGCCCTTGTAGTGCCAAAGGCCCCCTTCAAACTGACATCAGGAACATAGGAAGGATAATTGGTTTTTCCATGGAAAAGGGCCACTGTTCGTGTCTAATGCTGTCTGCCTGCCACTGGGAATATGCATTTGGGAGATATCCTCATTTGTATGGAATTTTAGTGGTCTTTTAGTACTCAGAAACCCAGTTGCAGACAGACAGCATTAAACATGAACGGTGGGCCTTTTCCATAGGAAACCAAAGTCTCCAGGCCACGTTCCAAATGTCAGTTTGAAGGAGGCCTTTGGCACTGCAAAAGCAGACAAACTTCCATCTGGTGGCATATTGCATCTGGGAGATATCCTCATTTGTATGTAATTTCAGTAGTCATAAGCCCAGTGGCAAGGAGACAGCATTAAACAACAAGGGTGCCCTTTTCCAAGGGAAACCAAAGCGTCCTCTCCAGATTCCTGATGTCAGTTTGTAGGAGGCCGTTGGCATTACAAGGGCAGACAAACTTTCAACTGGTGGTAGACTCCGTCTGTGAGATATCGTCATTTGTATAGGATTTTACTAGGCATAAGCCCAGTGGCAGGCAGACAGCATTAGACACAAACAGTGGCCCATTTCCATGGGAAAACAAACTCTCCACCCACGTTCCTGATGTCAGTTTTTAGGAGGCCTTTGGCTCTACGAGGGCAGACAAACTTCCACCTGGTGGTAGATTGCACCTGGGAGATATCCTCATTTGTATGGAACTTCAGCAGTCATAACCACAGTGCCAGGCACACAGCATGAGACAGGAACGGTGGTCATTTTTTCATGGGAAACCAAAGTCTCCACCCTAGGTTCCTGATGGCAGTTTGTAGGAGGCCTTTGGAAACACAAGGGCAGAGAATCTTCCATCTGGTGTTAGATTGCGCCTGGGAGATATACTCATTTGTATGGAATTTTAGTGGAATTTTAGTAGGCAGAATCCCAGCGGTAGGCAGACAGAATTAGACATGAATAGTGGCCCATTTCCATGGGAAACCAAAGTCTCCACTCCAGGTTCCTGATGTCAGTTTTTTGGAGGCCTTTGGCACTAAAAGGGCAGACAAATTTCAGTCAGGTGGTTGATTGCATCGGAGAGATTTCAAAATTTTTTTTGTATTTCAGCAGGCAGAGGCCCATTGGAAGGCAGACAGCATTAGACAAGAACGGTAGCCCATTGCCTTGGGAAACCAAAGTCTCCACCCCACGTTCCTGATGCCAGTTTTTAGGAGGACTTTGGCACTATAAGGGCAGACAAACTTCCAACTGGTGCGAGATTCCATCTGGGAGATATCCTCATTTGTGAGGAATTTCAGGAGGCATAACCCCAGTGGCAGGCAGAGAGCATTAGACACGAACGATGGCCCTTTTTTATGGGAAACAAAATCTCCACCCCACGTTGCTGATGTCACTTTGTAGGAGGCTTTTTCCAATATAAGGGCAGAGAAACTTCCATCTGGTTGTAGATTGCACCTGGGAGATATCCTCATTTCTATGGAATTTTAGTGGAATTTTAGTAGGAAGAAGCCCAGTGGCAAGAAGATAGCATTAGACACAAACGGTGGCCCATTTGTATGGGAAACCAAAGTCTCCACCCCGCGTTCCTGATGTCCGTTTCTAGGAGGCCTTGGCACTACAAGGGCAGACAAACTTCCACCTGGTGGTAGATTGCACCTGGGAGATATCCTCATTTGTATGGATCTTCAGCAGTCATCACCACAGTGCCAGGCAGACAGCATTAGACACGAACGCTGGCCCTTTTCCATGGGTAACCAAAGTCTCCACTCCAGACTCCTCATGGCAATTTGTAGGAGGCCTTTGGCACTACAGGGGCAGACAAACTTCCGTCAGGTGGTTGATTACATCGGAGAGATTTCCAAATTTTTTTTGAATTTCAGCAGGCAGAAACTCATTGGCAGGCAGACAGCATTAGACATGAACGATGGTCCTTTTGCATGGGAAATCAAAGTCTCCACCCATGGTTCCTGATGTCAGTTTTTTAGGAGGGCTTTGGTACTACAAGGGCAGAGAATCTTCCATCTGGTTGTAGATTGCACCTGGGATATATCCTTATTTCTATAGAATTTTAGTGGAATATTAATAGGAAGAAACCAAGAGGCAGGCAGACAGCATTAGACACGAACGGTGGCCCATTTCCATGGGAAACCAAAGTCTCCACCCCACGTTCCTGATGTCCGTTTCTAGGAGGCCTTTGGCACTACAAGGGCAGACAAACTTCCACCTGGTGGTAGATTGCACCTGGGAGATATCCTCATTTGTATGGAACTTCAGCAGTCATCACCACAGTGCCAGGCAGACAGCATTAGACACGAACGCTGGCCCATTTCCATGGGAAACCAAAGTCTCCCATCCAGGTTCCGGATGTCAGTTTTTAGGAGGCCTTTGGCACTACAGAGGCAGATAAACTTCCGGCAGGTGGTTGATTGCATCGGAGAGATTTCCAACTATCTTTGGAATTTCAGCAGGCAGAAGATCAGTGGCAGGCAGAGAGCATTAGACACGAACGCTGGCCCTTTTCAGTGGGAAAAAAAAATCTTCACTCCTGGTTCCTGATGTCAGATTTTTAGGAGGCCTTTGCCACTACAAGGGCAAAAAAACTTCCATCTGGTGGGTGATTGCATCGGGGAGATATCCTCATTTGTATGGAATTTCAGCAGGTAGAAACCCAGTGGCAGGCAGACAGCATTACACAGGAACGGTGGCCCTTTTCCATGGGAAAACAAAGTCTCCAACCCAGGCTCCTGATGTCAGTTTGTAGGAGGCCTTTGGCATTAAAAGGGCAGACAAACTTCCATCTGGTGGGAAATTGCATTTGGGAGATATCCTCATTTGTAGGGAATTTTAGTGGTATTTTAGTACTCAGAAGCCCAATGGCAGACAGACAGCATTAAACATGAATGGTGGGCCTTTTCTTTAGGAAACCAAAGTCTCCAGGTGAGGTTCCGAATGTCAGTTTGAAGGAGGCCTTTGGCACTGCAAGAGCAGACAAATTTCCATCTGGTGGCATATTGCGTCTGGGATATATCCTCATTTGTATGTAATTTCAGTAGACATAAGTCAGTGGCAAGGAGACAGCATTAAACACCAAGGGTGGCCCTTTTCCATGGGAAACCAAAGCGTCCTCTCCAGGTTCCTGATGTCAGTTTGTAGGAGGCCGTTGCATTACAAGGGCAGACAAACTTTCAACTGGTGGTAGACTACATCTGGGAGATATCCACATTTGTATGGAATTTTACTAGGCATAAGCCCAGTGGCAGGCACATAGCATTAGACACCAACAGTGGCCATTTCCATGGGAAAACAAAGTCTCCACCCCACGTTCCTGATGTCAGTTTTTAGGAGGCCTTTGGCACTACAATGGCAGGCAAACTTCCACCTGGTGGTAGATTGCACCTGGGACATATCAACATTTGTATGGAACTGCAGCAGTCATAACCACAGTGCCAGGCAGACAGCATTAGACAGGAACGGTGGTCCTTTTCCTAGGGAAACCAAAGTCTACACCCTAGGTTCCTGATGGCAGTTTGTAGGAGGCCTTTGGAACCACAAGGGCAGAGAAACTTCCATGTGGTGTTAGATTGCACCCGGGAGATATTCTTATTTGTATGGAATTTTCGTGGAATTTTAGTAGGCAGAATCCCAGTGGCAGGAAGACAGAACTAGACATGAATAGCGGCCTATTTCCATGGGAAACCAAAGTCCACGCCCCAGGTTCCTGATGTTAATTTGTAGGAAGCCTTTGGCACTACAAGGGCATACAAACTTCCATCTGGTGGTAGATTGCACCTGGGAGGTATCCTCATTTGTATAGAATTTTAGTGGAATTTTAGTAGGCATAAGCCCAGTATCTGGCAGACAGAATTAGACACGAACGGTGGCCCATTTCCTTGGGAAACCAAAGTCTCCATCCCACGTTCCTGATGTCAGTCTGTAAAAGGTGATTGGAACTACAAGGGCAGAAAAAATTCCATCTGGTGGTAGATTGGACCTGGGAGATATCGTCATTTGTATAGAATTTTAGTGGAATTTTAGTAGGTAGAAGTCCAGCGGCAGGCAGACAGCATTACACACGAACGCTGGCCAATATCCATGGGAAAGCAAAGTCTCCAACCCAGGCTCCTCATGTCAGTTTGTAGGAGGCCTTTGGCATTAAAAGGGCAGACAAACTTCTATCTGGTGGGAAATTGCATTTGGGAGATATCCTCATATGTATGGAACTTTAGTAGGCATATGCCCACTGGCAGGCAGACAGCAGTAGACAAGAACGGTGGCCCTTTTCCATGGAAAGACAAATTATCCATCCTATGTACCTGATGTCAGTTTGAAGGACGCCTTTGGCAATACAAGGGCAGAAAAACTTCCATCTGGTGGTTGATTGCATCGGGGAGATATGCTCATTTGTATGGGATTTCAGAAGGGAGAAGCCAAGTGGCACGCAGACAGCATTGGACACGAACAGTGGCCCTTTTCCATGGGAAACCAAAATCTCCACCCCACGTTGCTGATGTCTCATTGTGGGAGGCATTTTCCAATATAAGGGCAGAGAAACTTCCATCTGGTTGTAGATTGCACCTGGGAGATATCCTCATTTTTATGGAATTTTAGTGGAATTTTAGTAGGAAGAAACCCAGTGGCAGGCAGACAGCATTAGACACGAACAATGGCCCATTTGATGGGAAACCAAAGTCTCCACCCCGCGTTCCTGACGTCCGTTTCTAGGAGGCCTTTGGCACTACAAGGGCAGACAAACTTCCGTCTGGTGGTTGATTGCATCGTTGAGATATCCTCATTTTAATGGAATTTCAGCAGGTAGAAGCCCAATGGCAGGCAGACAGCATTAGAGAGGAACGGTGGCCCTTTTCCATGGGGAAACAAAGTCTCCAACCCAGGCTCCTGATGTCAGTTTTTAGGAGGCCTTTGGCATTAAAAGGGCAGACAAACTTCCCTCTGATGGGAAATTTCGTTAGGGAGATATCCTCATTTGTATGTAATTTCAGTAGTCATAAGCCCAGTGGCAAGGAGACAGCATTAAACACCAAGGGTGCCCCTTTTCCATGGGAAACCAAAGCGTCCTTTCCAGAATCCTGATGTCAGTTTGTAGGAGGCCGTTGGCATAACAAGGGCAGAGAAACTTTCATCTGGTGGTAGACTCTATCTGGGAGATATCCTCATTTGTACGGGATTTTACTAGGCATAATCCCAGTGGCAGTCACATAGCATTAGACACAAACGGTGGCCCATTTCCATGGGAAAACAAAGTCTCCACCCCACGTTCCTGATGTCAATTTGTAGAAGGCGTTTGGAACTACAAGGGCAGAAAAACTTCCATCTGGTGGTAGATTGCACCTGGGAGATATCCTCTTTTCTATGGAATTTTATTGGAATTTTATTATGAAGGTCCCCAGTGGCAGGCAGACAGCATTAGACACGAACGGTGGCCCATTTTTATAGGGAAACCAAAGTCTCCACCCCACGTTCCTGATGTCCGTATCTAGGAGGCCTTTGGCACTACAAGGGCAGACAAACTTCCACCTGGTGGTAGATTGCTCCTGGGAGATATCCTCATATGTATAGACCTTCAGCAGTCATAACCACAGTGCCAGGCAGACAGCATTAGACAGGAACGGTGGTCCTTTTCCTAGGGAAACCAAAGTCTCCACACCACGTTCCCGATGTCAGGTTTTAGTAGGCCATTGACAGTACAAGGGCAGAAAAACTTCCGTCTGGTGGTTGATTGCATCGGGAAGATATCCTCATTTGTATGGAATTTCAGCAGATAGAAGCCCAGTGGCAGGCAGACAGCATTAGACACGAACGCTGGCCCTTTTCCATGGGAAAACAAAGTCTCCAACCCAGGCTCCTGATGTCAGTTTGTAGGAGGCCTTTGGCACTACAAGGGCAGACAAACTTCCATCTAGTGGTGGATCGCACCTCGTAGATGTCCTTATTTGTATGGAATTTTAGTGGTATTTTAGTACTCAGAAGCCCAGTTGCAGACAGAGAGCATTAAACATGAACGGTGGGCCTTTTCCATAGGAAACCAAAGTCTCCAGGCCAGGTTCCGAATGTCAGTATAAAGGAGGCTTTTGGCACTGCAAGAGCAGACAAACTTCCATCTGGTGGTAGATTGCACCTGGGAGATATCCTCATTTGTATAGAATTTTAGTGGAATTATAGTACTCAGAATCCCAGTTGCAGACCGACAGCATTAAAAATGAACGGTGGGCCTTTTCCATAGGAAACCAATGTCTCCAGGCCAGGTGCCGAATGTCAGTTTGAAGGAGACCCTTGGCACTGCAAGAGCAGACAAACTTCCATCTGGTGGCATGTTGCATCTGGGAGATATCCTCATTTGTATGGAACTTCAGCAGTCATAACCACAGTGGCAGGCAGACAGCATTAGACAGGAACGGTGGTCCTTTTCCATGGGAAACCAAAGTCTCCACCCTAGGTTTCTGATGGCAGTTTGTAGGAGGCCTTTGGAAATATAAGGGCAGAGAAACTTCCATCTGGTGTTTGATTGCACCTGGGAGATATTCGCATTTGTATGGAATTTTAGTGGAATTTTAGTAGGGAGAATCCCAGCAGCAGGCAGACAGAATCAGACATGAATAGTGGCCCATTTCCATGGGAAACCAAAGTCTCCACCCCAGGTTCCTGATGTCATTTTCTAGGACGCCTCTGGCACTACAAGAGGAGACAAACTTCCAGCGGGTGTCATAATGCATCTGGGAGATATCCTCATTTGTATGTAATTTTAGTAGCCATAAGCCCAGTGGCAGGCAGACAGCATTAGACAGGAACCGTGGCCCTTTTCCATGGGAAACCAAAGTCTCCACCCCAGCTTCTTGATGTCAATTTGTAGGAAGCCTTTTGCTCTACAGGGGCACACAAACTACCATTTGGTGGTAGATTGCACGTGAGAGACATCTTCAATGGTATGGAATTTTATTGGAATTTTAATAGGCAGAAGCCTAGTGGCAGGCAAACATCATTAGACACGAACGGTGGCCCATTTCCTTGGGAAACCAAAGTCTCCACCCCACGTTCCTGATGTTAGTTTTTAGGAGGCCTTTGGCACTACAAGGGCAAACAAACTTCGAACTGGTGGTAGATTCCATCTGGGAGATATCCTCATTTGTGAGGAATTTCAGCAGGCGTAACCCAGTGGCAGGCAACAGCATTAGACAAGAACAGTACCCTTTTCCATTGGAAACAAAGTCTTCTTCCCACGTTCCTGATGTCAGTTTGTAGGAGGCATTTGGCACTATAAGGGCAGACTAATTTCCAACTGTTTGTAGATTTCATCTGGGAGATATCCTCATTTGTATGGAATTTTACTAGGCATAAGCCCAGTGGCAGGCACATAGCATTAGACACAAACGGTGGCCCTTTTCCATGGGATACCAAAGTCTCCACCTCACGTTCCTGATGTCAGTTTTTAGGAGGCCTTTGGCACTACAAGGGCATAGAAACTTCCATCTGGTTGTAGATTGCACCTGGGAGATATCCTCATTTGTATGGAACTTCAGCACTCATAACCACAATGCCAGGCTGACAGCATTAGATACGAATGGTGGTCCTTTTCCATGGGAAACCAAAGTCTCCACCCCACGTTCCTGATGTCAGTTTTTTAGGAGGCCTTTTGCACTACAAGAACAGACAAACTTCCAACTGGTGGCATATTGCATCTTGGAGATATCTTCATTTGCATCGAGTATTAGTGGAATTAAAGTAGGCAGAAGCCCAGTGGCAAGTAGACAGCATTAAACACCAACGGTGGCCCATTTCCATGGGAAACCAAAGTCTCCAGTCCAGGCTCCTGATGTCAATTTGTATGAGGCCTTTGGCACTACAGGGGCCGACAAACTTCCGTCAGGTGGTAGATTGCATCGGAGAGATTTCCAAATTTCTTTGGAATTTCAGCAGGCAGAAGCCCAGTGGCAGGCAGACAGCATTAGACACGTACGCTGGCCGTTTTCCATGGGAAAACAAAGTCTCCACCCCTGGTTCCTGATGTCAGTTTCTTAGGAGGGCTTTGGTAGTACAAGGGTAGAGAATCTTCAATCTGGTTCTAGATTGCACCTGGGAGATATCCTCATTTCTATCGAATTTTAGTGGAATTTTAGTAGGAAGAAGCCCAGTGGCAGGCAGACAGCATTAGACACGAACGGTGGCCCATTTCTATGGGAAACCAAAGTCTCCACCCCACGTTCCGGATATACGTTTCTCAGAGGCCTTGGCACTACAAGGGCAGACAAACTTCCACCTGGTGGTAGATTGCACCTGGGAGATATCCTCATTTGTATGGAACTTCATCAGTCATAACCACAGTGCCAGGCAGACAGCATTAGAGAGGAACGGTGGCCCTTTTCCATGGGAAAGCAAAATCTCCACACCACGTTCCAGATGTCATGTTTTGGGAGGCCTTTGGCAGAACAACGGCAGACAAATTTCTGTCTGGTGGTTGAGTGCATCGGGGACATATCCTCATTTGTATGGAATTTCAGCAGGGAGAAGCCCAGTGGCAGGCAGACAGCATTAGACACGAACGCTGGCCCTTTTCCATGGAAAAACAAATTATGCATCCTATGTTCCTGATGTCAGTTTTTAGGAGGCCATTGGCGCTACACTGGCAGACAAATTTCCATCTGGCAATAGATTGCACCTCGGAGATGTCCTCATTTGTACAGAAATTTAGTGGTATTTTAATACTCAGAAGCCCAGTGGCAGACAGACAGCATTAAACATAAACGGTGGGCCTTTTCCATGGGAAAACAAAGTCTCCAGGCCAGGTTCCGAATGTCAGTTTGAAGGAGGCCTTTGGCACTGCAAGAGCAGACAAACTTCCATCTGGTGGCATATTGCATCTGGGAGATATCCTCATTTGTATGTAATTCTAGTAGCCATAAGCCCAGTGGCAAGCATACAGCATTAGACACGAACGGTGGCCCTTTTCCATGGGAAACCAATGTCTCCGCCACAGGTTTCTGATGTGAATTTGGAGGAAGCCTTTGGCTCTACAGGGGCAGACAAACTTCCATCTGGTGGTAGATTGCACCTGGGAGACATCCTCATTTGTATGTAATTTTAATAGCCATAAGCCCAGTGGCAGGCAGACAGAATTAGACAAGAACGCTGGTCCATTTCCATGGGAAACCAAAGTCTCAACCCCAGGTTCCTGATGTCAGTTTGAAGGAGGCCTTTGGCACTACAAAGGCAGACAAAGTTCCGTCTGGTGGTTGATTGCATCGAGGAGATATCCTCATTTTTATGGAATTTCAACAGGCAGAACCTCAGTGGCAGGCAGACAGCATTAGACACGAACTGTGGAACTTTTCCTTTGGAAACCAAAGTCTCCACCTCACGTTCCTGATGTCAGTTTGTAGGAGGCCTTTGGTAGTACAAAGGCAGACATGCTTCTATCTTGTGGTTGATTGCATCACGGAGATATCCTCATTTTTATGGAACTTCAGCAGTCATAACCACTGTACCAGGCAGACAGCATTAGACATGAACGGTGGCCCTTTTCCCATGGGCAGCCAAAAATCTCCAAACCACGTTCCTGATGTCAGGTTTTAGGAGGCCTTTGCCAGTACAAGGGCAAACAAACTTCCGTCTGGTGGCTGATTACATCGGGGAGATATCCTCATTTGTATGGAATTTCAGCAGGTAGAAGCCCAGTGCAGGCAGAGAGACTTAGACACGAACAGTGGCCCCTTTCCATTGGAAACCGAAGTCTCCAACCCAGGCTTCTGATGTCGGTTTTCAGGAGGCCTTTGGCATTAAAAGTGTAGACAAACATCCATCTGGTGGGAAATTGCATTTGGGAGATATCCTCATACGTATGGAATTTTAGTAGGCATATACCCACTGGCAGGCTGCAGCATTAGACATGAACAATGGGCCTTTTCCATGGAAAAACAAATTATCCATCTTATGTTCCTGATGTCAATTTTTAGGAAGTCTTTGGCACTACAAGAGCAGACAAACTTCCACCTGGTGGTAGATTGCACCTGGGAAATATTCTCATTTGTAAAGAATTTTTGACGAATTTTAGTACACAGATTTCAAGCGGCAGGCAGACAGAATTAGACATGAATAGTGGCCCTTTTCCAGGGGAAATGAAAGTCTGCAGGCCAGGTTCCTGATGTCAGTTTTTAGGAGGCCTTTTGCACTACATGAAGAGACAAACTTCCAACTGGTGGCATATTGCATCTTGGAGATATCCTCATTTGGATGGAATTTTAGTGGAATTAAAGTAGGCAGAAGCCCAGTGGCAAGTAGACAGCATTAAACACCAACGGTGGCCCATTTCCATGGGAAACCAAAGTCTCTACCCCATGTTCCGGATGTCCGTTTCTAGGAGGCCTTTGGAACTACAAGAGCAGACAAACTTCCAACTGGTGGCATATTGCATCTGGGAGATATCCTCATTTGTATGTAATTTCTGTAGCCAGAAGCCCAGTGGCCGGCAGACAGCATTAGACACAAACGGTGGCCCTTTTCCATGGGATACCAAAGTCTCCACCTCACGTTCCTGATGTCAGTTTTTAGGAGGCCTTTGGCACTACAAGGGCATAGAAACTTCCATCTGGTTGTAGATTGCACCTGGGAGATATCCTCATTTGTATGGAACTTCAGCACTCATAACCACAATGCCAGGCTGACAGCATTAGATACGAATGGTGGTCCTTTTCCAGGGGAAACCAAAGTCTCCAGGCCATGGTTCCTGATGTCAGTTTTTAGGAGGCCTTTTGCACTACAAGAACAGACAAACTTCCAACTGGTGGCATATTGCATCTTGGAGATATCTTCATTTGCATCGAGTATTAGTGGAATTAAAGTAGGCAGAAGCCCAGTGGCAAGTAGACAGCATTAAACACCAACGGTGGCCCATTTCCATGGGAAACCAAAGTCTCCAGTCCAGGCTCCTGATGTCAATTTGTATGAGGCCTTTGGCACTACAGGGGCCGACAAACTTCCGTCAGGTGGTAGATTGCATCGGAGAGATTTCCAAATTTCTTTGGAATTTCAGCAGGCAGAAGCCCAGTGGCAGGCAGACAGCATTAGACACGTACGCTGGCCGTTTTCCATGGGAAAACAAAGTCTCCACCCCTGGTTCCTGATGTCAGTTTCTTAGGAGGGCTTTGGTAGTACAAGGGTAGAGAATCTTCAATCTGGTTCTAGATTGCACCTGGGAGATATCCTCATTTCTATCGAATTTTAGTGGAATTTTAGTAGGAAGAAGCCCAGTGGCAGGCAGACAGCATTAGACACGAACGGTGGCCCATTTCTATGGGAAACCAAAGTCTCCACCCCACGTTCCGGATATACGTTTCTCAGAGGCCTTGGCACTACAAGGGCAGACAAACTTCCACCTGGTGGTAGATTGCACCTGGGAGATATCCTCATTTGTATGGAACTTCATCAGTCATAACCACAGTGCCAGGCAGACAGCATTAGAGAGGAACGGTGGCCCTTTTCCATGGGAAAGCAAAATCTCCACACCACGTTCCAGATGTCATGTTTTGGGAGGCCTTTGGCAGAACAACGGCAGACAAATTTCTGTCTGGTGGTTGAGTGCATCGGGGACATATCCTCATTTGTATGGAATTTCAGCAGGGAGAAGCCCAGTGGCAGGCAGACAGCATTAGACACGAACGCTGGCCCTTTTCCATGGAAAAACAAATTATGCATCCTATGTTCCTGATGTCAGTTTTTAGGAGGCCATTGGCGCTACACTGGCAGACAAATTTCCATCTGGCAATAGATTGCACCTCGGAGATGTCCTCATTTGTACAGAAATTTAGTGGTATTTTAATACTCAGAAGCCCAGTGGCAGACAGACAGCATTAAACATAAACGGTGGGCCTTTTCCATGGGAAAACAAAGTCTCCAGGCCAGGTTCCGAATGTCAGTTTGAAGGAGGCCTTTGGCACTGCAAGAGCAGACAAACTTCCATCTGGTGGCATATTGCATCTGGGAGATATCCTCATTTGTATGTAATTCTAGTAGCCATAAGCCCAGTGGCAAGCATACAGCATTAGACACGAACGGTGGCCCTTTTCCATGGGAAACCAATGTCTCCGCCACAGGTTTCTGATGTGAATTTGGAGGAAGCCTTTGGCTCTACAGGGGCAGACAAACTTCCATCTGGTGGTAGATTGCACCTGGGAGACATCCTCATTTGTATGTAATTTTAATAGCCATAAGCCCAGTGGCAGGCAGACAGAATTAGACAAGAACGCTGGTCCATTTCCATGGGAAACCAAAGTCTCAACCCCAGGTTCCTGATGTCAGTTTGAAGGAGGCCTTTGGCACTACAAAGGCAGACAAAGTTCCGTCTGGTGGTTGATTGCATCGAGGAGATATCCTCATTTTTATGGAATTTCAACAGGCAGAACCTCAGTGGCAGGCAGACAGCATTAGACACGAACTGTGGAACTTTTCCTTTGGAAACCAAAGTCTCCACCTCACGTTCCTGATGTCAGTTTGTAGGAGGCCTTTGGAACTACAAGGGCAGACAAACTTCCATCTGGTGGTATATTGCACCTGGGAGATATCCTCATTTGTACAGAATTTTATTGGAATTCTAGTAGGCATAAGGCCAGTGGCTGGCAGAGAGCATTAGACACGAACGGTGGCCCTTTTCCATGGGAAACCGAAGTCTCCAACCCAGGCTTCTGATGTCGGTTTTCAGGAGGCCTTTGGCATTAAAAGTGTAGACAAACATCCATCTGGTGGGAAATTGCATTTGGGAGATATCCTCATACGTATGGAATTTTAGTAGGCATATACCCACTGGCAGGCTGCAGCATTAGACATGAACAATGGGCCTTTTCCATGGAAAAACAAATTATCCATCTTATGTTCCTGATGTCAATTTTTAGGAAGTCTTTGGCACTACAAGAGCAGACAAACTTCCACCTGGTGGTAGATTGCACCTGGGAAATATTCTCATTTGTAAAGAATTTTTGACGAATTTTAGTACACAGATTCCAAGCGGCAGGCAGACAGAATTAGACATGAATAGTGGCCCTTTTCCAAGGGAAATGAAAGTCTGCAGGCCAGGTTCCTGATGTCAGTTTTTAGGAGGCCTTTTGCACTACATGAAGAGACAAACTTCCAACTGGTGGCATATTGCATCTTGGAGATATCCTCATTTGGATGGAATTTTAGTGGAATTAAAGTAGGCAGAAGCCCAGTGGCAAGTAGACAGCATTAAACACCAACGGTGGCCCATTTCCATGGGAAACCAAAGTCTCTACCCCATGTTCCGGATGTCCGTTTCTAGGAGGCCTTTGGAACTACAAGAGCAGACAAACTTCCATCTGGTGGCATATTGCATCTGGGAGATATCCTCATTTGTATGTAATTTCTGTAGCCAGAAGCCCAGTGGCCGGCAGACAGCATTAGACACAAACGGTGGCCCTTTTCCATGGGAAACCGAATTCTCCACTCCAGACTCCTGATGTCAATTTGTAGGAGGCCTTTGGCACTACAGGGGCAGACAAACTTCCAACTGGTGGTTGATTGCATTGGAGAGATTTCCCAATTTCTTTGGAATTTCAGCAGGCAGAAGCCCAGTGGCAGGCAGACAGCATTAGACATGAACGGTGGCCCTTTTCCATGGGAAAACAAAGTCTCCACCCCTGGTTCGTGATGACAGTTTTTTAGGAGGGCTTTGGTACTACAAGGGCAGAGAATCTTCCATCTGGTTGTAGATTGCACCTAGGAAATATCCTCATTTTTATGGAATTTTAGTGGAATTTTAATAGGAAGAAGCCCAGTGGCAAGCAGACAGCATTAGACACGAACGGTGGCCCATTTGCATGGGAAACCAAAGTCACCACTCCCGGTTCCTGATGTCAGTTTTTAGGAGGCTTTTGCCACTACAAGGGCAGGCAAACTTCCATCTGGTGGTAAATTGCATCTGCGAGATATCCTCATTTGTATGGAATTTTAGCAGGCATAGGCCCAGTGGCAGGCACACAGCATTAGGCATGAACAGTGCCCTATTCCACGGGAAACCAAATTATACATCCCACGTTTAAGAAGTGAGTTTATAGGAGCCCTTTGGCACTACAAGGGCAGAGAAACTTCAAACCGGGAGTAGATTGCACCTGCAAGATATTCTCAATTTTATAGAATTTTAGAGGAATTTCAGTCCGCCGAATCCCAGCGGCAGGCACACAGAATTAGACATGAATAGTGGCCTTTTCCATAGGAAACCAAAGTCTCCAGGCCAGGTTCCTGATGTCAGTTTTTAGGAGGCCTTTTGCACTACAAGAACAGACAAACTTCCGACTGGTGGCATATTGCATCTTGGAGATATCCTCATTTGTATGGAATTCTAGTGGAATTAAAGTAGGCAGAAGCCCAGTGGCAAGTAGACAGCATTAAACACCAACAGTGGTCGTTTTCCATGGGAAACCAAAGTCTCCGCCCCAGGTTCCTGATGTCAATTTGTAGGAAGCCTTTAGCTCTACAGGGGCAGACAAACTTCCATCTGGTGGTAGATTGCACCTGGGAGACATCCTCATTTGTTAGGAATTTTAGTGGGATTTTACTAGGCAGAAGCCTAGTGGCAGGAACACATCATTGGACACGAACGCTGGCCCATTTCCATGGGAAACCAAAGTGTCCACTCCAGGTTCCTGGTGTCAGTTTGTAGGAGGCCTTTGGAACTACAAGGGCAGACAAACTTCCAACTGGTGGTAGATTCCATCTGGGAGATATCCTCATTTCTCTGGAATTTCAGCAGGCATAAGCCCAGTGGCAGGCAGACAGCATTAGACAGGAACGGTGGCCCTTTTCCATGGAAAACCAAAGTCTCCACCCCACGTTACTGATGTCAATTTGCAGGAGGCCTTTGGCACTACAAGGGCTACATACTTCCATCTCGTTGTATATTCCATCAGGGAGATATCCTTCTTTGTATGGAATTTTATTAGAATTTTAGTATGCGGAAGCCGAGTAGCCAGCAAACAGCATCAGACAAGAACGGTGGCCCTTTTCCATGGGAAATAAAAGTCTCCACCCCACATTCCTGATGTCCGTTTGTAGGAGGCCTTTGGCACTACAAGGCCAGGAAAATTTCCAACTGGTGGTAGATTGCATCTGGGAGACATCCTCATTTGTATGCAATTTTAGCAGCCATAAGCCCAGTGGCAGGCAGACAGCATTAGATTTGAACGGTGGTCCTTTTCCATGGGAAACCAAGGTCAACACCTCACGTTCCTGAATGTCAGTTTGTAGGAGGCCTTTGGAACTACAAGGGCAGACAAACTTCCGTCTGGTGGTTGATTGCATCGTGGAGATATCCTCATTTGTATGGAATTTCAGGAGGTAGAAGCCCAGTGGCAGGCAGACAGCATTAGACATGAACGGTGGCCCTTTTCCCATGGGCAGCCAAAAATCTCCAAACCACGTTCCTGATGTCAGGTTTTAGGAGGCCTTTGCCAGTACAAGGGCAAACAAACTTCCGTCTGGTGGCTGATTACATCGGGGAGATATCCTCATTTGGATGGAATTTCAGCAGGTAGAAGCCCAGTGCAGGCAGAGAGACTTAGACACGAACAGTGGCCCTTTTCCATGGGAAACCAAAGTCTCCAACCCAGGCTTCTGATGTCGGTTTTCAGGAGGCCTTTGGCATTAAAAGTGTAGACAAACATCCATCTGGTGGGAAATTGCATTTGGGAGATATCCTCATACGTATGGAATTTTAGTAGGCATATACCCACTGGCAGGCTGCAGCATTAGACATGAACAATGGGCCTTTTCCATGGAAAAACAAATTATCCATCTTATGTTCCTGATGTCAATTTTTAGGAAGTCTTTGGCACTACAAGAGCAGACAAACTTCCACCTGGTGGTAGATTGCACCTGGGAAATATTCTCATTTGTAAAGAATTTTTGACGAATTTTAGTACACAGATTCCAAGCGGCAGGCAGACAGAATTAGACATGAATAGTGGCCCTTTTCCAAGGGAAATGAAAGTCTGCAGGCCAGGTTCCTGATGTCAGTTTTTAGGAGGCCTTTTGCACTACATGAAGAGACAAACTTCCAACTGGTGGCATATTGCATCTTGGAGATATCCTCATTTGGATGGAATTTTAGTGGAATTAAAGTAGGCAGAAGCCCAGTGGCAAGTAGACAGCATTAAACACCAACGGTGGCCCATTTCCATGGGAAACCAAAGTCTCTACCCCATGTTCCGGATGTCCGTTTCTAGGAGGCCTTTGGAACTACAAGAGCAGACAAACTTCCATCTGGTGGCATATTGCATCTGGGAGATATCCTCATTTGTATGTAATTTCTGTAGCCAGAAGCCCAGTGGCCGGCAGACAGCATTAGACACAAACGGTGGCCCTTTTCCATGGGAAACCGAATTCTCCACTCCAGGCTCCTGATGTCAATTTGTAGGAGGCCTTTGGCACTACAGGGGCAGACAAACTTCCAACTGGTGGTTGATTGCATTGGAGAGATTTCCCAATTTCTTTGGAATTTCAGCAGGCAGAAGCCCAGTGGCAGGCAGACAGCATTAGACATGAACGGTGGCCCTTTTCCATGGGAAAACAAAGTCTCCACCCCTGGTTCGTGATGACAGTTTTTTAGGAGGGCTTTGGTACTACAAGGGCAGAGAATCTTCCATCTGGTTGTAGATTGCACCTAGGAAATATCCTCATTTTTATGGAATTTTAGTGGAATTTTAATAGGAAGAAGCCCAGTGGCAAGCAGACAGCATTAGA
Source organism: Phylloscopus collybita (assembly GCA_027886175.1). Classification (NCBI taxonomy): domain Eukaryota; kingdom Metazoa; phylum Chordata; class Aves; order Passeriformes; family Phylloscopidae; genus Phylloscopus; species Phylloscopus collybita. Next base: position 278,883 of record JAJNNQ010000091.1, on the reverse strand, counting down.
CACGAACGGTGGCCCATTTGCATGGGAAACCAAAGTCACCACTCCCGGTTCCTGATGTCAGTTTTTAGGAGGCTTTTGCCACTACAAGGGCAGGCAAACTTCCATCTGGTGGTAAATTGCATCTGCGAGATATCCTCATTTGTATGGAATTTTAGCAGGCATAGGCCCAGTGGCAGGCACACAGCATTAGGCATGAACAGTGCCCTATTCCACGGGAAACCAAATTATACATCCCACGTTTAAGAAGTGAGTTTATAGGAGCCCTTTGGCACTACAAGGGCAGAGAAACTTCAAACCGGGAGTAGATTGCACCTGCAAGATATTCTCAATTTTATAGAATTTTAGAGGAATTTCAGTCCGCCGAATCCCAGCGGCAGGCACACAGAATTAGACATGAATAGTGGCCTTTTCCATAGGAAACCAAAGTCTCCAGGCCAGGTTCCTGATGTCAGTTTTTAGGAGGCCTTTTGCACTACAAGAACAGACAAACTTCCGACTGGTGGCATATTGCATCTTGGAGATATCCTCATTTGTATGGAATTCTAGTGGAATTAAAGTAGGCAGAAGCCCAGTGGCAAGTAGACAGCATTAAACACCAACAGTGGTCGTTTTCCATGGGAAACCAAAGTCTCCGCCCCAGGTTCCTGATGTCAATTTGTAGGAAGCCTTTAGCTCTACAGGGGCAGACAAACTTCCATCTGGTGGTAGATTGCACCTGGGAGACATCCTCATTTGTTAGGAATTTTAGTGGGATTTTACTAGGCAGAAGCCTAGTGGCAGGAACACATCATTGGACACGAACGCTGGCCCATTTCCATGGGAAACCAAAGTGTCCACTCCAGGTTCCTGGTGTCAGTTTGTAGGAGGCCTTTGGAACTACAAGGGCAGACAAACTTCCAACTGGTGGTAGATTCCATCTGGGAGATATCCTCATTTCTCTGGAATTTCAGCAGGCATAAGCCCAGTGGCAGGCAGACAGCATTAGACAGGAACGGTGGCCCTTTTCCATGGAAAACCAAAGTCTCCACCCCACGTTACTGATGTCAATTTGCAGGAGGCCTTTGGCACTACAAGGGCTACATACTTCCATCTCGTTGTATATTCCATCAGGGAGATATCCTTCTTTGTATGGAATTTTATTAGAATTTTAGTATGCGGAAGCCGAGTAGCCAGCAAACAGCATCAGACAAGAACGGTGGCCCTTTTCCATGGGAAATAAAAGTCTCCACCCCACATTCCTGATGTCCGTTTGTAGGAGGCCTTTGGCACTACAAGGCCAGGAAAATTTCCAACTGGTGGTAGATTGCATCTGGGAGACATCCTCATTTGTATGCAATTTTAGCAGCCATAAGCCCAGTGGCAGGCAGACAGCATTAGATTTGAACGGTGGTCCTTTTCCATGGGAAACTAAGGTCAACACCTCACGTTCCTGAATGTCAGTTTGTAGGAGGCCTTTGGAACTACAAGGGCAGACAAACTTCCGTCTGGTGGTTAATTGCATCGTGGAGATATCCTCATTTTTATGGAACTTCAGCAGTCATAACCACTGTACCAGGCAGACAGCATTAGACATGAACGGTGGCCCTTTTCCCATGGGCAGCCAAAAATCTCCAAACCACGTTCCTGATGTCAGGTTTTAGGAGGCCTTTGCCAGTACAAGGGCAAACAAACTTCCGTCTGGTGGCTGATTACATCGGGGAGATATCCTCATTTCTATGGAATTTCAGCAGGTAGAAGTCCAGTGGCAGGCAGGCAGACTTAGACACGAACGGTGGCCCTTTTCCATGGGAAACCGAAGTCTCCAACCCAGGCTTCTGATGTCGGTTTTCAGGAGGCCTTTGGCATTAAAAGTGTAGACAAACATCCATCTGGTGGGAAATTGCATTTGGGAGATATCCTCATACGTATGGAATTTTAGTATGCATATATCCACTGGCAGGCTGCAGCATTAGACATGAACAATGGGCCTTTTCCATGGAAAACCAAAGTCTCCACCCCACGTTACTGATGTCAATTTGCAGGAGGCCTTTGGCACTACAAGGGCTACGATCTTCGATCTCGTTGTATATTCCATCAGGGAGATATCCTTCTTTGTATGGAATTTTATTAGAATTTTAGTATGCGGAAGCCGAGTAGCCAGCAAACAGCATCAGACAAGAACGGTGGCCCTTTTCCATGGGAAATAAAAGTCTCCACCCCACATTCCTGATGTCCGTTTGTAGGAGGCCTTTGGCACTACAAGGCCAGGAAAATTTCCAACTGGTGGTAGATTGCATCTGGGAGACATCCTCATTTGTATGCAATTTTAGCAGCCGTAAGCCCAGTGGCAGGCAGACAGCATTAGATTTGAACGGTGGTCCTTTTCCATGGGAAACCAAGGTCAACACCTCACGTTCCTGAATGTCAGTTTGTAGGAGGCCTTTGGAACTACAAGGGCAGACAAACTTCCGTCTGGTGGTTGATTGCATCGTGGAGATATCCTCATTTGTATGGAATTTCAGGAGGTAGAAGCCCAGTGGCAGGCAGACAGCATTAGACATGAACGGTGGCCCTTTTCCCATGGGCAGCCAAAAATCTCCAAACCACGTTCCTGATGTCAGGTTTTAGGAGGCCTTTGCCAGTACAAGGGCAAACAAACTTCCGTCTGGTGGCTGATTACATCGGGGAGATATCCTCATTTCTATGGAATTTCAGCAGGTAGAAGCCCAGTGCAGGCAGAGAGACTTAGACACGAACAGTGGCCCTTTTCCATGGGAAACTGAAGTCTCCAACCCAGGCTTCTGATGTCGGTTTTCAGGAGGCCTTTGGCATTAAAAGTGTAGACAAACATCCATCTGGTGGGAAATTGCATTTGGGAGATATCCTCATACGTATGGAATTTTAGTAGCCATATACCCACTGGCAGGCAGCAGCATTAGACATGAACAATGGGCCTTTTCCATGGAAAAACAAATTATCCATCCTCACGTTCCTGATGTCATGTTTTAGGAGGCCTTTGGCACTACAAGAGCAGACAAACTTCCACCTGGTGGTAGATTGCACGTGGGGGATAACCTCATTTGTATGGAACCTCAGCAGTCATAACCACAGTGCCAGGCAGACAGCATTAGACACGAACGGTGGCCCTTTTCCATGGGAAAACAAAGTCTCCACCACTGGTTCCTGATGTCATTTTCTAGGAGGCCTCTGGCACTACAGGAGGAGACAAACTTCCAACTGGTGGCATATTGCATCTGGGAGATATCCTTATTTGTATGTAATATTAGTAGCCATAATCCCAGTGGGAAGCAGACAGCATTAGACACGAACGGTGGCCCTTTTCCATGGGAAACCAAAGTCTCCGCCCCAGGTTTCTGATGTCAATTTGTAGGAAGCCTTTGGCTCTACAGGGGCAGACAAACTTCCATCTGGTGGTAGATGGCACCTTGGAGACATCCTCATTTGTATGTAATTTTAGTAGCCATAAACCCACTGGCAGGCAGACAGAATTAGACACGAATGCTGGTCCATTTACATGGGAAACCAAAGTCTCCAAACCACGTTCCTGATGTCAGTTTGTAGGAGGCCTTTGGCACTACAAAGGCAGACAAAGTTCCGTCTGGTGGTTGATTGCATCGAGGAGATATCCTTATTTGTACAGAATTTTATTGGAATTTTAGTAGGCATAAGCCCAGTGGCTGGCAGAGAGCATTAGACACGAACGGTGGTCCTTTTCCATGGGAAACCAAAGTCTCCACCCCAGGTTCCTGATGTCATTTTCTAGGAGGCCTCTGGCACTACAGGAGGAGACAAACTTCCAACTGGTGGCATATTGTATCTGGGAGACATCCTTATTTGTATGTATTATTAGTAGCCATAATCCCGGTGGGAAGCAGACAGCATTAGACACGAACGGTGGCCCTTTTCCATGGGAAACCAATGTCTCCGCCCCAGGTTTCTGATGTCAATTTGGAGGAAGCCTTTGGCTCTACAGGGGCAGACAAACTTCCATCTAGTGGTAGATGGCACCTGGGAGACATCCTCATTTGTATGTAATTTTAGTAGCCATAAGCCCACTGGCAGGCAGACAGAAGTAGACACGAACAGTGGAACTTTTGCATTGGAAACCAAAGTCTGAACCCCAGGTTCCTGATGTCAGTTTGAAGGAGGCCTTTGGCACTACAAAGGCAGACAAAGTTCCGTCTGGTGGTTGATTGCATCGAGGAGATATCCTTATTTGTACAGAATTTTATTGGAATTTTAGTAGGCATAAGCCCAGTGGCTGGCAGAGAGCATTAGACAAGAACGGTGGCCCATTTCCTTGGGAAACCAAAGTCTCCATCCCACGTTCCTGATGTCAGTTTCTAGGAGGCCTTTGGTACTATAAGGGCAGACATACTTCTATCTTGTGGTTGATTGCATCGCGGAGATATCCTCATTTTTATGGAACTTCTGCAGTCATAACCACTGTACCAGGCAGACAGCATTAGACAGGAACAGTGGTCTTTTTCCATGGGAAACCAAAGTCTCCACACTACGTTCCCGATGTCAGGTTTGAGGAGGCCTTTGGCAGTACATGGGAAGACAAACTTCCGTCTGGTGGTTGATTTCATCGGGGAGATATCCTCATTTGTATGGAATTTCAGCAGGCAGAAGCCCAGTGGCAGGCAGAGAGCATTAGACACGAACGGTGGCCCTTTTCCATGGGGAACCGAAGTCTCCAACCCAGGCTTCTGATGTCGGTTTTTAGGAGGCCTTTGGCATTAAAAGTGTAGACAAACTTCCATCTGGAGGGAAATTGCATTTGGGAGATATCCTGATACATATGGATTTTTAGTAGGCATATACCCACTGGCAGGCTGCAGCATTAGACATGAACAATGGGCCTTTTCCATGGAAAAACAAATTATCCATCCTATGTTCCTGATGTCATTTTTTAGGAGGCCTTTGGCAATACAAGAGTAGACAAACTTCCACCTGGTGGTAGATTGCACCTGGGAGATATTCTCATTTGTAAAGAATTTTAGGCGAATTTTAGTACGCAGATTCCAAGCAACAGGCAGACAGAATTAGACATGAATAGTGGCCCTTTTCCAGGGGAAATGAAAGTCTGCAGGCCAGGTTCCTGATGTCAGTTTTTAGGAGGCCTTTTGCACTACAAGAAGAGACAAACTTCCAACTGGTGGCATATTGCATCTTGGAGATATCCTCATTTGGATGGAATTTTAGTGGAATTAAAGTAGGCAGAAGCCCAGTGGCAAGTAGACAGCATTAAACACAAACGGTGGCCCATTTCCATGGGAAACCAAAGTCTCCACCCCATGTTCCGGATGTCCGTTTCTAGGAGGCCTTTGGAACTACAAGAGCAGACAAACTTCCAACTGGTGGCATATTGCATCTGGGAGATATCCTCATTTGTATGTAATTTCTGTAGCCATAAGCCCAGTGGCCGGCAGACAGCATTAGACACGAACGGTGGCCCTTTTACATGGGAAACCGAATTCTCCACTCCAGGCTCCTGATGTCAATTTGTAGGAGGCCTTTGGCACTACAGGGGCAGACAAACTTCCAACTGGTGGTTGATTGCATTGGAGAGATTTCCCAATTTCTTTGGAATTTCAGCAGGCAGAAGCCCAGTGGCAGGCAGACAGCATTAGACATGAACGGTGGCCCTTTTCCATGGGAAAACAAAGTCTCTACCGCTGGTTCCTGATGTCAGTTTTTTAGGAGGGCTTTGGTACTACAAGGGCAGAGAATCTTCCATCTGGTTGTAGATTGCACCTAGGAGATATCCTCATTTTTATGGAATTTTAGTGGAATTTTAATAGGAAGAAGCCCAGTGGCAGGCAGACAGCATTAGACACGAACGGTGGCCCATTTGCATGGGAAACCAAAGTCACCAATCCGGGTTCCTGATGTCAGTTTTTATGAGGCCTTTGCCACTACAAGGGCAGGCAAACTTCCATCTGGTGGTAAATTGCATCTGCGAGATATCCTCATTTGTATGGAATTTTAGCAGGCATAGGCCCAGTGGCAGGCACACAGCATTAGGCATGAACAGTGCCCTATTCCACGGGAAACCAAATTATACATCCCACGTTTAAGAAGTGAGTTTATAGGAGCCCTTTGGCACTACAAGGGCAGAGAAACTTCAAACCGGGAGTAGATTGCACCTGCAAGATATTCTCAATTTTATAGAATTTTAGAGGAATTTCAGTCCGCCGAATCCCAGCGGCAGGCACACAGAATTAGACATGAATAGTGGCCTTTTCCAGGGGAAAACAAAGTCTCCAGGCCAGGTTCCTGATGTCAGTTTTTAGGAGGCCTTTTGCACTACAAGAACAGACATACTTCCGGCTGGTGGCATATTGCATCTTGGAGATATCCTCATTTGTATGGAATTCTAGTGGAATTAAAGTAGGCAGAAGCCCAGTGGCAAGTAGAAAGCATTAAACACCAACGGTGGCCCTTTTCCATGGGAAACCAAAGTCTCCGCCCCAGGTTCCTGATGTCAATTTGTAGGAAGCCTTTGGCTCTACAGGGGCAGACAAACTTCCATCTGGTGGTAGATTGCACCTGGGAGACATCCTCATTTGTAAGAAATTTTAGTGGGATTTTAGTAGGCAGAACCCTAGTGGCAGGAACACATCATTAGACACGAACGCTGGCCCATTTCCATGGGAAACCAAAGTGTCCACTCCAGGTTCCTGGTGTCAGTTTGTAGGAGGCCTTTGGAACTACAAGGGCAGACAAACTTCCAACTGGCGGTAGATTCCATCTGGGAGATATCCTCATTTCTCTGGAATTTCAGCAGGCATAAGCCCAGTGGCAGGCAGACAGCATTAGACAGGAACGGTGGCCCTTTTCCATGGAAAACCAAAGTCTCCACCCCACGTTACTGATGTCAATTTGCAAGAGGCCTTTGGCACTACAAGGGCTACATACTTCCATCTCGTTGTATATTCCATCAGGGAGATATACTTCTTTGTATGGAATTTTATTAGAATTTAATATGCAGAAGCTGAGTAGCCAGCAAACAGCATCAGACAAGAACGGTGGCCCTTTTCCATGGGAAATAAAAGTCTCCAGCCCACATTCCTGATGTCCGTTTGTAGGAGGCCTTTGGCACTACAAGGCCAGGAAAATTTCCAACTGGTGGTAGATTGCATCTGGGAGACATCCTCATTTGTATGCAATTTTAGCAGCCATAAGCCCAGTGGCAGGCAGACAGCATTAGATTTGAACGGTGGTCCTTTTCCATGGGAAACCAAGGTCACCACCTCACGTTCCTGAATGTCAGTTTGTAGGAGGCCTTTGGCACTACAAGGGCAGCCAAAATTCTATCTGGTGGTAGATTCCACCTGGGAGATGTCCTCATTTGTATGGAAATTCATCAGGTAGAAGCCCAGTGGCAGGCAGACAGCATTAGATTTGAACGGTGGCCCTTTTCCATGGGAAACCAAAGTCTCCACCTCACGTTCCTGATGTCAGTTTGTAGGAGGTGTTTGGAACTACAAGGGCAGAAAAACTTCCATCTGGTGGTAGATTGCACCTGGGAGACATCCTCATTTGTAAGGAATTTTAGTGGGATTTTAATAGGCAGAAGCCTAGTGGCAGGAACATATCATTAGACACGAACGCTGGCCCATTTTCATGGGAAACCAAAGTGTCTGCCCCAGGTTCCTGATGTCAATTTGTATGAAGCCTTTGGCTCTACAGGGGCAGAAAAACTTCCACCCAGTGGTAGATTACACCTGGGAGATATCCTCATTTGTATGGAACTTCAGCAGTCATCACCACAGTGCCAGGCAGACAGCATTAGACAGAAATGGTGGTCCTTTTCCATGGGAAAGCAAATTCTCCACTCCAGGTTCCTGATGGCATTTTGTAGGAGGCCTTTAGAAACACAAGGGCAGAGAATCTTCCATCTGGTGTTAGATTGTAGCTGGGAGATATACTCATTTGTATGGAATTTTAGTGGAATTTTAGTAGACAGAATCCCAGCTGCAGGTAGACAGAATTAGACATGAATAGTAGCTCATTTCCATGGGAAACCAAAGTCTACACCCCAGGTTCCTCATGTCATTTTCTAGGAGGCCTCTTGCACTACAGGAGGAGACAAAGTTCCAATTGGTGGCATATTGCATCTGGGAGATATCCTCATTTGTATGTAATTTTTGTACCCATAAGCCCAGTGGCAGGTAGACAGTATTAGATGCGAACGGTGGTCCTTTTCCATGGGAAACCAAAGTCTCCGCCTCAGGTTCTTGATGTCAATTTGTAGGAAGCCTTTGGCTCTACAGGGGCAGACAAACTTCCATCTGGTGGTAGATTGCACCTGGGAGACATCCTCATTTGTATAGAATTTTAGTGGAATTTTAGTAGGCATAAGCCCAGTGGCTGGCAGAAAGCATTAGACACGAACGGTGGTCCATTTCCTTGGGAAACCAAAGTCTCCATCTCACGTGCCTGATGTCAGTTTGTAGGAGGCCTTTGGCACTACAAGGGCAGACAAACTTCCAACTGGTGGTAGATTCCTTGTGGGAGATATCCTCATTTGTGAGGAATTTCAGCAGGCATAACCCCAGTGGCAGGCAGACAGCATTAGACAAGAACGGTGGCCCTTTTCCATGGGAAACCAAAATCTCCACCCCACGTTGCTGATGTCACTTTGTAGGAGGCGTTTTCCAATATAAGGGCAGAGAAACTTCCATCTTGTTGTAGATTGCCCCTGGGAGATATCCTCATTTCTATGGAGTTTTAGTGGAATTTTAGTAGGAAGAAGCACAGTGGCAGGCAGATAGCATTAGACATAAACGGTGGCCCTTTTCCCATGGGCAGCCAAAGTCTCCAAGGCACGTTCCTGATGTCAGGTTTTAGGAGGCCTTTGGCAGTACAAGGGCAAACAAACTTCCGTCTGGTGGCTGATTGTATCGGGGAGATATCCTCATTTGTATGGAATTTCAGCAGGTAAAAGCCCAGTGGCAGGCACATAGCATTAGACACAAACGGTGGCCCATTTCCATGGGAAAAGAAAGTCTCCACCCCACGTTCCTGATGTCAGTTTTTAGGAGGCCTTTGGCACTACAAGGGCAGAGAAACTTCCATCTGGTTGTAGATTGCACCTGAGAGATATCCGCATTTGTATAGAATTTTAGTGGAATTTTAGTAGGCATAAGCCCAGTGCCTGGCAGACAGCATTAGACACGAACGGTGGCCCATTTCCTTGGGAAACCAAAGTCTCCACCCCAAGTTCCTGATGTCAATTTGTAGGAGGCCTTTGGCACTACGAGGCCAGACAAACTTCCACCTGGTGGTAGATTGCACCTGGGAGATATCCTCATTTGTATGGAATTTGAGTGGAATTTTAGTAGGCAGAATCCCAACGGCAGGCAGACAGAATTAGACATGAATAGTGGCCCATTTCCATGGGAAAACAAAGTCTCCACCCCTGGTTCCTGATGTCATTTTCTAGGAGGCCTCTGGCACTACAAGAGCAGACAAACTTCCAACTGGTGGCATATTGCATCTGGGAGATATCCTTATTTGTATGTAATATTAGTAGCCATAATCCCAGTGGCAAGCAGACAGCATTAGACACGAACGGTGGCCCTTTTCCATGGGAAACCAAAGTCTCCACCCCAGGTTCCTGATGTCATTTTCTAGGAGGCCTCTGGCACTACAGGAGGAGACAAACTTCCAACTGGTGGCATATTGTATCTGGGAGACATCCTTATTTGTATGTAATATTAGTAGCCATAATCCCGGTGGGAAGCAGACAGCATTAGACACGAACGGTGGCCCTTTTCCATGGGAAACCAATGTCTCCGCCCCAGGTTTCTGATGTCAATTTGGAGGAAGCCTTTGGCTCTACAGGGGCAGACAAACTTCCATCTGGTGGTAGATGGCACCTGGGAGACATCCTCATTTGTATGTAATTTTAGTAGCCATAAGCCCACTGGCAGGCAGACAGAAGTAGACACGAACAGTGGAACTTTTGCATTGGAAACCAAAGTCTGAACCCCAGGTTCCTGATGTCAGTTTGTAGGAGGCCTTTGGCACTACAAAGGCAGACAAAGTTCCGTCTGGTGGTTGATTGCATCGAGGAGATATCCTTATTTGTACAGAATTTTATTGGAATTTTAGTAGGCATAAGCCCAGTGGCTGGCAGAGAGCATTAGACAAGAACGGTGGCCCATTTCCTTGGGAAACCAAAGTCTCCATCCCACGTTCCTGATGTCAGTTTCTACGAGGCCTTTGGCACTACAAAGGCAGACAAAGTTCCGTCTGGTGGTTGATTGCATCGCGGAGATATCCTCATTTTTATGGAACTTCTGCAGTCATAACCACTGTACCAGGCAGACAGCATTAGACAGGAACAGTGGTCTTTTTCCATGGGAAACCAAAGTCTCCACACTACGTTCCCGATGTCAGGTTTTAGGAGGCCTTTGGCAGTACATGGGAAGACAAATTTCCATCAGGTGGTAGATTGCATCGGAGAGATTTCCCAATTTCTTTGGAATTTCAGCAGGCAGAAGCCCAGTGGTAAGCAGACAGCATTAGACACGAACGGTGGCCCATTTGCATGGGAAACCAAAGTTGCCACTCCCGGTTCCTGATGTCAGTTTTTAGGAGGCCTTTGCCACTACAAGGGCAGGCAAACTTCCATCTGGTGGTAAATTGCATCTGCGAGATATCCTCATTTGTATGGAATTTTAGCAGGCATACGCCCAGTGGCAGGCACACAGCATTAGGCATGAACAGTGCCCTATTCCACAGGAAACCAAATTATACATCCCGCGTTTAAGAAGTGAGTTTATAGGAGCCCTTTGGCACTACAAGGGCAGAGAAACTTCAAACCGGGAGTAGATTGCACCGGAAGATATTCTCAATTTTATAGAATTTTAGAGGAATTTCAGTCCGCCGTATCCCAGCAGCAGGCACACAGAATTAGACATGAATAGTGGCCTTTTCCAGGGGAAAACAAAGTCTCCAGGCCAGGTTCCTGAAGTCAGTTTTTACGAGGCCTTTTGCACAACAAGAACAGACAACCTTCCGACTGGTGGCATATTGCATCTTGGAGATATCCTCATTTGTATGGAATTCTAGTGGAATTAAAGTAGGCAGAAGCCCAGTGGCAAGTAGACAGCATTAAACACCAACGGTGGCCCTTTTCCATGGGAAACCAAAGTCTCCGCCCCAGGTTCCTGATGTCAATTTGCAGGAAGCCTTTGGCTCTACAGGGGCAGACAAACTTCCATCTGGTGGTAGATTGTACCTGGGAGACATCCTCATTTGTAAGGAATTTTATTGGAATTTTAGTATGCAGACGCCGAGTAGCCAGCAAACAGCATCAGACAAGAACGGTGGCCCTTTTCCATGGGAAATAAAAGTCTCCACCCCACATTCCTGATGTCCGTTTGTAGGAGGCCTTTGGCACTACAAGGCCAGGAAAATTTCCAACTGGTGGTAGATTCCACCTGGGAGATGTCCTCATTTGTATGGGAATTCATCAGGCATGAGCCCAGTGGTAGGCAGACAGCATTAGATTTGAACGGTGGCCCTTTTCCATGGGAAACCAAAGTCTCCACCTCACGTTCCTGATGACAATTTTTAGGAGGCCTTTGGAATTACACGGGAAGACAAACTTCCATCTGGAAGTAGATTGTTCCTGGGAGATATCCTCATTTCTATGCAATTTTAGAAGGCAGAACCACAGTGGCAGGTAGACTGCATTAGACACGAACAGTGGCCCCTTTCCATGGGAAACCAAAGTCTTCACACCAGGTTCCTGATGTCTGTGTGTTGGAGGCCTTAACACTGCAAGGGCAGACAAACATCCAAGTGGTGGTGGATTCTATCTGGGAGATATCCCCATTTGTATGGAATTTAAGACGGCATAAGCCCAGTGGCCGGCAGACGGCATTAGACAAAAACGGTGGCATTTTTCCATGGGAAACCAAAGTCTCCACCTCACGTTCCTGATGTCAGTTTGTAAGACGCCTTAGGCACTACAAAGGCAAAGGAAAATGCATCTGGTGGTAGATTGCACCAGGGAGATATCCTCATTTGAATGGAATTTTAGTGGAATTTTAGTCGGCAGAATCCGAAAAGTCGCCAGATAGCATTAGACAAGAACGGTGGCCCTTTTCCATGGGAAACCAAAGTCTCCATCTCACGTTCCTGATGTCAGTTTGTAGGATGCCTTTGGCACTACAAAGGCAGATAAACTTCCATCTGGTGGTACATTCCATCTGGGAGATATCCTCATTTTTGTGGAATTTCAGCAGGCATGAGCCTAGTTCCAGGCAGACTGCATTAGACACTAACAGTGGCCCTTTTCAATGGGACACCAAAGTCTCCACCTCACGTTCCTTAAGTCAATTTGTAGGAGGCCTTTGGAACGACAAGGGCACACAAACTTCCATCTCTTGGGAGAATGCAACTGCGAGATATCCTCATTTGCATGGAATTTAAGTGGAATTCTTGTGGGCAGAATCCCAGCGGCAGGTAGAGAGCATTAGACACGAACCGTGGCTCTTTTCCATGGGACACCAAAGCAGGGTTATGCCTGCTAAAATTCCATACAAATGAGGATATCTCGAAGATGCAATTTACCACAAGATGGAAGTTTGCCTGCCCTTGTAATGGCAAAGGCCTACTAAAATCTGACATCGGGAACGTGGTGTAGAGACTTTGGTTTCCCATGGAAAAGGACTACCGTTCGTTTCTAATGCTGTCTGCCTGGCACTGTGGTTATGACTGCTGAAGTTCCATACAAATGAGGTTATCTCCCAGGTGCAATCTACAACCAGGTGGAAGTTTGTCTGCCCTTGTAGTGCCAAAGGCCTCCTAAAAACGAACATCAGAAACGCGGGCTGGAGACTTTGGTTTCCCATGGAAATGGGCCACCGTTCGTGTCTAATGCTGTCTGCCTGCCACTGGCCTACTTCCGACTAAAATTCCACTAAAATTCCAAAAAAAATGAGGATATCTCCCAGGTGCAATCTACAACCAGATGGAAGTTTCTCTGCCCTTATATTGGAAAACACCTCCTACAAAGTGACATCAGCAACGTGGGGCGGAGATTTTGAATTCCCATGGAAAAGGGCCACCGTTCGTGTCTAACCATGTCTGCCTCCCACTGGGGTTATGCCTGCTGAAAATCCATACAAATGAGGATATCTCCCAGATGGAATCTACCACCAGTTGGAAGTTTGTCTGCCCTTGTAGTGCCAAAGGCCTCCTAAAAAAGGACATCAGGAACCTGGAGTGGAAACTTTGGTTTCCCATGGAAATGGGCCACTGTTCGTATCTAATGCTGTCTGCCTGGTATTGTGGTTATGAGTGCTGAAGTTCCATACAAATGAGGATATCTCCCAGGTGCAATCTACCACCAAATGGAAGTTTGTCTGCCCTTGTAGTGCCAAAGGCTTCCTAAATACTGACATCAGGAACGTGGATTGGACTTTGGTTTCCCATGGAAAAGGGGCACCGTTTGTGCCTAATGCTATGTGCCTGCCGCTGGGCTTATGCCTAGTAAAATTTCATACAAATGAGGATACCTCCCACATGGAATTTACCATCAGATGAAAGTTTGTCTGCCCTTGTAGTGGCAAAGGCCTCCTAAAAAACTGACATCAGGAACCAGGGGAGGAGATTTTTGTTTCCCATGGAAAAGGGCGACCGTTCGTGTCTAATGCTGTCTGCCTGCCACTGGGGTTATGCCTGCTGAAATTCCTCACAAATGAGGGTATCTCCCTGATGGAATCTTCCACCAGTTGGAAGTATGTTTGCCCTTATAGTGCCAAAGTCCTCCTAAAAACTGACACCAGGAACGTGGGGTGGAGATTTTGGTTTCCCAAGGAAATTGGCCACCGTTCGTGTCTAATGCTCTCTGCCTGCCACTGGGCTTCTGCCTGCTGGAATTCCAAAGATATTTGGAAATCTCTCCGATGCAATCAACCACCTGACGGAAGTTTGTCTGCCCCTGTAGTGCCAAAGGCCTCTTAAACACTGACATCAGGAACCTGGAGTGGAGACTTTGGTTTCCCATGGAAATGGGCCACCGTTCGTGTCTAATGCTGTCTGCCTGCCACTGGGCTTCTTCCTACTAAAATTCCACTACAATTCCATAGAAATCAGGATATCTTACAAGTGCAATCTACAACCAGATGGAAGAATCTCTGCCCTTGTAGTACCAAAGCTCTCCTAAAAAACTGACATCAGAAACCAGGGGTGGAGACTTTGTTTTCCCATGGAAATGGGTCACCGTTGGTGTTTAATGCTATATGCCTGCCACTGGGCTTCTGCCTGCTGAAATTCCAAAGAAATTTGGAAATCTCTCCCATGCAATCTACCTCCTGACGGAAGGTTTTCTGCCCCTGTAGTGCCAAATGCCTCCTACAAATTGACATCAGGAGCCTGGAGTGGAGACTTTGGTTTCCCATGGAAAAGGGCCACCGTTCGTGTCTAATGCTGTCTGCCTGCCACTGGGCTTATGGCTACTGAAATTACATACACATGAGGATATCACCCAGATGCAATATACCACCAGTTGGAAGTTTGTCTGTTCTTGTAGTGCAAAAGGCCTCCTAAAAACTGACATCAGGAACCTGGCCTGGAGACTTTGTTTTCCCCTAGAAAAGGGCCACTATTCATGTCTAATTCTGTGTGCTTGCTGCTGGGATTCTGCGTACTAAAATTGCTCTTAAATTCTATACAAATGAGAATATCCCGCAGGTGCAATCTGCCCCCGGTTTGAAGTTTCTCTGCCCTTGTAGTGCTAAAGGGCTCCTATAAACTGACATCTGAAACGTAGAATGGATGATTTGGTTTCCCATGGAAAAAGGCCACTGTTCATGCCTAATGCTGTGTGCCTGCCACTGAGCGTATGCCTGCTAAAATTCCATGCAAATGAGGATATCTCACAGATGCAATTTACCACCAGATGAAAGTTTGCCTGCCCTTGTAGTGGCAAAGGCCTCCTAAAATCTGACATCGGGAACGTGGTTTGGAGACTTTGGTTTCCCATGGAAAGGGACGACCGTTCGTATCTAATGCTGTCTGCCTGGCATTGTGGTTATGACTGCTGAAGTTCCATACAAATGAGGATATATCCCAGGTGAAATCTACCACCAGGTGGAAGCTTCTCTGCCCTTGTAGTCCCAAAGGCCTCCTTTAAACTGACATCAGGACGTTGGGGTGGAGAATTTGGTTTCCCATAGAAATGGGCCACCGCTCATGTCTAATGCTGTCTGCCTGCCACTGGCCTTCTTCCTACTAAAATTCCACTAAATTTCCATAGAAACGAGGGTATCTCCCAGGTGCAATCTGCAACCAGATGGAAGATTCTCTGCCCTTGTAGTAGCAAAGCCTTCCTAAAAAATTGAAATCAGGAACCAGGGGTGGAGTCTATGTTTTCCCATGGAAAAGGGCCACCGTTCGTGTCTAATGCTGTCTGCCTGCCACTGGGCTTCTGCCTGCTGGAATTCCGAAAGAATTTGGAAATCTCTCCGATGCAATCAACCACCTGACGGAAGTTCCTCTGCCCCTGTGGTGCCAAAGGCATCCTACAAATTGACATCAGGAGCCGGGAGTGGAGACTTTGGTTTCCCATGTAAAAGGGCCAGCGTTCGTGTCTAATGCTGTCTGCTCGCCACTGGGCTTATGGCTACTAAAATTACATATAAATGAGGATATCTCCCAGATGCAATATGCCGCCAGATGGAAGTTTGTCTGCTCTTGCAGTGCCAAAGGCCTCCTTCAAACTGACATTCGGAACCTGGCCTGGAGACTTTGGTTTCCTATGGAAAAGGCCCACCGTTTATGTTTAATGCTGTCTGTCTGCCACTGGGGTTCTGAGTACTAAAATACCACTAAAATTCCATACAACTGAGGACATCTCCGAGGTGAAATCTACCGCCAGATGGAAATTTGTCTGCCAGTGTAGCGCCAATGGCCTCCTAAAAACTGACATCAGGAACATAGGATGCATAATTTGTTTTTCCATGGAAAAGGGCAACCGTTCGTGTCTAATGCTGTCTGCCTGCCACTGGGCTTTTACCTGCTGAGATTCCATACAAATGAGGATATCTCCCCGATGCACTCAACCACCAGACAGAAATTTGTCTGCCCTTGTACTGCCAAAGGCCTCCTAAAACCTGACATCGGGAACGTGGTGTGGAGATTTTGGTTTCCCATGGAAAAGGGCCACCGTTCCTCTCTAATGCTGTCTGCCTGGCACTGTGGTTATGACTGATGAAGTTCCATACAAATGAGGATATCTCCCAGGTGCAATCTACCACCAGGTGGAAGTTTGTCTGCCCTTGTAGTGCCGAGGCCTCTGAGAAACGTATATCCGGAACGTGGGGTGGAGACTTTGGTTTCCGATAGAAATGGGCCACCGTTCATGTCTAATGCTGTCTGCCTGCCACTGGGCTTCTTCCTACTAAAATTCCACTAAAATTTGATAGAAATGAGGATATCTCCCAGGTGCAATCTACAACCCCATGGAAGATTTTCTGCCCTTGTAATAACAAAGCCCTCCTAAGAAACTGACATCAGGAACCAGGGGTGGAGACTTTGTTTTCCCATGGAAAAGGGCCAGCGTTCGTGTCTAATGCTGTCTGCCTGCCACTGGGCTTCTGCCTGCTGAAATTCCAAAGAAATTTGGAAATCTCTCCGATGCAATCAACCACCTGACGGAAGTTTGTCAGCCCCTGTAGGTCCAAAGGCCTCCTACAAATTGACATCAGGAGCCTGGAGTGGAGACTTTGGTTTCCCATGGAAATGGGCCACCGTTGGTGTTTAATGCTGTCTACTTGTCACTGGGCTTCTGCCTACTTTAATTCCACTAAAACTCCATACAAATGAAGATATCTCCAAGATGCAATATGCCACCAGTTGGAAGTTTGTCTGTTCTTGTAGTGCAAAAGGCCTCCTAAAAACTGACATCAGGAACCATGGCCTGGAGACTTTGGTTTCCCCTGGAAAAGGGCCACTATTCATGTCTAATTCTGTCTACCTGCCACTGGGTTTCTGCGTACTAAAATTCCTCTAAAATTCTATACAAATGAGAATATCTCGCAGGTGCAATCTACCCCCGGTTTGAAGTTTCTCTACCCTTGTAGTGCCAAAGGTCTCCTATAAACTGACATCTGAAACGTAGGATGGATAATTTGGTTTCCCATGAAAAAGGGCCACTGTTCATGCCTAATGCTGTGTGCCTGCCACTGGGTGTATGCCTCCTAAAATTCCATACAAGTGAGGATATCTCGCAGATGCAATTTACCACCAGATGGAAGATTGTCTGCCCTTGTAGTGGCAAAGGCCTCCTAAAAAAGTGACATCAGGAACGTGGGGTGGAGACTTTGGTTTCCCATGGAAAAGGACCACCGTTCGTATCTAATGCTGTCAGCCTGGCATTGTGGTTATGAGTGCTGAAGTTCCATAAAAATGAGGATATCTCCCAGATGGAATCTACAACCCGTTGGAAATTAGTCTGCCCTTATAATGCCAAATGCCTCCTACAAACTGACATCAGGAACGCGGGATGGAGACTTTGTTTCCAATGGAAAAGTGGTACCGTTCATGTCTAATGCTGTCTGCCAGCCACTGGGTTACGCCTGCTGAAATTCCTCACAAACGAGGATATCTCCCAGATGGAATCAACCACCAGTTCGAAGTTCGTTTGCCCTTCTAGTGCCAAAGGCCTCCTAAAAACTGACATCAGGAACGTGGGATGGAGACTTCGGTTTCCCATGAAAAAGGTCCACCGTTCGTGCCCTATGCTGTCTGCCTGCCACTGATATTCTGCCTGCTGAAATTCCATACAAATGACGATATATCCTCAATGCAATCAACAACCAGACGGAACTTTGTCTGCCCTTGTAGTGCCAAAGGCCTCCTACAAACTGACATCAGGAACCTGGAGTGGAGACTTTGGTTTCCCATGGAAATGGGACAGCGTTCGTGTCTAATGATGTTTGCCTGCCACTAGGCTTCTGCCTATTAAAATTCCAATAAAATTCCATACCATTGAAGATGTCTCTCACGTGCAATCTACCACCAAATGGAAGTTTGTCTGCCCCTGTACAGCAAAAGGCTTCCTACAAATTGACATCAAGAAGCTGGGGCGGAGACTTTGGTTTCTCATGGCAATGGGCCACGATTCCTGTCTAATGCTGTCTGCCTGCCAGTGGGTTTATGGCTACTAAAATTACATACAAATGAGGATATCTCCCAGATGCAATATGCCACCAGTTGGAAGTTTGTCTCCTCTTGTAGTGCCAGAGGCCTCCTAGAAAATGACATCAGGAACCTGGGGTGGAGACTTTGGTTTCCCATGGAAATAGGCCACTATTCGTGTCTAATTCTGTCTGCCTGCCGCTGGGATTTTGCCTACTAAAATTCCACGAAAATTCCATACAAATAAGAATATCTCCCGGGTGCAATCTAACACCACTTGGAAGTTTCTCTGCCCTTGTGGTTCCAAAGGCCTCCTACAAACTGCCATCAGGAACCTAGGGTGTAGACTTTGGTTTCCCATGTAAAAGGACCACCATTCCTGTCTAATGCTGTCTGCCTGGCACTGTGGCTATGACGGCTGCAGTTCCATACAAATGTTGATATGTCCCAGGTGCAATCTACCGCCAGGTGGAAGTTTGTCTGCCCTTGTAGTGCCAAAGGCCTCCTAAAAACTGACATCAGGAACGTGCGGTGGAGACTTTGTTTTCCCATGGAAATGGGCCACCGTTTGTGTCTAATGCTATGTGCCTGCCACTGGGCTTATGCCTAGTAAAATTCCATAAAAATGAGGATATCTCCCAGATGGAGTCTACCACCGGTTAAAAGTTTGTCTGCCCTTGTAATGCAAAGGCCTCCTACAAACTGACATCAGGAACCTCGAGAGGACACTTTGGTTTCCCATGGAAAAGGGCCACCCTTTGTGTTTAATGCTGTCTCCTTGCCACTGACTTATGACTACTGAAATTACATACAAATGAGGATATCTCCCAGAAGCAATATGCAACCAGATGGAAATTTGTCTGCTCTTGCAGTGCCAAAGGCCTCCTTCAAACTGACATTCGGAACCTCACCTGGAGACTTTGGTTTCCTATAGAAAAGGCCCACCATTCATGTTTAATGCTGTCTGTCTGCCATTGGGCTTCTGAGTACTAAAATACCACTAAAATTCCATAAAAATGAGGATATCTCCCAGGTGCAATCTACCACCAGGTGGAAGTTTGTCTGCCCTTGCAGTGCCAAAAGCCTCCTAAAAACTGACATCAGGAACATAGGATGGATAATTTGTTTTTCCATGGAAAGGGGCCACTGTTCCTGTCTAATGCTGTCTGCCTGCCACTGGGCTTTTACCTGCTGAAATTCCATACAAATGAGGATATCTCCCCGATACAATCAGCCACCAGACGGAAGTTTGTTTGCCCTTGTACTGCCAAAGGCCTCCTAAAACCTGACATCAGGAACGTGCCTTGGAGACTTTGGCTGCCCATGGGAAAAGGGCCACCGTTTCTGTCTAATGCTGTCTGACTGCCACTGTGTTTCTTCCTACTAAAATTCCACTAAAACTCCATAGAAATGAGGATATCTCCCAGGGGCAATCTACAACAAGATGGAAGTTTCTCTGCCCTTATATTGGAAAACGCCTCCTACAAAGTGACATCAGCAACGTGGGGTGGAGATTTTGGTTTCCCATGGAAAAGGGCCACCGTTCGTGTCTAATGCTGTCTGCCTGCCACTGGGGTTATGCCTGCTGAAATTCCTCACAAATGAGGATATCTCCCACAAGGAATCTACCACCAGTTGGAAGTTTGTCTGCCCTTGTAGTGCCAAAGGCCTCCTAAAAACTGACATCAGGAACCTGGGGCGGAGACTTTGGTTTCTCATGGAAATGGGCCTCCGTTCGTGTCTAATGCTGTCTGTCGGCCATTGGGCTTCTACCTACGGAAATTCCACTGAAATTCCATACAAATGAAGACATCTCCTGGGTGCAGTCAATCGCCAGATATACGTTTTTCCGCCCTTGTATTTCCAAAGGCCTTCTACAAACTGACATGAGGAGCCTGGAGTGGAGACTTTGGTTTCCCATGGATATGGGCCAGCGTTCGTGTGTAAAGCAGTCTGCCTGCCGCTGGATTTCGGCCTACTTTAATACCACTAAAATTCCATAAAAATGAGGATATCTCCCAGGTGCAATCTACCACCAGATGGAAGTTTTTCTGCCCTTGTACTTCCAAACGCCTCTTACAAACTAACATCAGGAACGTCGGGTAGAGACTTCGGTTTCCCATGGAAAAGGGCCACCGTTTCTGTCTAATGCTGTCTGCCTGCCACTGGGGTTATGCCTGCTGAAATTCCTCACAAATGAGGATATCTCCCACAAGGAATCTACCACCAGTTGGAAGTTTGTCTGCCCTTGTAGTGCCAAAGGCCTCTTACAAACTGACATCAGGCACGTGAGATAGAGACTTTGGTTTCCCAAGGAAATGGACCACCGTTCGTGTCTAATGCTGTCTGCCAGCCACTGGGCTTATGCCTACTAAAATTCCACTAAAATTCTATACAAATGAGGATGTCTCCCAGGTGCAATCTACCACCAGATGGAAGTTTGTCTGCCCCTGTAGAGCCAAAGGCTTCCTACAAATTGACATCAAGAACCTGAGGCGGAGACTTTGGTTTCCCATGGAAAAGGTCCATTGTTCGCATCTAATACTGTCTACCTGCCACTGGGCTTATGGGTACTAAAATTACATACAAATGAGGATATCTCCCAGATGCAATATGCCACCAATTGGAACTTTGTCTCCTCCTGTAGTGCCAGAGGCTTCCTAGAAAATGACATGAGGAACCTGGGGTGGAGACTTTGGTTTCCCATGGAAATGAGCTACTATTCATGTCTAATTCTGTCTACCTGCAGCTGGGATTCTGTCTACTAAAATTCCACTAAAATTCCATACAAATGAGTATATCTCCCAGCTACAATCTAACACCAGATGGAAGATTCTCTGCCCTTGTGTTTCCAAAGGCCTCCTACAAAATGCCATCAGAAACCTGGAGTGGAGAATTTGCTTTCCCATGGAAAAGGACCACCGTTTCTGTCTAATGCTGTCTGCCTGGCACTGTGGTGATGACTGCTGAAGTTCCATACAAATGAGGATATCTCCCAGGTGTAATCTACCACTGGGTGGAAGTTTTTCTGCCCTTGTAGTGCCAAAGGCCTCCTAAAAACTGACATCAGGAACGTGGGGTGGAGACATTGGTTTCCCATGGAAAAGGGCCACCGTTTGTGTCTAATGCTGTCTGGCAGCCACTGGGCTTATGCCTACTAAAATTCCACTAAAATTCTATACAAATGAGGATACCTCCCAGGTGCAATCTACCATCAGATTGAAGTTTGCCTGCCCTTGTAGTTCCAAAGGCCTCCTACAAACTGACATCAGGAACGTGAGGTGGAGACTTTGGTTTCCCATGGAAAAGGTCCATTGTTCGAGTCTAATTCTGTCTGCCTGCCACTGGGTTTCTGCCTGCTGAAATTCCATACAAATGAGGATATCTCCTCGATGCAATCGACCACCAGATGGAACTTTGTC
This sequence comes from Phylloscopus collybita, assembly GCA_027886175.1. Classification (NCBI taxonomy): domain Eukaryota; kingdom Metazoa; phylum Chordata; class Aves; order Passeriformes; family Phylloscopidae; genus Phylloscopus; species Phylloscopus collybita. Next base: position 257,293 of record JAJNNQ010000091.1, on the reverse strand, counting down.
TGCTCTTGTAGTGCCAAAGGCCTCCTACAAACTGACACCCGGAACCGGGAGTGGAGACTTTGGTTTACCATGGAAATCGGCCAGCGTTCGTATCTAATGATGTGTGCCTGCCTCTAGGCTTCTGCCTATTAAAATCCCACTAAAATTCCATACCATTGGTTTCCCATGGAAAAGGGCCACCATTTGTGTCTAATGCTGTCTGAAATCCACTGGGCTTATGCCTACTAAAATTCCACTAAAATTCTATACAAATGAGGATATCTCCCAGGTTCAATCTACAACCAGATGGAAGTTTCTCTGCCCTTGTAGTGCCAAAGGCCTCCTAAAAACTGACATCAGGAACGTGGGGTGGAGACATTGGTTTCCCATGGAAAAGGGGCACCGTTCGTGTCTAATGCTGTCTGCCTGCCACTGGGGTTATGCCTGCTGAAATTCCCCACAAATGAGGATATCTCTCAGATGGAATCTACCACCAGTTGGAAGTTTGTCTGCCCTTGTAGTGCCAAAGGCCTCCTACAAACTGACATCAGGAACGTGGAATGGAAACTTTGGTTTCCCTAGGAATTAGGCCACCGATCGTGTCTAATGCTGTCTGCTAGCCACTGGGCTTATGCCTACTAAAATTCCACTAAAATTCTATACAAATGAGGATATCTCCCAGGTGCAATCTACCACCAGATGGAAGTTTTTCTGCCCTTGTAGTTCCAAACACCTCCTACAAACTGACATCAGGAACGTGAGGTGGAGACTTTGGTTTCCCATGGAAAAGGGCCACCGTTCAAATCTAATGCTGTCTGCCTGCCACTGGGCTTCTACCTGATGAATTTCCATACAAATGAGGACATCTCCCAGGTGGAATCTACCACCAGATAGAATTTTGGCTGCCCTTGTAGTGCCAAAGGCCTCCTACAAACTGACATTCAGGAACGTGAGGTGGTGACCTTGGTTTCCCATGGAAAAGGACCACCGTTCAAATCTAATGCTGTCTGCCTGCCACTGGGCTTATGGCTGCTAAAATTGCATACAAATGAGGATGTCTCCCAGATGCAATCTACCACCAGTTGGAAATTTTCCTGGCCTTGTAGTGCCAAAGGCCTCCTACAAACGGAGATCAGGAATGTGGGGTGGAGACATTTATTTCCCTTGGAAAAGGGCCACCGTTCTTGTCTGATGCTGTTTGCTGGCTACTCAGCTTCTGCATATTAAATTCTAATAAAATTCCATACAAAGAAGGATATCTCCCTGATGGAATATACAACGAGATGGAAGTATGTAGCCCTTGTAGTGCCAAAGGCCTCCTGCAAATTGACATCAGTAACGTGGGGTGGAGACTTTGGTTTTCCATGGAAAAGGGCCACCGTTCCTGTCTAATGCTGTCTGCCTGCCACTGGGCTTATGCCTGCTGAAATTCCAGAGAAATGAGGATATCTCCCAGATGGAATCGACCGCCAGTTGGAAGTTTGTCTGCCCTTGTAGTTCCAAAGGCCTCCTACAAACTGACACCAGGAACCTGGAGTGGACACTTTGGTTTCCCATGGAAATGGGCCAGCGTTCGTGTCTAATGATGTGTTCCTGCCACTAGGGTTCTGCCTATTGAAATCCCACTAAAATTTCTTACAAATGAGGATGTCTCCCAGGTGCAATCTACCACCAGATGGAAGTTTGTCTGCCCCTGTAGAGCCAAAGGCTTCCTACAAATTGACATCAGGAACCTGGGGCGGAGACTTTGGTTTCCCATGGAAAAGGGCCACCGTTGGTGTTTAATGCTGTCTACTTGCCACTGGGCTTCTGCCTACTTTAATTGCAGTCGAATTCCATACAAATGAGGATATCTCCAAGATGCAATATGCCACCAGCCGGAAGTATGTCTGTTCTTGTAGTGCAAAAGGCCTCCTAAAAACTGACATCAGGAACCAGGGGTGGAGACTTTGTTTTCCCCTGGAAAAGGCCACTATTCATCTCTAATTCTGTGTGCCTGCCGCTGGGATTCGGCGGACTGAAATTCCTCTAAAATTCTATAAAACTGAGAATATCTTGCAGGTGCAATCTAGTCCCGGTTTGAAGTTTCTCTACCCTTGTAGTGCCAAAGGGCTCCTATAAACTCACTTCTTAAACGTGGGATGTATAATTTGGTTTCCCGTGGAATAGGGCACTGTTCATGCCTAATGCTGTGTGCCTGCCACTGGGCGTATACCTGCTAAAATTCCATACAAATGAGGATATCTCGCAGATGCAATTTACCACCAGATGGAAGTTTGCCTGCCCTTGTAGTGGCAAAGGCCTCCTAAAAACTGACATCAGGAACCGGGAGTGGTGACTTTGGTTTCCCATGCAAATGGGCCACCGTTCGTGTCTAATGCTGTCTGCCTGCCACTGGGCTTCTTCCTATTAAAATTCCACTAAAATTCCATAAAAATGAGGATATCTCCTAGGTGCAATCTACAGCCAGATGGAAGATTCTCTGCCCTTGTAGTACCAAAGCCCACCTAAAAAACTGACATCAGGAACCAGCGGTAGAGACTTTGTTTTCCCATGGAAAAGGGCCACCGTTCATGTCTAATGCTGTCTGCCTGCCACTGGGCTTCTGCCTGCTGAAATTCCAAAGAAATTGGGAAATCTCTCCAATGCAATCAACCACCAGTTGGAAGTTTGTCTGCCCCTGTAGTGCCAAAGGCCTCCTACAAATTGACATCAGGAGCCTGGAGTGGAGAATTCGGTTTCCCATGGAAAAGGGCCACCGTTCGTGTCTAATGCTGTCTGCCGGCCACTGGGCTTATGGCTACAGAAATTACATACAAATGAGGATATCTCCCAGATGCAATATGCCACCAGTTGGAAGTTTGTCTGCTCTTGTAGTTCCAAAGGCCTCCTAGAAACGGACATCCGGAACATGGGGTGGAGACTTTGGTTTCCCATGGAAATGGGCCACCGTTTGTGTTTAATGCTGTCTACTTGCCACTGGGCTTCTGCCTACTTTAATTCCACTAAAATTCCATCCAAATGAGGATATCTCCAAGATGCAATATGCCACCAGTTGGAAGTTTGTCTCTTCTTGTAGTGCAAAAGGCCTCCTAAAAACTGACATCAGGAACCTGGCCTGCAGACTTTCATTTCCCCTGGAAAAGGGCCACTATTCATGTCTAATTCTGTCTGCCTGTTGCTTGGAATCTGCGTACTAAAATTCGCCTAAAATTCTTTACAAATGAGAATATCTCCCAGGTGCAATCTACCACCAGGTGGAAGTTTGTCTGCTCTTGTATTGCCAAAGGCCTCCTAAAAAATGACATCAGGAACATAGGATGGATAATTTTTTTTTCCATGGAAAAGGCCCATTGTTCATGTCTAATGCTGCAGCCTGCCAGTGGGTATATGCCTACTAAAAGTCCATATGTATCAGGATATCTCCCAAATGCAATTTCCCTCCAGATGGAAGTTTGTCTACACTTGGAATGCCAAAGGCCTCCTAAAAACCGACATCTGAAGCCTGGGTTGGAGACTTCGGTTTCTCATGGAAAAGGGCCACCGTTCGTGTCTAATGCTCTCTGCCTGCCACTGGGCTTCTACCTGCTGAAATTCCAGAGAAATGAGGATATCTCCCCGATGAAATCAACCACCAGACGGAAGTTTGTCTTCCCATGTACTGCCAAAGGCCTCCTAAAACCTGACATCGGGAACGTGGTGTGGAGACTTTGGTTTCCCATGGAAAAGGACCACTGTTCCTGTCTAATGCTGTCTGCCTGGTACAGTGGTTATGACTGCTGAAGTTCCATAAAAATGAAGATATCTCCGCGATGCAATCAACCACAAGATAGAAGTATGTCTGCCCTTATAGTACCAAAGGCCTCCTACAAACTGACATCAGGAACGTGGGATGGAGACTTTGGATTCCAAAGGAAATGGGCCACCGTTCGTGTCTAATGCTCTCTGCCAGCCACTGGGCTTATGCCTACTAAAATTCCAATAAAATTCTGTACAAATAAGGATATCTCCTCGATGCAATCAACCACCAGACGGAACTTTGTCTGCCTTTGTAGTGCCAAAGGCCTCCTACAAACTGACATCAGGAACGTGGTTTGGAGACTTTGGTTTCCCATGTAAATGGACCAGCATTCGTGTCTAATTCTGTCTCCCTGCCAGTGGGTTTATGGCTACTAAAATTACATACAAATGAGGATGTCTCCCAGGTGCCATCTACCACCAGATGGAAGTTTGTCTGCCCCTGTAGAGCCAAAGGCTTCCTACAAATTGACATCAGAAACCTGGGGCGGAGACTTTGGTTTCCCATGGAAAAGGGCCACCGTTCGTGTCTAATGCTTTCTGCTTCCCACTGGGATTATGGCTACTAATATTACATACAAATAAGGATATCTCCCAGATGCAATATGCCACCAGTTGGAAGTTTGTCTCCTCCTGTAGTGCCAGAGGCCTCCTAGAAAATGACATCAGGAACCAGGGGTGGAGACTTTGTTTTCCCATGGAAAAGGGCCACCGTTCGTGTCTAATGCTGTCTGCCTGGCACTGTGGTTATGACTGCTGATGTTCCATACAAATGAGGTTATCCCCCAGGTGCAATCTACCACCAGGTGGAAGTTTGTCTGCTCTTGTAGTGCCAAAGGCCTCCTAAAACATGACATCAGGAACGTGAGGATGGATAATTTGTTTTTCCATGGAAAAGGCCCATTTTTCATGTCTAATGCTGCTGCCTGCCAGTGGGTATATGCCTACTAAAATTCCATACGTATGAGGATATCTCCCAAATGCAATTTCCCACCAGATGGATGTTTGTCTACACTTTTAATGCCAAAGGCCTCCTGAAAACCGACATCAGAAGCCTGGGTTGGAGACTTCGGTTTCCCATGGAAAAGGGCCACTGTTCGTGTCTAAGTCTCTCTGCCTGCACTGGGCTTCTACCTGCTGAAATTCCATACAAATGAGGATATCTCCCCGATGTAATCAGCCACCAGACGGAAGTTTGTTTGCCCTTGTACTGGCAAAGGCCTCCTAAAACCTGACATCAGGAACGTGGTTTGGAGATTTTTGGCTGCCCATGGGAAAAGGGCCACCGTTCATGTCTAATGCTGTCTGCCTGCCACTGGGCTTCTACCTGCTGAAATTCCATACAAATGAGGATATCTCCACGATGCAATCAACCACCAGACGGAAGTTTGTCTGCCCTTGTAGTTCCAAAGGCCTCCTACAAACTGACACCAGGAACCTGGAGTGGAGACTTTGGTTTCCCATGGAAATGGGCCAGCGTTCGTGTCTAATGATGTGTTCCTGCCACTAGGGTTCTGCCTATTAAAATCCCACTAAAATTCCTTACAAATGAGGATGTCTCCCAGGTGCAATCTACCACCAGATGGAAGTTTGTCTGCCCCTGTAGAGCCAAAGGCTTCCTACAAATTGACATCAGGAACCTGGGGCGGAGACTTTGGTTTCCCATGGAAAACGACCACCGTTGGTGTTTAATGCTGTCTACTTGCCACTGGGCTTCTGCCTACTTTAATTCCAGTAGAATTCCATACAAATGAGGATATCTCCAAGATGCAATATGCCACCAGCCGGAAGTATGTCTGTTCTTGTAGTGCAAAAGGCCTCCTAAAAACTGACATCAGGAACCTGGCCTGGAGATTTTGTTTTCCCCTGGAAAAGGCCACTATTCATCTCTAATTCTGTGTGCCTGCCGCTCGGATTCGGCGGACTGAAATTCCTCTAAAATTCTATAAAACTGAGAATATCTTGCAGGTGCAATCTAGTCCCGGTTTGAAGTTTCTCTGCCCTTGTAGTGCCAAAGGGCTCCTATAAACTCACTTCTTAAACGTGGGATGTATAATTTGGTTTCCCGTGGAATAGGGCACTGTTCATGCCTAATGCTGTGTGCCTGCCACTGGGCGTATGACTGCTAAAATTCCATACAAATGAGGATATCTCGCAGATGCAATTTACCACCAGATGGAATTTTGCCTGCCCTTGTAGTGGCAAAGGCCTCCTAAAAACTGACATCAGGAACCGGGAGTGGTGACTTTGGTTTCCCATGCAAATGGGCCACCGTTCGTGTCTAATGCTGTCTGCCTGCCACTGGGCTTCTTCCTATTAAAATTCCACTAAAATTCCATAAAAATGAGGATATCTCCTAGGTGCAATCTACAACCAGATGGAAGATTCTCTGCCCTTGTAGTACTAAAGCCCACCTAAAAAACTGACATCAGGAACCAGCGGTAGAGACTTTGTTTTCCCATGGAAAAGGGCCACCGTTCATGTCTAATGCTGTCTGCCTGCCACTGGGCTTCTGCCTGCTGAAATTCCAAAGAAATTGGGAAATCTCTCCAATGCAATCAACCACCAGTTGGAAGTTTGTCAGCCCCTGTAGTGCCAAAGGCCTCCTACAAATTGACATCAGGAGCCTGGAGTGGAGAATTCGGTTTCCCATGGAAAAGGGCCACCGTTCGTGTCTAATGCTGTCTGCCGGCCACTGGGCTTATGGCTACAGAAATTACATACAAATGAGGATATCTCCCAGATGCAATATGCCACCAGTTGGAAGTTTTCTGCTCTTCTAGTTCCAAAGGCCTCCTAGAAACGGACATCCGGAACATGGGGTGGAGACTTTGGTTTCCCATGGAAATGGGCCACCGTTTGTGTTTAATGCTGTCTACTTGCCACTGGGCTTCTGCCTACTTTAATTCCACTAAAATTCCATCCAAATGAGGATATCTCCAAGATGCAATATGCCACCAGTTGGAAGTTTGTCTCTTCTTGTAGTGCAAAAGGCCTCCTAAAAACTGACATCAGGAACCTGGCCTGCAGACTTTCATTTCCCCTGGAAAAGGGCCACTATTCATGTCTAATTCTGTCTGCCTGTTGCTTGGAATCTGCGTACTAAAATTCGCCTAAAATTCTTTACAAATGAGAATATCTCCCAGGTGCAATCTACCACCAGGTGGAAGTTTGTCTGCTCTTGTATTGCCAAAGGCCTCCTAAAAAATGACATCAGGAACATAGGATGGATAATTTTTTTTTCCATGGAAAAGGCCCATTGTTCATGTCTAATGCTGCAGCCTGCCAGTGGGTATATGCCTACTAAAAGTCCATATGTATCAGGATATCTCCCAAATGCAATTTCCCTCCAGATGGAAGTTTGTCTACACTTGGAATGCCAAAGGCCTCCTAAAAACCGACATCTGAAGCCTGGGTTGGAGACTTCGGTTTCTCATGGAAAAGGGCCACCATTCGTGTCTAATGCTCTCTGCCTGCCACTGGGCTTCTACCTGCTGAAATTCCAGAGAAATGAGGATATCTCCCCGATGAAATCAACCACCAGACGGAAGTTTGTCTTCCCATGTACTGCCAAAGGCCTCCTAAAACCTGACATCGGGAACATAGTCTGGAGACTTTGGTTTCCCATGGAAAAGGACCACTGTTCCTGTCTAATGCTGTCTGCCTGGTACAGTGGTTATGACTGCTGAAGTTCCATAAAAATGAAGATATCTCCGCGATGCAATCAACCACAAGATAGAAGTATGTCTGCCCTTATAGTACCAAAGGCCTCCTACAAACTGACATCAGGAACGTGGGATGGAGACTTTGGATTCCAAAGGAAATGGGCCACCGTTCGTGTCTAATGCTCTCTGCCAGCCACTGGGCTTATGCCTACTAAAATTCCAATAAAATTCTGTACAAATAAGGATATCTCCTCGATGCAATCAACCACCAGACGGAACTTTGTCTGCCTTTGTAGTGCCAAAGGCCTCCTACAAACTGACATCAGGAACGTGGTTTGGAGACTTTGGTTTCCCATGTAAATGGACCAGCATTCGTGTCTAATTCTGTCTCCCTGCCAGTGGGTTTATGGCTACTAAAATTACATACAAATGAGGATGTCTCCCAGGTGCCATCTACCACCAGATGGAAGTTTGTCTGCCCCTGTAGAGCCAAAGGCTTCCTACAAATTGACATCAGAAACCTGGGGCGGAGACTTTGGTTTCCCATGGAAAAGGGCCACCGTTCGTGTCTAATGCTTTCTGCTTCCCACTGGGATTATGGCTACTAATATTACATACAAATAAGGATATCTCCCAGATGCAATATGCCACCAGTTGGAAGTTTGTCTCCTCCTGTAGTGCCAGAGGCCTCCTAGAAAATGACATCAGGAACCAGGGGTGGAGACTTTGTTTTCCCATGGAAAAGGGCCACCGTTCGTGTCTAATGCTGTCTGCCTGGCACTGTGGTTATGACTGCTGATGTTCCATACAAATGAGGTTATCCCCCAGGTGCAATCTACCACCAGGTGGAAGTTTGTCTGCTCTTGTAGTGCCAAAGGCCTCCTAAAACATGACATCAGGAACGTGAGGATGGATAATTTGTTTTTCCATGGAAAAGGCCCATTTTTCATGTCTAATGCTGCTGCCTGCCAGTGGGTATATGCCTACTAAAATTCCATACGTATGAGGATATCTCCCAAATGCAATTTCCCACCAGATGGATGTTTGTCTACACTTTTAATGCCAAAGGCCTCCTGAAAACCGACATCAGAAGCCTGGGTTGGAGACTTCGGTTTCCCATGGAAAAGGGCCACTGTTCGTGTCTAAGTCTCTCTGCCTGCACTGGGCTTCTACCTGCTGAAATTCCATACAAATGAGGATATCTCCCCGATGTAATCAGCCACCAGACGGAAGTTTGTTTGCCCTTATACTGGCAAAGGCCTCCTAAAACCTGACATCAGGAACGTGGTTTGGAGATTTTTGGCTGCCCATGGGAAAAGGGCCACCGTTCATGTCTAATGCTGTCTGCCTGCCACTGGGCTTCTACCTGCTGAAATTCCATACAAATGAGGATATCTCCACGATGCAATCAACCACCAGACGGAAGTTTGTCTGCCCTTGTAGTTCCAAAGGCCTCCTACAAACTGACACCAGGAACCTGGAGTGGAGACTTTGGTTTCCCATGGAAATGGGCCAGCGTTCGTGTCTAATGATGTGTTCCTGCCACTAGGGTTCTGCCTATTAAAATCCCACTAAAATTCCTTACAAATGAGGATGTCTCCCAGGTGCAATCTACCACCAGATGGAAGTTTGTCTGCCCCTGTAGAGCCAAAGGCTTCCTACAAATTGACATCAGGAACCTGGGGCGGAGACTTTGGTTTCCCATGGAAAACGACCACCGTTGGTGTTTAATGCTGTCTACTTGCCACTGGGCTTCTGCCTACTTTAATTCCAGTAGAATTCCATACAAATGAGGATATCTCCAAGATGCAATATGCCACCAGCCGGAAGTATGTCTGTTCTTGTAGTGCAAAAGGCCTCCTAAAAACTGACATCAGGAACCTGGCCTGGAGATTTTGTTTTCCCCTGGAAAAGGCCACTATTCATCTCTAATTCTGTGTGCCTGCCGCTCGGATTCGGCGGACTGAAATTCCTCTAAAATTCTATAAAACTGAGAATATCTTGCAGGTGCAATCTAGTCCCGGTTTGAAGTTTCTCTGCCCTTGTAGTGCCAAAGGGCTCCTATAAACTCACTTCTTAAACGTGGGATGTATAATTTGGTTTCCCGTGGAATAGGGCACTGTTCATGCCTAATGCTGTGTGCCTGCCACTGGGCGTATGACTGCTAAAATTCCATACAAATGAGGATATCTCGCAGATGCAATTTACCACCAGATGGAATTTTGCCTGCCCTTGTAGTGGCAAAGGCCTCCTAAAAACTGACATCAGGAACCGGGAGTGGTGACTTTGGTTTCCCATGCAAATGGGCCACCGTTCGTGTCTAATGCTGTCTGCCTGCCACTGGGCTTCTTCCTATTAAAATTCCACTAAAATTCCATAAAAATGAGGATATCTCCTAGGTGCAATCTACAACCAGATGGAAGATTCTCTGCCCTTGTAGTACTAAAGCCCACCTAAAAAACTGACATCAGGAACCAGCGGTAGAGACTTTGTTTTCCCATGGAAAAGGGCCACCGTTCATGTCTAATGCTGTCTGCCTGCCACTGGGCTTCTGCCTGCTGAAATTCCAAAGAAATTGGGAAATCTCTCCAATGCAATCAACCACCAGTTGGAAGTTTGTCAGCCCCTGTAGTGCCAAAGGCCTCCTACAAATTGACATCAGGAGCCTGGAGTGGAGAATTCGGTTTCCCATGGAAAAGGGCCACCGTTCGTGTCTAATGCTGTCTGCCGGCCACTGGGCTTATGGCTACAGAAATTACATACAAATGAGGATATCTCCCAGATGCAATATGCCACCAGTTGGAAGTTTTCTGCTCTTCTAGTTCCAAAGGCCTCCTAGAAACGGACATCCGGAACATGGGGTGGAGACTTTGGTTTCCCATGGAAATGGGCCACCGTTTGTGTTTAATGCTGTCTACTTGCCACTGGGCTTCTGCCTACTTTAATTCCACTAAAATTCCATCCAAATGAGGATATCTCCAAGATGCAATATGCCACCAGTTGGAAGTTTGTCTCTTCTTGTAGTGCAAAAGGCCTCCTAAAAACTGACATCAGGAACCTGGCCTGCAGACTTTCATTTCCCCTGGAAAAGGGCCACTATTCATGTCTAATTCTGTCTGCCTGTTGCTTGGAATCTGCGTACTAAAATTCGCCTAAAATTCTTTACAAATGAGAATATCTCCCAGGTGCAATCTACCACCAGGTGGAAGTTTGTCTGCTCTTGTATTGCCAAAGGCCTCCTAAAAAATGACATCAGGAACATAGGATGGATAATTTTTTTTTCCATGGAAAAGGCCCATTGTTCATGTCTAATGCTGCAGCCTGCCAGTGGGTATATGCCTACTAAAAGTCCATATGTATCAGGATATCTCCCAAATGCAATTTCCCTCCAGATGGAAGTTTGTCTACACTTGGAATGCCAAAGGCCTCCTAAAAACCGACATCTGAAGCCTGGGTTGGAGACTTCGGTTTCTCATGGAAAAGGGCCACCATTCGTGTCTAATGCTCTCTGCCTGCCACTGGGCTTCTACCTGCTGAAATTCCAGAGAAATGAGGATATCTCCCCGATGAAATCAACCACCAGACGGAAGTTTGTCTTCCCATGTACTGCCAAAGGCCTCCTAAAACCTGACATCGGGAACATAGTCTGGAGACTTTGGTTTCCCATGGAAAAGGACCACTGTTCCTGTCTAATGCTGTCTGCCTGGTACAGTGGTTATGACTGCTGAAGTTCCATAAAAATGAAGATATCTCCGCGATGCAATCAACCACAAGATAGAAGTATGTCTGCCCTTATAGTACCAAAGGCCTCCTACAAACTGACATCAGGAACGTGGGATGGAGACTTTGGATTCCAAAGGAAATGGGCCACCGTTCGTGTCTAATGCTCTCTGCCAGCCACTGGGCTTATGCCTACTAAAATTCCAATAAAATTCTGTACAAATAAGGATATCTCCTCGATGCAATCAACCACCAGACGGAACTTTGTCTGCCTTTGTAGTGCCAAAGGCCTCCTACAAACTGACATCAGGAACGTGGTTTGGAGACTTTGGTTTCCCATGTAAATGGACCAGCATTCGTGTCTAATTCTGTCTCCCTGCCAGTGGGTTTATGGCTACTAAAATTACATACAAATGAGGATGTCTCCCAGGTGCCATCTACCACCAGATGGAAGTTTGTCTGCCCCTGTAGAGCCAAAGGCTTCCTACAAATTGACATCAGAAACCTGGGGCGGAGACTTTGGTTTCCCATGGAAAAGGGCCACCGTTCGTGTCTAATGCTTTCTGCTTCCCACTGGGATTATGGCTACTAATATTACATACAAATAAGGATATCTCCCAGATGCAATATGCCACCAGTTGGAAGTTTGTCTCCTCCTGTAGTGCCAGAGGCCTCCTAGAAAATGACATCAGGAACCAGGGGTGGAGACTTTGTTTTCCCATGGAAAAGGGCCACTGTTCGTGTCTAATGCTGTCTGCCTGGCACTGTGGTTATGACTGCTGATGTTCCATACAAATGAGGTTATCCCCCAGGTGCAATCTACCACCAGGTGGAAGTTTGTCTGCTCTTGTAGTGCCAAAGGCCTCCTAAAACATGACATCAGGAACGTGAGGATGGATAATTTGTTTTTCCATGGAAAAGGCCCATTTTTCATGTCTAATGCTGCTGCCTGCCAGTGGGTATATGCCTACTAAAATTCCATACGTATGAGGATATCTCCCAAATGCAATTTCCCACCAGATGGATGTTTGTCTACACTTTTAATGCCAAAGGCCTCCTGAAAACCGACATCAGAAGCCTGGGTTGGAGACTTCGGTTTCCCATGGAAAAGGGCCACTGTTCGTGTCTAAGTCTCTCTGCCTGCACTGGGCTTCTACCTGCTGAAATTCCATACAAATGAGGATATCTCCCCGATGTAATCAGCCACCAGACGGAAGTTTGTTTGCCCTTATACTGGCAAAGGCCTCCTAAAACCTGACATCAGGAACGTGGTTTGGAGATTTTTGGCTGCCCATGGGAAAAGGGCCACCGTTCATGTCTAATGCTGTCTGCCTGCCACTGGGCTTCTACCTGCTGAAATTCCATACAAATGAGGATATCTCCACGATGCAATCAACCACCAGACGGAAGTTTGTCTGCCCTTGTAGTTCCAAAGGCCTCCTACAAACTGACACCAGGAACCTGGAGTGGAGACTTTGGTTTCCCATGGAAATGGGCCAGCGTTCGTGTCTAATGATGTGTTCCTGCCACTAGGGTTCTGCCTATTAAAATCCCACTAAAATTCCTTACAAATGAGGATGTCTCCCAGGTGCAATCTACCACCAGATGGAAGTTTGTCTGCCCCTGTAGAGCCAAAGGCTTCCTACAAATTGACATCAGGAACCTGGGGCGGAGACTTTGGTTTCCCATGGAAAACGACCACCGTTGGTGTTTAATGCTGTCTACTTGCCACTGGGCTTCTGCCTACTTTAATTCCAGTAGAATTCCATACAAATGAGGATATCTCCAAGATGCAATATGCCACCAGCCGGAAGTATGTCTGTTCTTGTAGTGCAAAAGGCCTCCTAAAAACTGACATCAGGAACCTGGCCTGGAGATTTTGTTTTCCCCTGGAAAAGGCCACTATTCATCTCTAATTCTGTGTGCCTGCCGCTCGGATTCGGCGGACTGAAATTCCTCTAAAATTCTATAAAACTGAGAATATCTTGCAGGTGCAATCTAGTCCCGGTTTGAAGTTTCTCTGCCCTTGTAGTGCCAAAGGGCTCCTATAAACTCACTTCTTAAACGTGGGATGTATAATTTGGTTTCCCGTGGAATAGGGCACTGTTCATGCCTAATGCTGTGTGCCTGCCACTGGGCGTATGACTGCTAAAATTCCATACAAATGAGGATATCTCGCAGATGCAATTTACCACCAGATGGAATTTTGCCTGCCCTTGTAGTGGCAAAGGCCTCCTAAAAACTGACATCAGGAACCGGGAGTGGTGACTTTGGTTTCCCATGCAAATGGGCCACCGTTCGTGTCTAATGCTGTCTGCCTGCCACTGGGCTTCTTCCTATTAAAATTCCACTAAAATTCCATAAAAATGAGGATATCTCCTAGGTGCAATCTACAACCAGATGGAAGATTCTCTGCCCTTGTAGTACTAAAGCCCACCTAAAAAACTGACATCAGGAACCAGCGGTAGAGACTTTGTTTTCCCATGGAAAAGGGCCACCGTTCATGTCTAATGCTGTCTGCCTGCCACTGGGCTTCTGCCTGCTGAAATTCCAAAGAAATTGGGAAATCTCTCCAATGCAATCAACCACCAGTTGGAAGTTTGTCAGCCCCTGTAGTGCCAAAGGCCTCCTACAAATTGACATCAGGAGCCTGGAGTGGAGAATTCGGTTTCCCATGGAAAAGGGCCACCGTTCGTGTCTAATGCTGTCTGCCGGCCACTGGGCTTATGGCTACAGAAATTACATACAAATGAGGATATCTCCCAGATGCAATATGCCACCAGTTGGAAGTTTTCTGCTCTTCTAGTTCCAAAGGCCTCCTAGAAACGGACATCCGGAACATGGGGTGGAGACTTTGGTTTCCCATGGAAATGGGCCACCGTTTGTGTTTAATGCTGTCTACTTGCCACTGGGCTTCTGCCTACTTTAATTCCACTAAAATTCCATCCAAATGAGGATATCTCCAAGATGCAATATGCCACCAGTTGGAAGTTTGTCTCTTCTTGTAGTGCAAAAGGCCTCCTAAAAACTGACATCAGGAACCTGGCCTGCAGACTTTCATTTCCCCTGGAAAAGGGCCACTATTCATGTCTAATTCTGTCTGCCTGTTGCTTGGAATCTGCGTACTAAAATTCGCCTAAAATTCTTTACAAATGAGAATATCTCCCAGGTGCAATCTACCACCAGGTGGAAGTTTGTCTGCTCTTGTATTGCCAAAGGCCTCCTAAAAAATGACATCAGGAACATAGGATGGATAATTTGTTTTTCCATGGAAAAGGCCCATTGTTCATGTCTAATGCTGCAGCCTGCCAGTGGGTATATGCCTACTAAAATTCCATACGTATCAGGATATCTCCCAAATGCAATTTCCCTCCAGATAGAAGTTTGTCTACACTTTTAATGCCAAAGGCCTCCTAAAAACCGACATCAGAAGCCTGGGTTGGAGACTTCGGTTTCTCATGGAAAAGGGCCACCATTCGTGTCTAATGCTCTCTGCCTGCCACTGGGCTTCTACCTGCTGAAATTCCATACAAATGAGGATATCTCCCCGATGAAATCAACCACCAGACGGAAGTTTGTCTTCCCATGTACTGCCAAAGGCCTCCTAAAACCTGACATCGGGAACATAGTCTGGAGACTTTGGTTTCCCATGGAAAAGGAACACTGTTCCTGTCTAATGCTGTCTGCCTGGTACAGTGGTTATGACTGCTGAAGTTCCATAAAAATGAGGATATCTCCGTGATGCAATCAACCACAAGATAGAAGTATGTCTGCCCTTATAGTACCAAAGGCCTCCTACAAACTGACATCAGGAACGTGGGATGGAAACTTTGGTTTCCCAAGGAAATGGGCCACCGTTCGTGTCTAATGCTCTCTGCCAACCACTGGGCTTATGCCTACTAAAATTCCAATAAAATTCTGTACAAATAAGGATATCTCCTCGATGCAATCAACCACCAGAAGGAACTTTGTCTGCCTTTGTAGTGCCAAAGGCCTCCTACAAACTGACATCAGGAACGTGGTTTGGAGACTTTGGTTTCCCATGTAAATGGACCAGCATTCGTGTCTAATTCTGTCTGCCTGCCAGTGGGTTTATGGCTACTAAAATTACATACAAATGAGGATGTCTCCCAGGTGCCATCTACCACCAGATGGAAGTTTGTCTGCCCCTGTAGAGCCAAAGGCTTCCTTCAAATTGACATCAGAAACCTGGGGCGGAGACTTTGGTTTCCCATGGAAAAGGGCCACCGTTCGTATCTAATGCTGTCTGCTTCCCACTGGGATTATGGCTACTAATATTACATACAAATAAGGATATCTCCCAGATGCAATATGCCACCAGTTGGAAGTTTGTCTCCTCCTGTAGTGCCAGAGGCCTCCTAGAAAATGACATCAGGAACCAGGGGTGGAGACTTTGTTTTCCCATGGAAAAGGGCCACCGTTCGTGTCTAATGCTGTCTGCCTGGCACTGTGGTTATGACTGCTGATGTTCCATACAAATGAGGTTATCCCCCAGGTGCAATCTACCACCAGGTGGAAGTTTGTCTGCTCTTGTAGTGCCAAAGGCCTCCTAAAACATGACATCAGGAACGTGAGGATGGATAATTTGTTTTTCCATGGAAAAGGCCCATTTTTCATGTCTAATGCTGCTGCCTGCCAGTGGGTATATGCCTACTAAAATTCCATACGTATGAGGATATCTCCCAAATGCAATTTCCCACCAGATGGATGTTTGTCTACACTTTTAATGCCAAAGGCCTCCTGAAAACCGACATCAGAAGCCTGGGTTGGAGACTTCGGTTTCCCATGGAAAAGGGCCACTGTTCGTGTCTAAGTCTCTCTGCCTGCACTGGGCTTCTACCTGCTGAAATTCCATACAAATGAGGATATCTCCCCGATGTAATCAGCCACCAGACGGAAGTTTGTTTGCCCTTGTACTGGCAAAGGCCTCCTAAAACCTGACATCAGGAACGTGGTTTGGAGATTTTTGGCTGCCCATGGGAAAAGGGCCACCGTTCATGTCTAATGCTGTCTGCCTGCCACTGGGCTTCTACCTGCTGAAATTCCATACAAATGAGGATATCTCCACTATGCAATCAACCACCAGACGGAAGTTTGTCTGCCCTTGTAGTTCCAAAGGCCTCCTACAAACTGACATTCAGGAACGTGAGGTGTTGACCTTGGTTTCCCATGGAAAAGGACCACCGTTCAAATCTAATGCTGTCTGCCTGCCACTGGGCTTATGGCTGCTAAAATTGCATACAAATGAGGATGTCTCCCAGATGCAATCTACCACCAGTTGGAAATTTTCCTGGCCTTGTAGTGCCAAAGGCCTCCTACAAACGGAGATCAGGAATGTGGGATGGAGACTTTTATTTCCCATGGAAAAGGGCCACCGTTCTTGTCTGATGCTGTTTGCTGGCTACTCGGCTTCCGCATACTAAAATTCTAATAAAATTCCATACAAAGAAGGATATCTCCCTGATGGAATATACAACGAGATGGAAGTATGTAGCCCTTGTAGTGCCAAAGGCCTCCTGCAAATTGACATCAGTAACGTGGGGTGGAGACTTTGGTTTCCCATGGAAAAGGGCCACCGTTCGTGTCTAATGCTGTATGCTTGCCACTGGGCTTATGGCTACTAGAATTACATACAAATGAGGATATCTCCCAGATGCAATATGCCACCAGATGGAAGTTTGTCTGCTCTTGCAGTGCCAAAGGCCTCCTTCAAACTGACATTCGGAACCTGGCCTGGAGACTTTGTTTTCCCATGGAAAAGGCCCACCCTTTATGTTTAATGCTGTCTGTCTGCCACTGGGATTCTGAGTACTAAAATACCACTAAAATTCTGTACAAATGAAGACATCTCCGAGGTGCAATCTATTGCCAGATGGAAATTTGTCTGCCAGTGTAGCGCCAATGGCCTCCTAAAAACAGACATCAGGAACATAGGATGCATAATTTGTTTTTCCATGGAAAAGGGCCAGCGTTCGTGTCTAATGCTGTCTGCCTGCCACTGGGCTTCTACCTGCTGAAATTCCATACAAATGAGGATATGTCCCCGATGCACTCAACCACCAGACAGAAATTTGTCTGCCGTTGTACTGCCAAAGGCCTCCTAAAACCTGAAATCTGGAACGTGGTGTGGAGATTTTGCTTTCGCATGGAAAAGGGCCACCGTTCCTCTCTAATGCTGTCTGCCTGGCACTGTGGTTATGACTGATGAAGTTCCATACAAATGAGGATATCTCCCAGGTGCAATCTACCACCAGGTGGAAGTTTTTCTGCCCTTGTAGTGCCAAGGCCTCTGAGAAACGTATATCCGGAACGTCGGGTGGAGACTTTGGTTTCCCATAGAAATGGGCCACCGTTCGTGTCTAATGCTGTCTGCCTGCCACTGGGCTTCTTCCTACTAAAATTCCACTAAAATTCGATAGAAATGAGGATATCTCCCAGGTGCAATCTACAACCAGATGGAAGATTTTCTGCCCTTGTACTACCAAAGCCCTCCTAAGAAACTGACATCAGGAACCAGGGGTGGAGACTTTGTTTTCCCATGGAAAACTGCCAGCGTACGTGTCTAATGCTGTCTGCCTGCCACTGGGCTTCTGCCTGCTGAAATTCCAAAGAAATTTGGAAATCTCTCCGATGCAATCAACCTCCTGACGGAAGTTTGTCGGCCCCTGTAGTGCCAAAGGCCTCCTACAAATTGACATCAGGAGCCTGGACTGGAGACTTTGGTTTCCCATGGAAATGGGCCACCGTTGGTGTTTAATGCTGTCTACTTGCCACTGGGCTTCTGCCTACTTTAATTCCACTAACACTCGATACAAATGAAGATATCTCCAAGATGCAATATGCCACCAGTTGGAAGTTTGTCTGTTCTTGTAGTGCAAAAGGCCTCCTAAAAAACTGACATCAGGAACGTGGGGTGGAGACTTTGGTTTCCCATGGAAAAGGACCACCGTTCGTATCTAATGCTGTCAGCCTGGCATTGTGGTTATGAGTGCTGAAGTTCCATACAAATGAGGATATCTCCCAGGTGCAATCTACAACCAGATGGAAGTTTCTATGCCCTTGTAGTGCCAAAGGCCTCCTAAAAACTGACATCAGGAACGTGGGGTGGAGACTTTGGTTTCCCATGGAAAAGGGCCACCGTTTGTGTCTAATGCTATGTGCCTGCCACTGGGCTTATGCCTAGTAAAATTCCATACAAATGAGGATATCTCCCAGATGAAATCTACAAACAGTTGGAAATTAGTCTGCCCTTATAGTGCCAAATGCCTCCTACAAATTGACATCAGGAACGTGGGAAGAAGACTTTGTTTCCAATGGAAAAGGGTACTGTTCCTGTCTAATGCTGTTGCCTGCCACTGGGTTACGCCTGCTGAAATTCCTCACAAATGAGGATATCTCCCAGATGGAATCTACCACCAGTTCGAAGTTTGTTTGCCCTTGTAGTGCCAAAGGCCTCCGAAAAACTGACATCAGGAACGTGGGGTGGAGACTTCGGTTTCCCAAGGAAATGGGCCACCGTTCGTGTCTAATGATGTTTGCCTGCCACTAGGCTTCTGCCTATTAAAATTCCAATAAAATTCCATACCATTGAAGATGTCTCTCACGTGCAATCTACCACCAAATGGTATTATGTCTGCCCCTGTAGAGCAAAAGGCTTCCTACAAACTGACATCAAGAAGCTGGGGTGGAGACTTTGGTTTCCCATGGAAAAGGGCCACCGTTCCTGTCTAATGCTGTCTGCCTGCCACTGGGCTTATGGCTACTAAAATTACATACAAATGAGGATATCTCCCAGATGCATTATGCCACCAGCTGGAAGTTTGTCTCCTCTTGTAGTGCCAGAGGCCTCCTAGAAAATGACATCAGGAACCTGGGGTGGAGACTTTGGTTTCCCATGGAAATGGGCCACTATTCATGTCTGATTCTGTCTGCCTGCCGCTGGGATTCTGCCTACTAAAATTCCACTAAAATTCCATACAAATGCGAATATCTCCCAGGTGCAATCAAACACCAGATGGAAGTTTCTCTGCCCTTATGTTTCCAAAGGCCTCCTACAAACTGCCATCAGAAACCTAGGGTGGAGACTTTGGTTTCCCATGGGAAAGGGCCAGCGTTCGTGTCTAATGCTGTCTGCCTGCCACTGGGCTTCTATCTGCTGAAATTCCATACAAATGAGGATATCTTCCCGATG
The DNA here is from genome assembly GCA_027886175.1 of Phylloscopus collybita. Taxonomy (NCBI): domain Eukaryota; kingdom Metazoa; phylum Chordata; class Aves; order Passeriformes; family Phylloscopidae; genus Phylloscopus; species Phylloscopus collybita. Next base: position 237,919 of record JAJNNQ010000091.1, on the reverse strand, counting down.
CAATCAACCACCAGACGGAAGTTTTTCTGCCCTTGTACTGTCAATGGCATATTAAAACCTGACATCGGGAACGTGGTGTGGAGACTTTGATTTCCCTAGGAAAAGGACCACCCTTCCTGTCTAATTCTGTCTGCCTGGCACTGTGGTTATGACTGCTGAAGGTCCATACATATGAGGATATCTCCCAGGAGCAATCTACCACCAGGTGGAAGTTTGTCTGCCCTTGTAGTGCCGAAGGCCTCCTAGATACGGACATCAGGAACGTGGGGTGGAGACTTTGGTTTCCCATAAAAATGGGCCACCGTTCGTGTCTAATGCTGTCTGCCTGCCACTGGGGATCTTCGTAATAAAATTCCAATAAAATTCCATAGAAAAGAGGATATCTCCCAGGTGCAATCTACCACCAGATGGAAGTTTTTCTGCCCTTGTAGTTCCAAACGCCTTCTACAAATTGACATCAGGAACGTGGGGTGGAGACTTTGTTTTCCCATGGAAATGGGCCACCGTTTGTGTCTAATGCTATGTGACTGCCACTGGGATTATGCCTAGCAAAATCCCGTACAAATGAGGATGTCTCCCAGATAGAGTCTACCACCAGATGAAAGTTTCTCTGCCCTTGTAATGCCAACGGCCTCCTACAAACTGACATCAGGATTCTGGAGAGGACGCTTTGGTTTCCCATGGAAAAGGGGCACCCTTGGTGTTTAATGCTGTCTCCTTGCCACTGGGCTTATGACTACTGAAATTACATACAAATGAGGATATCTCCCTAACGAAATTTCCCATCAGAGGGAAGTTTGTCTGCCCTTTTAATGCCAAAGGCCTACTAAAAACTGACATCAGGAGCCTGGGTTGGAGACTTTGTTTTCCCATGGAAAAGGGCCACCGTTCCTCTCTAATGCTGTCTGCCTGCCATTGGGCTTCTACCTGCTGAAATTCCATAAAAATGAGGATATCTCAACGATGCAATTAACCACCAGACGGAAGTTTGTCTGCCCTTGTAGTGCCAAAGGCCTCCTAGAAACGGACGTCAGGAACGCGGGGTGGAGACTGTGGTTTCCCATCAAATGGGCCATTGTTCGTGTCTAATGCTGTCTGCCTGCCACTGGGTTTCTTCCTACTAAAATTCCACTAAAATTCCATAAAAATGAGGATATCTCCCAGGTGCAATCTACAACCAGATGGAAGTTTTTCTGCCCTTGTAGTTCCAAACGCCTTCTACAAATTGACATCAGGAACGTGGGGTGGAGACTTTGTTTTCCCATGGAAATGGGCCACCGTTTGTGTCTAATGCTATGTGACTGCCACTGGGATTATGCCTAGCAAAATCCCGTACAAATGAGGATATCTCCCAGATAGAGTCTACCACCAGATGAAAGTTTCTCTGCCCTTGTAATGCCAACGGCCTCCTACAAACTGACATCAGGATTCTGGAGAGGACGCTTTGGTTTCCCATGGAAAAGGGGCACCCTTGGTGTTTAATGCTGTCTCCTTGCCACTGGGCTTATGACTACTGAAATTACATACAAATGAGGATATCTCCCTAACGAAATTTCCCATCAGAGGGAAGTTTGTCTGCCCTTTTAATGCCAAAGGCCTACTAAAAACTGACATCAGGAGCCTGGGTTGGAGACTTTGTTTTCCCATGGAAAAGGGCCACCGTTCCTCTCTAATGCTGTCTGCCTGCCATTGGGCTTCTACCTGCTGAAATTCCATAAAAATGAGGATATCTCAACGATGCAATCAACCACCAGACGGAAGTTTGTCTGCCCTTGTAGTGCCAAAGGCCTCCTAGAAACGGACGTCAGGAACGCGGGGTGGAGACTGTGGTTTCCCATCAAATGGGCCATTGTTCGTGTCTAATGCTGTCTGCCTGCCACTGGGTTTCTTCCTACTAAAATTCCACTAAAATTCCATAAAAATGAGGATATCTCCCAGGTGCAATCTACAACCAGATGGAAGTTTCTCTGCCCTTATATTGGAAAACGCCTCCCACAATGAGACATCAGCAACGTGGGGTGGAGATTTTGCTTTCCCATGGAAAAGGGCCACTGTTCGTGTCCAATGCTGTCTGCGTGCCACTTGGCTTCTGCCTTCTGAAATCCCATACATATGAGCATATCCCCCCGATGCAATCAACCACCAGATGGAAGTTTTTCTGCCCTTGTATTGTCAAAGGCATCCTTCAAACTGACATCAGGAACATAGGATGGATAATTTGTCTTTCCATGGAAAAGGGCCACCGTTCTTGTCTAATGCTGTCTGCCTGCCAGTGGGCATATGCCTACTAAAGTTCCATACATATGAGGATATCTCCCAAATGCAATTTCCCACCAGATAGAAGTTTGTCTGCCCTTTTAATGCCAAAGGCCTCCTACAAACTGACATGAGGAGCCTGGGTTGGAGACTTTGCTTTCCCATGGATATTGGCCAGCGTTCGTGTGTAATGCTGTCTGCCTGCCGCTGGACTTCTACCTACTAAAATACCACTAAAATTCTATGCAAATGACGATATCTCCCAGGTCCAATCTACCACCAGATGGAATTTTTTCTGCCCTTGTAGTTCCAATCACCTTTTACAGACTGACATCAGGAACGTGGGATGGAGACTTTGGTTTCCCAAGGAAATGGGCCACCGTTCGTGTCTAATTCTGTCTGCCAGATACTGGGCTTATGCCTACTAAAATTCCACTAAAATTCTATACAAATGAGGATACCTCCCAGGTGCAATCTACCACCAGATGGAAGTTTGTATGCCCTTGTAGTGCCAAAGGCTTCCTACAAATTAACATCAGGAACCTGGGGCGTGGACTTTTGTTTCCCATGGAAATAGGCCGCTATTCATGTCTAATTCTGTCTTCCTGCCACTGGGATTCTGCCTACTAAAATTCCACGAAAATTCCATACAAATAAGAATATCTCCCGGGTGCAATCTAACACCACATGGAAGTTTCTCTGCCCTTGTGGTTCCAAAGGCCTCCGACAAACTGCCATCAGGAACCTAGGGTGTAGACTTTGGTTTCCCTAGGAAAAGGACCACCGTTCCTGTCTAATGCTGTCTGCCTGGCACTGTGGTTATGACTGCTGCAGTTCCATACAAATGTTGATATGTCCCAGGTGCAATCTACCACCAGGTGGAAGTTTGTCTGCCTTTGTAGTGCAAAAGGCCTCCTAAAAACTGACATCAGGAACGTGGGGTGGAGACTTTGTTTTCCCATGGAAATGGCCACTGTTGGTGTCTAATGCTATGTGCCTGCCACTGGGCTTATGCCTAGTAAAATTCCATACAAATGTGGATATCTCCCAGATGTAGTCTACCACCAGTTGAAAGTTTGTCTGCCCTTGTAATGCAACGGCCTCCTACAAACTGACATCAGGAACCTGGAGAGGACGCTTTGGTTTCCCATGGAAAAGGGCCAGCCTTGTTGTTTAATGCTATCTCCTTGCCACTGACTTATGTCTACTGAAATTACATACAAATGAGGATATATCCCAGACGCAATATGCCACCAGATGGAAATTTGTCTGCTCTTGCAGTGCCAAAGGCCTCCTTCAAACTGACATCAGGAGCCTGGGTTGGAGACTTTGTTTTCCCATGGAAAAGGGCCACCGTTCCTGTGTAATGCTGTCTGCCTGCCACTGGGCTTCTACCTGCTGAAATTCCATACAAATGAGGATATCTCCCCCATGCAATCACCCACCAGATGGAAGTTTTTTTGCCCTTGTACTGCCAAAGGCCTCCTAAAACCTGACATCAGGAACGTGGCTTGGAGACTTTGGCTGCCCATGGGAATAGGGCCACCGTTCATGTCTAATGCTGTCTGCCTGCCACTGGGGTTATGCCTGCTGAAATTCCTCACAAATGAGGATATCTCCCAGATGGAATCTACCACCAGTTCGAAATTTGTTTGCCCTTCTAGTGCCAAAAGCCTCCTAAAAACTGACATCAGGAACCTGGGGTGGAGACTTTAGTTTCTCATGGAAATGGGCCACCGTTCGTGTCTAATGCTGTCTGTCGGCCATTGGACTTCTACCTTTGAAAATTCCACTGAAATTCCATACAAATGAAGACATCACCCGGGTGCAGTCTACCGCCAGATATAAGTTTTTCTGCCCTTGTATTTCCAAAGGCATTCTACAAACTGACATGAGGAGCCTGGAGTGGAGACTTTGGTTTCCCATGGATATGGGCCAGCGTTCGTGTGTAAAGCAGTCTGCCTGCCGCTGGATTTCTGCCAACTTTAATACCACTAAAATTCCATAAAAATTAGGATATCTCCCAGGTGCAATCTACCACCAGATGGAAGTTTTTCTGCCCTTGTACTTCCAAACGCCTCTTACAAACTAACATCAGGAACGTGGGGTAGAGACTTCGGTTTCCCATGGAAAAGGGGCACCGTTTGTGTCTAATGCTGTCTGCCTGCCACTGGGGTTATGCCTGCTGAAATTCCTCACAAATGAGGATATCTCCTACAAGGAATCTACCACCAGTTGGAAGTTTGTCTGCCCTTGTAGTACCAAAGGCCTCCTAAAAACTGACATCAGGCACGTGCGATGGAGACTTTGGTTTCCCAAGGAAAAGGACCACCGTACGTTTCTAATGCTGTCTGCCAGACACTGGGCTTATGCCTACTAAAATTCCACTAAAATTCTATACAAATGAGGATATCTCCCAGGTGCAATCTACCACTAGATGGAAGTTTGTCTGCCCTTGTAGTTCCAAAGGCCTCCTACAAACTGACATCAGGAACGTGGGTTGGAGACTTTGGTTTCCCATGGAAAAGGGGCACCTTTTGTGTCTAATGCTATGTGCCTGCCACTGGGCTTATGCCTGGTAAAATTCCATACAAATGCGGATATCTCCCAGGTGGAATTTACCATCAGATGGAAGTTTGTCTGCCCTTGTAGTGGCGAAGGCCTCCTAAAAATCTGACATCAGGAACCAGGAGTGAAGATTTTTTTTTCCCACTGAAAAGGGCCAGCGTTCGTGTCTAATGCTCTCTGCCTGCCACTGATCTTCTGCCTGCTGAAATTCCAAAGATAGTTGGAAATCTCTCCGATGCAATCAACCACCTGACGGAAGTTTATCTGCCCCTGTAGTGCCAAAAGCCTCCTAAAAACTGACATCCGGAACCTGGATGGGAGACTTTGGTTTCCCATGGAAATGGGCCAGCATTCGTGTCTAATGCTGTCTGCCTGGCACTGTGGTGATGACTGATGAAGTTCCATACAAATGAGGATATCTCCCAGGTGCAATCTACCACCAGGTGGAAGTTTGTCTGCCCTTGTAGTGCCAAAGACCTCCTAGAAACGGGCATCAGGAACGTGGGGTGGAGACTTTGGTTTCCCATGGAAATGGGCCACCGTTCGTGTCTAATGCTGTCTGCCTGCCACTTGGTTTCTTCCTATTAATATTCCACTAAAATTCTATAGAAATAAGGATATATCCCAGGTGCAATCTACACCCAGATGGAAGATTCTCTGCCCTTGTAGTACCAAAGCCCTCCTAAAAAACTGACATCAGGAACCATGGGTGGAGACTTTGATTTCCCATGGAAAAGGACCAGCGTTCATGTCTAATGCTGTCTGCCTGCCAATGAGTTTCTGCCTGCTGAAATTCAAAAAAAATTTGGAAATCTCTCCGATGTAATCAACCACCTGACGGAAGTTTGTCTGCCCCTGTAGTGCCAAAGGCCTCCTACAAATTGCCATGAGGAGCCTGGTGTGGAGACTTTGGTTACCCATGGAAAAGGGCCAGCGTTCGTGTCTAATGCTGTCTGCCTGGCACTGTGCTGATGACTGCTGAAGATCCATACAAATGAGGATATCTCCCAGGTGCAATCTACCACCAGGTGGAAGTTTGTCTGCCCTTGTAGTGCCAAGGCCTCCTAGAAACGGACATCAGGAACGCGGGGTGGAGACTTTGGTTTCCCATACAAATGGGCCACCGTTTGTGTCTAATGCTATCTTCTTGCCACTGGGCTTCTTCCTACTAAAATTCCACTAAAATTCCATAGAAATGAGGATATCTCCCAGGTGCAATCTACAACCAGATGGAAGTTTCTCTGCCCTTATATTGGAAAAAGCCTCCTACAAAGTGACATCAGCAACGTGGGGTGGAGATTTTGTTTACCATAAAAAAGGGCCATCGTTCGTGTCTAATGCTCTCTGCCTGCCACTGGTGTTATGCCTGCTGAAATTCCTCACAAATGAGGATATCTCCCAGATGGAATCTCCCACCAGTTGGAAGTTTGTCTGCCCTTTTAGTGCCAAAGTCCTCCTAAAAACTGGCATCAGGAACGTGGGGTGGAGACTTTGGTTTCCCAAGGCAATGGGCTACCGTTCTTGTCTAATGCTGTTTGCCTTCCAATGGCCTGCTGAAATCCAAAAAAATTTTGAAATCTCTCCGATGCAATCAACGACCTGACGGAAATTTGTCTGCCCTTTTAGTGCCAAAGGCCTCCTAAAAACTGACATCAGGAACCTGGAGTGGAGACTTTGGTTTCCCATGGAAATGGGCCACTATTCATGTCTAATTCTGTCTGCCTGCCGCTGGGATTCTGCCTACTAAAATTCCACTAAAATTCCATACAAATGAGAATAACTCCCAGGTGCAATCTAACACCAGATGGAAGTTTCTCTGCCCTTGTGTTTCCAAAGGCCTCCTACAAACTGCCATCAGGAACCTAGGGTGGAGACTTTGGATTCCCATGAAAAAATGACCACCGTTCCTGTCTAATGCTGTGTGCCTGTCACTGTGGTTATGACTGCTGAAGTTCCATACAAATGAGGATATCTCCCAGGTGCAATCTACCACCAGGTGGAAGTTTGTCTGCCCTCGTAGAGCCAAAGGCCTCCTAAAAACTGACATCAGGAACGTGGGTGGAGAGTTTGTTTTCCCATGGAAATGGGCCACTGTTTGTGTCTAATGCTGTCTGCCTGCCACTGGGCTTATGCCTAGTAAAATCCTATACAAATGAGGATATCTCACAGACGGAGTCTACCACCAGTTGAAAGTTTGTCTGCCCTTGTAATGCCAACGGCCTCCTACAAACTGACATCAGGAATCTGGAGAGGACGCTTTGGTTTCCCATGGAAAAGGGGCACCGTTTGTGTCTAATGCTGTCTGCCTGCCACTGGGGTTATGCCTGCTGAAATTCCTCACAAATGAGGATATCTCCTACAAGCAATCTACCACCAGGTGGAAGTTTGTCTGCCCTCGTAGAGCCAAAGGCCTCCTTCAAACTGACATTTGGAACGTGGCCTGGAGACTTTGGTTTCCTATGGAAAAGGCCCATCGTTCATGTTTAATGCTGTCTGTCTGCAGCTGGGTTTCTGAGTACTAAAAGACCACTAAAATTCCATACAAATGAGATATCTCCCAAATGCATATTCCCAGTGGCAGGCAGACAGCATTAGACACGAACAGTGGCCCTTTTCCATGGAAAAACCAATTATCCATCCTATGTTCCTGATGTCAGTTTGAAGGGGGCCTTTGGCACTACAAGGGCTGACAAACTCCCTTCTGGCGGTAGATTGCACCTCGGAGATGTCCTCATTTGTATGGAATTTTTGTGGAATTTTAGAACTCAGTAGACAAGTGGGAGACAGGCAGCATTAAACACGAACGGTGGGCCTTTACCATAGGAAACCAAAGTCTCCAGGCCAGGTTCCAAATATCAGATTGAAGGAGGCCTTTGGCACTGCAAGAGCAGACAAACTTCCATCTGGTGGCATATTTCATCTGGGAGATATCCTCATTTGTATGGAACTTCAGCAGTCATAACCACAGTGCCAGGCAGACAGCATTAGACACGAACGGTAGTCCTTTTCCATGGGAAACTAAAGCCTCCACACCACATTCCCGATGTCAGGTTTTAGGAGGCCTTTGGCAGTACAAGGACAGACAAACTTCTGTCAGGTGGTTGATTGCATCGGGGAGATATCCTCATTTGTATGGAATTTCAGCAGGTAGAAGCCCAGTGCCAGGCAGACAGCATTAGACACGAACGGTGGCCCTTTTCCATGGGAAAATAAAGTCTCCAACCCAGGCTCCTGATGTCAGTTTGTAGGAGGCCTTTGGAATTAAAAGGGCAGACAAACTTCCATCTGGTGGGCAATTGCATTTGGGAGATATCCTCATTTGTAGGGAATTTTAGTAGGCATATGCTCACTGGCAGGCAGACATCATTAGACACGAACGCTGTCCCATTTCCATGGGAAACCAAAGTCTCCACTCCAGGTTCCTGATGTCAGTTTGTAGGAGGGTTTAAGCACTACAAGGGCAGCCAAACTTATGTCAGGTGGTTGATTGAATCGAGGAGATATCCTCATTTGTATGGAATTTCAGCAGGCAGAAGCTCAGTGGCAGGCAGACAGCATTAGACACGAACAGTCGACCTTTTCCATGGGAAACCAAAGTCTCCACCCCATGGTCCTGATGTCCGTTTCTAGGAGGCCTTTGGAACTTCAAGGGCAGACAAACTTCCATCTGGTGGTAGATTGCACCTGGGAGATATCCTCATTTGTATGGAACTTCAGCAGTCATAAACACAGTGCCAGGCAGACAGCATTAGACACGAACCGTGGTCTTTTCCATGGAAACCAAAGTCTCCACACCACGTTCCCGATGTCAGGTTTTAGGAGGCCTTTGGCAGTACATAGGAAGACAAATTTCCGTCTGGTGGTTGATTGCATCGGGGACATATCCTCATTTGTATGGAATTTCAGCAGGTAGAAGCCCAGTGGCAGGCAGACAGCATTAGAAATGAAGGGTGGCCCTTTTCCATGGGAAACCAAAGTCTCCAACCCAGGCTCCTGATGTCATTTTTTAGGAGGCCTTTGGCATTATAAGGGCAGACAAACTTTCATCTGGTCGGAGACACCATCTGGGAGATATCCTCATTTGTATGGGATTTTACTAGGCATAATCCCAGTGGCAGACACATAGCATTAGACACAAACGGTGGCCCATTTCCTTGGGAAAACAAAGTCTCCACCCCACGTTCCTGATGTCAGTTTTTAGGAGGCCTTTGGCACTACAAGAGCAGACAAACTTCCACCTGGTGGTAGATTGCACCTGGGAGATATCCTCATTTGTATGGAACTTCAGCAGTCATAACCACAGTGCCAGGCAGAGAGCATTAAACAAGAATGGTGGTCCTTTTCCATGGGAAACCAAAGTTTCCACCCTAGGTCCCTGATGTCAGTTTGTAGGAGGCCTTTGGAAGCACAGCGGCAGAGAAACTTCCATCTGGTGTTCGATTGCACCTGGGAGATATTCTCATTTGTATGGAATTTTAGTGGAATTTTAGTAGCAGAATCCCAGCGGCAGGCAGACAGAATTAGACATGAATAGTGGCCCATTTCTATGGGAAATCAAAGTCTTCACACCGTGTAGCTGCTTCTGTTTTGTGTTTGCAGCGTGCAGAGAAGCCCGCGTGCTTGCTGCTGCTTCCAGCAAGCCAAAACGCTTTTGCAGCCACTTTCCTGCCTTTTCCACAACAGGATCACAGTCTAGCTGATTTACAGTTGCCTCTGCGTAGAGCAGCTAGAGGAGCAGCTCTGCCGGCTTTCCTGTGCTTCTGCATAGCAGAGCTGTCAAGAACGAGAAGCTGCGTTTTGCCGAGAAAGCAGCGCTTGGCGGAACCACAGCCAGCGGCGTCTTCGGTACAGCCGCAGCGTGTGCGGAGAAGCGAAAGAGAGCCGGGGAAGAACGTGGAAAGCCGAACTCGGTCGCTTCAAGCGGGTGCTGGCGAACAGCTTCTGGTCACCTTGTAGAAACTCTCCCAGCACAGTGCAGAGTCCCCGTGGCTAGTTCCTTGAAATACCTTTCCTGGCAGCAGCCCAGAGCTGTACTGAGTGCAGCAGGTGTCAGGCAGTCTCCTCTCGCCGTGTAGGTGCTTCTGTTTTGTGTTTGCAGCGTGCAGAGAAGCCCGCGTGCTTGCTGCTGCTTCCAGCAAGCCAAAACGCTTTTGCAGCCACTTTCCTGCCTTTTCCACAACAGGATCACTGTCTAGCTGATTTACAGTTGCCTCTGCGTAGAGCAGCTAGAGGAGCAGCTCTGCCGGCTTTCCTGTGCTTCTGCATAGCAGAGCTGTCAAGAACGACAAGCTGCGATTTGCCCAGAAAGCAGCGCTTCACGGAACCACAGCCAGCGGCGTCTTGGGTACAGCCGCAGCTTGTGCAGAGAAGCGAAAGAGAGCCGGGGAAGAACGTGGAAAGCCGAACTCGGTCGCTGCAAGCGGGTGCTGGCCAAGAGCTTTTGGTCACCTTGTAGAAACTCTCCCAGCACAGTCCAGAGTCCCCGTGGCTAGTTCCTTGAAATACCTTTCCTGGCAGCAGCCCAGAGCTGTACTGAGTGCAGCAGGTGTCAGGGAGTCTCCTCTCGCCGTGTAGGTGCTTCTGTTTTGTGTTTGCAGCGTGCAGAGAAGCCCGCGTGCTTGCTGCTGCTTCCAGCAAGCCAAAACGCTTTTGCAGCCACTTTCCTGCCTTTTCCACAACAGGATCACAGTCTAGCTGATTTACAGTTGCCTCTGCGTAGAGCAGCTAGAGGAGCAGCTCTGCCGGCTTTCCTGTGCTTCTGCATAGCAGAGCTGTCAAGAACGAGAAGCTGCGTTTTGCCCAGAAAGCAGCGCTTCGCGGAACCACAGCCAGCGGCGTCTTGGGTACAGCCGCAGCTTGTGCGGAGAAGCGAAAGAGAGCCGGGGAAGAACGTGGAAAGCCGAACTCGGTCGCTGCAAGCGGGTGCTGGCCAACAGCTTCTGGTCACCTTGTAGAAACTCTCCCAGCACAGTGCAGAGTCCCCGTGGCTAGTTCCTTGAAATACTTTTCCTGGCAGCAGCCCAGAGCTGTACTGAGTGCAGCAGGTGTCAGGCAGTCTCCTCTCGCCGTGTAGGTGCTTCTGTTTTGTGTTTGCAGCGTGCAGAGGCGCCCGCGTGCTTGCTGCTGCTTCCAGCAAGCCAAAACGCTTTTGCAGCCACTTTCCTGCCTTTTCCACAACAGGATCACAGTCTAGCTGATTTACAGTTGCCTCTGCGTAGAGCAGCTAGAGGAGCAGCTCTGCCGGCTTTCCTGTGCTTCTGCATAGCAGAGCTGTCAAGAATGAGAAGCTGCGTTTTGCCCAGAAAGCAGCGCTTCGCGGAACCACAGCCAGCGGCGTCTTGGGTACAGCCGCAGCTTGTGCGGAGAAGCGAAAGAGAGCCGGGGAAGAACGTGGAAAGCCGAACTCGGTCGCTGCAAGCGGGTGCTGGCCAACAGCTTCTGGTCACCTTGTAGAAACTCTCCCAGCACAGTGCAGAGTCCCCGTGGCTAGTTCCTTGAAATACCTTTCCTGGCAGCAGCCCAGAGCTGTACTGAGTGCAGCAGGTGTCAGGCAGTCTCCTCTCGCCGTGTAGGTGCTTCTGTTTTGTGTTTGCAGCGTGCAGAGAAGCCCGCGTGCTTGCTGCTGCTTCCAGCAAGCCAAAACGCTTTTGCAGCCACTTTCCTGCCTTTTCCACAACAGGATCACAGTCTAGCTGATTTACAGTTGCCTCTGCGTAGAGCAGCTAGAGGAGCAGCTCTGCCGGCTTTCCTGTGCTTCTGCATAGCAGAGCTGTCAAGAACGAGAAGCTGCGTTTTGCCCAGAAAGCAGCGCTTCGCGGAACCACAGCCAGCGACGTCTTCGGTACAGACGCAGCTTGTGCGGAGAAGCGAAAGAGAGCCGGGGAAGAACGTGGAAAGCCGAACTCGGTCGCTGCAAGCGGGTGCTGGCCAACAGCTTCTGGTCACCTTGTAGAAACTCTCCCAGCACAGTGCAGAGTCCCCGTGGCTAGTTCCTTGAAATACCTTTCCTGGCAGCAGCCCAGAGCTGTACTGAGTGCAGCAGGTGTCAGGCAGTCTCCTCTCGCCGTGTAGGTGCTTCTGTTTTGTGTTTGCAGCGTGCAGAGAAGCCCGCGTGCTTGCTGCTGCTTCCAGCAAGCCAAAACGCTTTTGCAGCCACTTTCCTGCCTTTTCCACAACAGGATCACTGTCTAGCTGATTTACAGTTGCCTCTGCGTAGAGCAGCTAGAGGAGCAGCTCTGCCGGCTTTCCTGTGCTTCTGCATAGCAGAGCTGTCAAGAACGAGAAGCTGCGTTTTGCCCAGAAAGCAGCGCTTCGCGGAACCACAGCCAGCGACGTCTTCGGTACAGACGCAGCTTGTGCGGAGAAGCGAAAGAGAGCCGGGGAAGAACGTGGAAAGCCGAACTCGGTCGCTGCAAGCGGGTGCTGGCCAACAGCTTCTGGTCACCTTGTAGAAACTCTCCCAGCACAGTCCAGAGTCCCCGTGGCTAGTTCCTTGAAATACCTTTCCTGGCAGCAGCCCAGAGCTGTACTGAGTGCAGCAGGTGTCAGGCAGTCTCCTCTCGCCGTGTAGGTGCTTCTGTTTTGTGTTTGCAGCGTGCAGAGAAGCCCGCGTGCTTGCTGCTGCTTCCAGCAAGCCAAAACGCTTTTGCAGCCACTTTCCTGCCTTTTCCACAACAGGATCACTGTCTAGCTGATTTACAGTTGCCTCTGCGTAGAGCAGCTAGAGGAGCAGCTCTGCCGGCTTTCCTGTGCTTCTGCATAGCAGAGCTGTCAAGAACGAGAAGCTGCGTTTTGCCCAGAAAGCAGCGCTTGGCGGAACCACAGCCAGCGGCGTCTTGGGTACAGCCGCAGCTTGTGCGGAGAAGCGAAAGAGAGCCGGGGAAGAACGTGGAAAGCCGAACTCGGTCGCTGCAAGCGGGTGCTGGCCAACAGCTTCTGGTCACCTTGTAGAAACTCTCCCAGCACAGTGCAGAGTCCCCGTGGCTAGTTCCTTGAAATACCTTTCCTGGCAGCAGCCCAGAGCTGTACTGAGTGCAGCAGGTGTCAGGCAGTCTCCTCTCGCCGTGTAGGTGCTTCTGTTTTGTGTTTGCAGCGTGCAGAGAAGCCCGCGTGCTTGCTGCTGCTTGCAGCAAGCCAAAACGCTTTTGCAGCCACTTTCCTGCCTTTTCCACAACAGGATCACTGTCTAGCTGATTTACAGTTGCCTCTGCGTAGAGCAGCTAGAGGAGCAGCTCTGCCGGCTTTCCTGTGCTTCTGCATAGCAGAGCTGTCAAGAACGAGAAGCTGCGTTTTGCCCAGAAAGCAGCGCTTGGCGGAACCACAGCCAGCGGCGTCTTGGGTACAGCCGCAGCTTGTGCGGAGAAGCGAAAGAGAGCCGGGGAAGAACGTGGAAAGCCGAACTCGGTCGCTGCAAGCGGGTGCTGGCCAACAGCTTCTGGTCACCTTGTAGAAACTCTCCCAGCACAGTGCAGAGTCCCCGTGGCTAGTTCCTTGAAATACCTTTCCTGGCAGCAGCCCAGAGCTGTACTGAGTGCAGCAGGTGTCAGGCAGTCTCCTCTCGCCGTGTAGGTGCTTCTGTTTTGTGTTTGCAGCGTGCAGAGAAGCCCGCGTGCTTGCTGTTGCTTCCAGCAAGCCAAAACGCTTTTGCAGCCACTTTCCTGCCTTTTCCACAACAGGATCACAGTCTAGCTGATTTACAGTTGCCTCTGCGTAGAGCAGCTAGAGGAGCAGCTCTGCCGGCTTTCCTGTGCTTCTGCATAGCAGAGCTGTCAAGAACGAGAAGCTGCGTTTTGCCCAGAAAGCAGCGCTTCGCGGAACCACAGCCAGCGGCGTCTTGGGTACAGCCGCAGCTTGTGCGGAGAAGCGAAAGAGAGCCGGGGAAGAACGTGGAAAGCCGAACTCGGTCGCTGCAAGCGGGTGCTGGCGAACAGCTTCTGGTCACCTTGTAGAAACTCTCCCAGCACAGTGCAGAGTCCCCGTGGCTAGTTCCTTGAAATACCTTTCCTGGCAGCAGCCCAGAGCTGTACTGAGTGCAGCAGGTGTCAGGCAGTCTCCTCTCGCCGTGTAGGTGCTTCTGTTTTGTGTTTGCAGCGTGCAGAGGCGCCCGCGTGCTTGCTGCTGCTTCCAGCAAGCCAAAACGCTTTTACAGCCACTTTCCTGCCTTTTCCACAACAGGATCACAGTCTAGCTGATTTACAGTTGCCTCTGCGTAGAGCAGCTAGAGGAGCAGCTCTGCCGGCTTTCCTGTGCTTCTGCATAGCAGAGCTGTCAAGAACGAGAAGCTGCGTTTTGCCCAGAAAGCAGCGCTTCGCGGAACCACAGCCAGCGGCGTCTTGGGTACAGCCGCAGCTTGTGCGGAGAAGCGAAAGAGAGCCGGGGAAGAACGTGGAAAGCCGAACTCGGTCGCTGCAAGCGGGTGCTGGCCAACAGCTTCTGGTCACCTTGTAGAAACTCTCCCAGCACAGTGCAGAGTCCCCGTGGCTAGTTCCTTGAAATACCTTTCCTGGCAGCAGCCCAGAGCTGTACTGAGTGCAGCAGGTGTCAGGCAGTCTCCTCTCGCCGTGTAGGTGCTTCTGTTTTGTGTTTGCAGCGTGCAGAGAAGCCCGCGTGCTTGCTGCTGCTTCCAGCAAGCCAAAACGCTTTTGCAGCCACTTTCCTGCCTTTTCCACAACAGGATCACTGTCTAGCTGATTTACAGTTGCCTCTGCGTAGAGCAGCTAGAGGAGCAGCTCTGCCGGCTTTCCTGTGCTTCTGCATAGCAGAGCTGTCAAGAACGAGAAGCTGCGTTTTGCCGAGAAAGCAGCGCTTCGCGGAACCACAGCCAGCGACGTCTTCGGTACAGACGCAGCTTGTGCGGAGAAGCGAAAGAGAGCCGGGGAAGAACGTGGAAAGCCGAACTCGGTCGCTGCAAGCGGGTGCTGGCCAACAGCTTTTGGTCACCTTGTAGAAACTCTCCCAGCACAGTGCAGAGTCCCCGTGGCTAGTTCCTTGAAATACCTTTCCTGGCAGCAGCCCAGAGCTGTACTGAGTGCAGCAGGTGTCAGGCAGTCTCCTCTCGCCGTGTAGGTGCTTCTGTTTTGTGTTTGCAGCGTGCAGAGAAGCCCGCGTGCTTGCTGCTGCTTCCAGCAAGCCAAAACGCTTTTGCAGCCACTTTCCTGCCTTTTCCACAACAGGATCACAGTCTAGCTGATTTACAGTTGCCTCTGCGTAGAGCAGCTAGAAAAGCAGCTCTGCCGGCTTTCCTGTGCTTCTGCATAGCAGAGCTGTCCAGAACGAGAAGCTGCGTTTTGCCCAGAAAGCAGCGCTTGGCGGAACCACAGCCAGCGACGTCTTCGGTACAGCCGCAGCTTGTGCGGAGAAGCGAAAGAGAGCCGGGGAAGAACGTGGAAAGCCGAACTCGGTCGCTGCAAGCGGGTGCTGGCCAACAGCTTCTGGTCACCTTGTAGAAACTCTCCCAGCACAGTGCAGAGTCCCCGTGGCTAGTTCCTTGAAATACTTTTCCTGGCAGCAGCCCAGAGCTGTACTGAGTGCAGCAGGTGTCAGGCAGTCTCCTCTCGCCGTGTAGGTGCTTCTGTTTTGTGTTTGCAGCGTGCAGAGAAGCCCGCGTGCTTGCTTGCTGCTTCCAGCAAGCCAAAACGCTTTTGCAGCCACTTTCCTGCCTTTTCCACAACAGGATCACTGTCTAGCTGATTTACAGTTGCCTCTGCGTAGAGCAGCTAGAGGAGCAGCTCTGCCGGCTTTCCTGTGCTTCTGCATAGCAGAGCTGTCAAGAACGAGAAGCTGCGTTTTGCCCAGAAAGCAGCGCTTCGCGGAACCACAGCCAGCGGCGTCTTCGGTACAGCCGCAGCTTGTGCGGAGAAGCGAAAGAGAGCCGGGGAAGAACGTGGAAAGCCGAACTCGGTCGCTGCAAGCGGGTGCTGGCCAACAGCTTCTGGTCACCTTGTAGAAACTCTCCCAGCACAGTGCAGAGTCCCCGTGGCTAGTTCCTTGAAATACCTTTCCTGGCAGCAGCCCAGAGCTGTACTGAGTGCAGCAGGTGTCAGGCAGTCTCCTCTCGCCGTGTAGGTGCTTCTGTTTTGTGTTTGCAGCGTGCAGAGAAGCCCGCGTGCTTGCTGCTGCTTCCAGCAAGCCAAAACGCTTTTGCAGCCACTTTCCTGCCTTTTCCACAACAGGATCACAGTCTAGCTGATTTACAGTTGCCTCTGCGTAGAGCAGCTAGAGGAGCAGCTCTGCCGGCTTTCCTGTGCTTCTGCATAGCAGAGCTGTCAAGAACGAAAAGCTGCGTTTTGCCCAGAAAGCAGCGCTTCGCGGAACCACAGCCAGCGGCGTCTTCGGTACAGCCGCAGCTTGTGCGGAGAAGCGAAAGAGAGCCGGGGAAGAACGTGGAAAGCCGAACTCGGTCGCTGCAAGCGGGTGCTGGCCATCAGCTTCTGGTCACCTTGTAGAAACTCTCCCAGCACAGTGCAGAGTCCCCGTGGCTAGTTCCTTGAAATACTTTTCCTGGCAGCAGACCAGAGCTGTACTGAGTGCAGCAGGTGTCAGGCAGTCTCCTCTCGCCGTGTAGGTGCTTCTGTTTTGTGTTTGCAGCGTGCAGAGAAGCCCGCGTGCTTGCTGCTGCTTCCAGCAAGCCAAAACGCTTTTGCAGCCACTTTCCTGCCTTTTCCACAACAGGATCACTGTCTAGCTGATTTACAGTTGCCTCTGCGTAGAGCAGCTAGAGGAGCAGCTCTGCCGGCTTTCCTGTGCTTCTGCATAGCAGAGCTGTCAAGAACGAGAAGCTGCGTTTTGCCCAGAAAGCAGCGCTTCGCGGAACCACAGCCAGCGGCGTCTTGGGTACAGCTCAGCTTGTGCGGAGAAGCGAAAGAGAGCCGGGGAAGAACGTGGAAAGCCGAACTCGGTCGCTGCAAGCGGGTGCTGGCGAACAGCTTCTGGTCACCTTGTAGAAACTCTCCCAGCACAGTGCAGAGTCCCCGTGGCTAGTTCCTTGAAATACCTTTCCTGGCAGCAGCCCAGAGCTGTACTGAGTGCAGCAGGTGTCAGGCAGTCTCCTCTCGCCGTGTAGGTGCTTCTGTTTTGTGTTTGCAGCGTGCAGAGAAGCCCGCGTGCTTGCTGCTGCTTCCAGCAAGCCAAAACGCTTTTGCAGCCACTTTCCTGCCTTTTCCACAACAGGATCACTGTCTAGCTGATTTACAGTTGCCTCTGCGTAGAGCAGCTAGAGGAGCAGCTCTGCCGGCTTTCCTGTGCTTCTGCATAGCAGAGCTGTCAAGAACGAGAAGCTGCGTTTTGCCCAGAAAGCAGCGCTTCGCGGAACCACAGCCAGCGGCGTCTTGGGTACAGCCGCAGCTTGTGCGGAGAAGCGAAAGAGAGCCGGGGAAGAACGTGGAAAGCCGAACTCGGTCGCTGCAAGCGGGTGCTGGCCAACAGCTTCTGGTCACCTTGTAGAAACTCTCCCAGCACAGTGCAGAGTCCCCGTGGCTAGTTCCTTGAAATACTTTTCCTGGCAGCAGCCCAGAGCTGTACTGAGTGCAGCAGGTGTCAGGCAGTCTCCTCTCGCCGTGTAGGTGCTTCTGTTTTGTGTTTGCAGCGTGCAGAGAAGCCCGCGTGCTTGCTTGCTGCTTCCAGCAAGCCAAAACGCTTTTGCAGCCACTTTCCTGCCTTTTCCACAACAGGATCACTGTCTAGCTGATTTACAGTTGCCTCTGCGTAGAGCAGCTAGAGGAGCAGCTCTGCCGGCTTTCCTGTGCTTCTGCATAGCAGAGCTGTCAAGAACGAGAAGCTGCGTTTTGCCCAGAAAGCAGCGCTTCGCGGAACCACAGCCAGCGGCGTCTTCGGTACAGCCGCAGCTTGTGCGGAGAAGCGAAAGAGAGCCGGGGAAGAACGTGGAAAGCCGAACTCGGTCGCTGCAAGCGGGTGCTGGCCAACAGCTTCTGGTCACCTTGTAGAAACTCTCCCAGCACAGTGCAGAGTCCCCGTGGCTAGTTCCTTGAAATACCTTTCCTGGCAGCAGCCCAGAGCTGTACTGAGTGCAGCAGGTGTCAGGCAGTCTCCTCTCGCCGTGTAGGTGCTTCTGTTTTGTGTTTGCAGCGTGCAGAGAAGCCCGCGTGCTTGCTGCTGCTTCCAGCAAGCCAAAACGCTTTTGCAGCCACTTTCCTGCCTTTTCCACAACAGGATCACAGTCTAGCTGATTTACAGTTGCCTCTGCGTAGAGCAGCTAGAGGAGCAGCTCTGCCGGCTTTCCTGTGCTTCTGCATAGCAGAGCTGTCAAGAACGAGAAGCTGCGTTTTGCCCAGAAAGCAGCGCTTCGCGGAACCACAGCCAGCGGCGTCTTCGGTACAGCCGCAGCTTGTGCGGAGAAGCGAAAGAGAGCCGGGGAAGAACGTGGAAAGCCGAACTCGGTCGCTGCAAGCGGGTGCTGGCCAACAGCTTCTGGTCACCTTGTAGAAACTCTCCCAGCACAGTGCAGAGTCCCCGTGGCTAGTTCCTTGAAATACCTTTCCTGGCAGCAGCCCAGAGCTGTACTGAGTGCAGCAGGTGTCAGGCAGTCTCCTCTCGCCGTGTAGGTGCTTCTGTTTTGTGTTTGCAGCGTGCAGAGAAGCCCGCGTGCTTGCTGCTGCTTGCAGCAAGCCAAAACGCTTTTGCAGCCACTTTCCTGCCTTTTCCACAACAGGATCACTGTCTAGCTGATTTACAGTTGCCTCTGCGTAGAGCAGCTAGAGGAGCAGCTCTGCCGGCTTTCCTGTGCTTCTGCATAGCAGAGCTGTCAAGAACGAGAAGCTGCGTTTTGCCGAGAAAGCAGCGCTTCGCGGAACCACAGCCAGCGGCGTCTTGGGTACAGCCGCAGCTTGTGCGGAGAAGCGAAAGAGAGCCGGGGAAGAACGTGGAAAGCCGAACTCGGTCGCTGCAAGCGGGTGCTGGCGAACAGCTTCTGGTCACCTTGTAGAAACTCTCCCAGCACAGTGCAGAGTCCCCGTGGCTAGTTCCTTGAAATACTTTTCCTGGCAGCAGCCCAGAGCTGTACTGAGTGCAGCAGGTGTCAGGCAGTCTCCTCTCGCCGTGTAGGTGCTTCTGTTTTGTGTTTGCAGCGTGCAGAGAAGCCCGCGTGCTTGCTTGCTGCTTCCAGCAAGCCAAAACGCTTTTGCAGCCACTTTCCTGCCTTTTCCACAACAGGATCACTGTCTAGCTGATTTACAGTTGCCTCTGCGTAGAGCAGCTAGAGGAGCAGCTCTGCCGGCTTTCCTGTGCTTCTGCATAGCAGAGCTGTCAAGAACGAGAAGCTGCGTTTTGCCCAGAAAGCAGCGCTTCGCGGAACCACAGCCAGCGGCGTCTTCGGTACAGCCGCAGCTTGTGCGGAGAAGCGAAAGAGAGCCGGGGAAGAACGTGGAAAGCCGAACTCGGTCGCTGCAAGCGGGTGCTGGCCAACAGCTTCTGGTCACCTTGTAGAAACTCTCCCAGCACAGTGCAGAGTCCCCGTGGCTAGTTCCTTGAAATACCTTTCCTGGCAGCAGCCCAGAGCTGTACTGAGTGCAGCAGGTGTCAGGCAGTCTCCTCTCGCCGTGTAGGTGCTTCTGTTTTGTGTTTGCAGCGTGCAGAGAAGCCCGCGTGCTTGCTGCTGCTTCCAGCAAGCCAAAACGCTTTTGCAGCCACTTTCCTGCCTTTTCCACAACAGGATCACAGTCTAGCTGATTTACAGTTGCCTCTGCGTAGAGCAGCTAGAGGAGCAGCTCTGCCGGCTTTCCTGTGCTTCTGCATAGCAGAGCTGTCAAGAACGAAAAGCTGCGTTTTGCCCAGAAAGCAGCGCTTCGCGGAACCACAGCCAGCGGCGTCTTCGGTACAGCCGCAGCTTGTGCGGAGAAGCGAAAGAGAGCCGGGGAAGAACGTGGAAAGCCGAACTCGGTCGCTGCAAGCGGGTGCTGGCCATCAGCTTCTGGTCACCTTGTAGAAACTCTCCCAGCACAGTGCAGAGTCCCCGTGGCTAGTTCCTTGAAATACTTTTCCTGGCAGCAGCCCAGAGCTGTACTGAGTGCAGCAGGTGTCAGGCAGTCTCCTCTCGCCGTGTAGGTGCTTCTGTTTTGTGTTTGCAGCGTGCAGAGAAGCCCGCGTGCTTGCTGCTGCTTCCAGCAAGCCAAAACGCTTTTGCAGCCACTTTCCTGCCTTTTCCACAACAGGATCACTGTCTAGCTGATTTACAGTTGCCTCTGCGTAGAGCAGCTAGAGGAGCAGCTCTGCCGGCTTTCCTGTGCTTCTGCATAGCAGAGCTGTCAAGAACGAGAAGCTGCGTTTTGCCCAGAAATCAGCGCTTCGCGGAACCACAGCCAGCGGCGTCTTGGGTACAGCTCAGCTTGTGCGGAGAAGCGAAAGAGAGCCGGGGAAGAACGTGGAAAGCCGAACTCGGTCGCTGCAAGCGGGTGCTGGCGAACAGCTTCTGGTCACCTTGTAGAAACTCTCCCAGCACAGTGCAGAGTCCCCGTGGCTAGTTCCTTGAAATACCTTTCCTGGCAGCAGCCCAGACCTGTACTGAGTGCAGCAGGTGTCAGGCAGTCTCCTCTCGCCGTGTAGGTGCTTCTGTTTTGTGTTTGCAGCGTGCAGAGAAGCCCGCGTGCTTGCTGCTGCTTCCAGCAAGCCAAAACGCTTTTGCAGCCACTTTCCTGCCTTTTCCACAACAGGATCACTGTCTAGCTGATTTACAGTTGCCTCTGCGTAGAGCAGCTAGAGGAGCAGCTCTGCCGGCTTTCCTGTGCTTCTGCATAGCAGAGCTGTCAAGAACGAGAAGCTGCGTTTTGCCCAGAAAGCAGCGCTTCGCGGAACCACAGCCAGCGGCGTCTTGGGTACAGCCGCAGCTTGTGCGGAGAAGCGAAAGAGAGCCGGGGAAGAACGTGGAAAGCCGAACTCGGTCGCTGCAAGCGGGTGCTGGCCAACAGCTTCTGGTCACCTTGTAGAAACTCTCCCAGCACAGTGCAGAGTCCCCGTGGCTAGTTCCTTGAAATACTTTTCCTGGCAGCAGCCCAGAGCTGTACTGAGTGCAGCAGGTGTCAGGCAGTCTCCTCTCGCCGTGTAGGTGCTTCTGTTTTGTGTTTGCAGCGTGCAGAGAAGCCCGCGTGCTTGCTTGCTGCTTCCAGCAAGCCAAAACGCTTTTGCAGCCACTTTCCTGCCTTTTCCACAACAGGATCACTGTCTAGCTGATTTACAGTTGCCTCTGCGTAGAGCAGCTAGAGGAGCAGCTCTGCCGGCTTTCCTGTGCTTCTGCATAGCAGAGCTGTCAAGAACGAGAAGCTGCGTTTTGCCCAGAAAGCAGCGCTTCGCGGAACCACAGCCAGCGGCGTCTTCGGTACAGCCGCAGCTTGTGCGGAGAAGCGAAAGAGAGCCGGGGAAGAACGTGGAAAGCCGAACTCGGTCGCTGCAAGCGGGTGCTGGCCAACAGCTTCTGGTCACCTTGTAGAAACTCTCCCAGCACAGTGCAGAGTCCCCGTGGCTAGTTCCTTGAAATACCTTTCCTGGCAGCAGCCCAGAGCTGTACTGAGTGCAGCAGGTGTCAGGCAGTCTCCTCTCGCCGTGTAGGTGCTTCTGTTTTGTGTTTGCAGCGTGCAGAGAAGCCCGCGTGCTTGCTGCTGCTTCCAGCAAGCCAAAACGCTTTTGCAGCCACTTTCCTGCCTTTTCCACAACAGGATCACAGTCTAGCTGATTTACAGTTGCCTCTGCGTAGAGCAGCTAGAGGAGCAGCTCTGCCGGCTTTCCTGTGCTTCTGCATAGCAGAGCTGTCAAGAACGAGAAGCTGCGTTTTGCCCAGAAAGCAGCGCTTCGCGGAACCACAGCCAGCGGCGTCTTCGGTACAGCCGCAGCTTGTGCGGAGAAGCGAAAGAGAGCCGGGGAAGAACGTGGAAAGCCGAACTCGGTCGCTGCAAGCGGGTGCTGGCCAACAGCTTCTGGTCACCTTGTAGAAACTCTCCCAGCACAGTGCAGAGTCCCCGTGGCTAGTTCCTTGAAATACCTTTCCTGGCAGCAGCCCAGAGCTGTACTGAGTGCAGCAGGTGTCAGGCAGTCTCCTCTCGCCGTGTAGGTGCTTCTGTTTTGTGTTTGCAGCGTGCAGAGAAGCCCGCGTGCTTGCTGCTGCTTCCAGCAAGCCAAAACGCTTTTGCAGCCACTTTCCTGCCTTTTCCATAACAGGATCACAGTCTAGCTGATTTACAGTTGCCTCTGCGTAGAGCAGCTAGAGGAGCAGCTCTGCCGGCTTTCCTGTGCTTCTGCATAGCAGAGCTGTCAAGAACGAAAAGTTGCGTTTTGCCCAGAAAGCAGCGCTTCGCGGAACCACAGCCAGCGGCGTCTTCGGTACAGCCGCAGCTTGTGCGGAGAAGCGAAAGAGAGCCGGGGAAGAACGTGGAAAGCCGAACTCGGTCGCTGCAAGCGGGTGCTGGCCAACAGCTTCTGGTCACCTTGTAGAAACTCTCCCAGCACAGTGCAGAGTCCCCGTGGCTAGTTCCTTGAAATACTTTTCCTGGCAGCAGCCCAGAGCTGTACTGAGTGCAGCAGGTGTCAGGCAGTCTCCTCTCGCCGTGTAGGTGCTTCTGTTTTGTGTTTGCAGCGTGCAGAGAAGCCCGCGTGCTTGCTGCTGCTTCCAGCAAGCCAAAACGCTTTTGCAGCCACTTTCCTGCCTTTTCCACAACAGGATCACTGTCTAGCTGATTTACAGTTGCCTCTGCGTAGAGCAGCTAGAGGAGCAGCTCTGCCGGCTTTCCTGTGCTTCTGCATAGCAGAGCTGTCAAGAACGAGAACCTGCGTTTTGCCGAGAAAGCAGCGCTTCGCGGAACCACAGCCAGCGGCGTCTTGGGTACAGCCGCAGCTTGTGCGGAGAAGCGAAAGAGAGCCGGGGAAGAACGTGGAAAGCCGAACTCGGTCGCTGCAAGCGGGTGCTGGCCAACAGCTTCTGGTCACCTTGTAGAAACTCTCCCAGCACAGTGCAGAGTCCCCGTGGCTAGTTCCTTGAAATACCTTTCCTGGCAGCAGCCCAGAGCTGTACTGAGTGCAGCAGGTGTCAGGCAGTCTCCTCTCGCCGTGTAGGTGCTTCTGTTTTGTGTTTGCAGCGTGCAGAGAAGCCCGCGTGCTTGCTGCTGCTTCCAGCAAGCCAAAACGCTTTTGCAGCCACTTTCCTGCCTTTTCCATAACAGGATCACTGTCTAGCTGATTTACAGTTGCCTCTGCGTAGAGCAGCTAGAGGAGCAGCTCTGCCGGCTTTCCTGTGCTTCTGCATAGCAGAGCTGTCAAGAACGAGAAGCTGCGTTTTGCCCAGAAAGCAGCGCTTCGCGAAACCACAGCCAGCGGCGTCTTCGGTACAGCCGCAGCTTGTGCGGAGAAGCGAAAGAGAACCGGGGAAGAACGTGGAAAGCCGAACTCGGTCGCTGCAAGCGGGTGCTGGCCAACAGCTTCTGGTCACCTTGTAGAAACTCTCCCAGCACAGTGCAGAGTCCCCGTGGCTAGTTCCTTGAAATACCTTTCCTGGCAGCAGCCCAGAGCTGTACTGAGTGCAGCAGGTGTCAGGCAGTCTCCTCTCGCCGTGTAGGTGCTTCTGTTTTGTGTTTGCAGCGTGCAGAGAAGCCCGCGTGCTTGCTTGCTGCTTCCAGCAAGCCAAAACGCTTTTGCAGCCACTTTCCTGCCTTTTCCACAACAGGATCACTGTCTAGCTGATTTACAGTTGCCTCTGCGTAGAGCAGCTAGAGGAGCAGCTCTGCCGGCTTTCCTGTGCTTCTGCATAGCAGAGCTGTCAAGAACGAGAAGCTGCGTTTTGCCCAGAAAGCAGCGCTTGGCGGAACCACAGCCAGCGGCGTCTTGGGTACAGCCGCAGCTTGTGCGGAGAAGCGAAAGAGAGCCGGGGAAGAACGTGGAAAGCCGAACTCGGTCGCTGCAAGCGGGTGCTGGCCAACAGCTTCTGGTCACCTTGTAGAAACTCTCCCAGCACAGTGCAGAGTCCCCGTGGCTAGTTCCTTGAAATACCTTTCCTGGCAGCAGCCCAGAGCTGTACTGAGTGCAGCAGGTGTCAGGCAGTCTCCTCTCGCCGTGTAGGTGCTTCTGTTTTGTGTTTGCAGCGTGCAGAGAAGCCCGCGTGCTTGCTGCTGCTTCCAGCAAGCCAAAACGCTTTTGCAGCCACTTTCCTGCCTTTTCCACAACAGGATCACTGTCTAGCTGATTTACAGTTGCCTCTGCGTAGAGCAGCTAGAGGAGCAGCTCTGCCGGCTTTCCTGTGCTTCTGCATAGCAGAGCTGTCAAGAACGAGAAGCTGCGTTTTGCCCAGAAAGCAGCGCTTCGCGGAACCACAGCCAGCGGCGTCTTCGGTACAGCCGCAGCTTGTGCGGAGAAGCGAAAGAGAGCCGGGGAAGAACGTGGAAAGCCGAACTCGGTCGCTGCAAGCGGGTGCTGGCGAACAGCTTCTGGTCACCTTGTAGAAACTCTCCCAGCACAGTGCAGAGTCCCCGTGGCTAGTTCCTTGAAATACCTTTCCTGGCAGCAGCCCAGAGCTGTACTGAGTGCAGCAGGTGTCAGGCAGTCTCCTCTCGCCGTGTAGGTGCTTCTGTTTTGTGTTTGCAGCGTGCAGAGAAGCCCGCGTGCTTGCTGCTGCTTCCAGCAAGCCAAAACGCTTTTGCAGCCACTTTCCTGCCTTTTCCACAACAGGATCACAGTCTAGCTGATTTACAGTTGCCTCTGCGTAGAGCAGCTAGAGGAGCAGCTCTGCCGGCTTTCCTGTGCTTCTGCATAGCAGAGCTGTCAAGAACGAAAAGCTGCGTTTTGCCCAGAAAGCAGCGCTTCGCGGAACCACAGCCAGCGGCGTCTTGGGTACAGCCGCAGCTTGTGCGGAGAAGCGAAAGAGAGCCGGGGAAGAACGTGGAAAGCCGAACTCGGTCGCTGCAAGCGGGTGCTGGCCAACAGCTTCTGGTCACCTTGTAGAAACTCTCCCAGCACAGTGCAGAGTCCCCGTGGCTAGTTCCTTGAAATACTTTTCCTGGCAGCAGCCCAGAGCTGTACTGAGTGCAGCAGGTGTCAGGCAGTCTCCTCTCGCCGTGTAGGTGCTTCTGTTTTGTGTTTGCAGCGTGCAGAGAAGCCCGCGTGCTTGCTGCTGCTTCCAGCAAGCCAAAACGCTTTTGCAGCCACTTTCCTGCCTTTTCCACAACAGGATCACTGTCTAGCTGATTTACAGTTGCCTCTGCGTAGAGCAGCTAGAGGAGCAGCTCTGCCGGCTTTCCTGTGCTTCTGCATAGCAGAGCTGTCAAGAACGAGAAGCTGCGTTTTGCCGAGAAAGCAGCGCTTGGCGGAACCACAGCCAGCGGCGTCTTGGGTACAGCCGCAGCTTGTGCGGAGAAGCGAAAGAGAGCCGGGGAAGAACGTGGAAAGCCGAACTCGGTCGCTGCAAGCGGGTGCTGGCGAACAGCTTCTGGTCACCTTGTAGAAACTCTCCCAGCACAGTGCAGAGTCCCCGTGGCTAGTTCCTTGAAATACCTTTCCTGGCAGCAGCCCAGAGCTGTACTGAGTGCAGCAGGTGTCAGGCAGTCTCCTCTCGCCGTGTAGGTGCTTCTGTTTTGTGTTTGCAGCGTGCAGAGAAGCCCGCGTGCTTGCTGCTGCTTCCAGCAAGCCAAAACGCTTTTGCAGCCACTTTCCTGCCTTTTCCACAACAGGATCACTGTCTAGCTGATTTACAGTTGCCTCTGCGTAGAGCAGCTAGAGGAGCAGCTCTGCCGGCTTTCCTGTGCTTCTGCATAGCAGAGCTGTCAAGAACGAGAAGCTGCGTTTTGCCCAGAAAGCAGCGCTTCGCGGAACCACAGCCAGCGGCGTCTTGGGTACAGCCGCAGCTTGTGCGGAGAAGCGAAAGAGAGCCGGGGAAGAACGTGGAAAGCCGAACTCGGTCGCTGCAAGCGGGTGCTGGCCAACAGCTTCTGGTCACCTTGTAGAAACTCTCCCAGCACAGTGCAGAGTCCCCGTGGCTAGTTCCTTGAAATACCTTTCCTGGCAGCAGCCCAGAGCTGTACTGAGTGCAGCAGGTGTCAGGCAGTCTCCTCTCGCCGTGTAGGTGCTTCTGTTTTGTGTTTGCAGCGTGCAGAGAAGCCCGCGTGCTTGCTGCTGCTTCCAGCAAGCCAAAACGCTTTTGCAGCCACTTTCCTGCCTTTTCCACAACAGGATCACTGTCTAGCTGATTTACAGTTGCCTCTGCGTAGAGCAGCTAGAGGAGCAGCTCTGCCGGCTTTCCTGTGCTTCTGCATAGCAGAGCTGTCAAGAACGAGAAGCTGCGTTTTGCCGAGAAAGCAGCGCTTGGCGGAACCACAGCCAGCGGCGTCTTGGGTACAGCCGCAGCTTGTGCGGAGAAGCGAAAGAGAGCCGGGGAAGAACGTGGAAAGCCGAACTCGGTCGCTGCAAGCGGGTGCTGGCCAACAGCTTCTGGTCACCTTGTAGAAACTCTCCCAGCACAGTGCAGAGTCCCCGTGGCTAGTTCCTTGAAATACCTTTCCTGGCAGCAGCCCAGAGC
Source organism: Phylloscopus collybita (assembly GCA_027886175.1). Lineage (NCBI taxonomy): Eukaryota > Metazoa > Chordata > Aves > Passeriformes > Phylloscopidae > Phylloscopus > Phylloscopus collybita. Next base: position 211,596 of record JAJNNQ010000091.1, on the reverse strand, counting down.
TGTACTGAGTGCAGCAGGTGTCAGGCAGTCTCCTCTCGCCGTGTAGGTGCTTCTGTTTTGTGTTTGCAGCGTGCAGAGAAGCCCGCGTGCTTGCTGCTGCTTCCAGCAAGCCAAAACGCTTTTGCAGCCACTTTCCTGCCTTTTCCACAACAGGATCACTGTCTAGCTGATTTACAGTTGCCTCTGCGTAGAGCAGCTAGAGGAGCAGCTCTGCCGGCTTTCCTGTGCTTCTGCATAGCAGAGCTGTCAAGAACGAGAAGCTGCGTTTTGCCCAGAAAGCAGCGCTTGGCGGAACCACAGCCAGCGGCGTCTTCGGTACAGCCGCAGCTTGTGCGGAGAAGCGAAAGAGAGCCGGGGAAGAACGTGGAAAGCCGAACTCGGTCGCTGCAAGCGGGTGCTGGCCAACAGCTTCTGGTCACCTTGTAGAAACTCTCCCAGCACAGTGCAGAGTCCCCGTGGCTAGTTCCTTGAAATACCTTTCCTGGCAGCAGCCCAGAGCTGTACTGAGTGCAGCAGGTGTCAGGCAGTCTCCTCTCGCCGTGTAGGTGCTTCTGTTTTGTGTTTGCAGCGTGCAGAGAAGCCCGCGTGCTTGCTGCTGCTTCCAGCAAGCCAAAACGCTTTTGCAGCCACTTTCCTGCCTTTTCCACAACAGGATCACTGTCTAGCTGATTTACAGTTGCCTCTGCGTAGAGCAGCTAGAGGAGCAGCTCTGCCGGCTTTCCTGTGCTTCTGCATAGCAGAGCTGTCAAGAACGAGAAGCTGCGTTTTGCCCAGAAAGCAGCGCTTGGCGGAACCACAGCCAGCGGCGTCTTGGGTACAGCCGCAGCTTGTGCGGAGAAGCGAAAGAGAGCCGGGGAAGAACGTGGAAAGCCGAACTCGGTCGCTGCAAGCGGGTGCTGGCCAACAGCTTCTGGTCACCTTGTAGAAACTCTCCCAGCACAGTGCAGAGTCCCCGTGGCTAGTTCCTTGAAATACCTTTCCTGGCAGCAGCCCAGAGCTGTACTGAGTGCAGCAGGTGTCAGGCAGTCTCCTCTCGCCGTGTAGGTGCTTCTGTTTTGTGTTTGCAGCGTGCAGAGAAGCCCGCGTGCTTGCTGCTGCTTCCAGCAAGCCAAAACGCTTTTGCAGCCACTTTCCTGCCTTTTCCACAACAGGATCACTGTCTAGCTGATTTACAGTTGCCTCTGCGTAGAGCAGCTAGAGGAGCAGCTCTGCCGGCTTTCCTGTGCTTCTGCATAGCAGAGCTGTCAAGAACGAGAAGCTGCGTTTTGCCCAGAAAGCAGCGCTTGGCGGAACCACAGCCAGCGGCGTCTTGGGTACAGCCGCAGCTTGTGCGGAGAAGCGAAAGAGAGCCGGGGAAGAACGTGGAAAGCCGAACTCGGTCGCTGCAAGCGGGTGCTGGCGAACAGCTTCTGGTCACCTTGTAGAAACTCTCCCAGCACAGTGCAGAGTCCCCGTGGCTAGTTCCTTGAAATACCTTTCCTGGCAGCAGCCCAGAGCTGTACTGAGTGCAGCAGGTGTCAGGCAGTCTCCTCTCGCCGTGTAGGTGCTTCTGTTTTGTGTTTGCAGCGTGCAGAGGCGCCCGCGTGCTTGCTGCTGCTTCCAGCAAGCCAAAACGCTTTTGCAGCCACTTTCCTGCCTTTTCCACAACAGGATCACTGTCTAGCTGATTTACAGTTGCCTCTGCGTAGAGCAGCTAGAGGAGCAGCTCTGCCGGCTTTCCTGTGCTTCTGCATAGCAGAGCTGTCAAGAACGAGAAGCTGCGTTTTGCCCAGAAAGCAGCGCTTCGCGGAACCACAGCCAGCGGCGTCTTCGGTACAGCCGCAGCTTGTGCGGAGAAGCGAAAGAGAGCCGGGGAAGAACGTGGAAAGCCGAACTCGGTCGTTGCAAGCGGGTGCTGGCCAACAGCTTCTGGTCACCTTGTAGAAACTCTCCCAGCACAGTGCAGAGTCCCCGTGGCTAGTTCCTTGAAATACCTTTCCTGGCAGCAGCCCAGAGCTGTACTGAGTGCAGCAGGTGTCAGGCAGTCTCCTCTCGCCGTGTAGGTGCTTCTGTTTTGTGTTTGCAGCGTGCAGAGAAGCCCGCGTGCTTGCTGCTGCTTCCAGCAAGCCAAAACACTTTTGCAGCAACTTTCCTGCCTTTTCCACAACAGGATCACTGTCTAGCTGATTTACAGTTGCCTCTGCGTAGAGCAGCTAGAGGAGCAGCTCTGCCGGCTTTCCTGTGCTTCTGCATAGCAGAGCTGTCAAGAACGAGAAGCTGCGTTTTGCCCAGAAAGCAGCGCTTCGCGGAACCACAGCCAGCGGCGTCTTCGGTACAGCCGCAGCTTGTGCGGAGAAGCGAAAGAGAGCCGGGGAAGAACGTGGAAAGCCGAACTCGGTCGTTACAAGCGGGTGCTGGCCAACAGCTTCTGGTCACCTTGTAGAAACTCTCCCAGCACAGTGCAGAGTCCCCGTGGCTAGTTCCTTGAAATACCTTTCCTGGCAGCAGCCCAGAGCTGTACTGAGTGCAGCAGGTGTCAGGCAGTCTCCTCTCGCCGTGTAGGTGCTTCTGTTTTGTGTTTGCAGCGTGCAGAGAAGCCCGCGTGCTTGCTGCTGCTTCCAGCAAGCCAAAACACTTTTGCAGCCACTTTCCTGCCTTTTCCACAACAGTATCACTGTCTAGCTGATTTACAGTTGCCTCTGCATAGAGCAGCTAGAGGAGCAGCTCTGCCGGCTTTCCTGTGCTTCTGCATAGCAGAGCTGTCAAGAACGAGAAGCTGCGTTTTGCCGAGAAAGCAGCGCTTGGCGGAACCACAGCCAGCGGCGTCTTGGGTACAGCCGCAGCTTGTGCGGAGAAGCGAAAGAGAGCCGGGGAAGAACGTGGAAAGCCGAACTCGGTCGCTGCAAACGGGTGCTGGCCAACAGCTTCTGGTCACCTTGTAGAAACTCTCCCAGCACAGTGCAGAGTCCCCGTGGCTAGTTCCTTGAAATACCTTTCCTGGCAGCAGCCCAGAGCTGTACTGAGTGCAGCAGGTGTCAGGCAGTCTCCTCTCGCCGTGTAGGTGCTTCTGTTTTGTGTTTGCAGCGTGCAGAGAAGCCCGCGTGCTTGCTGCTGCTTCCAGCAAGCCAAAACGCTTTTGCAGCCACTTTCCTGCCTTTTCCACAACAGGATCACAGTCTAGCTGATTTACAGTTGCCTCTGCGTAGAGCAGCTAGAGGAGCAGCTCTGCCGGCTTTCCTGTGCTTCTGCATAGCAGAGCTGTCAAGAACGAGAAGCTGCGTTTTGCCCAGAAAGCAGCGCTTCGCGGAACCACAGCCAGCGGCGTCTTGGGTACAGCCGCAGCTTGTGCGGAGAAGCGAAAGAGAGCCGGGGAAGAACGTGGAAAGCCGAACTCGGTCGCTGCAAGCGGGTGCTGGCCAACAGCTTCTGGTCACCTTGTAGAAACTCTCCCAGCACAGTGCAGAGTCCCCGTGGCTAGTTCCTTGAAATACTTTTCCTGGCAGCAGCCCAGAGCTGTACTGAGTGCAGCAGGTGTCAGGCAGTCTCCTCTCGCCGTGTAGGTGCTTCTGTTTTGTGTTTGCAGCGTGCAGAGAAGCCCGCGTGCTTGCTGCTGCTTCCAGCAAGCCAAAACGCTTTTGCAGCCACTTTCCTGCCTTTTCCACAACAGGATCACTGTCTAGCTGATTTACAGTTGCCTCTGCGTAGAGCAGCTAGAGGAGCAGCTCTGCCGGCTTTCCTGTGCTTCTGCATAGCAGAGCTGTCAAGAACGAGAAGCTGCGTTTTGCCGAGAAAGCAGCGCTTGGCGGAACCACAGCCAGCGGCGTCTTGGGTACAGCCGCAGCTTGTGCGGAGAAGCGAAAGAGAGCCGGGGAAGAACGTGGAAAGCCGAACTCGGTCGCTGCAAGCGGGTGCTGGCGAACAGCTTCTGGTCACCTTGTAGAAACTCTCCCAGCACAGTGCAGAGTCCCCGTGGCTAGTTCCTTGAAATACCTTTCCTGGCAGCAGCCCAGAGCTGTACTGAGTGCAGCAGGTGTCAGGCAGTCTCCTCTCGCCGTGTAGGTGCTTCTGTTTTGTGTTTGCAGCGTGCAGAGAAGCCCGCGTGCTTGCTGCTGCTTCCAGCAAGCCAAAACGCTTTTGCAGCCACTTTCCTGCCTTTTCCACAACAGGATCACTGTCTAGCTGATTTACAGTTGCCTCTGCGTAGAGCAGCTAGAGGAGCAGCTCTGCCGGCTTTCCTGTGCTTCTGCATAGCAGAGCTGTCAAGAACGAGAAGCTGCGTTTTGCCCAGAAAGCAGCGCTTCGCGGAACCACAGCCAGCGGCGTCTTGGGTACAGCCGCAGCTTGTGCGGAGAAGCGAAAGAGAGCCGGGGAAGAACGTGGAAAGCCGAACTCGGTCGCTGCAAGCGGGTGCTGGCCAACAGCTTCTGGTCACCTTGTAGAAACTCTCCCAGCACAGTGCAGAGTCCCCGTGGCTAGTTCCTTGAAATACCTTTCCTGGCAGCAGCCCAGAGCTGTACTGAGTGCAGCAGGTGTCAGGCAGTCTCCTCTCGCCGTGTAGGTGCTTCTGTTTTGTGTTTGCAGCGTGCAGAGAAGCCCGCGTGCTTGCTGCTGCTTCCAGCAAGCCAAAACGCTTTTGCAGCCACTTTCCTGCCTTTTCCACAACAGGATCACTGTCTAGCTGATTTACAGTTGCCTCTGCGTAGAGCAGCTAGAGGAGCAGCTCTGCCGGCTTTCCTGTGCTTCTGCATAGCAGAGCTGTCAAGAACGAGAAGCTGCGTTTTGCCCAGAAAGCAGCGCTTGGCGGAACCACAGCCAGCGGCGTCTTGGGTACAGCCGCAGCTTGTGCGGAGAAGCGAAAGAGAGCCGGGGAAGAACGTGGAAAGCCGAACTCGGTCGCTGCAAGCGGGTGCTGGCGAACAGCTTCTGGTCACCTTGTAGAAACTCTCCCAGCACAGTGCAGAGTCCCCGTGGCTAGTTCCTTGAAATACCTTTCCTGGCAGCAGCCCAGAGCTGTACTGAGTGCAGCAGGTGTCAGGCAGTCTCCTCTCGCCGTGTAGGTGCTTCTGTTTTGTGTTTGCAGCGTGCAGAGGCGCCCGCGTGCTTGCTGCTGCTTCCAGCAAGCCAAAACGCTTTTGCAGCCACTTTCCTGCCTTTTCCACAACAGGATCACTGTCTAGCTGATTTACAGTTGCCTCTGCGTAGAGCAGCTAGAGGAGCAGCTCTGCCGGCTTTCCTGTGCTTCTGCATAGCAGAGCTGTCAAGAACGAGAAGCTGCGTTTTGCCCAGAAAGCAGCGCTTGGCGGAACCACAGCCTGCGGCGTCTTGGGTACAGCCGCAGCTTGTGCGGAGAAGCGAAAGAGAGCCGGGGAAGAACGTGGAAAGCCGAACTCGGTCGCTGCAAGCGGGTGCTGGCGAACAGCTTCTGGTCACCTTGTAGAAACTCTCCCAGCACAGTGCAGAGTCCCCGTGGCTAGTTCCTTGAAATACCTTTCCTGGCAGCAGCCCAGAGCTGTACTGAGTGCAGCAGGTGTCAGGCAGTCTCCTCTCGCCGTGTAGGTGCTTCTGTTTTGTGTTTGCAGCGTGCAGAGGCGCCCGCGTGCTTGCTGCTGCTTCCAGCAAGCCAAAACGCTTTTGCAGCCACTTTCCTGCCTTTTCCACAACAGGATCACTGTCTAGCTGATTTACAGTTGCCTCTGCGTAGAGCAGCTAGAGGAGCAGCTCTGCCGGCTTTCCTGTGCTTCTGCATAGCAGAGCTGTCAAGAACGAGAAGCTGCGTTTTGCCCAGAAAGCAGCGCTTCGCGGAACCACAGCCAGCGGCGTCTTCGGTACAGCCGCAGCTTGTGCGGAGAAGCGAAAGAGAGCCGGGGAAGAACGTGGAAAGCCAACTCGGTCGCTGCAAGCGGGTGCTGGCCAACAGCTTCTGGTCACCTTGTAGAAACTCTCCCAGCACAGTGCAGAGTCCCCGTGGCTAGTTCCTTGAAATACCTTTCCTGGCAGCAGCCCAGAGCTGTACTGAGTGCAGCAGGTGTCAGGCAGTCTCCTCTCGCCGTGTAGGTGCTTCTGTTTTGTGTTTGCAGCGTGCAGAGAAGCCCGCGTGCTTGCTGCTGCTTCCAGCAAGCCAAAACACTTTTGCAGCAACTTTCCTGCCTTTTCCACAACAGGATCACTGTCTAGCTGATTTACAGTTGCCTCTGCGTAGAGCAGCTAGAGGAGCAGCTCTGCCGGCTTTCCTGTGCTTCTGCATAGCAGAGCTGTCAAGAACGAGAAGCTGCGTTTTGCCCAGAAAGCAGCGCTTCGCGGAACCACAGCCAGCGGCGTCTTGGGTACAGCCGCAGCTTGTGCGGAGAAGCGAAAGAGAGCCGGGGAAGAACGTGGAAAGCCGAACTCGGTCGTTACAAGCGGGTGCTGGCCAACAGCTTCTGGTCACCTTGTAGAAACTCTCCCAGCACAGTGCAGAGTCCCCGTGGCTAGTTCCTTGAAATACCTTTCCTGGCAGCAGCCCAGAGCTGTACTGAGTGCAGCAGGTGTCAGGCAGTCTCCTCTCGCCGTGTAGGTGCTTCTGTTTTGTGTTTGCAGCGTGCAGAGAAGCCCGCGTGCTTGCTGCTGCTTCCAGCAAGCCAAAACACTTTTGCAGCCACTTTCCTGCCTTTTCCACAACAGGATCACTGTCTAGCTGATTTACAGTTGCCTCTGCATAGAGCAGCTAGAGGAGCAGCTCTGCCGGCTTTCCTGTGCTTCTGCATAGCAGAGCTGTCAAGAACGAGAAGCTGCGTTTTGCCGAGAAAGCAGCGCTTGGCGGAACCACAGCCAGCGGCGTCTTGGGTACAGCCGCAGCTTGTGCGGAGAAGCGAAAGAGAGCCGGGGAAGAACGTGGAAAGCCGAACTCGGTCGCTGCAAACGGGTGCTGGCCAACAGCTTCTGGTCACCTTGTAGAAACTCTCCCAGCACAGTGCAGAGTCCCCGTGGCTAGTTCCTTGAAATACCTTTCCTGGCAGCAGCCCAGAGCTGTACTGAGTGCAGCAGGTGTCAGGCAGTCTCCTCTCGCCGTGTAGGTGCTTCTGTTTTGTGTTTGCAGCGTGCAGAGAAGCCCGCGTGCTTGCTGCTGCTTCCAGCAAGCCAAAACGCTTTTGCAGCCACTTTCCTGCCTTTTCCACAACAGGATCACAGTCTAGCTGATTTACAGTTGCCTCTGCGTAGAGCAGCTAGAGGAGCAGCTCTGCCGGCTTTCCTGTGCTTCTGCATAGCAGAGCTGTCAAGAACGAGAAGCTGCGTTTTGCCCAGAAAGCAGCGCTTCGCGGAACCACAGCCAGCGGCGTCTTGGGTACAGCCGCAGCTTGTGCGGAGAAGCGAAAGAGAGCCGGGGAAGAACGTGGAAAGCCGAACTCGGTCGCTGCAAGCGGGTGCTGGCCAACAGCTTCTGGTCACCTTGTAGAAACTCTCCCAGCACAGTGCAGAGTCCCCGTGGCTAGTTCCTTGAAATACCTTTCCTGGCAGCAGCCCAGAGCTGTACTGAGTGCAGCAGGTGTCAGGCAGTCTCCTCTCGCCGTGTAGGTGCTTCTGTTTTGTGTTTGCAGCGTGCAGAGAAGCCCGCGTGCTTGCTGCTGCTTCCAGCAAGCCAAAACGCTTTTGCAGCAACTTTCCTGCCTTTTCCACAACAGGATCACTGTCTAGCTGATTTACAGTTGCCTCTGCGTAGAGCAGCTAGAGGAGCAGCTCTGCCGGCTTTCCTGTGCTTCTGCATAGCAGAGCTGTCAAGAACGAGAAGCTGCGTTTTGCCCAGAAAGCAGCGCTTCGCGGAACCACAGCCAGCGGCGTCTGGGGTACAGCCGCAGCTTGTGCGGAGAAGCGAAAGAGAGCCGGGGAAGAACGTGGAAAGCCGAACTCGGTCGCTGCAAGCGGGTGCTGGCCAACAGCTTCTGGTCACCTTGTAGAAACTCTCCCAGCACAGTGCAGAGTCCCCGTGGCTAGTTCCTTGAAATACCTTTCCTGGCAGCAGCCCAGAGCTGTACTGAGTGCAGCAGGTGTCAGGCAGTCTCCTCTCGCCGTGTAGGTGCTTCTGTTTTGTGTTTGCAGCGTGCAGAGAAGCCCGCGTGCTTGCTGCTGCTTGCAGCAAGCCAAAACGCTTTTGCAGCCACTTTCCTGCCTTTTCCACAACAGGATCACTGTCTAGCTGATTTACAGTTGCCTCTGCGTAGAGCAGCTAGAGGAGCAGCTCTGCCGGCTTTCCTGTGCTTCTGCATAGCAGAGCTGTCAAGAACGAGAAGCTGCGTTTTGCCCAGAAAGCAGCGCTTGGCGGAACCACAGCCAGCGGCGTCTTGGGTACAGCCGCAGCTTGTGCGGAGAAGCGAAAGAGAGCCGGGGAAGAACGTGGAAAGCCGAACTCGGTCGCTGCAAGCGGGTGCTGGCCAACAGCTTCTGGTCACCTTGTAGAAACTCTCCCAGCACAGTGCAGAGTCCCCGTGGCTAGTTCCTTGAAATACCTTTCCTGGCAGCAGCCCAGAGCTGTACTGAGTGCAGCAGGTGTCAGGCAGTCTCCTCTCGCCGTGTAGGTGCTTCTGTTTTGTGTTTGCAGCGTGCAGAGGCGCCCGCGTGCTTGCTGCTGCTTCCAGCAAGCCAAAACGCTTTTGCAGCCACTTTCCTGCCTTTTCCACAACAGGATCACTGTCTAGCTGATTTACAGTTGCCTCTGCGTAGAGCAGCTAGAGGAGCAGCTCTGCCGGCTTTCCTGTGCTTCTGCATAGCAGAGCTGTCAAGAACGAGAACCTGCGTTTTGCCGAGAAAGCAGCGCTTCGCGGAACCACAGCCAGCGGCGTCTTCGGTACAGCCGCAGCTTGTGCGGAGAAGCGAAAGAGAGCCGGGGAAGAACGTGGAAAGCCGAACTCGGTCGTTGCAAGCGGGTGCTGGCCAACAGCTTCTGGTCACCTTGTAGAAACTCTCCCAGCACAGTGCAGAGTCCCCGTGGCTAGTTCCTTGAAATACCTTTCCTGGCAGCAGCCCAGAGCTGTACTGAGTGCAGCAGGTGTCAGGCAGTCTCCTCTCGCCGTGTAGGTGCTTCTGTTTTGTGTTTGCAGCGTGCAGAGAAGCCCGCGTGCTTGCTGCTGCTTCCAGCAAGCCAAAACGCTTTTGCAGCCACTTTCCTGCCTTTTCCACAACAGGATCACTGTCTAGCTGATTTACAGTTGCCTCTGCGTAGAGCAGCTAGAGGAGCAGCTCTGCCGGCTTTCCTGTGCTTCTGCATAGCAGAGCTGTCAAGAACGAGAAGCTGCGTTTTGCCCAGAAAGCAGCGCTTCGCGGAACCACAGCCAGCGGCGTCTTCGGTACAGCCGCAGCTTGTGCGGAGAAGCGAAAGAGAGCCGGGGAAGAACGTGGAAAGCCGAACTCGGTCGTTACAAGCGGGTGCTGGCCAACAGCTTCTGGTCACCTTGTAGAAACTCTCCCAGCACAGTGCAGAGTCCCCGTGGCTAGTTCCTTGAAATACCTTTCCTGGCAGCAGCCCAGAGCTGTACTGAGTGCAGCAGGTGTCAGGCAGTCTCCTCTCGCCGTGTAGGTGCTTCTGTTTTGTGTTTGCAGCGTGCAGAGAAGCCCGCGTGCTTGCTGCTGCTTCCAGCAAGCCAAAACACTTTTGCAGCCACTTTCCTGCCTTTTCCACAACAGGATCACTGTCTAGCTGATTTACAGTTGCCTCTGCATAGAGCAGCTAGAGGAGCAGCTCTGCCGGCTTTCCTGTGCTTCTGCATAGCAGAGCTGTCAAGAACGAGAAGCTGCGTTTTGCCGAGAAAGCAGCGCTTGGCGGAACCACAGCCAGCGGCGTCTTGGGTACAGCCGCAGCTTGTGCGGAGAAGCGAAAGAGAGCCGGGGAAGAACGTGGAAAGCCGAACTCGGTCGCTGCAAACGGGTGCTGGCCAACAGCTTCTGGTCACCTTGTAGAAACTCTCCCAGCACAGTGCAGAGTCCCCGTGGCTAGTTCCTTGAAATACCTTTCCTGGCAGCAGCCCAGAGCTGTACTGAGTGCAGCAGGTGTCAGGCAGTCTCCTCTCGCCGTGTAGGTGCTTCTGTTTTGTGTTTGCAGCGTGCAGAGAAGCCCGCGTGCTTGCTGCTGCTTCCAGCAAGCCAAAACGCTTTTGCAGCCACTTTCCTGCCTTTTCCACAACAGGATCACAGTCTAGCTGATTTACAGTTGCCTCTGCGTAGAGCAGCTAGAGGAGCAGCTCGGCCGGCTTTCCTGTGCTTCTGCATAGCAGAGCTGTCAAGAACGAGAAGCTGCGTTTTGCCCAGAAAGCAGCGCTTCGCGGAACCACAGCCAGCGGCGTCTTGGGTACAGCCGCAGCTTGTGCGGAGAAGCGAAAGAGAGCCGGGGAAGAACGTGGAAAGCCGAACTCGGTCGCTGCAAGCGGGTGCTGGCCAACAGCTTCTGGTCACCTTGTAGAAACTCTCCCAGCACAGTGCAGAGTCCCCGTGGCTAGTTCCTTGAAATACCTTTCCTGGCAGCAGCCCAGAGCTGTACTGAGTGCAGCAGGTGTCAGGCAGTCTCCTCTCGCCGTGTAGGTGCTTCTGTTTTGTGTTTGCAGCGTGCAGAGAAGCCCGCGTGCTTGCTGCTGCTTCCAGCAAGCCAAAACACTTTTGCAGCAACTTTCCTGCCTTTTCCACAACAGGATCACTGTCTAGCTGATTTACAGTTGCCTCTGCGTAGAGCAGCTAGAGGAGCAGCTCTGCCGGCTTTCCTGTGCTTCTGCATAGCAGAGCTGTCAAGAACGAGAAGCTGCGTTTTGCCCAGAAAGCAGCGCTTCGCGGAACCACAGCCAGCGGCGTCTGGGGTACAGCCGCAGCTTGTGCGGAGAAGCGAAAGAGAGCCGGGGAAGAACGTGGAAAGCCGAACTCGGTCGCTGCAAGCGGGTGCTGGCCAACAGCTTCTGGTCACCTTGTAGAAACTCTCCCAGCACAGTGCAGAGTCCCCGTGGCTAGTTCCTTGAAATACCTTTCCTGGCAGCAGCCCAGAGCTGTACTGAGTGCAGCAGGTGTCAGGCAGTCTCCTCTCGCCGTGTAGGTGCTTCTGTTTTGTGTTTGCAGCGTGCAGAGAAGCCCGCGTGCTTGCTGCTGCTTCCAGCAAGCCAAAACGCTTTTGCAGCCACTTTCCTGCCTTTTCCACAACAGGATCACTGTCTAGCTGATTTACAGTTGCCTCTGCGTAGAGCAGCTAGAGGAGCAGCTCTGCCGGCTTTCCTGTGCTTCTGCATAGCAGAGCTGTCAAGAACGAGAAGCTGCGTTTTGCCCAGAAAGCAGCGCTTGGCGGAACCACAGCCAGCGGCGTCTTGGGTACAGCCGCAGCTTGTGCGGAGAAGCGAAAGAGAGCCGGGGAAGAACGTGGAAAGCCGAACTCGGTCGCTGCAAGCGGGTGCTGGCCAACAGCTTCTGGTCACCTTGTAGAAACTCTCCCAGCACAGTGCAGAGTCCCCGTGGCTAGTTCCTTGAAATACCTTTCCTGGCAGCAGCCCAGAGCTGTACTGAGTGCAGCAGGTGTCAGGCAGTCTCCTCTCGCCGTGTAGGTGCTTCTGTTTTGTGTTTGCAGCGTGCAGAGAAGCCCGCGTGCTTGCTGCTGCTTCCAGCAAGCCAAAACGCTTTTGCAGCCACTTTCCTGCCTTTTCCACAACAGGATCACAGTCTAGCTGATTTACAGTTGCCTCTGCGTAGAGCAGCTAGAGGAGCAGCTCTGCCGGCTTTCCTGTGCTTCTGCATAGCAGAGCTGTCAAGAACGAGAAGCTGCGTTTTGCCCAGAAAGCAGCGCTTGGCGGAACCACAGCCAGCGGCGTCTTGGGTACAGCCGCAGCTTGTGCGGAGAAGCGAAAGAGAGCCGGGGAAGAACGTGGAAAGCCAACTCGGTCGCTGCAAGCGGGTGCTGGCCAACAGCTTCTGGTCACCTTGTAGAAACTCTCCCAGCACAGTGCAGAGTCCCCGTGGCTAGTTCCTTGAAATACCTTTCCTGGCAGCAGCCCAGAGCTGTACTGAGTGCAGCAGGTGTCACGTTCCAAATGTCAGTTTGAAGGAGGCCTTTGGCACTGCAAAAGCAGACAAACTTCCATCTGGTGGCATATTGCATCTGGGAGATATCCTCATTTGTATGTAATTTCAGTAGTCATAAGCCCAGTGGCAAGGAGACAGCATTAAACACCAAGGGTGCCCTTTTCCATGGGAAACCAAAGCGTCCTCTCCAGATTCCTGATGTTAGTTTGTAGGAGGCCGTTGGCGTTACAAGGGCAGACAAACTTTCAACTGGTGGTAGACTCCGTCTGTGAGATATCCTCATTTGTATAGGATTTTACTAGGCATAAGCCCAGTGGCAGGCAGACAGCATTAGACACAAACAGTGGCTCATTTCCTTGGGAAAACAAACTCTCCACCCACGTTCCTGATGTCGGTTTTTAGGAGGCCTTTGTCTCTACGAGGGCAGACAAATTTCCACCTGGTGGTAGATTGCACCAGGGTGATATCCTCATTTTTATGGAACTTCAGCAGTCATAACCACAGTGCCAGGCACTCAGCATTAGACAGGAACGGTGGTCATTTTTTCATGGGAAACCAAAGTCTCCACCCTAGGTTCCTGATGGCAGTTTGTAGGAGGCCTTTGGAAACACAAGGGCAGAGAAACTTCCATCTGGTGTTAGATTGCACCTGGGAGTTATTCTCATTTGTATGGAATTTTAGTGGAATTTTAGTAGGACGAAGCCCAGTGGCAAGAAGATAGCATTAGACACGAACGGCGGCCCATTTGTATGGGAAACCAAAGTCTCCACCCCACGTTCCTGATGTCCGTTTCTAGGAGGCCTTGTCACTACAAGGGCAGACAAACTTCCACCTGGTGGTAGATTGCACCTGGGAGATATCCTCATTTGTATGGATCTTCAGCAGTCATCACCACAGTGCCAGGAAGACAGCATTAGATACGAACAGTGGCCCATTTCCATGGGAAACCAAAGTCTCCCATCCAGGTTCCGGATGTCAGTTTTTAGGAGGCCTTTGGCACTACAGGGGCAGATAAACTTCCGTCAGGTGGTTGATTGCATCGGAGAGATTTCCAACTATCTTTGGAATTTCAGTAGGCAGAAGATCAGTGGCAGGCAGAGAGCATTAGACACGAACGCTGGCCCTTTTCAGTGGGAAAAAAAAATCTTCACTCCTGGTTCCTGATGTCAGATTTTTAGGAGGCCTTTGCCACTACAAGGGCAGACAAACTTCCATCTGATGGTAAATTCCACCTGGGAGATATCCGCATTTGTATGGAATTTTACCAGGCATAAGCCCAGTGGTAGGCACATAGCATTAGACACAAAAGGTGCCCCTTTTCCATGGGAAACCAAAGTCTCCAACCCACGTTCCTGATGTCAGTTTTTAGGAGGTCCTTAGAACTATAAGGGCAGATGAACATCCACCTGGTGGTAGATTGCACCTGGGAGATATCCTCATTTTTATGGAACTTCAGCACTCATAACCACAATGCCAGGCAGACAGTATTAGATACGGACGGTGGTCCTTTTCCATGGGAAACCAAAGTCTCCACGCCTGGTTCCTGATGTCAGTTTTTAGGAGGCATTTTGCACTACAAGAACAGACAAACTTCCAACTGGTGGCATATTGCATCTTGGAGATATCCTTATTTGTATGGAATTTTAGTGGAATTAAAGTAGGCAGAAGCCCAGTGGCAAGTAGACAGCATTAAACACTAACGGTGGCCCATTTCCATGGGAAACCAAAGTCTCCACCCCACGTTCCTGATGTCCGTTTCTAGGAGGCCTTTTGCACTACAAGAACAGACAAACTTGCACCTGGTGGTAGATTGCACCCTGGAGATATCCTCATTTGTATAGAATTTCAGCAGCCATAACCACAGTGCCAGGCAGACAGCATTAGACAGGAACGCTGGCCCATTTCCATGGGAAACCAATGTCTCCACTCCAGATTCCTAATGTCAGTTTTTAGGAGGCCTTTGGCACTACAGGGGCAGACAAACTTCCGTCAGGTGGTTGATTGCATCGGAGAGATTTCCAAATATCTTTGGGATTTCAGCAGGCAGAAGCCCAGTCGCAAACAGACAGCATTAGACACGAACTGTGGCCAATTTCCTTGGGAAACCAAAGTCTCCACCCCACATTCCTCATTTCAGTTTTTACGAGGAGTTTGGCACTATAAGGGCAAACATACTTCCAACTGGTGGTAGATTCCATCAGGGAGATATCCTCATTTGTGAGGAATTTCAGCAGGCATAACCGCAGTGGCAGGCAGACACCATTAGACACGAACGGTGGCCCTTTTCAATGGGAAAAGAAAATCTCCACCCCTGGTTTCTGATGTCAGTATTTTAGGAGGCCTTTGCCACTACAAGGGCAGACAAACTTCCATCTGATGGTAAATTCCATCTGGGAGATATCCCATTTGTATGGAATTTTACTAGGCATAAGCCCAGTGGCAAGCACAGAGCATTAGACACAAACGGTGCCCCATTTCCATGGGAAACCAATGTCTCCACTCCAGGTTCCTGATGTCAGTTTTTAGGAGGTATTTGGCACTACAGGAGCAGACAAACTTCCGTCAGGTGGTTGATTGCATCGGAGAGATTTCCAAATATCTTTGGAATTTCAGCAGGCAGAAGCCCAGTGGCAGGCAGACAGCATTAGACACGAACTGTGGCCAATTTCCTTGGGAAACCAAAGTCTCCACCCCACGTTCCTGATGTCAGTTTTTAGGAGGACTTTGGCACTATAAGGGCAGACATACTTCCAACTGGTGGTAGATTCCATCAGGGAGATATCCTCATTTGTGAGGAATTTCAGCAGGCATAACCGCAGTGGCAGGCAGACACCATTAGACACGAACGGTGGCCATTTTCCATGGGAAACAAAAATCTTCACCCGTGGTTCCTGATGTCAGGTTTTAGAAGGCCTTTGCCACTACAAGGGCAGACAAACTTCCATCTGATGGAAAATTCCATCTGGGAGATATCCTCATTTGTATGGAATTTTACTAGGCATAAGCCCAGTGGCAGGCACAGAGCATTAGACAGAAACGGTCCCCCTTTTCTATGGAAACCAAAGTCTCCACCTCACGTTCCTGATGTCAGTTTTTAGGAGGCCTTTGGCACTACAAGGGCAGACAAACTTCCAACTCGTGGTAGATTGCACCTTGGAGATGTCCTCATTTGTATGGAATTTTAGTGGAATTTTAGTACTCAGAAGCCCAGTTGCAGACCAACAGAATTAAACACGAACGGTGGGCCTTTTCCATAGGAAACTAAAGTTCCAGGCCAGGTTCCAGATATCACTTTCAACGAGGCTTTGTCACTGCAAGAGCAGACAAACTTCCATCTGGTGGCATATTGCATCTGGGAGATATCCTCATTTGTATGTAATTTCAGTAGTCATAAGCCCAGTGGCAAAGAGACAGCATTAAACACCAAGGGTGGCCCTATTCCATGGGAAACGAAAGCGTCCTCTCCAGATTCCTGATGTCAGTTTGTAGGAGGCCGTTGGCATTACAAGGGCAGACAAACTTTCAAGTGGTGATAGATTCCATCTGGGAGATATCCTCATTTGTATGGAATTTTACAAGGCATAAGCCCAGTGGCAGGCACATAGCATTAGACACAAACGGTGGCCCTTTTCCATGGGAAACCAAAGTCTCCACCCCACATTCCTGATGTCAGTTTTTAGGAGGCCTTTGGCACTACAAGGGCAGACAAACTTCCATCTGTTGGTAGATTGCACCTGGGAGATATCCTCATTTGTATGGAACTTCATCAGTCAAAATCTCAAAGCCAGGCAGACAGCATTAGAAACGAACGGTGGACCTTTTCCATGGGAAACCAAAGTCTTCACCCCACGTTCCTGACGTCAGTTTTTTGGAGGCCTTTGGCACTACGAGGGCAGACAAACTTCCATCTCGTGGTAAATTGCATCTGCGAGATATCCTCATTTGTATGGAATTTTAGCAGGCATACGCCCAGTGGCAGGCTCACAGCATTAGGCATGAACAGTGGCCCTTTTCCATGGGAAACCAAATTATCCATCCTATGTTTCAGATGTCAGTTTATAGGACCCCTTTGGCACTACAAGGGCAGAGAAACTTCAAACTGGGGGAGGATTGCACCTGCGAAATATTCCCATTTGTATAGAATTTTAGAGGAATTTTAGTACGCAGAATCCCATCTGCAGGCACACAGAATTAGACATGAATAGTGGCCGTTTTCCAGGGGAAAACAAAGTCTCCAGGCCAGGTTCCTGATGTCAGTTTTTAGGAGGCCTTTTACACTACAAGAACAGACAAACTTCCAACTGGTGGCATATTGCGTCTTGGAGATATCCTCATTTGTATGGAATTTTAGTGGAATTAAAGAAGGCAGAAGCCCAGTGGCAAGTAGACAGCATTAAACACCAACGGTGGCCCATATCCATGGGAAACCAAAGTCTCCACACCACGTTCCTGATGTCCATTTCTAGGATGCCTTTGGCACTACAAGAGCAGACAAACTTGCAACTGGTGGCATATTGTATCTGGGTGATATTCCCATTTGTATGTAATTTCAGTAGCCATAAGCCCAGTGGCAGGCAGACAGCATTAGACACGAACGGTGGCCCTTTTCCATGGGAAACCAAAGTCTCCACTCCAGGTTCCTGATGTCAATTTGTAGGAGGCATTTGGCACTACAGGGGCAGAAAAACTTCCGTCAGGAGGTAGATTGCATCGGAGAGATTTCCAAATTTCTTTGGAATTTCAGCAGGCAGAAGCCCAGTGGCAGGCAGATAGCATTAAACACCAATGGTGGCCCATTTCCATGGGAAACCAAAGTCTCCACCCCTGGTTTCTGATGTCAGTTTTTTAGGAGAGCTTTGGTACTACAAGGGCAGAGATTCTTCCATCTGGTTGTAGATTGCACTTGTAAGATATCCTTATTTCTATGGAATTTTAGTGGAATTTTAGTAGGAAGAAGCCCAGTGGCAGGCAGACAGCTTTAGGAACGAACGGTGGCCCATTTCCATGGGAAACCAAAGTCTCCACTCCAGGTTCCTGATGTCAGTGTTTAAGAGGCCTTTGGCACTACAGGGGCAGACAAACTTCCGTCAGGTGGTTGATTGCATCGGAGAGATTTCCAAATATCTTTGGAATTTCAACAGGCAGAAGCCCAGTGGCAGGCAGAGAGCATTAGACACGAACGGTGGCCAATTTCCTTGGGAAACCAAAATCTCCACCCCACGTTCCTGATGTCAGTTTTTAGGAGGACTTTGGCACTATAAGGGCAGACATACTTCCAACTGGTGGAAGATTCCATCAGGGAGATACCCTCATTTGTGAGGAATTTCAGCAGGCATAACCGCAGTGGCAGGCAGACAGCATTAGACACAAACGGTGGCCAATTTCCTTGGGAAACCAAAATCTCCACCCCACATTCCTGATGTCAGTTTTTTAGGAGGCCTTTGCCACTACAAGGGCAGACAAACTTTCATCTGATGGTAAATTCCATGTGGGAGGTATCCTCATTTGTATGGAATTTTACTAGGCATAAGCCCAGCGGCAGGTACATAGCATTAGGCACAAAGGGTGCCCCTTTTCCATGGGAAACCAAAGTCCAATCCACGTTCCTGATGTCAGTATTTAGGAGGCCTTTGGCACTACAAGGGCAGACAAACTTCCATTTGGTGGTAGATTGCACCTGGGAGATATCCTCATTTGTATGGAACTTCAGCACTCATAACCACAATACCAGGCAGACCGCATTAGATACGAACAGTGGCCCATTTCCATGGGAAACCAAAGTTTCCACTCCAGGTTCCTGATGTCCTTTTTTAGGAGGCCTTTGGCACTACAAGGGCAGACAAACTTCGAACTGGTGGTAGATTCCATCTGGGAGATATCCTCATTTGTATGGAATTTCAGCAGGCATAACCCCAGTGGGAGGCAGACATGGTTAGACACGAACGGTGGCCCTTTTCCATGGGAATTCAAAATCTCCACCCCACGTTGCTGATGTCACTTTGTAGGAGGTGTTTTCCAATATAAGGGCAGAGAAACTTCCATCTGGTTGTAGATTGCACCTGGGAGATATCCTCATTTTTTTTGGAATTTTAGTGGAATTTTAGTAGGAAGTAGGCCAGTGGCAGGCAGACAGCATTAGACACGAACGGTGGCCCATTTCCATGGGAAACGAAAGTCTCCAGCCCGCGTTTCTGATGTTCGTTTTTAGGAGGCCTTTGGCACTACAAGGGCAGACAAACTTCCACCTGGTTGTAGATTGCACCTGGGAGATAACCTCATTTGTATGGAACTTCAGCAGTCATAACCACAGTGCCAGGCAGACAGCATTAGACACGAACGGTAGTTTTTTTCCTTGGGAAACCAAAGTCTCCACACCACGTTCCCGATGTCAGATTTTAGTAGGCCTTTGCCACTACAAGGTCAGGCAAACTTCCATCTTGTGGTAAATTGCATCTGCGAGATATCCTCACTTGTATGGAATTTTAGCAGGCATAACCCTTCTTTGGTGTCCTATGGAAAAGAGCCACGGTTCGTGTCTAATGCTCTCTACCTGCCGCTGGGATTCTGCCCACAAGAATTCCACTTAAATTCCATGCAAATGAGGATATCTCGCAGTTGCATTCTCCCAAGAGATGGAAGTTTGTGTGCCCTTGTAGTTCCAAAGGCCTCCTACAAATTGACATAAGGAACGTGAGGTGGAGACTTTGGTGTCCATTGAAAAGGGCCACTGTTAGTGTCTAATGCAGTCTGCCTGGAACTAGGCTCATGCCTGCTGAAATTCCACAAAAATGAGGATGTCTCCCAGATGGAATCTACCACCAGATGGAAGTTTATCTGCCTTTGTAGTGCCAAAGGCATCCTACAAACTGACATCAGGAACGTGAGATGGAGACTTTGGTTTCCCAGGGAAAAGGGCCACCGTTCTTGTCTAATGCTATCTGGCGACTTTTCGGATTCTGCCGACTAAAATTCCACTAAAATTCCATTCAAATGAGGATATCTCCCTGATGCAATCGACCACCAGATGAATTTTCCTTTGCATTTGTAGTGCCTAAGGCGTCTTACAAACTGACATCAGGAACGTGAGGTGGAGACTTTGGTTTCCCATGGAAAAATGCCACCGTTTTTGTCTAATGCCGTCTGCCGGCCACTGGGCTTATGCCGTCTTAAATTCCATACAAATGGGGATATCTCCCAGATAGAATCCACCACCACTTGGATGTTTGTCTGCCCTTGCAGTGTTAAGGCCTCCAACACACAGACATCAGGAACCTGGAGTGAAGACTTTGGTTTCCCATGGAAAGGGGCCACTGTTCGTGTCTAATGCAGTCTACCTGCCACTGTGGTTCTGCCTTCTAAAATTGCATAGAAATGAGGATATCTCCCAGGAACAATCTACTTCCAGATGGAAGTTTGTCTTCCCATGTAATTCCAAAGGCCTCCTACAAATTGTCATCAGGAACGTGAGGTGGAGACTTTGGTTTCCCATGGAAAAGGGCCACCGTTCAAATCTAATGCTGTCTGCCTTCCACTGGGCTCATGCCTGATGCATTTCCATACAAATGAGGACATCTCCCAGGTGGAATCTACCACCAGATAGAATTTTGGCTGCCCTTGTAGTGCCAAAGGCCTCCTACAAACTGACATTCAGGAACGTGAGGTGGTGACCTTGGTTTCCCATGGAAAAGGACCACCGTTCTTGTGTGATGCTGTTTGCTGGTTACTCGGCGTCTGCATACTAAAATTCCAATAAAATTCCATACAAAGAAGGATATCTCCCTGATGGAATATACAACGTGATGGAAGTATGTAGCCCTTGTAGTGCCAAAGGCCTCCTGAAAATTGACATCAGTAACGTGGGGTGGAGACTTTGGTTTTCCATGGAAAAGGGCCACCGTTCCTTTCTATGTTGTCTGCCTGCCACTGGGCATATGCCTGCTTAAATTCCAGAGAAATGAGGATATCTCCCAGATGGAATCTACCACCAGTTGGAAGTTTATCTGCCCTTGTAGTTCCAAAGGCCTCCTACAAACTGACACCAGGAACCTGGAGTGGAGACTTTGGTTTCCCATGGAAATGGGCCAGCGTTCGTGTCTAATGATGTGTTCCTGCCACTAGGTTTCTGCCATTTTAAATACCACTAAAATTCCTTACAAATGAGGATGTCTCCCAGGTGCAATCTACCACCAGATGGAAGTTTGTCTGCCCCTGTAGAGCCAAAGGCTTCCTGCAAATTGACATCAGGAACCTGGGGCGGAGACTTTGGTTTCCCATGGAAAAGGGCCACCGTTGGTGTTTAATGCTGTCTACTTGCCACTGGGCTTCTGCCTACTTTAATTCCACTAGAATTCCATACAAATGAGGGTATCTCCAAGATGCAATATGCCACCAGTCGGAAGGTTGTCTGTTCTTGTTGTGCAAAAGGCCTCCTAAAAACTGACATCAGGAACCTGGCCTGGAGACTTTGGTTTCCCCTGGAAAAGGCCACTATTCATCTCTAATTCTGTGTGCCTGCCGCTGGGATTCGGCGTACTGAAATTCCTCTAAAATTCTATAAAATTGAGAATATCTTGCCGGTGCAATCTACTCCCGGTTTGAAGTTTCTCTGCCCTTGTAGTGACAAAGGGCTCCTAAAAACTCACTTCTTAAACGTGGGATGTATAATTTGGTTTCCCGTGGAATAGGGCACTGTTCATGCCTAATGCTGTGTGCCTGCCACTGGGCCTATGCCTGCTAAAATTCCATACAAATGAGGATATCTCGCAGATGCAATTTACCACCAGATGGAAGTTTGCCTGCCCTTGTAGTGGCAAAGGCCTCCTAAAAAACTGACATCAGGAGCCTGGAGTGGAGAATTCGGTTTCCCATGGAAAAGGGCCACCGTTCGTGTCTAATGCTGTCTGCCGGTCACTGGGCTTATGGCTACCGAAATTACATACAAATGAGGATATCTCCAAGATGCAATATGCCACCAGTTGGAAGTTTGTCTCTTCTTGTAGTGCAAAAGGCCTCCTAAAAACTGACATCAGGAACCTGGCCTGCAGACTTTCATTTCCCCTGGAAAAGGGCCACTATTCATGTCTAATTCTGTCGGCCTGCCGCTTGGAATCTGCGTACTAAAATTCGTCTAAAATTCTTTACAAATGAGAATATCTCACAGGTGCAATCTACCACCAGGTGGAAGTTTGTCTGCTCTTGTAGTGCCAAAGGCCGCCTAAAACATGACATCAGGAACGTGAGGATGGATAATTTGTTTTTCCATGGAAAAGGCCCATTGTTCATGTCTAATGCTGCTGCCTGCCAGGGGGTATATGCCTACTAAAATTCCATACGTATGAGGATATCTCCCAAATGCAATTTCCCACCAGATGGATGTTTGTCTACACTTTTAATGCCAAAGGCCTCCTGAAAACCGACATCAGAAGCCTGGGTTGGAGACTTCGGTTTCCCATGGAAAAGGGCCACCGTTCGTGTCTAATGCTCTCTGCCTGCCACTGGGCTTCTGCCTGCTGAAATTCCATACAAATGAGGATATCTCCCCGATGAAATCAACCACCAGACGGAAGTTTGTCTTCCCATGTACTGCCAAAGGCCTCCTAAAACCTGACATCGGGAACGTAGTGTGGAGACTTTGGTTTCCCATGGAAAAAGACCACTGTTCCTGTCTAATGCTGTCTGCCTGGTACAGTGGTTATGACTGCAGAAGTTCCATAAAAATGAGGATATCTCCGCGATGCAATCAACCACAAGATAGAAGTATGTCTGCCCTTATAGTACCAAAGGCCTCCTACAAACTGACATCAGGAACGTGGGATGGAGACTTTGGTTTCCCAAGGAAATGGGCCACCGTTCGGGTCTAATGCTCTCTGCCAGCCACTGGGCTTATGCCCACTAAAATTCCAATAAAATTCTGTACAAATAAGGATATCTCCTCGATGCAATCAACCACCAGACGGAACTTTGTCTGCCTTTGTAGTGCCAAAGGCCTCCTTCAAACTGACATCAGGAACCTGGGGTTCAGACTTTGGTTTCCAATGGAAAAGTTGCACTGTTCTTGTCTAATTCTGTCTGCCTGCCAGTGGGCTTATGGCTACTAAAATTACATACAAATGAGGATGTCTCCCAGGTGCCATCTACCACCAGATGGAAGTTTGTCTGCCCCTGTAGAGCCAAAGGCTTCCTCCAAATTGACATCAGAAACCTGAAGCGGAGACATTGGTTTCCCATGGAAAAGGGCCACCGTTCGTGTCTAATGCTGTCTGCTTCCCACTGGGATTATGGCTACTAATATTACATACAAATAAGGATGTCTCCCAGATACAATATGCCACCAGTTGGAAGTTTGTCTCCTCCTGTAGTGCCAGAGGCCTCCTAGAAAATGACATCAGGAACCAGTGGTGGAGACTTTGGTTTCCCATGGAAAAGGGCCACCGTTCCTCTCTAATGCTGTCTGCCTGGCACTGTGGTTATGACTGCTGAAGTTCCATACAAATGAGGATATCTCCCAGGTGCAATCTACCACCAGTTGGAAGTATGTCTGCCCTTGTAGTGCCAAGGCCTCTGAGAAACGAATATCCGGAACGTGGCGTGGAGACTTTGGTTTCCCATAGAAATGGGCCACCGTTCATGTCTAATGCTGTCTGCCTGCCACTGGGCTTCTTCCTACTAAAATTCCACTAAAATTCGATAGAAATTAGGATATCTCCCAGGTGCAATCTACAACCAGATGGAAGATTTTCTGCCCTTGTAATACCAAAGCCCTCCTAAGAAACTGACATCAGGAACCAGGGGAGGAGACTTTGTTTTCCCATGGAAAACGGCCAGCGTTCGTGTCTAATGCTGTCTGCCTGCCACTGGGCTTTTGCCTGCTGAAATTCCAAAGAAATTTGGAAATCTCTCCGATGCAATCAACCACCTGACGGAAGTTTGTCAGCCCCTGTAGGTCCAAAGGCCTCCTACAAATTGACATCAGGAGCCTGGAGTGGAGACTTTGGTTTCCCATGGAAATGGGCCACCGTTGGTGTTTAATGCTGTCTACTTGCCACTGGGCTTCTGCCTACTTTAATTCCACTAAAACTCCATACAAATGAAGATATCTCCAAGATGCAATATGCCACCAGCTGGAAGTTTGTCTGTTCTTGTAGTGCAAAAGGCCTCCTAAAAACTGACATCAGGAACCTGGCCTGGAGATTTTGGTTTCCCCTGGAAAAGGGGCACTATTCATGTCTAATTCTGTCTACCTGACACTGGGTTTCTGCGTACTAAAATTCCTCTAAAATTCTATACAAATGAGAATATCTCGCAGGTGCAATCTACCCCCGGTTTGAAGTTTCTCTACCCTTGTAGTGCCAAAGGTCTCCTATAAACTGACATCTGAAACGTAGGATGGATAATTTGGTTTCCCATGAAAAAGGGCCACTGTTCATGCCTAATGCTGTGAGCCTGCCACTGGGCGTATGCCTGCTAAAATTCCATACAAGTGAGGATATCTCGCAGATGCAATTTACCACCAGATGGAAGATTGTCTGCCCTTGTAGTGGCAAAGGCCTCCTAAAAAACTGACATCAGGAACGTGGGGTGGAGACTTTGGTTTCCCATGGAAAAGGACCACCGTTCGTATCTAATGCTGTCAGCCTGGCATTGTGGTTATGAGTGCTGAAGTTCCATACAAATGAGCATATCTCCCAAGTGCAATCTACCACGAGGTGGAAGTTTGTCTGCCCTTGTAGTGCCAAAGGCCTCCTAAAAACTGACATCAGGAACGTGGGGTAGAGACTTTGGTTTCCCATGGAAAAGGGCCACCGTTTGTGTCTAATGTAATGTGCCTGCCACTGGGCTTATGCCTAGTAAAATTCCATACAAATGAGGATATCTCCCAGATGGAATCTACAACCAGTTGGAAATTAGTCTGCCCTTATAGTGCCAAATGCCTCCTACAAACTGACATCAGGAACGTGGGATGGAGACTTTGTTTCCAATGGAAAAGTGGTACCCTTCATGTCTAATGCTGTCTGCCAGCCACTGGGGTACGCCTTCTGAAATTCCTCACAAATGAGGATATCTCCCAGATGGAATCTACCACCAGTTCGAAGTTTGTTTGCCCTTGTAGTGCCAAAGGCCTCCTAAAAACTGACATCAGGAACGTGGGGTGGAGACTTCGGTTTCCCATGAAAAAGGTCCACCGTTCGTATCCTATGCTGTCTGCCTGCCACTGATCTTCTACCTGCTGAAATTCCATACAAATGAGGATATCTTCTCAATGCAATCAACCACCAGACGGAACTTTGTCTGACCTTGTAGTGCCAAAGGCCTCCTACAAACTGACATCAGGAACCTGGAGTGGAGACTTTGGTTTCCCATGGAAATGGGACAGCGTTCGTGTCTAATGATGTTTGACTGCCACTAGGCTTCTGCCTATTAAAATTCCAATAAAATTCCATACCATTGAAGATGTGTCTCACGTGCAATCTACCACCAAATGGAAGTTTGTCTGCCCCTGTAGAGCAAAAGGCTTCCTACAAATTGACATCAAGAAGCTGGGGCGGAGACTTTGGTTTCCCATGGCAAAGGTCCACGGTTCCTGTCTAATGCTGTCTGCCTGCCACTGGGTTTATGGCTACTAAAATTACATACAAATGAGGATATCTCCCAGATGCAATATGCCACCAGTTGGAAGTTTGTCTCCTCTTGTAGCGCCAGAGGCCTCCTAGAAAATGACATCAGGAACCTGGGGTGGAGACTTTGGTTTCCCATGGAAATGGGCCACTATTCATGTCTAATTCTGTCTGCCTGCCACTGGGATTCTGCCTACTAAAATTCCACTAAAATTCCATACAAATGCGAATATCTCCCAGGTGCAATCAAACACTAGATGGAAGTTTCTCTGCCATTATGTTTCCAAAGGCCTCCTACAAACTGCCATCGGAAACCTAGGGTGGAGACTTTGGTTTCCCATGGAAAAGGACCACCGTTCGTGTCTAATGCTGTCTGCCTGGCACTGTGGTTATGACTGCTGAAGTTCCATACAAATGTGGATATCTCCCAGATGCAATATGCCACCAGATGGAAGTTTGTCTGCTCTTGCAGTGCCAAAGGCCTCCTTCAAACTGACATTCGGAACCAGGCCTGGAGACATTGGTTTCCTATGGAAAAGGCCCACCGTTCATTTTTAATGCTGTCGGTCTGCAACTGGGATTCTGATTACTAAAATACCACTAAAATTCCATACAAATAAAGACATCTACGAGGTGCGATCCACCACTAGATGGAAGTTTGTCTGCCCTTGTAGTGCCAAAGGCCTCCTACAAACTGACATCAGGAGCCTGGGTTGGAGACTTTTTTTTCCCATTGAAATGGGCCACCGTTCGTGTCTAATGCTGTCTGCCTGCCACTGGGCTTCTATCTGCTGAAATTCCATACAAATGAGGATATCTTCCCGATGCAATCAACCACCAGACGAAAGTTTTTCTGCCCTTGTACTGTCAATGGCCTACTAAAACCTGACATCGGGAACGTGGGGTGGAGACTTTGGTTTCCCATGGAAATGGGCCACCGTTTGTGTCTAATGCTATGTGACTGCCACTGGGATAATGCCTAGTAAAATCCCGTACAAATGAGGGTATCTCCCAGATAGAGTCTACAACCAGATGAAAGTTTGTCTGCCCTTGTAATGCCTATGGTCTCCTACAAACTGACATCAGGATTCTGGAGAGGACGCTTTGGTTTCCCATGGAAAAGGGGCACCCTTGGTGTTTAATGCTGCCTCCTTGCCTCTGGGCTTATCACTACTGAAATTACATACAAATGAGGATATCTCCCAGACGCAATATGCCACCAGATGGAAATTTGTCTGCTCTTGCAGTGCCAAAGGCCTCCTTCAAACTGACATTCGGAACCTCACCTGGAGACTTTGGTTTCCTATAGAAAAGGCCCACCATTCATGTTTAATGCTGTCTGTCTGCCATTGGGCTTCTGAGAACTAAAATACCACTAAAATTTCATAAAAATGAGGATATCTCCCAGGTGCAATCTACCACCAGGTGGAAGTTTGTCTGCCCTTGCAGTGCCAAAAGCCTCATAAAAACTGACATCAGGAACATAGGATGGATAATTTGTTTTTCCATGGAAAGGGGCCACTGTTTCTGTCTAATGCTGTCTGCCTGCCACTGGGCTTTTACCTGCTGAAATTCCATACAAATGAGGATATCTCCCCGATACAATCAGCCACCAGACGGAAGTTTGTTTGCCCTTGTACTGCCAAAGGCCTCCTAAAACCTGACATCAGGAACGTGGCTTGGAGACTTTGGCTGCCCATGGGAAAAGGGCCACCGTTTATGTCTAATGCTGTCTGCCTGACACTGTGCTTCTTCCTACTAAAATTCCACTAAAACTCCATAGAAATGAGGATATCTCCCAGGTGCAATCTACAACAAGATGGAAGTTTCTCTGCCCTTATATTGGAAAACGCCTCCTACAAAGTGACATCAGCAACGTGGGGTGGAGATTTTGGTTTCCCATGGAAAAGGGCCACCGTTCGTGTCTAATGCTGTCTGCCTGCCACTGGGGTTATGCCTGCTGAAATTCCTCACAAATGAGGATATCTCCCAGATGGAATCTACCACCAGTTCGAAGTTTGTTTGCCCTTCTAGTGCCAAAGGCCTCCTAAAAACTGACATCAGGAACCTGGGGCGGAGACTTTGGTTTCTCATGGAAATGGGCCTCCGTTCGTGTCTAATGCTGTCTGTCGGCCATTGGGCTTCTACCTACGGAAATTCCACTGAAATTCCATACAAATGAAGATATCTCCCGGGTGCAGTCAATCGCCAGATATAAGTTTTTCTGCCCTTGTATTTCCAAAGGCCTTCTACAAACTGACATGAGGAGCCTGGAGTGGAGACTTTGGTTTCCCATGGATATGGGCCAGCGTTCGTGTGTAAAGCAGTCTGCCTGCCGCTGGATTTCTGCCTACTTTAATACCACTAAAATTCCATAAAAATGAGGATATCTCCCAGGTGCAATCTACCACCAGATGGAAGTTTTTCTGCCCTTGTACTTCCAAACGCCTCTTACAAACTAACATCAGGAACGTGGGGTAGAGACTTCGGTTTCCCATGGAAAAGGGGCACCGTTTGTGTCTAATGCTGTCTGCCTGCCACTGGGGTTATGCCTGCTGAAATTCCTCACAAATGAGGATATCTCCCACACGGAATCTACCACCAGTTGGAAGTTTGTCTGCCCTTGTAGTGCCAAAGGCCTCTTACATAGTGACATCAGGCACGTGAGATGGAGACTTTGGTTTCCCAAGGAAATGGACCACCGTTCGTGTCTAATGCTGTCTGCCAGCCACTGGGCTTATGCCTACTAAAATTCCTCTAAAATTCTATACAAATGAGGATGTCTCCCAGGTGCAATCTACCACCAGATGGAAGTTTGTCTACCCCTGTAGAGCCAAAGGCTTCCTACAAATTGACATCAAGAACCTGAGGCGGAGACTTTGGTTTCCCATGGAAAAGGTCCATTGTTCGCGTCTAATACTGTCTACCTGCCACTGGGCTTATGGGTACTAAAATTACATACAAATGAGGATATCTCCCAGATGCAATATGCCTCCAATTGGAACTTTGTCTCCTCCTGTAGTGCCAGAGGCCTCCTAGAAAATGACATGAGGAACCTGGGGTGGAGACTTTGGTTTCCCATGGAAATGAGCTACTATTCATGTCTAATTCTGTCTACCTGCAGCTGGGATTCTGCCTACTAAAATTCCACTAAAATTCCATACAAATGAGTATATCTCCCAGCTACAATCTAACACCAGATGGAAGATTCTCTGCCCTTGTGTTTCCAAAGGCCTCCTACAAAATGCCATCAGGAACCTGGAGTGGAGAATTTGCTTTCCCATGGAAAAGGACCACCGTTTCTGTCTAATGCTGTCTGCCTGGCACTGTGGTGATGACTGCTGAAGTTCCATACAAATGAGGATATCTCCCAGGTGTAATCTACCACTGGGTGGAAGTTTTTCTGCCCTTGTAGTGCCAAAGACCTCCTAAAAACTGACATCAGAAACGTGGGGTGAAGACTTTGGTTTCCCAAGGAAATGGGCCACCGTTCGTGTCTAATGCTGTCTGGCAGCCACTGGGCTTATGCCTACTAAAATTAAACTAAAATTCTATACAAATGAGGATATCTCCTAGGTGCAATCTACCACCAGATTGAAGTTTGCCTGCCCTTGTAGTTCCAAAGGCCTCCTACAAACTGACATCAGGAACGTGAGGTGGAGACTTTGGTTTCCCATGGAAAAGGTCCATTGTTCCTTTCTAATGCTGTCTGCCTGCCACTGGGCTTCTGCCTGCTGAAATTCCATACAAATGAGGATATCTCCTCGATGCAATCAACCACCAGATGGAATTTTGTCTGCTCTTGTAGTGCCAAAGGCCTCCTACAAACTGACACCAGGAACCCGGAGTGGAGACTTTGGGTTACCATGGAAATGGGCCAGCGTTCGTGTCTAATGATGTGTGCCTGCCACTAGGCTTCTGCCTATTAAAATCCCACTAAAATTCCATACAAATGAGGATGTCTCCCAGGTGCAATCTACCACCAGATGGAAGATTGTCTGCCCCTGTAGAGCCAAAGGCTTCCTACAAATTGACACCAGGAACCTGGGGCGGACACTTTGGTTTCCCATGGAAAAAGTCCATTGTTAGTGTCTAATGCTGTCTGCCTGCCACTGGGCTTATGGGTACTAAAATAACATACAAATGAAAATATCTCCCAGATGCAATATGCCACCAGTTGGAAGTTTGTCTCCTCTTGTAGTGCCAGAGGCCTCCTAGAATATGACATCAGGAACCTAGGGTGGAGACTTTGGTTTCCATGGAAATGGGCCACTATTCATGTCTAATTCTGTCTGCCTGCCGCTGGGATTCTGCCTACTAAAATTCCACTTAAATTCCATACAAATGAGAATATCTCCCAGGTGCAATCTAACACTAGATGGAAGTTAATCTGCCCTTGTGTTTCCAAAGGTCTCCTAAAAACTGCCCTCAGGAACCTAGGGTGGAGACTTTGGTTTCCCAAGGAAATGGGCCACCGTTTGTGTCTAATGCTGTCTGTAATCCACTGGGCTTATGCCTACTAAAATTCCACTAAAATTCTATACAAATGAGGATATCTCCCAGGTTCAATCTACATTCAGATGGAAGTTTCTCTGCCCTTGTAGTGCCAAAGGCCTCCTAAAAACTGACATCAGGAACGTGGGGTGGAGACATTGGTTTCCCATGGAAAAGGGGCACCGTTCGTGTCTAATGCTGTCTGCCTGGCACTGTGGTTATGCCTGCAGAAATTCCCCACAAATGAGGACATCTCCCAGATGGAATCTACCACCAGTTGGAAGTTTGTCTGCCCTTGTAGTGCCAAAGGCCTCCTACAAACTGACATCAGGAACGTGGAATGGAAACTTTGGTTTCCCTAGGAATTAGGCCACCGATCGTGTCTAATGCTGTCTGCTAGCCACTGGGCTTATGCCTACTAAAATTCCACTAAAATTCTATACAAATGAGGATATCTCCCAGGTGCAATCTACCACCAGATGGAAGTTTTTCTGCCCTTGTAGTTCCAAACACCTCCTACAAACTGACATCAGGAACGTGAGGTGGAGACTTTGGTTTCCCATGGAAAAGGGCCACCGTTCAAATCTAATGCTGTCTGCCTGCCACTGGGCTCATGCCTGATGAATTTCCATACAAATGAGGATGTCTCCCAGATGCAATCTACCACCAGTTGGAAATTTTCCTGGCCTTGTAGTGCCAAAGGCCTCCTACAAACGGACATCAGGAATGTGGGGTGGAGACTTTTATTTCCCATGGAAAAGGGCCACCGTTCTTGTCTGATGCTGTTTGCTGGCTACTCGGCTTCCGCATACTAAAATTCTAATAAAATTCCATACAAAGAAGGATATCTCCCTGATGGAATATACAACGAGATGGAAGTATGTAGCCCTTGTAGTGCCAAAGGCCTCCTGCAAATTGACATCAGTAACGTGGGGTGGAGACTTTGGTATTCCATGGAAAAGGGCCACCGTTCCTGTCTAATGCTGTCTGCCTGCCACTGGGCATATGCCTGCTGAAATTCCAGAGAAATGAGGATATCTCCCAGATGGAATCTACCACCAGTTGGAAGTTTGTCTGCCCTTGTAGTTCCAAAGGCCTCCTACAAACTGACACCAGGAACCTGGAGTGGACACTTTGGTTTCCCATGGAAATGGGCCAGCGTTCGTGTCCAATGATGTGTTCCTGCCACTAGGCTTCTGCCTATTAAAATCCCACTAAAATTCCTAACAAATGAGGATGTCTCCCAGGTGCAATCTACCACCAGATGGAAGTTTGTCTGCCCCTGTAGAGCTAAAGGCTTCCTACAAATTGACATCAGGAACCTGGGGCGGAGACTTTGGTTTCCCATGGAAAACGACCACTGTTGGTGTTTAATGCTGTCTACTTGCCACTGGGCTTCTGCCTACTTTAATTCCACTAGAATTCCATACAAATGAGGATATCTCCAAGATGCAATATGCCACCAGCCGGAAGTTTGTCTGTTCTTGTAGTGCAAAAGGCCTCCTAAAAACTGACATCAGGAACCTGGCCTGGAGACTTTGGTTTCGCCTGGAAAAGGCCACTATTCATGTCTAATTCTGTGTGCCTGCCGCTGGGATTCGGCGTACTGAAATTCCTCTAAAATTCTATAAAATTGAGAATATCTTGCAGGTGCAATCTACTCCCGGTTTGAAGTTTCTCTGCCCTTGTAGTTCCAAAGGGCTCCTATAAACTCACTTCTTAAACGTGGGATGTATAATTTGGTTTCCCGTGGAATAGGGCACTGTTCATGCCTAATGCTGTGTGCCTGCCACTGGGCCTATGCCTGCTAAAATTCCATAAAAATGAGGATATCTCGCAGATGAAATTTACCACCAGATGGAAGTTTGCCTGCCCTTGTAGTGGCAAAAGCCTCCTAAAAACTGACATCAGGAACCGGGAGTGGCGACTTTGGTTTCTCATGCAAATGGGCCACCGTTCCTGTCTAATGCTGTCTGCTTGCCACTGGGCTTCTTCCTATTAAAATTCCACTAAAATTCCATAAAAATGAGGATATCTCCTAGGTGCAATCTACAACCAGATGGAAGATTCTCTGCCCTTGTAGTACCAAAGCCCTCCTAAAAAACTGACATCAGGAACCAGGGGTGGAGACTTTGTTTTCCCATGGAAAAGGGCCAGCGTTCATGTCTAATGCTGTCTGCCTGCCACTGGGCTTCTTCCTATTAAAATTCCACTAAAGTTCCATAAAAATGAGGATATCTCCTAGGTGCAATCTACAACCAGATGGAAGATTCTCTGCCCTTGTAGTACCAAAGCCCTCCTAAAAAACTGACATCACGAACCAGGGGTGGAGACTTTGTTTTCCCATGGAAAAGGGCCACCGTTCATGTCTAATGTTGTCTGCCTGCCACTGGGCTTCTGCCTGCTGAAATTCCAAAGAAATTGGGAAATCTCTCCGATGCAATCTGCAATTTGTCTGCCCCTGTAGTGCCAAAGGCCTCCTACAAATTGACATCAGGAGCCTGGAGTGGAGAATTCGGTTTCCCATGGAAAAGGGCCACCATTCGTGTCTAATGCTGTCTGCCGGCCACTGGGCTTATGGCTACAGAAATTACATACAAATGAGGATATCTCCCAGATGCAATATGCCACCAGTTGGAAGTTTGTCTGCTCTTGTAGTTCCAAAGGCCTCCTAGAAACGGACATCCGGAACATGGGGTGGAGACTTTGGTTTCCCATGGAAATGGGCCACCGTTGGTGTTTAATGCCGTCTACTTGCCACTGGGCTTCTGCCTACTTTAATTCCACTAAAATTCCATCCAAATGAGGATATCTCCAAGATGCAATATGCCACCAGTTGGAAGTTTGTCTCTTCTTGTGTGCAAAAGGCCTCCTAAAAACTGACATCAGGAACCTGGCCTGCAGACTTTCATTTGCCCTGGAAAAGGGCCACTATTCATGTCTAATTCTGTCTGCCTGCCGCTTGGAATCTGTGTACTAAAATTCGTCAAAAATTCTATACAAATGAGAATATTTCCCAGGTGAAATCTACCACCATGTGGAAGTTTGTCTGCTCTTGTATTGCCAAAGACTTCCTAAAAATTGACATCAGGAACATAGGATGGATAATTTGTTTTTCCATGGAAAAGGCCCATTGTTCATGTCTAATGCTGCAGACTGCCAGTGGGTATATACCTACTAAAATTCCATACGTATGAGGATATCTCCCAAATGCAATTTCCCACCAGATGGATGTTTGTCTACACTTTTAATGCCAAAGGCCTCCTGAAAACCGACATCAGAAGCCTGGGTTGGAGACTTCGGTTTCCCATGGAAAAGGGCCACCGTTTGTGTCTAAGTCTGCCTGCCTGCCACTGGGCTTCTACCTGCTGAAATTCCATACAAATGAGGATATCTCCCCGATGTAATCAGCCACCAGACGGAAGTTTGTTTGCCCTTGTACTGGCAAAGGCCTCCTAAAACCTGACATCAGGAACGTGGTTTGGAGATTTTTGGCTGCCCATGGGAAAAGGGCCACCGTTCATGTCTAATGCTGTCTGCCTGGTACAGTGGTTATGACTGCTGAAGTTCCATAAAAATGAGGATATCTCCGTGATGCAATCAACCACAAGATAGAAGCATGTCTGCCTTTGTACTACCAAAGGCCTCCTACAAACTGACATCAGAAACCTGGCCTGGAGACTTTGGTTTCGCCTGAAAAAGGCCACTATTCATGTCTAATTCTGTGTGCCTGCCGCTGGGATTCGGCGTACTGAAATTCCTCTAAAATTCTATAAAATTGAGAATATCTTGCAGGTGCAATCTACTCCCGGTTTGAAGTTTCTCTGCCCTTGTAGTTCCAAAGGGCTCCTATAAACTCACTTCTTAAACGTGGGATGTATAATTTGGTTTCCCGTGGAATAGGGCACTGTTCATGCCTAATGCTGTGTGCCTGCCACTGGGCGTATGCCTGCTAAAATTCCATACAAATGAGGATATCTCGCAGATGCAATTTACCACCAGATGGAAGTTTGCCTGCCCTTGTAGTGGCAAAGTCCTCCTAAAAACTGACATCAGGAACCGGGAGTGGTGACTTTGGTTTCCCATGCAAATGGGCCACCATTCGTGTCTAATGCTGTCTGCCTGCCACTGGGCTTCTTCCTATTAAAATTCCACTAAAATTCCATAAAAATGAGGATATCTCCTAGGTGCAATCTACAACCAGATGGAAGATTCTCTGCCCTTGTAGTACCAAAGCCCACCTAAAAAACTAACATCAGGAACCAGCGGTAGAGACTTTGTGTTCCCATGGAAAAGGGCCACCGTTCATGTCTAATGCTGTCTGCCTGCCACTGGGCTTCTGCCTGCTGAAATTCCAAAGAAATTGGGAAATCTCTCCAATGCAATCAACCACCAGTTGGAAGTTTGTCTGCCCCTGTAGTGCCAAAGGCCTCCTACAAATTGACATCAGGAGCCTGGAGTGGAGAATTCGGTTTCCCATGGAAAAGGGCCACCGTTCGTGTCTAATGCTGTCTGCCGGCCACTGGGCTTATGGCTACAGAAATTACATACAAATGAGGATATCTCCCAGATGCAATATGCCACCAGTTGGGAGTTTGTCTGCTCTTGTAGTTCCAAAGGCCTCCTAGAAACGGACATCCGGAACATGGGGTGGAGACTTTGGTTTCCCATGGAAATGGGCCACCGTTTGTGTTTAATGCTGTCTACTTGCCACTGGGCTTCTGCCTACTTTAATTCCACTAAAATTCCATCCAAATGAGGATATCTCCAAGATGCAATATGCCACCAGTTGGAAGTTTGTCTCTTATTGTAGTGCAAAAGGCCTCCTAAAAACTGACATCAGGAACCTGGCCTGCAGACTTTCATTTCCCCTGGAAAAGGGCCACTATTCATGTCTAATTCTGTCTGCCTGTTGCTTGGAATCTGCGTACTAAAATTCGCCTAAAATTCTTTACAAATGAGAATATCTCCCAGGTGCAATCTACCAGCAGGTGGAAGTTTGTCTGCTCTTGTATTGCCAAAGGCCTCCTAAAAAATGACATCAGGAACATAGGATGGATAATTTGTTTTTCCATGGAAAGGCCCATTGTTCATGTCTAATGCTGCAGCCTGCCAGTGGGTATATGCCTACTAAAATTCCATACGTATCAGGATATCTCCCAAATGCAATTTCCCTCCAGATGGAAGTTTGTCTACACTTTAAATGCCAAAGGCCTCCTAAAAACCGACATCAGAAGCCTGGGTTGGAGACTTCGGTTTCTCATTAAAAAGGGCCACCATTCGTGTCTAATGCTCTCTGCCTGCCACTGGGCTTCTACCTGCTGAAATTCCATACAAATGTGGATATCTCCCCGATGAAATCAACCACCAGACGGAAGTTTGTCTTCCCATGTACTGCCAAAGGCCTCCTAAAACCTGACATCGGGAACATAGTCTGGAGACTTTGGTTTCCCATGGAAAAGGACCACTGTTCCTGTCTAATGCTGTCTGCCTGGTACAGTGGTTATGACTGCTGAAGTTCCATAAAAATGAGGATATCTCCGCGATGCAATCAACCACAAGATAGAAGTATGTCTGCCCTTGTAGTACCAAAGGCCTCCTACAAACTGACATCAGGAACGTGGTTTGGAGACTTTGGTTTCCCATGTAAATGGACCAGCATTTGTGTCTAATTCTGTCTGCCTGCCAGTGGGTTTATGGCTACTAAAATTACATACAAATGAGGATGTCTCCCAGGTGCCATCTACCACCAGATGGAAGTTTGTCTGCCCCTGTAGAGCCAAAGGCTTCCTACAAATTGACATCAGGAACGTGGTTTGGAGACTTTGGTTTCCCATGGAAAAGGGCCACCGTTCGTGTCTAATGCTGTCTGCTTCCCACTGGGATTATGGCTACTAATATTACATACAAATAAGGATATCTCCCAGATGCAATATGCCACCAGTTGGAAGTTTGTCTCCTCCTGTAGTGCCAGAGGCCTCCTAGAAAATGACATCAGGAACCAGGGGTGGAGACTTTGTTTTCCCATGGAAAAGGGCCACCGTTCGTGTCTAATGCTGTCTGCCTGGCACTGTGGTTATGACTGCTGAAGTTCCATACAAATGAGGTTATCCCCCAGGTGCAATCTACCACCAGGTGGAAGTTTGACTGCTCTTGTAGTGCCAAAGGCCTCCTAAAACATGACATCAGGAACGTGAGGATGGATAATTTGTTTTTCCATGGAAAAGGCCCATTGTTCATGTCTAATGCTGCTGCCTGCCAGTGGGTATATGGCTACTAAAATTCCATACGTATGAGGATATCTCCCAAATGCAATTTCCCACCAGATGGATGTTTGTCTACACTTTTAATGCCAAAGGCCTCCTGAAAACCGACATCAGAAGCCTGGGTTGGAGACTTCGGTTTCTCATTAAAAAGGGCCACCATTCGTGTCTAATGCTCTCTGCCTGCCACTGGGCTTCTACCTGCTGAAATTCCATACAAATGAGGATATCTCCCCGATGAAATCAACCACCAGACGGAAGTTTGTCTTCCCATGTACTGGCAAAGGCCTCCTAAAACCTGACATCGGGAACATAGTCTGGAGACTTTGGTTTCCCATGGAAAAGGACCACTGTTCCTGTCTAATGCTGTCTGCCTGGTACAGTGGTTATGACTGCTGAAGTTCCATAAAAATGAGGATATCTCCGCGATGCAATCAACCACAAGATAGAAGTATGTCTGCCCTTGTAGTACCAAAGGCCTCCTACAAACTGACATCAGGAATGTGGTTTGGAGACTTTGGTTTCCCATGTAAATGGACCAGCATTCGTGTCTAATTCTGTCTGCCTGCCAGTGGGTTTATGGCTACTAAAATTACATACAAATGAGGATGTCTCCCAGGTGCCATCTACCACCAGATGGAAGTTTGTCTGCCCCTGTAGAGCCAAAGGCTTCCTACAAATTGACATCAGGAACGTGGTTTGGAGACTTTGGTTTCCCATGGAAAAGGGCCACCGTTCGTATCTAATGCTGTCTGCTTCCCACTGGGATTATGGCTACTAATATTACATACAAATAAGGATATCTCCCAGATGCAATATGCCACCAGTTGGAAGTTTGTCTCCTCCTGTAGTGCCAGAGGCCTCCTAGAAAATGACATCAGGAACCAGGGGTGGAGACTTTGTTTTCCCATGAACAAGGGCCACCGTTCGTGTCTAATGCTGTCTGCCTGGCACTGTGGTTATGACTGCTGAAGTTCCATACAAATGAGGTTATCCCCCAGGTGCAATCTACCACCAGGTGGAAGTTTGACTGCTCTTGTAGTGCCAAAGGCCTCCTAAAACATGACATCAGGAACGTGAGGATGGATAATTTGTTTTTCCATGGAAAAGGCCCATTGTTCATGTCTAATGCTGCAGACTGCCAGTGGGTATATGGCTACTAAAATTCCATACGTATGAGGATATCTCCCAAATGCAATTTCCCACCAGATGGATGTTTGTCTACACTTTTAATGCCAAAGGCCTCCTGAAAACCGACATCAGAAGCCTGGGTTGGAGACTTCGGTTTCTCATGGAAAAGGGCCACCATTCGTGTCTAATGCTCTCTGCCTGCCACTGGGCTTCTACCTGCTGAAATTCCATACAAATGAGGATATCTCCCCGATGAAATCAACCACCAGACGGAAGTTTGTCTTCCCATGTACTGCCAAAGGCCTCCTAAAACCTGACATCGGGAACATAGTCTGGAGACTTTGGTTTCCCATGGAAAAGGACCACTGTTCCTGTCTAATGCTGTCTGCCTGGTACAGTGGTTATGACTGCTGAAGTTCCATAAAAATGAGGATATCTCCGCGATGCAATCAACCACAAGATAGAAGTATGTCTGCCCTTGTAGTACCAAAGGCCTCCTACAAACTGACATCAGGAACGTGGTTTGGAGACTTTGGTTTCCCATGTAAATGGACCAGCATTCGTGTCTAATTCTGTCTGCCTGCCAGTGGGTTTATGGCTACTAAAATTACATACAAATGAGGATGTCTCCCAGGTGCCATCTACCACCAGATGGAAGTTTGTCTGCCCCTGTAGAGCCAAAGGCTTCCTACAAATTGACATCAGGAACGTGGTTTGGAGACTTTGGTTTCCCATGGAAAAGGGCCACCGTTCGTGTCTAATGCTGTCTGCTTCCCACTGGGATTATGGCTACTAATATTACATACAAATAAGGATATCTCCCAGATGCAATATGCCACCAGTTGGAAGTTTGTCTCCTCCTGTAGTGCCAGAGGCCTCCTAGAAAATGACATCAGGAACCAGGGGTGGAGACTTTGTTTTCCCATGGAAAAGGGCCACCGTTCGTGTCTAATGCTGTCTGCCTGGCACTGTGGTTATGACTGCTGAAGTTCCATACAAATGAGGTTATCCCCCAGGTGCAATCTACCACCAGGTGGAAGTTTGACTGCTCTTGTAGTGCCAAAGGCCTCCTAAAACATGACATCAGGAACGTGAGGATGGATAATTTGTTTTTCCATGGAAAAGGCCCATTGTTCATGTCTAATGCTGCTGCCTGCCAGTGGGTATATGGCTACTAAAATTCCATACGTATGAGGATATCTCCCAAATGCAATTTCCCACCAGATGGATGTTTGTCTACACTTTTAATGCCAAAGGCCTCCTGAAAACCGACATCAGAAGCCTGGGTTGGAGACTTCGGTTTCTCATGGAAAAGGGCCACCATTCGTGTCTAATGCTCTCTGCCTGCCACTGGGCTTCTACCTGCTGAAATTCCATACAAATGAGGATATCTCCCCGATGAAATCAACCACCAGACGGAAGTTTGTCTTCCCATGTACTGCCAAAGGCCTCCTAAAACCTGACATCGGGAACATAGTCTGGAGACTTTGGTTTCCCATGGAAAAGGACCACTGTTCCTGTCTAATGCTGTCTGCCTGGTACAGTGGTTATGACTGCTGAAGTTCCATAAAAATGAGGATATCTCCGCGATGCAATCAACCACAAGATAGAAGTATGTCTGCCCTTGTAGTACCAAAGGCCTCCTACAAACTGACATCAGGAATGTGGTTTGGAGACTTTGGTTTCCCATGTAAATGGACCAGCATTCGTGTCTAATTCTGTCTGCCTGCCAGTGGGTTTATGGCTACTAAAATTACATACAAATGAGGATGTCTCCCAGGTGCCATCTACCACCAGATGGAAGTTTGTCTGCCCCTGTAGAGCCAAAGGCTTCCTACAAATTGACATCAGGAACGTGGTTTGGAGACTTTGGTTTCCCATGGAAAAGGGCCACCGTTCGTGTCTAATGCTGTCTGCTTCCCACTGGGATTATGGCTACTAATATTACATACAAATAAGGATATCTCCCAGATGCAATATGCCACCAGTTGGAAGTTTGTCTCCTCCTGTAGTGCCAGAGGCCTCCTAGAAAATGACATCAGGAACCAGGGGTGGAGACTTTGTTTTCCCATGGAAAAGGGCCACCGTTCGTGTCTAATGCTGTCTGCCTGGCACTGTGGTTATGACTGCTGAAGTTCCATACAAATGAGGTTATCCCCCAGGTGCAATCTACCACCAGGTGGAAGTTTGACTGCTCTTGTAGTGCCAAAGGCCTCCTAAAACATGACATCAGGAACGTGAGGATGGATAATTTGTTTTTCCATGGAAAAGGCCCATTGTTCATGTCTAATGCTGCTGCCTGCCAGTGGGTATATGGCTACTAAAATTCCATACGTATGAGGATATCTCCCAAATGCAATTTCCCACCAGATGGATGTTTGTCTACACTTTTAATGCCAAAGGCCTCCTGAAAACCGACATCAGAAGCCTGGGTTGGAGACTTCGGTTTCTCATGGAAAAGGGCCACC
The DNA here is from genome assembly GCA_027886175.1 of Phylloscopus collybita. Classification (NCBI taxonomy): domain Eukaryota; kingdom Metazoa; phylum Chordata; class Aves; order Passeriformes; family Phylloscopidae; genus Phylloscopus; species Phylloscopus collybita. The sequence goes on along the minus strand of JAJNNQ010000091.1, from coordinate 172,629 downwards.
ATTCGTGTCTAATGCTCTCTGCCTGCCACTGGGCTTCTACCTGCTGAAATTCCATACAAATGAGGATATCTCCCCGATGAAATCAACCACCAGACGGAAGTTTGTCTTCCCATGTACTGCCAAAGGCCTCCTAAAACCTGACATCGGGAACATAGTCTGGAGACTTTGGTTTCCCATGGAAAAGGACCACTGTTCCTGTCTAATGCTGTCTGCCTGGTACAGTGGTTATGACTGCTGAAGTTCCATAAAAATGAGGATATCTCCGCGATGCAATCAACCACAAGATAGAAGTATGCCTGCCCTTGTAGTACCAAAGGCCTCCTACAAACTGACATCAGGAATGTGGTTTGGAGACTTTGGTTTCCCATGTAAATGGACCAGCATTCGTGTCTAATTCTGTCTGCCTGCCAGTGGGTTTATGGCTACTAAAATTACATACAAATGAGGATGTCTCCCAGGTGCCATCTACCACCAGATGGAAGTTTGTCTGCCCCTGTAGAGCCAAAGGCTTCCTACAAATTGACATCAGGAACGTGGTTTGGAGACTTTGGTTTCCCATGGAAAAGGGCCACCGTTCGTGTCTAATGCTGTCTGCTTCCCACTGGGATTATGGCTACTAATATTACATACAAATAAGGATATCTCCCAGATGCAATATGCCACCAGTTGGAAGTTTGTCTCCTCCTGTAGTGCCAGAGGCCTCCTAGAAAATGACATCAGGAACCAGGGGTGGAGACTTTGTTTTCCCATGGAAAAGGGCCACCGTTCGTGTCTAATGCTGTCTGCCTGGCACTGTGGTTATGACTGCTGAAGTTCCATACAAATGAGGTTATCCCCCAGGTGCAACCTACCACCAGGTGGAAGTTTGACTGCTCTTGTAGTGCCAAAGGCCTCCTAAAACATGACATCAGGAACGTGAGGATGGATAATTTGTTTTTCCATGGAAAAGGCCCATTGTTCATGTCTAATGCTGCTGCCTGCCAGTGGGTATATGGCTACTAAAATTCCATACGTATGAGGATATCTCCCAAATGCAATTTCCCACCAGATGGATGTTTGTCTACACTTTTAATGCCAAAGGCCTCCTGAAAACCGACATCAGAAGCCTGAGTTGGAGACTTCGGTTTCCCATGGAAAAGGGCCACTGTTCGTGTCTAAGTCTCTCTGCCTGCACTGGGCTTCTACCTGCTGAAATTCCATACAAATGAGGATATCTCCCCGATGTAATCAGCCACCAGACGGAAGTTTGTTTGCCCTTGTACTGGCAAAGGCCTCCTAAAACCTGACATCAGGAACGTGGTTTGGAGATTTTTGGCTGCCCATGGGAAAAGGGCCATCGTTCATGTCTAATGCTGTCTGCCTGCCACTGGGCTTCTACCTGCTGAAATTCCATACAAATGAGGATATCTCCACGATGCAATCAACCACCAGACGGAAGTTTGTCTGCCCTTGTAGTTCCAAAGGCCTCCTACGAACTGACATTCAGGAACGTGAGGTGTTGACCTTGGTTTCACATGGAAAAGGACCACCGTTCAAATCTAATGCTGTCTGCCTGCCACTGGGCTTATGGCTGCTAAAATTGCATACAAATGAGGATGTCTCCCAGATGCAATCTACCACCAGTTGGAAATTTTCCTGGCCTTGTAGTGCCAAAGGCCTCCTACAAACGGACATCAGGAATGTGGGCTGGAGACTTTTATTTCCCATGGAAAAGGGCCACCGTTCTTGTCTGATGCTGTTTGCTGGCTACTCGGCTTCCGCATACTAAAATTCTAATAAAATTCCATACAAAGAAGGATATCTCCCTGATGGAATATACAACGAGATGGAAGTATGTAGCCCTTGTAGTGCCAAAGGCCTCCTGCAAATTGACATCAGTAACGTGGGGTGGAGACTTTGGTATTCCATGGAAAAGGGCCACCGTTCCTGTCTAATGCTGTCTGCCTGCCACTGGGCTTATGCCTGCTGAAATTCCAGAGAAATGAGGATATCTCCCAGATGGAATCTACCACCAGTTGGAATTTTGTCTCTTCTTGTGTGCAAAAGGCCTCCTAAAAACTGACATCAGGAACCTGGCCTGCAGACTTTCATTTGCCCTGGAAAAGGGCCACTATTCATGTCTAATTCTGTCTGCCTGCCGCTTGGAATCTGTGTACTAAAATTCGTCAAAAATTCTTTACAAATGAGAATATTTCCCAGGTGAAATCTACCACCAGGTGGAAGTTTGTCTGCTCTTGTATTGCCAAAGACTTCCTAAAAATTGACATCAGGAACATAGGATGGATAATTTGTTTTTCCATGGAAAAGGCCCATTGTTCATGTCTAATGCTGCAGCCTGCCAGTGGGTATATGCCTACTAAAATTCCATACGTATGAGGATATCTCCCAAATGCAATTTCCCACCAGATGGATGTTTGTCTACACTTTTAATGCCAAAGGCCTCCTGAAAACCGACATCAGAAGCCTGGGTTGGAGACTTCGGTTTCCCATGGAAAAGGGCCACCGTTCGTGTCTAAGTCTGCCTGCCTGCCACTGGGCTTCTACCTGCTGAAATTCCATACAAATGAGGATATCTCCCCGATGTAATCAGCCACCAGACGGAAGTTTGTTTGCCCTTGTACTGGCAAAGGCCTCCTAAAACCTGACATCAGGAACGTGGTTTGGAGATTTTTGGCTGCCCATGGGAAAAGGGCCACCGTTCATGTCTAATGCTGTCTGCCTGGTACAGTGGTTATGACTGCTGAAGTTCCATAAAAATGAGGATATCTCCGTGATGCAATCAACCACAAGATAGAAGCATGTCTGCCTTTGTACTACAAAAGGCCTCCTACAAACTGACATCAGGAACGTGTGATGGAGACTTTGGTTTCCCGAGGAAATGGGCCACCGTTCGTGTCTAATGCTCTCTGCCAGCCACTGGCCTTATGCCTACTAGAATTCCAATAAAATTCTGTACAAATGAGGATATCTCCCAGGTGCAATATACCACCAGATGGAAGTTTGTCTGCCCTTGTAGTTCCAGAAGCCTCCTACAAACTGACATCAGGAACGTGAGGTGGAGACTTTGGTTTCCAAAGAAAAATTCCAGAGTTCGTGTCTAATGCTGTCTGCCTGCCATTGAGCTTCTGCCTGTTGAAATTCCATAGAAATGAGGATATTTCCTCGATGCAATCAACCACCAGACGGAACTTTGTCTGCCTTTGTAGTGCCAAAGGCCTCCTTCAAACTGACATCAGGAACCTGGGGTTGAGACTTTGGTTTCCCATGGAAATGGACCAGCGTACGTGTCTAATTCTGTCTGCCTGCCACTGGGCTTCTGCCTGCTGAAATTCCAAAGAAATTTGGAAATCTCTCCGATGCAATCTACCACCTGACGGAAGTTTGTCGGCCCCTGTAGTGCCAAAGGCCTCCTACAAATTGACATCAGGAGCCTGGACTGGAGACTTTGGTTTCCCATGGAAATGGGCCACCGTTGGTGTTTAATGCTGTCTACTTGCCACTGGGCTTCTGCCTACTTTAATTCCACTAATACTCGATACAAATGAAGATATCTCCAAGATGCAATATGCCACCAGTTGGAAGTTTGTCTGTTCTTGTAGTGCAAAAGGCCTCCTAAAAAACTGACATCAGGAACGTGGGGTGGAGACTTTGGTTTCCCATGGAAAAGGACCACCGTTCGTATCTAATGCTGTCAGCCTGGCATTGTGGTTATGAGTGCTGAAGTTCCATACAAATGAGGATATCTCCCAGGTGCAATCTACAACCAGATGGAAGTTTCTATGCCCTTGTAGTGCCAAAGGCCTCCTAAAAACTGACATCAGGAACGTGGGGTGGAGACTTTGGTTTCCCATGGAAATGGGCCACCGTTTGTGTCTAATGCTATGTGCCTGCCACTGGGCTTATGCCTAATAAATTCCATACAAATGAGGATATCTCCCAGATGAAATCTACAAACAGTTGGAAATTAGTCTGCCCTTATAGTGCCAAATGCCTCCTACAAACTGACATCAGGAACGTGGGAAGAAGACTTTGTTTCCAATGGAAAAGGGTACTGTTCTTGTCTAATGCTGTTGCCTGCCACTGGGTTACGCCTGCTGAAATTCCTCACAAATGAGGATATCTCCCAGATGGAATCTACCACCAGTTCGAAGTTTGTTTGCCCTTGTAGTGCCAAAGGCCTCCTAAAAACTGACATCAGGAACGTGGGGTGGAGACTTCGGTTTCCCAAGGAAATGGGCCACCGTTCGTGTCTCATGATGTTTGCCTGCCACTAGGCTTCTGCCTATTAAAATTCCAATAAAATTCCATACCATTGAAGATGTCTCTCACGTGCAATCTACCACCAAATGGTAGTTTGTCTGCCCCTGTAGAGCAAAAGGCTTCCTACAAATTGACATTAAGAAGCTGGGGTGGAGACTTTGGTTTCCCATGGGAAAGGGCCACGGTTCCTGTCTAATGCTGTCTGCCTGCCACTGGGCTTATGGCTACTAAAATTACATACAAATGAGGATATCTCCCAGATGCATTATGCCACCAGCTGGAAGTTTCTCTCCTCTTGTAGTGCCAGAGGCCTCCTAGAAAATGACATCAGGAACCTGGGGTGGAGACTTTGGTTTCCCATGGAAATGGGCCCCTATTCATGTCTGATTCTGTCTGCCTGCCGCTGGGATTCTGCCTACTAAAATTCCACTAAAATTCCATACAAATGCGAATATCTCCCAGGTGCAATCAAACACCAGATGGAAGTTTCTCTGCCCTTATGTTTCCAAAGGCCTCCTACAAACTGCCATCAGAAACCTAGGGTGGAGACTTTGGTTTCCCATGGAAAAGGACCACCGTTCCTGTCTAATGCTGTCTGCCTGCCACTGTGGTTATGACTGCTGAAGTTCCATACAAATGAGGATATCTCCCAGATGCAACATGCCACCAGATGGAAGTTTGTCTGCTCTTGCAGTGCCAAGGGTCTCCTTCAAACTGACATTCGGAACCTGGCCTGGAGACATTGGTTTCTTATGGAAAAGGCCCACCGTTCATTTTTAATGCTGTCGGTCTGCAACTGGGATTCTGAGTACTATAATTCCACTAAAATTCTATACAAATGAGGATATCTCCCAGGTGCAATCTACCACCAGATGGACGTTTGTCTGCTCTTGCAGTGCCAAAGGCCTCCTTTATACTGACATTCGGAACCTGGCCTGGAGACTTTGGTTTCCTATGGAAAAGGCCCACCGTTCATGTTTAATGCTGTCTGCAACTGGGCTTCTGAGTACTAAAATACCACTAAAATTCCATACAAATAAGGACATCTACGAGGTGCGATCCACCACTAGATGGAAGTTTGTCTGCCCTTGTAGTGCCAAAGGCCTCCTACAAACTGACATCAGGAGCCTGGGTTGGAGACTTTGTTTTCCCATGGAAAAGGGCCAGCGTTCGTGTCTAATGCTGTCTGCCTGCCACTGGGCTTCTATCTGCTGAAATTCCATACAAATGAGGATATCTTCCCGATGCAATCAACCACCAGACGGAAGTTTTTTTGCCCTTGTACTGTCAATGGCCTACTAAAACCTGACATCGGAGCGTGGTGTGGAGACTTTGATTTCCCTAGGAAAAGGACCACCGTTCCTGTCTAATGCTGTCTGCCTGGCACTGTGGTTATGACTGCTGAAGGTCCATACATATGAGGATATCCCCCAGGAGCAATCTACCACCAGGTGGAAGTTTGTCTGCCCTTGTAGTGCCAAAGGCCTCCTAGATACGGACATCAGGAACGTGGGGTGGAGACTTTGTTTTCCCATGGAAATGGGCCACCGTTTGTGTCTAATGCTATGTGACTGCCACTGGGATTATGCCTGGCAAAATCCCGTACAAATGAGGATATCTCCCAGATAGAGTCTACCACCAGATGAAAGTTTCTCTGCCCTTGTAATGCCAACGGCCTCCTACAAACTGACATCAGGATTCTGGAGAGGACGCTTTGGTTTCCCATGGAAAAGGGGCACCCTTGGTGTTTAATGCTGTCTCCTTGCCACTGGGCTTATGACTACTGAAATTACATACAAATGAGGATATCTCCCAGATGCATTATGCCACCAGCTGGAAGTTTCTCTCCTCTTGTAGTGCCAGAGGCCTCCTAGAAAATGACATCAGGAACCTGGGGTGGAGACTTTGGTTTCCCATGGAAATGGGCCCCTATTCATGTCTGATTCTGTCTGCCTGCCGCTGGGATTCTGCCTACTAAAATTCCACTAAAATTCCATACAAATGCGAATATCTCCCAGGTGCAATCAAACACCAGATGGAAGTTTCTCTGCCCTTATGTTTCCAAAGGCCTCCTACAAACTGCCATCAGAAACCTAGGGTGGAGACTTTGGTTTCCCATGGAAAAGGACCACCGTTCCTGTCTAATGCTGTCTGCCTGCCACTGTGGTTATGACTGCTGAAGTTCCATACAAATGAGGATATCTCCCAGATGCAACATGCCACCAGATGGAAGTTTGTCTGCTCTTGCAGTGCCAAGGGTCTCCTTCAAACTGACATTCGGAACCTGGCCTGGAGACATTGGTTTCTTATGGAAAAGGCCCACCGTTCATTTTTAATGCTGTCGGTCTGCAACTGGGATTCTGAGTACTATAATTCCACTAAAATTCTATACAAATGAGGATATCTCCCAGGTGCAATCTACCACCAGATGGACGTTTGTCTGCTCTTGCAGTGCCAAAGGCCTCCTTTATACTGACATTCGGAACCTGGCCTGGAGACTTTGGTTTCCTATGGAAAAGGCCCACCGTTCATGTTTAATGCTGTCTGCAACTGGGCTTCTGAGTACTAAAATACCACTAAAATTCCATACAAATAAGGACATCTACGAGGTGCGATCCACCACTAGATGGAAGTTTGTCTGCCCTTGTAGTGCCAAAGGCCTCCTACAAACTGACATCAGGAGCCTGGGTTGGAGACTTTGTTTTCCCATGGAAAAGGGCCAGCGTTCGTGTCTAATGCTGTCTGCCTGCCACTGGGCTTCTATCTGCTGAAATTCCATACAAATGAGGATATCTTCCCGATGCAATCAACCACCAGACGGAAGTTTTTTTGCCCTTGTACTGTCAATGGCCTACTAAAACCTGACATCGGAGCGTGGTGTGGAGACTTTGATTTCCCTAGGAAAAGGACCACCGTTCCTGTCTAATGCTGTCTGCCTGGCACTGTGGTTATGACTGCTGAAGGTCCATACATATGAGGATATCCCCCAGGAGCAATCTACCACCAGGTGGAAGTTTGTCTGCCCTTGTAGTGCCAAAGGCCTCCTAGATACGGACATCAGGAACGTGGGGTGGAGACTTTGTTTTCCCATGGAAATGGGCCACCGTTTGTGTCTAATGCTATGTGACTGCCACTGGGATTATGCCTAGCAAAATCCCGTACAAATGAGGATATCTCCCAGATAGAGTCTACCACCAGATGAAAGTTTCTCTGCCCTTGTAATGCCAACGGCCTCCTACAAACTGACATCAGGATTCTGGAGAGGACGCTTTGGTTTCCCATGGAAAAGGGGCACCCTTGGTGTTTAATGCTGTCTCCTTGCCACTGGGCTTATGACTACTGAAATTACATACAAATGAGGATATCTCCCTAACGAAATTTCCCATCAGAGGGAAGTTTGTCTGCCCTTTTAATGCCAAAGGCCTACTAAAAACTGACATCAGGAGCCTGGGTTGGAGACTTTGTTTTCCCATGGAAAAGGGCCACCGTTCCTCTCTAATGCTGTCTGCCTGCCATTGGGCTTCTACCTGCTGAAATTCCATAAAAATGAGGATATCTCAACGATGCAATCAACCACCAGACGGAAGTTTGTCTGCCCTTGTAGTGCCAAAGGCCTCCTAGAAACGGACGTCAGGAACGCGGGGTGGAGACTTTGGTTTCCCATCAAATGGGCCATTGTTCGTGTCTAATGCTGTCTGCCTGCCACTGGGTTTCTTCCTACTAAAATTCCACTAAAATTCCATAAAAATGAGGATATCTCCCAGGTGCAATCTACAACCAGATGGAAGTTTCTCTGCCCTTATATTGGAAAACGCCTCCCACAATGAGACATCAGCAATGTGGGTTGGAGATTTTGGTTTCCCATGGAAAAGGGCCACTGTTCGTGTCCAATGCTGTCTGCGTGCCACTTGGCTTCTGCCTTCTGAAATCCCATACAAATGAGCATATCCCCCCGATGCAATCAACCACCAGATGGAAGTTTTTCTGCCCTTGTATTGCCAAAGGCATCCTTCAAACTGACATCAGGAACATAGGATGGATAATTTGTCTTTCCAAGGAAAAGGGCCACCGTTCTTGTCTAATGCTGTCTGCCTGCCAGTGGGCATATGCCTACTAAAGTTCCATACATATGAGGATATCTCCCAAATGCAATTTCCCACCAGATAGAAGTTTGTCTGCCCTTTTAATGCCAAAGGCCTCCTACAAACTGACATGAGGAGCCTGGGTTGGAGACTTTGGTTTCCCATGGATATTGGCCAGCGTTCGTGTGTAATGCTGTCTGCCTGCCGCTGGACTTCTACCTACTAAAATACCACTAAAATTCTATACAAATGACGATATCTCCCAGGTCCAATCTACCACCAGATGGAATTTTTTCTGCCCTTGTAGTTCCAATCACCTTTTACAGACTGACATCAGGAACGTGGGATGGAGACTTTGGTTTCCCAAGGAAATGGGCCACCGTTCGTGTCTAATTCTGTCTGCCAGATACTGGGCTTATGCCTACTAAAATTCCACTAAAATTCTATACAAATGAGGATACCTCCCAGGTGCAATCTACCACCAGATGGAAGTTTGCATGCTCTTGCAGTGCCAAAGGCTTCCTACAAATTAATATCAGGAACCTGGGGCGTGGACTTTTGTTTCCCATGGAAATAGGCCGCTATTCATGTCTAATTCTGTCTTCCTGCCACTGGGATTCTGCCTACTAAAATTCCACGAAAATTCCATACAAATAAGAATATCTCCCGGGTGCAATCTAACACCACATAGAAGTTTCTCTGCCCTTCTGGTTCCAAAGGCCTCCTACAAACTGCCATCAGGAACCTAGGGTGTAGACTTTGGTTTCCCTAGGAAAAGGACCACCGTTCCTGTCTAATGCTGTCTGCCTGGCACTGTGGTTATGACTGCTGCAGTTCCATACAAATGTTGATATGTCCCAGGTGTAATCTACCACCAGGTGGAAGTTTGTCTGCCTTTGTAGTGCCAAAGGCCTCTTAAAAACTGACATCAGGAACGTGGGGTGGAGACTTTGTTTTCCCATGGAAATGGCCACTGTTGGTGTCTAATGCTATGTGCCTGCCACTGGGCTTATGCCTAGTAAAATTCCATACAAATGTGGATATCTCCCAGATGTAGTCTACCACCAGTTGAAAGTTTGTCTGCCCTTGTAATGCAACGGCCTCCTACAAACTGACATCAGGAACCTGGAGAGGACACTTTGGTTTCCCATGGAAAAGGGCCACCCTTGGTGTTTAATGCTGTCTCCTTGCCACTGACTTATGTCTACTGAAATTACATACAAATGAGGATATATCCCAGAAGCAATATGCCACCAGATGGAAATTTGTCTGCTCTTGCAGTGCCAGAGGCCTCCTTCAAACTGACATTCGGAACCTCACCTGGAGACTTTGGTTTCCTAAAGAAAAGGCCCACAATTCATGTTTAATGCTGTCTGTCTGCCATTGGGCTTCTGAGTACTAAAATACCACTAAAATTCCTCACAAATGAGGATATCTCCCAGGTGCAATCTACCACCAGGTGGAAGTTTGTCGGCCCTTGCAGTGCCAAAAGCCTCCTAAAAACTAACATCAGGAACATAGGATGGATAATTTGTTTTTCCATGGAAAGGGGCCACTGTTCGTGTCTAATGCTGTCTGCCTGCCAGTGGGCAGAAGCCTACCAAAATTCCCTACAAATGAGGATATCTCCCAAATGCAATTTCCCACCAGATGGAAGTTTGTCTGCCCTTGTAGTGCCAAAGGCCTCCTACAAACTGACATCAGGAGCCTGGGTTGTAGACTTTGTTTTCCCATGGAAAAGGGCCACCGTTTCTGAATAATGCTGTCTGCCTGCCACTGGGCTTCTACCTGCTGAAATTCCATACAAATGAGGATATCTCCCCCATGCAATCACCCACCAGATGGAAGTTTTTTTGCCCTTGTACTGCCAAAGGCCTCCTAAAACCTGACATCAGGAACGTGGCTTGGAGACTTTGGCTGCCCATGGGAAAAGGGCCACCGTTCATGTCTAATGCTGTCTGCCTGCCACTGGGGTTATGCCTGCTGAAATTCCTCACAAATGAGGATATCTCCCAGATGGAATCTACCACCAGTTCCAAGTTTGTTTGCCCTTCTAGTGCCAAAAGCCTCCTAAAAACTGACATCAGGAACCTGGGGTGGAGACTTTAGTTTCTCATGGAAAGGGGCCACCGTTCGTGTCTAATGCTGTCTGTCGGCCATTGGGCTTCTACCTACGAAAATTCCACTGAAATTCCATACAAATGAAGACATCACCCGGGTGCAGTCTACCGCCAGATATAAGTTTTTCTGCCCTTGTATTTCCAAAGGCATTCTACAAACTGACATGAGGAGCCTGGAGTGGAGACTTTGGTTTCCCATGGATATGGGCCAGCGTTCGTGTGTAAAGCAGTCTGCCTGCCGCTGGATTTCTGCCAACTTTAATACCACTAAAATTCCATAAAAATGAGGATATCTCCCAGGTTCAATCTACCACCAGATGGAAGTTTTTCTGCCCTTGTACTTCCAAATGCCTCTTACAAACTAACATCAGGAACGTGGGGTAGAGACTTCGGTTTCCCATGGAAAAGGGGCACCGTTTGTGTCTAATGCTGTCTGCCTGCCACTGGGGTTATGCCTGCTGAAATTCCTCACAAATGAGGATATCTCCCAGATGGAATCTCCCACCAGTTGGAAGTTTGTCTGCCCTTGTAGTGCCAAAGGCCTCCTACAAACTGACATCAGGCACGTGAGATGGAGACTTTGGTTTCCCAAGGAAAAGGACCACCGTACGTGTCTAATGCTGTCTGCCAGACACTGGGCTTATGCCTACTAAAATTCCACTAAAATTCTATACAAATGAGGATATCTCCCAGGTGCAATCTACCACTAGATGGAAGTTTTTCTGCCCTTGTAGTTCCAAAGGCCTCCTACAAACTGACATAAGGAACGTGGGTTGGAGACTTTGGTTTCCCATGGAAAAGGGGCACCTTTTGTGTCTAATGCTATGTGCCTGCCACTGGGCTTATGCCTGGCAAAATTCCATACAAATGCGGATATCTCCCAGGTGGAATTTACCATCAGATGGAAGTTTGTCTGCCCTTGTAGCGGCAAAGGCCTCCTAAAAATCTGACATCAGGAACCAGGAGTGAAGATTTTTTTTTCCCACTGAAAAGGGCCAGTGTTCGTGTCTAATGCTCTCTGCCTGCCACTGATCTTCTGCCTGCTGAAATTCCAAAGATAGTTGGAAATCTCTCCGATGCAATCAACCACCTGACGGAAGTTTATCTGCCCCTGTAGTGCCAAAGGCCTCCTAAAAACTGACATCCGGTACCTGGATGGGAGACTTTGGTTTCCCATGGAAATGGGCCAGCGTTCGTGTCTAATGCTGTCTGCCTGGCACTGTGGTGATGACTGCTGAAGTTCCATACAAATGAGGATATCTCCCAGGTGCAATCTACCACCAGGTGGAAGTTTGTCTGCCCTTGTAGTGCCAAAGGCCTCCTAGAAACGGACATCAGGAACGTGGGGTGGAGACTTTGGTTTCCCATGGAAATGGGCCACCGTTCGTGTCTAATGCTGTCTGCCTGCCACTTGGTTTCTTCCTATTAATATTCCACTAAAATTCTATAGAAATACGGATATATCCCAGGTGCAATCTACACCCAGATGGAAGATTCTCTGCCCTTGTAGTACCAAAGCCCTCCTAAAAAACTGACATCAGGAACCATGGGTGGAGACTTTGATTTCCCATGGAAAAGGACCAGCGTTCATGTCTAATGCTGTCTGCCTGCCAATGAGTTTCTGCCTGCTGAAATTCAAAAAAAATTTGGAAATCTCTCCGATGTAATCAACCACCTGACGTAAGTTTGTCTGCCCCTGTAGTGCCAAAGGCCTCCTACAAATTGCCATGAGGAGCCTGGAGTAGAGACTTTGGTTACCCATGGAAAAGGGCCAGCGTTCGTGTCTAATGCTGTCTGCCTGGCACTGTGGTGATGACTGCTGAAGATCCATACAAATGAGGATATCTCCCAGGTGCAATCTACCACCAGGTGGAAGTTTGTCTGCCCTTGTAGTGCCAAGGCCTCCTAGAAACGGACATCAGGAACGCGGGGTGGAGACTTTGGTTTCCCATACAAATGGGCCACCGTTTGTGTCTAATGCTATCTTCTTGCCACTGGGCTTCTTCCTACTAAAATTCCACTAAAATTCCATAGAAATGAGGATATCTCCCAGGTGCAATCTACAACCAGATGGAAGTTTCTCTGCCCTTATATTGGAAAAAGCCTCCTACAAAGTGACATCAGCAACGTGGGGTGGAGATTTTGTTTCCCATAAAAAAGGGCCATTGTTCGTGTCTAATGCCCTCTGCCTGCCACTGGCGTTATGCCTGCTGAAATTCCTCACAAATGAGGATATCTCCCAGATGGAATCTCCCACCAGTTGGAAGTTTGTCTGCCCTTTTAGTGCCAAAGTCCTCCTAAAAACTGGCATCAGGAACGTGGGGTGGAGACTTTGGTTTCCCAAGGCAATGGGCTACCGTTCTTGTCTAATGCTGTTTGCCTTCCAATGGGCCTCTGCCTGCTGAAATCCAAAAAAATTTTGAAATCTCTCCGATGCAATCAACCACCTGATGGAAATTTGTCTGCCCTTTTAGTGCCAAAGGCCTCCTAAAAACTGACATCAGGAACCTGGAGTGGAGACTTTGGTTTCCCATGGAAATGGGCCACTATTCATGTCTAATTCTGTCTGCCTGCCGCTGGGATTCTGCCTAATAAAATTCCACTAAAATTCCATACAAATGAGAATAACTCCCAGGTGCAATCTAACACCAGATGGAAGTTTCTCTGCCCTTGTGTTTCCAAAGGCCTCCTACAAACTGCCATCAGGAACCTAGGGTGGAGACTTTGGTTTCCCATGAAAAAATGACCACCGTTGCTGTCTAATGCTGTGTGCCTGGCACTGTGGTTATGACTGCTGAAGTTCCATACAAATGAGGATATCTCCCAGGTGCAATCTACCACCAGGTGGAAGTTTGTCTGCCCTCGTAGAGCCAAAGGCCTCCTAAAAACTGACATCAGGAACGTGGGTGGAGAGTTTGTTTTCCCATGGAAATGGGCCACTGTTTGTGTCTAATGCTATCTGCCTGCCACTGGGCTTATGCCTAGTAAAATCCTATACAAATGAGGATATCTCACAGACGGAGTCTACCACCAGGTAAAAGTTTGTCTGCCCTTGTAATGCCAACGGCCTCCTACAAACTGACATCAGGAATCTGGAGAGGACGCTTTGGTTTCCCATGGAAAAGTGCACCCTTGGTGTTTAATGTTAAACGCTTTTGCAGCCACTTTCCTGCCTTTTCCACAACAGGATCACTGTCTAGCTGATTTACAGTTGCCTCTGCGTAGAGCAGCTAGAGGAGCAGCTCTGCCGGCTTTCCTGTGCTTCTGCATAGCAGAGCTGTCAAGAACGAAAAGCTGCGTTTTGCCGAGAAAGCAGCGCTTCGCGGAACCACAGCCAGCGGCGTCTTGGGTACAGCCGCAGCTTGTGCGGAGAAGCGAAAGAGAGCCGGGGAAGAACGTGGAAAGCCGAACTCGGTCGCTGCAAGCGGGTGCTGGCGAACAGCTTCTGGTCACCTTGTAGAAACTCTCCCAGCACAGTGCAGAGTCCCCGTGGCTAGTTCCTTGAAATACCTTTCCTGGCAGCAGCCCAGAGCTGTACTGAGTGCAGCAGGTGTCAGGCAGTCTCCTCTCGCCGTGTAGGTGCTTCTGTTTTGTGTTTGCAGCGTGAAGACAAGCCCTCGTGCTTGCTGCTGCTTCCAGCAAGCCAAAACGCTTTTGCAGCCACTTTCCTGCCTTTTCCACAACAGGATCACTGTCTAGCTGATTTACAGTTGCCTCTGCGTAGAGCAGCTAGAGGAGCAGCTCTGCCGGCTTTCCTGTGCTTCTGCATAGCAGAGCTGTCAAGAACGAGAAGCTGCGTTTTGCCCAGAAAGCAGCGCTTCGCGGAACCACAGCCAGCGGCGTCTGCGGTACAGCCGCAGGTTGTGCGGAGAAGCGAAAGAGAGCCGGGGAAGAATGTGGAAAGCCGAACTCGGTCGCTGCAAGCGGGTGCTGGCCAACAGCTTCTGGTCACCTTGTAGAAACTCTCCCAGCACAGTGCAGAGTCCCCGTGGCTAGTTCCTTGAAATACCTTTCCTGGCAGCAGCCCAGAGCTGTACTGAGTGCAGCAGGTGTCAGGCAGTCTCCTCTCGCCGTGTAGGTGCTTCTGTTTTGTGTTTGCAGCGTGAAGACAAGCCCTCGTGCTTGCTGCTGCTTCCAGCAAGCCAAAACGCTTTTGCAGCCACTTTCCTGCCTTTTCCACAACAGGATCACAGTCTAGCTGATTTACAGTTGCCTCTGCGTAGAGCAGCTAGAGGAGCAGCTCTGCCGGCTTCCCTGTGCTTCTGCATAGCAGAGCTGTCAAGAACGAGAAGCTGCGTTTTGCCGAGAAAGCAGCCCTTCGCGGAACCACAGCCTGCGGCGTCCTGGGTACAGCCGCAGGTTGTGCGGAGAAGCGAAAGAGAGCCGGGGAAGAACGTGGAAAGCCGGACTCGGTCGCTGCAAGCGGGTGCTGGCCAACAGCTTCTGGTCACCTTGTAGAAACTCTCCCAGCACAGTGCAGAGTCCCCGTGGCTAGTTCCTTGAAATACCTTTCCTGGCAGCAGCCCAGAGCTGTACTGAGTGCAGCAGGTGTCAGGCAGTCTCCTCTCGCCGTGTAGGTGCTTCTGTTTTGTGTTTGCAGCGCGCAGAGAAGCTCTCTTGCTTGCTGCTGCTTCCAGCAAGCCAAAACGCTTTTGCAGCCACTTTCCTGCCTTTTCCACAACAGGATCACTGTCTAGCTGATTTACAGTTGCCTCTGCGTAGAGCAGCTAGAGGAGCAGCTCTGCCGGCTTTCCTGTGCTTCTGCATAGCAGAGCTGTCAAGAACGAGAAGCTGCGTTTTGCCCAGAAAGCAGCGCTTCGCGGAACCACAGCCAGCGGCGTCTGCGGTACAGCCGCAGGTTGTGCGGAGAAGCGAAAGAGAGCCGGGGAAGAATGTGGAAAGCCGAACTCGGTCGCTGCAAGCGGGTGCTGGCCAACAGCTTCTGGTCACCTTGTAGAAACTCTCCCAGCACAGTGCAGAGTCCCCGTGGCTAGTTCCTTGAAATACCTTTCCTGGCAGCAGCCCAGAGCTGTACTGAGTGCAGCAGGTGTCAGGCAGTCTCCTCTCGCCGTGTAGGTGCTTCTGTTTTGTGTTTGCAGCGTGAAGACAAGCCCTCGTGCTTGCTGCTTCTTCCAGCAAGCCAAAACGCTTTTGCAGCCACTTTCCTGCCTTTTCCACAACAGGATCACTGTCTAGCTGATTTACAGTTGCCTCTGCGTAGAGCAGCTAGAGGAGCAGCTCTGCCGGCTTTCCTGTGCTTCTGCATAGCAGAGCTGTCAAGAACGAGAAGCTGCGTTTTGCCGAGAAAGCAGCCCTTCGCGGAACCACAGCCTGCGGCGTCCTGGGTACAGCCGCAGGTTGTGCGGAGAAGCGAAAGAGAGCCGGGGAAGAATGTGGAAAGCCGGACTCGGTCGCTGCAAGCGGGTGCTGGCCAACAGCTTCTGGTCACCTTGTAGAAACTCTCCCAGCACAGTGCAGAGTCCCCGTGGCTAGTTCCTTGAAATACCTTTCCTGGCAGCAGCCAAGAGCTGTACTGAGTGCAGCAGGTGTCAGGCAGTCTCCTCTCGCCGTGTAGGTGCTTCTGTTTTGTGTTTGCAGCGCGCAGAGAAGCTCTCTTGCTTGCTGCTGCTTCCAGCAAGCCAAAACGCTTTTGCAGCCACTTTCCTGCCTTTTCCACAACAGGATCACTGTCTAGCTGATTTACAGTTGCCTCTGCGTAGAGCAGCTAGAGGAGCAGCTCTGCCGGCTTTCCTGTGCTTCTGCATGGCAGAGCTGTTAAGAACGAGAAGCTGCGTTTTGCCGAGAAAGCAGCGCTTCGCGGAACCACAGCCAGCGGCGTCTGCGGTACAGCCGCAGGTTGTGCAGAGAAGCGAAAGAGAGCCGGGGAAGAATGTGGAAAGCCGGACTCGGTCGCTGCAAGCGGGTGCTGGCCAACAGCTTCTGGTCACCTTGTAGAAACTCTCCCAGCACAGTGCAGATTCCCCGTGGCTAATTCCTTGAAATACCTTTCCTGGCAGCAGCCCAGAGCTGTACTGAGTGCAGCAGGTGTCAGGCAGTCTCCTCTCGCCGTGTAGGTGCTTCTGTTTTGTGTTTGCAGCGTGCAGAGAAGCTCTCTTGCTTGCTGCTGCTTCCAGCAAGCCAAAACGCTTTTGCAGCCACTTTCCTGCCTTTTCCACAACAGGATCACTGTCTAGCTGATTTACAGTTGCCTCTGCGTAGAGCAGCTAGAGGAGCAGCTCTGCCGGCTTTCCTGTGCTTCTGCATGGCAGAGCTGTCAAGAACGAGAAGCTGCGTTTTGCCGAGAAAGCAGCGCTTCGCGGAACCACAGCCAGCGGCATCTGCGGTACAGCCGCAGGTTGTGCGGAGAAGCGAAAGAGAGCCGGGGAAGAATGTGGAAAGCCGAACTCGGTCGCTGCAAGCGGGTGCTGGCCAACAGCTTCTGGTCACCTTCTAGAAACTCTCCCAGCACAGTGCAGAGTCCCCGTGGCTAGTTCCTTGAAATACCTTTCCTGGCAGCAGCCCAGAGCTGTACTGAGTGCAGCAGGTGTCAGGCAGTCTCCTCTCGCCGTGTAGGTGCTTCTGTTTTGTGTTTGCAGCGTGAAGACAAGCCCTCGTGCTTGCTGCTTCTTCCAGCAAGCCAAAACGCTTTTGCAGCCACTTTCCTGCCTTTTCCACAACAGGATCACTGTCTAGCTGATTTACAGTTGCCTCTGCGTAGAGCAGCTAGAGGAGCAGCTCTGCCGGCTTTCCTGTGCTTCTGCATAGCAGAGCTGTCAAGAACGAGAAGCTGCGTTTTGCCGAGAAAGCAGCCCTTCGCGGAACCACAGCCTGCGGCGTCCTGGGTACAGCCGCAGGTTGTGCGGAGAAGCGAAAGAGAGCCGGGGAAGAATGTGGAAAGCCGGACTCGGTCGCTGCAAGCGGGTGCTGGCCAACAGCTTCTGGTCACCTTGTAGAAACTCTCCCAGCACAGTGCAGAGTCCCCGTGGCTAGTTCCTTGAAATACCTTTCCTGGCAGCAGCCCAGAGCTGTACTGAGTGCAGCAGGTGTCAGGCAGTCTCCTCTCGCCGTGTAGGTGCTTCTGTTTTGTGTTTGCAGCGCGCAGAGAAGCTCTCTTGCTTGCTGCTGCTTCCAGCAAGCCAAAACGCTTTTGCAGCCACTTTCCTGCCTTTTCCACAACAGGATCACTGTCTAGCTGATTTACAGTTGCCTCTGCGTAGAGCAGCTAGAGGAGCAGCTCTGCCGGCTTTCCTGTGCTTCTGCATAGCAGAGCTGTTAAGAACGAGAAGCTGCGTTTTGCCGAGAAAGCAGCGCTTCGCGGAACCACAGCCAGCGGCGTCTGCGGTACAGCCGCAGGTTGTGCGGAGAAGCGAAAGAGAGCCGGGGAAGAATGTGGAAAGCCGAACTCGGTCGCTGCAAGCGGGTGCTGGCCAACAGCTTCTGGTCACCTTGTAGAAACTCTCCCAGCACAGTGCAGAGTCCCCGTGGCTAGTTCCTTGAAATACCTTTCCTGGCAGCAGCCCAGAGCTGTACTGAGTGCAGCAGGTGTCAGGCAGTCTCCTCTCGCCGTGTAGGTGCTTCTGTTTTGTGTTTGCAGCGTGAAGACAAGCCCTCGTGCTTGCTGCTGCTTCCAGCAAGCCAAAACGCTTTTGCAGCCACTTTCCTGCCTTTTCCACAACAGGATCACAGTCTAGCTGATTTACAGTTGCCTCTGCGTAGAGCAGCTAGAGGAGCAGCTCTGCCGGCTTCCCTGTGCTTCTGCATAGCAGAGCTGTCAAGAACGAGAAGCTGCGTTTTGCCGAGAAAGCAGCCCTTCGCGGAACCACAGCCTGCGGCGTCCTGGGTACAGCCGCAGGTTGTGCGGAGAAGCGAAAGAGAGCCGGGGAAGAACGTGGAAAGCCGGACTCGGTCGCTGCAAGCGGGTGCTGGCCAACAGCTTCTGGTCACCTTGTAGAAACTCTCCCAGCACAGTGCAGAGTCCCCGTGGCTAGTTCCTTGAAATACCTTTCCTGGCAGCAGCCCAGAGCTGTACTGAGTGCAGCAGGTGTCAGGCAGTCTCCTCTCGCCGTGTAGGTGCTTCTGTTTTGTGTTTGCAGCGCGCAGAGAAGCTCTCTTGCTTGCTGCTGCTTCCAGCAAGCCAAAACGCTTTTGCAGCCACTTTCCTGCCTTTTCCACAACAGGATCACTGTCTAGCTGATTTACAGTTGCCTCTGCGTAGAGCAGCTAGAGGAGCAGCTCTGCCGGCTTTCCTGTGCTTCTGCATAGCAGAGCTGTCAAGAACGAGAAGCTGCGTTTTGCCCAGAAAGCAGCGCTTCGCGGAACCACAGCCAGCGGCGTCTGCGGTACAGCCGCAGGTTGTGCGGAGAAGCGAAAGAGAGCCGGGGAAGAATGTGGAAAGCCGAACTCGGTCGCTGCAAGCGGGTGCTGGCCAACAGCTTCTGGTCACCTTGTAGAAACTCTCCCAGCACAGTGCAGAGTCCCCGTGGCTAGTTCCTTGAAATACCTTTCCTGGCAGCAGCCCAGAGCTGTACTGAGTGCAGCAGGTGTCAGGCAGTCTCCTCTCGCCGTGTAGGTGCTTCTGTTTTGTGTTTGCAGCGTGAAGACAAGCCCTCGTGCTTGCTGCTTCTTCCAGCAAGCCAAAACGCTTTTGCAGCCACTTTCCTGCCTTTTCCACAACAGGATCACTGTCTAGCTGATTTACAGTTGCCTCTGCGTAGAGCAGCTAGAGGAGCAGCTCTGCCGGCTTTCCTGTGCTTCTGCATAGCAGAGCTGTCAAGAACGAGAAGCTGCGTTTTGCCGAGAAAGCAGCCCTTCGCGGAACCACAGCCTGCGGCGTCCTGGGTACAGCCGCAGGTTGTGCGGAGAAGCGAAAGAGAGCCGGGGAAGAATGTGGAAAGCCGGACTCGGTCGCTGCAAGCGGGTGCTGGCCAACAGCTTCTGGTCACCTTGTAGAAACTCTCCCAGCACAGTGCAGAGTCCCCGTGGCTAGTTCCTTGAAATACCTTTCCTGGCAGCAGCCAAGAGCTGTACTGAGTGCAGCAGGTGTCAGGCAGTCTCCTCTCGCCGTGTAGGTGCTTCTGTTTTGTGTTTGCAGCGCGCAGAGAAGCTCTCTTGCTTGCTGCTGCTTCCAGCAAGCCAAAACGCTTTTGCAGCCACTTTCCTGCCTTTTCCACAACAGGATCACTGTCTAGCTGATTTACAGTTGCCTCTGCGTAGAGCAGCTAGAGGAGCAGCTCTGCCGGCTTTCCTGTGCTTCTGCATGGCAGAGCTGTTAAGAACGAGAAGCTGCGTTTTGCCGAGAAAGCAGCGCTTCGCGGAACCACAGCCAGCGGCGTCTGCGGTACAGCCGCAGGTTGTGCAGAGAAGCGAAAGAGAGCCGGGGAAGAATGTGGAAAGCCGGACTCGGTCGCTGCAAGCGGGTGCTGGCCAACAGCTTCTGGTCACCTTGTAGAAACTCTCCCAGCACAGTGCAGATTCCCCGTGGCTAATTCCTTGAAATACCTTTCCTGGCAGCAGCCCAGAGCTGTACTGAGTGCAGCAGGTGTCAGGCAGTCTCCTCTCGCCGTGTAGGTGCTTCTGTTTTGTGTTTGCAGCGTGCAGAGAAGCTCTCTTGCTTGCTGCTGCTTCCAGCAAGCCAAAACGCTTTTGCAGCCACTTTCCTGCCTTTTCCACAACAGGATCACTGTCTAGCTGATTTACAGTTGCCTCTGCGTAGAGCAGCTAGAGGAGCAGCTCTGCCGGCTTTCCTGTGCTTCTGCATGGCAGAGCTGTCAAGAACGAGAAGCTGCGTTTTGCCGAGAAAGCAGCGCTTCGCGGAACCACAGCCAGCGGCATCTGCGGTACAGCCGCAGGTTGTGCGGAGAAGCGAAAGAGAGCCGGGGAAGAATGTGGAAAGCCGAACTCGGTCGCTGCAAGCGGGTGCTGGCCAACAGCTTCTGGTCACCTTGTAGAAACTCTCCCAGCACAGTGCAGAGTCCCCGTGGCTAGTTCCTTGAAATACCTTTCCTGGCAGCAGCCCAGAGCTGTACTGAGTGCAGCAGGTGTCAGGCAGTCTCCTCTCGCCGTGTAGGTGCTTCTGTTTTGTGTTTGCAGCGTGAAGACAAGCCCTCGTGCTTGCTGCTTCTTCCAGCAAGCCAAAACGCTTTTGCAGCCACTTTCCTGCCTTTTCCACAACAGGATCACTGTCTAGCTGATTTACAGTTGCCTCTGCGTAGAGCAGCTAGAGGAGCAGCTCTGCCGGCTTTCCTGTGCTTCTGCATAGCAGAGCTGTCAAGAACGAGAAGCTGCGTTTTGCCGAGAAAGCAGCCCTTCGCGGAACCACAGCCTGCGGCGTCCTGGGTACAGCCGCAGGTTGTGCGGAGAAGCGAAAGAGAGCCGGGGAAGAATGTGGAAAGCCGGACTCGGTCGCTGCAAGCGGGTGCTGGCCAACAGCTTCTGGTCACCTTGTAGAAACTCTCCCAGCACAGTGCAGAGTCCCCGTGGCTAGTTCCTTGAAATACCTTTCCTGGCAGCAGCCCAGAGCTGTACTGAGTGCAGCAGGTGTCAGGCAGTCTCCTCTCGCCGTGTAGGTGCTTCTGTTTTGTGTTTGCAGCGCGCAGAGAAGCTCTCTTGCTTGCTGCTGCTTCCAGCAAGCCAAAACGCTTTTGCAGCCACTTTCCTGCCTTTTCCACAACAGGATCACTGTCTAGCTGATTTACAGTTGCCTCTGCGTAGAGCAGCTAGAGGAGCAGCTCTGCCGGCTTTCCTGTGCTTCTGCATGGCAGAGCTGTTAAGAACGAGAAGCTGCGTTTTGCCGAGAAAGCAGCGCTTCGCGGAACCACAGCCAGCGGCGTCTGCGGTACAGCCGCAGGTTGTGCAGAGAAGCGAAAGAGAGCCGGGGAAGAATGTGGAAAGCCGGACTCGGTCGCTGCAAGCGGGTGCTGGCCAACAGCTTCTGGTCACCTTGTAGAAACTCTCCCAGCACAGTGCAGATTCCCCGTGGCTAATTCCTTGAAATACCTTTCCTGGCAGCAGCCCAGAGCTGTACTGAGTGCAGCAGGTGTCAGGCAGTCTCCTCTCGCCGTGTAGGTGCTTCTGTTTTGTGTTTGCAGCGTGCAGAGAAGCTCTCTTGCTTGCTGCTGCTTCCAGCAAGCCAAAACGCTTTTGCAGCCACTTTCCTGCCTTTTCCACAACAGGATCACTGTCTAGCTGATTTACAGTTGCCTCTGCGTAGAGCAGCTAGAGGAGCAGCTCTGCCGGCTTTCCTGTGCTTCTGCATGGCAGAGCTGTCAAGAACGAGAAGCTGCGTTTTGCCGAGAAAGCAGCCCTTCGCGGAACCACAGCCTGCGGCGTCCTGGGTACAGCCGCAGGTTGTGCGGAGAAGCGAAAGAGAGCCGGGGAAGAATGTGGAAAGCCGGACTCGGTCGCTGCAAGCGGGTGCTGGCCAACAGCTTCTGGTCACCTTGTAGAAACTCTCCCAGCACAGTGCAGAGTCCCCGTGGCTAGTTCCTTGAAATACCTTTCCTGGCAGCAGCCCAGAGCTGTACTGAGTGCAGCAGGTGTCAGGCAATCTCCTCTCGCCGTGTACGTGCTTCTGTTTTGTGTTTGCAGCGTGCAGTGAAGCTCTCTTGCTTGCTGCTGCTTCCAGCAAGCCAAAACGCTTTTGCAGCCACTTTCCTGCCTTTTCCACAACAGGATCACTGTCTAGCTGATTTACAGTTGCCTCTGCGTAGAGCAGCTAGAGGAGCAGCTCTGCCGGCTTTCCTGTGCTTCTGCATAGCAGAGCTGTCAAGAACGAGAAGCTGCGTTTTGCCGAGAAAGCAGCGCTTCGCGGAACCACAGCCTGCGGCGTCCTGGGTACAGCCGCAGCTTGTGCGGAGAAACGAAAGAGAGCCGGGGAAGAATGTGGAAAGCCGGACTCGGTCGCTGCAAGCGGGTGCTGGCCAACAGCTTCTGGTCACCTTGTAGAAACTCTCCCAGCACAGTGCAGAGTCCCCGTGGCTAGTTCCTTGAAATACCTTTCCTGGCAGCAGCCCAGAGCTGTACTGAGTGCAGCAGGTGTCAGGCAGTCTCCTCTCGCCGTGTAGGTGCTTCTGTTTTGTGTTTGCAGCGTGCAGAGAAGCTCTCTTGCTTGCTGCTGCTTCCAGCAAGCCAAAACGCTTTTGCAGCCACTTTCCTGCCTTTTCCACAACAGGATCACTGTCTAGATGATTTACAGTTGCCTCTGCGTAGAGCAGCTAGAGGAGCAGCCCTGCCGGCTTTCCTGTGCTTCTGCATAGCAGAGCTGTCAAGAACGAGAAGCTGCGTTTTGCCGAGAAAGCAGCCCTTCTGGGAACCACAGCCTGCGGCGTCCTGGGTACAGCCGCAGGTTGTGCGGAGAAGCGAAAGAGAGCCGGGGAAGAATGTGGAAAGCCGAACTCGGTCGCTGCAAGCGGGTGCTGGCCAACAGCTTCTGGTCACCTTGTAGAAACTCTCCCAGCACAGTGCAGAGTCCCCGTGGCTAGTTCCTTGAAATACCTTTCCTGGGTGCAGCCAAGAGCTGTACTGAGTGCAGCAGGTGTCAGGCAGTCTCCTCTCGCCGTGTAGGTGCTTCTGTTTTGTGTTTGCCGCGTGAAGACAAGCCCTCGTGCTTGCTGCTGCTTCCAGCAAGCCAAAACGCTTTTGCAGCCACTTTCCTGCCTTTTCCACAACAGGATCACTGTCTAGATGATTTACAGTTGCCTCTGCGTAGAGCAGCTAGAAGAGCAGCTCTGCCGGCTTTCCTGTGCTTCTGCATAGCAGAGCTGTCAAGAACGAGAAGCTGCGTTTTGCCGAGAAAGCAGCGCTTCGCGGAACCACAGCCAGCGGCGTCTGCGGTACAGCCGCAGGTTGTGCGGAGAAGCGAAAGAGAGCCGGGGAAGAATGTGGAAAGCCGAACTCGGTCGCTGCAAGCGGGTGCTGGCCAACAGCTTCTGGTCACCTTGTAGAAACTCCCCCAGCACAGTGCAGAGTCCCCGTGGCTAGTTCCTTGAAATACCTTTCCTGGCAGCAGCCCAGAGCTGTACTGAGTGCAGCAGGTGTCAGGCAGTCTCCTCTCGCCGTGTAGGTGCTTCTGTTTTGTGTTTGCAGCGTGAAGACAAGCCATCGTGCTTGCTGCTGCTTCCAGCAAGCCAAAACGCTTTTGCAGCCACTTTCCTGCCTTTTCCACAACAGGATCACTGTCTAGCTGATTTACAGTTGCCTCTGCGTAGAGCAGCTAGAGGAGCAGCTCTGCCGGCTTTCCTGTGCTTCTGCATAGCAGAGCTGTCAAGAACGAGAAGCTGCGTTTTGCCGAGAAAGCAGCGCTTCGCGGAACCACAGCCAGCGGCATCTGCGGTACAGCCGCAGGTTGTGCAGAGGAGCGAAAGAGAGCCGGGGAAGAATGTGGAAAGCCGAACTCGATCGCTGCAAGCGGGTGCTGGCCAACAGCTTCTCGACACCTTCTAGAAACTCTCCCAGCACAGTGCAGAGTTCCCGTGGTTAGTTCCTTGAAATACCTTTCCTGGCAGCAGCCCAGAGCTGTACTGAGTGCAGCAGGTGTCAGGCAGTCTCCTCTCGCCGTGTAGGTGCTTCTGTTTTGTGTTTGCCGCGTGAAGACAAGCCCTCGTGCTTGCTGCTTCTTCCAGCAAGCCAAAACGCTTTTGCAGCCACTTTCCTGCCTTTTCCACAACAGGATCACTGTCTAGCTGATTTACAGTTGCCTCTGCGTAGAGCAGCTAGAGGAGCAGCTCTGCCGGCTTTTCTGTGCTTCTGCATAGCAGAGCTGTCAAGAACGAGAAGCTGCGTTTTGCCGAGAAAGCAGCGCTTCGCGGAACCACAGCCAGCGGCGTCTGCGGTACAGCCGCAAGTTGTGGGGAGAAGCGAAAGAGAGCCGGGGAAGAATGTGGAAAGCCGGACTCGGTCGCTGCAAGCGGGTGCTGGCCAACAGCTTCTGGTCACCTTGTAGAAACTCTCCCAGCACACTGCAGAGTCCCCGTGGCTAGTTCCTTGAAATACCTTTCCTGGCAGCAGCCCAGAGCTGTACTGAGTGCAGCAGGTGTCAGGCAGTCTCCTCTCGCCGTGTAGGTGCTTCTGTTTTGTGTTTGCCGCGTGAAGACAAGCCCTCGTGCTTGCTGCTTCTTCCAGCAAGCCAAAACGCTTTTGCAGCCACTTTCCTGCCTTTTCCACAACAGGATCACTGTCTAGCTGATTTACAGTTGCCTCTGCGTAGAGCAGCTAGAGGAGCAGCTCTGCCGGCTTTCCTGTGCTTCTGCATAGCAGAGCTGTCAAGAACGAGAAGCTGCGTTTTGCCCAGAAAGCAGCGCTTCGCGGAACCACAGCCAGCGGCGTCTGCGGTACAGCCGCAAGTTGTGGGGAGAAGCGAAAGAGAGCCGGGGAAGAATGTGGAAAGCCGGACTCGGTCGCTGCAAGCGGGTGCTGGCCAACAGCTTCTGGTCTCCTTGTAGAAACTCTCCCAGCACACTGCAGAGTCCCCGTGGCTAGTTCCTTGAAATACCTTTCCTGGCAGCAGCCCAGAGCTGTACTGAGTGCAGCAGGTGTCAGGCAGTCTCCTCTCGCCGTGTAGGTGCTTCTGTTTTTTGTTTGCAGCGTGCAGAGAAGCTCTCTTGCTTGCTGCTGCTTCCAGCAAGCCAAAACGCTTTTGCAGCCACTTTCCTGCCTTTTCCACAACAGGATCACTGTCTAGCTGATTTACAGTTGCCTCTGCGTAGAGCAGCTAGAGGAGCAGCTTTGCCGGCTTTCCTGTGCTTCTGCATAGCAGAGCTGTCAAGAACGAGAAGCTGCGTTTTGCGGAGAAAGCAGCGCTTCGCGGAACCACAGCCAGCGGCGTCTGCGGTACAGCCGCAGGTTGTGCGGAGAAGCGAAAGAGAGCCGGGGAAGAATGTGGAAAGCCGAACTCGGTCGCTGCAAGCGGGTGCTGGCCAACAGCTTCTGGTCACCTTGTAGAAACTCTCCCAGCACAGTGCAGAGTCCCCGTGGCTAGTTCCTTGAAATACCTTTCCTGGCAGCAGCCCAGAGCTGTACTGAGTGCAGCAGGTGTCAGGCAGTCTCCTCTCGCCATGTAGGTGCTTCTGTTTTGTGTTTGCAGCGTGCAGAGAAGCTCTCTTGCTTGCTGCTGCTTCCAGCAAGCCAAAACGCTTTTGCAGCCACTTTCCTGCCTTTTCCACAACAGGATCACTGTCTAGCTGATTTACAGTTGCCTCTGCGTAGAGCAGCTAGAGGAGCAGCTCTGCCGGCTTTCCTGTGCTTCTGCATGGCAGAGCTGTCAAGAACGAGAAGCTGCGTTTTGCCGAGTAAGCAGCCCTTCGCGGAACCACAGCCAGCGGCGTCTTGGGTACAGCCACAGGTTGTGCGGAGAAGCGAAAGAGAGCCGGGGAAGAATGTGGAAAGCCGGACTCGGTCGCTGCAAGCGGGTGCTGGCCAACAGCTTCTGGTCACCTTGTAGAAACTCTCCCAGCACAGTGCAGAGTCCCCGTGGCTAGTTCCTTGAAATACCTTTCCTGGCAGCAGCCCAGAGCTGTACTGAGTGCAGCAGGTGTCAGGCAGTCTCGTCTCGCCGTGTAGGTGCTTCTGTTTTGTGTTTGCAGCGTGCAGAGAAGCTCTCTTGCTTGCTGCTGCTTCCAGCAAGCCAAAACGCTTTTGCAGCCACTTTCCTGCCTTTTCCACAACAGGATCACTGTCTAGATGATTTACAGTTGCCTCTGCGTAGAGCAGCTAGAGGAGCAGCTCTGCCGGCTTTCCTGTGCTTCTGCATAGCAGAGCTGTTAAGAACGAGAAGCTGCGTTTTGCCGAGAAAGCAGCGCTTCGCGGAACCACAGCCAGCGGCGTCTGCGGTACAGCCGCAGGTTGTGCGGAGAAGCGAAAGAGAGCCGGGGAAGAATGTGGAAAGCCGAACTCGGTCGCTGCAAGCGGGTGCTGGCCAACAGCTTCTGGTCACCTTGTAGAAACTCCCCCAGCACAGTGCAGAGTCCCCGTGGCTAGTTCCTTGAAATACCTTTCCTGGCAGCAGCCCAGAGCTGTACTGAGTGCAGCAGGTGTCAGGCAGTCTCCTCTCGCCGTGTAGGTGCTTCTGTTTTGTGTTTGCAGCGTGAAGACAAGCCATCGTGCTTGCTGCTGCTTCCAGCAAGCCAAAACGCTTTTGCAGCCACTTTCCTGCCTTTTCCACAACAGGATCACTGTCTAGCTGATTTACAGTTGCCTCTGCGTAGAGCAGCTAGAGGAGCAGCTCTGCCGGCTTTCCTGTGCTTCTGCATAGCAGAGCTGTCAAGAACGAGAAGCTGCGTTTTGCCGAGAAAGCAGCACTTCGCGGAACCACAGCCAGCGGCATCTGCGGTACAGCCGCAGGTTGTGCAGAGAAGCGAAAGAGAGCCGGGGAAGAATGTGGAAAGCCGAACTCGGTCGCTGCAAGCGGGTGCTGGCCAACAGCTTCTCGACACCTTCTAGAAACTCTCCCAGCACAGTGCAGAGTTCCCGTGGTTAGTTCCTTGAAATACCTTTCCTGGCAGCAGCCCAGAGCTGTACTGAGTGCAGCTGGTGTCAGGCAGTCTCCTCTCGCCGTGTAGGTGCTTCTGTTTTGTGTTTGCCGCGTGAAGACAAGCCCTCGTGCTTGCTGCTGCTTCCAGCAAGCCAAAACGCTTTTGCAGCCACTTTCCTGCCTTTTCCACAACAGGATCACTGTCTAGCTGATTTACAGTTGCCTCTGCGTAGAGCAGCTAGAGGAGCAGCTCTGCCGGCTTTCCTGTGCTTCTGCATAGCAGAGCTGTCAAGAACGAGAAGCTGCGTTTTGCCGAGAAAGCAGCCCTTCGCGGAACCACAGCCTGCGGCGTCCTGGGTACAGCCGCAGGTTGTGCGGAGAAGCGAAAGAGAGCCGGGGAAGAACGTGGAAAGCCGGACTCGGTCGCTGCAAGCGGGTGCTGGCCAACAGCTTCTGGTCACCTTGTAGAAACTCTCCCAGCACAGTGCAGAGTCCCCGTGGCTAGTTCCTTGAAATACCTTTCCTGGCAGCAGCCCAGAGCTGTACTGAGTGCAGCAGGTGTCAGGCAGTCTCCTCTCGCCGTGTAGGTGCTTCTGTTTTGTGTTTGCAGCGCGCAGAGAAGCTCTCTTGCTTGCTGCTGCTTCCAGCAAGCCAAAACGCTTTTGCAGCCACTTTCCTGCCTTTTCCACAACAGGATCACTGTCTAGCTGATTTACAGTTGCCTCTGCGTAGAGCAGCTAGAGGAGCAGCTCTGCCGGCTTTCCTGTGCTTCTGCATAGCAGAGCTGTCAAGAACGAGAAGCTGCGTTTTGCCCAGAAAGCAGCGCTTCGCGGAACCACAGCCAGCGGCGTCTGCGGTACAGCCGCAGGTTGTGCGGAGAAGCGAAAGAGAGCCGGGGAAGAATGTGGAAAGCCGAACTCGGTCGCTGCAAGCGGGTGCTGGCCAACAGCTTCTGGTCACCTTGTAGAAACTCTCCCAGCACAGTGCAGAGTCCCCGTGGCTAGTTCCTTGAAATACCTTTCCTGGCAGCAGCCCAGAGCTGTACTGAGTGCAGCAGGTGTCAGGCAGTCTCCTCTCGCCGTGTAGGTGCTTCTGTTTTGTGTTTGCAGCGTGAAGACAAGCCCTCGTGCTTGCTGCTTCTTCCAGCAAGCCAAAACGCTTTTGCAGCCACTTTCCTGCCTTTTCCAACACAGGATCACTGTCTAGCTGATTTACAGTTGCCTCTGCGTAGAGCAGCTAGAGGAGCAGCTCTGCCGGCTTTCCTGTGCTTCTGCATAGCAGAGCTGTCAAGAACGAGAAGCTGCGTTTTGCCGAGAAAGCAGCCCTTCGCGGAACCACAGCCTGCGGCGTCCTGGGTACAGCCGCAGGTTGTGCGGAGAAGCGAAAGAGAGCCGGGGAAGAATGTGGAAAGCCGGACTCGGTCGCTGCAAGCGGGTGCTGGCCAACAGCTTCTGGTCACCTTGTAGAAACTCTCCCAGCACAGTGCAGAGTCCCCGTGGCTAGTTCCTTGAAATACCTTTCCTGGCAGCAGCCAAGAGCTGTACTGAGTGCAGCAGGTGTCAGGCAGTCTCCTCTCGCCGTGTAGGTGCTTCTGTTTTGTGTTTGCAGCGCGCAGAGAAGCTCTCTTGCTTGCTGCTGCTTCCAGCAAGCCAAAACGCTTTTGCAGCCACTTTCCTGCCTTTTCCACAACAGGATCACTGTCTAGCTGATTTACAGTTGCCTCTGCGTAGAGCAGCTAGAGGAGCAGCTCTGCCGGCTTTCCTGTGCTTCTGCATGGCAGAGCTGTTAAGAACGAGAAGCTGCGTTTTGCCGAGAAAGCAGCGCTTCGCGGAACCACAGCCAGCGGCGTCTGCGGTACAGCCGCAGGTTGTGCAGAGAAGCGAAAGAGAGCCGGGGAAGAATGTGGAAAGCCGGACTCGGTCGCTGCAAGCGGGTGCTGGCCAACAGCTTCTGGTCACCTTGTAGAAACTCTCCCAGCACAGTGCAGATTCCCCGTGGCTAATTCCTTGAAATACCTTTCCTGGCAGCAGCCCAGAGCTGTACTGAGTGCAGCAGGTGTCAGGCAGTCTCCTCTCGCCGTGTAGGTGCTTCTGTTTTGTGTTTGCAGCGTGCAGAGAAGCTCTCTTGCTTGCTGCTGCTTCCAGCAAGCCAAAACGCTTTTGCAGCCACTTTCCTGCCTTTTCCACAACAGGATCACTGTCTAGCTGATTTACAGTTGCCTCTGCGTAGAGCAGCTAGAGGAGCAGCTCTGCCGGCTTTCCTGTGCTTCTGCATGGCAGAGCTGTCAAGAACGAGAAGCTGCGTTTTGCCGAGAAAGCAGCGCTTCGCGGAACCACAGCCAGCGGCATCTGCGGTACAGCCGCAGGTTGTGCGGAGAAGCGAAAGAGAGCCGGGGAAGAATGTGGAAAGCCGAACTCGGTCGCTGCAAGCGGGTGCTGGCCAACAGCTTCTGGTCACCTTCTAGAAACTCTCCCAGCACAGTGCAGAGTCCCCGTGGCTAGTTCCTTGAAATACCTTTCCTGGCAGCAGCCCAGAGCTGTACTGAGTGCAGCAGGTGTCAGGCAGTCTCCTCTCGCCGTGTAGGTGCTTCTGTTTTGTGTTTGCAGCGTGAAGACAAGCCCTCGTGCTTGCTGCTGCTTCCAGCAAGCCAAAACGCTTTTGCAGCCACTTTCCTGCCTTTTCCACAACAGGATCACTGTCTAGCTGATTTACAGTTGCCTCTGCGTAGAGCAGCTAGAGGAGCAGCTCTGCCGGCTTTCCTGTGCTTCTGCATAGCAGAGCTGTCAAGAACGAGAAGCTGCGTTTTGCCGAGAAAGCAGCCCTTCGCGGAACCACAGCCTGCGGCGTCCTGGGTACAGCCGCAGGTTGTGCGGAGAAGCGAAAGAGAGCCGGGGAAGAATGTGGAAAGCCGGACTCGGTCGCTGCAAGCGGGTGCTGGCCAACAGCTTCTGGTCACCTTGTAGAAACTCTCCCAGCACAGTGCAGAGTCCCCGTGGCTAGTTCCTTGAAATACCTTTCCTGGCAGCAGC
Organism: Phylloscopus collybita; assembly: GCA_027886175.1. Lineage (NCBI taxonomy): Eukaryota > Metazoa > Chordata > Aves > Passeriformes > Phylloscopidae > Phylloscopus > Phylloscopus collybita. Next base: position 142,673 of record JAJNNQ010000091.1, on the reverse strand, counting down.
CCAGAGCTGTACTGAGTGCAGCAGGTGTCAGGCAGTCTCCTCTCGCCGTGTAGGTGCTTCTGTTTTGTGTTTGCAGCGCGCAGAGAAGCTCTCTTGCTTGCTGCTGCTTCCAGCAAGCCAAAACGCTTTTGCAGCCACTTTCCTGCCTTTTCCACAACAGGATCACTGTCTAGCTGATTTACAGTTGCCTCTGCGTAGAGCAGCTAGAGGAGCAGCTCTGCCGGCTTTCCTGTGCTTCTGCATGGCAGAGCTGTTAAGAACGAGAAGCTGCGTTTTGCCGAGAAAGCAGCGCTTCGCGGAACCACAGCCAGCGGCGTCTGCGGTACAGCCGCAGGTTGTGCAGAGAAGCGAAAGAGAGCCGGGGAAGAATGTGGAAAGCCGGACTCGGTCGCTGCAAGCGGGTGCTGGCCAACAGCTTCTGGTCACCTTGTAGAAACTCTCCCAGCACAGTGCAGATTCCCCGTGGCTAATTCCTTGAAATACCTTTCCTGGCAGCAGCCCAGAGCTGTACTGAGTGCAGCAGGTGTCAGGCAGTCTCCTCTCGCCGTGTAGGTGCTTCTGTTTTGTGTTTGCAGCGTGCAGAGAAGCTCTCTTGCTTGCTGCTGCTTCCAGCAAGCCAAAACGCTTTTGCAGCCACTTTCCTGCCTTTTCCACAACAGGATCACTGTCTAGCTGATTTACAGTTGCCTCTGCGTAGAGCAGCTAGAGGAGCAGCTCTGCCGGCTTTCCTGTGCTTCTGCATGGCAGAGCTGTCAAGAACGAGAAGCTGCGTTTTGCCGAGAAAGCAGCCCTTCGCGGAACCACAGCCTGCGGCGTCCTGGGTACAGCCGCAGGTTGTGCGGAGAAGCGAAAGAGAGCCGGGGAAGAATGTGGAAAGCCGGACTCGGTCGCTGCAAGCGGGTGCTGGCCAACAGCTTCTGGTCACCTTGTAGAAACTCTCCCAGCACAGTGCAGAGTCCCCGTGGCTAGTTCCTTGAAATACCTTTCCTGGCAGCAGCCCAGAGCTGTACTGAGTGCAGCAGGTGTCAGGCAGTCTCCTCTCGCCGTGTAGGTGCTTCTGTTTTGTGTTTGCAGCGCGCAGAGAAGCTCTCTTGCTTGCTGCTGCTTCCAGCAAGCCAAAACGCTTTTGCAGCCACTTTCCTGCCTTTTCCACAACAGGATCACTGTCTAGCTGATTTACAGTTGCCTCTGCGTAGAGCAGCTAGAGGAGCAGCTCTGCCGGCTTTCCTGTGCTTCTGCATGGCAGAGCTGTTAAGAACGAGAAGCTGCGTTTTGCCGAGAAAGCAGCGCTTCGCGGAACCACAGCCAGCGGCGTCTGCGGTACAGCCGCAGGTTGTGCAGAGAAGCGAAAGAGAGCCGGGGAAGAATGTGGAAAGCCGGACTCGGTCGCTGCAAGCGGGTGCTGGCCAACAGCTTCTGGTCACCTTGTAGAAACTCTCCCAGCACAGTGCAGATTCCCCGTGGCTAATTCCTTGAAATACCTTTCCTGGCAGCAGCCCAGAGCTGTACTGAGTGCAGCAGGTGTCAGGCAGTCTCCTCTCGCCGTGTAGGTGCTTCTGTTTTGTGTTTGCAGCGTGCAGAGAAGCTCTCTTGCTTGCTGCTGCTTCCAGCAAGCCAAAACGCTTTTGCAGCCACTTTCCTGCCTTTTCCACAACAGGATCACTGTCTAGCTGATTTACAGTTGCCTCTGCGTAGAGCAGCTAGAGGAGCAGCTCTGCCGGCTTTCCTGTGCTTCTGCATGGCAGAGCTGTCAAGAACGAGAAGCTGCGTTTTGCCGAGAAAGCAGCCCTTCGCGGAACCACAGCCTGCGGCGTCCTGGGTACAGCCGCAGGTTGTGCGGAGAAGCGAAAGAGAGCCGGGGAAGAATGTGGAAAGCCGGACTCGGTCGCTGCAAGCGGGTGCTGGCCAACAGCTTCTGGTCACCTTGTAGAAACTCTCCCAGCACAGTGCAGAGTCCCCGTGGCTAGTTCCTTGAAATACCTTTCCTGGCAGCAGCCCAGAGCTGTACTGAGTGCAGCAGGTGTCAGGCAATCTCCTCTCGCCGTGTACGTGCTTCTGTTTTGTGTTTGCAGCGTGCAGTGAAGCTCTCTTGCTTGCTGCTGCTTCCAGCAAGCCAAAACGCTTTTGCAGCCACTTTCCTGCCTTTTCCACAACAGGATCACTGTCTAGCTGATTTACAGTTGCCTCTGCGTAGAGCAGCTAGAGGAGCAGCTCTGCCGGCTTTCCTGTGCTTCTGCATAGCAGAGCTGTCAAGAACGAGAAGCTGCGTTTTGCCGAGAAAGCAGCGCTTCGCGGAACCACAGCCTGCGGCGTCCTGGGTACAGCCGCAGCTTGTGCGGAGAAGCGAAAGAGAGCCGGGGAAGAATGTGGAAAGCCGGACTCGGTCGCTGCAAGCGGGTGCTGGCCAACAGCTTCTGGTCACCTTGTAGAAACTCTCCCAGCACAGTGCAGAGTCCCCGTGGCTAGTTCCTTGAAATACCTTTCCTGGCAGCAGCCCAGAGCTGTACTGAGTGCAGCAGGTGTCAGGCAGTCTCCTCTCGCCGTGTAGGTGCTTCTGTTTTGTGTTTGCAGCGTGCAGAGAAGCTCTCTTGCTTGCTGCTGCTTCCAGCAAGCCAAAACGCTTTTGCAGCCACTTTCCTGCCTTTTCCACAACAGGATCACTGTCTAGATGATTTACAGTTGCCTCTGCGTAGAGCAGCTAGAGGAGCAGCCCTGCCGGCTTTCCTGTGCTTCTGCATAGCAGAGCTGTCAAGAACGAGAAGCTGCGTTTTGCCGAGAAAGCAGCCCTTCTGGGAACCACAGCCTGCGGCGTCCTGGGTACAGCCGCAGGTTGTGCGGAGAAGCGAAAGAGAGCCGGGGAAGAATGTGGAAAGCCGAACTCGGTCGCTGCAAGCGGGTGCTGGCCAACAGCTTCTGGTCACCTTGTAGAAACTCTCCCAGCACAGTGCAGAGTCCCCGTGGCTAGTTCCTTGAAATACCTTTCCTGGGTGCAGCCAAGAGCTGTACTGAGTGCAGCAGGTGTCAGGCAGTCTCCTCTCGCCGTGTAGGTGCTTCTGTTTTGTGTTTGCCGCGTGAAGACAAGCCCTCGTGCTTGCTGCTGCTGCCAGCAAGCCAAAACGCTTTTGCAGCCACTTTCCTGCCTTTTCCACAACAGGATCACTGTCTAGATGATTTACAGTTGCCTCTGCGTAGAGCAGCTAGAGGAGCAGCTCTGCCGGCTTTCCTGTGCTTCTGCATAGCAGAGCTGTCAAGAACGAGAAGCTGCGTTTTGCCGAGAAAGCAGCGCTTCGCGGAACCACAGCCAGCGGCGTCTGCGGTACAGCCGCAGGTTGTGCGGAGAAGCGAAAGAGAGCCGGGGAAGAATGTGGAAAGCCGAACTCGGTCGCTGCAAGCGGGTGCTGGCCAACAGCTTCTGGTCACCTTGTAGAAACTCCCCCAGCACAGTGCAGAGTCCCCGTGGCTAGTTCCTTGAAATACCTTTCCTGGCAGCAGCCCAGAGCTGTACTGAGTGCAGCAGGTGTCAGGCAGTCTCCTCTCGCCGTGTAGGTGCTTCTGTTTTGTGTTTGCAGCGTGAAGACAAGCCATCGTGCTTGCTGCTGCTTCCAGCAAGCCAAAACGCTTTTGCAGCCACTTTCCTGCCTTTTCCACAACAGGATCACTGTCTAGCTGATTTACAGTTGCCTCTGCGTAGAGCAGCTAGAGGAGCAGCTCTGCCGGCTTTCCTGTGCTTCTGCATAGCAGAGCTGTCAAGAACGAGAAGCTGCGTTTTGCCGAGAAAGCAGCGCTTCGCGGAACCACAGCCAGCGGCATCTGCGGTACAGCCGCAGGTTGTGCAGAGGAGCGAAAGAGAGCCGGGGAAGAATGTGGAAAGCCGAACTCGGTCGCTGCAAGCGGGTGCTGGCCAACAGCTTCTCGACACCTTCTAGAAACTCTCCCAGCACAGTGCAGAGTTCCCGTGGTTAGTTCCTTGAAATACCTTTCCTGGCAGCAGCCCAGAGCTGTACTGAGTGCAGCAGGTGTCAGGCAGTCTCCTCTCGCCGTGTAGGTGCTTCTGTTTTGTGTTTGCCGCGTGAAGACAAGCCCTCGTGCTTGCTGCTTCTTCCAGCAAGCCAAAACGCTTTTGCAGCCACTTTCCTGCCTTTTCCACAACAGGATCACTGTCTAGCTGATTTACAGTTGCCTCTGCGTAGAGCAGCTAGAGGAGCAGCTCTGCCGGCTTTTCTGTGCTTCTGCATAGCAGAGCTGTCAAGAACGAGAAGCTGCGTTTTGCCGAGAAAGCAGCGCTTCGCGGAACCACAGCCAGCGGCGTCTGCGGTACAGCCGCAAGTTGTGGGGAGAAGCGAAAGAGAGCCGGGGAAGAATGTGGAAAGCCGGACTCGGTCGCTGCAAGCGGGTGCTGGCCAACAGCTTCTGGTCACCTTGTAGAAACTCTCCCAGCACACTGCAGAGTCCCCGTGGCTAGTTCCTTGAAATACCTTTCCTGGCAGCAGCCCAGAGCTGTACTGAGTGCAGCAGGTGTCAGGCAGTCTCCTCTCGCCGTGTAGGTGCTTCTGTTTTGTGTTTGCCGCGTGAAGACAAGCCCTCGTGCTTGCTGCTTCTTCCAGCAAGCCAAAACGCTTTTGCAGCCACTTTCCTGCCTTTTCCACAACAGGATCACTGTCTAGCTGATTTACAGTTGCCTCTGCGTAGAGCAGCTAGAGGAGCAGCTCTGCCGGCTTTCCTGTGCTTCTGCATAGCAGAGCTGTCAAGAACGAGAAGCTGCGTTTTGCCGAGAAAGCAGCGCTTCGCGGAACCACAGCCAGCGGCGTCTGCGGTACAGCCGCAAGTTGTGGGGAGAAGCGAAAGAGAGCCGGGGAAGAATGTGGAAAGCCGGACTCGGTCGCTGCAAGCGGGTGCTGGCCAACAGCTTCTGGTCTCCTTGTAGAAACTCTCCCAGCACACTGCAGAGTCCCCGTGGCTAGTTCCTTGAAATACCTTTCCTGGCAGCAGCCCAGAGCTGTACTGAGTGCAGCAGGTGTCAGGCAGTCTCCTCTCGCCGTGTAGGTGCTTCTGTTTTGTGTTTGCAGCGCGCAGAGAAGCTCTCTTGCTTGCTGCTGCTTCCAGCAAGCCAAAACGCTTTTGCAGCCACTTTCCTGCCTTTTCCACAACAGGATCACTGTCTAGCTGATTTACAGTTGCCTCTGCGTAGAGCAGCTAGAGGAGCAGCTCTGCCGGCTTTCCTGTGCTTCTGCATGGCAGAGCTGTTAAGAACGAGAAGCTGCGTTTTGCCGAGAAAGCAGCGCTTCGCGGAACCACAGCCAGCGGCGTCTGCGGTACAGCCGCAGGTTGTGCAGAGAAGCGAAAGAGAGCCGGGGAAGAATGTGGAAAGCCGGACTCGGTCGCTGCAAGCGGGTGCTGGCCAACAGCTTCTGGTCACCTTGTAGAAACTCTCCCAGCACAGTGCAGATTCCCCGTGGCTAATTCCTTGAAATACCTTTCCTGGCAGCAGCCCAGAGCTGTACTGAGTGCAGCAGGTGTCAGGCAGTCTCCTCTCGCCGTGTAGGTGCTTCTGTTTTGTGTTTGCAGCGTGCAGAGAAGCTCTCTTGCTTGCTGCTGCTTCCAGCAAGCCAAAACGCTTTTGCAGCCACTTTCCTGCCTTTTCCACAACAGGATCACTGTCTAGCTGATTTACAGTTGCCTCTGCGTAGAGCAGCTAGAGGAGCAGCTCTGCCGGCTTTCCTGTGCTTCTGCATAGCAGAGCTGTCAAGAACGAGAAGCTGCGTTTTGCCGAGAAAGCAGCGCTTCGCGGAACCACAGCCTGCGGCGTCCTGGGTACAGCCGCAGCTTGTGCGGAGAAGCGAAAGAGAGCCGGGGAAGAATGTGGAAAGCCGGACTCGGTCGCTGCAAGCGGGTGCTGGCCAACAGCTTCTGGTCACCTTGTAGAAACTCTCCCAGCACAGTGCAGAGTCCCCGTGGCTAGTTCCTTGAAATACCTTTCCTGGCAGCAGCCCAGAGCTGTACTGAGTGCAGCAGGTGTCAGGCAGTCTCCTCTCGCCGTGTAGGTGCTTCTGTTTTGTGTTTGCAGCGTGCAGAGAAGCTCTCTTGCTTGCTGCTGCTTCCAGCAAGCCAAAACGCTTTTGCAGCCACTTTCCTGCCTTTTCCACAACAGGATCACTGTCTAGATGATTTACAGTTGCCTCTGCGTAGAGCAGCTAGAGGAGCAGCCCTGCCGGCTTTCCTGTGCTTCTGCATAGCAGAGCTGTCAAGAACGAGAAGCTGCGTTTTGCCGAGAAAGCAGCCCTTCTGGGAACCACAGCCTGCGGCGTCCTGGGTACAGCCGCAGGTTGTGCGGAGAAGCGAAAGAGAGCCGGGGAAGAATGTGGAAAGCCGAACTCGGTCGCTGCAAGCGGGTGCTGGCCAACAGCTTCTGGTCACCTTGTAGAAACTCTCCCAGCACAGTGCAGAGTCCCCGTGGCTAGTTCCTTGAAATACCTTTCCTGGGTGCAGCCAAGAGCTGTACTGAGTGCAGCAGGTGTCAGGCAGTCTCCTCTCGCCGTGTAGGTGCTTCTGTTTTGTGTTTGCCGCGTGAAGACAAGCCCTCGTGCTTGCTGCTGCTGCCAGCAAGCCAAAACGCTTTTGCAGCCACTTTCCTGCCTTTTCCACAACAGGATCACTGTCTAGATGATTTACAGTTGCCTCTGCGTAGAGCAGCTAGAGGAGCAGCTCTGCCGGCTTTCCTGTGCTTCTGCATAGCAGAGCTGTCAAGAACGAGAAGCTGCGTTTTGCCGAGAAAGCAGCGCTTCGCGGAACCACAGCCAGCGGCGTCTGCGGTACAGCCGCAGGTTGTGCGGAGAAGCGAAAGAGAGCCGGGGAAGAATGTGGAAAGCCGAACTCGGTCGCTGCAAGCGGGTGCTGGCCAACAGCTTCTGGTCACCTTGTAGAAACTCCCCCAGCACAGTGCAGAGTCCCCGTGGCTAGTTCCTTGAAATACCTTTCCTGGCAGCAGCCCAGAGCTGTACTGAGTGCAGCAGGTGTCAGGCAGTCTCCTCTCGCCGTGTAGGTGCTTCTGTTTTGTGTTTGCAGCGTGAAGACAAGCCATCGTGCTTGCTGCTGCTTCCAGCAAGCCAAAACGCTTTTGCAGCCACTTTCCTGCCTTTTCCACAACAGGATCACTGTCTAGCTGATTTACAGTTGCCTCTGCGTAGAGCAGCTAGAGGAGCAGCTCTGCCGGCTTTCCTGTGCTTCTGCATAGCAGAGCTGTCAAGAACGAGAAGCTGCGTTTTGCCGAGAAAGCAGCGCTTCGCGGAACCACAGCCAGCGGCATCTGCGGTACAGCCGCAGGTTGTGCAGAGGAGCGAAAGAGAGCCGGGGAAGAATGTGGAAAGCCGAACTCGGTCGCTGCAAGCGGGTGCTGGCCAACAGCTTCTCGACACCTTCTAGAAACTCTCCCAGCACAGTGCAGAGTTCCCGTGGTTAGTTCCTTGAAATACCTTTCCTGGCAGCAGCCCAGAGCTGTACTGAGTGCAGCAGGTGTCAGGCAGTCTCCTCTCGCCGTGTAGGTGCTTCTGTTTTGTGTTTGCCGCGTGAAGACAAGCCCTCGTGCTTGCTGCTTCTTCCAGCAAGCCAAAACGCTTTTGCAGCCACTTTCCTGCCTTTTCCACAACAGGATCACTGTCTAGCTGATTTACAGTTGCCTCTGCGTAGAGCAGCTAGAGGAGCAGCTCTGCCGGCTTTTCTGTGCTTCTGCATAGCAGAGCTGTCAAGAACGAGAAGCTGCGTTTTGCCGAGAAAGCAGCGCTTCGCGGAACCACAGCCAGCGGCGTCTGCGGTACAGCCGCAAGTTGTGGGGAGAAGCGAAAGAGAGCCGGGGAAGAATGTGGAAAGCCGGACTCGGTCGCTGCAAGCGGGTGCTGGCCAACAGCTTCTGGTCACCTTGTAGAAACTCTCCCAGCACACTGCAGAGTCCCCGTGGCTAGTTCCTTGAAATACCTTTCCTGGCAGCAGCCCAGAGCTGTACTGAGTGCAGCAGGTGTCAGGCAGTCTCCTCTCGCCGTGTAGGTGCTTCTGTTTTGTGTTTGCCGCGTGAAGACAAGCCCTCGTGCTTGCTGCTTCTTCCAGCAAGCCAAAACGCTTTTGCAGCCACTTTCCTGCCTTTTCCACAACAGGATCACTGTCTAGCTGATTTACAGTTGCCTCTGCGTAGAGCAGCTAGAGGAGCAGCTCTGCCGGCTTTCCTGTGCTTCTGCATAGCAGAGCTGTCAAGAACGAGAAGCTGCGTTTTGCCGAGAAAGCAGCGCTTCGCGGAACCACAGCCAGCGGCGTCTGCGGTACAGCCGCAAGTTGTGGGGAGAAGCGAAAGAGAGCCGGGGAAGAATGTGGAAAGCCGGACTCGGTCGCTGCAAGCGGGTGCTGGCCAACAGCTTCTGGTCTCCTTGTAGAAACTCTCCCAGCACACTGCAGAGTCCCCGTGGCTAGTTCCTTGAAATACCTTTCCTGGCAGCAGCCCAGAGCTGTACTGAGTGCAGCAGGTGTCAGGCAGTCTCCTCTCGCCGTGTAGGTGCTTCTGTTTTTTGTTTGCAGCGTGCAGAGAAGCTCTCTTGCTTGCTGCTGCTTCCAGCAAGCCAAAACGCTTTTGCAGCCACTTTCCTGCCTTTTCCACAACAGGATCACTGTCTAGCTGATTTACAGTTGCCTCTGCGTAGAGCAGCTAGAGGAGCAGCTCTGCCGGCTTTCCTGTGCTTCTGCATAGCAGAGCTGTCAAGAACGAGAAGCTGCGTTTTGCGGAGAAAGCAGCGCTTCGCGGAACCACAGCCAGCGGCGTCTGCGGTACAGCCGCAGGTTGTGCGGAGAAGCGAAAGAGAGCCGGGGAAGAATGTGGAAAGCCGAACTCGGTCGCTGCAAGCGGGTGCTGGCCAACAGCTTCTGGTCACCTTGTAGAAACTCTCCCAGCACAGTGCAGAGTCCCCGTGGCTAGTTCCTTGAAATACCTTTCCTGGCAGCAGCCCAGAGCTGTACTGAGTGCAGCAGGTGTCAGGCAGTCTCCTCTCGCCATGTAGGTGCTTCTGTTTTGTGTTTGCAGCGTGCAGAGAAGCTCTCTTGCTTGCTGCTGCTTCCAGCAAGCCAAAACGCTTTTGCAGCCACTTTCCTGCCTTTTCCACAACAGGATCACTGTCTAGCTGATTTACAGTTGCCTCTGCGTAGAGCAGCTAGAGGAGCAGCTCTGCCGGCTTTCCTGTGCTTCTGCATGGCAGAGCTGTCAAGAACGAGAAGCTGCGTTTTGCCGAGTAAGCAGCCCTTCGCGGAACCACAGCCAGCGGCGTCTTGGGTACAGCCACAGGTTGTGCGGAGAAGCGAAAGAGAGCCGGGGAAGAATGTGGAAAGCCGGACTCGGTCGCTGCAAGCGGGTGCTGGCCAACAGCTTCTGGTCACCTTGTAGAAACTCTCCCAGCACAGTGCAGAGTCCCCGTGGCTAGTTCCTTGAAATACCTTTCCTGGCAGCAGCCCAGAGCTGTACTGAGTGCAGCAGGTGTCAGGCAGTCTCCTCTCGCCGTGTAGGTGCTTCTGTTTTGTCTTTGCAGCGTGCAGAGAAGCTCTCTTACTTGCTGCTGCTTCCAGCAAGCCAAAACGCTTTTGCAGCCACTTTCCTGCCTTTTCCACAACAGGATCACTGTCTAGATGATTTACAGTTGCCTCTGCGTAGAGCAGCTAGAGGAGCAGCTCTGCCGGCTTTCCTGTGCTTCTGCATAGCAGAGCTGTTAAGAACGAGAAGCTGCGTTTTGCCGAGAAAGCAGCGCTTCGCGGAACCACAGCCAGCGGCGTCTGCGGTACAGCCGCAGGTTGTGCGGAGAAGCGAAAGAGAGCCGGGGAAGAATGTGGAAAGCCGAACTCGGTCGCTGCAAGCGAGTGCTGGCCAACAGCTTCTGGTCACCTTGTAGAAACTCCCCCAGCACAGTGCAGAGTCCCCGTGGCTAGTTCCTTGAAATACCTTTCCTGGCAGCAGCCCAGAGCTGTACTGAGTGCAGCAGGTGTCAGGCAGTCTCCTCTCGCCGTGTAGGTGCTTCTGTTTTGTGTTTGCAGCGTGAAGACAAGCCATCGTGCTTGCTGCTGCTTCCAGCAAGCCAAAACGCTTTTGCAGCCACTTTCCTGCCTTTTCCACAACAGGATCACTGTCTAGCTGATTTACAGTTGCCTCTGCGTAGAGCAGCTAGAGGAGCAGCTCTGCCGGCTTTCCTGTGCTTCTGCATAGCAGAGCTGTCAAGAACGAGAAGCTGCGTTTTGCCGAGAAAGCAGCACTTCGCGGAACCACAGCCAGCGGCATCTGCGGTACAGCCGCAGGTTGTGCAGAGAAGCGAAAGAGAGCCGGGGAAGAATGTGGAAAGCCGAACTCGGTCGCTGCAAGCGGGTGCTGGCCAACAGCTTCTCGACACCTTCTAGAAACTCTCCCAGCACAGTGCAGAGTTCCCGTGGTTAGTTCCTTGAAATACCTTTCCTGGCAGCAGCCCAGAGCTGTACTGAGTGCAGCTGGTGTCAGGCAGTCTCCTCTCGCCGTGTAGGTGCTTCTGTTTTGTGTTTGCCGCGTGAAGACAAGCCCTCGTGCTTGCTGCTGCTTCCAGCAAGCCAAAACGCTTTTGCAGCCACTTTCCTGCCTTTTCCACAACAGGATCACTGTCTAGCTGATTTACAGTTGCCTCTGCGTAGAGCAGCTAGAGGAGCAGCTCTGCCGGCTTTCCTGTGCTTCTGCATAGCAGAGCTGTCAAGAACGAGAAGCTGCGTTTTGCGGAGAAAGCAGCCCTTCGCGGAACCACAGCCAGCGGCGTCTGCGGTACAGCCGCAGGTTGTGCGGAGAAGCGAAAGAGAGCCGGGGAAGAATGTGGAAAGCCGAACTCGGTCGCTGCAAGCGGGTGCTGGCCAACAGCTTCTGGTCACCTTGTAGAAACTCTCCCAGCACAGTGCAGAGTCCCCGTGGCTAGTTCCTTGAAATACCTTTCCTGGCAGCAGCCCAGAGCTGTACTGAGTGCAGCAGGTGTCAGGCAGTCTCCTCTCGCCATGTAGGTGCTTCTGTTTTGTGTTTGCAGCGTGCAGAGAAGCTCTCTTGCTTGCTGCTGCTTCCAGCAAGCCAAAACGCTTTTGCAGCCACTTTCCTGCCTTTTCCACAACAGGATCACTGTCTAGCTGATTTACAGTTGCCTCTGCGTAGAGCAGCTAGAGGAGCAGCTCTGCCGGCTTTCCTGTGCTTCTGCATGGCAGAGCTGTCAAGAACGAGAAGCTGCGTTTTGCCGAGTAAGCAGCCCTTCGCGGAACCACAGCCAGCGGCGTCTTGGGTACAGCCACAGGTTGTGCGGAGAAGCGAAAGAGAGCCGGGGAAGAATGTGGAAAGCCGGACTCGGTCGCTGCAAGCGGGTGCTGGCCAACAGCTTCTGGTCACCTTGTAGAAACTCTCCCAGCACAGTGCAGAGTCCCCGTGGCTAGTTCCTTGAAATACCTTTCCTGGCAGCAGCCCAGAGCTGTACTGAGTGCAGCAGGTGTCAGGCAGTCTCCTCTCGCCGTGTAGGTGCTTCTGTTTTGTGTTTGCAGCGTGCAGAGAAGCTCTCTTGCTTGCTGCTGCTTCCAGCAAGCCAAAACGCTTTTGCAGCCACTTTCCTGCCTTTTCCACAACAGGATCACTGTCTAGCTGATTTACAGTTGCCTCTGCGTAGAGCAGCTAGAGGAGCAGCTCTGCCGGCTTTCCTGTGCTTCTGCATAGCAGAGCTGTCAAGAACGAGAAGCTGCGTTTTGCCCAGAAAGCAGCGCTTCGCGGAACCACAGCCAGCGGCATCTGCGGTACAGCCGCAGGTTGTGCAGAGAAGCGAAAGAGAGCCGGGGAAGAATGTGGAAAGCCGAACTCGGTCGCTGCAAGCGGGTGCTGGCCAACAGCTTCTCGACACCTTCTGGTAACTCTCCCAGCACAGTGCAGAGTTCCCGTGGTTAGTTCCTTGAAATACCTTTCCTGGCAGCAGCCCAGAGCTGTACTGATTGCAGCAGGTGTCAGGCAGTCTCCTCTCGCCGTGTAGGTGCTTCTGTTTTGTGTTTGCCGTGTGAAGACAAGCCCTCGTGCTTGCTGCTGCTTCCAGCAAGCCAAAACGCTTTTGCAGCCACTTTCCTGCCTTTTCCACAACAGGATCACTGTCTAGCTGATTTACAGTTGCCTCTGCGTAGAGCAGCTAGAGGAGCAGCTCTGCCGGCTTTCCTGTGCTTTTGCATAGCAGAGCTGTCAAGAACGAGAAGCTGCGTTTTGCCGAGAAAGCAGCGCTTCGCGGAACCACAGCCAGCGGCGTCTGCGGTACAGCCGCAGGTTGTGCGGAGAAGCGAAAGAGAGCCGGGGAAGAATGTGGAAAGCCGAACTCGGTCGCTGCAAGCGGGTGCTGGCCAACAGCTTCTGGTCACCTTGTAGAAACTCTCCCAGCACAGTGCAGAGTCCCCGTGGCTAGTTCCTTGAAATACCTTTCCTGGCAGCAGCCCAGAGCTGTACTGAGTGCAGCAGGTGTCAGGCAGTCTCCTCTCGCCGTGTAGGTGCTTCTGTTTTGTGTTTGCAGCGTGAAGACAACCCCTCGTGCTTGCTGATGCTTCCAGCAAGCCAAAACGCTTTTGCAGCCACTTTCCTGCCTTTTCCACAACAGGATCACTGTCTAGCTGATTTACAGTTGCCTCTACGTAGAGCAGCTAGAGGAGCAGCTCTGCCGGCTTTCCTGTGCTTCTGCATAGCAGAGCTGTCAAGAACGAGAAGCTGCGTTTTGCCGAGAAAGCAGCGCTTCGCGGAACCACAGCCAGCGGCGTCTGCGGTACAGCCGCAGGTTGTGCGGAGAAGCGAAAGAGAGCCGGGGAAGAATGTGGAAAGCCGAACTCGGTCGCTGCAAGCGGGTGCTGGCCAACAGCTTCTGGTCACCTTGTAGAAACTCTCCCAGCACAGTGCAGAGTCCCCGTGGCTAGTTCCTTGAAATACCTTTCCTGGCAGCAGCCCAGAGCTGTACTGAGTGCAGCAGGTGTCAGGCAGTCTCCTCTCGCCGTGTAGGTGCTTCTGTTTTGTCTTTGCAGCGTGCAGAGAAGCTCTCTTGCTTGCTGCTGCTTCCAGCAAGCCAAAACGCTTTTGCAGCCACTTTCCTGCCTTTTCCACAACAGGATCACTGTCTAGCTGATTTACAGTTGCCTCTGCGTAGAGCAGCTAGAGGAGCAGCTCTGCCGGCTTTCCTGTGCTTCTGCATAGCAGAGCTGTCAAGAACGAGAAGCTGCGTTTTGCCGAGAAAGCAGCGCTTCGCGGAACCACAGCCAGCGGCGTCTGCGGTACAGCCGCAGGTTGTGCGGAGAAGCGAAAGAGAGCCGGGGAAGAATGTGGAAAGCCGGACTCGGTCGCTGCAAGCGGTTGTGGGACTGCAAAAAATAATATGTGCAGGCCTTGGCGTTGAATACCGCAAGAAGGGGTTTATTGTTAAGTTTAGAATATCTTGCACAACTATAAGAAAGCCCTTTTGTTTTAAGATGTATTGCTTATGTTAATATGTATCTTTCTGTTGTTTCGATAAGAGTTTCTAGGACAGCTTTGCCCCTGCTTAGGATCTTTCTTTTATTGGTTCTCCCCTGCCTTACCCCCTCTGTCATGCATAATTACCCTCGTGTCCATCATTGAATTCTTATCTTTGAAGTACAGTAGAGCTAGCCAGTGACCTTGCAGACTGCCCTCGGCCCATCCCAGAACTTGTGCTGGATTTGTTGGAACCTAAATGACTTAATTTAGCATGATGTATTTAGATTGTTTTATTGGTATCTGTAACTTAGAACCCACCCTAGAATTGTAGTATTAAACCACCCACCACCCCAGGCTCAGGGTCTCTCTCCAGAGGCACCAGCCTGGGGTGGCTGGGGGGATCATCCTGACCCCCTTCCCCCCGCCCCCGAATAAAGCCTCTGTTCCCTGGAAAACTATGAGAGAGTCCCCTCTTTCTTGGAACCAGCCTTGACAGCGTCACCCAGATGTAAAAGCCGAACCCCACAAAGTGACTTGTTGTGTAGCGTGCCGGGAGCTGCCGGGTAGACCAGGCTACTGAGCCAGGCTGGAGCAGGCACGCACTGCAACAGATTGGCGCCCGCTCGTGGGGCAGGAAGACAGCTAGCACGCTGTGGCGTGGGTTCAACACAGGTGTCTCAGTGTAAAAACCTTGTGAACAGTCTATCTAAAGACTTTCGAATTCACGTGCCATCAGAGTCTCCTTCCAAAAGCTCTAGTGGATGAAGAGGGCAGCTCCTATCCCCATTTAGGAGTCCTCTTCGGCTGGTAGAACTCTCAGCATTAGCCTCTCTGCTGTCCCTGAGATTTGGTGAGTATTGTCCCTCAAGGGTGGTAGAGAAATACCCACAAATTTTACTGGCAAGGGTAAGGAGAAGAGAATTTGTTTGGGGTCCCCAAGTACTCTTGCTAAGCCGGGGTTTAACCCAGGGGGAGTGTGAGGGGAGAGCTGAGAAGCGTAGTGGTTTTTTAACATCTGTTCAGAATGGGGAACAAGTTTACTGCCACTCAGAAAGAAGTTTCCAAACGTTTAATTGGAATTTTGCTTGCGTCTAGCACAGACCATTCAGAAAAAGAGTTGAAAAGGTTTACTAAGTATCTGTTTTCTCACTTTCCAAATGTTACTTTAGACCAGGTGAATTGCATTAAATTTTGAGAAAAAGTTTTAGAAAAAATAAATAACCTAGCTAAGTCGAGAGATTTCCGGGCTTACAGATTTAACTTGTAGCCTCTGCAGTTTATAGTTGCCTTGATAAAAATTGAAGAAAATGCTGCAACTTTGCATTCTCTTTTGCCTGCAATTTCTTTTACCTCTTCTCAAACAATCCCTAAGTCTCCCAAATTCCCAAAAGGTCCCTTTAAAACCCTCGGAAAGGCAAAGAGCATTTCTGAAATTGAAAATTCTGTCCCTAAAAGCCCTAGTGGTATCGGCCGAACTTCTAGGGTTTCCCATAGTTGCACAGCTGGTCTGGGTGACCAAACTACTCCCTTTATGTCCCAAAAATCACAGAAAGATCAGAACAGAGTTCGTTTCTTGCTATCTGATAGCAGAAACGACTCTGAAAGTCCATGCCCAAGTGATAATAAAATGCCCTCAGCTCTTTGTCCTCCATCTTTCCCAATTGATTCTTCTCGAGAGTCATTTCTTTCCCCTCTCCAGCCGCTCTCCCCCCCGCCTCAAGCGTTGGGAGCACGAGCGGTAGCACCGCGGGTTGCTCCTGGCCCCGCGGCCGCGCCGCCACCGCCCGCGCTCTCGCCTCTCCCCACGCCGAGCTGTGCTGAGCAAGCTAAGCTTGGAGCGGCATTCGGCGCGGGGGCTGCCCGCCCGGCCGCGCCGCCGCCGCCCCGCTTTCCTCCGCCGCTTTCCCCGGTGCCGTGCCTCACTCCCGTGCCGCTTTGTCCCCCGCAGGGGCCCCCCCGGGCTCCCGAGCTGCCCCAATCGGCTTTGCTGCTGTCTCCAGCTCCCGGGGCGGTGGTGGGGCCGCCGCGCGAGCGAGTCCCGGCCCCGGGGACGCTCCCGCGGCCGCCGCCGCCGCCATCCGCCGCTAAACGCCCCCCCGCACTCAAAGGTAGCCCTGCGCAAACCCTGTGCACAGAGCAAGAGCCACTCCAGCCACCGCCGCTGCCGTGTTCCTTCCCGCTTTTGTTTCAAACCCCCCAAGACCCGGCGAACGCCGCGGGCGCTGCCCACGTGCTGGCGCCGCCGCAGCTCGGGGCTGCCGAGCCCGAACACGCAGCGGAGAGAGACCCTGCGCAGTTCCCGTGCTCGGAGCCGATCCCAGCCGGGGCGGCTCCGCTCCCGCCCGCCGAGAGTCAGCCCGGGCTAGCCCCTCCGCCGCAGCCGAGAGGCACGGCAGGAGAGCGAGCCCCGGGAAGTGTTTCTCCTGATTTTTGCTACAGGTCTGAGTCACTGCCTCAGCTCTCGCCGCCATTGCAGAGAAGAGGGGCAGAGTCGGGGACCGTCCCGAGCGGCCTCCTTCCCACCCCCCGCAGCGCCGCTGAAGCTCCGCCCCCAGCCGGTTGTCTGAGCAACAACAACAGCAACGAGCAGCCTGCAGTCTCGCCAGTTTCACACACAGCTGAAACAAATCTTCCAAATAAAGCAGTGCAATTGCCAAGCAATGAGAAAATGCCCCTGATAACTCTAGTTAACTATCTCAAAAGCTGCAGTAGTAGAAATATTGTAGCAAATTGGAGAGCTTTCCCTTTTGCATTCATAAAAGATTTAATGAAAGCCCTGAGAAAATATAAGCGAGACAGTTCCTACTTCCTAAAGTCGTTGTTTTCTTCTGTTACTAAGATAGTAGAAAGCCCAATTGATTTAAAGCAACTTTTTAAATGTTTAGCAAAGAAAGCAGAGTTTGACCTTTGAGAAAAAACCTGTTTCCACATGCTGAAAGAATCCTTCCCAAGTTTGTTAAAAAACCCCAAGACAGCCACAGTCAGTGTAAGTGATCCAATTGCCCCCAATCATTTAACCAGTGAGAGAAATTAGAGTTTCCTAAATAAGCAGGTCACTGTTGCCTCCTGGAGAAGAAAAAAAAAAGATGAAAAGCAAGAAAGTTCAGAAACAGAGCCTCCTTGCCCAGTTACTGTTTCTTCCTGGATGTTTTAGCAAAGGGAAGAAGCAGAAAAGCTGCTTCCTCTTGCTGGGTGTTTTCAGTAGTTGTTTAACTAAATTCTTTTCTTTTAAGTTACAGAACAACAGGCCTGGTAGTCAGCATAAAATTCGTAGTTCGGGTGTGTTTGCATTTGTGATGCTGCTCAGTTTGCCAACCCTGGCTTTCTTCTAGATTGTCCCACAGCCAAAAGCCAATGTGTAGAAAACCCTCACACAGAGTCTAGGCCAAGATCACATTTGTCTAGCCTCAGCCACAGTCTAAAATCCCATGTTTGCCTGTCTAGTAAGAATCCCTGTGAAAAATAAGAGTACTCCTTCTGCTAGCAATTCCCTTTCCCTTCCCAAAAGTTTTTTCCTTGTTTGTGGTGTCAAAGCTTTCACTGGCATTCCTGCTCGCCTGATAAGAAGTCCGTGCACTCTAAGTAAGTTAAGCTTCTTTACCCCTAATATGACTCAGATTCTCAATTGGCACAAAGAAAATTTCTCTCTTCAGGTTCAGAAGAGAGACCTGACAAGTCTTAATTCAAATTGCAATTCAGAAATTATCCATTGGTCCAGGGCAAAAGCAGCAGCCCTGACAGAATTAAGCTGATTAGAAAGTTGGGTAGCTAAACAAGCAAATTTAACATCTCATGCTATAAGTGACTTCTTATCAGAAGATCCAAGCAGGCAATGCTTCCAAAATAAAGTTGCTATTGATTACTTAATTTTATTGAATCAACATTCATGAGAAGAGTTCAAAGGACTCTGCTGCTTCAATGTATCATCTAAAGCAGAAGACGTCGGAAAACCTGTCCACCAGCTACAAGGGATGGTCAGTTCCATCAAAGAAGAAACAGGAGACTAGTTTAACAACATCTTTTCAAGTGTTGAACTTTCTAAAGTTGCCAGCTCATAGATCAAATCAAGACTGTTAGTGTTGTTCATTATATTAGTTGTAGCTTTTGCTTTTAGTTTGGTAAAAAGTTTGATCATGTGTGCAGTTTTTTCCACTTCCACCCCCTCTGTGTATGCAGTGCATTCAGTGAAGCCAGCCAACAAATTTCCGCTAGACGAAGTTACCAGCAGTGAAGATAGCTCAGAGATTTACACACCAGATCAGTAACAAATTAAAAAAAAAAAAGGGGGAAGTGTGGGACTGCAAAAAATAATATGTGCAGGCCTTGGCGTTGAATACCGCAAGAAGGGGTTTATTGTTAAGTTTAGAATAGCTTGCACAACTATAAGAAAGCCCTTTTGTTTTAAGATGTATTGCTTATGTTAATATGTATCTTTCTGTTGTTCCGATAAGAGTTTCTAGGACAGCTTTGCCCCTGCTTAGGATCTTTCTTTTATTGGTTCTCCCCTGCCTTACCCCCTCTGTCATAATTACCCTCGTGTCCATCATTGAATTCTTATCTTTGAAGTACAGTAGAGCTAGCCAGTGACCTTGCAGACTGCCCTCGGCCCATCCCAGAACTTGTGCTGGATTTGTTGGAACCTAAATGACTTAATTTAGCATGATGTATTTAGATTGTTTTATTGGTATCTGTAACTTAGAACCCACCCTAGAATTGTAGTATTAAACCACCCACCACCCCAGGCTCAGGGTCTCTCTCCAGAGGCACCAGCCTGGGGTGGCTGGGGGGATCATCCTGACCCCCTTCCCCCCGCCCCCGAATACAGCCTCTGTTCCCTGGAAAACTATGAGAGAGTCCCCTCTTTCTTGGAACCAGCCTTGACAGCGTCACCCAGATGTAAAAGCCGAACCCCACAAAGTGACTTGTTGTGTAGCGTGCCGGGAGCTGCCGGGTAGACCAGGCTACTGAGCCAGGCTGGAGCAGGCACGCACTGCAACAAGCGGGTGCTGGCCAACAGCTTCTGGTCACCTTGTAGAAACTCTCCCAGCACAGTGCAGAGTCCCCGTGGCTAGTTCCTTGAAATACCTTTCCTGGCAGCAGCCCAGAGCTGTACTGAGTACAGCAGGTGTCAGGCAGTCTCCTCTCGCCGTGTAGGTGCTTCTGTTTTGTGTTTGCAGCGTGAAGACAAGCCCTCGTGCTTGCTGATGCTTCCAGCAAGCCAAAACGCTTTTGCAGCCACTTTCCTGCCTTTTCCACAACAGGATCACTGTCTAGCTGATTTACAGTTGCCTCTGCGTAGAGCAGCTAGAGGAGCAGCTCTGCCGGCTTTCCTGTGCTTCTGCATAGCAGAGCTGTCAAGAACGAGAAGCTGCGTTTTGCCGAGAAAGCAGCGCTTCGCGGAACCACAGCCAGCGGCGTCTGCGGTACAGCCGCAGGTTGTGCGGAGAAGCGAAAGAGAGCCGGGGAAGAATGTGGAAAGCCGGACTCGGTCGCTGCAAGCGGGTGCTGGCCAACAGCTTCTGGTCACCTTGTAGAAACTCTCCCAGCACAGTGCAGAGTCCCCGTGGCTAGTTCCTTGAAATACCTTTCCTGGCAGCAGCCCAGAGCTGTACTGAGTGCAGCAGGTGTCAGGCAGTCTCCTCTCGCCGTGTAGGTGCTTCTGTTTTGTGTTTGCAGCGTGCAGAGAAGCCCGCGTGCTTGCTGCTGCTTCCAGCAAGCCAAAACGCTTTTGCAGCCACTTTCCTGCCTTTTCCACAACAGGATCACTGTCTAGCTGATTTACAGTTGCCTTTGCGTAGAGCAGCTAGAGGAGCAGCTCTGCCGGCTTTCCTGTGCTTCTGCATAGCAGAGCTGTCAAGAACGAGAAGCTGCGTTTTGCCGAGAAAGCAGCGCTTCGCGGAACCACAGCCAGCGGCGTCTGCGGTACAACCGCAGGTTGTGCGGAGAAGCGAAAGAGAGCCGGGGAAGAATGTGGAAAGCCGAACTCGGTCGCTGCAAGCGGGTGCTGGCCAACAGCTTCTGGTCACCTTGTAGAAACTCTCCCAGCACAGTGCAGCGTCCCCGTGGCTAGTTCCTTGAAATACCTTTCCTGGCAGCAGCCCAGAGCTGTACTGAGTGCAGCAGGTGTCAGCAGTCTCCTCTCGCCGTGTAGGTGCTTCTGTTTTGTGTTTGCAGCGTGAAGACAAGCCCTCGTGCTTGCTGATGCTTCCGGCAAGCCAAAACGCTTTTGCAGCCACTTTCCTGCCTTTTCCACAACAGGATCACTGTCTAGCTGATTTACAGTTGCCTCTGCGTAGAGCAGCTAGAGGAGCAGCTCTGCCGGCTTTCCTGTGCTTCTGCATAGCAGAGCTGTCAAGAACGAGAAGCTGCGTTTTGCCGAGAAAGCAGCGCTTCGCGGAACCACAGCCAGCGGCGTCTGCGGTACAGCCGCAGGTTGTGCGGAGAAGCGAAAGAGAGCCGGGGAAGAATGTGGAAAGCCGAACTCGGTCGCTGCAAGCGGGTGCTGGCCAACAGCTTCTGGTCACCTTGTGGAAACTCTCCCAGCACAGTGCAGAGTCCCCGTGGCTAGTTCCTTGAAATACCTTTCCTGGCAGCAGCCCAGAGCTGTACTGAGTGCAGCAGGTGTCAGGCAGTCTCCTCTCGCCGTGTAGGTGCTTCTGTTTTGTGTTTGCAGCATGCAGAGAAGCTCTCTTGCTTGCTGCTGCTTCCAGCAAGCCAAAACGCTTTTGCAGCCACTTTCCTGCCTTTTCCACAACAGGATCACTGTCTAGCTGATTTACAGTTGCCTCTGCGTAGAGCAGCTAGAGGAGCAGCTCTGCCGGCTTTCCTGTGCTTCTGCATAGCAGAGCTGTCAAGAACGAGAAGCTGCGTTTTGCCGAGAAAGCAGCGCTTCGCGGAACCACAGCCAGCGGCGTCTGCGGTACAGCCGCAGGTTGTGCGGAGAAGCGAAAGAGAGCCGGGGAAGAATGTGGAAAGCCGAACTCGGTCGCTGCAAGCGGGTGCTGGCCAACAGCTTCTCGACACCTTCTAGAAACTCTCCCAGCACAGTGCAATGTTCCCGTGGTTAGTTCCTTGAAATACCTTTCCTGGCAGCAGCCCAGAGCTGTACTGAGTGCAGCAGGTGTCAGGCAGTCTCCTCTCGCCGTGTAGGTGCTTCTGTTTTGTGTTTGCCGCGTGAAGACAAGCCCTCGTGCTTGCTGCTGCTTCCAGCAAGCCAAAACGCTTTTGCAGCCACTTTCCTGCCTTTTCCACAACAGGATCACTGTCTAGCTGATTTACAGTTGCCTCTGCGTAGAGCAGCTAGAGGAGCAGCTCTGCCGGCTTTCCTGTGCTTCTGCATAGCAGAGCTGTCAAGAACGAGAAGCTGCGTTTTGCCGAGAAAGCAGCGCTTCGCGGAACCACAGCCAGCGGCGTCTGCGGTACAGCCGCAGGTTGTGCGGAGAAGCGAAAGAGAGCCGGGGAAGAATGTGGAAAGCCGAACTCGGTCGCTGCAAGCGGGTGCTGGCCAACAGCTTCTCGACACCTTGTAGAAACTCTCCCAGCACAGTGCAGAGTCCCCGTGGCTAGTTCCTTGAAATACCTTTCCTGGCAGCATCCCAGAGCTATACTGAGTGCAGCAGGTGTCAGGCAGTCTCCTCTCGCCGTGTAGGTGCTTCTGTTTTGTGTTTGCAGCGTGCAGAGAAGCTCTCTTGCTTGCTGCTGCTTCCAGCAAGCCAAAACGCTTTTGCAGCCACTTTCCTGCCTTTTCCACAACAGGATCACTGTCTAGCTGATTTACAGTTGCCTCTGCGTAGAGCAGCTAGAGGAGCAGCTCTGCCGGCTTTCCTGTGCTTCTGCATGGCAGAGCTGTCAAGAACGAGAAGCTGCGTTTTGCCCAGAAAGCAGCGCTTCGCGGAACCACAGCCAGCAGCGTCTGCGGTACAGCCGCAGGTTGTGCGGAGAAGCGAAAGAGAGCCGGGGAAGAATGTGGAAAGCCGAACTCGGTCGCTGCAAGCGGGTGCTGGCCAACAGCTTCTGGTCACCTTGTGGAAACTCTCCCAGCACAGTGCAGAGTCCCCGTGGCTAGTTCCTTGAAATACCTTTCCTGGCAGCAGCCCAGAGCTCTACTTAGTGCAGCAGGTGTCAGGCAGTCTCCTCTCGCCGTGTAGGTGCTTCTGTTTTGTGTTTGCAGCGTGCAGAGAAGCTCTCTTGCTTGCTGCTGCTTCCAGCAAGCCAAAACGCTTTTGCAGCCACTTTCCTGCCTTTTCCACAACAGGATCACTGTCTAGCTGATTTACAGTTGCCTCTGCGTAGAGCAGCTAGAGGAGCAGCTCTGCCGGCTTTCCTGTGCTTCTGCATGGCAGAGCTGTCAAGAACGAGAAGCTGCGTTTTGCCGAGAAAGCAGCGCTTCGCGGAACCACAGCCAGCGGCGTCTGCGGTACATCCGCAGGTTGTGCGGAGAAGCGAAAGAGAGCCGGGGAAGAATGTGGAAAGCCGAACTCGGTCGCTGCAAGCGGGTGCTGGCCAACAGCTTCTCGACACCTTCTAGAAACTCTCCCAGCACAGTGCAATGTTCCCGTGGTTAGTTCCTTGAAATACCTTTCCTGGCAGCAGCCCAGAGCTGTACTGAGTGCAGCAGGTGTCAGGCAGTCTCCTCTCGCCTTGTAGGTGCTTCTGTTTTGTGTTTGCCGCGTGAAGACAAGCCCTCGTGCTTGCTGATGCTTCCAGCAAGCCAAAACGCTTTTGCAGCCACTTTCCTGCCTTTTCCACAACAGGATCACTGTCTAGCTGATTTACAGTTGCCTCTGCGTAGAGCAGCTAGAGGAGCAGCTCTGCCGGCTTTCCTGTGCTGCTGCATGGCAGAGCTGTCAAGAACGAGAAGCTGCGTTTTGCCGAGAAAGCAGCGCTTCGCGGAACCACAGCCTGCGGCGTCTGCGATACAGCCGCAGGTTGTGCGGAGAAGCGAAAGAGAGCCGGGGAAGAATGTGGAAAGCCGGACTCGGTCGCTGCAAGCGGGTGCTGGCCAACAGCTTCTGGTCACCTTGTGGAAACTCTCCCAGCACAGTGCAGAGTCCCCGTGGCAAGTTCCTTGAAATACCTTTCCTGGCAGCAGCCCAGAGCTGTACTGAGTGCAGCAGGTGTCAGGAAGTCTCCTCTCGCCGTGTAGGTGCTTCTGTTTTGTGTTTGCAGCGTGCAGAGAATCCCGCGTGCTTGCTGCTGCTTCCAGCAAGCCAAAACGCTTTTGCAGCCACTTTCCTGCCTTTTCCACAACAGGATCACTGTCTAGCTGATTTACAGTTGCCTCTGCGTAGAGCAGCTAGAGGAGCAGCTCTGCCGGCTTTTCTGTGCTTCTGCATAGCAGAGCTGTCAAGAACGAGAAGCTGCGTTTTGCCGAGAAAGCAGCGCTTCGCGGAACCACAGCCAGCGGCGTCTGCGGTACAGCCGCAGGTTGTGCGGAGAAGCGAAAGAGAGCCGGGGAAGAATGTGGAAAGCCGAACTCGGTCGCTGCAAGCGGGTGCTGGCCAACAGCTTCTGGTCACCTTGTAGAAACTCTCCCAGCACAGTGCAGAGTCCCCGTGGCTAGTTCCTTGAAATACCTTTCCTGGCAGCAGCCCAGAGCTGTACTGAGTGCAGCAGGTGTCAGGCAGTCTCCTCTCGCCGTGTAGGTGCTTCTGTTTTGTGTTTGCAGCGTGAAGACAAGCCCTCGTGCTTGCTGCTGCTTCCAGCAAGCCAAAACGCTTTTGCAGCCACTTTCCTGCCTTTTCCACAACAGGATCACTGTCTAGCTGATTTACAGTTGCCTCTGCGTAGAGCAGCTAGAGGAGCAGCTCTGCCGGCTTTTCTGTGCTTCTGCATAGCAGAGCTGTCAAGAACGAGAAGCTGCGTTTTGCCGAGAAAGCAGCGCTTCGCGGAACCACAGCCAGCGGCGTCTGCGGTACAGCCGCAGGTTGTGCGGAGAAGCGAAAGAGAGCCGGGGAAGAATGTGGAAAGCCGAACTCGGTCGCTGCAAGCGGGTGCTGGCCAACAGCTTCTGGTCACCTTGTAGAAACTCTCCCAGCACAGTGCAGAGTCCCCGTGGCTAGTTCCTTGAAATACCTTTCCTGGCAGCAGCCCAGAGCTGTACTGAGTGCAGCAGGTGTCAGGCAGTCTCCTCTCGCCGTGTAGGTGCTTCTGTTTTGTGTTTGCAGCGTGAAGACAAGCCCTCGTGCTTGCTGCTGCTTCCAGCAAGCCAAAACGCTTTTGCAGCCACTTTCCTGCCTTTTCCACAACAGGATCACTGTCTAGCTGATTTACAGTTGCCTCTGCGTAGAGCAGCTAGAGGAGCAGCTCTGCCGGCTTTCCTGTGCTTCTGCATAGCAGAGCTGTCAAGAACGAGAAGCTGCGTTTTGCCGAGAAAGCAGCGCTTCGCGGAACCACAGCCAGCGGCGTCTGCGGTACAGCCGCAGGTTGTGCGGAGAAGCGAAAGAGAGCCGGGGAAGAATGTGGAAAGCCGAACTCGGTCGCTGCAAGCGGGTGCTGGCCAACAGCTTCTGGTCACCTTGTAGAAACTCTCCCAGCACACTGCAGAGTCCCCGTGGCTAGTTCCTTGAAATACCTTTCCTGGCAGCAGCCCAGAGCTGTACTGAGTGCAGCAGGTGTCAGGCAGTCTCCTCTCGCCGTGTAGGTGCTTCTGTTTTGTGTTTGCAACGTGCAGAGAAGCTCTCTTGCTTGCTGCTGCTTCCAGCAAGCCAAAACGCTTTTGCAGCCACTTTCCTGCCTTTTCCACAACAGGATCACTGTCTAGCTGATTTACAGTTGCCTCTGCGTAGAGCAGCTAGAGGAGCAGCACTGCCGGCTTTCCTGTGCTTCTGCATGGCAGAGCTGTCAAGAACGAGAAGCTGCGTTTTGCCGAGAAAGCAGCGCTTCGCGGAACCACAGCCAGCGGCGTCTGCGGTACAGCCGCAGGTTGTGCGGAGAAGCGAAAGAGAGCCGGGGAAGAATGTGGAAAGCCGGACTCGGTCGCTGCAAGCGGGTGCTGGCCAACAGCTTCTGGTCACCTTGTAGAAACTCTCCCCGCACAGTGCAGAGTCCCCGTGGCTAGTTCCTTGAAATACCTTTCCTGGCAGCAGCCCAGAGCTGTACTGAGTGCAGCAGGTGTCAGGCAGTCTCCTCTCGCCGTGTAGGTGCTTCTGTTTTGTGTTTGCAGCGTGCAGAGAAGGTGTCTTGCTTGCTGCTGCTTCCAGCAAGCCAAAACGCTTTTGCAGCCACTTTCCTGCCTTTTCCACAACAGGATCACTGTCTAGCTGATTTACAGTTGCCTCTGCGTAGAGCAGCTAGAGGAGCAGCTCTGCCGGCTTTCCTGTGCTTCTGCATGGCAGAGCTGTCAAGAACGAGAAGCTGCGTTTTGCCGAGAAAGCAGCGCTTCGCAGAACCACAGCCAGCGGCGTCTGCGGTACAGCCGCAGGTTGTGCGGAGAAGCGAAAGAGAGCCGGGGAAGAATGTGGAAAGCCGAACTCGGTCGCTGCAAGCGGGTGCTGGCCAACAGCTTCTGGTCACCTTGTGGAAACTCTCCCAGCACAGTGCAGAGTCCCCGTGGCTAGTTCCTTGAAATACCTTTCCTGGCAGCAGCCCAGAGCTCTACTGAGTGCAGCAGGTGTCAGGCAGTCTCCTCTCGCCGTGTAGGTGCTTCTGTTTTGTGTTTGCAGCGTGCAGAGAAGCTCTCTTGCTTGCTGCTGCTTCCAGCAAGCCAAAACACTTTTGCAGCCACTTTCCTGCCTTTTCCACAACAGGATCACTGTCTAGCTGATTTACAGTTGCCTCTGCGTAGAGCAGCTAGAGGAGCTGCTCTGCCGGCTTTCCTGTGCTTCTGCATGGCAGAGCTGTCAAGAACGAGAAGCTGCGTTTTGCCGAGAAAGCAGCGCTTCGCGGAACCACAGCCTGCGGCGTCTGCGGTACAGCCGCAGGTTGTGCGGAGAAGCGAAAGAGAGCCGGGGAAGAATGTGGAAAGCCGAACTCGGTCGCTGCAAGCGGGTGCTGGCGAACAGCTTCTGGTCACCTTGTAGAAACTCTCCCAGCACAGTGCAGAGTCCCCGTGGCTAGTTCCTTGAAATACCTTTCCTGGCAGCAGCCCAGAGCTGTACTGAGTGCAGCAGGTGTCAGGCAGTCTCCTCTCGCCGTGTAGGTGCTTCTATTTTGTGTTTGCAGCGTGCAGAGAAGGTGTCTTGCTTGCTGCTGCTTCCAGCAAGCCAAAACGCTTTTGCAGCCACTTTCCTGCCTTTTCCACAACAGGATCACTGTCTAGCTGATTTACAGTTGCCTCTGCGTAGAGCAGCTAGAGGAGCAGCACTGCCGGCTTTCCTGTGCTTCTGCATGGCAGAGCTGTCAAGAACGAGAAGCTGCGTTTTGCCGAGAAAGCAGCGCTTCGCGGAACCACAGCCAGCGGCGTCTGCGGTACAGCCGCAGGTTGTGCGGAGAAGCGAAAGAGAGCCGGGGAAGAATGTGGAAAGCCGGACTCGGTCGCTGCAAGCGGGTGCTGGCCAACAGCTTCTGGTCACCTTGTAGAAACTCTCCCAGCACAGTGCAGAGTCCGCGTGGCTAGTTCCTTGAAGTACCTTTCCTGGCAGCAGCCCAGAGCTGTACTGAGTGCAGCAGGTGTCAGGCAGTCTCCTCTCGCCGTGTAGGTGCTTCTGTTTTGTGTTTGCAGCGTGCAGAGAAGCCCGCGTGCTTGCTGCTGCTTCCAGCAAGCCAAAACGCTTTTGCAGCCACTTTCCTGCCTTTTCCACAACAGGATCACTGTCTAGCTGATTTACAGTTGCCTCTGCGTAGAGCAGCTAGAGGAGCAGCTCTGCCGGCTTTCCTGTGCTTCTGCATAGCAGAGCTGTCAAGAACGAGAAGCTGCGTTTTGCCGAGAAAGCAGCGCTTCGCGGAACCACAGCCAGCGGCGTCTGCGGTACAGCCGCAGGTTGTGCGGAGAAGAGAAAGAGAGCCGGGGAAGAATGTGGAAAGCCGAACTCGGTCGCTGCAAGCGGGTGCTGGCCAACAGCTTCTGGTCACCTTGTAGAAACTCTCCCAGCACAGTGCAGAGTCCCCGTGGCTAGTTCCTTGAAATACCTTTCCTGGCATCAGCCCAGAGCTGTACTGAGTGCAGCAGGTGTCAGGCAGTCTCCTCTCGCCGTGTAGGTGCTTCTGTTTTGTGTTTGCCGCGTGAAGACAAGCCCTCGTGCTTGCTGCTGCTGCCAGCAAGCCAAAACGCTTTTGCAGCCACTTTCCTGCCTTTTCCACAACAGGATCACTGTCTAGCTGATTTACAGTTGCCTCTGCGTAGAGCAGCTAGAGGAGCAGCTCTGCCGGCTTTACTGTGCTTCTGCATAGCAGAGCTGTCAAGAACGAGAAGCTGCGTTTTGCCGAGAAAGCAGCGCTTCGCGGAACCACAGCCAGCGGCGTCTGCGGTACAGCCGCAGCTTGTGCGGAGAAGCGAAAGAGAGCCGGGGAAGAATGTGGAAAGCCGAACTCGGTCGCTGCAAGCGGGTGCTGGCCAACAGCTTCTGGTCACCTTGTAGAAACTCTCCCAGCACAGTGCAGAGTCCCCGTGGCTAGTTCCTTGAAATACCTTTCCTGGCAGCAGCCCAGAGCTGTACTGAGTGCAGCAGGTGTCAGGCAGTCTCCTCTCGCCGTGTAGGTGCTTCTGTTTTGTGTTTGCAGCGTGCAGAGAAGCTCTCTTGCTTGCTGCTGCTTCCAGCAAGCCAAAACGCTTTTGCAGCCACTTTCCTGCCTTTTCCACAACAGGATCACTGTCTAGCTGATTTACAGTTGCCTCTGCGTAGAGCAGCTAGAGGAGCAGCTCTGCCGGCTTTCCTGTGCTTCTGCATAGCAGAGCTGTCAAGAACGAGAAGCTGCGTTTTGCCGAGAAAGCAGCGCTTCGCGGAACCACAGCCAGCGGCGTCTGCGGTACAGCCGCAGGTTGTGCGGAGAAGCGAAAGAGAGCCGGGGAAGAATGTGGAAAGCCGAACTCGGTCGCTGCAAGCGGGTGCTGGCCAACAGCTTCTGGTCACCTTGTAGAAACTCTCCCAGCACAGTGCAGAGTCCCCGTGGCTAGTTCCTTGAAATACCTTTCCTGGCAGCAGCCCAGAGCTGTACTGAGTGCAGCAGGTGTCAGGCAGTCTCCTCTCGCCGTGTAGGTGCTTCTGTTTTGTGTTTGCAGCGTGAAGACAAGCCCTCGTGCTTGCTGCTGCTTCCAGCAAGCCAAAACGCTTTTGCAGCCACTTTCCTGCCTTTTCCACAACAGGATCACTGTCTAGCTGATTTACAGTTGCCTCTGCGTAGAGCAGCTAGAGGAGCAGCTCTGCCGGCTTTCCTGTGCTTCTGCATAGCAGAGCTGTCAAGAACGAGAAGCTGCGTTTTGCCGAGAAAGCAGCGCTTCGCGGAACCACAGCCAGCGGCGTCTGCGGTACAGCCGCAGGTTGTGCGGAGAAGCGAAAGAGAGCCGGGGAAGAATGTGGAAAGCCGAACTCGGTCGCTGCAAGCGGGTGCTGGCCAACAGCTTCTGGTCACCTTGTAGAAACTCTCCCAGCACAGTGCAGAGTCCCCGTGGCTAGTTCCTTGAAATACCTTTCCTGGCAGCAGCCCAGAGCTGTACTGAGTGCAGCAGGTGTCAGGCAGTCTCCTCTCGCCGTGTAGGTGCTTCTGTTTTGTGTTTGCAGCGTGAAGACAAGCCCTCGTGCTTGCTGCTGCTTCCAGCAAGCCAAAACGCTTTTGCAGCCACTTTCCTGCCTTTTCCACAACAGGATCACTGTCTAGCTGATTTACAGTTGCCTCTGCGTAGAGCAGCTAGAGGAGCAGCTCTGCCGGCTTTCCTGTGCTTCTGCATAGCAGAGCTGTCAAGAACGAGAAGCTGCGTTTTGCCGAGAAAGCAGCGCTTCGCGGAACCACAGCCAGCGGCGTCTGCGGTACAGCCGCAGGTTGTGCGGAGAAGCGAAAGAGAGCCGGGGAAGAATGTGGAAAGCCGAACTCGGTCGCTGCAAGCGGGTGCTGGCCAACAGCTTCTGGTCACCTTGTAGAAACTCTCCCAGCACAGTGCAGAGTCCCCGTGGCTAGTTCCTTGAAATACCTTTCCTGGCAGCAGCCCAGAGCTGTACTGAGTGCAGCAGGTGTCAGGCAGTCTCCTCTCGCCATGTAGGGGCTTCTGTTTTGTGTTTGCAACGTGCAGAGAAGCTCTCTTGCTTGCTGCTGCTTCCAGCAAGCCAAAACGCTTTTGCAGCCACTTTCCTGCCTTTTCCACAACAGGATCACTGTCTAGCTGATTTACAGTTGCCTCTGCGTAGAGCAGCTAGAGGAGCAGCTTTGCCGGCTTTCCTGTGCTTCTGCATAGCAGAGCTGTCAAGAACGAGAAGCTGCGTTTTGCCGAGAAAGCAGCGCTTCGCGGAACCACAGCCAGCGGCGTCTGCGGTACAGCCGCAGGTTGTGCGGAGAAGCGAAAGAGAGCCGGGGAAGAATGTGGAAAGCCGAACTCGGTCGCTGCAAGCGGGTGCTGGCCAACAGCTTCTGGTCACCTTGTAGAAACTCTCCCAGCACAGTGCAGAGTCCCCGTGGCTAGTTCCTTGAAATACCTTTCCTGGCAGCAGCCCAGAGCTGTACTGAGTGCAGCAGGTGTCAGGCAGTCTCCTCTCGCCGTGTAGGTGCTTCTGTTTTGTGTTTGCAGCGTGCAGAGAAGCTCTCTTGCTTGCTGCTGCTTCCAGCAAGCCAAAACGCTTTTGCAGCCACTTTCCTGCCTTTTCCACAACAGGATCACTGTCTAGCTGATTTACAGTTGCCTCTGCGTAGAGCAGCTAGAGGAGCAGCTCTGCCGGCTTTCCTGTGCTTCTGCATAGCAGAGCTGTCAAGAACGAGAAGCTGCGTTTTGCCGAGAAAGCAGCGCTTCGCGGAACCACAGCCAGCGGCGTCTGCGGTACAGCCGCAGCTTGTGCGGAGAAGCGAAAGAGAGCCGGGGAAGAATGTGGAAAGCCGAACTCGGTCGCTGCAAGCGGGTGCTGGCCAACAGCTTCTGGTCACCTTGTAGAAACTCTCCCAGCACAGTGCAGAGTCCCCGTGGCTAGTTCCTTGAAATACCTTTCCTGGCAGCAGCCCAGAGCTGTACTGAGTGCAGCAGGTGTCAGGCAGTCTCCTCTCGCCGTGTAGGTGCTTCTGTTTTGTGTTGCAGCGTGCAGAGAAGGTGTCTTGCTTGCTGCTGCTTCCAGCAAGCCAAAACGCTTTTGCAGCCACTTTCCTGCCTTTTCCACAACAGGATCACTGTCTAGCTGATTTACAGTTGCCTCTGCGTAGAGCAGCTAGAGGAGCAGCTCTGCCGGCTTTCCTGTGCTTCTGCATGGCAGAGCTGTCAAGAACGAGAAGCTGCGTTTTGCCGAGAAAGCAGCGCTTCGCGGAACCACAGCCAGCGGCGTCTGCGGTACATCCGCAGGTTGTGCGGAGAAGCGAAAGAGAGCCGGGGAAGAATGTGGAAAGCCGAACTCGGTCGCTGCAAGCGGGTGCTGGCCAACAGCTTCTCGACACCTTCTAGAAACTCTCCCAGCACAGTGCAATGTTCCCGTGGTTAGTTCCTTGAAATACCTTTCCTGGCAGCAGCCCAGAGCTGTACTGAGTGCAGCAGGTGTCAGGCAGTCTCCTCTCGCCTTGTAGGTGCTTCTGTTTTGTGTTTGCCGCGTGAAGACAAGCCCTCGTGCTTGCTGATGTTTCCAGCAAGCCAAAACGCTTTTGCAGCCACTTTCCTGCCTTTTCCACAACAGGATCACTGTCTAGCTGATTTACAGTTGCCTCTGCGTAGAGCAGCTAGAGGAGCAGCTCTGCCGGCTTTTCTGTGCTTCTGCATAGCAGAGCTGTCAAGAACGAGAAGCTGCGTTTTGCCGAGAAAGCAGCGCTTCGCGGAACCACAGCCAGCGGCGTCTGCGGTACAGCCGCAGGTTGTGCGGAGAAGCGAAAGAGAGCCGGGGAAGAATGTGGAAAGCCGAACTCGGTCGTTGCAAGCGGGTGCTGGCCAACAGCTTCTGGTCACCTTGTAGAAACTCTCCCAGCACAGTGCAGAGTCCCCGTGGCTAGTTCCTTGAAATACCTTTCCTGGCAGCAGCCCAGAGCTGTACTGAGTGCAGCAGGTGTCAGGCAGTCTCCTCTCGCCGTGTAGGTGCTTCTGTTTTGTGTTTGCAGCGTGAAGACAAGCCCTCGTGCTTGCTGCTGCTTCCAGCAAGCCAAAACGCTTTTGCAGCCACTTTCCTGCCTTTTCCACAACAGGATCACTGTCTAGCTGATTTACAGTTGCCTCTGCGTAGAGCAGCTAGAGGAGCAGCTCTGCCGGCTTTTCTGTGCTTCTGCATAGCAGAGCTGTCAAGAACGAGAAGCTGCGTTTTGCCGAGAAAGCAGCGCTTCGCGGAACCACAGCCAGCGGCGTCTGCGGTACAGCCGCAGGTTGTGCGGAGAAGCGAAAGAGAGCCGGGGAAGAATGTGGAAAGCCGAACTCGGTCGCTGCAAGCGGGTGCTGGCCAACAGCTTCTGGTCACCTTGTAGAAACTCTCCCAGCACAGTGCAGAGTCCCCGTGGCTAGTTCCTTGAAATACCTTTCCTGGCAGCAGCCCAGAGCTGTACTGAGTGCAGCAGGTGTCAGGCAGTCTCCTCTCGCCGTGTAGGTGCTTCTGTTTTGTGTTTGCAGCGTGAAGACAAGCCCTCGTGCTTGCTGCTGCTTCCAGCAAGCCAAAACGCTTTTGCAGCCACTTTCCTGCCTTTTCCACAACAGGATCACTGTCTAGCTGATTTACAGTTGCCTCTGCGTAGAGCAGCTAGAGGAGCAGCTCTGCCGGCTTTCCTGTGCTTCTGCATAGCAGAGCTGTCAAGAACGAGAAGCTGCGTTTTGCCGAGAAAGCAGCGCTTCGCGGAACCACAGCCAGCGGCGTCTGCGGTACAGCCGCAGGTTGTGCGGAGAAGCGAAAGAGAGCCGGGGAAGAATGTGGAAAGCCGAACTCGGTCGCTGCAAGCGGGTGCTGGCCAACAGCTTCTGGTCACCTTGTAGAAACTCTCCCAGCACACTGCAGAGTCCCCGTGGCTAGTTCCTTGAAATACCTTTCCTGGCAGCAGCCCAGAGCTGTACTGAGTGCAGCAGGTGTCAGGCAGTCTCCTCTCGCCGTGTAGGTGCTTCTGTTTTGTGTTTGCAACGTGCAGAGAAGCTCTCTTGCTTGCTGCTGCTTCCAGCAAGCCAAAACGCTTTTGCAGCCACTTTCCTGCCTTTTCCACAACAGGATCACTGTCTAGCTGATTTACAGTTGCCTCTGCGTAGAGCAGCTAGAGGAGCAGCACTGCCGGCTTTCCTGTGCTTCTGCATGGCAGAGCTGTCAAGAACGAGAAGCTGCGTTTTGCCGAGAAAGCAGCGCTTCGCGGAACCACAGCCAGCGGCGTCTGCGGTACAGCCGCAGGTTGTGCGGAGAAGCGAAAGAGAGCCGGGGAAGAATGTGGAAAGCCGGACTCGGTCGCTGCAAGCGGGTGCTGGCCAACAGCTTCTGGTCACCTTGTAGAAACTCTCCCCGCACAGTGCAGAGTCCCCGTGGCTAGTTCCTTGAAATACCTTTCCTGGCAGCAGCCCAGAGCTGTACTGAGTGCAGCAGGTGTCAGGCAGTCTCCTCTCGCCGTGTAGGTGCTTCTGTTTTGTGTTTGCAGCGTGCAGAGAAGGTGTCTTGCTTGCTGCTGCTTCCAGCAAGCCAAAACGCTTTTGCAGCCACTTTCCTGCCTTTTCCACAACAGGATCACTGTCTAGCTGATTTACAGTTGCCTCTGCGTAGAGCAGCTAGAGGAGCAGCTCTGCCGGCTTTCCTGTGCTTCTGCATGGCAGAGCTGTCAAGAACGAGAAGCTGCGTTTTGCCGAGAAAGCAGCGCTTCGCAGAACCACAGCCAGCGGCGTCTGCGGTACAGCCGCAGGTTGTGCGGAGAAGCGAAAGAGAGCCGGGGAAGAATGTGGAAAGCCGAACTCGGTCGCTGCAAGCGGGTGCTGGCCAACAGCTTCTGGTCACCTTGTGGAAACTCTCCCAGCACAGTGCAGAGTCCCCGTGGCTAGTTCCTTGAAATACCTTTCCTGGCAGCAGCCCAGAGCTCTACTGAGTGCAGCAGGTGTCAGGCAGTCTCCTCTCGCCGTGTAGGTGCTTCTGTTTTGTGTTTGCAGCGTGCAGAGAAGCTCTCTTGCTTGCTGCTGCTTCCAGCAAGCCAAAACACTTTTGCAGCCACTTTCCTGCCTTTTCCACAACAGGATCACTGTCTAGCTGATTTACAGTTGCCTCTGCGTAGAGCAGCTAGAGGAGCTGCTCTGCCGGCTTTCCTGTGCTTCTGCATGGCAGAGCTGTCAAGAACGAGAAGCTGCGTTTTGCCGAGAAAGCAGCGCTTCGCGGAACCACAGCCTGCGGCGTCTGCGGTACAGCCGCAGGTTGTGCGGAGAAGCGAAAGAGAGCCGGGGAAGAATGTGGAAAGCCGAACTCGGTCGCTGCAAGCGGGTGCTGGCGAACAGCTTCTGGTCACCTTGTAGAAACTCTCCCAGCACAGTGCAGAGTCCCCGTGGCTAGTTCCTTGAAATACCTTTCCTGGCAGCAGCCCAGAGCTGTACTGAGTGCAGCAGGTGTCAGGCAGTCTCCTCTCGCCGTGTAGGTGCTTCTATTTTGTGTTTGCAGCGTGCAGAGAAGGTGTCTTGCTTGCTGCTGCTTCCAGCAAGCCAAAACGCTTTTGCAGCCACTTTCCTGCCTTTTCCACAACAGGATCACTGTCTAGCTGATTTACAGTTGCCTCTGCGTAGAGCAGCTAGAGGAGCAGCACTGCCGGCTTTCCTGTGCTTCTGCATGGCAGAGCTGTCAAGAACGAGAAGCTGCGTTTTGCCGAGAAAGCAGCGCTTCGCGGAACCACAGCCAGCGGCGTCTGCGGTACAGCCGCAGGTTGTGCGGAGAAGCGAAAGAGAGCCGGGGAAGAATGTGGAAAGCCGGACTCGGTCGCTGCAAGCGGGTGCTGGCCAACAGCTTCTGGTCACCTTGTAGAAACTCTCCCAGCACAGTGCAGAGTCCGCGTGGCTAGTTCCTTGAAGTACCTTTCCTGGCAGCAGCCCAGAGCTGTACTGAGTGCAGCAGGTGTCAGGCAGTCTCCTCTCGCCGTGTAGGTGCTTCTGTTTTGTGTTTGCAGCGTGCAGAGAAGCCCGCGTGCTTGCTGCTGCTTCCAGCAAGCCAAAACGCTTTTGCAGCCACTTTCCTGCCTTTTCCACAACAGGATCACTGTCTAGCTGATTTACAGTTGCCTCTGCGTAGAGCAGCTAGAGGAGCAGCTCTGCCGGCTTTCCTGTGCTTCTGCATAGCAGAGCTGTCAAGAACGAGAAGCTGCGTTTTGCCGAGAAAGCAGCGCTTCGCGGAACCACAGCCAGCGGCGTCTGCGGTACAGCCGCAGGTTGTGCGGAGAAGAGAAAGAGAGCCGGGGAAGAATGTGGAAAGCCGAACTCGGTCGCTGCAAGCGGGTGCTGGCCAACAGCTTCTGGTCACCTTGTAGAAACTCTCCCAGCACAGTGCAGAGTCCCCGTGGCTAGTTCCTTGAAATACCTTTCCTGGCATCAGCCCAGAGCTGTACTGAGTGCAGCAGGTGTCAGGCAGTCTCCTCTCGCCGTGTAGGTGCTTCTGTTTTGTGTTTGCCGCGTGAAGACAAGCCCTCGTGCTTGCTGCTGCTGCCAGCAAGCCAAAACGCTTTTGCAGCCACTTTCCTGCCTTTTCCACAACAGGATCACTGTCTAGCTGATTTACAGTTGCCTCTGCGTAGAGCAGCTAGAGGAGCAGCTCTGCCGGCTTTACTGTGCTTCTGCATAGCAGAGCTGTCAAGAACGAGAAGCTGCGTTTTGCCGAGAAAGCAGCGCTTCGCGGAACCACAGCCAGCGGCGTCTGCGGTACAGCCGCAGCTTGTGCGGAGAAGCGAAAGAGAGCCGGGGAAGAATGTGGAAAGCCGAACTCGGTCGCTGCAAGCGGGTGCTGGCCAACAGCTTCTGGTCACCTTGTAGAAACTCTCCCAGCACAGTGCAGAGTCCCCGTGGCTAGTTCCTTGAAATACCTTTCCTGGCAGCAGCCCAGAGCTGTACTGAGTGCAGCAGGTGTCAGGCAGTCTCCTCTCGCCGTGTAGGTGCTTCTGTTTTGTGTTTGCAGCGTGCAGAGAAGCTCTCTTGCTTGCTGCTGCTTCCAGCAAGCCAAAACGCTTTTGCAGCCACTTTCCTGCCTTTTCCACAACAGGATCACTGTCTAGCTGATTTACAGTTGCCTCTGCGTAGAGCAGCTAGAGGAGCAGCTCTGCCGGCTTTCCTGTGCTTCTGCATAGCAGAGCTGTCAAGAACGAGAAGCTGCGTTTTGCCGAGAAAGCAGCGCTTCGCGGAACCACAGCCAGCGGCGTCTGCGGTACAGCCGCAGGTTGTGCGGAGAAGCGAAAGAGAGCCGGGGAAGAATGTGGAAAGCCGAACTCGGTCGCTGCAAGCGGGTGCTGGCCAACAGCTTCTGGTCACCTTGTAGAAACTCTCCCAGCACAGTGCAGAGTCCCCGTGGCTAGTTCCTTGAAATACCTTTCCTGGCAGCAGCCCAGAGCTGTACTGAGTGCAGCAGGTGTCAGGCAGTCTCCTCTCGCCGTGTAGGTGCTTCTGTTTTGTGTTTGCAGCGTGAAGACAAGCCCTCGTGCTTGCTGCTGCTTCCAGCAAGCCAAAACGCTTTTGCAGCCACTTTCCTGCCTTTTCCACAACAGGATCACTGTCTAGCTGATTTACAGTTGCCTCTGCGTAGAGCAGCTAGAGGAGCAGCTCTGCCGGCTTTCCTGTGCTTCTGCATAGCAGAGCTGTCAAGAACGAGAAGCTGCGTTTTGCCGAGAAAGCAGCGCTTCGCGGAACCACAGCCAGCGGCGTCTGCGGTACAGCCGCAGGTTGTGCGGAGAAGCGAAAGAGAGCCGGGGAAGAATGTGGAAAGCCGAACTCGGTCGCTGCAAGCGGGTGCTGGCCAACAGCTTCTGGTCACCTTGTAGAAACTCTCCCAGCACAGTGCAGAGTCCCCGTGGCTAGTTCCTTGAAATACCTTTCCTGGCAGCAGCCCAGAGCTGTACTGAGTGCAGCAGGTGTCAGGCAGTCTCCTCTCGCCGTGTAGGTGCTTCTGTTTTGTGTTTGCAGCGTGAAGACAAGCCCTCGTGCTTGCTGCTGCTTCCAGCAAGCCAAAACGCTTTTGCAGCCACTTTCCTGCCTTTTCCACAACAGGATCACTGTCTAGCTGATTTACAGTTGCCTCTGCGTAGAGCAGCTAGAGGAGCAGCTCTGCCGGCTTTCCTGTGCTTCTGCATAGCAGAGCTGTCAAGAACGAGAAGCTGCGTTTTGCCGAGAAAGCAGCGCTTCGCGGAACCACAGCCAGCGGCGTCTGCGGTACAGCCGCAGGTTGTGCGGAGAAGCGAAAGAGAGCCGGGGAAGAATGTGGAAAGCCGAACTCGGTCGCTGCAAGCGGGTGCTGGCCAACAGCTTCTGGTCACCTTGTAGAAACTCTCCCAGCACAGTGCAGAGTCCCCGTGGCTAGTTCCTTGAAATACCTTTCCTGGCAGCAGCCCAGAGCTGTACTGAGTGCAGCAGGTGTCAGGCAGTCTCCTCTCGCCGTGTAGGTGCTTCTGTTTTGTGTTTGCAGCGTGCAGAGAAGCTCTCTTGCTTGCTGCTGCTTCCAGCAAGCCAAAACGCTTTTGCAGCCACTTTCCTGCCTTTTCCACAACAGGATCACTGTCTAGCTGATTTACAGTTGCCTCTGCGTAGAGCAGCTAGAGGAGCAGCTTTGCCGGCTTTCCTGTGCTTCTGCATAGCAGAGCTGTCAAGAACGAGAAGCTGCGTTTTGCCGAGAAAGCAGCGCTTCGCGGAACCACAGCCAGCGGCGTCTGCGGTACAGCCGCAGCTTGTGCGGAGAAGCGAAAGAGAGCCGGGGAAGAATGTGGAAAGCCGAACTCGGTCGCTGCAAGCGGGTGCTGGCCAACAGCTTCTCGACACCTTCTAGAAACTCTCCCAGCACAGTGCAGAGTCCCCGTGGCTAGTTCCTTGAAATACCTTTCCTGGCAGCAGCCCAGAGCTGTACTGAGTGCAGCAGGTGTCAGGCAGTCTCCTCTCGCCGTGTAGGTGCTTCTGTTTTGTGTTGCAGCGTGCAGAGAAGGTGTCTTGCTTGCTGCTGCTTCCAGCAAGCCAAAACGCTTTTGCAGCCACTTTCCTGCCTTTTCCACAACAGGATCACTGTCTAGCTGATTTACAGTTGCCTCTGCGTAGAGCAGCTAGAGGAGCAGCTCTGCCGGCTTTCCTGTGCTTCTGCATAGCAGAGCTGTCAAGAACGAGAAGCTGCGTTTTGCCGAGAAAGCAGCGCTTCGCGGAACCACAGCCAGCGGCGTCTGCGGTACAGCCGCAGGTTGTGCGGAGAAGCGAAAGAGAGCCGGGGAAGAATGTGGAAAGCCGAACTCGGTCGCTGCAAGCGGGTGCTGGCCAACAGCTTCTGGTCACCTTGTAGAAACTCTCCCAGCACAGTGCAGAGTCCCCGTGGCTAGTTCCTTGAAATACCTTTCCTGGCAGCAGCCCAGAGCTGTACTGAGTGCAGCAGGTGTCAGGCAGTCTCCTCTCGCCATGTAGGGGCTTCTGTTTTGTGTTTGCAGCGTGCAGAGAAGCTCTCTTGCTTGCTGCTGCTTCCAGCAAGCCAAAACGCTTTTGCAGCCACTTTCCTGCCTTTTCCACAACAGGATCACTGTCTAGCTGATTTACAGTTGCCTCTGCGTAGAGCAGCTAGAGGAGCAGCTTTGCCGGCTTTCCTGTGCTTCTGCATAGCAGAGCTGTCAAGAACGAGAAGCTGCGTTTTGCCGAGAAAGCAGCGCTTCGCGGAACCACAGCCAGCGGCGTCTGCGGTACAGCCGCAGGTTGTGCGGAGAAGCGAAAGAGAGCCGGGGAAGAATGTGGAAAGCCGAACTCGGTCGCTGCAAGCGGGTGCTGGCCAACAGCTTCTGGTCACCTTGTAGAAACTCTCCCAGCACAGTGCAGAGTCCCCGTGGCTAGTTCCTTGAAATACCTTTCCTGGCAGCAGCCCAGAGCTGTACTGAGTGCAGCAGGTGTCAGGCAGTCTCCTCTCGCCGTGTAGGTGCTTCTGTTTTGTGTTTGCAGCGTGCAGAGAAGCTCTCTTGCTTGCTGCTGCTTCCAGCAAGCCAAAACGCTTTTGCAGCCACTTTCCTGCCTTTTCCACAACAGGATCACTGTCTAGCTGATTTACAGTTGCCTCTGCGTAGAGCAGCTAGAGGAGAAGCTTTGCCGGCTTTCCTGTGCTTCTGCATAGCAGAGCTGTCAAGAACGAGAAGCTGCGTTTTGCCGAGAAAGCAGCGCTTCGCGGAACCACAGCCAGCGGCGTCTGCGGTACAGCCGCAGGTTGTGCGGAGAAGCGAAAGAGAGCCGGGGAAGAATGTGGAAAGCCGAACTCGGTCGCTGCAAGCGGGTGCTGGCCAACAGCTTCTGGTCACCTTGTAGAAACTCTCCCAGCACAGTGCAGAGTCCCCGTGGCTAGTTCCTTGAAATACCTTTCCTGGCAGCAGCCCAGAGCTGTACTGAGTGCAGCAGGTGTCAGGCAGTCTCCTCTCGCCGTGTAGGTGCTTCTGTTTTGTGTTGCAGCGTGCAGAGATGGTGTCTTGCTTGCTGCTGCTTCCAGCAAGCCAAAACGCTTTTGCAGCCACTTTCCTGCCTTTTCCACAACAGGATCACTGTCTAGCTGATTTACAGTTGCCTCTGCGTAGAGCAGCTAGAGGAGCAGCTCTGCCGGCTTTCCTGTGCTTCTGCATAGCAGAGCTGTCAAGAACGAGAAGCTGCGTTTTGCCGAGAAAGCAGCGCTTCGCGGAACCACAGCCAGCGGCGTCTGCGGTACAGCCGCAGGTTGTGCGGAGAAGCGAAAGAGAGCCGGGGAAGAATGTGGAAAGCCGAACTCGGTCGCTGCAAGCGGGTGCTGGCCAACAGCTTCTGGTCACCTTGTAGAAACTCTCCCAGCACAGTGCAGAGTCCCCGTGGCTAGTTCCTTGAAATACCTTTCCTGGCAGCAGCCCAGAGCTGTACTGAGTGCAGCAGGTGTCAGGCAGTCTCCTCTCGCCGTGTAGGTGCTTCTGTTTTGTGTTTGCAGCGTGAAGACAAGCCCTCGTGCTTGCTGCTGCTTCCAGCAAGCCAAAACGCTTTTGCAGCCACTTTCCTGCCTTTTCCACAACAGGATCACTGTCTAGCTGATTTACAGTTGCCTCTGCGTAGAGCAGCTAGAGGAGCAGCTCTGCCGGCTTTCCTGTGCTTCTGCATAGCAGAGCTGTCAAGAACGAGAAGCTGCGTTTTGCCGAGAAAGCAGCGCTTCGCGGAACCACAGCCAGCGGCGTCTGCGGTACAGCCGCAGGTTGTGCGGAGAAGCGAAAGAGAGCCGGGGAAGAATGTGGAAAGCCGAACTCGGTCGCTGCAAGCGGGTGCTGGCCAACAGCTTCTGGTCACCTTGTAGAAACTCTCCCAGCACAGTGCAGAGTCCCCGTGGCTAGTTCCTTGAAATACCTTTCCTGGCAGCAGCCCAGAGCTGTACTGAGTGCAGCAGGTGTCAGGCAGTCTCCTCTCGCCGTGTAGGTGCTTCTGTTTTGTGTTTGCAGCGTGAAGACAAGCCCTCGTGCTTGCTGCTGCTTCCAGCAAGCCAAAACGCTTTTGCAGCCACTTTCCTGCCTTTTCCACAACAGGATCACTGTCTAGCTGATTTACAGTTGCCTCTGCGTAGAGCAGCTAGAGGAGCAGCTCTGCCGGCTTTCCTGTGCTTCTGCATAGCAGAGCTGTCAAGAACGAGAAGCTGCGTTTTGCCGAGAAAGCAGCGCTTCGCGGAACCACAGCCAGCGGCGTCTGCGGTACAGCCGCAGGTTGTGCGGAGAAGCGAAAGAGAGCCGGGGAAGAATGTGGAAAGCCGAACTCGGTCGCTGCAAGCGGGTGCTGGCCAACAGCTTCTGGTCACCTTGTAGAAACTCTCCCAGCACAGTGCAGAGTCCCCGTGGCTAGTTCCTTGAAATACCTTTCCTGGCAGCAGCCCAGAGCTGTACTGAGTGCAGCAGGTGTCAGGCAGTCTCCTCTCGCCGTGTAGGTGCTTCTGTTTTGTGTTTGCAGCGTGCAGAGAAGCTCTCTTGCTTGCTGCTGCTTCCAGCAAGCCAAAACGCTTTTGCAGCCACTTTCCTGCCTTTTCCACAACAGGATCACTGTCTAGCTGATTTACAGTTGCCTCTGCGTAGAGCAGCTAGAGGAGCAGCTTTGCCGGCTTTCCTGTGCTTCTGCATAGCAGAGCTGTCAAGAACGAGAAGCTGCGTTTTGCCGAGAAAGCAGCGCTTCGCGGAACCACAGCCAGCGGCGTCTGCGGTACAGCCGCAGCTTGTGCGGAGAAGCGAAAGAGAGCCGGGGAAGAATGTGGAAAGCCGAACTCGGTCGCTGCAAGCGGGTGCTGGCCAACAGCTTCTCGACACCTTCTAGAAACTCTCCCAGCACAGTGCAGAGTCCCCGTGGCTAGTTCCTTGAAATACCTTTCCTGGCAGCAGCCCAGAGCTGTACTGAGTGCAGCAGGTGTCAGGCAGTCTCCTCTCGCCGTGTAGGTGCTTCTGTTTTGTGTTGCAGCGTGCAGAGAAGGTGTCTTGCTTGCTGCTGCTTCCAGCAAGCCAAAACGCTTTTGCAGCCACTTTCCTGCCTTTTCCACAACAGGATCACTGTCTAGCTGATTTACAGTTGCCTCTGCGTAGAGCAGCTAGAGGAGCAGCTCTGCCGGCTTTCCTGTGCTTCTGCATAGCAGAGCTGTCAAGAACGAGAAGCTGCGTTTTGCCGAGAAAGCAGCGCTTCGCGGAACCACAGCCAGCGGCGTCTGCGGTACAGCCGCAGGTTGTGCGGAGAAGCGAAAGAGAGCCGGGGAAGAATGTGGAAAGCCGAACTCGGTCGCTGCAAGCGGGTGCTGGCCAACAGCTTCTGGTCACCTTGTAGAAACTCTCCCAGCACAGTGCAGAGTCCCCGTGGCTAGTTCCTTGAAATACCTTTCCTGGCAGCAGCCCAGAGCTGTACTGAGTGCAGCAGGTGTCAGGCAGTCTCCTCTCGCCATGTAGGGGCTTCTGTTTTGTGTTTGCAGCGTGCAGAGAAGCTCTCTTGCTTGCTGCTGCTTCCAGCAAGCCAAAACGCTTTTGCAGCCACTTTCCTGCCTTTTCCACAACAGGATCACTGTCTAGCTGATTTACAGTTGCCTCTGCGTAGAGCAGCTAGAGGAGCAGCTTTGCCGGCTTTCCTGTGCTTCTGCATAGCAGAGCTGTCAAGAACGAGAAGCTGCGTTTTGCCGAGAAAGCAGCGCTTCGCGGAACCACAGCCAGCGGCGTCTGCGGTACAGCCGCAGGTTGTGCGGAGAAGCGAAAGAGAGCCGGGGAAGAATGTGGAAAGCCGAACTCGGTCGCTGCAAGCGGGTGCTGGCCAACAGCTTCTGGTCACCTTGTAGAAACTCTCCCAGCACAGTGCAGAGTCCCCGTGGCTAGTTCCTTGAAATACCTTTCCTGGCAGCAGCCCAGAGCTGTACTGAGTGCAGCAGGTGTCAGGCAGTCTCCTCTCGCCGTGTAGGTGCTTCTGTTTTGTGTTTGCAGCGTGCAGAGAAGCTCTCTTGCTTGCTGCTGCTTCCAGCAAGCCAAAACGCTTTTGCAGCCACTTTCCTGCCTTTTCCACAACAGGATCACTGTCTAGCTGATTTACAGTTGCCTCT
The DNA here is from genome assembly GCA_027886175.1 of Phylloscopus collybita. Taxonomy (NCBI): domain Eukaryota; kingdom Metazoa; phylum Chordata; class Aves; order Passeriformes; family Phylloscopidae; genus Phylloscopus; species Phylloscopus collybita. Next base: position 101,453 of record JAJNNQ010000091.1, on the reverse strand, counting down.
GCGTAGAGCAGCTAGAGGAGAAGCTTTGCCGGCTTTCCTGTGCTTCTGCATAGCAGAGCTGTCAAGAACGAGAAGCTGCGTTTTGCCGAGAAAGCAGCGCTTCGCGGAACCACAGCCAGCGGCGTCTGCGGTACAGCCGCAGGTTGTGCGGAGAAGCGAAAGAGAGCCGGGGAAGAATGTGGAAAGCCGAACTCGGTCGCTGCAAGCGGGTGCTGGCCAACAGCTTCTGGTCACCTTGTAGAAACTCTCCCAGCACAGTGCAGAGTCCCCGTGGCTAGTTCCTTGAAATACCTTTCCTGGCAGCAGCCCAGAGCTGTACTGAGTGCAGCAGGTGTCAGGCAGTCTCCTCTCGCCGTGTAGGTGCTTCTGTTTTGTGTTGCAGCGTGCAGAGATGGTGTCTTGCTTGCTGCTGCTTCCAGCAAGCCAAAACGCTTTTGCAGCCACTTTCCTGCCTTTTCCACAACAGGATCACTGTCTAGCTGATTTACAGTTGCCTCTGCGTAGAGCAGCTAGAGGAGCAGCTCTGCCGGCTTTCCTGTGCTTCTGCATAGCAGAGCTGTCAAGAACGAGAAGCTGCGTTTTGCCGAGAAAGCAGCGCTTCGCGGAACCACAGCCAGCGGCGTCTGCGGTACAGCCGCAGGTTGTGCGGAGAAGCGAAAGAGAGCCGGGGAAGAATGTGGAAAGCCGAACTCGGTCGCTGCAAGCGGGTGCTGGCCAACAGCTTCTGGTCACCTTGTAGAAACTCTCCCAGCACAGTGCAGAGTCCCCGTGGCTAGTTCCTTGAAATACCTTTCCTGGCAGCAGCCCAGAGCTGTACTGAGTGCAGCAGGTGTCAGGCAGTCTCCTCTCGCCGTGTAGGTGCTTCTGTTTTGTGTTTGCAGCGTGAAGACAAGCCCTCGTGCTTGCTGCTGCTTCCAGCAAGCCAAAACGCTTTTGCAGCCACTTTCCTGCCTTTTCCACAACAGGATCACTGTCTAGCTGATTTACAGTTGCCTCTGCGTAGAGCAGCTAGAGGAGCAGCTCTGCCGGCTTTCCTGTGCTTCTGCATAGCAGAGCTGTCAAGAACGAGAAGCTGCGTTTTGCCGAGAAAGCAGCGCTTCGCGGAACCACAGCCAGCGGCGTCTTGGGTACAGCCGCAGGTTGTGCGGAGAAGCGAAAGAGAGCCGGGGAAGAATGTGGAAAGCCGAACTCGGTCGCTGCAAGCGGGTGCTGGCCAACAGCTTCTGGTCACCTTGTAGAAACTCTCCCAGCACAGTGCAGAGTCCCCGTGGCTAGTTCCTTGAAATACCTTTCCTGGCAGCAGCCCAGAGCTGTACTGAGTGCAGCAGGTGTCAGGCAGTCTCCTCTCGCCGTGTAGGTGCTTCTGTTTTGTGTTTGCTGCTGCTTCCAGCAAGCCAAAACGCTTTTGCAGCCACTTTCCTGCCTTTTCCACAACAGGATCACTGTCTAGCTGATTTACAGTTGCCTCTGCGTAGAGCAGCTAGAGGAGCAGCTCTGCCGGCTTTCCTGTGCTTCTGCATAGCAGAGCTGTCAAGAACGAGAAGCTGCGTTTTGCCGAGAAAGCAGCGCTTCGCGGAACCACAGCCAGCGGCGTCTGCGGTACAGCCGCAGGTTGTGCGGAGAAGCGAAAGAGAGCCGGGGAAGAATGTGGAAAGCCGAACTCGGTCGCTGCAAGCGGGTGCTGGCCAACAGCTTCTGGTCACCTTGTAGAAACTCTCCCAGCACAGTGCAGAGTCCCCGTGGCTAGTTCCTTGAAATACCTTTCCTGGCAGCAGCCCAGAGCTGTACTGAGTGCAGCAGGTGTCAGGCAGTCTCCTCTCGCCGTGTAGGTGCTTCTGTTTTGTGTTTGCAGCGTGCAGAGAAGGTGTCTTGCTTGCTGCTGCTTCCAGCAAGCCAAAACGCTTTTGCAGCCACTTTCCTGCCTTTTCCACAACAGGATCACTGTCTAGCTGATTTACAGTTGCCTCTGCGTAGAGCAGCTAGAGGAGCAGCTCTGCCGGCTTTCCTGTGCTTCTGCATAGCAGAGCTGTCAAGAACGAGAAGCTGCGTTTTGCCGAGAAAGCAGCGCTTCGCGGAACCACAGCCAGCGGCGTCTGCGGTACAGCCGCAGGTTGTGCGGAGAAGCGAAAGAGAGCTGGGGAAGAATGTGGAAAGCCGAACTCGGTCGCTGCAAGCGGGTGCTGGCCAACAGCTTCTGGTCACCTTGTAGAAACTCTCCCAGCACAGTGCAGAGTCCCCGTGGCTAGTTCCTTGAAATACCTTTCCTGGCAGCAGCCCAGAGCTGTACTGAGTGCAGCAGGTGTCAGGCAGTCTCCTCTCGCCGTGTAGGTGCTTCTGTTTTGTGTTTGCTGCTGCTTCCAGCAAGCCAAAACGCTTTTGCAGCCACTTTCCTGCCTTTTCCACAACAGGATCACTGTCTAGCTGATTTACAGTTGCCTCTGCGTAGAGCAGCTAGAGGAGCAGCTCTGCCGGCTTTCCTGTGCTTCTGCATAGCAGAGCTGTCAAGAACGAGAAGCTGCGTTTTGCCGAGAAAGCAGCGCTTCGCGGAACCACAGCCAGCGGCGTCTGCGGTACAGCCGCAGGTTGTGCGGAGAAGCGAAAGAGAGCCGGGGAAGGATGTGGAAAGCCGAACTTGGTCGCTGCAAGCGGGTGCTGGCCAACAGCTTCTGGTCACCTTGTAGAAACTCTCCCAGCACAGTGCAGAGTCCCCGTGGCTAGTTCCTTGAAATACCTTTCCTGGCAGCAGCCCAGAGCTGTACTGAGTGCAGCAGGTGTCAGGCAGTCTCCTCTCGCCGTGTAGGTGCTTCTGTTTTGTGTTTGCAGCGTGAAGACAAGCCCTCGTGCTTGCTGCTGCTTCCAGCAAGCCAAAACGCTTTTGCAGCCACTTTCCTGCCTTTTCCACAACAGGATCACTGTCTAGCTGATTTACAGTTGCCTCTGCGTAGAGCAGCTAGAGGAGCAGCTCTGCCGGCTTTCCTGTGCTTCTGCATAGCAGAGCTGTCAAGAACGAGAAGCTGCGTTTTGCCCAGAAAGCAGCGCTTCGCGGAACCACAGCCAGCGGCGTCTGCGGTACAGCCGCAGGTTGTGCGGAGAAGCGAAAGAGAGCCGGGGAAGAATGTGGAAAGCCGAACTCGGTCGCTGCAAGCGGGTGCTGGCCAACAGCTTCTGGTCACCTTGTAGAAACTCTCCCAGCACAGTGCAGAGTCCCCGTGGCTAGTTCCTTGAAATACCTTTCCTGGCAGCAGCCCAGAGCTGTACTGAGTGCAGCAGGTGTCAGGCAGTCTCCTCTCGCCGTGTAGGTGCTTCTGTTTTGTGTTTGCAGCGTGCAGAGAAGCTCTCTTGCTTGCTGCTGCTTCCAGCAAGCCAAAACGCTTTTGCAGCCACTTTCCTGCCTTTTCCACAACAGGATCACTGTCTAGCTGATTTACAGTTGCCTCTGCGTAGAGCAGCTAGAGGAGCAGCTCTGCCGGCTTTCCTGTGCTTCTGCATAGCAGAGCTGTCAAGAACGAGAAGCTGCGTTTTGCCGAGAAAGCAGCGCTTCGCGGAACCACAGCCAGCGGCGTCTGCGGTACAGCCGCAGGTTGTGCGGAGAAGCGAAAGAGAGCCGGGGAAGAATGTGGAAAGCCGAACTCGGTCGCTGCAAGCGGGTGCTGGCCAACAGCTTCTGGTCACCTTGTAGAAACTCTCCCAGCACAGTGCAGAGTCCCCGTGGCTAGTTCCTTGAAATACCTTTCCTGGCAGCAGCCCAGAGCTGTACTGAGTGCAGCAGGTGTCAGGCAGTCTCCTCTCGCCATGTAGGGGCTTCTGTTTTGTGTTTGCAGCGTGCAGAGAAGCTCTCTTGCTTGCTGCTGCTTCCAGCAAGCCAAAACGCTTTTGCAGCCACTTTCCTGCCTTTTCCACAACAGGATCACTGTCTAGCTGATTTACAGTTGCCTCTGCGTAGAGCAGCTAGAGGAGCAGCTTTGCCGGCTTTCCTGTGCTTCTGCATAGCAGAGCTGTCAAGAACGAGAAGCTGCGTTTTGCCGAGAAAGCAGCGCTTCGCGGAACCACAGCCAGCGGCGTCTGCGGTACAGCCGCAGGTTGTGCGGAGAAGCGAAAGAGAGCCGGGGAAGAATGTGGAAAGCCGAACTCGGTCGCTGCAAGCGGGTGCTGGCCAACAGCTTCTGGTCACCTTCTAGAAACTCTCCCAGCACAGTGCAGAGTCCCCGTGGCTAGTTCCTTGAAATACCTTTCCTGGCAGCAGCCCAGAGCTGTACTGAGTGCAGCAGGTGTCAGGCAGTCTCCTCTCGCCGTGTAGGTGCTTCTGTTTTGTGTTTGCAGCGTGCAGAGAAGCTCTCTTGCTTGCTGCTGCTTCCAGCAAGCCAAAACGCTTTTGCAGCCACTTTCCTGCCTTTTCCACAACAGGATCACTGTCTAGCTGATTTACAGTTGCCTCTGCGTAGAGCAGCTAGAGGAGCAGCTTTGCCGGCTTTCCTGTGCTTCTGCATAGCAGAGCTGTCAAGAACGAGAAGCTGCGTTTTGCCGAGAAAGCAGCGCTTCGCGGAACCACAGCCAGCGGCGTCTGCGGTACAGCCGCAGGTTGTGCGGAGAAGCGAAAGAGAGCCGGGGAAGAATGTGGAAAGCCGAACTCGGTCGCTGCAAGCGGGTGCTGGCCAACAGCTTCTGGTCACCTTGTAGAAACTCTCCCAGCACAGTGCAGAGTCCCCGTGGCTAGTTCCTTGAAATACCTTTCCTGGCAGCAGCCCAGAGCTGTACTGAGTGCAGCAGGTGTCAGGCAGTCTCCTCTCGCCGTGTAGGTGCTTCTGTTTTGTGTTGCAGCGTGCAGAGATGGTGTCTTGCTTGCTGCTGCTTCCAGCAAGCCAAAACGCTTTTGCAGCCACTTTCCTGCCTTTTCCACAACAGGATCACTGTCTAGCTGATTTACAGTTGCCTCTGCGTAGAGCAGCTAGAGGAGCAGCTCTGCCGGCTTTCCTGTGCTTCTGCATAGCAGAGCTGTCAAGAACGAGAAGCTGCGTTTTGCCGAGAAAGCAGCGCTTCGCGGAACCACAGCCAGCGGCGTCTGCGGTACAGCCGCAGGTTGTGCGGAGAAGCGAAAGAGAGCCGGGGAAGAATGTGGAAAGCCGAACTCGGTCGCTGCAAGCGGGTGCTGGCCAACAGCTTCTGGTCACCTTGTAGAAACTCTCCCAGCACAGTGCAGAGTCCCCGTGGCTAGTTCCTTGAAATACCTTTCCTGGCAGCAGCCCAGAGCTGTACTGAGTGCAGCAGGTGTCAGGCAGTCTCCTCTCGCCGTGTAGGTGCTTCTGTTTTGTGTTTGCAGCGTGCAGAGAAGCTCTCTTGCTTGCTGCTGCTTCCAGCAAGCCAAAACGCTTTTGCAGCCACTTTCCTGCCTTTTCCACAACAGGATCACTGTCTAGCTGATTTACAGTTGCCTCTGCGTAGAGCAGCTAGAGGAGCAGCTCTGCCGGCTTTCCTGTGCTTCTGCATAGCAGAGCTGTCAAGAACGAGAAGCTGCGTTTTGCCGAGAAAGCAGCGCTTCGCGGAACCACAGCCAGCGGCGTCTGCGGTACAGCCGCAGGTTGTGCGGAGAAGCGAAAGAGAGCCGGGGAAGAATGTGGAAAGCCGAACTCGGTCGCTGCAAGCGGGTGCTGGCCAACAGCTTCTGGTCACCTTGTAGAAACTCTCCCAGCACAGTGCAGAGTCCCCGTGGCTAGTTCCTTGAAATACCTTTCCTGGCAGCAGCCCAGAGCTGTACTGAGTGCAGCAGGTGTCAGGCAGTCTCCTCTCGCCGTGTAGGTGCTTCTGTTTTGTGTTTGCTGCTGCTTCCAGCAAGCCAAAACGCTTTTGCAGCCACTTTCCTGCCTTTTCCACAACAGGATCACTGTCTAGCTGATTTACAGTTGCCTCTGCGTAGAGCAGCTAGAGGAGCAGCTCTGCCGGCTTTCCTGTGCTTCTGCATAGCAGAGCTGTCAAGAACGAGAAGCTGCGTTTTGCCGAGAAAGCAGCGCTTCGCGGAACCACAGCCAGCGGCGTCTGCGGTACAGCCGCAGGTTGTGCGGAGAAGCGAAAGAGAGCCGGGGAAGAATGTGGAAAGCCGAACTCGGTCGCTGCAAGCGGGTGCTGGCCAACAGCTTCTGGTCACCTTGTAGAAACTCTCCCAGCACAGTGCAGAGTCCCCGTGGCTAGTTCCTTGAAATACCTTTCCTGGCAGCAGCCCAGAGCTGTACTGAGTGCAGCAGGTGTCAGGCAGTCTCCTCTCGCCGTGTAGGTGCTTCTGTTTTGTGTTTGCAGCGTGAAGACAAGCCCTCGTGCTTGCTGCTGCTTCCAGCAAGCCAAAACGCTTTTGAAGCAACTTTCCTGCCTTTTCCACAACAGGATCACTGTCTAGCTGATTTACAGTTGCCTCTGCGTAGAGCAGCTAGAGGAGCAGCTCTGCCGGCTTTCCTGTGCTTCTGCATAGCAGAGCTGTCAAGAACGAGAAGCTGCGTTTTGCCGAGAAAGCAGCGCTTCGCGGAACCACAGCCAGCGGCGTCTGCGGTACAGCCGCAGGTTGTGCGGAGAAGCGAAAGAGAGCCGGGGAAGAATGTGGAAAGCCGAACTCGGTCGCTGCAAGCGGGTGCTGGCCAACAGCTTCTGGTCACCTTGTAGAAACTCTCCCAGCACAGTGCAGAGTCCCCGTGGCTAGTTCCTTGAAATACCTTTCCTGGCAGCAGCCCAGAGCTGTACTGAGTGCAGCAGGTGTCAGGCAGTCTCCTCTCGCCGTGGAGGTGCTTCTGTTTTGTGTTTGCAGCGTGAAGACAAGCCCTCGTGCTTGCTGCTGCTTCCAGCAAGCCAAAACGCTTTTGCAGCCACTTTCCTGCCTTTTCCACAACAGGATCACTGTCTAGCTGATTTACAGTTGCCTCTGCGTAGAGCAGCTAGAGGAGCAGCTCTGCCGGCTTTCCTGTGCTTCTGCATAGCAGAGCTGTCAAGAACGAGAAGCTGGGTTTTGCTGAGAAAGCAGCGCTTCGCGGAACCACAGCCAGCGGCGTCTGCGGTACAGCCGCAGGTTGTGCGGAGAAGCGAAAGAGAGCCGGGGAAGAATGTGGAAAGCCGAACTCAGTCGCTGCAAGCGGGTGCTGGCCAACAGCTTCTGGTCACCTTGTAGAAACTCTCCCAGCACAGTGCAGAGTCCCCGTGGCTAGTTCCTTGAAATACCTTTCCTGGCAGCAGCCCAGAGCTGTACTGAGTGCAGCAGGTGTCAGGCAGTCTCCTCTCGCCGTGTAGGTGCTTCTGTTTTGTGTTTGCAGCGTGCAGAGAAGCTCTCTTGCTTGCTGCTGCTTCCAGCAAGCCAAAACGCTTTTGCAGCCACTTTCCTGCCTTTTCCACAACAGGATCACTGTCTAGCTGATTTACAGTTGCCTCTGCGTAGAGCAGCTAGAGGAGCAGCTCTGCCGGCTTTCCTGTGCTTCTGCATAGCAGAGCTGTCAAGAACGAGAAGCTGCGTTTTGCCGAGAAAGCAGCGCTTCGCGGAACCACAGCCAGCGGCGTCTGCGGTACAGCCGCAGGTTGTGCGGAGAAGCGAAAGAGAGCCGGGGAAGAATGTGGAAAGCCGAACTCGGTCGCTGCAAGCGGGTGCTGGCCAACAGCTTCTGGTCACCTTGTAGAAACTCTCCCAGCACAGTGCAGAGTCCCCGTGGCTAGTTCCTTGAAATACCTTTCCTGGCAGCAGCCCAGAGCTGTACTGAGTGCAGCAGGTGTCAGGCAGTCTCCTCTCGCCGTGTAGGTGCTTCTGTTTTGTGTTTGCAGCGTGCAGAGAAGCTCTCTTGCTTGCTGCTGCTTCCAGCAAGCCAAAACGCTTTTGCAGCCACTTTCCTGCCTTTTCCACAACAGGATCACTGTCTAGCTGATTTACAGTTGCCTCTGCGTAGAGCAGCTAGAGGAGCAGCTTTGCCGGCTTTCCTGTGCTTCTGCATAGCAGAGCTGTCAAGAACGAGAAGCTGCGTTTTGCCGAGAAAGCAGCGCTTCGCGGAACCACAGCCAGCGGCGTCTGCGGTACAGCCGCAGGTTGTGCGGAGAAGCGAAAGAGAGCCGGGGAAGAATGTGGAAAGCCGAACTCGGTCGCTGCAAGCGGGTGCTGGCCAACAGCTTCTGGTCACCTTGTAGAAACTCTCCCAGCACAGTGCAGAGTCCCCGTGGCTAGTTCCTTGAAATACCTTTCCTGGCAGCAGCCCAGAGCTGTACTGAGTGCAGCAGGTGTCAGGCAGTCTCCTCTCGCCGTGTAGGTGCTTCTGTTTTGTGTTTGCAGCGTGAAGACAAGCTCTCGTGCTTGCTGCTGCTTCCAGCAAGCCAAAACGCTTTTGAAGCAACTTTCCTGCCTTTTCCACAACAGGATCACTGTCTAGCTGATTTACAGTTGCCTCTGCGTAGAGCAGCTAGAGGAGCAGCTCTGCCGGCTTTTCTGTGCTTCTGCATAGCAGAGCTGTCAAGAACGAGAAGCTGCGTTTTGCCGAGAAAGCAGCGCCTCGTGGAACCACAGCCAGCGGCGTCTTGGGTACAGCCGCAGGTTGTGCGGAGAAGCGAAAGAGAGCCGGGGAAGAATGTGGAAAGCCGAACTCGGTCGCTGCAAGCGGGTGCTGGCCAACAGCTTCTGGTCACCTTGTAGAAACTCTCCCAGCACAGTGCAGAGTCCCCGTGGCTAGTTCCTTGAAATACCTTTCCTGGCAGCAGCCCAGAGCTGTACTGAGTGCAGCAGGTGTCAGGCAGTCTCCTCTCGCCGTGTAGGTGCTTCTGTTTTGTCTTTGCAGCGTGTAGAGAAGGTGTCTTGCTTGCTGCTGCTTCCAGCAAGCCAAAACGCTTTTGCAGCCACTTTCCTGCCTTTTCCACAACAGGATCACTGTCTAGCTGATTTACAGTTGCCTCTGCGTAGAGCAGCTAGAGGAGCAGCTCTGCCGGCTTTCCTGTGCTTCTGCATAGCAGAGCTGTCAAGAACGAGAAGCTGCGTTTTGCCGAGAAAGCAGCGCTTCGCGGAACCACAGCCAGCGGCGTCTGTGGTACAGCCGCCGCTTGTGCGGAGAAGCGAAAGAGAGCCGGGGAAGAATGTGGAAAGCCGAACTCGGTCGCTGCAAGCGGGTGCTGGCCAACAGCTTCTGGTCACCTTGTAGAAACTCTCCCAGCACAGTGCAGAGTCCCCGTGGCTAGTTCCTTGAAATACCTTTCCTGGCAGCAGCCCAGAGCTGTACTGAGTGCAGCAGGTGTCAGGCAGTCTCCTCTCGCCGTGTAGGTGCTTCTGTTTTGTGTTTGCAGCGTGCAGAGAAGCTCGCTTGCTTGCTGCTGCTTCCAGCAAGCCAAAACGCTTTTGCAGCCACTTTCCTGCCTTTTCCACAACAGGATCACTGTCTAGCTGATTTACAGTTGCCTCTGCGTAGAGCAGCTAGAGGAGCAGCTCTGCCGGCTTTCCTGTGCTTCTGCATAGCAGAGCTGTCAAGAACGAGAAGCTGCGTTTTGCCGAGAAAGCAGCGCTTCGCGGAACCACAGCCAGCGGCGTCTGCGGTACAGCCGCAGGTTGTGCGGAGAAGCGAAAGAGAGCCGGGGAAGAATGTGGAAAGCCGAACTCGGTCGCTGCAAGCGGGTGCTGGCCAACAGCTTCTGGTCACCTTGTAGAAACTCTCCCAGCACAGTGCAGAGTCCCCGTGGCTAGTTCCTTGAAATACCTTTCCTGGCAGCAGCCCAGAGCTGTACTGAGTGCAGCAGGTGTCAGGCAGTCTCCTCTCGCCGTGTAGGTGCTTCTGTTTTGTGTTTGCAGCGTGAAGACAAGCCCTCGTGCTTGCTGCTGCTTCCAGCAAGCCAAAACGCTTTTGCAGCCACTTTCCTGCCTTTTCCACAACAGGATCACTGTCTAGCTGATTTACAGTTGCCTCTGCGTAGAGCAGCTAGAGGAGCAGCTCTGCCGGCTTTCCTGTGCTTCTGCATAGCAGAGCTGTCAAGAACGAGAAGCTGCGTTTTGCCGAGAAAGCAGCGCCTCGTGGAACCACAGCCAGCGGCGTCTTGGGTACAGCCGCAGGTTGTGCGGAGAAGCGAAAGAGAGCCGGGGAAGAATGTGGAAAGCCGAACTCGGTCGCTGCAAGCGGGTGCTGGCCAACAGCTTCTGGTCACCTTGTAGAAACTCTCCCAGCACAGTGCAGAGTCCCCGTGGCTAGTTCCTTGAAATACCTTTCCTGGCAGCAGCCCAGAGCTGTACTGAGTGCAGCAGGTGTCAGGCAGTCTCCTCTCGCCGTGTAGCTGCTTCTGTTTTGTCTTTGCAGCGTGTAGAGAAGGTGTCTTGCTTGCTGCTGCTTCCAGCAAGCCAAAACGCTTTTGCAGCCACTTTCCTGCCTTTTCCACAACAGGATCACTGTGTAGCTGATTTACAGTTGCCTCTGCGTAGAGCAGCTAGAGGAGCAGCTCTGCCGGCTTTCCTGTGCTTCTGCATAGCAGAGCTGTCAAGAACGAGAAGCTGCGTTTTGCCGAGAAAGCAGCGCTTCGCGGAACCACAGCCAGCGGCGTCTTCGGTACAGCCGCAGGTTGTGCGGAGAAGCGAAAGAGAGCCGGGGAAGAATGTGGAAAGCCGAACTCGGTCGCTGCAAGCGGGTGCTGGCCAACAGCTTCTGGTCACCTTGTAGAAACTCTCCCAGCACAGTGCAGAGTCCCCGTGGCTAGTTCCTTGAAATACCTTTCCTGGCAGCAGCCCAGAGCTGTACTGAGTGCAGCAGGTGTCAGGCAGTCTCCTCTCGCCGTGTAGGTGCTTCTGTTTTGTGTTGCAGCGTGCAGAGAAGGTGTCTTGCTTGCTGCTGCTTCCAGCAAGCCAAAACGCTTTTGCAGCCACTTTTCTGCCTTTTCCACAACAGGATCACTGTCTAGCTGATTTACAGTTGCCTCTGCGTAGAGCAGCTAGAGGAGCAGCTCTGCCGGCTTTCCTGTGCTTCTGCATAGCAGAGCTGTCAAGAACGAGAAGCTGCGTTTTGCCGAGAAAGCAGCGCTTCGCGGAACCACAGCCAGCGGCGTCTGCGGTACAGCCGCAGGTTGTGCGGAGAAGCGAAAGAGAGCCGGGGAAGAATGTGGAAAGCCGAACTCGGTCGCTGCAAGCGGGTGCTGGCCAACAGCTTCTGGTCACCTTGTAGAAACTCTCCCAGCACAGTGCAGAGTCCCCGTGGCTAGTTCCTTGAAATACCTTTCCTGGCAGCAGCCCAGAGCTGTACTGAGTGCAGCAGGTGTCAGGCAGTCTCCTCTCGCCGTGTAGGTGCTTCTGTTTTGTGTTTGCAGCGTGCAGAGAAGCTCGCTTGCTTGCTGCTGCTTCCAGCAAGCCAAAACGCTTTTGCAGCCACTTTCCTGCCTTTTCCACAACAGGATCACTGTCTAGCTGATTTACAGTTGCCTCTGCGTAGAGCAGCTAGAGGAGCAGCTCTGCCGGCTTTCCTGTGCTTCTGCATAGCAGAGCTGTCAAGAACGAGAAGCTGCGTTTTGCCGAGAAAGCAGCGCTTCGCGGAACCACAGCCAGCGGCGTCTGCGGTACAGCCGCAGGTTGTGCGGAGAAGCGAAAGAGAGCCGGGGAAGAATGTGGAAAGCCGAACTCGGTCGCTGCAAGCGGGTGCTGGCCAACAGCTTCTGGTCACCTTGTAGAAACTCTCCCAGCACAGTGCAGAGTCCCCGTGGCTAGTTCCTTGAAATACCTTTCCTGGCAGCAGCCCAGAGCTGTACTGAGTGCAGCAGGTGTCAGGCAGTCTCCTCTCGCCGTGTAGGTGCTTCTGTTTTGTGTTTGCAGCGTGCAGAGAAGCTCTCTTGCTTGCTGCTGCTTCCAGCAAGCCAAAACGCTTTTGCAGCCACTTTCCTGCCTTTTCCACAACAGGATCACTGTGTAGCTGATTTACAGTTGCCTCTGCGTAGAGCAGCTAGAGGAGCAGCTCTGCCGGCTTTCCTGTGCTTCTGCATAGCAGAGCTGTCAAGAACGAGAAGCTGCGTTTTGCCGAGAAAGCAGCGCTTCGCGGAACCACAGCCAGCGGCGTCTGCGGTACAGCCGCAGGTTGTGCGGAGAAGCGAAAGAGAGCCGGGGAAGAATGTGGAAAGCCGAACTCGGTCGCTGCAAGCGGGTGCTGGCCAACAGCTTCTGGTCACCTTGTAGAAACTCTCCCAGCACAGTGCAGAGTCCCCGTGGCTAGTTCCTTGAAATACCTTTCCTGGCAGCAGCCCAGAGCTGTACTGAGTGCAGCAGGTGTCAGGCAGTCTCCTCTCGCCGTGTAGCTGCTTCTGTTTTGTCTTTGCAGCGTGCAGAGAAGCCCTCGTGCTTGCTGCTGCTTCCAGCAAGCCAAAACGCTTTTGCAGCCACTTTTCTGCCTTTTCCACAACAGGATCACTGTCTAGCTGATTTACAGTTGCCTCTGCGTAGAGCAGCTAGAGGAGCAGCTCTGCCGGCTTTCCTGTGCTTCTGCATAGCAGAGCTGTCAAGAACGAGAAGCTGCGTTTTGCCGAGAAAGCAGCGCTTCGCGGAACCACAGCCAGCGGCGTCTGCGGTACAGCCGCAGGTTGTGCGGAGAAGCGAAAGAGAGCCGGGGAAGAATGTGGAAAGCCGAACTCGGTCGCTGCAAGCAGGTGCTGGCCAACGGCTTCTGGTCACCTTCTAGAAACTCTCCCAGCACAATGCAGAGTCCCCGTGGCTAGTTCCTTGAAATACCTTTCCTGGCAGCAGCCCAGAGCTGTACTGAGTGCAGCAGGTGTCAGGCAGTCTCCTCTCGCCGTGTAGGTGCTTCTGTTTTGTGTTTGCAGCGTGCAGAGAAGCTCTCTTGCTTGCTGCTGCTTCCAGCAAGCCAAAACGCTTTTGCAGCCACTTTCCTGCCTTTTCCACAACAGGATCACTGTCTAGCTGATTTACAGTTGCCTCTGCGTAGAGCAGCTAGAGGAGCAGCTCTGCCGGCTTTCCTGTGCTTTTGCATAGCAGAGCTGTCAAGAACGAGAAGCTGCGTTTTGCCGAGAAAGCAGCGCTTCGCGGAACCACAGCCAGCGGCGTCTGCGGTACAGCCGCAGGTTGTACGGAGAAGCGAAAGAGAGCCGGGGAAGAATGTGGAAAGCCGAACTCGGTCGCTGCAAGCGGGTGCTGGCCAACAGCTTCTGGTCACCTTGTAGAAACTCTCCCAGCACAGTGCAGAGTCCCCGTGGCTAGTTCCTTGAAATACCTTTCCTGGCAGCAGCCCAGAGCTGTACTGAGTGCAGCAGGTGTCAGGCAGTCTCCTCTCGCCGTGTAGGTGCTTCTGTTTTGTGTTTGCAGCGTGCAGAGAAGCTCTCTTGCTTGCTGCTGCTTCCAGCAAGCCAAAACGCTTTTGCAGCCACTTTCCTGCCTTTTCCACAACAGGATCACTGTCTAGCTGATTTACAGTTGCCTCTGCGTAGAGCAGCTAGAGGAGCAGCTCTGCCGGCTTTCCTGTGCTTTTGCATAGCAGAGCTGTCAAGAACGAGAAGCTGCGTTTTGCCGAGAAAGCAGCGCTTCGCGGAACCACAGCCAGCGGCGTCTTGGGTACAGCCGCAGGTTGTGCGGAGAAGCGAAAGAGAGCCGGGGAAGGATGTGGAAAGCCGAACTCGGTCGCAGCAAGCTGGAAGCAGCAGCAAGCAAGACACCTCCTCTGCACGCTGCAAACACAAAACAGAAGCACCTACACGGCGAGAGGAGACTGCCTGACACCTGCTGCACTCAGTACAGCTCTGGGCTGCTGCCAGAAAAGGTATTTCAAGGAACTAGCCACGGGGACTCTGCACTGTGCTGGGAGAGTTTCTACAAGGTGACCAGAAGCTCTTCGCCAGTAGTCGCTTGCAGCGACTGAGTTCGGCTTTTCACATTCTTCCCCGGCTCTCTTTCGCTTCTCCGCACAAGCTGCGGCTGTTCCCAAGACGCCGCTGGCTGTGGTTCCGCGAAGCGCTGCTTTCTCGGCAAAACGCAGCTTCTCATTCTTGACAGCTCTGCTATGCAGAAACACAGGAAAGCCGGCAGAGCTGCTCCTCTAGCTGCTCTACGCAGAGGCAACTGTAAATCAGCTAGACAGTGATCCTGTTGTGGAAAAGGCAGAAAAGTGGCTGCAAAAGCGTTTTGGCTTGCTGGAAGCAGCAGCAAGCACGAGGGCTTGTCTTCACTCGGCAAACACAAAACAGAAGCACCTACACGGCGAGAGGAGACTGCCTGACACCTGCTGCACTCAGTACAGCTCTGGGCTGCTGCCAGGAAAGGTATTTCAAGGAACTAGCCACGGGGACTCTGCACTGTGCTGGGAGAGTTTCTACAAGGTGACCAGAAGCTGTTGGCCAGCACCCGCTTGCAGCGACCGAGTTCGGCTTTCCACATTCTTCCCCGGCTCTCTTTCGCTTCTCCGCACAACCTGCGGCTGTACCGAAGATGCCGCTGGCTGTGGTTCCGCGAAGCGCTGCTTTCTCGGCAAAACGCAGCTTCTCGTTCTTAACAGCTCTGCCATGCAGAAGCACAGGAAAGCCGGCAGAGCTGCTCCTCTAGCTGCTCTACGCAGAGGCAACTGTAAATCAGCTACACAGTGATCCTGTTGTGGAAAAGGCAGGAAAGTGGCTGCAAAAGCGTTTTGGCTTGCTGGAAGCAGCAGCAAGCACGAGGGCTTCTCTGCACGCTGCAAACACAAAGTAGAAGCACCTACATGGGGTGGAGACTTTGGTTTCCCTTGGAAATGGGCCACTATTCATGTCTTATTCTGCCTGCCTTCCGCTGGGATTCTGCCTTCTAAAATTCCACTAAAATTCCATACAAATGAGAATATCTCCCAGGTGCAATCTAACACCAGATGGAAGTTTCTCTTCCCTTGTGTTTCCAAAGGCCTCCTACAAACTGCCATCAGGAATCTAGCAAGGAGACTTTGGTTTCCCATGGAAAAGGAGCACCGATCGTGTATAATGCTCTCTGCCTGGCACTGTGGTTATGACTGCAGAAGTTCCATACAAATGAGGATATCTCCCAGGTGCAATCTATCACCAGGTGGAAGTTTGTCTGCCCTCGTAGTGCCAAAGGCCTCTTAAAAACTGACATCAGGAACGTCGTGTGGAGACTTTGTTATCCTATGGAAATGGGCCACCGTTCGTGTCTAATGCTGTCTGCCTGGCATTGTGGTTATGAGTGCTGAAGTTCCATACAAAAGAGGATATCTCCCAGGTGCAATCTACCACCAGGTGGAAGTTTGTCTGCCTTTCTAGTTCCAAAGGCCTCCTACATACTGACATCAGGAACGTGAGGTGGAGACTTTGGTTTCCCATGGAAAAGTTCCATTGTTCCTGTCTAATGCTGTCTGCCTGCCACTGGGCTTCTGCCTGCTGAAATTCCATACAAATGAGGATATCTCCTCGATGCAATCAACCACCAGATGGAACTTTGTCTGCCCTTGTAGTGCCAAAGGCCTCCTACAAACTGACATCAGGAACCTGGAGTGGAGACTTTGGTTTCCCATGGATATGGGCCAACATTCGTGTCTAATGATGTGTGCCTGCCACTAGGCTTCAGCTAATTAAAATTCCATTAAAATTCCATACAAATGGGGATGTCTCCCAGGTGCAATCTACCGCCTGATGGAAGTTTGTCTGTCCCTGTAGAGCCAAAGGCTTCCTACAAATTGACATCAGGAACCTGGGGCGGAGACTTTGGTTACCCATGGAAAAGGGCCAGCATTCGCGTCTAATGCTGTCTACCTGCCACTGGGCTTATGGCTGCTGAAATTACATACAAATGAGGATATCTCCCAGATGCAATATGCCACCAGATGGAAGTTTCTCTTCTCTTGTAGTGCGAGAGGCCTCCAAGAAAATGACATCAGGCACCTGCGGTGGAGACTTTGGTTTCCCATGGAAATGGGCCACTATTCATGTCTAATTCTGTCTGCCTGCCACTGGGATTCTGCCTACTTTAATTCCACAAAAATTCCATACAAATGAGAATATCTCCCCGGTGCAATCTAACACCAGATGGAAGTTTCTCTGCCCTTGTGGTTACAAAGGCCTCCTAAAAACTGATATCAGGAACCTAGGGTGGAGACATTGGTTTCCCCTGGAAAAGGACCACCGTTTGTGTCTAATGCTAAGTGCCTGCCACTGGGCTTATACCTAGTAAAATTCCATACAAATGAGGATATCTCATCGATCCAATCAACCACCAGACGGAAATTTGTCTGCCCTTGTAATTCCAACGGCCTCCTACAAACTGAAATCAGGAATCTGGAGGTGATGCTTTGGTTTCCCATGGAAAAGGGTCACCCTTGGTGTTTAATGCTGTCTCCGTGCCACTGGGCTTTTGACTACTGAAATTACATACAAATGAGGATATCTCCCCGATGCAATATGCTACCAGATGGAAGTTTGTCTGCTCTTGCAGTGCCAAAGGCCTCCTTCAAACTGACATTTGGAACCTGGCCTGGAGACTTTGGTTTCCTATGGAGAAGGCCCATCGTTCTTGTTTAATGCTGTCTGTGTGCCACTGGGCTTCTGAGTACTAAAATACCACTAAAATTCTATACAAATGAGGATATCTCCGAGGTGCAATCTACCGCGAGATGGAAGTGTGCCTGCCCTTGTAGTGCCAAAGGCCTCTTAAAAACTGACATCAGTAACATAGGATGGATAATTTGTTTTTCCATGGCAAAGGGCCACGGTTCGGGTCTAATGCAGTCTTCCTGCCAGTGGGCATATGCTTATTAAAATTCCCTACACATGAGGATATCTCCCAAATGCAATTTCCCACCAGATAAATGTTTGTCTGCCCTTTTAATGCCAAAGGCCTCCAAAAACTGACATCAGGAGCCTGGGTTGGAGACGTTGTTTTCCCATGGTAAAGGGCCATTGTTCGTGTCAAATGCTGTCTGCCTGCCACTGGGCTTCTGCCTGCTGCAATTCCATACAAATGAGGATATCTCCCCGATGCAATCAGCCACCAGATGGAAGTTTGTCTGCCCTTGTACTGCCAATGGCCTCCTAAAACTTGTCATCGGGAACGTGGCGTGGAGACTTTGGTTTCCCTAAGAAAAGGACCACCGTTCCTGTCTAATACTGTCTGCCTGGCACTGTGGTTATGACTGCTCAAGTTCCATACAAATGAGGATATCTCCTAGGTGCAATCTACCACCAGATGGAAGTTTTTCTGCCCTTGTAGTGCCAAAGGCCTTCTAGTTACGGACCTCAGAAACGTGGGGTGGAGACTTTGGTTTCCCATAGAAATGGGCTATCGTTCGTGTCTAATGCTCTCTGCCTGCCACTGGGTTTCTTCTTACTAAAATTCCACTAAAATTCCATAGAAATGAGCATATCTCCCAGGTGCAGTCTACCACCAGGCGGAAGTTTGTCTGCCCTCGTAGTGCCAAAGGCCTCCTAGAAACGGACATCAGGAACGTGGGGAGGAGACTTTGGTTTCCCATGGAAATGGGCCACCGTTTGTGTCTAATGCTATGTGCCTGCCACTGGGCTTATGCCTAGTAAAATCCCATACAAATGAGGATATCTCCCAGATGGAGTCTACCACCAGTTGAAAGTTTGTCTGCCCTTGTAATGCCAACGGCCTTCTACAAACTGACATCAGGAATCTGGGAGGACGCTTTGGTTTCCAATGGAAAAGGGCCACCCTTGTTGTTTAATGCTGTCTCCTTGCCACTGGGCTTATGACTACTGAAATTACATACAAATGCGGATATCTCCCAGATGCAATATGCCACCAGATGGAAGTTAGTCTGCTCTTGCAGTGCAAAGGGCCTCCTTCAAAGTGTAATCCGGAACCTGGTCTGGAGACTTTGGTTTCCTATGGGAAAGGCCCACCGTTCATGTTTAATGCTGTCTATCTGCCACTGGGCTTCTGAGTACTAAAATTCCACTAAAATTCCATAAAAATGAGGACATCTCCGAGGTGCAATCTACCGCCAGATGGGAGTTTGTCTGCCCTTGTAGTGCCAAAGGCCTCCTTCAAACTGACATGAGGAACATAGGATGGATAATTTGTTTTTCCATGGAAAAGGGCCACTGTTCGTGTCTAATGCTGTCTGCCTGCCACTGGGCTTCTGCCTGCTGAAATTCCATACAAATGAGGATATCTCCACGATGCAATCAACCACCAGACGGAAGTTTGTCTTCCCATGTAGTGCCAAAGGCTGCCTACCAACTGACATCTTGAATGTGCGATGTAGACTTTGGTTTCCCATGGAAATGGGCCACCGTTCCTGTCTAATGCTGTCTGCCAGCCACTGGCTTATGCCTACAAAAATTCCTTTAAAATTCTATAAAAATGAGGATATCTCCCAGGTGCAATCTACCACCAGATGGAAGTTTGTCTGCCCTTGTAGATCCAAATGCCTCCTACAAACTGACATCAGGAACGTGAGGTGGAGACTTTTGTGTCCCATGGAAAAGGTCCACTATTCGTGTCTAATTCTGTCTGCCTGCCACTGGGCTTCTGCCTGCTGAAATTCCATACAAATGAGGATATCTCCTCGATGCAATCAACCACCAGACAGAACTTTGTGTGCCCTTGTAGTGCCAAAGGCCTCTTACACACTGACATCAGGAACCTGGAGTGGAGACTTTGGTTTCCCATGGAAATGGGCCACCGTTCGTGTCTAATGCTGTCTGCCTGCCACTGGGGTTATTCCTACTAAAATTCCACTAAAATTCCAAAGAAATGAGGATATCTCCCAGGTGCAATCTACAACCAGATGGAAGATTCTCTGCCCTTGTAGTACCAAAGCTCTCCTAAAAAACTGACATCAGGAACCAGGGGTGGAGACTTTGCTTTCCCATGGAAAAGGGCCAGCGTTCGTGTCTAATGCTGTGTGCCTGCCGCTGGGCTTCTGCCTGCTGAAATTCCATACAAATGAGGATATCAACTCGATGCAATCAACCACCTGACGGAAGTTTGTCTGCCCCTGTAGTGCCAAAGGCCTCCTAAAAACTGACATCAGGAACCTGGAGTGGAGACTTTGGTTTCCCATGGAAAAGGACCACCGTTCATATTTAATGCTGTTTGCCTGGCACTGTAGTTATGACTGCTGAAGTTCCATACAAATGAGAATATCTCCCAGATGCAGTATGCCACCAGATGGAAGTTTGTCTGCTCTGGCAGTGCCAAAGGCCTCCTTCAAACTGATATCTGGAACCTGGCCTGGAGACTTTGGTTTCCTATGGAAAAGGCCCACCGTTCGTGTTTAATGCTGTCTGTCTGCCACTGGGCTTATGAGGATTAAAATTCCACTAAAATTCCATACAAATGAGGACATCGCCAAGGTGCAATCTACCACCACTTGGAAGTTTGTCTGCCCTTGTAGTGCCAAAGGCCTCCTGAAAACTGACATCAGGAACGTGGGGTGGAGACTTTGGTTTCCCATGGAAAAGGGCCACGGTTCGTGTCTAATGCTGTGTGCCTGCCACTCGGCGTATGCCTGCTAAAATTCCATACAAATGCGGATATCTCGCAGATGCAATTTACCACCAGATGGAAGTTTGTCTGCCGTTGTAGTGGCAAAGGCCTCCTAGAAAACTGACGTCAGGAACCATGGGTGGAGACTTTGGTTTCCCATGGAAAAGGACCATCGTTCGTATCTAATGCTGTCTGCCTGGCACTGTGGTTATGAGTGCTGAAGTTCCATACAAATGATGATATCTCCCAGATGCAGTATGCCACCAGACGGAAGTTTGTCTGCTCTGACAGTGCCAAAGGTCTCCTTAAACCTGATATCCGGAACCTGGCCTGGAGACTTTGGTTTCCTATGGAAAAGGCCCACCGTTCGTGTTTAATGCTGTCTGTCTGCCACTGGTCTTCTGAGTACTAAAATTCCACTAAAATTCCATACAAATGAGGATATCTCCCCGATGCAATAAACCACCAGGCGGAAGTTTGTCTTCCCATGTACTGCCAAAGGCCTCCTACAAACTGACATCAGGAATGTGGGATGGAGACTTTGGTTTCCCAAGGAAATGGGCCACCGTTCGTGTCTAATGCTGTCTGCCAGCCACTGGGCTTCTGCCTACTAAAATTCCACTAAAATTCTATGCAAATGAGGATATCTCCCAGGTGCAATCTACCACCAGATGGAAGTTTGTCTGCCCTTGTAGTTCCAAAGGCCTCCTACAAACTGACATCAGGAACATGAGGTGGAGATTTTGTTTTCCCATGGAAAAGGGCCAACGCTGGTGTCTAATGCTGTGTGCCTGGCACTGTGTTTATGACTGTAGAGGTTCCATAAAAATGAGGATATCTCCCAGGTGCAATCTACCACCAGGTGGAAGTTTGTCTGCCCTGGTAGTGCCAAAGGCCTCATAGAAACCGACATCAGGAACGTGGGGTGGAGATTTTTGTTTCCCATGGTAAAGGGCCACCGTTCGTGTCTAATGCTGTCTGCCTGCCACTGGGCTTCTGCCTGCTGAAATTCCTCACAAGTGAGGATATCTCCCAGATGGAATTTACCACCCGTTGGAAGTTTGTCTGCCCTTGTAGTGCCAACGTCCTCCTAAAAACTGACTTCAGGAACGTGGGGTGGAGACTTTGGTTTCCCATGGAAATGGGCCACTGTTCGTGTCTAATGCTGTCTGCCTGCGACTGGGCTTCTACCTGCTGAAATTCCATACAAATGAGAATATCTCCCCGATGCAATCAAGCACCAGACGGAACTTTGTCTGCCATTGTAGTGCAAAGGCCTCCAAAACCTGACATCTGGAACCAGGGGTGGAGACTTTGGTTTCCCATGGAAATGGGCCACCGTTGGTGTTTAATGCTGTCTACTTGCCACTGGGCTTCTGCCTACTTTAATTCCACTAAAATTCCATACAAATAAGGATATCTCCAAGATGCAATATGCCACCAGTTGAAAGTTTGTCTGTTCTTGTAGTGCAAAAGGCCTCCTAAAAACTGACATCAGGAACCTGGCCTGCAGATTTTGGTTTCCCCTGGAAAAGGGCCACTATTCATGTCTAATTCTGTCTGCCTGCCACTGGGATTCTGGGTACTAAAATTGCTCTAAAATTCTATAAAAATGAGAATATCTCACAGGTGCAATCTACCCCCGGTTTGAAGTTTCTCTGCCCTTGTAGTGCCAAAGGGCTCCTATAAACTGACATCTGAAACGTAGGATGGATAATTTGGTTTCCCATGGAAAAGGGCCACTGTTCATGTCTAATGCTGTGTGCCTGCCACTGGGCGTATGCCTGCTAAAATTCCATACAAATGAGGATATCTCGCAGATATCCCCCAGTGTCCCCTCCATAGCCCCCAATGTCCCCTATGGAGTCCCCAATGTCCCCTCCATAGCCTCCAATGTCCCCTATGGAGCCCCCAATGTCTTTTCCCAAGCCCTCAATGTCCCCTATGGAGCCCCCAATGTCCCCTGCATAGCCCCCAATATCCCCTCCATAGCCCTCAATGTCCCCTCCTGAGCCCCCAATGTCTCCTAATGAGCCCCCAATGTCCCCTCCATAGCCCACAATGTCCCCTCCATAGCCCTCTATGTCCCCTCTGGAGCCCCCGTTGTCCCTAATGGAGCCCCCAGTGTCCCCTATGGAGCCCCCAATGTCCCCTCCATAGCCCCCAATGTCCCCTCTAAAGCCATCAGCTTAGATGGAGACTTTGAACTTCATGTACTAATGTGCTGTGCAAATGATATGAAGAGCTGGAATTCTCAGTTATTCCTGTGCTTTTTCCAGGTCCATATCTAACCCTTGAGACTGACTTTTTTCCCTGGAATCAAATCATCTGTCATTGCAGCAAAACTGCAACTTGAACATTTGGCCAAAATGACCTTGTTCTGTGTATTTCCCAGCGACATGTGATGGGGTACACACTGAACTGTTTTGATTCCCAGATTGTGTGTGTAAGAACAACTCTAAAAACCGAGCCAAAAGTCCCTGGCTAAAAGCTTTGTCTTATGCATTTTTCATGCTCACCTATCTCTTATACAGGGAAGCATTTTAGGGTTCGGAATAAAACTTGGTTTTATTTTCTGTGTTGGTTTTTTGTTTCTATGAGCACCTTAATAGTTTCTGGTTTTGAGACCAAGCAATTACTTCACCAGGCAGATCTGCTTTCAGATCTGCTAGAGCAAACCCAAGTGTGTCCCTTTTCATAAATTTAGGAAACTTTGAAGTTTTAGCTTTTTAGGAAACCTTTGAAGATTCTTCTCTGGAGGAAAATGTTACTTTAGTATGAGGTACAGCTGTCTTGGAGGCTCAGTTCCTCAGCAGTGCCACTGGCTACAGATGTTTCAGCTGAGGGGTCTCGACAGGGCCCTTCAACAAAGCAATGTCATTGTAGAGTACGTAAATCCATGGCAGCGTGGGTGTGGTAACTACCACGTCTTTCTCTTTCAGGCCATGAAGCCATCCAACCACGCCACCATCCAGAGCAGTGTGAGAGCTGTTGGAGTTGTCCCCGGCATTCCCGAGCCTTGCTGTGTGCCTGACAAGATGTCTTCTCTTAGTATCTTATTCCTTGATGAAAACAAAAATGTGGTGCTGAAGGTGTACCCCAACATGACAGTGGAGTCCTGTGCATGCAAGTAATGCCTTGGGAGGCCTTTTGGCAATGCTGGGGTGATTTGGCAATAAGCCTGGGTGCTGAGTGCTGCCACTCCCCTGCTCGTTGGGGAGGGGAGGTGGGCAGGAGTCTCATTGTACCTACTTTGTGTTTGCACTGCCAATGCATTTCCTTTGGACAAAAAAAAAAGGAAATGTAAAGAAATGCAATCAATGAGAATGGGAACAGAACGGATTCCAAGTAGCCATTCCAAGGGAAGTGAATACAAACTTAATTTGTCTGTGGTTTTGACCGAAACACAAGGCCAGGAATGGGACCTGACCGTACCTGTTGGAAGCGAGAGGTGAAAGAAGAGTCTGGAGATTTTTGAGACTGCGCAAAGGACATAGTGATCTATTTTTGTACAAGATTTTGGAAGCAGCACAAGCTGGTAATTCCTATCTCTGTTCTAATGGTGACTAATGGCGGGGGAGCACTAGAAATGCAATAGTCTTCATTTTAAAACAAAGTTTCTTGCCTTAGGTTTTAGAGTAGTACAGCAAGGTGGCAAAACAAATCTGACATCCTAAAAGCTATAGATAACCCTACCTGACCATGCATCTCCTTGGTACAAGGTTACTCACCTTGTGTGTGAGTTCCACTAACATGTACTCTGTAATTCAGCTCTTTGGAGCCTGGCAGCCCTGGGCAGAAGAGCTGCAAACAGGACTACTGAGTGTATCACTGACTTGTGCTGTGGAAACTCAGCAGGCCAGGGGTATGAAAATATCACGCTCAGTGCAGTGCCCGAATGACTTGTTCTCCACGTGTTCTAGAACATACTTGCAAATAATCTGCGGGTTGTCTCCCTGCAAGGAGACTGTAACCAGATTGTGGAGTGGCCTCTTCCCCAGGTACCAAGCAACAGGACGAGAGGTCATAGCCTCAAGCTGCACCGGGGGAGGTTCAGGCTGGACATTAGGAAGAATTTTTTCATGGAAAGGATGGTCAGGCAGTGGTAAGGGCTGCCCAGGGAAGTGGTGGAGTCACCCTCAGTGGAGCTGTTCAGGAAAGGACTGGATGGGGCGCTCGGTGCACTGGTTTAGCTGGCAAAGTGGTGATCTGTTCTTCCGTGCTCTGGGGGCCCTGAACTCATCAGCAGCAGTGTCACTCCCGGGGCAGGGCTGGTCCCAAAGACAGACACCCGCAGCCGAGGAGAGGCTTATGAGTTTGCAGGATGGGTTGTTTAGTGGCTCCTTTTTCCTTGTGACACCAGCATTTTTAAATGATTTCTGGTGAAAGGTTTATCTGTGTACAGACTGTCAATTTAAAAAAAAATGAAAATCAACCCCAAAAGAAAAGTTATTTTGTATACGGAAAGAAACTCTTACAGATGCTTTTCATTTATTTTATATCCATGGCCCTCCTAATGTATCCTTCTTTATCTCAGCACCCTTTAAACCATGCAGTTTTCTCTGTCAGGGCAAAGATGGCCTGCCAGGACTGTAGGGGAGATCCAGAGGACAGGTGCACCCACTGTGTGAAAGGGACGTCGTACTGCTGATTGATAAGCTTCTCTGATCTGTATTGTTTTCGTTCAGTAATACAGACGCTCTGCTCGGAACTCTGGAGAAATGTAAAATAAAATTACTTCAAAATGAAAATGCACATTCTCCTGTGTGGCATTCAGACGTTTGCAGGAACATGAATGATTTTGTTTGTTTGTTTGTGTTTGATAATATGGTTGAGAGATAGATAATTTCGGGGAGAATGATAGAGGATATCATAATATCATTTTAGGACACTTTAGGCATTTATGGTACAAATACCCTCTAATGTCAGAAGGTTAAAAGCACTAACACCAACATGGCACCTCCTTAATTTTTAGCAGCAAAACTTGATCTTAAAACTTTGTTTTTCTGCTCTTACTAACTTAATAAAGGAGTTTATCAGCTTTTGCTGCCCTTCACTGATACTCAAGGTCCTTAAAATTGGCTCTACTGCTCTAAAATAAATACAGATTTTAGACCTCCCTCATTCTCCCCAGACTAGAAACATGTGAATTGATTTTTGATCTTCTTTCTTTGGGTTTCTGTGGCTTTTTAAGCTGCATGGAGAAGGTGTCTTTGGATATGGCACCCAGGGAATGGTGCTGGGAAGGGCAGGATGGGAAGGAACTGCCCAGAAATCCAGAAGCAGCAGTGGACTGGGAGCTGATCCTACCTCAGTCACACCCTTCTGGACAGTCTGTGTAATGCTAATATTCCTTTTTTCCTTCCTGAACATGGAGTCGGAGAAGAACAGAAGTCATTGCCTTGATGGAAAGGGGAACCCTAGGGAAAAGCTGCTGCTCGTGTCCGCAGGGAGCAGAGGGAAGAGCCCGAGAGAATCTTGGCTGGCTGAGGGGCACTTGTGTCCCCTGTGGAACAGAGCCCTGCATCTCCTCAAACCTGCTGGTTTGCAGGACAGTTGGGACACCTTTTGCTGCCGCTTTGGCTCTTAAGAACTGGAGATCCGTGCATTTCTGGATGGTTTCCATAGGCTCTCCTGTTTTGTAGGAGCTGCACAGTGAGGTAGGAATTTTGAGGGAGGCCCTGGCAAAGCTGCCAGCGGCGAGGAACGTGGAGCATCCGGGGGGTTTCTCCCACCTGAGTTCATCCTGGAGCGTGCTGGGTGTCCTGCTGGATGTTTAAGCTGGGTTTGGGGCGTTCTCCTGCAGGCCCAGCTCCAACTGCTGCCCCTGGGGCCAGGCCTTGCTGTGTCCCGGCACTAAAGCCGGCAGCTGGCTGTGCTTTTCCAGCCCTTGAATGCCACGGGCAATCCCAGATTCCCGGAGCTCCCCGGCGCACAGCCTGGCCTCGCTCCCTGGGAGTTGCGCTTCAGTCTGCTTGAGCCAAGGATGTCCTGCCCAGGTTTGGAACTGTATTCCTGTTTTTTTTTCCTCTTCAGGTAGTTGGCAAAAAAGGAGAGAGCCAAGGAAGCCAGGCCAGTGGAAGGCCTTGTCCCAGTCCAAGGTTCCCACTTTTGTCTCCGACTCCTGGAGAATTGCTTGGCCATGACCAGAGGCTGTCAGTTGGATTTCCCGCCTTTTCCAAATAAATCGTTGCTTTCAGCTGGGGTGTGTTCCTGGTGTCATCCTCCTCCTCCTCCTCCTCCATGGATTTGTAAATAAAGTTCCTGACGTTTGCCAAGTTGAATTTTGTTATTCCAGCAATTGTGGTGGCTCTTTTGTTCTATTGAAACTTCCCAGCTCTGCTAAGAGCTTCAGATGTCAGATACAAGTACGCCTGAAGTTTCTTTGCAATGTTACTCCCACAGAATACAGATGATTGTTGGATAGGAGTTACTTGAGATGTTTAGTTCTCACTTCCCTTTAAAATCTGAGCAGAGGAAGAAGATTTTATGTCAGCATTCCACGAACTTCCACGATGAAACTGCTAACTGTTTCAAAAGTTTTCAGTGTTAGAAATGCCTGAGCTTGTCTTCCAGGCAGGATGAGATTTAGATATTTTTCCTTCCTTTCCTTTGATGTTTTTCCTCTTTTTGATTTTAGTAAGGGAGTATTTATTGCAAATGCCAGTTTTCCAGCCTAGTTGGAGTTTTGCCTCATCGTAGGGCACATTTCAAGAACATTTACCAAATTCCTGTTGGTAAATCCCAATTGTTCAGCACCAGCCAACTTGCGAAGTGTTTATTTACCATAATTCATCTCTCTGTAAAGTTATATGTACTGCATTTTTAACTATCCCATTAAAATCCCATTAATACTTAAATCCTAAATGGCCTAATTGCTGTTCCTTGGACACAATGGGGTGGGTCTTTCCTGGCTTCCATCTGGTGTTAGATTGAACCTGCGAGATATTCTCATTTCTATAGAATTTTAGAGGAATTTTAGTACGCAGAATCCCAGCGGCAGGCAGACAGAATTAGACATGAATCGTGGCCCTTTTCCAGGGGAAACCAAAGTCTCCAGGCCAGGTTCCTGATGTCAGTTTTTAGGAGGCCTTTTGCACTAAAAGAACAGAAAAACTTCCAACTGGTGGCATATTGCATCTTGGAGATATCCACATTTGTATGGAATTTCAGTGAAATTAAAGTAGGAAGAAGCCCAGTGGCAAGTAGACAGCATTAAACACAAACGGTGGCCCATTTCCATGGGAAACCAAAGTCTCCACCCCACGTTCCTGATCTCCGTTTCTAGGAAGCCTTGGGCACTACAAGAGCAGACAAACTTCCAACTGGTGGCATATTGCATCTGGGAGATATCCTCATTTGTATGTAATTTCAGTAGTCATAAGCCCAGTGGCAAGGAGACAGCATTAAACACCAAGGGTGGTCCTTTTCCATGGGAAACCAAAGCGTCTTCTCCAGATTGTTGATGTCAGTTTGTAGGAGGCCGTTGGCATTAGAAGGGCAGACAAACTTTCAACTGGTGGTAGACTCCATCTGGGAGATATCCTCATTTGTATGGAATTTTATTAGGCATAAGCCCAGTGGCAGGCACATAGCATTAGACACGAACGCTGGCCCTTTTCCATGGGAAACCAAAGTCTCCATCCCACGTTCTTGATGTCAGTTTTTAGGAGGCCTTTGGCACTACGAGGGCAGACAAACTTCCGTCAGGTGGTTGATTGCATCGGAGAGATTTCCAAATTTCTTAGGAATTTCAGCAGGCAGAATCCCAGTGGCAGGCAGACAGCATTAGACACGAACGGTGGCCCTTTTCCATGGGAAAACAAAGTCTCCACCCCTGGTTCCTGATGTCAGTTTTTTAGGAGGGCATTGGTACTACAAGGGCAGAGAGTCTTCCATCTGGTTGTAGATTGCACCTTGGAGATATCCTTATTTCTATGGAAATTTAGTGGAATTTTAGTGGAATTTTAGTAGGAAGAAGCCCAGTGGCAGGCAGACAGCATTAGACATGAACGGTGGCCCATTTCTATGGGAAACCAAAGTCTCCAACCCACGTTCCTGATGTCCGTTTCTAGGAGGCCTTTGGCACTACAAGGGCAGACAAACTTCCACCTGGTAGTAGATTGCACCTGGGAGATATCCTCATTTGTATGGAACTTCAGCAGTCATCACCACAGTGCCAGGCAGACAGCATTAGACACGAACACTGGCCCATTTCCATGGGAAACCAAAATCTCCACACTGCGTTGCTTATGTCACTTTATAGGAGGCGTTTTCCAATATAAGGGCAGAGAAACTTCCACCTGGTGTTAGATTGCACCTGGGAGATATACTCATTTGTATGGAACTTCAGCAGTCATCACCACAGTGCCAGGCAGACAGCATTAGACACGAAGGGTAGTCCTTTTCCATGGGAAACCAAAGTCTCCACACCACGTTCCCGATGTCAGGTTTTAGGAGGCCTTTGGCAGTACAAAAGCAGACTAACGTCCGTCTGGTGGTTGATTGCATCGGGGAGATATCCTCATTTGTATGGAATTTCAGCAGGTAGAAGCCCAGTGGCAGGCAGACAGCATTAGATTCGAACGGTGGTCCTTTTCCTTATGGAAACCAAAGTCTCCAGGCCAGGTTCCTGATGTCAGTTTTTAGGAGGCCTTTTGCACTACAAGAACAGACAAACTTCCAACTGGTGGCATATTGCATCTTGGAGATATCCTCATTTGTATGGAATTTTAGTGGAATTAAAGTAGGCAGAAGCCCAGTGGCAAGTAGAGAGCATTAAACACCAACGGTGGCACATTTCCATGGGAAACCAAAGTCTCCACCCCACGTTCCTTATGTCCGTTTCTAGGAGGCCTTTGGCACTACAAGGGCAGACAAACTTCCAACTGGTGGCATATTGCATCTGGGAGATATCCTCATTTGTATGTAATTTCAGTAGCCATAAGCCCAGTGGCAGGCAGACAGCATTAGACACGAACGCTGGCTCCTTTCCATGGGAACACAAAGTCTCCACCCCTGGTTCCTGATGTCAGTTTTTTAGGAGGGCATTGGTACTACAAGGGCAGAGAATCTTCCATCTGGTTGTAGATTGCACCTGGGAGATATCCTTTTTTGTATGGAATTTTAGTTTAATTTTAGTAGGAAGAAGCCCAGTGGCAGGCAGACAGCATTAGACATGAACGGTGGCCCATTTCTATGGGAAACCAAAGTCTCCACCCCTGGTTCCTGATGTCCGTTTCTAGGAGGCCTTTGGCACTACAAGGGCAGACAAACTTCCACCTGGTGGTAGATTGCACCTGGGAGATATCCTCATTTGTATGGAACTTCAGCAGTCATCACCACAGTGCCAGGCAGACAGCATTGGACAGGAACGGCTGTCCTTTTCCTAGAGAAACCATAGTCTCCACACCACGTTCCCGATGTCAGGTTTTAGGAGGCCTTTGGCAGTAAAAGGGCAGACAAACTTCCAACTGGTGGCATATTGCATCGGGGAGATATCCTCATTTGTATGTAATTTCAGAAGGCAGAAGCCCAGTGGCAGGCAGACAGCATTAGACACGAACGCTGGCCCATATCCATGGGAAACCAAAATCTCCACTCCAGGTTCCTGATGTCAGTTTTGAGGAGGCTTTTGGCACTACAAGGGCAGACAAAGTTCCATCTGGTGGTTGATTGCATTGAGGAGATATCCTCATTTGTATGGAATTTCAGCAGGCAGAAGCCCTGTTGCAGGCAGACAGCATTAGACAAGAACAATGGACCTTTTCCATGGGATACCAAAGTCTCCACCTCACGTGCCTGATGTCACATTGTAGGAGGCCTTTGGAACTACAAGGGCAGACAAACTTTTATCTGGTGGTAGATTGCACCTGGGAGATATCTTCATTTGTATGTAATTTTAGTGGAATTTTAGTAGGAAGAAGCCCAGTGGCTGGCAGACAGCATTAGACAGGAACGGTGGCCCATTTCCATGGCAAACCAAAGTCTCCATCCCACGTTCCTGATGTCAGTTTGTAGGAGGCCTTTGGCACTACAAGGGCAGACAAACTTCCAACTGGTGGTAGATTCCATCTGGAAGATATCCTCATTTTTGAGGAATTTCAGCAGTCATAACCCCAGTGGCAGGCAGACAGCTTTAGACACGAACGGTGGCCCTTTTCCATGGAAAAACAAATTATCCATCCTATGTTCCTCATGTCAGTTTGAAGGAGGCCTTTGGCACTACAAGGGCAGACAAACTTCCAACTGGTGGTAGATTCCATCTGGAAGATATCCTCATTTTTGAGGAATTTCAGCAGTCATAACCCCAGTGGCAGGCAGACAGCTTTAGACACGAACGGTGGCCCTTTTCCATGGAAAAACAAATTATCCATCCTATGTTCCTCATGTCAGTTTGAAGGAGGCCTTTGGCACTACAAGGGCAGACAAACTTCCAACTGGCGGTAGATTGCACCTTGGAGATGTCCTCATTTTTATGGAATTTTAGTGGTATTTTAGTACTCAGAAGCCCAGTTGCAGACAGACAGCATTAAACACGAACGGTGGGCCTTTTCCATAGGAAACCAAAGTCTCCACCCCACGTTCCTTATGTCCGTTTCTAGGAGGCCTTTGGCACTACAAGGGCAGACAATCTTCCATCTGGTGGCATATTGCATCTGGGAGATAGCCTCATTTGTATGTAATTTCAGTAGCCATAAGCCCAGTGGCAGGCAGACAGCATTAGACACGAACGCTGGCCCTTTTCCATGGGAAACCAAAGTCTCCACTCCAGGCTCCTGATGTCAATTTGTAGGAGGCCTTTGGCACTACAGGGGAGACAAACTTCCGTCAGGTGGTTGATTGCATCGGAGAGATTTCCAAATTTCTTAGGAATTTCAGCAGGCAGAATCCCAGTGGCAGGCAGACAGCATTAGACACGAACGGTGGCCCTTTTCCATGGGAAAACAAAGTCTCCACCCCTGGTTCCTGATGTCAGTTTTTTAGGAGGGCATTGGTACTACAAGGGCAGAGAGTCTTCCATCTGGTTGTAGATTGCACCTTGGAGATATCCTTATTTCTATGGAAATTTAGTGGAATTTTAGTGGAATTTTAGTAGGAAGAAGCCCAGTGGCAGGCAGACAGCATTAGACATGAACGGTGGCCCATTTCTATGGGAAACCAAAGTCTCCAACCCACGTTCCTGATGTCCGTTTCTAGGAGGCCTTTGGCACTACAAGGGCAGACAAACTTCCACCTGGTAGTAGATTGCACCTGGGAGATATCCTCATTTGTATGGAACTTCAGCAGTCATCACCACAGTGCCAGGCAGACAGCATTAGACACGAACACTGGCCCATTTCCATGGGAAACCAAAGTCTCGACCCCAGGTTCCTGATGTCAGTTTTTAGGAGGCCTTTGGCACTACAGGGGCAGACAAACTTCCGTCAGGTGGTTGATTGCATCTGAGAGATTTCCAAATTTCTTTGGAATCTCAGCAGGCAGAAGCGCAGCGGCAGGCAGACAGCATTAGACACGAACGGTGGCCCTTTTCCATGGGAAACCAAAATCTCCACACTGCGTTGCTTATGTCACTTTATAGGAGGCGTTTTCCAATATAAGGGCAGAGAAACTTCCACCTGGTGTTAGATTGCACCTGGGAGATATACTCATTTGTATGGAACTTCAGCAGTCATCACCACAGTGCCAGGCAGACAGCATTAGACACGAAGGGTAGTCCTTTTCCATGGGAAACCAAAGTCTCCACACCACGTTCCCGATGTCAGGTTTTAGGAGGCCTTTGGCAGTACAAAAGCAGACTAACGTCCGTCTGGTGGTTGATTGCATCGGGGAGATATCCTCATTTGTATGGAATTTCAGCAGGTAGAAGCCCAGTGGCAGGCAGACAGCATTAGATTCGAACGGTGGTCCTTTTCCTTATGGAAACCAAAGTCTCCAGGCCAGGTTCCTGATGTCAGTTTTTAGGAGGCCTTTTGCACTACAAGAACAGACAAACTTCCAACTGGTGGCATATTGCATCTTGGAGATATCCTCATTTGTATGGAATTTTAGTGGAATTAAAGTAGGCAGAAGCCCAGTGGCAAGTAGAGAGCATTAAACACCAACGGTGGCACATTTCCATGGGAAACCAAAGTCTCCACCCCACGTTCCTTATGTCCGTTTCTAGGAGGCCTTTGGCACTACAAGGGCAGACAAACTTCCAACTGGTGGCATATTGCATCTGGGAGATATCCTCATTTGTATGTAATTTCAGTAGCCATAAGCCCAGTGGCAGGCAGACAGCATTAGACACGAACGCTGGCTCCTTTCCATGGGAACACAAAGTCTCCACCCCTGGTTCCTGATGTCAGTTTTTTAGGAGGGCATTGGTACTACAAGGGCAGAGAATCTTCCATCTGGTTGTAGATTGCACCTGGGAGAT
The DNA here is from genome assembly GCA_027886175.1 of Phylloscopus collybita. NCBI lineage: Eukaryota > Metazoa > Chordata > Aves > Passeriformes > Phylloscopidae > Phylloscopus > Phylloscopus collybita. The sequence continues at coordinate 69,636 of JAJNNQ010000091.1, read as the reverse complement.
ATCCTTTTTTGTATGGAATTTTAGTTTAATTTTAGTAGGAAGAAGCCCAGTGGCAGGCAGACAGCATTAGACATGAACGGTGGCCCATTTCTATGGGAAACCAAAGTCTCCACCCCTGGTTCCTGATGTCCGTTTCTAGGAGGCCTTTGGCACTACAAGGGCAGACAAACTTCCACCTGGTGGTAGATTGCACCTGGGAGATATCCTCATTTGTATGGAACTTCAGCAGTCATCACCACAGTGCCAGGCAGACAGCATTGGACAGGAACGGCTGTCCTTTTCCTAGAGAAACCATAGTCTCCACACCACGTTCCCGATGTCAGGTTTTAGGAGGCCTTTGGCAGTAAAAGGGCAGACAAACTTCCAACTGGTGGCATATTGCATCGGGGAGATATCCTCATTTGTATGTAATTTCAGAAGGCAGAAGCCCAGTGGCAGGCAGACAGCATTAGACACGAACGCTGGCCCATATCCATGGGAAACCAAAATCTCCACTCCAGGTTCCTGATGTCAGTTTTGAGGAGGCTTTTGGCACTACAAGGGCAGACAAAGTTCCATCTGGTGGTTGATTGCATTGAGGAGATATCCTCATTTGTATGGAATTTCAGCAGGCAGAAGCCCTGTTGCAGGCAGACAGCATTAGACAAGAACAATGGACCTTTTCCATGGGATACCAAAGTCTCCACCTCACGTGCCTGATGTCACATTGTAGGAGGCCTTTGGAACTACAAGGGCAGACAAACTTTTATCTGGTGGTAGATTGCACCTGGGAGATATCTTCATTTGTATGTAATTTTAGTGGAATTTTAGTAGGAAGAAGCCCAGTGGCTGGCAGACAGCATTAGACAGGAACGGTGGCCCATTTCCATGGCAAACCAAAGTCTCCATCCCACGTTCCTGATGTCAGTTTGTAGGAGGCCTTTGGCACTACAAGGGCAGACAAACTTCCAACTGGTGGTAGATTCCATCTGGAAGATATCCTCATTTTTGAGGAATTTCAGCAGTCATAACCCCAGTGGCAGGCAGACAGCTTTAGACACGAACGGTGGCCCTTTTCCATGGAAAAACAAATTATCCATCCTATGTTCCTCATGTCAGTTTGAAGGAGGCCTTTGGCACTACAAGGGCAGACAAACTTCCAACTGGCGGTAGATTGCACCTTGGAGATGTCCTCATTTTTATGGAATTTTAGTGGTATTTTAGTACTCAGAAGCCCAGTTGCAGACAGACAGCATTAAACACGAACGGTGGGCCTTTTCCATGGGAAACCAAAGTCTCCACTCCAGGCTCCTGATGTCAATTTGTAGGAGGCCTTTGGCACTACAGGGGAGACAAACTTCCGTCAGGTGGTTGATTGCATCGGAGAGATTTCCAAATTTCTTAGGAATTTCAGCAGGCAGAATCCCAGTGGCAGGCAGACAGCATTAGACACGAACGGTGGCCCTTTTCCATGGGAAAACAAAGTCTCCACCCCTGGTTCCTGATGTCAGTTTTTTAGGAGGGCATTGGTACTACAAGGGCAGAGAGTCTTCCATCTGGTTGTAGATTGCACCTTGGAGATATCCTTATTTCTATGGAAATTTAGTGGAATTTTAGTGGAATTTTAGTAGGAAGAAGCCCAGTGGCAGGCAGACAGCATTAGACATGAACGGTGGCCCATTTCTATGGGAAACCAAAGTCTCCAACCCACGTTCCTGATGTCCGTTTCTAGGAGGCCTTTGGCACTACAAGGGCAGACAAACTTCCACCTGGTAGTAGATTGCACCTGGGAGATATCCTCATTTGTATGGAACTTCAGCAGTCATCACCACAGTGCCAGGCAGACAGCATTAGACACGAACACTGGCCCATTTCCATGGGAAACCAAAGTCTCGACCCCAGGTTCCTGATGTCAGTTTTTAGGAGGCCTTTGGCACTACAGGGGCAGACAAACTTCCGTCAGGTGGTTGATTGCATCTGAGAGATTTCCAAATTTCTTTGGAATCTCAGCAGGCAGAAGCGCAGCGGCAGGCAGACAGCATTAGACACGAACGGTGGCCCTTTTCCATGGGAAACCAAAATCTCCACACTGCGTTGCTTATGTCACTTTATAGGAGGCGTTTTCCAATATAAGGGCAGAGAAACTTCCACCTGGTGTTAGATTGCACCTGGGAGATATACTCATTTGTATGGAACTTCAGCAGTCATCACCACAGTGCCAGGCAGACAGCATTAGACACGAAGGGTAGTCCTTTTCCATGGGAAACCAAAGTCTCCACACCACGTTCCCGATGTCAGGTTTTAGGAGGCCTTTTTCAGTACAAAAGCAGACTAACGTCCGTCTGGTGGTTGATTGCATCGGGGAGATATCCTCATTTGTATGGAATTTCAGCAGGTAGAAGCCCAGTGGCAGGCAGACAGCATTAGATTCGAACGGTGGTCCTTTTCCTTATGGAAACCAAAGTCTCCAGGCCAGGTTCCTGATGTCAGTTTTTAGGAGGCCTTTTGCACTACAAGAACAGACAAACTTCCAACTGGTGGCATATTGCATCTTGGAGATATCCTCATTTGTATGGAATTTTAGTGGAATTAAAGTAGGCAGAAGCCCAGTGGCAAGTAGAGAGCATTAAACACCAACGGTGGCACATTTCCATGGGAAACCAAAGTCTCCACCCCACGTTCCTTATGTCCGTTTCTAGGAGGCCTTTGGCACTACAAGGGCAGACAAACTTCCAACTGGTGGCATATTGCATCTGGGAGATATCCTCATTTGTATGTAATTTCAGTAGCCATAAGCCCAGTGGCAGGCAGACAGCATTAGACACGAACGCTGGCTCCTTTCCATGGGAACACAAAGTCTCCACCCCTGGTTCCTGATGTCAGTTTTTTAGGAGGGCATTGGTACTACAAGGGCAGAGAATCTTCCATCTGGTTGTAGATTGCACCTGGGAGATATCCTTTTTTGTATGGAATTTTAGTTTAATTTTAGTAGGAAGAAGCCCAGTGGCAGGCAGACAGCATTAGACATGAACGGTGGCCCATTTCTATGGGAAACCAAAGTCTCCACCCCTGGTTCCTGATGTCCGTTTCTAGGAGGCCTTTGGCACTACAAGGGCAGACAAACTTCCACCTGGTGGTAGATTGCACCTGGGAGATATCCTCATTTGTATGGAACTTCAGCAGTCATCACCACAGTGCCAGGCAGACAGCATTGGACAGGAACGGCTGTCCTTTTCCTAGAGAAACCATAGTCTCCACACCACGTTCCCGATGTCAGGTTTTAGGAGGCCTTTGGCAGTAAAAGGGCAGACAAACTTCCAACTGGTGGCATATTGCATCGGGGAGATATCCTCATTTGTATGTAATTTCAGAAGGCAGAAGCCCAGTGGCAGGCAGACAGCATTAGACACGAACGCTGGCCCATATCCATGGGAAACCAAAATCTCCACTCCAGGTTCCTGATGTCAGTTTTGAGGAGGCTTTTGGCACTACAAGGGCAGACAAAGTTCCATCTGGTGGTTGATTGCATTGAGGAGATATCCTCATTTGTATGGAATTTCAGCAGGCAGAAGCCCTGTTGCAGGCAGAAGCCCTGTTGCAGGCAGACAGCATTAGACAAGAACAATGGACCTTTTCCATGGGATACCAAAGTCTCCACCTCACGTGCCTGATGTCACATTGTAGGAGGCCTTTGGAACTACAAGGGCAGACAAACTTTTATCTGGTGGTAGATTGCACCTGGGAGATATCTTCATTTGTATGTAATTTTAGTGGAATTTTAGTAGGAAGAAGCCCAGTGGCTGGCAGACAGCATTAGACAGGAACGGTGGCCCATTTCCATGGCAAACCAAAGTCTCCATCCCACGTTCCTGATGTCAGTTTGTAGGAGGCCTTTGGCACTACAAGGGCAGACAAACTTCCAACTGGTGGTAGATTCCATCTGGAAGATATCCTCATTTTTGAGGAATTTCAGCAGTCATAACCCCAGTGGCAGGCAGACAGCTTTAGACACGAACGGTGGCCCTTTTCCATGGAAAAACAAATTATCCATCCTATGTTCCTCATGTCAGTTTGAAGGAGGCCTTTGGCACTACAAGGGCAGACAAACTTCCAACTGGCGGTAGATTGCACCTTGGAGATGTCCTCATTTTTATGGAATTTTAGTGGTATTTTAGTACTCAGAAGCCCAGTTGCAGACAGACAGCATTAAACACGAACGGTGGGCCTTTTCCATAGGAAACCAAAGTCTCCACCCCACGTTCCTTATGTCCGTTTCTAGGAGGCCTTTGGCACTACAAGGGCAGACAATCTTCCATCTGGTGGCATATTGCATCTGGGAGATAGCCTCATTTGTATGTAATTTCAGTAGCCATAAGCCCAGTGGCAGGCAGACAGCATTAGACACGAACGCTGGCCCTTTTCCATGGGAAACCAAAGTCTCCACTCCAGGCTCCTGATGTCAATTTGTAGGAGGCCTTTGGCACTACAGGGGCAGACAAACTTCCGTCAGGTGGTTGATTGCATCGGAGAGATTTCCAAATTTCTTAGGAATTTCAGCAGGCAGAATCCCAGTGGCAGGCAGACAGCATTAGACACGAACGGTGGCCCTTTTCCATGGGAAAACAAAGTCTCCACCCCTGGTTCCTGATGTCAGTTTTTTAGGAGGGCATTGGTACTACAAGGGCAGAGAGTCTTCCATCTGGTTGTAGATTGCACCTTGGCGATATACTTATTTCTATGGAAATTTAGTGGAATTTTAGTGGAATTTTAGTAGGAAGAAGCCCAGTGGCAGGCAGACAGCATTAGACATGAACGGTGGCCCATTTCTATGGGAAACCAAAGTCTCCAACCCACGTTCCTGATGTCCGTTTCTAGGAGGCCTTTGGCACTACAAGGGCAGACAAACTTCCACCTGGTAGTAGATTGCACCTGGGAGATATCCTCATTTGTATGGAACTTCAGCAGTCATCACCACAGTGCCAGGCAGACAGCATTAGACACGAACACTGGCCCATTTCCATGGGAAACCAAAGTCTCGACCCCAGGTTCCTGATGTCAGTTTTTAGGAGGCCTTTGGCACTACAGGGGCAGACAAACTTCCGTCAGGTGGTTGATTGCATCTGAGAGATTTCCAAATTTCTTTGGAATCTCAGCAGGCAGAAGCGCAGCGGCAGGCAGACAGCATTAGACACGAACGGTGGCCCTTTTCCATGGGAAACCAAAATCTCCACACTGCGTTGCTTATGTCACTTTATAGGAGGCGTTTTCCAATATAAGGGCAGAGAAACTTCCACCTGGTGTTAGATTGCACCTGGGAGATATACTCATTTGTATGGAACTTCAGCAGTCATCACCACAGTGCCAGGCAGACAGCATTAGACACGAAGGGTAGTCCTTTTCCATGGGAAACCAAAGTCTCCACACCACGTTCCCGATGTCAGGTTTTAGGAGGCCTTTGGCAGTACAAAAGCAGACTAACGTCCGTCTGGTGGTTGATTGCATCGGGGAGATATCCTCATTTGTATGGAATTTCAGCAGGTAGAAGCCCAGTGGCAGGCAGACAGCACTAGATTCGAACGGTGGTCCTTTTCCTTATGGAAACCAAAGTCTCCAGGCCAGGTTCCTGATGTCAGTTTTTAGGAGGCCTTTTGCACTACAAGAACAGACAAACTTCCAACTGGTGGCATATTGCATCTTGGAGATATCCTCATTTGTATGGAATTTTAGTGGAATTAAAGTAGGCAGAAGCCCAGTGGCAAGTAGAGAACATTAAACACCAACGGTGGCACATTTCCATGGGAAACCAAAGTCTCCACCCCACGTTCCTTATGTCCGTTTCTAGGAGGCCTTTGGCACTACAAGGGCAGACAAACTTCCAACTGGTGGCATATTGCATCTGGAAGATATCCTCATTTGTATGTAATTTCAGTAGTCATAAGCCCAGTGGCAAGGAGACAGCATTAAATACCAAGGGTGGCCCTTTTCCATGGGAAACCAAAACGTCCCCTCCAGATTCCTGATGTCAGTTTGTAGGAGGCCGATGGCATTACAAGGGTAGACAAACTTTCAACTGGTGGTAGACTCCATCTGGGAGATATCCTCATTTGTATGGGATTTTACTAGGCATAAGCCCAGTGGCAGGCACATAGCATTAGACACAAACGGTGGCCCTTTTCCATGGGAAAACAAAGTCTCCACCCGACGTTCCAGATGTCAGTTTTTAGGAGGCCTTTGCATTACGAGTGCAGAAAAACTTCCACCTGGTGGTAGATTGCACCTGGGAGATATCCTCATTTGTATGGAACTTCTGCAGTCATAACCACAGTGCCAGGCAGAGAGCATTAGACAGGAACGGTGGTCCTTTTCCATGGGAAACCAAAGTCTCCACCCTAGGTTCCTGGTGTCAGTTTGTAGGAGGCCTTTGGAACCACAGGGGCAGAGAAACTTCCATCTGGTGTTAGATTGCACTTGGGAGATATTCTCATTTGTATAGAATTTTAGTGGAATTTTAGTAGGCAGAATCCCAGCGGCAGGCAGACAGAATTTGACATGAATTGTGACCCATTTCCATGGGAAAGCAAAGTGTCCACCCCAGGTTACTGATATCAATTTATAGGAAACCTTTGGATCTACAGGGGGAGACAAACTTCCATCTGGTGGTAGATTGCACTTGGGAGACATCCTCATTTATATGGAATTTCAGCAGGCCGAAGCCCACTGGCAGGCAGACAGCATTAGACACGAACAGTGGACCTTTTCCATGGAAAACCAAAGTCTCCACCTCACGTTCCTGATGTCAGTTTGTAGGAGGCCTTTGGAACTACAAGGGCAGACAAACTTCCAACTGCTGGCATATTGCATCTTGGAGGTATCCTCATTTGTATGGAATTTTAGTGGAATTAAAGTAGGCAGAAGCCCAGTGGCAAGTCGACAGTATTAAACACCAATGGTGGCCCATTTCCATGGGAAACCAAGGTCTCCACCCCACATTCCTGATGTCCGTTTCTAGGAGGCCTTTCGCACTACAAGAGCAGACAAACTTCCAACTGGTGGCATATTGCATCAGGGAGATATCCTCATTTGTATGTAATTTCAGTAGCCATAAGCCCAGTGGCAGGCAGACAGCATTAGACACGAACGGTGGCCCTTTTTCATGGGAAACCAAAGTCTCCACTCCTGGTTCCTGTTATCAGTTTGTAGGAGGCCTTTGGCACTAGAAGGGCAGACAAAGTTCCGTCTGGTGGTTGATTGCATCGAGGAGATATCCTCATTTGTATGGAATTTCAGCAGGCAGAAGCCCATTGGCAGACAGACAGCATTCGACACGAACAATGGACCTTTTCCCTGGGAAACCAAAATCTCCACCTCGTTCCTGATGTCAGATTGTAGGAGGTCTTTGGCACTACAAGGGCAGAAAAACTTCCATCTGGTTGTAGATTGCACCTGGGAGATATCCTCATTTTTATGTAATTTTAGTGGAATTTTAGTAGGCATAAGCCCAGTGGCTAGCAGACAGCATTAGACACGAGCAGTGGCCCATTTCCTTGGGAAACCAAAGTCTCCATGCCACTTTCCTGATGTCAGTTTTTAGGAGGCCTTTGGCACTACAAGGGCAGACAAACTTCCAACTGGTGGTACATTCCATCTGGGAGATATCCTCATTTGTGAGGAATTTCAGCATGCATAACCCCAGTGGCAGGCAGACAGCATTAGACACGAACGGTGCCCCTTTTCCATGGGAAACCAAAGTCTCCACCCCACGTTCCTGATGTCAGTTTGTAAGAGGCGTTTGGAACTACATGGGCAGAAAAACTTAAAACTCGTGGTATATTGCACCTGGGAGATATCCTCATTTGTATGTAATTTTAGTGGAATTTTAGCAGGCAGAAGTCCAGCGGCAGGCAGACAGCATTACACACGAACGCTGGCCCATATCCATGGGAACCCAAAGTCTCCACCCCAGGCTGCTCATGTCAGTTTGTAGGAGGCCTTTGGAACTACAAGGGCAGAAAGACTTCCATCTGGTGGTAGATTGCACCTGGGAGATATGCTCATTCGTATGTGTTCTGGGTTGTTGAGTCGGGTTTTGTATATTCTATTTACATCTGTTTTGGGGCCTGATGACCCACCTTGATAGGCCATTGTTACCTTCCCCAGCCTGTGCGGTGCATTTGCATTTCTATACATCTCATGCCCTGGCGGTGGGGGGTGGGGGGGAGGGGGGGGTGGCCGGGGGTTGGCGGTTCGGCCCTGCTGCAGGAGCTGGGTGCTCGGCGCTTCCTTCGCTGCGGGGTGGCAAGATCTTTGTCTCCTGTGCTCGCCATCCTGTCTCCCTCCTCGCCATCCCTGAACCGGCTTCTTTGCAGAATCATCTCTGCTCCAACAGGATCACGTCTGCCATTTCAGAAGTGTTTGGACGGTTTACGTTTGGACTGTTTCTCAACATCCTGAATCACAGGGTCAGATTGAAACTCTGACTTTGTCAGGGTTTTCTTCTAAAATTATTGTTTATTGGTTTATTTGTTTGTTTGGTTGGGTGGTTTTGTTTCCTATCATATTTGTATTGTTAATACCTCCTAGTAAAGAACTGTTATTCCTATTCCCAACATCTTTGCCTGAGAGCCCTTGATTGCAAAATTATAATTCGTTGGGGTGTGAGGGGTTGGTATTCTCCATCCTAGGGGAACCTCAGTTTCCCTGGCAGATACCTGTCTTTCCAAACCAAGACAGATTTTGGCGCCCAAGGGTGGGGCACGAGGGCATTGAGAGAGAGGAATAACAGTTCTTGCGTATTAGATAAAAGCCCACTGGCCAGAATAATGTGGTCTAGCTTTCCCTGGTTTGGGTGGCACGTGGTGGTGGCTGTATTTCTGCCATTTGCTACTCCTTATGTAAATATGGGTCCTATGACTAAGGCTACTGTGGCTGGCATTCAGTTTATTTTGTGGATTAATAAGGTGAGAAATTCATGGATTTTTAACTTCCTCTGGAAAGCAAGCACATGGATTCATAGCTATCATAGGCTAACTCTGTGCTTCTGGAGTTACTTTAACAATGGTACCTATTGTAAGGAAATGGCACCGGGGGAAATTTTCTCCCAGCCCTTCACACAGTTTTTTGGGTCCACCCCACCAGTTTTTGAAGGGTTGAAATCTCTGAGTGCTAATGATATCATACAGTGGCTGGTGTTGCTGGTATGCCTGTTCTGTTTGGCATTCAGAGATAAGGGGAAATTGGCCTGGGTAAGCACCTTAATAAGTACCCCAGAGAATAAGAATGCAGCCCAAGAGTCCGCTCCTGCCCCACAGCCTGCCTCAGAGATAAACCACCCGGTTTGGGTGGGGGCTCTGATGAAGGAGATGCAGGAGAAGATGGGCCAGATGCTGAGAGAGTACATTTCCCCAGCTAGTGGGAAATCCTTCCCCTGCCCTGACAAAAGAGAGCCTGATGGTGCAGCAATGAAACCCACAGAGATTACAACTGCTCAGGTCCCAGCTGAACCACAGGGGCAGTCACAGCCAGCGGCAGTTGCCCCTGTGGAAACAAAGAAATCTAAGGTGAAAACAGCAAACCCAGACAATAAGAAAGGAGGGCCCTCACAACCTGCAGGGGAATCACATGTTCAGATCATCACCGAGTCCCTGTCGTATGAAAGTCTCCGTAACCTGCAAAAAGATGTTGTACGGCGGGGGCGTGAGGCTTACACAGCCTGGCTACTTCGGGTTTGGGACCTCATGGGTACTGGTGTGCAATTGGACAGTGGTGAGGCAAGGAATTTGGGACCCTTGACCCAGGACTCAGGTATAAATCAGGTATTTGTAAGAGAGCCAGGACCCCTTTCCCTTTGGGAGCGGCTTTTAATGAGTGTGAGAGAGAGATTTATCCACAAAGAAAGAATGCAGGAGCACCACCATAGAATGCGCTGGAAAACTCTGGAGGAAGGGATCCAACAGCTGAGGGAAGTGGCGGTGCTGGAGGTACTTTTTGGGAGGAGTGGACAGCATGATAATGACCCTGACAAGGTTAAATGCACAGGGCAGATGTTGTGGAATCTGGCAAATCTAGGGCCATCTCAGTACACCACCTTTATTGCAACAATTAATGCTGAGGACAATCGAGAGACAGTGGGGTCTGTTGCCAATAAGCTTAGGAATTATGAAAGTATGATCAATGGCCCGATGCAGGCTCATATCTCTGCCGTGGTTAAAGAACTCAAAGAAGAGATAAGGGGGGTGAGGGAGGAGATGAGGACAAACAGTTCCAATGTGGCACCAGTGCGAATCACAGGCCCCAGAGTTAGAGCCCAACGACCCCCAGCTCGAGAGAGAGGGTACACCCCAAGAGCTGACCTGTGGTTTTATCTGCGTGACCATGGGGAAGACATGGGAATGTGGGATGGGAAACCCACTTCTGTCCTGGCAACACGGGTGCGTGAGCTCAAGGAGAGGAACAATCGCCAAGGGGAATCTACGAAAATGAAAGTAGCCTCAGCCTCCTATAACCAAGCTGCCAATGCTGTGTTGAATCCCCTTGAAGGAACCTCTAGTATGTATGCTCAGGAAGGGGATAACCAGTGCTAGAGGGGCCCTGCCTCTAGCCAGGTAGAGGAAAGGGATAATCGGATCTATTGGACTGTGTGGATCCGATGGCCTGGCACATCTGACCCACAAAAATACACGGCTTTGGTTGACACTGGTGCCCAATGTACCCTGATGCCATCAGGGTATGTAGGAACAGAACCCATTTCTATTTCTGGGGTGACAGGAGGGTCCCAGCAGCTGACTGTAGTGGAAGCCGAAGTGAGTTTAACTGGGAATGGGTGGCAGAAACACCCCATTGTGACTGGCCCAGAGGCCCCGTGCATCCTCGGCATAGACTATCTCAGAAATGGATATTTCAAAGACCCAAAAGGATATCATTGGGCTTTTGGAGTAGCTGCTGTAGAGACGGAAGAGATCAAACAACTGAATACCTTGCCTGGTCTCTCAGATGACCCTTCTGCTGTGGGACTGCTAAGAGTTGAAGAACAACAGGTACCAATTGCCACAGCAACAGTGCACCGTCGGCAATACCGCACTGACAGAGACTCTGTGACCCCGATCCATGAGATGATTCGTAAACTGGAGAGCCAAGGGGTGGTCAGTAAGGCTCATTCACCTTTTAACAGCCCCATCTGGCCTGTGCGTAAGCCCAGTGGGGAATGGAGACTGACAGTGGATTACCGTGGCCTGAATGAGGTCACGCCACCACGGAGCGCTGCTGTGCCAGACATGTTGGAGTTGCAGTATGAGCTGGAGTCCAAGGCAGCAAAGTGGTACGCGACCATCGACATTGCCAATGCCTTCTTCTCCATTCCTGTGGCAGCAGAGTGCAGACCCCAGTTTGCTTTCACCTGGAGAGGTGTGCAGTACACCTGGAATCGGCTGCCCCAGGGGTGGAAGCACAGTCCCACCATCTGCCATGGACTGATCCAGGATGCACTGGAAAAGGGTGAGGCTCCGGACCATCTACAGTACATAGATGACATCATTGTGTGGGGGAACACGGCAATGGAAGTCTTTGAGAAAGGAGAGAAGATCATCCAAATTCTCCTGGAAGCCGGTTTTGCCATCAAGAAGAGCAAAGTCAAGGGACCTGCCCAAGAGATCCAGTTCCTGGGAGTGAAGTGGCAAGATGGACGGCGTCAGATTCCCACTGAGGTCATCAATAAGATCACTGCCATGTCCCCACCGACCAACAAGAAGGAAACACAAGCTTTCCTAGGGGCCATTGGCTTTTGGAGGATGCACATCCCTGAGTACAGTCAGATTGTGAGCCCTCTCTACCTGGTTACCTGCAAGAAGAACGATTTCCACTGGGGCCCAGAACAGCAACACGCCTTTGCCCAGATCAAGCAGGAAATCGCACATGCAGTAGCCCTTGGCCCAGTCAGGACGGGAACAGAGGTAAAGAATGTGCTCTACTCTGCAGCCGGGAGCCATGGTCTGTCCTGGAGCCTGTGGCAGAAGGTGCCAGGTGAGATTCGAGGCCGGCCACTGGGATTCTGGAGCCGAAGCTACAGAGGGTCTGAAGCCAATTACACTCCCACAGAGAAGGAGATCTTGGCCGCCTACGAAGGAGTTCAAGCTGCCTCAGAGGTGATTGGCACTGAAGCACAACTCCTCCTGGCACCCCGACTACTGGTGCTGGGGTGGATGTTTAAAGGAAAGGTTCCCTCCACCCACCATGCTATCGATGCCACGTGGAGCAAATGGATCGCCCTCATCACTCAGCGCGCCCGTATTGGTAACCCGAATCGCCCTGGGATTTTGGAAGTAATCACCAACTGGCCAGAAGCTGAGAACTTCAGTCTCACTGACGAAGAAGAACAAGAGCAAGTAACCCGGGCTGAAGAAGCTCCACCATACAACCAACTGCCAGCAGAAGAAACACGCTACGCTCTTTTCACTGACGGTTCCTGTCGCATCGTAGGGATGAACCGGAAGTGGAAAGCAGCCGTATGGAGCCCCACACGACAGGTTGCACACGCCACTGAAGGAGAAGGTGGGTCAAGCCAGCTTGCTGAACTCAAAGCTGTTCAATTGGCCCTGGACATTGCTGAAAGAGAGAAGTGGCCGAAGCTCTACCTCTACACTGATTCGTGGATGGTGGCTAATGCTCTGTGGGGCTGGCTGGAAAGGTGGAAAAAAGCCAACTGGCAGCGTAGGGGAAAACCAATCTGGGCTGCTGATGAGTGGAAGGACATTGCCATCAGGGTAGGGAAACTACCTGTGAAAGTCCGTCATGTGGATGCCCATGTCCCCAAGAGTCGGGCTAATGAGGAGCACCGGAACAACGAGCAAGTAGATCAAGCTGCGAGGATAAAGGTATCCAAGGTAGACTTGGATTGGCAACACAAGGGAGAGTTGTTCCTAGCTCGGTGGGCCCATGATGCTTCAGGTCATCAGGGCAGAGATGCCACCTATAAGTGGGCACGAGACCGAGGGGTGGATCTAACCATGAACAGTATTTCACAAGTTATCCACGACTGTGAGACGTGTGCTGCCATCAAGCAGGCCAAGCGGGTGAAGCCCCTCTGGTACGGTGGACGGTGGTCCAAGTACAAGTATGGGGAGGCCTGGCAGATTGATTACATCACACTGCCCCAAACCCGCCAAGGCAAGCGCTACGTGCTGACCATGGTGGAAGCCACCACTGGGTGGCTGGAGACCTATCCTGTGCCTCATGCCACCGCCCGGAACACCATCCTGGGCCTGGAAAAACAAGTCCTGTGGAGACATGGCACCCCTGAGAGAATTGAGTCGGACAACGGGACTCGTTTCAAGAACAGCCTCATAAACACCTGGGCTAAGGAACACGGCATTGAATGGATATATCACATCCCTTATCATGCACCAGCTGCCAGGAAAGTTGAACGGTGCAATGGACTGCTTAAGACCACCCTGTAAGCACTTGGCGGGGGGACCTTCAAAAATTGGGAAGTGAACTTAGCAAAGGCCACCTGGATGGTCAACACCCGAGGGTCTATTAATCGAGCTGGTCCTGCCCAGTCTACCCCTTTGCACACAGTGGATGGAGACAAAGTCCCTGTGGTACATATGAGAGGTATCTTAGGAAAGACTGTTTGGGTAAACCCCACCTTGGGCAAAGGTGAACCCACCCGTGGGATTGTTTTTGCTCAAGGACCTGGTAACACTTGGTGGGTAATGCAGAAAGATGGGAAAACCAGTTGTGTACCACAGGAAAACCTAATCCTAAGTGAGAACTGAGTGTGAGGGTTCATTCTGTATAGTGGAGTATATTAATTTAGGTATGATACAGATGGTAATAGAATAAGAGGTGGATAATGTTCTGGGTTGTGGAGCCGGGTTTTGTATATTCTATTTACATCTGTTTTGGGGCCTGATGACCCACCTTGATAGGCCATTGTTACCTTCCCCAGCCTGTGCGGTGCATTTGCATTTCTATACATCTCATGCCCTGGCGGTGGGGGGTGGGGGGGAGGGGGGGGTGGCCGGGGGTTGGCGGTTCGGCCCTGCTGCAGGAGCTGGGTGCTCGGCGCTTCCTTCGCTGCGGGGTGGCAAGATCTTTGTCTCCTGTGCTCGCCATCCTGTCTCCCTCCTCGCCGTCCCTGAACCGGCTTCTTCGCAGAATCATCTCTGCTCCAACAGGATCACGTCTGCCATTTCAGAAGTGTTTGGACCGTTTACGTTTGGACTGTTTCTCAACATCCTGAATCACAGGGTCAGATTGAAACTCTGACTTTGTCAGGGTTTTCTTCTAAAATTATTGTTTATTGGTTTATTTGTTTGTTTGGTTGGGTGGTTTTGTTTCCTATCATATTTGTATTGTTAATACCTCCTAGTAAAGAACTGTTATTCCTATTCCCAACATCTTTGCCTGAGAGCCCTTGATTGCAAAATTATAATTCGTCGGGGTGTGAGGGGTTGGTATTCTCCATCCTAGGGGAACCTCAGTTTCCCTGGCAGATACCTGTCTTTCCAAACCAAGACAGTATGGAATTTTAGTATGCATAAGCCCAGTGGAAAGGAGAGAGAATTAAACACGAACAGGGGCCCTTTTCCATGGGAAACCAAAGTCTCCACCCCAGATTCCTGATGTCAGTTTGCAGGAAGCATTTGGCACTATAAGAGCAGACAAACTTATATCTGGCGGTAGACTGCACCCGGGAGAGGTCTTCATTTCTACGGAATTTCAGTGGAATTTTGGTAGGCAGAAGCCCTATGGCCGGCAGACAGCATTAGACACGAACGGTGGCCCATTTCCATTAGAAACCAAAGTCTCCACCCCAGGTTCTTGATGTGAGTTTGTAGGAGACCTTTGGCACTACAAGGGCAAACAAACTTCGAACTGGTGGCATATTGCATCTGGGTGATATCCTCATTTGTATGTAATTTCAGTAGTCATAAGCCCAGTGGCAAGGAGACAGCATTAAACACCAAGGGTGGCCTTTTTCCATGGGAAAGCAAAGCGTTCTCTCCGGATTCCTGATGTCAGTTTGTAGGAGGCCGATGGCATTACAAGGGCAGACAAACTTTCAACTGGTGGTAGACTCCACCTGGGAGATATTATCATTTGTATGGGATTTTACTAGGCATAAGCCCAGTGGCAGGCACATAGCATTAGAAAAAAACGGTGGCCCATTTCCATGGGAAAACAAAGTCTCCACACGACGTTCCTGATGTCAGTTTTTAGGAGGCCTTTGCACTAAGACGGCAAACAAACTTCCACCTGGTGATAGATTGCACCTGGGAGATATCCTCATTTGTATGGAACTTCTGCAGTCATAACAACAGTGCCAGGCAGACAGCATTAGACAGGAACGGTGGTCCTTTTCCATGGGAAACCAAAGTCTCCACCCTAGGTTCCTGATGGCAGTTTGTAGGAGGCCTTTGGAAACACAAGGGCAGAGAAACTTCCATCTGGTGTTAGATTGCACCTGGGAGATATTCTCATTTGTATGGGATTTTAGTGGAATTTTAGTAGGCAGAATCCCAGCGGCAGGCAGATAGAATTAGACATAAATAGTGACGCATTTCCATGGGAAACCAAAGTCTCCACCCCGTGTAGGTGCTTCTGTTTTGTGTTTGCAGCGTGAAGACAAGCCCTCGTGCTTGCTGCTGCTTCCAGCAAGCCAAAACGCTTTTGCAGCCACTTTCCTGCCTTTTCCACAACAGGGTCACTGTCTAGCTGATTTACAGTTGCCTCTGCGTAGAGCAGCTAGAGGAGCAGCTCTGCCGGCTTTCCTGTGCTTCTGCATAGCAGAGTTGTCAAGAACGAGAAGCTGCGTTTTGCCCAGAAAGCAGCGCTTCGCGGAACCACAGCCAGCGGCGTCTTGCGTACAACCGCAGGTTGTGCAGAGAAGCGAAAGAGAGCCGGGGAAGAATGTGGAAAGCCGAACTCGGTGGCTGCAAGCGGGTGCTGGCCAACAGCTTCTGGTCACCTTGTAGAAACTCTCCCAGCACAGTGCATAGTCCCCGTGGCTAGTTCCTTGAAATACCTTTCCTGGCAGAAGCCCAGAGCTGTACTGAGTGCAGCACGTGTCAGGTAGTCTCCTCTCGCCGTGTAGGTGTTTCTGTTTTGTGTTTGCAGCGCGCAGAGAAGCCCTCGTGCTTGCTGCTGCTTCCAGGAAGCCAAAACGCTTTTGCAGCAACTTTCCTGCCTTTTCCACAACAGGATCAATGTCTAGCTGTCTTACAGTTGCCTCTGTATAGAGCAGCTAGAGGAGCAGCTCTGCTGGCTTTCCTCTGCTTCTGCATAGCAGAGCTGTCAAGAACGCGAAGCTGCGTTTTGCCGAGAAAGCAGCGCTTCGCGGAACCACAGCCAGCGGCGTCTTCGGTACAGCCGCCGCTTGTGCGGAGAAGCGAAAGAGAGCCGGGGAAGAATGTGGAAAGCCGAACTCGGTCGCTGCAAGCGGGTGCTGGCCAACAGCTTCTGGTCACCTTGTAGAAACTCTCCCAGCACAGTGCAGAGTCCCCGTGGCTAGTTCCTTGAAATACCTTTCCTGGCAGCAGCCCAGAGCTGTACTGAGTGCAGCAGGTGTCAGGCAGTCTCCTCTCGCCGTGTAGGTGCTTCTGTTTTGTGTTTGCAGCGTGCAGAGAAGCCCTCGTGCTTGCTGCTGCTTCCAGCAAGCCAAAACGCTTTTGCAGCCACTTTCCTGCCTTTTCCACAACAGGATCACTGTCTAGCTGATTTACAGTTGCCTCTGCGTAGAGCAGCTAGAGGAGCAGCTCTGCTGGCTTTCCTCTGCTTCTGCATAGCAGAGCTGTCAAGAACGAGAAGCTGAGTTTTGCCGAGAAAGCAGCGCCTCGCGGAACCACAGCCAGCGGCGTCTTGGGTACAGCCGCAGGTTGTGCGGAGAAGCGAAAGAGAGCCGGGGAAGAATGTGGAAAGCCGAACTCGGTCGCTGCAAGCGGGTGCTGGCCAACAGCTTCTCGACACCTTGTAGAAACTCTCCCAGCACAGTGCAGAGTCCCCGTGGCTAGTTCCTTGAAATACCTTTCCTGGCAGCAGCCCAGAGCTATACTGAGTGCAGCAGGTGTCAGGCAGTCTCCTCTCGCCGTGTAGGTGCTTCTGTTTTGTGTTGCAGCGTGCAGAGAAGCCCTCGTGCTTGCTGCTGGTTCCAGCAAGCCAAAACGCTTTTGCAGAAACTTTCCTGCTCTTTCCACAACAGGATCAATGTCTAGCTGTCTTACAGTTGCCTCTGCGTAGAGCAGCTAGAGGAGCAGCTCTGCCGGCTTTCCTGTGTTTCTGCATAGCAGAGCTGTCAAGAACGAGAAGCTGCGTTTTGCCGACAAAGCAGCGCTTCGCGGAACCACAGCCAGCGGCATCTTGGGTACAGCCGCAGGTTGTGCGGAGAAGCGAAAGAGAGCCGGGGAAGAATGTGGAAAGCCGAACTTGGTCGCTGCAAGCGGGTGCTGGCGAACACTTCTGGTCACCTTGTAGAAACTCTCCCAGCACAGTGCAGAGTCCCCGTGGCTAGTTCCTTGAAATACCTTTCCTGGCAGCAGCCCAGAGCTGTACTGAGTGCAGCAGGTGTCAGGCAGTCTCCTCTCGCCGTGTAGGTGTTTCTGTTTTGTGTTTGCAGCGTGCAGAGAAGCCCTCGTGCTTGCTGCTGCTTCCAGCAAGCCAAAACGCTTTTGCAGCCACTTTCCTGCCTTTTCCACAACAGGATCAATGTCTAGCTGATTTACAGTTGCCTCTGCGTAGAGCAGCTAGAGGAGCAGCTCTGCTGGCTTTCCTCTGCTTCTGCATAGCAGAGCTGTCAAGAACGAGAAGCTGAGTTTTGCCGAGAAAGCAGCGCCTCGCGGAACCACAGCCAGCGGCGTCTTGGGTACAGCCGCAGGTTGTACGGAGAAGCTAAAGAGAGCCGGGGAAGAATGTGGAAAGCCGAACTCGGTCGCTGCAAGCGGGTGCTGGCCAACAGCTTCTGGTCACCTTGTAGAAACTCCCCCAGCACAGTGCAGAGTCCCCGTGGCTAGTTCCTTGAAATACCTTTCCTGGCAGCAGCCCAGAGCTGTACTGAGTGCAGCAGGTGTCAGGCAGTCTCCTCTCGCCGTGTAGGTGCTTCTGTTTTGTGTTGCAGCGTGCAGAGAAGCCCTCGTCCTTGCTGCTGCTTCCAGCAAGCCAAAACGCTTTTGCAGCAACTTTCCTGCTCTTTCCACAACAGGATCAATGTCTAGCTGTCTTACAGTTGCCTCTGCGTAGAGCAGCTAGAGGAGCAGCTCTGCCGGCTTTCCTTTGCTTCTGCATAGCAGAGCTGTCAAGAACGAGAAGCTGCGTTTTGCCGAGAAAGCAGCGCCTCGTGGAACCACAGCCAGCGGCGTCTCGGGTACAGCCGCAGCTTGTGCTTAGAAGCGAAAGAGAGCCGGGGAAGAATGTGGAAAGCCGAACTCGGTCGCTGCAAGCGGGTGCTGGCGAACAGCTTCTGGTCACCCTGTGGAAACTCTCCCAGCACAGTGCAGAGTCCCCGTGGCTAGTTCCTTGAAATACCTTTCCTGGCAGCAGCCCAGAGCTGTACTGAGTGCAGCAGGTGTCAGGCAGTCTCCTCTCGCCGTGTAGGTGCTTCTGTTTTGTGTTTGCAGCGTGCAGAGAAGCCCTCGTACTTGCTGCTGGTTCCAGCAAGCCAAAACGCTTTTGCAGCAACTTTCCTGCTCTTTCCACAACAGGATCAATGTCTAGCTGTCTTACAGTTGCCTCTGCGTAGAGCAGCTAGAGGAGCAGCTCTGCCGGCTTTCCTCTGCCTCTGCATAGCAGAGCTGTCAAGAACGCGAAGCTGCGTTTTGCCGAGAAAGCAGCGCTTCGCGGAACCACAGCCAGCGGCGTCTTGGGTACAGCCGCAGGTTGTGCGGAGAATCGAAAGAGAGCCGGGGAAGAATGTGGAAAGCCGAACTCGGTCGCTGCAAGCGGGTGCTGGCCAACAGCTTCTGGTCACCTGGTAGAAACTCTCCCAGCACAGTGCAGAGTCCCTGTGGCTAGTTCCTTAAAATACCTTTCCTGGCAGCAGCCCAGAGCTGTACTGAGTGCAGCAGGTGTCAGGCAGTCTCCTTTCGCTGTGTAGGTGCTTCTGTTTTGTGTTTGCAGCGCGCAGAGAAGCCCTCGTGCTTGCTGCTGCTTCCAGCAAGCCAAAACGCTTTTGCAGCAACTTTCCTGCCTTTTCCACAACAGGATCAATGTCTAGCTGATTTACAGTTGCCTCTGCGTAGAGCAGCTAGAGGAGCAGCTCTGGCGGCCTTCCTGTGCTTCTGCATAGCAGAGCTGTCAAGAACGAGAACCTGCGTTTTGCCGAGAAAGCAGCGCCTCGCGGAACCACAGCCAGCGACGTCTTGGATACAGCCGCAGGTTGTACGGAGAAGCTAAAGAGAGCCGGGGAAGAATGTGGAAAGCCGAACTCGGTGGCTGCAAGCGGGTGCTGGCCAACAGCTTCTGGTCACCTTGTAGAAACTCCCCCAGCACAGTGCAGAGTCCCCGTGGCTAGTTCCTTGAAATACCTTTCCTGGCAGCAGCCCAGAGCTGTACTGAGTGCAGCAGGTGTCAGGCAGTCTCCTTTCGCTGTGTAGGTGCTTCTGTTTTGTGTTTGCAGTGTGCAGAGAAGCCCTCGTGCTTGCTGCTGCTTCCAGCAAGCCAAAACGCTTTTGCAGCCACTTTCCTGCCTTTTCCACAACAGGATCAATGTCTAGCTGATTTACAGTTGCCTCTGCGTAGAGCAGCTAGAGGAGCAGCTCTGCCGGCTTTCCTGTGCTTCTGCATAGCAGAGCTGTCAAGAACGAGAAGCTGCGTTTTGCCAAGAAAGCAGCGCCTCACGGAACCACAGCCAGCAGCGTCTTGGGTACAGCCGCAGGTTGTGCGGAGAAGCGAAAGAGAGCCGGGGAAAAATGCGGAAAGCTGAACTCGGTCGCTGCAAGCGGGTGCTGGCCAACAGCTTCTGGTCACCTTGTAGAAACTCTCCCAGCACAGTGCAGAGTCCCCGTGGCTAGTTCCTTGAAATACCTTTCCTGGCAGAAGCCCAGAGCTGTACTGAGTGCAGCACGTGTCAGGCAGTCTCCTCTCGCCGTGTAGGTGTTTCTGTTTTGTGTTTGCAGCGCGCAGAGAAGCCCTCGTGCTTGCTGCTGCTTCCAGGAAGCCAAAACGCTTTTGCAGCAACTTTCCTGCCTTTTCCACAACAGGATCAATGTCTAGCTGTCTTACAGTTGCCTCTGTATAGAGCAGCTAGAGGAGCAGCTCTGCTGGCTTTCCTCTGCTTCTGCATAGCAGAGCTGTAAAGAACGCGAAGCTGCGTTTTGCCGAGAAAGCAGCGCCTCACGGAACCACAGCCAGCGGCGTCTTGGGTACAGCCGCAGGTTGTGCAGAGGAGCGAAAGACAGCCGGGGAAGAATGTGGAAAGCCGAACGAGTTCATGAGAGCTCTGCTATGCAGAAGCACAGGAAAGCCGGCAGAGCTGCTCCTCTAGCTGCTCTACGCAGAGGCAACTGTTAATCAGCTAGACAGTGATGCTGTTGTGGAAAAGGCAGGAAAGTGGCTGCAAAAGCGTTTTGGCTTGCTGGAAGCAGCAGCAAGCACGAGGGCTTCTCTGCACGCTGCAAACAAAAAACAGAAGCACCTACACGGCGAGAGGAGACTGCCTGACACCTGCTGCACTCAGTACAGCTCTGGGCTGCTGCCAGGAAAGGTATTTCAAGGAACTAGCCACGGGGACTCTGCACTGTGCTGGGAGAGTTTCTACAAGGTGACCAGAAGCTGTTGGCGAGCACCCGCTTGCAGCGACCGAGTTCGGCTTTCCACATTCTTCCCCGGCTCTCTTTCGCTTCTCCGCACAACCTGCGGCTGTACTGAGGACACCGCTGGCTGTGGTTCCGCGAAGCGCTGCTTTCTCGGCAAAACGCAGCTTCTCGTTCTTGACAGCTCTGCTATGCAGAAGCACAGGAAAGCCGGCAGAGCTGCTCCTCTAGCTGCTCTACGCAGAGGCAACTGTAAATCAGCTAGACAGTGATACTGTTGTGCAAAAGGCAGGAAAGTTGCTGCAAAAGCGTTTTGGCGTGCGGGAAGCAGCAGCAAGCACGAGGGCTTCTCTGCACGCTGCAAACACAAAACAGAAGCACCTACACGGCGAGAGGAGACTGCCTGACACCTGCTGCACTCAGTACAGCTCTGGGCTGCTGCCAGGAAAGGTATTTCAAGGAACTAGCCACGGGGACTCTGCACTGTGCTGGGAGAGTTTCTACAAGGTGACCAGAAGCTGTTGGCCAGCACCCGCTTGCAGCCACCGAGTTCGGCTTTCCACATTCTTCCCCGGCTCTCTTTAGCTTCTCCGTACAACCTGCGGCTGTACCCAAGACGCCGCTGGCTGTGGTTCCGCGAGGCGCTGCTTTCTCGGCAAAACTCAGCTTCTCGTTCTTGACAGCTCTGCTATGCAGAAGCAGAGGAAAGCCAGCAGAGCTGCTCCTCTAGCTGCTCTACGCAGAGGCAACTGTAAATCAGCTAGACATTGATCCTGTTGTGGAAAAGGCAGGAAAGTGGCTGCAAAAGCGTTTTGGCTTGCTGGAAGCAGCAGCAAGCACGAGGGCTTCTCTGCACGCTGCAAACACAAAACAGAAACACCTACACGGCGAGAGGAGACTGCCTGACACCTGCTGCACTCAGTACAGCTCTGGGCTGCTGCCAGGAAAGGTATTTCAAGGAACTAGCCACGGGGACTCTGCACTGTGCTGGGAGAGTTTCTACAAGGTGACCAGAAGTGTTCGCCAGCACCCGCTTGCAGCGACCAAGTTCGGCTTTCCACATTCTTCCCCGGCTCTCTTTCGCTTCTCCGCACAACCTGCGGCTGTACCCAAGATGCCGCTGGCTGTGGTTCCGCGAAGCGCTGCTTTGTCGGCAAAACGCAGCTTCTCGTTCTTGACAGCTCTGCTATGCAGAAACACAGGAAAGCCGGCAGAGCTGCTCCTCTAGCTGCTCTACGCAGAGGCAACTGTAAGACAGCTAGACATTGATCCTGTTGTGGAAAGAGCAGGAAAGTTTCTGCAAAAGCGTTTTGGCTTGCTGGAAGCAGCAGCAAGCACGAGGGCTTCTCTGCACGCTGCAACACAAAACAGAAGCACCTACACGGCGAGAGGAGACTGCCTGACACCTGCTGCACTCAGTATAGCTCTGGGCTGCTGCCAGGAAAGGTATTTCAAGGAACTAGCCACGGGGACTCTGCACTGTGCTGGGAGAGTTTCTACAAGGTGTCGAGAAGCTGTTGGCCAGCACCCGCTTGCAGCGACCGAGTTCGGCTTTCCACATTCTTCCCCGGCTCTCTTTCGCTTCTCCGCACAACCTGCGGCTGTACCCAAGACGCCGCTGGCTGTGGTTCCGCGAGGCGCTGCTTTCTCGGCAAAACTCAGCTTCTCGTTCTTGACAGCTCTGCTATGCAGAAGCAGAGGAAAGCCAGCAGAGCTGCTCCTCTAGCTGCTCTACGCAGAGGCAACTGTAAATCAGCTAGACAGTGATCCTGTTGTGGAAAAGGCAGGAAAGTGGCTGCAAAAGCGTTTTGGCTTGCTGGAAGCAGCAGCAAGCACGAGGGCTTCTCTGCACGCTGCAAACACAAAACAGAAGCACCTACACGGCGAGAGGAGACTGCCTGACACCTGCTGCACTCAGTACAGCTCTGGGCTGCTGCCAGGAAAGGTATTTCAAGGAACTAGCCACGGGGACTCTGCACTGTGCTGGGAGAGTTTCTACAAGGTGACCAGAAGCTGTTGGCCAGCACCCGCTTGCAGCGACCGAGTTCGGCTTTCCACATTCTTCCCCGGCTCTCTTTCGCTTCTCCGCACAAGCGGCGGCTGTACCGAAGACGCCGCTGGCTGTGGTTCCGCGAAGCGCTGCTTTCTCGGCAAAACGCAGCTTCGCGTTCTTGACAGCTCTGCTATGCAGAAGCAGAGGAAAGCCAGCAGAGCTGCTCCTCTAGCTGCTCTATACAGAGGCAACTGTAAGACAGCTAGACATTGATCCTGTTGTGGAAAAGGCAGGAAAGTTGCTGCAAAAGCGTTTTGGCTTCCTGGAAGCAGCAGCAAGCACGAGGGCTTCTCTGCGCGCTGCAAACACAAAACAGAAACACCTACACGGCGAGAGGAGACTACCTGACACGTGCTGCACTCAGTACAGCTCTGGGCTTCTGCCAGGAAAGGTATTTCAAGGAACTAGCCACGGGGACTATGCACTGTGCTGGGAGAGTTTCTACAAGGTGACCAGAAGCTGTTGGCCAGCACCCGCTTGCAGTGACCGAGTTCGGCTTTCCGCATTTTTCCCCGGCTCTCTTTCGCTTCTCCGTACAACCTGCGGCTGTAGCCAAGACGCCGCTGGCTGTGGTTCCATGAGGCGCTGCTTTCATGGCAAAACGCAGCTTCTCGTTCTTGACAGCTCTGCTATGCAGAAGCGCAGGAAAGCCGGCAGAGCTGCTCCTCTAGCTGCTCTACGCAGAGGCAACTGTAAATCAGCTAGACATTGATCCTGTTGTGGAAAAGGCAGGAAAGTGGCTGCAAAAGCGTTTTGGCTTGCTGGAAGCAGCAGCAAGCACGAGGCCTTCTCTGCACACTGCAAACACAAAACAGAAGCACCTACACAGCGAAAGGAGACTGCCTGACACCTGCTGCACTCAGTACAGCTCAGGGCTGCTGCCAGGAAAGGTATTTTAAGGAACTAGCCAAAGGGACTCTGCAGTGTGCTGGGGGAGTTTCTACAAGGTGACCAGAAGCTGTTCGCCAGCACCCGCTTGCAGCGACCGAGTTCGGCTTTCCGCATTCTTCCCCGGCTCTCTTTCGCTTCTAAGCACAAGCTGCGGCTGTACCCGAGACGCCGCTGGCTGTGGTTCCACGAGGCGCTGCTTTCTCGGCAAAACGCAGCTTCTCGTTCTTGACAGCTCTGCTATGCAGAAGCAAAGGAAAGCCGGCAGAGCTGCTCCTCTAGCTGCTCTACGCAGAGGCAACTGTAAGACAGCTAGACATTGATCCTGTTGTGGAAAGAGCAGGAAAGTTTCTGCAAAAGCGTTTTGGCTTGCTGGAAGCAGCAGCAAGCACGAGGGCTTCTCTGCACGCTGCAACACAAAACAGAAGCACCTACACGGCGAGAGGAGACTGCCTGACACCTGCTGCACTCAGTACAGCTCTGGGCTGCTGCCAGGAAAGGTATTTCAAGGAACTAGCCACGGGGACTCTGCACTGTGCTGGGAGAGTTTCTACAAGGTGACCAGAAGCTGTTGGCCAGCACCCGCTTGCAGCGACCGAGTTGGCTTTCCACATTCTTCCCCGGCTCTCTTTCGCTTCTCCGCACAACCTGCGGCTGTACCGCAGACGCCGCGGGCTGTGGTTCCGCGAAGCGCTGCTTTCTCGGCAAAACGCAGCTTCGCGTTCTTGACAGCTCTGCTATGCAGAAGCAGATGAAAGCCAGCAGAGCTGCTCCTCTAGCTGCTCTATACAGAGGCAACTGTAAGACAGCTAGACATTGATCCTGTTGTGGAAAAGGCAGGAAAGTTGCTGCAAAAGCGTTTTGGCTTGCTGGAAGCAGCAGCAAGCACGAGGGCTTCTCTGCACACTGCAAACACAAAACAGAAACACCTACACAGCGAAAGGAGACTGCCTGACACCTGCTGCACTCAGTACAGCTCTGGGCTGCTGCCAGGAAAGGTATTTCAAGGAACTAGCCACGGGGACTCTGCACTGTGCTGGGGGAGTTTCTACAAGGTGACCAGAAGCTGTTGGCCAGCACCCGCTTGCAGCGACCGAGTTCGGCTTTCCACATTCTTCCCCGGCTCTCTTTAGCTTCTCCGTACAACCTGCGGCTGTATCCAAGACGCCGCTGGCTGTGGTTCCGCGAGGCGCTGCTTTCTCGGCAAAACGCAGGTTCTCGTTCTTGACAGCTCTGCTATGCAGAAGCACAGGAAGGCCACCAGAGCTGCTCCTCTAGCTGCTCTACGCAGAGGCAACTGTAAATCAGCTAGACATTGATCCTGTTGTGGAAAAGGCAGAAAAGTTGCCGCAAAAGCGTTTTGGCTTGCTGGAAGCAGCAGCAAGCACGAGGGCTTCTCTGCGCGCTGCAAACACAAAACAGAAGCACCTACACAGCGAAAGGAGACTGCCTGACACCTGCTGCACTCAGTACAGCTCAGGGCTGCTGCCAGGAAAGGTATTTTAAGGAACTAGCCACAGGGACTCTGCACTGTGCTGGGGGAGTTTCTACAAGGTGACCAGAAGCTGTTCGCCAGCACCCGCTTGCAGCGACCGAGTTCGGCTTTCCGCATTCTTCCCCGGCTCTCTTTCGCTTCTAAGCACAAGCTGCGGCTGTACCCGAGACGCCGCTGGCTGTGGTTCCACGAGGCGCTGCTTTCTCGGCAAAACGCAGCTTCTCGTTCTTGACAGCTCTGCTATGCAGAAGCAAAGGAAAGCCGGCAGAGCTGCTCCTCTAGCTGCTCTACGCAGAGGCAACTGTAAGACAGCTAGACATTGATCCTGTTGTGGAAAGAGCAGGAAAGTTTCTGCAAAAGCGTTTTGGCTTGCTGGAAGCAGCAGCAAGCACGAGGGCTTCTCTGCACGCTGCAACACAAAACAGAAGCACCTACACGGCGAGAGGAGACTGCCTGACACCTGCTGCACTCAGTACAGCTCTGGGCTGCTGCCAGGAAAGGTATTTCAAGGAACTAGCCACGGGGACTCTGCACTGTGCTGGGGGAGTTTCTACAAGGTGACCAGAAGCTGTTGGCCAGCACCTGCTTGCAGCGACGGAGTTCGGCTTTCCACATTCTTCCCCGGCTCTCTTTAGCTTCTCCGTACAACCTGCGGCTGTACCCAAGACGCCGCTGGCTGTGGTTCCGCGAGGCGCTGCTTTCTCGGCAAAACTCAGCTTCTCGTTCTTGACAGCTCTGCTATGCAGAAGCACAGGAAAGCCAGCAGAGCTGCTCCTCTAGCTGCTCTACGCAGAGGCAACTGTAAATCAGCTAGACATTGATCCTGTTGTGGAAAAGGCAGGAAAGTGGCTGCAAAAGCGTTTTGGCTTGCTGGAAGCAGCAGCAAGCACGAGGGCTTCTCTGCACGCTGCAAACACAAAACAGAAACACCTACACGGCGAGAGGAGACTGCCTGACACCTGCTGCACTCAGTACAGCTCTGGGCTGCTGCCAGGAAAGGTATTTCAAGGAACTAGCCACGGGGACTCTGCACTGTGCTGGGAGAGTTTCTACAAGGTGACCAGAAGTGTTCGCCAGCACACGCTTGCAGCGACCAAGTTCGGCTTTCCACATTCTTCCCCGGCTCTCTTTCGCTTCTCCGCACAACCTGCGGCTGTACCCAAGATGCCGCTGGCTGTGGTTCCGCGAAGCGCTGCTTTGTCGGCAAAACGCAGCTTCTCGTTCTTGACAGCTCTGCTATGCAGAAACACAGGAAAGCCGGCAGAGCTGCTCCTCTAGCTGCTCTACGCAGAGGCAACTGTAAGACAGCTAGACATTGATCCTGTTGTGGAAAGAGCAGGAAAGTTTCTGCAAAAGTGTTTTGGCTTGCTGGAAGCAGCAGCAAGCACGAGGGCTTCTCTGCACGCTGCAACACAAAACAGAAGCACCTACACGGCGAGAGGAGACTGCCTGACACCTGCTGCACTCAGTACAGCTCTGGGCTGCTGCCAGGAAAGGTATTTCAAGGAACTAGCCACGGGGACTCTGCACTGTGCTGGGAGAGTTTCTAGAAGGTGTCGAGAAGCTGTTGGCCAGCACCCGCTTGCAGCGACCGAGTTCGGCTTTCCACATTCTTCCCCGGCTCTCTTTCGCTTCTCCGCACAAGCTGCGGCTGTACCCAAGACGCCGCTGGCTGTGGTTCCGCGAAGCGCTGCTTTGTCGGCAAAACCCAGCTTCTCGTTCTTGACAGCTCTGCTATGCAGAAGCAGAGGAAAGCTGGCAGAGCTGCTCCTCTAGCTGCTCTACGCAGAGGCAACTGTAAATCAGCTAGACATTGATCCTGTTGTGGAAAAGGCAGGAAAGTTGCTGCAAAAGCGTTTTGGCTTGCTGGAAGCAGCAGCAAGCACAAGGGCTTCTCTGCACACTGCAAACACAAAACAGAAGCACCTACACGGCGAGAGGAGACTGCCTGACACGTGCTGCACTCAGTACAGCTCTGGGCTGCTGCCAGGAAAGGTATTTCAAGGAACTAGCCACGGGGACTCTGCACTGTGCTGGGAGAGTTTCTACAAGGTGACAAGAAGTGTTCGCCAGCACCCGCTTGCAGCGACCGAGTTCGGCTTTCCACATTCTTCCCCGGCTCTCTTTCGATTCTCCGCACAAGCTGCGGCTGTACCCAAGACGCCGCTGGCTGTGGTTCCGCGAAGCGCTGCTTTCTCGGCAAAACGCAGCTTCTCGTTCTTGACAGCTCTGCTATGCAGAAGCAGAGGAAAGCCAGCAGAGCTGCTCCTCTAGCTGCTCTACACAGAGGCAACTGTAAGACAGCTAGACATTGATCCTGTTGTGGAAAAGGCAGGAAAGTTGCTGCAAAAGCGTTTTGGCTTGCTGGAAGCAGCAGCAAGCACGAGGGCTTCTCTGCACGCTGCAAACACAAAACAGAAGCACCTACACAGCGAAAGGAGACTGCCTGACACGTGCTGCACTCAGTACAGCTCAGGGCTGCTGCCATGAAAGGTATTTTAAGGAACTAGCCACAGGGACTCTGCACTGTGCTGGGGGAGTTTCTACAAGGTGACCAGAAGCTGTTCGCCAGCACCCGCTTGCAGCGACCGAGTTCGGCTTTCCACGTTCTTCCCCGGCTCTCTTTCGCTTCTCCGTACAACCTGCGGCTGTACCCGAGACGCCGCTGGCTGTGGTTCTGCGAGGCGCTACTTTCTCGGCAAAATGCAGCTTCTCGTTCCTGACAGCTCTGCTATGCAGAAGCAGAGGAAAGCCGGCAGAGCTGCTCCTCTAGCTGCTCTACGCAGAGGCAACTGTAAATCAGCTAGACATTGATCCTGTTGTGGAAAAGGCAGGAAAGTGGCTGCAAAAGCGTTTTGGCTTGCTGGAAGCAGCAGCAAGCACAAGGGCTTCTCTGCACACTGCAAACACAAAACAGAAGCACCTACACGGCGAGAGGAGACTGCCTGACACGTGCTGCACTCAGTACAGCTCTGGGCTGCTGCCAGGAAAGGTATTTCAAGGAACTAGCCACGGGGACTCTGCACTGTGCTGGGAGAGTTTCTACAAGGTGACA
The DNA here is from genome assembly GCA_027886175.1 of Phylloscopus collybita. Taxonomy (NCBI): domain Eukaryota; kingdom Metazoa; phylum Chordata; class Aves; order Passeriformes; family Phylloscopidae; genus Phylloscopus; species Phylloscopus collybita. The sequence continues at coordinate 41,428 of JAJNNQ010000091.1, read as the reverse complement.
AGAAGTGTTCGCCAGCACCCGCTTGCAGCGACCGAGTTCGGCTTTCCACATTCTTCCCCGGCTCTCTTTCGATTCTCCGCACAAGCTGCGGCTGTACCCAAGACGCCGCTGGCTGTGGTTCCGCGAAGCGCTGCTTTCTCGGCAAAACGCAGCTTCTCGTTCTTGACAGCTCTGCTATGCAGAAGCAGAGGAAAGCCAGCAGAGCTGCTCCTCTAGCTGCTCTACACAGAGGCAACTGTAAGACAGCTAGACATTGATCCTGTTGTGGAAAAGGCAGGAAAGTTGCTGCAAAAGCGTTTTGGCTTGCTGGAAGCAGCAGCAAGCACGAGGGCTTCTCTGCGCGCTGCAAACACAAAACAGAAACACCTACACGGCGAGAGGAGACTGCCTGACACGTGCTGCACTCAGTACAGCTCTGGGCTGCTGCCAGGAAAGGTATTTCAAGGAACTAGCCACGGGGACTCTGCACTGTGCTGGGGGAGTTTCTACAAGGTGACCAGAAGCTGTTGGCCAGCACCCGCTTGCAGCAACCGAGTTCGGCTTTCCACGTTCTTCCCCGGCTCTCTTTCGCTTCTCCGCACAACCTGCGGCTGTACCCAAGACGCCGCTGGCTGTGGTTCCACGAGGCGCTGCTTTCTCGGCAAAACGCAGCTTCTCGTTCTTGACAGCTCTGCTATGCAGAAGCACAGGAAGGCCGCCAGAGCTGCTCCTCTAGCTGCTCTACGCAGAGGCAACTGTAAATCAGCTAGACATTGATCCTGTTGTGGAAAAGGCAGGAAAGTTGCTGCAAAAGAGTTTTGGCTTGCTGGAAGCAACAGCAAGCACGAGGGCTTCTCTGCACGCTGCAAACACAAAACAGAAGCACCTACACGGCGAGAGGAGACTGCCTGACACCTGCTGCACCCAGTACAGTTCTGGGCTGCTGCCAGGATAGGTATTTTAAGGAACTAGCCACACGGACTTGCACAGTGCTGGGGGAGTTTCTACAAGATGACCAGAAGCTGTTAGCCAGCACCCGCTTGCAGCGACCGACTTCGGCTTTCCACGTTCTTCCCCGGCTCTCTTTCGCTTCTCCGCACAACCTGCGGCTGTACCCAAGATGCCGCTGGCTGTGGTTCCACGAGGCGCTGCTTTCTCGGCAAAACGCAGCTTCTCGTTCTTGACAGCTCTGCTATGCAGAAGCAGAGGAAAGCCAGCAGATCTGCTCCTCTAGCTGCTCTACGCAGAGGCAACTGTAAGTCAGCTAGACATTGATCCTATTGTGGAAAAGGCAGGAAAGTGGCTGCAAAAGCGTTTTGGCTTGCTGGAAGCAGCAGCAAGCACGAGGGCTTCTCTGCACGCTGCAAACACAAAACAGAAGCACCTACACGGCGAGAGGAGACTGCCTGACACCTGCTGCACTCAGTACAGCTCTGGGCTGCTGCCAGGAAAGGTATTTCAAGGAACTAGCCACGGGGGCTCTGCACTGTGTTGGGAGAGTTTCTACAACGTGACCAGAAGTGTTCGCCAGCACCCGCTTGCAGCGACCGAGTTCGGCTTTCCACATTCTTCCCCGGCTCTCTTTCGATTCTCCGCACAAGCTGCGGCTGTACCGCAGACGCCGCTGGCTGTGGTTCCGCGAAGCGCTGCTTTCTCGGCAAAACGCAGCTTCTCGTTCTTGACAGCTCTGCTATGCAGAAGCACAGGAAAGCCAGCAGAGCTGCTCCTCTAGCTGCTCTACACAGAGGCAACTGTAAGACAGCTAGACATTGATCCTGTTGTGGAAAAGGCAGGAAAGTTGCTGCAAAAGCGTTTTGGCTTGCTGGAAGCAGCAGCAAGCACGAGGGCTTCTCTGCGCGCTGCAAACACAAAACAGAAACACCTACACGGCGAGAGGAGACTGCCTGACACCTGCTGCACTCAGTACAGCTCTGGGCTGCTGCCAGGAAAGGTATTTCAAGGAACTAGCCACGGGGACTCTGCACTGTGCTGGGAGAGTTTCTACAAGGTGACCAGAAGTGTTCGCCAGCACCCGCTTGCAGCGACCAAGTTCGGCTTTCCACATTCTTCCCCGGCTCTCTTTCGCTTCTCCGCACAACCTGCGGCTGTACCCAAGATGCCGCTGGCTGTGGTTCCGCGAAGCGCTGCTTTCTCGGCAAAACGCAGCTTCTCATTCTTGACAGCTCTGCTATGCAGAAACACAGGAAAGCCGGCAGAGCTGCTCCTCTAGCTGCTCTACGCAGAGGCAACTGTAAGACAGCTAGACATTGATCCTGTTGTGGAAAGAGCAGGAAAGTTTCTGCAAAAGCGTTTTGGCTTGCTGGAAGCAGCAGCAAGCACGAGGGCTTCTCTGCACGCTGCAACACAAAACAGAAGCACCTACACGGCGAGAGGAGACTGCCTGACACCTGCTGCACTCAGTACAGCTCTGGGCTGCTGCCAGGAAAGGTATTTCAAGGAACTAGCCACGGGGACTCTGCACTGTGCTGGGAGAGTTTCTAGAAGGTGTCGAGAAGCTGTTGGCCAGCACCCGCTTGCAGCGACCGAGTTCGGCTTTCCACATTCTTCCCCGGCTCTCTTTCGCTTCTCCGCACAAGCTGCGGCTGTACCCAAGACGCCGCTGGCTGTGGTTCCGCGAGGCGCTGCTTTCTCGGCAAAACTCAGCTTCTCGTTCTTGACAGCTCTGCTATGCAGAAGCAGAGGAAAGCCAGCAGAGCTGCTCCTCTAGCTGCTCTACGCAGAGGCAACTGTAAATCAGCTAGACATTGATCCTGTTGTGGAAAAGGCAGGAAAGTTGCTGCAAAAGCGTTTTGGCTTGCTGGAAGCAGCAGCAAGCACGAGGGCTTCTCTGCACGCTGCAAACACAAAACAGAAGCACCTACACGGCGAGAGGAGACTGCCTGACACCTGCTGCACTCAGTACAGCTCTGGGCTGCTGCCAGGAAAGGTATTTCAAGGAACTAGCCACGGGGACTCTGCACTGTGCTGGGAGAGTTTCTAGAAGGTGACCAGAAGTGTTCGCCAGCACCCGCTTGCAGCGACCAAGTTCGGCTTTCCACATTCTTCCCCGGCTCTCTTTCGCTTCTCCGCACAACCTGCGGCTGTACCCAAGACGCCGCTGGCTGTGGTTCCGCGAAGCGCTGCTTTCTCGGCAAAACGCAGCTTCTCGTTCTTGACAGCTCTGCTATGCAGAAGCAGAGGAAAGCCAGCAGAGCTGCTCCTCTAGCTGCTCTACACAGAGGCAACTGTAAGACAGCTAGACATTGATCCTGTTGTGGAAAAGGCAGGAAAGTTGCTGCAAAAGCGTTTTCGCTTGCTGGAAGCAGCAGCAAGCACGAGGGCTTCTCTGCACGCTGCAAACACAAAACAGAAGCACCTACACAGCGAAAGGAGACTGCCTGACACGTGCTGCACTCAGTACAGCTCAGGGCTGCTGCCAGGAAAGGTATTTTAAGGAACTAGCCACAGGGACTCTGCACTGTGCTGGGGGAGTTTCTACAAGGTGACCAGAAGCTGTTCGCCAGCACCCGCTTGCAGCGACCGAGTTCGGCTTTCCACGTTCTTCCCCGGCTCTCTTTCGCTTCTCCGCACAAGCTGCGGCTGTACCCGAGACGCCGCGGGCTGTGGTTCTGCGAGGCGCTACTTTCTCGGCAAAACGCAGCTTCTCGTTCTTGACAGCTCTGCTATGCAGAAGCAGAGGAAAGCCGGCAGAGCTGCTCCTCTAGCTGCTCTACGCAGAGGCAACTGTAAATCAGCTAGACATTGATCCTGTTGTGGAAAAGGCAGGAAAGTTGCTGCAAAAGCGTTTTGGCTTGCTGGAAGCAGCAGCAAGCACGAGGGCTTCTCTGCACGCTGCAAACACAAAACAGAAGCACCTACACGGCGAGAGGAGACTGCCTGACACGTGCTGCACTCAGTACAGCTCTGAGCTGCTGCCAGGATAGGTATTTTAAGGAACTAGCCACAGGGACTTGCACAGTGCTTGGGGAGTTTCTACAAGGTGACCAGAAGCTGTTAGCCAGCACCCGCTTGCAGCGACCGACTTCGGCTTTCCACATTCTTCCCCGGCTCTCTTTCGCTTCTCCGCACAACCTGCGGCTGTACCCAAGATGCCGCTGGCTGTGGTTCCACGAAGCGCTGCTTTGTCGGCAAAACGCAGCTTCTCGTTCTTGACAGCTCTGCTATGCAGAAGCACAGGAAAGCTGGCACAGCTGCTCCTCTAGCTTCTCTACGCAGAGGCAACTGTAAATCAGCTAGACATTGATCCTGTTGTGGAAAAGGCAGGAAAGTTGCTGCAAAAGCGTTTTGGCTTGCTGGAAGCAGCAGCAAGCACGAGGGCTTCTCTGCACGCTGCAAACACAAAACAGAAGCACCTACACGGCGAGAGGAGACTGCCTGACACGTGCTGCACTCAGTACAGCTCTGAGCTGCTGCCAGGATAGGTATTTCAAGGAACTAGCCACGGGGGCTCTGCACTGTGTTGGGAGAGTTTCTACAAGGTGACCAGAAGTGTTCGCCAGCACCCGCTTGCAGCGACCGAGTTCGGCTTTCCACATTCTTCCCCGGCTCTCTTTCGCTTCTCCGCACAACCTGCGGCTGTACCGCAGACGCCGCGGGCTGTGGTTCCGCGAGGCGCTGCTTTCTCGGCAAAACGCAGGTTCTCGTTCTTGTCAGCTCTGCTATGCAGAAGCACAGGAAGGCTGCCAGAGCTGCTCCTCTAGCTGCTCTACGCAGAGGCAACTGTAAATCAGCTAGACAGTGATCCTGTTGTGGAAAAGGCAGGAAAGTTGCTGCAAAAGCGTTTTGGCTTGCTGGAAGCAGCAGCAAGCACGAGGGCTTCTCTGCACACTGCAAACACAAAACAGAAGCACCTACACAGCGAAAGGAGACTGCCTGACACGTGCTGCACTCAGTACAGCTCTGGGCTGCTGCCAGGAAAGGTATTTCAAGGAACTAGCCACAGGGACTCTGCACTGTGTTGGGAGAGTTTCTACAAGGTGACCAGAAGCTGTTCGCCAGCACCCGCTTGCAGCGACCGAGTTCGGCTTTCCACATTCTTCCCCGGCTCTCTTTCGCTTCTCCGTACAACCTGCGGCTGTACCCGAGACGCCGCTGGCTGTGGTTCTGCGAGGCGCTGCTTTCTCGGCAAAATGCAGCTTCTCGTTCTTGACAGCTCTGCTATGCAGAAGCAGAGGAAAGCCGGCAGAGCTGCTCCTCTAGCTGCTCTACGCAGAGGCAACTGTAAATCAGCTAGACATTGATCCTGTTGTGGAAAAGGCAGGAAAGTTGCTGCAAAAGCGTTTTGGCTTGCTGGAAGCAGCAGCAAGCACGAGGGCTTCTCTGCACGCTGCAAACACAAAACAGAAGCACCTACACGGCGAGAGGAGACTGCCTGACACCTGCTGCACTCAGTACAGCTCTGGGCTGCTGCCAGGACAGGTATTTTAAGGAACTAGCCACAGGGACTTGCACAGTGCTGGGGGAGTTTCTACAAGGTGACCAGAAGCTGTTGGCCAGCACCCGCTTGCAGCGACCGAGTTTGGCTTTCCACATTCTTCCCCGGCTCTCTTTCGCTTCTCCGCACAACCTGCGGCTGTACCCAAGATGCCGCTGGCTGTGGTTCCGCGAAGCGCTGCTTTGTCGGCAAAACGCAGCTTCTCATTCTTGACAGCTCTGCTATGCAGAAGCAGAGGAAAGCCGGCACAGCTGCTCCTCTAGCTGCTCTACGCAGAGGCAACTGTAAATCAGCTAGACCTTGATCCTGTTGTGGAAAAGGCAGGAAAGTTGCTGCAAAAGTGTTTTGGCTTTCTGGAAGCAGCAGCAAGCACGAGGGCTTCTCTGCACACTGCAAACACAAAACAGAAGCACCTACACGGCGAGAGGAGACTGCCTGAAACCTGCTGCACTCAGTACAGCTCTGGGCTGCTGCCAGGAAAGGTATTTCAAGGAACTAGCCACGGGGACTCTGCACTGTGCTGGGAGAGTTTCTAGAAGGTGACCAGAAGCTGTTGGCCAGCACCCGCTTGCAGCGACCGAGTTCGGCTTTCCGCATTCTTCCCCGGCTCTCTTTCGCTTCTCCGCACAACCTGCGGCTGTACCCAAGACGCCGCTGGCTGTGGTTCCACGAGGCGCTGCTTTCTCGGCAAAACGCAGCTTCTCGTTCTTGACAGCTCTGCTATGCAGAAGCAGAGGAAAGCCAGCAGAGCTGCTCCTCTAGCTGCTCTACGCAGAGGCAACTGTAAGTCAGCTAGACATTGATCCTATTGTGGAAAAGGCAGGAAAGTGGCTGCAAAAGCGTTTTGGCTTGCTGGAAGCAGCAGCAAGCACGAGGGCTTCTCTGCACGCTGCAAACACAAAACAGAAGCACCTACACGGCGAGAGGAGACTGCCTGACACCTGCTGCACTCAGTACAGCTCTGGGCTGCTGCCAGGAAAGGTATTTCAAGGAACTAGCCACGGGGGCTCTGCACTGTGTTGGGAGAGTTTCTACAAGGTGACCAGAAGTGTTCGCCAGCACCCGCTTGCAGCGACCGAGTTCGGCTTTCCACATTCTTCCCCGGCTCTCTTTCGATTCTCCGCACAAGCTGCGGCTGTACCGCAGACGCCGCTGGCTGTGGTTCCGCGAAGCGCTGCTTTCTCGGCAAAACGCAGCTTCTCGTTCTTTACAGCTCTGCTATGCAGAAGCACAGGAAAGCCGGCAGAGCTGCTCCTCTAGCTGCTCTACACAGAGGCAACTGTAAGACAGCTAGACATTGATCCTGTTGTGGAAAAGGCAGGAAATTTGCTGCAAAAGCGTTTTGGATTGCTGGAAGCAGCAGCAAGCACGAGGGCTTCTCTGCGCGCTGCAAACACAAAACAGAAACACCTACACGGCGAGATGAGACTGCCTGACACGTGCTGCACTCAGTACAGCTCTGGGCTGCTGCCAGGAAAGGTATTTCAAGGAACTAGCCACGGGGACTCTGCACTGTGCTGGGGGAGTTTCTAGAAGGTGACCAGAAGCTGTTGGCCAGCACCCGCTTGCAGCGACCGAGTTCGGCTTTCCACATTCTTCCCCGGCTCTCTTTCGCTTCTCCGCACAACCTGCGGCTGTACCGCAGACGCCGCGGGCTGTGGTTCCGCGAGGCGCTGCTTTCTCGGCAAAACGCAGGTTCTCGTTCTTGTCAGCTCTGCTATGCAGAAGCACAGGAAGGCTGCCAGAGCTGCTCCTCTAGCTGCTCTACGCAGAGGCAACTGTAAATCAGCTAGACATTGATCCTGTTGTGGAAAAGGCAGGAAAGTTGCTGCAAAAGCGTTTTGGCTTGCTGGAAGCAGCAGCAAGCACGAGGGCTTCTCTGCACACTGCAAACACAAAACAGAAGCACCTACACAGCGAAAGGAGACTGCCTGACACGTGCTGCACTCAGTACAGCTCTGGGCTGCTGCCAGGAAAGGTATTTCAAGGAACTAGCCACAGGGACTCTGCACTGTGTTGGGAGAGTTTCTACAAGGTGACCAGAAGCTGTTCGCCAGCACCCGCTTGCAGCGACCGAGTTCGGCTTTCCACATTCTTCCCCGGCTCTCTTTAGCTTCTCCGCACAACCTGCGGCTGTACCCAAGACACCGCTGGCTGTGGTTCCGCGTGGCGCTGCTTTCTCGGCAAAACGCAGCTTCTCGTTCTTGACAGCTCTGCTATGCAGAAGCACAGGAAAGCCGGCAGAGCTGCTCCTCTAGCTGCTCTACGCAGAGGCAACTGTAAATCAGCTAGACATTGATCCTGTTGTGGAAAAGGCAGGAAAGCGGCTGCAAAAGCGTTTTGGCTTGCTGGAAGCAGCAGCAAGCACGAGGACTTCTCTGCACACTGCAAACACAAAACAGAAGCAGCTACACAGCGAAAGGAGACTGCCTGACACCTGCTGCACTCAGTACAGCTCTGGGCTGCTGCCTGGAAAGGTATTTTAAGGAACTAGCCACAGGGACTCTGCACTGTGCTGGGGGAGTTTCTACAAGGTGACCAGAAGCTGTTGGCCAGCACCCGCTTGTAGCGACCGAGTTCGGCTTTCCACATTCTTCCCCGGCTCTCTTTCGCTTCTCCGCACAACCTGCGGCTGTACCGCAGACGCCGCGGGCTGTGGTTCCGCGAGGCGCTGCTTTCTGGGCAAAACGCAGCTTCTCGTTCTTGACAGCTCTGCTATGCAGAAGCAGAGGAAAGCCGGCAGAGCTGCTCCTCTAGCTGCTCTACGCAGAGGCAACTGTAAATCAGCTAGACATTGATCCTGTTGTGGAAAAGGCAGGAAAGTTGCTGCAAAAGCGTTTTGGCTTGCTGGAAGCAGCAGCAAGCACGAGGGCTTCTCTGCTCGCTGCAAACACAAAACAGAAGCACCTACACGGCGAGAGGAGACTGCCTGACACCTGCTGCACTCAGTACAGCTCTGGGCTGCTGCCAGGAAAGGTATTTCAAGGAACTAGCCACGGGGACTCTGCACTGTGCTGGGGGTGTTTCTAGAAGGTGACCAGAAGCTGTTGGCCAGCACCCGCTTGCAGCGACCGAGTTCGGCTTTCCACATTCTTCCCCGGCTCTCTTTCGCTTCTCCGCACAACCTGCGGCTGTACCGCAGACGCCGCGGGCTGTGGTTCCGCGAGGCGCTGCTTTCTCGGCAAAACGCAGGTTCTCGTTCTTGTCAGCTCTGCTATGCAGAAGCACAGGAAGGCTGCCAGAGCTGCTCCTCTAGCTGCTCTACGCAGAGGCAACTGTAAATCAGCTAGACATTGATCCTGTTGTGGAAAAGGCAGGAAAGTTGCTGCAAAAGCGTTTTGGCTTGCTGGAAGCAGCAGCAAGCACGAGGGCTTCTCTGCACACTGCAAACACAAAACAGAAGCACCTACACAGCGAAAGGAGACTGCCTGACACGTGCTGCACTCAGTACAGCTCTGGGCTGCTGCCAGGAAAGGTATTTTAAGGAACTAGCCACAGGGACTCTGCACTGTGTTGGGAGAGTTTCTACAAGGTGACCAGAAGCTGTTCGCCAGCACCCGCTTGCAGCGACCGAGTTCGGCTTTCCACATTCTTCCCCGGCTCTCTTTCGCTTCTCCGTACAACCTGCGTCTGTACCCGAGACGCCGCTGGCTGTGGTTCTGCGAGGCGCTGCTTTCTCGGCAAAATGCAGCTTCTCGTTCTTGACAGCTCTGCTATGCAGAAGCAGAGGAAAGCCGGCAGAGCTGCTCCTCTAGCTGCTCTACGCAGAGGCAACTGTAAATCAGCTAGACATTGATCCTGTTGTGGAAAAGGCAGGAAAGTTGCTGCAAAAGCGTTTTGGCTTGCTGGAAGCAGCAGCAAGCACGAGGGCTTCTCTGCACGCTGCAAACACAAAACAGAAGCACCTACACGGCGAGAGGAGACTGCCTGACACCTGCTGCACGCAGTACAGCTCTGGGCTGCTGCCAGGACAGGTATTTTAAGGAACTAGCCACAGGGACTTGCACAGTGCTGGGGGAGTTTCTACAAGGTGACCAGAAGCTGTTGGCCAGCACCCGCTTGCAGCGACCGAGTTTGGCTTTCCACATTCTTCCCCGGCTCTCTTTCGCTTCTCCGCACAACCTGCGGCTGTACCCAAGATGCCGCTGGCTGTGGTTCCGCGAAGCGCTGCTTTGTCGGCAAAACGCAGCTTCTCATTCTTGACAGCTCTGCTATGCAGAAGCAGAGGAAAGCCGGCACAGCTGCTCCTCTAGCTGCTCTACGCAGAGGCAACTGTAAATCAGCTAGACCTTGATCCTGTTGTGGAAAAGGCAGGAAAGTTGCTGCAAAAGCGTTTTGGCTTGCTGGAAGCAGCAGCAAGCACGAGGGCTTCTCTGCACGCTGCAAACACAAAACAGAAGCACCTACACGGCGAGAGGAGACTGCCTGACACCTGCTGCACTCAGTACAGCTCTGGGCTGCTGCCAGGACAGGTATTTTAAGGAACTAGCCACAGGGACTTGCACAGTGCTGGGGGAGTTTCTACAAGGTGACCAGAAGCTGTTGGCCAGCACCCGCTTGCAGCGACCGAGTTTGGCTTTCCACATTCTTCCCCGGCTCTCTTTCGCTTCTCCGCACAACCTGCGGCTGTACCCAAGATGCCGCTGGCTGTGGTTCCGCGAAGCGCTGCTTTGTCGGCAAAACGCAGCTTCTCATTCTTGACAGCTCTGCTATGCAGAAGCAGAGGAAAGCCGGCACAGCTGCTCCTCTAGCTGCTCTACGCAGAGGCAACTGTAAATCAGCTAGACCTTGATCCTGTTGTGGAAAAGGCAGGAAAGTTGCTGCAAAAGTGTTTTGGCTTTCTGGAAGCAGCAGCAAGCACGAGGGCTTCTCTGCACACTGCAAACACAAAACAGAAGCACCTACACGGCGAGAGGAGACTGCCTGAAACCTGCTGCACTCAGTACAGCTCTGGGCTGCTGCCAGGAAAGGTATTTCAAGGAACTAGCCACGGGGACTCTGCACTGTGCTGGGAGAGTTTCTAGAAGGTGACCAGAAGCTGTTGGCCAGCACCCGCTTGCAGCGACCGAGTTCGGCTTTCCGCATTCTTCCCCGGCTCTCTTTCGCTTCTCCGCACAACCTGCGGCTGTACCCAAGACGCCGCTGGCTGTGGTTCCACGAGGCGCTGCTTTCTCGGCAAAACGCAGCTTCTCGTTCTTGACAGCTCTGCTATGCAGAAGCAGAGGAAAGCCAGCAGAGCTGCTCCTCTAGCTGCTCTACGCAGAGGCAACTGTAAGTCAGCTAGACATTGATCCTATTGTGGAAAAGGCAGGAAAGTGGCTGCAAAAGCGTTTTGGCTTGCTGGAAGCAGCAGCAAGCACGAGGGCTTCTCTGCACGCTGCAAACACAAAACAGAAGCACCTACACGGCGAGAGGAGACTGCCTGACACCTGCTGCACTCAGTACAGCTCTGGGCTGCTGCCAGGAAAGGTATTTCAAGGAACTAGCCACGGGGGCTCTGCACTGTGTTGGGAGAGTTTCTACAAGGTGACCAGAAGTGTTCGCCAGCACCCGCTTGCAGCGACCGAGTTCGGCTTTCCACATTCTTCCCCGGCTCTCTTTCGATTCTCCGCACAAGCTGCGGCTGTACCGCAGACGCCGCTGGCTGTGGTTCCGCGAAGCGCTGCTTTCTCGGCAAAACGCAGCTTCTCGTTCTTTACAGCTCTGCTATGCAGAAGCACAGGAAAGCCAGCAGAGCTGCTCCTCTAGCTGCTCTACACAGAGGCAACTGTAAGACAGCTAGACATTGATCCTGTTGTGGAAAAGGCAGGAAATTTGCTGCAAAAGCGTTTTGGATTGCTGGAAGCAGCAGCAAGCACGAGGGCTTCTCTGCGCGCTGCAAACACAAAACAGAAACACCTACACGGCGAGATGAGACTGCCTGACACGTGCTGCACTCAGTACAGCTCTGGGCTGCTGCCAGGAAAGGTATTTCAAGGAACTAGCCACGGGGACTCTGCACTGTGCTGGGGGAGTTTCTAGAAGGTGACCAGAAGCTGTTGGCCAGCACCCGCTTGCAGCGACCGAGTTCGGCTTTCCACATTCTTCCCCGGCTCTCTTTCGCTTCTCCGCACAACCTGCGGCTGTACCGCAGACGCCGCGGGCTGTGGTTCCGCGAGGCGCTGCTTTCTCGGCAAAACGCAGGTTCTCGTTCTTGTCAGCTCTGCTATGCAGAAGCACAGGAAGGCTGCCAGAGCTGCTCCTCTAGCTGCTCTACGCAGAGGCAACTGTAAATCAGCTAGACATTGATCCTGTTGTGGAAAAGGCAGGAAAGTTGCTGCAAAAGCGTTTTGGCTTGCTGGAAGCAGCAGCAAGCACGAGGGCTTCTCTGCACACTGCAAACACAAAACAGAAGCACCTACACAGCGAAAGGAGACTGCCTGACACGTGCTGCACTCAGTACAGCTCTGGGCTGCTGCCAGGAAAGGTATTTCAAGGAACTAGCCACAGGGACTCTGCACTGTGTTGGGAGAGTTTCTACAAGGTGACCAGAAGCTGTTCGCCAGCACCCGCTTGCAGCGACCGAGTTCGGCTTTCCACATTCTTCCCCGGCTCTCTTTAGCTTCTCCGCACAACCTGCGGCTGTACCCAAGACACCGCTGGCTGTGGTTCCGCGTGGCGCTGCTTTCTCGGCAAAACGCAGCTTCTCGTTCTTGACAGCTCTGCTATGCAGAAGCACAGGAAAGCCGGCAGAGCTGCTCCTCTAGCTGCTCTACGCAGAGGCAACTGTAAATCAGCTAGACATTGATCCTGTTGTGGAAAAGGCAGGAAAGCGGCTGCAAAAGCGTTTTGGCTTGCTGGAAGCAGCAGCAAGCACGAGGACTTCTCTGCACACTGCAAACACAAAACAGAAGCAGCTACACAGCGAAAGGAGACTGCCTGACACCTGCTGCACTCAGTACAGCTCTGGGCTGCTGCCTGGAAAGGTATTTTAAGGAACTAGCCACAGGGACTCTGCACTGTGCTGGGGGAGTTTCTACAAGGTGACCAGAAGCTGTTGGCCAGCACCCGCTTGTAGCGACCGAGTTCGGCTTTCCACATTCTTCCCCGGCTCTCTTTCGCTTCTCCGCACAACCTGCGGCTGTACCGCAGACGCCGCGGGCTGTGGTTCCGCGAGGCGCTGCTTTCTCGGCAAAACGCAGCTTCTCGTTCTTGACAGCTCTGCTATGCAGAAGCAGAGGAAAGCCGGCAGAGCTGCTCCTCTAGCTGCTCTACGCAGAGGCAACTGTAAATCAGCTAGACATTGATCCTGTTGTGGAAAAGGCAGGAAAGTTGCTGCAAAAGCGTTTTGGCTTGCTGGAAGCAGCAGCAAGCACGAGGGCTTCTCTGCTCGCTGCAAACACAAAACAGAAGCACCTACACGGCGAGAGGAGACTGCCTGACACCTGCTGCACTCAGTACAGCTCTGGGCTGCTGCCAGGAAAGGTATTTCAAGGAACTAGCCACGGGGACTCTGCACTGTGCTGGGGGTGTTTCTAGAAGGTGACCAGAAGCTGTTGGCCAGCACCCGCTTGCAGCGACCGAGTTCGGCTTTCCACATTCTTCCCCGGCTCTCTTTCGCTTCTCCGCACAACCTGCGGCTGTACCGCAGACGCCGCGGGCTGTGGTTCCGCGAGGCGCTGCTTTCTCGGCAAAACGCAGGTTCTCGTTCTTGTCAGCTCTGCTATGCAGAAGCACAGGAAGGCTGCCAGAGCTGCTCCTCTAGCTGCTCTACGCAGAGGCAACTGTAAATCAGCTAGACATTGATCCTGTTGTGGAAAAGGCAGGAAAGTTGCTGCAAAAGCGTTTTGGCTTGCTGGAAGCAGCAGCAAGCACGAGGGCTTCTCTGCACACTGCAAACACAAAACAGAAGCACCTACACAGCGAAAGGAGACTGCCTGACACGTGCTGCACTCAGTACAGCTCTGGGCTGCTGCCAGGAAAGGTATTTTAAGGAACTAGCCACAGGGACTCTGCACTGTGTTGGGAGAGTTTCTACAAGGTGACCAGAAGCTGTTCGCCAGCACCCGCTTGCAGCGACCGAGTTCGGCTTTCCACATTCTTCCCCGGCTCTCTTTCGCTTCTCCGTACAACCTGCGTCTGTACCCGAGACGCCGCTGGCTGTGGTTCTGCGAGGCGCTGCTTTCTCGGCAAAATGCAGCTTCTCGTTCTTGACAGCTCTGCTATGCAGAAGCAGAGGAAAGCCGGCAGAGCTGCTCCTCTAGCTGCTCTACGCAGAGGCAACTGTAAATCAGCTAGACATTGATCCTGTTGTGGAAAAGGCAGGAAAGTTGCTGCAAAAGCGTTTTGGCTTGCTGGAAGCAGCAGCAAGCACGAGGGCTTCTCTGCACGCTGCAAACACAAAACAGAAGCACCTACACGGCGAGAGGAGACTGCCTGACACCTGCTGCACGCAGTACAGCTCTGGGCTGCTGCCAGGACAGGTATTTTAAGGAACTAGCCACAGGGACTTGCACAGTGCTGGGGGAGTTTCTACAAGGTGACCAGAAGCTGTTGGCCAGCACCCGCTTGCAGCGACCGAGTTTGGCTTTCCACATTCTTCCCCGGCTCTCTTTCGCTTCTCCGCACAACCTGCGGCTGTACCCAAGATGCCGCTGGCTGTGGTTCCGCGAAGCGCTGCTTTGTCGGCAAAACGCAGCTTCTCATTCTTGACAGCTCTGCTATGCAGAAGCAGAGGAAAGCCGGCACAGCTGCTCCTCTAGCTGCTCTACGCAGAGGCAACTGTAAATCAGCTAGACCTTGATCCTGTTGTGGAAAAGGCAGGAAAGTTGCTGCAAAAGTGTTTTGGCTTTCTGGAAGCAGCAGCAAGCACGAGGGCTTCTCTGCACACTGCAAACACAAAACAGAAGCACCTACACGGCGAGAGGAGACTGCCTGAAACCTGCTGCACTCAGTACAGCTCTGGGCTGCTGCCAGGAAAGGTATTTCAAGGAACTAGCCACGGGGACTCTGCACTGTGCTGGGAGAGTTTCTAGAAGGTGACCAGAGGCTGTTGGCCAGCACCCGCTTGCAGCGACCGAGTTCGGCTTTCCGCATTCTTCCCCGGCTCTCTTTCGCTTCTCCGCACAACCTGCGGCTGTACCCAAGACGCCGCTGGCTGTGGTTCCACGAGGCGCTGCTTTCTCGGCAAAACGCAGCTTCTCGTTCTTGACAGCTCTGCTATGCAGAAGCAGAGGAAAGCCAGCAGAGCTGCTCCTCTAGCTGCTCTACGCAGAGGCAACTGTAAGTCAGCTAGACATTGATCCTATTGTGGAAAAGGCAGGAAAGTGGCTGCAAAAGCGTTTTGGCTTGCTGGAAGCAGCAGCAAGCACGAGGGCTTCTCTGCACGCTGCAAACACAAAACAGAAGCACCTACACGGCGAGAGGAGACTGCCTGACACCTGCTGCACTCAGTACAGCTCTGGGCTGCTGCCAGGAAAGGTATTTCAAGGAACTAGCCACGGGGGCTCTGCACTGTGTTGGGAGAGTTTCTACAAGGTGACCAGAAGTGTTCGCCAGCACCCGCTTGCAGCGACCGAGTTCGGCTTTCCACATTCTTCCCCGGCTCTCTTTCGATTCTCCGCACAAGCTGCGGCTGTACCGCAGACGCCGCTGGCTGTGGTTCCGCGAAGCGCTGCTTTCTCGGCAAAACGCAGCTTCTCGTTCTTTACAGCTCTGCTATGCAGAAGCACAGGAAAGCCAGCAGAGCTGCTCCTCTAGCTGCTCTACACAGAGGCAACTGTAAGACAGCTAGACATTGATCCTGTTGTGGAAAAGGCAGGAAATTTGCTGCAAAAGCGTTTTGGCTTGCTGGAAGCAGCAGCAAGCACGAGGGCTTCTCTGCGCGCTGCAAACACAAAACAGAAACACCTACACGGCGAGATGAGACTGCCTGACACGTGCTGCACTCAGTACAGCTCTGGGCTGCTGCCAGGAAAGGTATTTCAAGGAACTAGCCACGGGGACTCTGCACTGTGCTGGGGGAGTTTCTAGAAGGTGACCAGAAGCTGTTGGCCAGCACCCGCTTGCAGCGACCGAGTTCGGCTTTCCACATTCTTCCCCGGCTCTCTTTCGCTTCTCCGCACAACCTGCGGCTGTACCGCAGACGCCGCGGGCTGTGGTTCCGCGAGGCGCTGCTTTCTCGGCAAAACGCAGGTTCTCGTTCTTGTCAGCTCTGCTATGCAGAAGCACAGGAAGGCTGCCAGAGCTGCTCCTCTAGCTGCTCTACGCAGAGGCAACTGTAAATCAGCTAGACATTGATCCTGTTGTGGAAAAGGCAGGAAAGTTGCTGCAAAAGCGTTTTGGCTTGCTGGAAGCAGCAGCAAGCACGAGGGCTTCTCTGCACACTGCAAACACAAAACAGAAGCACCTACACAGCGAAAGGAGACTGCCTGACACGTGCTGCACTCAGTACAGCTCTGGGCTGCTGCCAGGAAAGGTATTTCAAGGAACTAGCCACGGGGACTCTGCACTGTGTTGGGAGAGTTTCTACAAGGTGACCAGAAGCTGTTCGCCAGCACCCGCTTGCAGCGACCGAGTTCGGCTTTCCACATTCTTCCCCGGCTCTCTTTCGCTTCTCCGCACAACCTGCGGCTGTACCCAAGACACCGCTGGCTGTGGTTCCGCGTGGCGCTGCTTTCTCGGCAAAACGCAGCTTCTCGTTCTTGACAGCTCTGCTATGCAGAAGCACAGGAAAGCCGGCAGAGCTGCTCCTCTAGCTGCTCTACGCAGAGGCAACTGTAAATCAGCTAGACATTGATCCTGTTGTGGAAAAGGCAGGAAAGCGGCTGCAAAAGCGTTTTGGCTTGCTGGAAGCAGCAGCAAGCACGAGGACTTCTCTGCACACTGCAAACACAAAACAGAAGCAGCTACACAGCGAAAGGAGACTGCCTGACACCTGCTGCACTCAGTACAGCTCAGGTCTGCTGCCTGGAAAGGTATTTTAAGGAACTAGCCACAGGGACTCTGCACTGTGCTGGGGGAGTTTCTACAAGGTGACCAGAAGCTGTTGGCCAGCACCCGCTTGCAGCGACCGAGTTTGGCTTTCCACATTCTTCCCCGGCTCTCTTTCGCTTCTCCGCACAACCTGCGGCTGTACCGCAGACGCCGCGGGCTGTGGTTCCGCGAGGCGCTGCTTTCTCGGCAAAACGCAGCTTCTCGTTCTTGACAGCTCTGCTATGCAGAAGCAGAGGAAAGCCGGCAGAGCTGCTCCTCTAGCTGCTCTACGCAGAGGCAACTGTAAATCAGCTAGACATTGATCCTGTTGTGGAAAAGGCAGGAAAGTTGCTGCAAAAGCGTTTTGGCTTGCTGGAAGCAGCAGCAAGCACGAGGGCTTCTCTGCACACTGCAAACACAAAACAGAAGCACCTACACAGCGAAAGGAGACTGCCTGACACGTGCTGCACTCAGTACAGCTCTGGGCTGCTGCCAGGAAAGGTATTTCAAGGAACTAGCCACAGGGACTCTGCACTGTGTTGGGAGAGTTTCTACAAGGTGACCAGAAGCTGTTCGCCAGCACCCGCTTGCAGCGACCGAGTTCGGCTTTCCACATTCTTCCCCGGCTCTCTTTCGCTTCTCCGCACAACCTGCGGCTGTACCCAAGACACCGCTGGCTGTGGTTCCGCGTGGCGCTGCTTTCTCGGCAAAACGCAGCTTCTCGTTCTTGACAGCTCTGCTATGCAGAAGCACAGGAAAGCCGGCAGAGCTGCTCCTCTAGCTGCTCTACGCAGAGGCAACTGTAAATCAGCTAGACATTGATCCTGTTGTGGAAAAGGCAGGAAAGCGGCTGCAAAAGCGTTTTGGCTTGCTGGAAGCAGCAGCAAGCACGAGGACTTCTCTGCACACTGCAAACACAAAACAGAAGCAGCTACACAGCGAAAGGAGACTGCCTGACACCTGCTGCACTCAGTACAGCTCAGGTCTGCTGCCTGGAAAGGTATTTTAAGGAACTAGCCACAGGGACTCTGCACTGTGCTGGGGGAGTTTCTACAAGGTGACCAGAAGCTGTTGGCCAGCACCCGCTTGCAGCGACCGAGTTTGGCTTTCCACATTCTTCCCCGGCTCTCTTTCGCTTCTCCGCACAACCTGCGGCTGTACCGCAGACGCCGCGGGCTGTGGTTCCGCGAGGCGCTGCTTTCTCGGCAAAACGCAGCTTCTCGTTCTTGACAGCTCTGCTATGCAGAAGCAGAGGAAAGCCGGCAGAGCTGCTCCTCTAGCTGCTCTACACAGAGGCAACTGTAAATCAGCTAGACATTGATCCTGTTGTGGAAAAGGCAGGAAAGTTGCTGCAAAAGCGTTTTGGCTTGCTGGAAGCAGCAGCAAGCACGAGGGCTTCTCTGCACGCTGCAAACACAAAACAGAAGCACCTACACGGCGAGAGGAGACTGCCTGACACCTGCTGCACTCAGTACAGCTCTGGGCTGCTGCCAGGAAAGGTATTTCAAGGAACTAGCCACGGGGACTCTGCACTGTGCTGGGGGTGTTTCTAGAAGGTGACCAGAAGCTGTTGGCCAGCACCCGCTTGCAGCGACCGAGTTCGGCTTTCCACATTCTTCCCCGGCTCTCTTTCGCTTCTCCGCACAACCTGCGGCTGTACCGCAGACGCCGCGGGCTGTGGTTCCGCGAGGCGCTGCTTTCTCGGCAAAACGCAGGTTCTCGTTCTTGTCAGCTCTGCTATGCAGAAGCACAGGAAGGCTGCCAGAGCTGCTCCTCTAGCTGCTCTACGCAGAGGCAACTGTAAATCAGCTAGACATTGATCCTGTTGTGGAAAAGGCAGGAAAGTTGCTGCAAAAGCGTTTTGGCTTGCTGGAAGCAGCAGCAAGCACGAGGGCTTCTCTGCACACTGCAAACACAAAACAGAAGCACCTACACAGCGAAAGGAGACTGCCTGACACGTGCTGCACTCAGTACAGCTCTGGGCTGCTGCCAGGAAAGGTATTTTAAGGAACTAGCCACAGGGACTCTGCACTGTGTTGGGAGAGTTTCTACAAGGTGACCAGAAGCTGTTCGCCAGCACCCGCTTGCAGCGACCGAGTTCGGCTTTCCACATTCTTCCCCGGCTCTCTTTCGCTTCTCCGCACAACCTGCGGCTGTACCCGAGACGCCGCTGGCTGTGGTTCTGCGAGGCGCTGCTTTCTCGGCAAAATGCAGCTTCTCGTTCTTGACAGCTCTGCTATGCAGAAGCACAGGAAAGCCGGCAGAGCTGCTCCTCTAGCTGCTCTACGCAGAGGCAACTGTAAATCAGCTAGACATTGATCCTGTTGTGGAAAAGGCAGGAAAGTTGCTGCAAAAGCGTTTTGGCTTGCTGGAAGCAGCAGCAAGCACGAGGGCTTCTCTGCACGCTGCAAACACAAAACAGAAGCACCTACACGGCGAGAGGAGACTGCCTGACACCTGCTGCACTCAGTACAGCTCTGGGCTGCTGCCAGGACAGGTATTTTAAGGAACTAGCCACAGGGACTTGCACAGTGCTGGGGGAGTTTCTACAAGGTGACCAGAAGCTGTTGGCCAGCACCCGCTTGCAGCGACCGAGTTCGGCTTTCCACATTCTTCCCCGGCTCTCTTTCGCTTCTCCGCACAACATTCGGCTGTACCCAAGATGCCGCTGGCTGTGGTTCCGCGAAGCGCTGCTTTGTCGGCAAAACGCAGCTTCTCATTCTTGACAGCTCTGCTATGCAGAAGCAGAGGAAAGCCGGCACAGCTGCTCCTCTAGCTGCTCTACGCAGAGGCAACTGTAAATCAGCTAGACCTTGATCCTGTTGTGGAAAAGGCAGGAAAGTTGCTGCAAAAGTGTTTTGGCTTTCTGGAAGCAGCAGCAAGCACGAGGGCTTCTCTGCACACTGCAAACACAAAACAGAAGCACCTACACGGCGACAGGAGACTGCCTGAAACCTGCTGCACTCAGTACAGCTCTGGGCTGCTGCCAGGAAAGGTATTTCAAGGAACTAGCCACGGGGACTCTGCACTGTGCTGGGAGAGTTTCTACAAGGTGACCAGTGTTGCGTCACAACCCCAGGGCGCTGGGTGCTGCGATGGTGCGTATCTGGTTTTGGCTCAGCTCGGTATTCAGGCTGCGCTCCCGGCTGCTTTTTGGATACGCTTCAACAAAGTTCGTTGGTGGGGTTTTGGCTTAAAGGAAGCTTAGCTCACGCTGACATGGCGCTGGCAATAGAGGGGACTTTTAGAGGCTTTGAAAATAGAGGCTTTATTTGGTGGGGGATCAGGGGTCCCCCAGCCTCAGGCAAGTGCCTCTAAAAGACACCGGACCTGGGCCGCAGGGCGTTTTTGTACAACCATTCAAAGGGGTGTGTACAACGTGTTTAAACCAATATAACAATTAAAACGATACATGCCAGCTAGATTACATAAACACTAACAAATCCTTAATAGGTCTGGGAGTGGTCTTTCGGGGTTTTGCCAACCAGGGGCCGAGCTTTTGGACCTTGAAGATAAGAATTCTGTGATGGACAAGGGAAAAGATCATACGTGAAACAGGGATATAACAAAAGGGAACCAATAGGGAAGAGACTCTGTGCAGAGACTCTGGTTGTCTTAGAAACTTTTATCAGCTACTTTTAAGACAAAGGGGCTCCTTCAAGGTATCTACTATACTAAAACTTACAATATAAAAAAAACCTATACTACATTCATAACTAAAACTTAAAAAACATTTCTTTGTACAGCCACACTTCCCCCTTTTTTTTTTATTTTGTTACTTTTCTGGAGTGTAAATTTTTGAGCTGTCTTCGCTGCTCGAGGCATCATCTGGTGGAAATTCGATGGCTGGCACTACTGAGTGCACAGAGGGGGTGGAAGTGGGAAAAATTGCATGCATAATTAAATTTTTCACTAAACTAAAAGCAATGGCTACAACTAAAACAATGAACAAAACTAACAGTCCTGTTTTGATCCACGAGCTGGCAATGCTAGAAAGTCCAACACGTGAAAAGATGTTGTCAAACCAGTCTCCTGTTTCTTTCTTGATGGAATTGACCATTTCTCACAGCTGGTGGACAGATTTTTTGACGTCTTCTGCTTTGGACGATAGATTGAAGCAACACAGTCCTTCAAACTCTTCGCATGAATGCTGATTTAACAAAAGCAGGTAGTCAATGGCAGCTCTGTTCTGGAGGGTTGCCTGCCTGGTGACTTCGTCTTCTGAAAGGAGGTCACTTACAGCTTGTGTTGTTAAATTTGCTTGCTTGGCCACCCAGCATTCCAAACAGCTCAATTCTCCCATAGATTTTGCAATTGAAACCCATGGTAAAAAACTGTCAGGGCTGTAGTTTTTGCTCTGGACCAATGAATAATTTCTGAATTACAATCAGGATCGAGACTTGTTAGGTCTCTTTTCTGAATTTGAAGAGAGGAATTTCTCTTGTGCCAATTGAAAATTTGAGTCATGTTTGGGGTGAACAGGCTTAACTTGCCTAATGTGCATGGGCCTCCAATCAGTCGAGCAGGAACGCCTGTGAATGCTCTGTCACCACAAATGAAAAAAAGACCCTTAGGAAGGGAACGGGGAAAAGTGTTGTCAGTAGAAGGAACTTTAACATGCACAATTTTTGTGCACCAATTTGCTGCCATGTATGGACTTCTAACTTGCAGCAAATTGTAAAATCACTTCTCTTGTTTTTTGGGAGGAGTATACAGAAATTGAACACAAAAGGGAGCTTTAGAGGACCCAAGGAGTTCCAATTCTTGGGGCTCTTGGTGGGCACGCAAAAGAGTTTGTGACCACTCTTTCCAAAAAGCAAGGGGATTCATGACAAAAGTCGACGGGGGTTCACCTATTTCTTCAAAGTGATGAACTGTGCTGGGCTTTCGATTAAATCTTTGTTGCCATTGAAGGAGCGAGTATGGATACTCTTCTTCTTTCACAGGGATTCCTACCAGGCAGGAGGATATGGGATCTTGGGTTGCTGCTGAGGCTAGGCAAATGTGGTCTTGGCCTAGACTCCGTGCGAGGGTTTTCCACACATTGGTTTTTGGCTGTGGAACGATCCAGGGGATGGTTATTGATGGCAAACTGAGCAGCACCACAAGGGTAAACACTGTCGTGCTGCAGATTTTCATGCTGAACACCAGGCTTGTGGTTCTGTAACTCAAAATAAAAATTCAGTTAAATAAACACTGAACACAATCATCTGGAGGAAACAGCTCTTCTGCTTCTTCCTCTTGCCAAAACATCCAGGAGGGAAGAGTAACTGGGCAAGGAGGCCTTGCCTCTGAATTTTTCTCTTCTCTTCTTTTTTTCCTCCTTCTCCAGGAGGCCACAGTGGCCTGGGGCACTTTTGTTTTTGAAGTTTTGGGGACATAGGGTCTCACGCATCGGGAGGGAATCCACCGCAAGCCAGTGGGAGTGGAGACGCAGGCGTACCCACGCCCCCAGGTGACCAAATCATGAGGACCCTGTATCCTCAAAGCTTCTGGATCTTTGACAAGGACTTTTGGCCTTTCATGGGGCTCTAACTGTGAGCTCCCTTGAAAATGCCTTTTCACCGGCGGCTTCATGGACTCAAAAGAACAATTAAGAAAATTTAAAGTGAACAAAGCACGGGCCAATCTTACAGATGGTGGTTCAATTTTGAGAACCGGTTGCTGCTGACTGAGGACTCTTTTGAGATTCTGATGAGTCCTCTCTACAATTGCTTGACCTGTCGGAGAGTGGGGAATCCCAGTTTTGTGTTCCACTCCCCATTGCTGTAGAAAGCTGCGGAATTCTTTGGATTTGTAAGCTGGTCCGTTGTCGGTTTTCAAAGACTTTGGAATGCCTAAAACAGCGAAAGCCTGGATAAAATGCTTGATAGCATCTCCAGCTTTCTCTCCTGTGTGGGCAGAAGCAAAAACAGCTCCCGAGAACGTGTCGACAGAGACATGCACGTACTTTTGTTTTCCAAAGGGGGCGAAGTGCGTGACGTCTGATTGCCACACTTCACAGCTGGACAAACCACGGGGATTCACGCCTGTGGGCATGGATGGAATGGCACTTTTGTGACATTGTGAACAGCTATTTATAATCGCTTTGGCTTGGTCACGGGTTAAGTTAAACTGCCAGACCAAACCTGGTGCGTTTTGGTGATGGAGTTGGTGACTGATTCTTGCCTGCTCAAAACGATTTGGCAGCGGGGTCACCTCAACGGGGCAGCGAGAGCATCAGCTCTCCTGTTTCCTTCTGCAATGGATCCTGGGAGCTCTGTGTGTGATCTGGTGTGCATCACGTAAAAGGGATGTTCTCTGTGAGAAATCAGTTTCACAAGCTTAGAAAGCAACTGAAAAAGAGTGATGTTGGAAACTTCCTGCAGCACAGAATGTTCTGCTCTAGAAACTATCCCTGCAACATAACTTGAATCGGTTACCAAATTGAAAGGTCCAGAGAACTTCTCAAACGCTCTAACGACTGCAGCCAACTCAGCAACTTGAGGCGATCCTTCCACCTCTGCAACATCTGATTCCCACTGCTGGGAAAGAGGGTCTTGCCAAGTCATGACTGACTTGTGTGACTTTCCTGAAGCGTCTGTAAAAACAGTCAGAGCGTCAAGAGGCTCTTTGCTCTGGATACTTTCTAGCTCTAATTGAAATGGAGCATCGGCATTGAACAGTTTGTGGGCAGGCCGATGAACTGAAATTTGGCCAGGGTAGCTATCTAGAGCAAACTGCAGTGCTTCGTTCTCCTGGAGCAAATGCTCCAGCATGGCTTTTGTGATTTGGCCTGATTTCAATTTGATTGGCATGTGAATGAACTCAAAGTCGCAGCCAGCCAGTTCTCGAAGGCGAATTCTTGCTTTCCGAATCAAATCAGCCATCAATTCTTGTGGCTTTGTCATCCTTTTGGACCTGTGGTGACTCAGAAAGACCCACTCTATAATAGAGAGAGGATCTTCATTGTCTTGGACTTTCTTTGATTTCTGGGTGGTTTTTTTGTCCCATTGAAAAATCATTCCATGAAGATGTGGCAGCTTTCCTAAAATGATAAAACGAAAAGGCAGGTCAGGCTTACACCTGTTGGCCTGTCTGGTGGACATTGCGTGCTGAATGTTTTCGAGCGCAATTTTTGCTTCTGGGGTGAGGGTCCTGGGGGAACTGAGCCCCTCTCCCCCTTTTAACAAATCAAAAAGGGGGGCTAGATTTTCAGTAGAAAGACCCAGCCAAGGTCTCACCCAGTTCAAAGTTCCACACAGTTGATGAACATCTGCAAGGGTCTGAATTTGGGTTCTAATTTTCAATTTTTGAGGAACAATGGTCCTCTTTCCAATTTCAAGCCCTAGATATTTCCAGGGCAGCATTTGTTGAATTTTGGACTCTTGCAGCTCAAAACCTGCATCAACCAGTGAAGACACTGTAAGGTCGAGTGCATGTTTTAACAAGTCGTCTGTTGGCGCGGAAATCAAAACATCATCGATGTAATGATAAATGATCGCTTGGGGCACTGCTGCACGCACGGGTTCGAGCAGGGAAGAAACATACCGTTGGCAGACCATGGGAGAGACCTTGAGGCCTTGGGGAAGGACTCTCCACTGGTACTTCTTCCATGGGGCGTCTTGATTCAAGGTGGGCACAGAGAAAGCAAAGCGTAGTGCATCATCAGGGTGAAGAGGAATGTGAAAAAAATCAATCTTTTATGTCAATCACAGTCAAATTCCAATTTTCAGGGAGCATAGTTGGGGAAGGCATCCCTGGTTGCAGTGATCCCATGTCCTCAACTACCTCATTAATTTTGCGAAGATCCTGGAGAAGCCTCCATCTGGTCTTGTCTGCTTTTTGAATGACAAACACTGGAGAGTTCCACGGTGAAGTGGTCTCTTCAATGTGGCCTTTTTTCAATTGCTCTTCTACCAATTCATTGAGCGCCTTTAATTTGTGCTTAGAGAGCGGCCACTGTTCTACCCAAACTGGTTCATCTGTCAGCCAATTCAGTTTTTGGATAGGATGCTCCTCAGTGACCGCAACTTGAAAAACCTTTGAAGGGTCAGGAATGTTGATTGTGACTCCCCATTGGGACATCAAATCTCTTCCCCACAGGGGTTCGTCAAAATCCAACACAAAAGGGCGTAAAGTTGCCAATTGCCCATCTGGTCCCTCAAATGTGACTGCTTTCTTTGACTGTTTGGCCAATTGCAAACCTCCAATGCCATTTACATGTTTGACAAAGTCTTGCAATTCCCAGTGTGACGGCCACACCTTTTCTGGTACAATTGTGACATCTGCAGCTGTGTCCCAGGCTCCTTCAAGGAGTCTGGATTCCCCACCCATGGAGAGTTTACAGTAATCTTTTGGCCTGTCAGAGCCTATCTTTTTTTATCACAGCGACTGTGGTGTCTGTGTCGCTTTCTTCTTTGCCATCTTCTGTGGCACTGTTCTCTGAACCTGTTCTCACTGCAAACTCTTGGAGAGATGGAATGGCTTGGGCGATGATTTGCCCTTTTGGTAAAAATGTGGGTGGGTTATCACTGCCCAACCACACTACAAATCGCCCTGGGTCTGTTCTTACAATCCCAGGAGCAATCTTGATGTCTGAGGGGGTGTACTTACAGTCTCCGACAACAACCCATTTGGTACCTATCAAATGCCACGTGCCTGGTTCTTTTGAGACCACGGCTGTGTGCCATTGACTGTCCCGCAGGTGAAGAGGCTCAGCCAGCTTGAGCCTGAAAGGCTCATACCTGTCTGTCGTTGTCAAGGATCCTGTTGGTTCAGGCAAGATTATGTGCCTCGGTTTGTCTGGTTTTGTCAAATCCTGTGAAAAGAAAGACAAATTTGATTTAAATGACTTTTTTCCTTTTTTGGTGTTTACAGCAGCCCGATTTGGATCAACACGATGGGCTGTCCCACGCTCGTCACTCAGTTTTTTGACCCTTTGTTGTTCTCTGTGTTCCCATTCTCCCCACTTCCCCTTTCTTTTAAAAAATTGTCAAATTGTTTTTTCATTGGACACCGGTTTGTCCAGTGATTGTTCTGACCACAGAGGAAGCAGGGGCGTTCTGGTTGTGCAGAACTGTTTTTCTTTTGTGGCTCTGATGTCTTCTGGGCTTTCGAAGTTTCAGCAGCAGCAGCAGTGACTTTTGGACGTGTCTTTGCTTCTTTGGGAGCTGGTTTCTTGCTTCTTGGAACTGTGACACTCACGGCTTGCAGCATCTGCCTGAGCTGAGGGATGGTCCCTGGTTCTCTTGGAATGAGGTTGATGGCAGCTGTGCACTCTTCGTTTGCATGGGAAAATGCCAGCTGCTGGATCACTTGTTTCTGGGCTTCTTCTGCTACAACTTGCTGCTGGACTGCTATCGAGAGGCGGTCTACAAAGTCAACGTATGATTCTTGTGGTTCCTGAAAAATTTCTAAATAACATTGAACAGATCCAGCAGGTTGCATTTTTAAAAAGGCTTTACAAGCTTGCTCAGTTACAAACTCAAGAACATTTTGTGGTATATTATTTGCTTGGTCAGTGGCTAGTTTCCAATCTCCCTCGCCTATTAAATGGTTGAGGGTGATTGGGTTGCCTGCGTTATCTGTTGCGGTGTCTGGGTTTTCTAACAAAGCTGGGAGTGCATCTTTCAACATGTTTGCCCAGGTGCCTTCCCAAAGCTCAAACTGAGCCTTTTTGACAAACATTTGAAAAGCTGTTTTAAATCTGAGGGAACAACTGTGATTCCAGCAAAAGAAGAAAACAACATTCCTTCAAAATATGAGCTTTCTCGGCCAAATTCTTTTAAAGCTTTCATTAAATCTTTAATGAGTGACTGAGGAAAAGCCCTCCACATTGCAAAGGTATTCCCGTGCCCACGAGTCCTACGATAGGTAACTGGTGTAATTGTGGGCACCTTTTCCCTGTTTTGCATTTGATCTGCTTCATCTGGGATTTTTCTCTCAGTGGCTGCTGTCAGGATTGCAGGAACTGCGAGCTCACAGTGTGTTTGCCTGTCACTATGGCAACAGGCTGGGGGCGGTGACCCGTTGACGCTGTGGGGAGGGGGAAGGAGGCTGCTTGGGACGGCTCCCGACTCCGCCCCTCTTGTCTGCAATGGCGGCGAGGGCTGAGACAGTGGCTCGGACCTGTAGCAAAAATGAGGAAAAACACTTCCCGGGGCTCGCTCTCTCACCGTGCTTTTTGGCTGAGGCGAAGGGGCTAGCCTGGGCTGACTCTCGGCGAGCAGAAAGGAACGCGCCTTGGCTCGGATCGGCTCCGGGGACGCGAACTGCGCAGGGTCTCTTTCTGCTGCGTGTTCGGGCTCGGGGATCGCAAGCGCCGGCAGCGCTTGCCGAGGGGCGGCTGTCGCGGCGTTTGCCGGGTCTCGGGGGGTTTGGAACCAAAGCGGGGGGGGGCACGGCAGCAGCGGGAGCAGCGGTTCGCCGCCTGCCTCGCGCACCGGTGCGGTTTCGACCGCGGCGAGTGGCGGGTGCGCGCTGCCGCTTGCTCCGCGCTCTGCCGCCATTCCAGCAGCGGCGAGCGGGGGGCGCGCCCGGAGCCACGCCGTGTCGGGGAACGGCGGCACTGAAAAAGAAGCTGAAAACGGTGTGGGGGCGGGATAGGGGGGGAGCGGGCCTGGCTCGAGGAGGGGTTGGAGCCGACCCGCGCGGCACGGCGGGGCGGGGACCAGAGCCGGGGCTGGGACGGGGACCGGGACCGGGGCGCGGACCGGAGCCGGGGCTGGGACAGGGACCGGAGCCGGGGCTGGGACGGGGACCGGGACCGGGGCGGGGGCGGTTTGGCTTAGCTGCAAACCACACCATTCTGGATGCGGGGGGGGGGAGCAGAGGGGTTTGGAGCGGGGACAGGGCGGCACTTGGGGTCCAGGGGGAAAGCAAATCCCATTCTGGGCTTTGAGTAGGCGGGGAAAAGGGCGGAGGCAAGTTTGGGGACAAAGGGAAAGACGAGCAGGGAGGGGAAATGGGCAGGGGAAGCGGAGCTCTCTGGGAAGAAGAAACTTGAGAAGACAAAGTACAAAGAGCAGATGGCTTCCCCATGTGGCATCCGCCATCTTTGTGGCTCTTTTCTTTGTTCTCCGGGGAGGGAAAAGCTTCAGGATTGGGGCTGCAGGGGTTACTGGAGCTGTTTTCATCGGCAGGAGGGGCTGAAGGTATTTCGTTCTCCGCAAACGAAAAACGAACTCTGGGTTTGTTTTCTCGAGAAACCGAAGGAGTGAGTGGAGGGGTTTTGCCGTTTAGACCTGCTAAACGGCTTTGGGAGGCCGCGGCAGTCCGGCCGTGACTGCCTCGGCTTAAAGGAACAAGGTTTTCAGTTTCGGAAATGGTCTTTGCATTTTTAAAAATTTTAAAAGGGTCTTTTGGGGATTTGGGAACTTTGGGTATGGAGGGAGGGGTGGGGGAAGGAAAGGAAGCGGGGGGGGAGGAAGAGGAGAAAGCATTAGGAGGAAACAAAGAGGAAGAGGCTGAGGAACATTTTTGCAAAGATGCAATATTTTTTTCTTGCATTTTTTCAATTTCTTTCAAGGCAGATATCAGCTGCCAAGGCCAAAACATGAATTTTGAAGCTAAAACATCTCCTGACTGAGCTAGCTTTTGTAACTTTTTTAAAACCTCTCCCCAAAACGAAATACAATTTACTTGGTTTGAATTAACATTTGAAAAGTGCAAAAACAAAAACTTAATAAATTCTTTCAATTCTTTCTTTGAATGCTTTACTTTAGCAACAAGTAAAATCCCAATTAAACTTTTAAAAACCTCTTTTTGAGTGATGGATTTTGTATTTCCCATTTTTAGCTGTTACTTGTTCCACCACTCTTTCAGCACCCCCCCTCACTTTTCCACAGGTTTTCCTTTCCTGAGGAGGGAGCCTTTCGCACGAGAAGGACTCACAGCCCCCCCTCTCCCTTCCCTCAGGGGTTGCGCAACCTTAAGATTCTGCGGCTCTTTCAAGCCTGCACTGTGGGTATTTTCCCCCCCTTCTTTGAGGAAATATACTCACCAAACCCAGGGGACAGCGGGGGGGGGGGGGGGATGCTGATGCGACCACACGCCGAAGAGAACTCCTTTGGGGCAGGAGCTGTTTTCTTCGTCCACTAGGGCTTCACCCTGGTGGCTCGTGAATTTGAGTGTCTGTGCAGACCTCTCACAGGGTCCACTCTGGGCCACTGCGTCAAACACACGACTCAGCGTGCTAAACTGCGGCTGCAGCCCCACGTTCTGGGCGCCAGTGTGTTGCGTCACAACCCCAGGGCGCTGGGTGCTGCGATGGTGCGTATCTGGTTTTGGCTCAGCTCGGTATTCAGGCTGCGCTCCCAGCTGCTTTTTGGATATGCTTCAACAAAGATCGTTGGTGGGGTTTTGGCTTAAAGGAAGCTTAGCTCACGCTGACATGGCGCTGGCAATAGAGGGGACTTTTAGAGGCTTTGAAAAAAGAGGCTTTATTTGGTGGGGGGGTCAGGGGTCCCCCAGCCTCAGGCAAGTACCTCCAAAAGACACCGGACCTGGGCCGCAGGGCGTTTTTGTACAACCATTCAAAGGGGTGGGTACAACGTGTTTAAACCAATAAAACAATTAAAACGATACATGCCAGCTAGATTACATAAACACTAAGAAATCCTAAATAGGTCTGGGGGTAGTCTTTCGGGGTTTTGCCAACCGGGGCCGAGCTTTTGGACCTTGAAGATAAGAATTCTGTGATGGACAAGGGAAAAGATCATACGTGAAACAGGGATATAACAAAAGGGAACCAATAGGGAAGAGACTCTGTGCAGAGACTCTGGTTGTCTTAGAAACTTTTATCAGCTACTTTTAAGACAAAGGGGCTCCTTCAAGGTATCTACTATACTAAAACTTACAATATAAAAAAAACCTATACTACATTCATAACTAAAACTTAAAAACATTTCTTTGCACAGCCACAGACCAGAAGCTGTTCGCCAGCACCCGCTTGCTGCGACCGAGTTGGCTTTCCACATTCTTCCCCGGCTCTCTTTCGCTTCTCCGCACAACCTGCGGCTGTACCGAAGACGCGGCTGGCTGTGGTTCCGCGAAGCACTGCTTTCTCGGCAAAACGCAGCTTCTCGTTCTTGACAGCTCTGCTATGCAGAAGCACAGGAAAGCCGGCAGAGCTGCTCCTCTAGCTGCTCTACGCAGAGGCAACTGTAAATCAGCTAGACAGTGATCCTGTTGTGGAAAAGGCAGGAAAGTGGCTGCAAAAGCGTTTTGGCTTGCTGGAAGCAGCAGCAAGCACGAGGGCTTCTCTGCACACTGCAAACACAAAACAGAAGCACCTACACGGCGAGAGGAGACTGCCTGACACCTGCTGCACTCAGTACAGCTCTGGGCTGCTGCCAGGAAAGGTATTTCAAGGAACTAGCCACGGGGACTCTGCACTGTGCTGGGAGAGTTTCTACAAGGTGACCAGAAGCTGTTGGCCAGCACCCGCTTGCAGCCACCGAGTTCGGCTTTCCACATTCTTCCCCGGCTCTCTTTCGCTTCTCTGCACAAGCTGCGGCTGTACCCGAGACGCCGCTGGCTGTGGTTCCACGAAGCGCTGCTTTCTCGGCAAAACGCAGCTTCTCGTTCTTGACAGCTCTGCTATGCAGAAGCAGAGGAAAGCCGCCAGAGCTTCTGCTTACGTTTCTGAACTGAGAGCCAACTGTAAATCAGCTAGACATTGATCCTGTTGTGGAAAAGGCAGGAAAGTTGCTGCAAAAGCGTTTTGGCTTCCTGGAAGCAGCAGCAAGCACGAGGGCTTCTCTGCACACTGCAAACACAAAACAGAAGCACCTACACAGCGAAAGGAGACTGCCTGACACGTGCTGCACTCAGTACAGCTCAGGGCTGCTGCCAGGAAAGGTATTTTAAGGAACTAGCCACAGGGACTCTGCACTGTGCTGGGGGAGTTTCTACAAGGTGACCAGAAGCTGTTCGCCAGCACCCGCTTGCAGCGACCGAGTTCGGCTTTCTACATTCTTCCCTGGCTCTCTTTCGTTTCTCCACACAACCTGCGGCCGTAGCGAAGACGCCGCTGGCTGTGGTTCTGCGAGGCGCTGCTTTCTCGGCAAAATGCAGCTTCTCGTTCTTGACAGCTCTGCTATGCAGAAGCACAGGAAAGCCGGCAGAGCTGCTCCTCTAGCTGCTCTACGCAGAGGCAACTGTAAATCAGCTAGACATTGATCCTGTTGTGGAAAAGGCAGGAAAGTTGCTGCAAAAGCGTTTTGGCTTGCTGGAAGCAGCAGCAAGCACGAGGGCTTCTCTGCACGCTGCAAACACAAAACAGAAGCACCTACACGGCGAGAGGAGACTGCCTGACACCTGCTGCACTCAGTACAGCTCTGGGCTGCTGCCAGGACAGGTATTTTAAGGAACTAGCCACAGGGACTTGCACAGTGCTGGGGGAGTTTCTACAAGGTGACCAGAAGCTGTTGGCCAGCACCCGCTTGCAGCGACCGACTTCGGCTTTCCACATTCTTCCCCGGCTCTCTTTCGCTTCTCCGCACAACCTGCGGCTGTACCCAAGATGCCGCTGGCTGTGGTTCCGCGAAGCGCTGCTTTGTCGGCAAAACGCAGCTTCTCATTCTTGACAGCTCTGCTATGCAGAAGCAGAGGAAAGCCGGCACAGCTGCTCCTCTAGCTGCTCTACGCAGAGGCAACTGTAAATCAGCTAGACCTTGATCCTGTTGTGGAAAAGGCAGGAAAGTTGCTGCAAAAGTGTTTTGGCTTTCTGGAAGCAGCAGCAAGCACGAGGGCTTCTCTGCACACTGCAAACACAAAACAGAAGCACCTACACGGCGACAGGAGACTGCCTGAAACCTGCTGCACTCAGTACAGCTCTGGGCTGCTGCCAGGAAAGGTATTTCAAGGAACTAGCCACGGGGACTCTGCACTGTGCTGGGAGAGTTTCTACAAGGTGACCAGTGTTGCGTCACAACCCCAGGGCGCTGGGTGCTGCGATGGTGCGTATCTGGTTTTGGCTCAGCTCGGTATTCAGGCTGCGCTCCCGGCTGCTTTTTGGATACGCTTCAACAAAGTTCGTTGGTGGGGTTTTGGCTTAAAGGAAGCTTAGCTCACGCTGACATGGCGCTGGCAATAGAGGGGACTTTTAGAGGCTTTGAAAATAGAGGCTTTATTTGGTGGGGGATCAGGGGTCCCCCAGCCTCAGGCAAGTGCCTCTAAAAGACACCGGACCTGGGCCGCAGGGCGTTTTTGTACAACCATTCAAAGGGGTGTGTACAACGTGTTTAAACCAATATAACAATTAAAACGATACATGCCAGCTAGATTACATAAACACTAACAAATCCTTAATAGGTCTGGGAGTGGTCTTTCGGGGTTTTGCCAACCAGGGGCCGAGCTTTTGGACCTTGAAGATAAGAATTCTGTGATGGACAAGGGAAAAGATCATACGTGAAACAGGGATATAACAAAAGGGAACCAATAGGGAAGAGACTCTGTGCAGAGACTCTGGTTGTCTTAGAAACTTTTATCAGCTACTTTTAAGACAAAGGGGCTCCTTCAAGGTATCTACTATACTAAAACTTACAATATAAAAAAAACCTATACTACATTCATAACTAAAACTTAAAAAACATTTCTTTGTACAGCCACACTTCCCCCTTTTTTTTTTATTTTGTTACTTTTCTGGAGTGTAAATTTTTGAGCTGTCTTCGCTGCTCGAGGCATCATCTGGTGGAAATTCGATGGCTGGCACTACTGAGTGCACAGAGGGGGTGGAAGTGGGAAAAATTGCATGCATAATTAAATTTTTCACTAAACTAAAAGCAATGGCTACAACTAAAACAATGAACAAAACTAACAGTCCTGTTTTGATCCACGAGCTGGCAATGCTAGAAAGTCCAACACGTGAAAAGATGTTGTCAAACCAGTCTCCTGTTTCTTTCTTGATGGAATTGACCATTTCTCACAGCTGGTGGACAGATTTTTTGACGTCTTCTGCTTTGGACGATAGATTGAAGCAACACAGTCCTTCAAACTCTTCGCATGAATGCTGATTTAACAAAAGCAGGTAGTCAATGGCAGCTCTGTTCTGGAGGGTTGCCTGCCTGGTGACTTCGTCGTCTGAAAGGAGGTCACTTACAGCTTGTGTTGTTAAATTTGCTTGCTTGGCCACCCAGCATTCCAAACAGCTCAATTCTCCCATAGATTTTGCAATTGAAACCCATGGTAAAAAACTGTCAGGGCTGTAGTTTTTGCTCTGGACCAATGAATAATTTCTGAATTACAATCAGGATCGAGACTTGTTAGGTCTCTTTTCTGAATTTGAAGAGAGGAATTTCTCTTGTGCCAATTGAAAATTTGAGTCATGTTTGGGGTGAACAGGCTTAACTTGCCTAATGTGCATGGGCCTCCAATCAGTCGAGCAGGAACGCCTGTGAATGCTCTGTCACCACAAATGAAAAAAAGACCCTTAGGAAGGGAACGGGGAAAAGTGTTGTCAGTAGAAGGAACTTTAACATGCACAATTTTTGTGCACCAATTTGCTGCCATGTATGGACTTCTAACTTGCAGCAAATTGTAAAATCACTTCTCTTGTTTTTTGGGAGGAGTATACAGAAATTGAACACAAAAGGGAGCTTTAGAGGACCCAAGGAGTTCCAATTCTTGGGGCTCTTGGTGGGCACGCAAAAGAGTTTGTGACCACTCTTTCCAAAAAGCAAGGGGATTCATGACAAAAGTCGACGGGGGTTCACCTATTTCTTCAAAGTGATGAACTGTGCTGGGCTTTCGATTAAATCTTTGTTGCCATTGAAGGAGCGAGTATGGATACTCTTCTTCTTTCACAGGGATTCCTACCAGGCAGGAGGATATGGGATCTTGGGTTGCTGCTGAGGCTAGGCAAATGTGGTCTTGGCCTAGACTCCGTGCGAGGGTTTTCCACACATTGGTTTTTGGCTGTGGAACGATCCAGGGGATGGTTATTGATGGCAAACTGAGCAGCACCACAAGGGTAAACACTGTCGTGCTGCAGATTTTCATGCTGAACACCAGGCTTGTGGTTCTGTAACTCAAAATAAAAATTCAGTTAAATAAACACTGAACACAATCATCTGGAGGAAACAGCTCTTCTGCTTCTTCCTCTTGCCAAAACATCCAGGAGGGAAGAGTAACTGGGCAAGGAGGCCTTGCCTCTGAATTTTTCTCTTCTCTTCTTTTTTTCCTCCTTCTCCAGGAGGCCACAGTGGCCTGGGGCACTTTTGTTTTTGAAGTTTTGGGGACATAGGGTCTCACGCATCGGGAGGGAATCCACCGCAAGCCAGTGGGAGTGGAGACGCAGGCGTACCCACGCCCCCAGGTGACCAAATCATGAGGACCCTGTATCCTCAAAGCTTCTGGATCTTTGACAAGGACTTTTGGCCTTTCATGGGGCTCTAACTGTGAGCTCCCTTGAAAATGCCTTTTCACCGGCGGCTTCATGGACTCAAAAGAACAATTAAGAAAATTTAAAGTGAACAAAGCACGGGCCAATCTTACAGATGGTGGTTCAATTTTGAGAACCGGTTGCTGCTGACTGAGGACTCTTTTGAGATTCTGATGAGTCCTCTCTACAATTGCTTGACCTGTCGGAGAGTGGGGAATCCCAGTTTTGTGTTCCACTCCCCATTGCTGTAGAAAGCTGCGGAATTCTTTGGATTTGTAAGCTGGTCCGTTGTCGGTTTTCAAAGACTTTGGAATGCCTAAAACAGCGAAAGCCTGGATAAAATGCTTGATAGCATCTCCAGCTTTCTCTCCTGTGTGGGCAGAAGCAAAAACAGCTCCCGAGAACGTGTCGACAGAGACATGCACGTACTTTTGCTTTCCAAAGGGGGCGAAGTGCGTGACGTCTGATTGCCACACTTCACAGCTGGACAAACCACGGGGATTCACGCCTGTGGGCATGGATGGAATGGCACTTTTGTGACATTGTGAACAGCTATTTATAATCGCTTTGGCTTGGTCACGGGTTAAGTTAAACTGCCAGACCAAACCTGGTGCGTTTTGGTGATGGAGTTGGTGACTGATTCTTGCCTGCTCAAAACGATTTGGCAGCGGGGTCACCTCAACGGGGCAGCGAGAGCATCAGCTCTCCTGTTTCCTTCTGCAATGGATCCTGGGAGCTCTGTGTGTGATCTGGTGTGCATCACGTAAAAGGGATGTTCTCTGTGAGAAATCAGTTTCACAAGCTTAGAAAGCAACTGAAAAAGAGTGATGTTGGAAACTTCCTGCAGCACAGAATGTTCTGCTCTAGAAACTATCCCTGCAACATAACTTGAATCGGTTACCAAATTGAAAGGTCCAGAGAACTTCTCAAACGCTCTAACGACTGCAGCCAACTCAGCAACTTGAGGCGATCCTTCCACCTCTGCAACATCTGATTCCCACTGCTGGGAAAGAGGGTCTTGCCAAGTCATGACTGACTTGTGTGACTTTCCTGAAGCGTCTGTAAAAACAGTCAGAGCGTCAAGAGGCTCTTTGCTCTGGATACTTTCTAGCTCTAATTGAAATGGAGCATCGGCATTGAACAGTTTGTGGGCAGGCCGATGAACTGAAATTTGGCCAGGGTAGCTATCTAGAGCAAACTGCAGTGCTTCGTTCTCCTGGAGCAAATGCTCCAGCATGGCTTTTGTGATTTGGCCTGATTTCAATTTGATTGGCATGTGAATGAACTCAAAGTCGCAGCCAGCCAGTTCTCGAAGGCGAATTCTTGCTTTCCGAATCAAATCAGCCATCAATTCTTGTGGCTTTGTCATCCTTTTGGACCTGTGGTGACTCAGAAAGACCCACTCTATAATAGAGAGAGGATCTTCATTGTCTTGGACTTTCTTTGATTTCTGGGTGGTTTTTTTGTCCCATTGAAAAATCATTCCATGAAGATGTGGCAGCTTTCCTAAAATGATAAAACGAAAAGGCAGGTCAGGCTTACACCTGTTGGCCTGTCTGGTGGACATTGCGTGCTGAATGTTTTCGAGCGCAATTTTTGCTTCTGGGGTGAGGGTCCTGGGGGAACTGAGCCCCTCTCCCCCTTTTAACAAATCAAAAAGGGGGGCTAGATTTTCAGTAGAAAGACCCAGCCAAGGTCTCACCCAGTTCAAAGTTCCACACAGTTGATGAACATCTGCAAGGGTCTGAATTTGGGTTCTAATTTTCAATTTTTGAGGAACAATGGTCCTCTTTCCAATTTCAAGCCCTAGATATTTCCAGGGCAGCATTTGTTGAATTTTGGACTCTTGCAGCTCAAAACCTGCATCAACCAGTGAAGACACTGTAAGGTCGAGTGCATGTTTTAACAAGTCGTCTGTTGGCGCGGAAATCAAAACATCATCGATGTAATGATAAATGATCGCTTGGGGCACTGCTGCACGCACGGGTTCGAGCAGGGAAGAAACATACCGTTGGCAGACCATGGGAGAGACCTTGAGGCCTTGGGGAAGGACTCTCCACTGGTACTTCTTCCATGGGGCGTCTTGATTCAAGGTGGGCACAGAGAAAGCAAAGCGTAGTGCATCATCAGGGTGAAGAGGAATGTGAAAAAAATCAATCTTTTATGTCAATCACAGTCAAATTCCAATTTTCAGGGAGCATAGTTGGGGAAGGCATCCCTGGTTGCAGTGATCCCATGTCCTCAACTACCTCATTAATTTTGCGAAGATCCTGGAGAAGCCTCCATCTGGTCTTGTCTGCTTTTTGAATGACAAACACTGGAGAGTTCCACGGTGAAGTGGTCTCTTCAATGTGGCCTTTTTTCAATTGCTCTTCTACCAATTCATTGAGCGCCTTTAATTTGTGCTTAGAGAGCGGCCACTGTTCTACCCAAACTGGTTCATCTGTCAGCCAATTCAGTTTTTGGATAGGATGCTCCTCAGTGACCGCAACTTGAAAAACCTTTGAAGGGTCAGGAATGTTGATTGTGACTCCCCATTGGGACATCAAATCTCTTCCCCACAGGGGTTCGTCAAAATCCAACACAAAAGGGCGTAAAGTTGCCAATTGCCCATCTGGTCCCTCAAATGTGACTGCTTTCTTTGACTGTTTGGCCAATTGCAAACCTCCAATGCCATTTACATGTTTGACAAAGTCTTGCAATTCCCAGTGTGACGGCCACACCTTTTCTGGTACAATTGTGACATCTGCAGCTGTGTCCCAGGCTCCTTCAAGGAGTCTGGATTCCCCACCCATGGAGAGTTTACAGTAATCTTTTGGCCTGTCAGAGCCTATCTTTTTTTATCACAGCGACTGTGGTGTCTGTGTCGCTTTCTTCTTTGCCATCTTCTGTGGCACTGTTCTCTGAACCTGTTCTCACTGCAAACTCTTGGAGAGATGGAATGGCTTGGGCGATGATTTGCCCTTTTGGTAAAAATGTGGGTGGGTTATCACTGCCCAACCACACTACAAATCGCCCTGGGTCTGTTCTTACAATCCCAGGAGCAATCTTGATGTCTGAGGGGGTGTACTTACAGTCTCCGACAACAACCCATTTGGTACCTATCAAATGCCACGTGCCTGGTTCTTTTGAGACCACGGCTGTGTGCCATTGACTGTCCCGCAGGTGAAGAGGCTCAGCCAGCTTGAGCCTGAAAGGCTCATACCTGTCTGTCGTTGTCAAGGATCCTGTTGGTTCAGGCAAGATTATGTGCCTCGGTTTGTCTGGTTTTGTCAAATCCTGTGAAAAGAAAGACAAATTTGATTTAAATGACTTTTTTCCTTTTTTGGTGTTTACAGCAGCCCGATTTGGATCAACACGATGGGCTGTCCCACGCTCGTCACTCAGTTTTTTGACCCTTTGTTGTTCTCTGTGTTCCCATTCTCCCCACTTCCCCTTTCTTTTAAAAAATTGTCAAATTGTTTTTTCATTGGACACCGGTTTGTCCAGTGATTGTTCTGACCACAGAGGAAGCAGGGGCGTTCTGGTTGTGCAGAACTGTTTTTCTTTTGTGGCTCTGATGTCTTCTGGGCTTTCGAAGTTTCAGCAGCAGCAGCAGTGACTTTTGGACGTGTCTTTGCTTCTTTGGGAGCTGGTTTCTTGCTTCTTGGAACTGTGACACTCACGGCTTGCAGCATCTGCCTGAGCTGAGGGATGGTCCCTGGTTCTCTTGGAATGAGGTTGATGGCAGCTGTGCACTCTTCGTTTGCATGGGAAAATGCCAGCTGCTGGATCACTTGTTTCTGGGCTTCTTCTGCTACAACTTGCTGCTGGACTGCTATCGAGAGGCGGTCTACAAAGTCAACGTATGATTCTTGTGGTTCCTGAAAAATTTCTAAATAACATTGAACAGATCCAGCAGGTTGCATTTTTAAAAAGGCTTTACAAGCTTGCTCAGTTACAAACTCAAGAACATTTTGTGGTATATTATTTGCTTGGTCAGTGGCTAGTTTCCAATCTCCCTCGCCTATTAAATGGTTGAGGGTGATTGGGTTGCCTGCGTTATCTGTTGCGGTGTCTGGGTTTTCTAACAAAGCTGGGAGTGCATCTTTCAACATGTTTGCCCAGGTGCCTTCCCAAAGCTCAAACTGAGCCTTTTTGACAAACATTTGAAAAGCTGTTTTAAATCTGAGGGAACAACTGTGATTCCAGCAAAAGAAGAAAACAACATTCCTTCAAAATATGAGCTTTCTCGGCCAAATTCTTTTAAAGCTTTCATTAAATCTTTAATGAGTGACTGAGGAAAAGCCCTCCACATTGCAAAGGTATTCCCGTGCCCACGAGTCCTACGATAGGTAACTGGTGTAATTGTGGGCACCTTTTCCCTGTTTTGCATTTGATCTGCTTCATCTGGGATTTTTCTCTCAGTGGCTGCTGTCAGGATTGCAGGAACTGCGAGCTCACAGTGTGTTTGCCTGTCACTATGGCAACAGGCTGGGGGCGGTGACCCGTTGACGCTGTGGGGAGGGGGAAGGAGGCTGCTTGGGACGGCTCCCGACTCCGCCCCTCTTGTCTGCAATGGCGGCGAGGGCTGAGACAGTGGCTCGGACCTGTAGCAAAAATGAGGAAAAACACTTCCCGGGGCTCGCTCTCTCACCGTGCTTTTTGGCTGAGGCGAAGGGGCTAGCCTGGGCTGACTCTCGGCGAGCAGAAAGGAACGCGCCTTGGCTCGGATCGGCTCCGGGGACGCGAACTGCGCAGGGTCTCTTTCTTGCTGCGTGTTCGGGCTCGGGGATCGCAAGCGCCGGCAGCGCTTGCCGAGGGGGCGGCTGTCGCGGCGTTTGCCGGGTCTCGGGGGGTTTGGAACCAAAGCGGGGGGGGGGCACGGCAGCAGCGGGAGCAGCGGTTCGCCGCCTGCCTCGCGCACCGGTGCGGTTTCGACCGCGGCGAGTGGCGGGTGCGCGCTGCCGCTTGCTCCGCGCTCTGCCGCCATTCCAGCAGCGGCGAGCGGGGGGCGCGCCCGGAGCCACGCCGTGTCGGGGAACGGCGGCACTGAAAAAGAAGCTGAAAACGGTGTGGGGGCGGGATAGGGGGGGAGCGGGCCTGGCTCGAGGAGGGGTTGGAGCCGACCCGCGCGGCACGGCGGGGCGGGGACCAGAGCCGGGGCTGGGACGGGGACCGGGACCGGGGCGCGGACCGGAGCCGGGGCTGGGACAGGGACCGGAGCCGGGGCTGGGACGGGGACCGGGACCGGGGCGGGGGCGGTTTGGCTTAGCTGCAAACCACACCATTCTGGATGCGGGGGGGGGGAGCAGAGGGGTTTGGAGCGGGGACAGGGCGGCACTTGGGGTCCAGGGGGAAAGCAAATCCCATTCTGGGCTTTGAGTAGGCGGGGAAAAGGGCGGAGGCAAGTTTGGGGACAAAGGGAAAGACGAGCAGGGAGGGGAAATGGGCAGGGGAAGCGGAGCTCTCTGGGAAGAAGAAACTTGAGAAGACAAAGTACAAAGAGCAGATGGCTTCCCCATGTGGCATCCGCCATCTTTGTGGCTCTTTTCTTTGTTCGGGGAGGGAAAAGCTTCAGGATTGGGGCTGCAGGGGTTACTGGAGCTGTTTTCATCGGCAGGAGGGGCTGAAGGTATTTCGTTCTCCGCAAACGAAAAACGAACTCTGGTTTGTTTTCTCGAGAAACCGAAGGAGTGAGTGGAGGGGTTTTGCCGTTTAGACCTGCTAAACGGCTTTGGGAGGCCGCGGCAGTCCGGCCGTGACTGCCTCGGCTTAAAGGAACAAGGTTTTCAGTTTCGGAAATGGTCTTTGCATTTTAAAAATTTTAAAAGGGTCTTTTGGGGATTTGGGAACTTTGGGTATGGAGGGAGGGGTGGGGGAAGGAAAGGAAGCGGGGGGGGAGGAAGAGGAGAAAGCATTAGGAGGAAACAAAGAGGAAGAGGCTGAGGAACATTTTTGCAAAGATGCAATATTTTTTTCTTGCATTTTTTCAATTTCTTTCAAGGCAGATATCAGCTGCCAAGGCCAAAACATGAATTTTGAAGCTAAAACATCTCCTGACTGAGCTAGCTTTTGTAACTTTTTTAAAACCTCTCCCCAAAACGAAATACAATTTACTTGGTTTGAATTAACATTTGAAAAGTGCAAAAACAAAAACTTAATAAATTCTTTCAATTCTTTCTTTGAATGCTTTACTTTAGCAACAAGTAAAATCCCAATTAAACTTTTAAAAACCTCTTTTTGAGTGATGGATTTTGTATTTCCCATTTTTAGCTGTTACTTGTTCCACCACTCTTTCAGCACCCCCCCTCACTTTTCCACAGGTTTTCCTTTCCTGAGGAGGGAGCCTTTCGCACGAGAAGGACTCACAGCCCCCCCTCTCCCTTCCCTCAGGGGTTGCGCAACCTTAAGATTCTGCGGCTCTTTCAAGCCTGCACTGTGGGTATTTTCCCCCCCTTCTTTGAGGAAATATACTCACCAAACCCAGGGGACAGCGGGGGGGGGGGGGGGATGCTGATGCGACCACACGCCGAAGAGAACTCCTTTGGGGCAGGAGCTGTTTTCTTCGTCCACTAGGGCTTCACCCTGGTGGCTCGTGAATTTGAGTGTCTGTGCAGACCTCTCACAGGGTCCACTCTGGGCCACTGCGTCAAACACACGACTCAGCGTGCTAAACTGCGGCTGCAGCCCCACGTTCTGGGCGCCAGTGTGTTGCGTCACAACCCCAGGGCGCTGGGTGCTGCGATGGTGCGTATCTGGTTTTGGCTCAGCTCGGTATTCAGGCTGCGCTCCCAGCTGCTTTTTGGATATGCTTCAACAAAGTTCGTTGGTGGGGTTTTGGCTTAAAGGAAGCTTAGCTCACGCTGACATGGCGCTGGCAATAGAGGGGACTTTTAGAGGCTTTGAAAAAAGAGGCTTTATTTGGTGGGGGGGTCAGGGGTCCCCCAGCCTCAGGCAAGTACCTCCAAAAGACACCGGACCTGGGCCGCAGGGCGTTTTTGTACAACCATTCAAAGGGGTGGGTACAACGTGTTTAAACCAATAAAACAATTAAAACGATACATGCCAGCTAGATTACATAAACACTAAGAAATCCTAAATAGGTCTGGGGGTAGTCTTTCGGGGTTTTGCCAACCGGGGCCGAGCTTTTGGACCTTGAAGATAAGAATTCTGTGATGGACAAGGGAAAAGATCATACGTGAAACAGGGATATAACAAAAGGGAACCAATAGGGAAGAGACTCTGTGCAGAGACTCTGGTTGTCTTAGAAACTTTTATCAGCTACTTTTAAGACAAAGGGGCTCCTTCAAGGTATCTACTATACTAAAACTTACAATATAAAAAAAACCTATACTACATTCATAACTAAAACTTAAAAACATTTCTTTGCACAGCCACAGACCAGAAGCTGTTCGCCAGCACCCGCTTGCTGCGACCGAGTTGGCTTTCCACATTCTTCCCCGGCTCTCTTTCGCTTCTCCGCACAACCGGCGGCTGTACCGAAGACGCGGCTGGCTGTGGTTCCGCGAAGCACTGCTTTCTCGGCAAAACGCAGCTTCTCGTTCTTGACAGCTCTGCTATGCAGAAGCACAGGAAAGCCGGCAGAGCTGCTCCTCTAGCTGCTCTACGCAGAGGCAACTGTAAATCAGCTAGACAGTGATCCTGTTGTGGAAAAGGCAGGAAAGTGGCTGCAA